>CM048755.1:441960755-443221588 GCA_026315105.1 Locusta migratoria | reverse complement strand
TAGTATCTCATACTTCATCTACTTCCTCTTTCCTTCCTACAATATTGACTCGAAGTTCATTTCCTTTGTAGAGCTCCTCTAAATACTCATCTACTTTTCAGCTTTCCTTTCTTTACTCAGAACTGGTTTTCCATCTGAGTTCTTGATATTCATACAGCTATTGTTCTTGTCTCCAAATGTATCTTTTATTTTCCTGTAGGCAGTACCTATTTTTCCCCTAGTTTTACATTCTCATACAGTTTTGTATTTGGCTTCTAGCCACTCCTGCTTAGCCGTTTTGCACTTCCTGACACTCTCGTTTCTTAGTTGCCTGTACTCCGTTTCACCTGCTTGATTTGCTGCATTTTTATATCTTCTCCTTTCATCAATTAAATTTAGTATTTACTGTAATATCCAAGGATTTTTTGTAGCTCTTGCCTCTCTACCTATCAGGTCCTTTGCTGCCTTCACTATTTCATCTTTTCTGTTATATTTTCCCTCGTTTCTGTCAATTGTGACCTAAATGTCCCTCTGAAATTCTCAAGAATTTCAGGTTCCTTCAATTTATCTAGGTCCCATCTCCTTCTATACCCACCTTCTGACATTTCTTCAACTTCAGTCTACAGCTCATAACCAATAAGTGATGGTCAGAGTCTATATCTGCTCCTGGACATGTCTTACAGTTAAAAACCTGGTTCTGAAATCTATGTCTTACCATTATAAAATCTATCTGCTACCTTATGATATCTCCTGGTCTCTTCCACATATACAACCTTTTTGCATGTTTCTTCAACCAAGTGTTTGTTGTGATTAAATTATGTTCCAAGCAAAATTCTACCAGGCAGCTTCCTCTTTCATTCCTTTTGCCCAGTCCATATTCACCTACTATTTTTCATTCCCTTCCTTTTCCTACTACCAAATTCCAGTCCCCCATCACAATTAAGGTTTCCTCTCCATTAACTGTCTGATTAATTTCTTATCTCCTCGTCATCAGCATAGCTAGTGAGCGTATAAAGTTGTACAACTGTGGTCAGTATTGGCTTCATATCTATCTTGACTACAATACTGTGATCACTGTGTTTCTCATAGTAGTTTACCACATTCTTATTTTCTTTTTCATTATTAGACTTACTCCTGTAATACCCCTAACTGTATTTATAATCCTGTACTTGCCTCCTCTTTCCACTGAACTTCACTAACCCATACTATATCTAACTTCAACCTATCCATTTACCTTTTTAAATTTTCTAACCTCCCTACCTGACTAAGGGTCTAACATTTCATGTTCCGATCCGTAGAATGTGTTGTCTTTCTCTGTTCAAATTTTCTAGCTTACCCATCTGATTAAGGGATAGAACATTTCACGCTCGATCCACTGAATGGCTGAATGAAACAGTAGAGCTGCATGTCCTTGGGAAAAGTAATGGCTGTGGTTTCCCCTTGCTTTCAGCTGCTCGCAGTAACTGTATGGCAAAGCCACATCAGTTGACTTTGCAAGGCCACATCAGTCAATCATCCAGACAGTTGCCACTGCAATTACTAAATAGGCTGCTGCCCCTCTTCAGGAACCACATGTTTGTCTGGCATCTCCACAGATACCCGTCTGCTGTGGTCGCACCTACGGTACGGCTATCCCTATCATTGAGGCATGCAAGTCACCCCACCTCGACAATGTCTGTAGTTCATGGGGGTGGGTATTCTTTTATTAATCTAAAAGTATTCTTTTATATTTAGATTAATAGTGTAAGATATGCTCTTTTCACAGGTAATGCAGATTTCTTAGAGTACTACCATATTTGAACTAAAATGGAAATGTGGTGGGCATGGACACATGGGCTTCTTGAAACAACATCTGGTGATGGAGCCATTGTGTCAGTAGCTCCATAGTTGTGGGATGGTGAAGTACAATTGACAAGTGTCCTAGTAAGAATGGAAGTCTGTAAAATAACTATAAAAAGTTTTTGCAATTATTTGGCAAGCTGTTGTATGTCACAACCTTTTATTCACATTCATTTACAGTGATGGATATGAGAAAATGACACCAATGCATATGTGTTTGATGTGTATTTTATGAAACAGTGTATTAAACAACAGCTTTCTGAAGAGACAAAAATCACATTTCAAGAACAAGGAGGACTGTCTAATGTGTATTTGACCATAGCGATGTTCTGCACTAACACTGCTTTCAAAGAGAGCAATCATGCATGCACGAATGTTCATATCAGCCATTTTGAGGTAGACCTGTGACCTATGTTTATCAGCTGAAACGTTTTTCTTAGCTGAAAACTACAGAGACACCGTGTGGCGGTCAAAGTCATTATAAACAAAATACATCTATTTTCAATATTATTACTATGAACACATACCTGTCTGATAAGATTAGATTATTATAAAATAGAATCTTCTAAAAACCTATAAAAGCCCACAACTGCACATTTTTTGCAACTTAATATTTAAAATATTACCTGCAAGAGGACTAAAAAATAAATTTTCTCCAGTGTGTTTGAACACGTACCCGTTGTGCTCATAAACCATTAGCCTATCCACTCACTCAATGAAACATGTATGAGAAGCAGTTTGTTGTAGTAAATGTACCCACGTGGAATTCTTATACCTCAAATAATATTATACATGCCCAATAATGTTTTCCAAAATAAATGATATGTGAGTTAAAGTGCAATGAATCTTGATGAATACTGTATCTTAACTATTATATTGCTTCTATTTGACGATGTAAACAGCACGCTGAAGATCCAAAGACCACTGGAGTTGGCAACACTTGTGCTTATGAGCTTGGGCATGCACAACACTCTGTTCCTGGACTTTAATTTATTCAGGCCGGGTAATCTTTTTGTCCCGCATTGTACATAAATGATCTGATCGAAAGAGTGAGAGTAGTGATATGTGGCTGTTTGCTGACGAGTCTGAGGTGTACGGAAAGGTGTTGTCATTGATGCATGACGACAGACAATATTTTTAGTTGGTGTGAGGAATTTCAGCAAGCTGAAAGTGTGGAGATTTACTGCTCTAAATTTCCTCAATAGTTTTTCTCATAAGGACATTTCCTTCCAACGAATCCCATTTGAGTTCCTAAGCATTTCTGTAATACTCCAGTGTTGATCAAACCTATTGGTAACAAATGTAGCAGCTCACCTCTGAAACACATCTGTTATCCTTTAAAATGATATGATGGTGATCCAAAACAAATAAGCAGTACTCAAGAATAGGTTGAAAAAATGTTCCATATGAAGTGTCCTTTACAGATGAACCAAATCTTTCCAAAATACTCACAATAAACCAAAGTCGATCATCTGCCTTTCCCACTACAGTCCATTTCATATCACTCTGCAACAATGTTGCAGAGTGATATGAAATGGAGAGTAGTGGGAAAGGCAGATGATGTCATTTTAAAGGATAACAGAAGTGTTTTGGAGGTGACCTGCTACATTTGTTACCAGTAGGTTTGATCAACACTGGAATATTACAGAAATGCTTAGGAAACTCAAATGGGATTCACTGGAAGGAAGGTAATGTCCTTTTGAGAAAAACTATTGAGGAAATTTAGAGCTGCAAAATCATTCTACTTTTACGTAGAGAGCACAAAGATAAGGGAAATCAGCACTCGTACAAACAAATAAAAGCATTCCTTTTTGCTTTGTTCTATATGGAAAAACAGCATATGGAATTTACCAGTGGCTCGAGATACCCTCTGCAAAAAATCTTACGGTGGATTTGGAGTAAATACACAGAAGTATATGGAAGTACAGTAACAGGCACTAAAATATGTTGGTGTTGCTTTGAGGGGCCTAAACATCTAGGTCATCTGTCCCCTGTTCCTAGATAAGAGCTCAATGTCAAATTCTAAACACAGACATCATGAATGGAGCCTCACTAAAGGGACAGACTGACAATTAACAGGTCACTCACAACACAAAAGAAAGACACAAAGGTAAAAAAACCAAGTCAGGAACTAAGTTAAAAACTCGACAGCAGAATACCATGGCTGGCTGATCACAAAGAAAATACAGGATGAGCCAGCCATACTGCACACAGTAAAAACCCCTAGGCGTTTTACAAAGTCTTTAAAAGCATTGGATAGGTGGGGACCTGAGATATCAGGCTATAGCACCCACCACTAGACAGAATTGTAAAAACCAGCAGCACAAATAAAATTTAAAACTGCATTAGCCGTGGAGGTGTCATCACCTAAAACTAAGGGTAGCGTGTCCGGGATATTAAAAGATTGCCACAAGTTGGCTAAAACTGGACAGTCCATCAGTAGATGGACTACTGTCAGCACTGCTCCACACTGACACACAAACAGGGCCTCACGGTGAAGGAGATAGCCATGGGTTAGCAATGTATGCCCTATGCAGAGGCGGCAGAGGACAACTGATTCACGACGTATGGGCCGCAGTGAAGACTTCCACAGTGCCGTGGATGGCTTGACCGCGTGAAGCTTATTCTGTGCACCAGTGGTAGCCCATTCAGTGCTCCAAACCTCGCATAACTTCCGGTGCAAAGCCAACTTGAGATCCGACCCCATGACGCCTATCTTCAGAGGTGGTGCTGTAGTGGCCTGCTTGGCCAACCGATTGACATGTTCATTCCCCGGTATGCCGATGTGTGGATCCTGCGCCACAAAGGCCACAGAAAGGCCAGATCTGCCGAGAGTAAAGTGTCCTGGATCGACCGCACTAATGGGTGGTGAGAGAAGCACTGGTCGATTGCCTACAAGCCACTGAAGGAGTCACTACAGATGACAAATGACCCTCTGGGGCAGGCTTTGAGGTGTTCCAGAGCCCTTATAATGACGAGCAGCTCTGCGGTGAAGACGGTACTCTCACATGGCAAGAAATACAGTTCAACATGGTCATCATGAAGATAACCATACCCAGCATGACCATCTGCCAGGGAACCATCAGTGTAAATGGCTTCAGCGCCACGGAACAAATCAAGAAGTTGCAGGAACTGGCAATGGAGTTGTGTTGGAAAGACGGAGTCCTTTGCAGCAGGGGATAGATCAAGACAAAGCTGCAAATGGGGAATGGACCAAGGAGGGGTTTGATAGAAATAGGAGAAAGTGGCAGGGAGTGTGGACAGGATTCAAGGGACAAGAGAAGGGAACAAACACGGACTGCAGCCAAGTAACCCGACCTGGGCCGTTGTGGAGGGACAAGGAGTGCAGCATCTGGGAAAAGGAGCTGGCAGTTTGGGTGGTGTGGCGAGGCCTGAACATGGGCAACATATGAAGTCAGCAGGTGTTGCCGGCAGAACTGCAGGGGAAGGACCCCAGCTTCGACTACGAGGGTTGTCAGAGGGCTCGTGGGAAAACCACGTCCCCAAACGGACACCACAATGTAAAATTGGGTCCAATGCCTGCAGTGCTGAAGGCACGTCCAAATCATAAACTATGCATTCGTAGTCGAGGTGTGACTGAATGAGGGCCTGATAGAGCTGCAAGAGCGTTGGGTGTGTAGCTCCGGAAACGGTGTGGCTCAGACAATGCAGGATGTTGAGGTGCTACCAGCACTTTTATTTGAGCTGTCAGAGATGCAGCACCCAAGTAAGACAGTCATCAAACAACATCCCTAAAAGTCGGTGCATCTCATACACACGCAACAGGTCATCACCTAAATAAAGTTCGGGTTCCGGGTACACCGCCCGACGTTGATAGAAATACATGACCCGGGTTTCTGATGCAGGAAACTGGAAACTGTGAGCAAACGCCCACGACTGCATCTTTCGAATAGCTATCTGCAACCGTCGTTCAGCAATTCTGATGCTGGTGGAACTAAAATAGATGCAGAAGTCATCAGCATACAAGGAGGTGGGAACCGATGACCCCACAGCAGCAGCAAGAGCATTAACGGCGACTAAAAATAAAAGGACACCAAGAATGGAACCCTGTGGGACACCGTTTTCTTGATAATGAGGTGAGCTGAGACAAGTACCAACATAAAAATGAAAAGAATGTAGTGCAAGAAAGTTCTGTATGAATACAGGAAGGGGACCCCGTAATCCCCAATCGTACAGTGTAGACAGTATATGCCTTCCACAGGTCAAAGACGACGACAACCAGATGTTTGCGACGAGTAAAGGCCGTACGGATGGCTGACTCCAGCAAAACGAGATTGTTGATAGTGGAGCGGCCATGATGGAACCCGCCTTGTTGTGGGCCCAAGAGTCCCCAGTCCTCGAGGATCCACATAAGCCTCTGACTCACCATGTGTTCAAGGAGCTTGCAAGGAACGTGGTGAGGCTGATTGGATGGTAACTATCAGTCACCTGCAGATCTGCTCCAAGCTTCATCACCAGTATGATGATGCTATCCCACCATTGAGCAAGGAAAACATCCTCAACCCAGAGAGCAGGGCAAGAAGCAGGTGCTTAGAGTCCGCTGATAGGTGTCGGAGTAACTGACTGTGAATGTGGTAGGGTCCAGGGGAGGTGTCAGGGCAGGCAGCCAGGACACTTTCAAACTCCGTCTTAGTAAAAGGGGTGATGTACATTTTCCAGCATCATGTTTGGAAAGATATTTGGTGGGGCTCCATTTGTTCTTTAAGGGTATGGAAACCAGCCCCATAAGCAGAGGTTCCAACTTTTGAATATGACAAATAGTAATGTATGATGGCGGAGGGGGGTTAGAAGGAATCTAAGGGGAATAAATGAATAAGGAATCATCAAACTTGTGAAAACAGCTTCTGTGGGGTTTCAGATGAGATAGGAACAGCATATTACTATAGTATTTTGGTGTGTGACTGGGTAGGGGAAGTAAAAGTTAATCACTAATTATTTTCTTCCTCAGAAGTGAAAATGTTAGATTTTGTGATATCCAGATTAATATTTATTTATATAGGCTATATATCTATATGTAAAAGAATCTGCTCATTAAAAATTGCATACAAACACAAGTTAACGTAAAATCATAACTTAGAATAAGAGTACAAGTTAAGATATTTCAATGAGTGTCCAGGTTCAGAAAGTTTTTATAAAATTGTCAAATATCACTGTCTCCATCCCCGTCCTCTTCTTCCAGCATGTTACTAGGTCTAATGAAACCATTCTCCCAATTTTTTGAAACATTCGTCAAAGTTCCAACATTGGAAGAGAGGGAACCCGAAGCGACAGTGGAGCTCTTGAAAGTTGAATAGTACAGCCTAGTTGCTTTCTTGACATCACTCAACTGATTTTCGGTAAATGTTACCTGCCGGCATACTTTTTTGAAGAAACCATTTTAATTTTTTTCACTAGTAATGAATTCAGTATTGAAGTGCTAAGAATTTCTCGGAATTCTCTCGTTTTCACGCACAATGGTAAAAACTCTTTCAGTGGCTGCATTACTTTGGGGCACCAAAGTGTTGTCGTAATCACTTTGAACAACCCTGCAAAATGTATTTTGCCCAAGGAATCTCTCAATTGGAAAGTATGCTATCTACTTGTTTAAAAAAGTCCATCTTCCAAAGAATAATACTGAACATTACTGAAATGTGATTCTAGTCCTTCAATATCAACAGAAGATATGACACACTTGGAAACTGAGCCAAGAAGTATTCTGTAGCAGCGATCTTCCTTTTGGACATATCAGCTACCACAGCATGTGGCTGCTGCTAGATTTCACAATGGCATGCCTCTGTGGATTCATCCTGTATACCGTAATAAGCTGTTTTCAAGTTTGTAGAAGATACTCTCAATACTGGTGATTTCCACAAGGAAGTGCTAGGTGTTCCTCATAACTAATTAATTTTTGTCGATGACATCACATGAATGAACTCTAATTGCTGGTGAAAAACAAATAGAGCCGATTTGTTAATTAAGCCTGAAAATTGGAATTCAAACAACTCCAATCATAAGCTCGTAATTTTAAACAATTTTCGTAAGAATTACAATCAAATCGTAATGGTTGGAACCTCTGCATAAGCAGCAGTTGCTGGGCTGTGAGCATAATGGTCTGCCTTGTGCTCAGCTATGGCGACAGAGTCAGTACAGATTGTACCATGAATGCTGAGGCACGGGATTCCCGTTGGTGGGAGGCATCGAACTTGTGACGACACCCGTGAAGGAGACGCGCGGGAACCAATGGAGGCAACATACACCTCCCAGGAGTCCCTCTTGCTTTGTTGGATCAGTCTCCGTGCCCGTGCCCGGAGACACTTGAAGGCAATAAGATGTTCTACAGTAGAGTGGCATCGGTGGTGCTGTAGTGCTCGCTGATGTTCCCGGATGGCTTCAGCGATCTCCGGTGTCCACTAGGCCACCGACTTATGATAGAATGAGCCGAGTGTGGTGGAGACAGTTTTCTCGGCTGCATCAACATCAGCCGGAAGGTGAGAGGAAATCACAGCAGCTGAGGAATAAGCTAGCCAGACAGTCCTATGAAGGGAGCAGCAGGGCAGATGGTTGGCCGGTGGATGCTGTGGGAGCAACAGGAAGATAGGAAAATGGTCGCTGCCACACAGGTCATCATGGAGATGTGGAAGAAGGCTTGGGCTGCAGACAGACAAGTCGATGGCAGAATACGTGCCATGTGCTATGCTAAAATGCATAGCAGCAGCATTGAGGAGGCAAATGTCCTGCTGCATCAGTAGCTGAAGTCTGTGTGCCACCCCAAAAAGTGCAGTGGGCGTTTAATCCCCAAAAAGAAGGAAAGGTGGGGGAAGTTGGGCTACCAAGGCAGTGAGATCTACAGGAGAGACTTCATCGTCTAGTGGAAGGTATACAGAACACACAGTAAAATCTTGCAATGTCCGGAGGCTAACAGCATCTGCCTCTAAGGGTGTTTGAAGATGCAGAACGATTTTTAAAATAGCCCCTATAGCTTTGAATCTTCCCGACAGGAAACCAGAGCACCGGGAAGTGGCACTGTAACTGCTGCAACTCAGCAAGATTGTGGAAAAAACCACTGCAATTCCACTGCAGGATTTATTTCGCACCGAGCCGAGTAGCCATAATGTGAGGTATAAGCAGCTTATTACAAAGGGGCACCTGCTGTCTTCTCTTCACAATCTGCAGGATCGAGGACCGTGGGTTCTGGCGAGATCATTGGGGGATGCGAGGATCTCTACCTCATCTTCTGAAGCAGAAGATGAGGGTAGCTGTGGTGTTGCAGCCACCAGAAATTCCTTCTTGTTCTGCTTCTTGGGCTTCCTTGCCTCTCACTGCCCTTTTGGTTTGATGGGCTGGAAGGGCTTTATGGAAGTGGTTTCGGGTCCCGATGCAGATCGGGAAGCCCCACGTTCAGGAGCAAGAGGATCCTTCAGCCTCAGGCTGGAATCCTCCGGACTCTTAGAAGCCTCGGAAGGTAGTGTCCCTAGGGACCCCTTCCTTGTGAGAGGAGCTGGGGAAGCCTGCTGCATCTCTGGCTGGAGACGTGGAGACTGATGTCCCTTATGGTGGGGGTGAAGTTGCCCCATACAGGTGGTGTTGGGGAGACTACCGGGGAATGAAAGCCCAAACCTGTCAAGGGGGCAGTGGATGGTTGATGGCCCTTAGGGCCCAAAGATTGGTGGAGCACTGTTGATGCCGTCATTCCTAAGGTAACTGGTGTTGATGTTTCTGTCGCAAAAGATGTTGCCGCTCATATTTCTTCCACACCACAGAGTAAGTAAGCCGATCCAGGGTCTTGATCTCTATTATCTTCAATTCCCGGTGGAACACGGTACAACTTGGCGAGCATGGCGGATGGTGTTGCCCACAATTCACACAAAGGGGAGACGGAGTACAGGGGTTGTCTGGATGTGCTGGATGCCCACATTCCCTGCAGGTAGGGCTGGAAGTGCACCTGGAGGGCATGTGCCCAAACTTCCAGCACCTGAAACACCGCATGGGGGAGGGACATATGGTGTTACATCACACCGGTATATAATTACCTTGACCTTCTCAGGCAGTGTATCGCCCTCAATGGCCAGGACGAAAGCACCGGTGGCAACCCTGTTATCTTTCAGCCCCCTATACACATGCCGGACAAAGTGAACACCTCAGGGCTGCAGGTTTGCTTGCAACTCGTCATCGGTTTGGGGCAGGAAATTGCAGTGCTATATCAGACCCCGGATCATGTTGAGTGTCTTGTGGGGAGTGATACTCACAGGAACATCACCCAGCTAGTCGTAGGCAAGTAATGCATTTGACTGTGCTGAGGATGCCGTTTGTATCAAAACAGCCCCACTTCTCATCTTTGAGAAAGACACTACCTCGCCAAACTTATCTTTGAGCTGTTCGATAAAGAATTACGGCTTTGTCGACTGGAACGATTCTCCATCACTATGGACACAGACACGGTAATGGGGTGAGTATGGCTCTAATCGTTTGAGCGCACTATGTTCCTCCCATGGCGTGGCCAGGGCTGGGAACGATTTAGAGTCGTATGACGTGGCATTGAAATCAGCCTTTCCCGCTTAGAGACGCCAGTTTTGCATCCAGCAATGCTATTATTTGCTCGTTTCATTTTCGGTGTGGCAGACTGTTGGCGTGACACAGTTCACAGCTCGGGACCCCTGGTTCACTAAGCCCATACTCAGCAAATTAATGCTGAGCTCCTGAGGGGACTAAAATATGAATCTCCTTCACCAACAGTAGTATTTAACTTTGCCCAGTCTTTTGAGGTTTCTCGTGTTGCATGTGATCAATCAGAAACTTTGTGTGACATCTCTATAGATCTCTGGTTGTCAGTCATACAGCACCAGTTAGTTTGTTATGAGAGAAACAACACTTCTGCTATACAAACACACCCATTGTGCCTCAAAAGACAGAGGTATTGTCAATAACAATAGCTGAACCCACAGAAGTGGTAATGGAATACACTGCCATTCTGTCCTTACTGTTTTGTGTAGTGTGACATGGCCATTTGCCATAAACACTGGGTTATATGTAGCAAACACACAAAAGAATTGGCATATTGTGTCCATGTATCATTCCCATCCAAAACCATCTATAATAAGATTTCTGATGAGATGATGTTAAGCGCTAATCTTCCTTCTTTTTTCCATTGACAAAGACATATTAACTGTGTGTTACCGGGGGGGGGGGGGGGGGGGGGAACAGAAAATAAGCTGTTCATTGAATTGCACATATAGCAGTAAGTGCTTAAGATTCAAAAGGACATGGTGGTGACAGTTACATTACTAAATTAATAGACCACTGTGGATTGTCCTGCATTGTCTATGGCAACATGGTAAGTGGTGAATTACAGCAAACAGCGTATTTCAATTTTAGGACAGTTTATGTCTCTTGAAGTGTAAAATTGATAGTTTGTTCTTTGACCTTCCTGATAGCAGATGATGCAGACACCAAGAACTTGCATGGGTTAGATGCTTTCACAAGTGTTTGGCTTTTACACTTTGAATGTATCAGAACGGGTTCCACTGCAGCAGATAGATACTCTGAGCAAGGAATGTTCACCACTTTTTTGAAAAGGGTTAGGCTGTGCAACTATTTTTGAGTCTCATATCACTTTAAAGGCAACATTGCAGCCTTGTCCCCCCCCCCCCCCCTCCTCCTCAAGCACATCATATTCCCACAAGTTTATGTGACCAAGTGGAAGTAGAACTGGACAAACTTGCATTATAAGAGCTATCAAACCTTTCACATTAAGTGTATGGCTTACTACTTCTGTAAAAAAAGAAAAACAAGACAACACACCATGACAAGTAAGCTGTGCCTCTGTGGAATCTTCAAAAGTCTCCATTAATGCTTGCTTTATTTTTGATACTTCCCAAGATGAGTTACTGGCTAAACTCTATGTGTATCAATTCTCCCCATCTAAACCCAATTTGTTTCACGCGAGGCTTCAGATTCTGCTAGATGAAGTCAAGGCATTAGAGTCAGTCAAAGTGGCTGCCACTCCCGCTTGCTTCCCACTGTGACTGTGGCTTCCTCCTGCCAGATGGGCACATATACTGGATAGCAATGACGTCATACTGCCATGAGCAGGATGCGTCATGATGGGATGAGTCCTGAGCTGGCCAATACTCCCATGTTCACATCGTGCAGCAGCTGTCTTTAGTAGCGCATGGGTTTTAATTGCACACAAGTGGAAGTGCAGAAGCTACACCTATTAGCATACATTCTATAATGTTGCTAATCACAAACAAAACTGTTTTGAACTAAATAAATTATATAACGTAATTCTACTGGATAGCCTGAGAGAATAAAAACTAGTTCTAGTTGAGAAAAATAAATTGTCAAGCTTTAGGGGTGAAAGCTTGTATAATAAACTCATGATGTTGTTGTTGGTTTTGTGTTTTAGGGGGACTAAACTGCAAAGGTCATCAGTCCCCCATTCCATCACAGGGCTAAATGAGAAGAATGTCAATACTGAAAAAATACGCCCAGAGTTAAAACAGCAATGGGAGGAAAAGTCCACTGGATCAGTAAAAAAATCAACACAGTCAACAAGAGAGAACACAAAAGGCAAAAGGAGACAATCACATAGAAAAACCGAACAATTAAAAGAAATGGAATGACAAAGCCGAAGTTTGTGGTTGACTGACCATGAAATTAAAAATAAGAAGGGTCAACCAGGGGGCAACCGAAGGAAACCTCCAACCGGAGGACATAAGACAAGAGGAACATACACAATGGGCTGAAGCAAAGCTTCACATAGAATGGTAAAACACCACTGTCGGGAATAAAACCTAAAACAGAGTCAGCCATTAGGGCATCATTACTTAAAGCTTCAGAAAAACTGCAGGAAAATTAAACCCTTGCCACAGGGCAGCTAAAATAGGGCAGTCCAGTAAAATGTGGGCCACCATCAAGGAGGAGCCACAGTGACAATGGGGCAGCACCTCACCACGGGGGAGATGGCCATGGGTTAGCCAAATGTGGCCAATGCGGAGCCTGCACAGGACTACAGAGTCCCAGCGAGAGGCCCGTATGGAGGAATGCCACAAAGCCGTAGTCTCCTTTATTGCCCTGAGTTTGTTGGGCGTGGTCAGGCTATACCACTCAGTGGCCCATAGCTCATGGGCTCTACGTCGCAACACAGACTGGAGATCAGAAGCCGGGAGGCCAGTCTCTAATACAGATGCACGGACAGCCTGTTTGGCGAGCCTATCAGTTCGTTCGTTGCCCGGGATGCCGACGTTACCGGGAGACCAAAGAAAGACTACAGATTGACCTGACCATTCTAGAGCAAAAAGAGCTTCATGGATAGCCATCACCAAAGAAGAATGTGGGTAACCTTGGTCCAGAGCGTGAAGACTGCTCAGAGAGCAGGAACACATATGCTCATGAGCAAGGAGAATGGCCACCAGCTCTGCAGTATAAATACTGCAGCCATCTGGCAGAGACTGCTGCTCACCGTGGTTGTCATGGACACAGGCAAAGCCAATGTGACCATCAACCAACGAACCATCTGTAAAGACTATGTCATATCCAGTGTACTCTGCAACAACAGCAAAGAACTGACAGTGAAGTGCCTCTGAGGGAAGAGTCTTTAGGTCTATTGGCCAAGTCCAGCCAAAAACGCGACCTTGGCACGCACCATGGAGGTGTACGTGTGCGGGCCCAACATGGAGATGGGACAGGGAATGACTCTAGTTCCAACATAAGGGACCGGAGACGGAAGGCGAACGTGTGACCTGAATGGGGTCGCCGTTGTTGAGGATGGACAACCATGTCAGAGAGGAGCAAACATTGGTTCGGATGACCTGACGAGCTATGGACATGAACAGCATAGGCCGCGAGCAGTTGTTGGGGATGGATCTGCAAGAGGTGGCCTCCACAAGTAAACTGTTCACGGGGCTGGTGTGGAAGGCAGCCGTCACGATGTGAACTCCACAGTGGTGAATGGGGTCCAGCAAGAACAATGCTGAGGGAGAAGCTGAATCACAGGCAAGGCATCCAAAATTGAGATGGGACTGCACTAGAGCTTGATATACCCACAACAGTGTGGAACAATCAGCACCATGGTCGTATGGCCCAGGTGGCAGAGAACATTCAGTTGAAGTCAGCACTTCTGTTTCAGCTGGCGAATGTTGGGGAGCCGTGTCAGCCGAGAGTCAAAGACGAGAGATAAAGTTCGGGCTGTGGATGAACCATCCGATACTGACAGAAGTGCATAACACGTATCTTTGCAAGAGAGAACTGGAAGCCATGGGCAAGAGCCCAGGACTGCGCCTTCCGGATGGCTCCCTGTAACTGACGTTCAGCAACTTGGGTGCTGC
This sequence comes from Locusta migratoria, assembly GCA_026315105.1. Taxonomy (NCBI): domain Eukaryota; kingdom Metazoa; phylum Arthropoda; class Insecta; order Orthoptera; family Acrididae; genus Locusta; species Locusta migratoria. The sequence continues at coordinate 443,207,444 of CM048755.1, read as the reverse complement.
AGAAGCTAAAAGCGATACAGAAGTCGTCATCGTAGAGGGAAGGGGATACTGACGACCCAACTGCTGTCGCTAAGCCATTGATGGCTACTAAAAATAAGGGAACACTCAAAACAGGGCCTTGAGGAACCCCATTTTCCTGCACACAACAGGTGCTATGGGAGGCACCATCTTGAACACAAAAGGTACGGACAGGTAAAAAATTTTGTATAAAAGACTGCACTGACAGGTGTTTCAGCATCTGATTATGAATGTGTTCCGGCCCAGGGGTGGTGTCGGGGCTGTGTGCAAGGGCACTGAGGAATTCCCATTCACTGAATGGAGCACTGTATGATTACATATGGTGGGTCAAGAAGGAGAGTCGCTTCCGTTCTTCCCACTCTTTCAGGGCACAAAAGGATGGCACGTAATTCACAGATGCAGAACTCTGAGCATAGTGCTCTGCGAAATCTTCCGCAATTGCATCTGGGTCCGTACAAACTTCTCCCTTCATAGAAATTCCTGGCACACCTGAAGCACTCTGGTATCCATAGAGGCGTCTGATTTTCTCCCAGACCTGGGATGAAGAGGTACATGTTCCAATAGTGGATACTTGCCGTTCCCAACACTCCTGCTTATGACGCCTGATTAAAAGATGTACTTGAGCATGGAGCCGCTTGAACGCAATTAGGTTCTCCAAGGACGGGTGTCTCTTATGGCGGTGCTGGAGTGCATGTTTGTGATCCCTGATTGCCTCGGTAATCTCTGGTGACCACCAGGGCACCGTCCTCTGCTGGGGGGATCGAGAAGAGCTAGGGATTGCACGTTCAGCCACAGAAATAATGGCTGCCGTGAGACTTTCAGTCACCCCATCTATGGTAGCATCTGTTGGAGGGCCATTGTCGCAGCAGTAGTGAACACGTCCCAATCAGCCTGATTAAGGACCCATCTAGGCAAACGTCCAGGGGACTGAGGCTGAGGTAGTGAAAGGAATATCGAGAAGTGGTCACTACACACAATCTCCAGTATACAGATGATAAAAGGCCAGGGCTACATACTGACAGATCAATAGCAGAGTAAGTGCCATGAGCCACACTGAAATGTATGGCAACACTGGTATTTAAAATGCAGAGGTCCAGCTCAGATAATAAAGTCTTGACATCTCTGCCATGGCCAGTAATTGTACTAACCCCCACAAGGGATTGTGGACGTTGAAATCACCAAAAAGTAAGAAAAAAATGAGGGGAGCTGAGAAATCAGTGATGCCAAGACATGTTGGGGTAATACACCATCTGGGGGCAGATAGACACTGCAAACGGTGAGATCTATTGTAGTCTTCACCCTGACTGCCACAGCTTCTAAAGGCGTTTGGAGGGGAACAGGTTTGCTGCAGACAGCCGTGATGAAAAAAATACAGACTCCACCTGAAACCCTGTCATAATCTGTGTGACTCCTGTAATAACCCCGATAGCCTTGTAAGGCAGGGCGTAGCATCGGGAGAAATCAGGTTTCCTGCAGGGCAATGCACAGTGCAGGTGAAGTGCTGAGAAGCTGCCGTAAGTCTACTAAATTGGGATTTGGGGGGGGGGGGGGGGGAGGGAACCATTGCAATTCCACTGGAGAATTTGATTATTGCTGGTTGGATAGGCTATGGTAGAGAGGATAAAGAAGATTGTGTGCCTAAAGAATCCAGGACCATTGGTTCTGCAGAGCCCGTGAGGGCGAGATCCTCGGGGGATGTGAGGATCTCCACCTCGTCTTCAGAAGCAGAAGTTGTGGGAAGGTATGGCTTTAGAGCCACAGAAGATTCCTTTTTCTTTGGTTTCTTTTTCTTGTCCTCTCGCTGCCCTTTTGTTTTAAGGACTGGGAGGGCTTCTCAGACACTGTGTCAGGGCCCGACATAGATTGCGGAGCCCTTTGACCAGGGGTGTGCAAGTCCGACAGCTGTTGGCTGGGACCCTCCGTGGTACTCTGAGAGGCCTCGGAAGGGAGCGTCCCAAGGGATCCCTTCCAAGTGAGAGGAGCCAGAGGAAAGTGTTGCTTCTCCAGCTGGGAGACGGGGACTGTTGTTCCCATCGGTTTTGGGGGATGTGCTCCCCCATGAAGTGTATGGGGGAGGGGGGCAGCACATGGTGGAGTGCCCCCAACCATCAAGGGGGCTAATGGAGTTTTATGGCCCAAAGGGCCCACAGATGTTGTCACAGTCATGGGGAGCGTCGACACCGAAGGAAAGGGTGACGACGTGACAGTTGCAAACGATGTCTTTAATGCCACAGGGTGCAGTCGATCGAATTTCTTTTTTGCCTCATTATATGACAGTTTGTCCATGGTCTTATACTCCATAATTTTTCTTTTTTTATGAGCATCATGCAGTTTGGTGAGCAAGGGGGTTGGTGCTGTCCACAGTTCACACAAATAGGTTGGGGAGCACAAGGAGCATCCAGATGGGACGGATGCCCGCATTCCCTACATGTGGGACTGGAATTGCACCTGGAGGACATGTGCCCAAATTTCCAGCACTTAAAGCACCGCATCGGAGGAGAAATACAAGGTTTTACGTTGCACCGGTGTATCGTAACCTAGACCTTTCTGGGCTAAGAATCGCCCTTGAAGGCCAGGATGAAGGCACCGGTGGCTACCTTGTTGTCCTTAGGCCCCCTATAGACGTACCTGATGTGGACACCCCGTCGTTCGTCAGACTGCAGCACGAGATCTCGGTGGTAAATAATCCCCTGACCCATACTGAGACTCTTGTGAGGGGTGATGGTCACAGAAATGTCTCCCAGCTTATCACAGGCCAATAGCGCCTATGACTGCGCAGGAGATGCTGTTTCAATGAGGACTAACTGCTTCTCATTTTGGACATTCCTAAAACTTCACCATACTTATTTTCTAAGTTTTCCATGAAGCAAAGTGGCTTAGTACTTGTAAATGTTTCCCCATCAGTCCTAGCACATACGAGCTAAGGAAGGGAACAATTGGGGGTCATATTGTGCTGCATTAAAATCAGCCCTGCCTCTCTTAGAGATGCCGTTTTGTGTCTGACAATGCTATTGCTGGCTCAAAGATGGTTGTTGAAGCACGCACAGAGCTTACAGTGTGGCTGACTGTTGGCGCAGCACAGTCCACAGCTCGGGACCCCAGATTCACCAAGCATGTAAAATAGACAATCACATTCACACAATTTAAATTTTTGACCATTGCCTGCATCAGGAAAAGAAACACATTCACACAATCACTCAGAAATAACTATGCACACACAACTAACCTCTCTGGCCACTCCAGTGCAACAAGCATCTTAACAGTGAGTGAGGATGGAACTGGTGGGGGCAGGATGGAAAGTTCTGCGTTGCATGATGGATTGTAAAGGCTCCGATAGGTGGGAATGTGAGATGCAGCATGGAATCCAATATAGGGAAGAGGTAGGAGAGGATAAAAGGGAGGTGTAGAGGCATGTGTGGGGAGGGAGGGGGATTTAAAATGATAAAAATTAAAATTAATTAATTAAGAAGATATTGAAACATTAAAGAAAAATAAATAAAGTAAGGGGCAACACACAGTTGGACGAAAGATATAAACTGGAGGGATACAGGATAATCAGTGGGTAAGGAGGCGGATGTTAGGCATGGGGTGTAGGGATGATAAGTTATCTTAGGTTGAGGCCAGGGTGGTTCAGAAGCATAGAACGTGTTGAAAAGGACAGCTCCCAACCGCACACTTCAGAAGAGTTGGTGATAGAGGGGAGGATCCAGATGGCCCAGGTAGTAAAGCAGCCACCGAAATCCAGTGTGCTGTGTTCACCCACATGCTGTGCTACAGGGTGGACCATCTTGCTTTCTGCCACAGTTTGACAGTAGCCATTCATCGTTATAGCAGCTGTCTTGCCATGCAAATGTAAAATGTTGTGCAATGATTGCTGCAGAGTTGGTAAATTACATGGGTGCTTTCAAAGGTGTTGCAGCCTCTGATGAAATAGGATAAGCCAGTGACAGGACTGGAATAAGAAGTGCAGGGAGGATGGATTGGGCAGATTTTGTATTTGGGCCTTCCACAGGGATATGATCTCTGTGGTACGGGGTTGGGATTGAGAGTAGCACAGAGATGGACTAGGATGTTGTGCAGGTTGGGTGGGCGACAGTTGACCTTAAAGTCAAACTACGGCAAAAAGCAAGATGGACAACCCTGTGGCAAAACATGTAGCTGAACACAACACACTTGATTTCAATGGCTGCTAACTACCCAGGACATCTGGATCCTCCCGTCCCCTCCCTTCTGAACTGTACAGATAGGAGTTGTCCTTCAACCACATTCTATAGTCCCACAACCACCCTGGCCTCAACCTAAGATAACTTTTCATCCCTACCCCTCAAACCTAACAACCCTCCTTCCCTTCACTATGCTGTATCCCCCCAATTTATGTCTTCCTTCCAACTGACACCCCTCATTTTATTTATCTTTCTTTAATTTTTCAAATAGCCCCTTAATTAATTATTTTTGTATAATTAATTTTTTATAATTCTTATAATTTGCAACGGAGATTGCTACAAGGCACAAATGTAAAATTTTATCATAGATAAATAACTGACGTGCTGCTTCGTCTCGGCAGGCCACATGTAGACCGCTTCCAAGATTACCGTGACAACACACCGAAGTACAGTGCACAGCTGACCGCGATGCTGACTTTTACCTCCAAGTTCTACTAGTGCAATTTTTATATTTCGAATTGTCCAATAAAACTGATATGCAGTTAGGAGCAATAAGTAGCATAATTCAATGCCACGTGAAGCCTTGCCTAGAACATAAACTGATACCGGTACAAGTATAGTGCTCAGTCGCGCAACTACTGGCACTGGGGGGGGGGGGGGGGGCTGCGGCAGCTAATGCGGCTGGAGCCCCTCCACCAAAGATTTTTATTTTATTATTTTTTTAAACAGGTTGGCACCAGAAATCTGAAATAGTACACATGTAATGAATCACAACGTAGCTATAATTTGCCAAGCACAAGTGAACATGACAATGTGTTGCCAACATTACATCGCCACTGAGAATGTGTGCTGCTGTTACTGTGAGTGGTTTTAATGGCACCACCACCACCGGCATTGATGCTGCCGCTATTGTTACTGCTATGCTGAAGTTACGAGCCGATTATTCATATGCAGCGACCCACAGCTTGGCAGGTCAGCAGCACCACCGAGTAGAATCTTATGAACATCAATAATGTTATTTTAGTTTAATTTTCATACATAGTAAAACTGATGGAAGTCCAATCTAATTATCAATTTTACCCATTCACGGATTAAAACTATGGTTAATACTGCCATTGTGGCAACTATTCTTAGAAATCCAGCAGCTGGAGAGGGTCTCTTGTACACCATATACCAAATGTTCAAATGTTTGTATAGCTTATGGGACTTAACTACGGGGTCATCAGTCCCTAAACTTGCAAACTACGTATGAACTATCGAATATTAAGGACGGCACAAATATCCATGCCCGAGGGGGGATTCGAACCCCCGACCGTAGTGGCCGTGCAGACCGTGACTGGAGCGCCTCAGTCCCCTCGGCCACCGCGGCCGGCACACCATATGCAGATGATCCTAAGCTATCCCAATCATTTTAAGTGATTTCAGTTCCCACTCAAAGTTTCATTTGCAATAACAATATACAAGCTTAATGGTCTGTGTGTGTGTGTGTGTGTGTGTGTGTGTGTGTGTGTGTGTGTATGTGTGTGTGTGTGAGAGAGAGAGGGGGGGAGGGGTCAACTTTGTATTTTCAGATGGGAGGCCCCGGCAGTTTTGTAGCATATTCAGATTCTATAATAAATAAAATAAGCCCTACAGTTTCCCAAACCATTGTTTTCCACACATGGCATATGCTGCTGTATTCAACAAATGTAAAGTGTGTCTTTTTTCAACTGAGAAGTGATATATTTGAGTTTACATTTCACGAACATAAATATAACCTTTGCATTCCAACTTTTAATATTTTATGTTCAAATGTTATTTGAGTGTTGCAAATATGATTGTACAACAAAACAAAGTGGCCCCTTTTATGGAAGGCACGCTGAGCGGGGAGAGAGAATTTAAATGATTATAGGATGAACTACCGATTCCATTTTATGATGTAGCTCTCATAATCCAAACAAACATGACTTCACAAGAGCCTAAGAAGCATTCCAATGACTGCTAGATTCATAGAAACAGCCTTGTAAAGTGGCCTGCCAGACCATCTGATCTTAGGTTCTTGGATTTTTTTTCTCCTCTTGTGAGGTACTCTGAAGTATGCAGAAGTATGAAATACTAAACATAACATAATAGAATGTATCAGGAATGCTTCTGCAAATATTCCACTAGATATATTTTAACTTGTGTACATGCATTTCAAGCACAAAGTAATATGTGTATCAAAATGGAAGCTTGTCAGTTTGAGCATTTATTGTGAATTACAATTATGGTGAGAGGCAAGGGGACTCACCGATACCAAGCATCTCGGTGGGAACAGGAAACTATTACATCCACGTAGTCGTTCCTGGATCACACAAAATGTAGTTTCTAACTGAGTGCTGAAACTGCTAACCATATTGTAGTGTACAATTAAATTTGCAACACTAAAGTAAGTGTCAAACAAACTATTAGAAGACTGTGATTTACTTTTACACTATAAAGGACATGTAAAGTCTCATTAAAATTACTTGATAGTTGATGTATGTCACTACAGTGTCACCACACAGTATCTTGGCTACCACTCGATTATACGCAACACAAATATGGTTGTACCTTCACAAATGCTGTTTATGTGTAATGTGGAGCAGTGTCGTTCTTGTGAAACACAGCTAGCTCTACATTCACATGATGCAATGAGTGCTACCAACAAGAGATCTCAAATTCCATATTTCTTGACATCCAGAAGGCTTTCGTGCCTTCTAATCAAATTGTGTGCTTATGGAATATTGCAACAGTTGTGTGACTGGATTTGTGATTTCCTGTCGGAAAGGACACAGAACATTCTAACTCACGGAAAGTCATTGAGTAAAACAGAAGTGATATCTGGCATTCCCCAGGGAGATGTTATAGGGCCCCCTACTGTTTCTTATATTTATAAATGATTTAGGAGACAATGTGAGCAACTCTCTTATACTGTTCACTGAAGATGCTCCCATTTATCGGTTAGTAAACTCATCAGAAGATTAAAAGCAACTAAAAAATGAATTAAATAATATATCTCCATCGTGCAAAAATTGTCACTTGACCCTAAATAATAAAAAGTGTGAAGTCATCCATATGAGAACTAAAATAAATCCATTAAAATTCACTTACACCATAAATCAGTCAAATCTAATGGCCATAAATTCAACGAAATACCTAGGAATAACTATTACAAACAACCTAAATTGGAAAGAACACACAGAAAATAATGTTGGGAAGGTCCAATGGCAGAACACTTAGAATATGCAATTGTTCTACTAAAGAAACAGCCTACACTAAACTTGAGCATCCAATTTTGGAGTATTGCTGCACCAAGTGGGACTGATGGATGCTTTAGAGAAAGTTCAGAGAAGGGCAGCTCATTTTGTATTATAGCTATATACGGGAGAGTTCAAATGGAAATCATTAAAAGAAAGGTGTTATTCATTGCAGTGGGGTTCATTTGCAAAATTTCTTTCACTAACTTTCTCTTCCGAATGCAAACATATTTTGTTAGCACCCACCTACATAGGGAGTCATGATCATCATAACAAAATAAGAGAAATCAGATTAATAATGGAAAGATTTAGGTGTTCCTTTATCCCGCACGCTATTAGAGGGTGCAGTAAATATCATAAAAGTGGTTCGATGAAGTGCGATGCACTTCATTGCAAGTTGGAGAGTATTTATGTAAATGTACAATAGAAGTTAATTGAAAGTTACCAGTGGTAAGGTTAGACATCGTGGTCTTGGCCTGAGGATTGCTGTATGAGGACATTTGGGAGAAATGGTTTGCACGTTATGTGCTTTCTTTGCGAGTGAAAAACTTAATGGTGTCCTGTTGCTCTCTGTGAACACGGTAATTGACAGAACTGCTGCAGCAGCTTTGAATCCAAACAAAAACACTGTTGTGAAGATTGGGAAGGACATGTCTGCGGCATTGCAGAAAGGAACATCCTACACTGTGCACATTATTGTTCACCCTGTAGGAAGCAGAACTTTTTCAAGGCAGTCATACATCGTTATTTATTGTTCTACACAACCTAGGTTTTCGGTATGGACATTTAAATGGCAATAAGCTGTTGATGGAGAGGGCGGGATATAGCTACAAGGTGATGCCGATTTTTAAGAGATATCCAGAGCAAGAATATTGACAAAGTGGTTTGGCTTGATGAAACATGGGTCAGTTAAGGTCATGTTGTCAAGTACCACTGGATGGACAACACAAATGAAGGAACAAAGGCAATGCCTTTGAGCAATGGGGGGTTGGCTTATTCTTCTTAATGCAGGTAGCTCAAATGGTTTTGTTCCCTTGTGCTTTTTAAATCAAAGAATACAACAGATTACCACAAAGAATTGAACCACATTACATTTACAAAGTAGTTCCTAAAATCATTAATACCAAATCAGGGGAAACCGTCGATGAATGTCCTGGATAACGATCCTTATCATTCACCCATTGTTGAAAAGGCACCTACCATGGCTAAGTGAAAGGAGTAGATGATCGATTAGCTTCAGCGACATAAAAAAAAAAGGCATAAAAATGTTAGGCTACCCCCTTACCACTGCCATTTCAATCCAATAGAGTTAATATGGACCCGAATAAAGGGCTATGTTGCCAGGAATAATGATACATTTACAATCTCTGCAGGCAAAACAATCACAAGAGAACCTATTAGTAATGTCACCTCGGAAGATTGGAAAAAATGTGATCACACACGCAGAAAATCATGGAAAGAGCATGGCAGAATGAAGCTGTCCTGGCAAAATTCAGTAAAGGAGCTGATTATTTCATTAAATAACAATAGCGACAGTGATAGTGACATTTCAATTACCCATCATAGCAATGAGTCACGTTAGTAGGTTTTTTCCATTATCACTGTAAAAATGGAAGACTGGTGGATTCAGCTGCATGTTTGTAGTGCTCAGTTGAATAACAAAATTATATTGTCATAAGTTTAAAAATTTTAATAAGAAGGTCTTAATAGCTATTCATTCTGAAAATAGTTGATCTCAGGTATTTAGTCTACATCACATAAAATAAATATTACTGTTAACAATGTAACTGCTGCAATGTAGAAGCCTTGGTATTTGTTAGTCAGAAGATTACAATACAACTGCTATATGGACATTTGATTTTCACTATTATTCTTTCTCTCAACATTCATTAGCCTTTTTTAAGATATGTTTTCTTGCTGTAACAGATGTATAAATTTTATACTTTGTTATTTTAGAAATAAATAAGATGATCAGAGAAATCAATAACACACAAATTATAAACCTAGTGATCCATTTCTCATGATGACATCACACGGGTGAATGCTTAATAACCGACTCAAGGGTGCACAATTGTGCAATAAAATAATCTGGCATTAGAAAACCCTGATGTAGTTCCAGTTTATGGCAGATAAAAATTTGATGTATTCTGAAGATTTCATTCGCATAATGTGCTCACATAACTTCAATAACAAAAAAAAGTTTCCTGCATGTAGAAAATTTGGTGGTATCATCAGAATATGCATTTATGTAAAATGTCGATATATTGTCTTAATAATTAGTTGCTGAAAATATAACTCAAATGACAACATGGCCCCTGCTACCTGTGTAGACGCTTCCTGCATGAAGCAGATGCCTGACCTATTCAGCAGAACCCCATTACCCGCTGGCAAAAGTCAAGGAATCTGTAATCAACAGTCATATATTTGGTCACAATACCTAAGAGCAGTTAAACTTTGCTGATTCACCTGTACAAATTCATGAAGACGTGTTTGAGTGATCAACACAATCCCTCCTCAAATACATAGGGAGACATGGCCATAAGAATAAAAGAAGAGAAATCAGATTGAAAACAAAAAGATTTAGGTGTTCCTTTTTTCTGTGAGCTATTAGAGAGTGGAACTATAGAGAAATATCATAAAGGTGGTTTGATGAATCCTCTGCCATGCACTTCAATGTGATTTACAGAGTATCGATGTAGATGCAGATAAAGGTTTTTTCCTCAGTGTCAGCCTCTTTCCACAATGTTTCAGTTTCTAAATCATGTTCCCTCCATATACAAATCCATCGGGAAACACTCCCCACACCAAATCAGGATTCATCCATAAAAAGAACATTGGCCCATTATTCAGTTTTCCAGATGGCTTGTTGATGACTTCACTCAAGACATTCCTTTCTGCGAAGACACATCATGGGTAAGCATACAGCAGGTCTCCAACAATAAACGCCTCTATGCTGAAGCCTTCTGTATACCATTTGCCTCAATACAATATTGCCAGTGAATTTACCCTGTAAAACAGTTTTCTATGCAAACGATACAACCTTTATCAACTCAGGACATACTGTAGACTCCGTACAAGAAAAAAATAACATAATACTTGAAAAATCTGCTCACTGGCTTAGTGCAAACTCCCTACACATCAATGAAACAAAAACTGAGGAAATAATCTTTAATTTGAAGGTGTCAAATAAGAAAAATAAATCTGTTAAACTGTTAGGAATGATGATTGACCAGAAACTCAGCTGGGATCAACACATCACATATGTCTGTTCCAAACTTGCACGAGCTATTTTCCTACTGTACAAGCTGAGGAATAAAGTCAGCCCAAGTTTACTGATACTTTCTTACTTTGCCTCTTTCCACCCTCATCTTTCATATGGCATTCTGCTCTGGGGAAATTCTCCCAATTCAGTATCAGTCTTTAGATGGCAAAAAAAAAAAGAAGGGCTATTCAATGTATAGTGGGGTTATCTCCTAGGGACATATGCAAGAAACATTTCAGAAAACTCAACATAATGACAGTTCCTGGTTTGTACATTTACTACTGCCTATTACATTTTAAAGAAAACATTGCTCAATATCCCCTTAGGTCATCTGTCCACTCCCATAATAAGAGGCTAAACCACACAATTGATCTACCATACTCTAGACTGTCCAAGATTCACAATAGCCATAAATATGTAGGCCTCGAATTGTTCAATATGCTTCCTAAGACTGCACAAACAGTAACTATAAATAGATTTAAGACAACCCTCGATCAGTGGCTCAAAGGTAAAGCATTTTACTCAATTGATGAATATAAAGAGTGTAATATGTCAGATTTGTTGTTTTAACATAATTATATTTCCTGTATAATATAAATTTGTAAAAGTATTTTTTAATTGTGAAATTAACACCATTTAATATTACAAATGTGTGTGTAATTGTAACTCAATTTTTTGATGAAGCCCATTGTATGAGAAAATACTGAACGACTAATAAAGATTCTTATTCTTATTCTGTGAGGTCGTATGCCAGCTGTCATGCAGTACTACAGTGTTACTGACGTGATCTTACATCCAAATAACGGTCCTGTCTTTCTGATATCACATGTGGTCAGCCTTGTCCTGGTCTTTGGCATACAATTTTGGCCTCCACATATGAGAAACAACAGAACAATTCACATTCAGCAATCAAGCCACATTGGTTTGAGGCTGTCCTGGTTCCATTCTTACTATGGCCCTTTATTTATTTATTGGTTTTTCTGTTTCATAGGACCCAATTGAGGAGTGAGACTCCATGGTCATGGAACAAGTCTATACATTAATTGTTACACAAGAATGGTAATAGAAAAATTTTAAGTAGTCCTTTGCATACGACAATCTTAAGACAAAGTGAAAAGAATCAATAAAGAAAAAAATGAATTAGCTTAATTGTTTAACTTTTCTAGGAGTTCCTCGACAGAATAAAAGGAGTGAGCCATGAGGTAACTCTTCAATTTAGATTTGAAAGCGTGTGGATTAGTGCTAAGATTCTTTAGTTCTTGTGGCAGCTTATTGAAAATGGATGCCGCAGAATATTGTACCCCATTCTGCACAAGTGTTAAGGTGGTGTGATGCAAATGCAGATTCGACTTCTGTCTAGTATTCACCGAGTGAAAGCTACTAACTCGTGGGAATAAGCTGATATTATTAACAACAAACGACATTAAAGAAAAAAGTATTGTGATGCCAGAGTCAAAATTCCCAGACTACTGAAAAGGGGTTGACATGACGTTCGCGAACTGAACACCACATATTGCCCGAACTGCCCGTTTTTGAGCCAGAAATATCCTTTTTGCATCAGGCGAGTTACCCCAAAAAACAATGCCGTACGTCATAAGTGAGTGAAAGTAAGCGTAATAGACTACTTTTTGTGTTGAAAAATCACTTATCTCAGATATTGTTCCCTTCACTGCAGGGAGTCTGATACGGGTTTTCTCTGTGCCAACTGCACCATCTGTGAATGTATTCACAGTTTGATTGGCGCCATAGTGGCATTGTTGGCTGAACGGAATGCCATCTTTTGTGCGATGACAGTTCTCAGTTTTGACTTATTTCTAAGTCGTACACAATTTTGAAGTATTTTAGACCCATTTTTATGAAAATTTTGAATCGTTTTACCTTATGGAGATGAAACTAAAGCATATAATAATTTGAATAATGTAAGCACAGTAACTCTCTCTCTCTCTCTCCATAACATGTTGTAAGGATATGTGGTTTTCTGCGAGAATTGTGATGTGTGAGCCATCACAATATCACATTAATTTTTCTTAAATGGCATAAAGAAATCTGCAAACTACATTTTATTGCTTCTCTTAGTGCATGGAAGATTTATAAACATACCCTCTCATTCATCAACACTTGTATCTATTATATTCTGAAACGCTTCTTGTTTATTCTGCTTTTTGACTATACAGCCTTTGTCAGAAACAGGGATGTGTTTCTGTTTATGATGATGACTGTGTACGGCAAAAGCAGAAAAAAAGGAAGAAAAATATTTTACACATGCCTTTTTGTGACTCATTGAGATGTTTATGTGGTGAGTAGAAATGTATCTCTCTCAAAATATTGTAATCCTTCCTGGACTTTCCACTCTTTTATGTAACTACACTGATTTCACACACATATAAAAAGGGAATTACAGTTTTGTGACAGAAATGCAATTCTGACACTGCCCCCCATGTTGATTTATATGCTTCCTTTGATCATTAATTCAATGATGTGATTTATACTATATTATTGCAAATGATTTCAGTGAAAAATTGCCACAAAACATGTGCTCTTTTATTTATTTGAATTTTTTCTTATACAAGCTTAATGTGTCCTCCATTAGATTATCCTTCTGCTGGGTATTTCTGTTACCACTTGGCAGCTGTCTCATGCTGTGTTATTGTGCAATCACTCATTTTAATGGACTGTCATCAGTGAAAATTTGAGGTAATTCCTTCACCTGCAATACTGTGTGTGGCCTGATGTATCAAAACTAAAGTAATGAGCATATTATCCAAAGCAAAATTAATTAGAATATTAGGACCAAAATTTTTAAGGAAAAAAATAGACAATGAAGAGTGTAAATTTTACTTGTGAAGATATTTATAATTAAGAGTGCATAACAATAACTATTTAGAATATTTTCAAAGTCTGCTAAATACTTGCCAATGCAGTTGATATTACATGCTTTTCATATAACAAAAAAAAAATTACATCTAATTCTAGAGGTTAACACATAATGGCACACATCCCACATCACATACCAACCAAAATTACTGCAACAGGCTTTTGCACTGCTGTGCCATTAAAATGTTATACATCACAAGTGCCGCCTGTGGTGTGATGTGAGATATATGTAACTAAAGCAAACTCTGCATTATTTTACAACGTTATTCCACCAGTCTGATTTGACCCATGACATCATCAATAAGTCGGAAGAACCCATATACGGGGTAATATCTTAATACTTGTGTATTGCAGATAATAAATAATTTGTGGTTATCCTTATAAATTACAGATTACAGCAACAGAATGTACTATCGATCACAGGTCTCGGTCCAAATATTCACACCTTCAGCACTCACTAGTGAAAAAAACAAAATGTCTGTTAACCTGTACCTCACTATCAGAGTGAAGCTACAGATAACTTTTTAAACACAAAATCTTAATATATAATCTCTGTTTTGCTTGCAAACAAACTATCGTCTTTAACTCAACCACCACATAATTACTCTCACAACCTACAAACACGCACATGCCTCAAAACTACTGCACAGTGATAACATCACACATGACAACACGCCATTGTTAGGTGTCAAAGCCGACAGGTGGAATCGCGTCTTATAAATGACCCACAAACTCACCATAGGTACAATTCATATTACAAAAGAGACAGGAAAACTGGGTATAGAAGACAGAGGGTAGTTAATTTTACTTTCCAAACTAAACAATCTTTCTATCTGCAGCATCTCCCATTCAGTACCACACAACTCATACATAAAGAATGCTAGAACAACTAATAAAAGGCTGTTTAAATGGAAATATGGATGTTGATGAGAAAAGTTTCACAAAATACCACAGTCTTAAATTTGGTATGTTCTGTTTCTCAATGACCAATTAGGCAATTAAAAGATTGATGAACTAATAATTTATTTCATCACTTATGAACAGTTAATCCAGAAGGTATTGCTCTTATTTTTCATATACGGATATACTGACCTAATAAAAGTAACCACTTGAGATGAACCACTTTTATTGTTTCTTACAAAGTAAATAACTATATTTAGGGTTTATAGGAGGGTCACAATGTATTAGCTTGAAGTGATTAAGAAAAAGCAGGGGACACATTAGATGACAAATAGGGTTGGGAATTAAATTGGAGCTCAATTAGATTATAAGCCCACTATATTATTACTGCAATACTTCCTTGCATTACATAATATATCACCAAATGTTATGTTCTGTTCTGTTTCAGACTCATTAAATCTGGAGTACTGTATGATCAAGAGAGCAGCGGAATATTCACATGTTGAAAAGACAATTTACAAAGTGGAGGTAGACAGAGTTTACAATCAGGTACAGCTTCACTCTATAAGAGTCTGTATCCCTTCAGTTCCCCTCTTTGCTATTATAACTGCTCCTGAGTCATTCAGAAAAGTGGATGATGACAACCAATCCATTGACTTAACATGGAAATACTGATGGACCTAACACCATCCATCTGCTCTGATCCATGACATCTCTGGTGGGAACATACTAAATTAAAAATAAAACCACAATTCCAAAATAAAAACCAATAACCCTAAGATAAAACCTACCATTATGCAAAAAGGAAATTTCCTTTGCAATAGTGTTCTGCCAAGCAGGTGCTATTACAAATGATCAATGTTTCAAGCAATTAGGAAAGAGGGTTTTTTTTTTTTTTTTTTTTTTTTTTTTTTTAATTAAGACTTGGGGCTTGGGTAGGTGGATGGGTGAATGTAAATTGATCTGTTTATATTGTAAACAGCAATGTCACATTCGTAATGAGAGGAATGTGATCTATGTTTTGTCATAAAACGCAATACACTGATGTCAGGGGTCAACGCCGATGGGTTGTATCGTGTGCTTTAATCGACCCATCTTAATTTGAATTTAAGTTAAATTATTTGTTGAAAATGTAAAACACTATCTGGCAGCCTACTTCCCATTAAACAACATATTCTTGTGTCATAAACTATGTTGAAGTTCAGTTTTCCACTTAGGCAATACAAATGGTGCTGAGACTTTTATGATACCACTTCCCTTTGATATTTATTACACTAACAGCTACTGACAGCAACCATACTTAAGTGAGTTTAGTTTGTACGAGTGTGTTTTCTGATTCTGAAGAAGAAGCTAAGTAGTTTTTTTTTTTTTAATTGTGTGTGTCTACAACTCAACACTGCCTCATATGTGGTAAGTATCTATCAATCAATTTCATAACATGCTGTGGCAAAATATAAGAAACATTCTCGTGTTTTACTATGTCAAATAAACAAGGTCTTGCACCTACTAACAGTTATGCATGCACAACTTTAATGATCAAAAACTGTTTTGATACCACAGACAGGAAAGGTGTACTAGTAAGGATCTTCCTGTGAACAACAAATCCTAAGTCTACATCTGGGTATAGAAGCTTACACACAGAATTGCAATTTCCACAACACATTTTCATCACAAACTTTAAATATGCAACGATGAGTACCTGCATCTGGCATTTGTACTGCTGAACCCGTGTTCCATCAGCATCACTAACAATCTGAATACTTGCAGCCTGAACTAAGCTGTTCAGACCATCTGTGGAAGCTGTCACACTGGATTTGTGGTGATGTTTTGCTAGACTATCATTTTCTGCTGCCTTTTTTTTGGATGCACTTTCATCTTTGACATACACCTACAACATGTTGAGTGGTTGTTAATTAACGACATTTTAAATGTGTACAAAAAAGACAAGTATATGTCAGTATAGATATAACATATATTTATAAAGTAGTCCTATCTTGTGGCACTGACATTGTCAATCATACCTTTCCTTCCCTCGTAAAATCATCAGAGTAACGAAGTGAGGTAAAGTAACTTTCCAGCATAGCTTCAGCATTAACACAAGATTCACGGAAATCATAAAAACTTTCGAGCTTCTCCACACAGTGGTTGCATATTATCTTTGGCAGTGAATCATCTTCACACACCTGCAGGAAAAGAAAGAAATTAGCAGTAAAACTAGTAAGTATACAAATACTTCACTGACGAGACACAATAAGAGAAAATGTAGCATGCATTCACTGTAGCAGCAATGGAGCTTCTAAATCATCTACAATTCTAGAATGTCAAAAATAAATCTTAAAAGTGTAGCATGTATACATTGTTATAGTAAATATTAATATCAAATCTAAGCAAATTTGTGAGACAGACTCCTAAAAACAAAATGTTTGTTACATGATAATGGAAATATGCAAAATGCACAAGCAATGGTGAGAAAGGTAGGGGATCATAATTTTACGATGTGATTCCACCCATCTGCTTTGAGCTGTGACATCAAAACGTGGCGGAAAACCCATATTTCAGTCGTAGCCAACTGCAAATAATCAATGTTTCAACTGATTTGTGTTTTTAATTAAATTAAGGGGCACATTACAACTTTACTTCCCACCTCAACAGCTTCGCCTGATAATATTCTTTGAAATTAGTGCTTTGTAGAGACCATAAAGTAAATAAATAACACTGTTCCTGCTCTATGGTTGACAGATTATTGATGTACCCTTGTCGACCCTGTAAAAGTAACTGCCCTTGTTAAACGAACAGCTCAGCACCACATAACCTACTACAGAACACACCAATGCCATGGGTCAAAGCCAACAAGTGGAATCGCGTCCTACAAATGATATGGAATGAGCACTACGTTAGTAATGTGTGGATAATTTGAAAATTTGTGACTGACAGGAGGAGTGCTACAATAGATAAGGCAATCAGGGTGACCTCTGTGTCAAGATGAAATAGTGGGCATTGTAAGTGTCTAGTAGGCAGGAGATATAGGTTCAAATCACAGCCAGGCAAAAAATTTCATCTTTCCCCACTGATTTGCTACTATCAGGGTCTAAACTCCACTATTACAGACTGGACATGTATAGTGTGATAACTTTCAAACGGCAGAGCAGAGAGGGGAACAGAGGAAGCAAGTCCGGCCAAAAACTTAGGCTGCTGTGGACAACAGTGGCAAGTGAGGGGGAGGAAACTATACCTGTCTTCTGCAGTGTTGTCAAACTGTGAAAGTATTACTTGTGTACATTGCTTTAAATGTTGTTAGTATATGAAATCGAGAAGAAGTCATACCAGAAGGCACTGTATGGAACTCCTGACATGGGCCAGTAACTGGGCATAAGTGAAGAACGGGATACCACTCACCAGCTTTGACCCGAGACATCATCAGCAGGTCGAAAAAGCCATACATGTCATAATATCTTAATACCTGTGTACTGTAGACAATAAATAATCTGTGGTTATCCTCATAAATTACAGATTACAACAAGAGAATGTACCATCAATCACAGGTCTCAGCGAAAAAATTCGGTCCTTCGGCATTCACATGCAGGGGTGTGTGTGTGTGTGTGTGTGTGTGTGTGTGTGTGTGTGTGTGTGTGTGTGAGGGGGGGGAGGGGGAGGAGATGTCTTTGTTAACCTAACCTCACTATCAGAGTGAAGCTACAGATCACTTTTTAAACAAATCTTAATCTGCTTGTAAACAAACCACATCTTTAACTCAGACACCTACAAACACACATGCACATGATAACATGCCAATGCCATGGGTTAAAGCTGGTGGGTGGTATCCCCATCTTCAGATGAGCCAGCAAATGCACCATCACTCATTTCAATAACGTATTTGACAATTGACAATACAAGAAACTCATAACAGTGGTATGAACATAACAATTCAGACAACAATGGCTGCCTTGCGCAGTACGAACAGCCATTAATGTTGGTTGCAGCAAAAATAATTAAAACCCACATGAATGCTAGCGAAAGCGTATCGGCGTTTATCAGCTTCCATCAATGCAGGACTAGGGAGAGCTTTACCATCTAGTTAACACACAGATTTGAAGACCTACTAGCTTGTCATACTGGTTACAGCACTAGAAAAGTATATTTACATTGTAGCTGTCATACAGTTTCGTCCAATACAAATACATGTAACAACAGTTTCACCACTGATTGATGGTGGTTAATTTCCAATTGTTGGTCTTATTGTGCTTTTAACATTCAATTGTTGTAAATTACATACTATGTATACCATTACTAATTAAATACCACAGAAATTTTAAGAGCACAAAGCAAGTTACAAAAAATCCTAGAGTATAACCACAATAAGAAAATGTCACATATAGATACACTTTTGTACAGTTCCAAATCAATTAGCTTTATGAGCAGTGTGCTCAAGACTGTTAGTTACTTTGAGGCCTACAAGCTTTATCACATGGAGCTACACAAATTTTTGAAAGTGTAAATATGAGAAACCATAATAAAAGCTTCAATTATCACAAAAAAGATACACAGCAAAAAGAAATTTGTTCATTATGCACCCTATATTGACAATTATGAAAAGCTGTCATTCATGGGAGGGGGTGTTTTGGGTTTCTAGCAATGTTCACTGTTTGCCCTTATATGGTAAAGTACTGAACGGAGATGACGATTGTGTGTTAATGAGTTGTATCTGTGTGATTATATGAACAACAGTGCGAGTCATTTTTCTGGTGAAGGATGTGGCCGAGTGCTAAGTTGTGCATATGCATGTGTGAGGATGTCTTTTTTAAGTGCTGGTCATTCATCATCTACGAGGCGAGTTTCACGCTATCCTCATTACCTGTAGATGGGGATACAGCCCGTCAGTTTTGACCCGTGACTTCATCGCAGCATGGTACTTTTGAGGTGCATGCATGTTTGTAGAAGGCGTGACTGATTATGTGGTGGTTGAGTTAAAGACGATAGTTTGTTTACAAACAAAACAGATTAATATCTTGTGTTTAAAAAGTGATCTGTAGCTTCTCTCTGATGATTAGGTATAGGTTAACAGACGTTTTTTTCTTTTTTTTCTGACATCTTGATGACGTCATGGGACAAAGCAGACAGGTGGTATCCCAGTCTACAGTTATGCCCTATTAAAATACTAATGATTTAATTTTTACTATGAAACAGAATAATACAATTGTAACAAAAAATAAGTCTGTGATATAAACATTGGCCTACATATTAATTTTGTGATACATGTGTTCTTTAAATTACAAGGAGCAGCACTGATTTCTGTACAAAGCTGGGAAAATAGAACTACCAAAAGATAGTTTAATAATAAGTGATAATCCCTTTTTGTGATCTCAGGAACGTGAAACAGAATTCAGATAATCACAAATAAGGGTGCTGTTTTAGTCTCTAAAACCTGCAACTCTTTCATATATACTTGTTTATTAAGTACACCATTGGTGATTCTTAAAGAAGTTCTCAGTGAACAATGGAAAATTCAACATTAAATGTGGATAAAGTAGTGGCATTCATAAATATAATAGTATTAACTGCAGCAATAGATAAAATTTTGTTTAATTAACTGTTAAAAAGTGATATATCATCCAGGGAATGTTTTGTCACTTGTTCAGTAGCTGTGATAACCAAAACAACTGAAATGCACTGACAGAATAACACAAACTGCTTGTTTACAAGTTGACATCAACAGCGTTTAACGATTATTTACACCTTTAATTATTTGTTTTGGAAGAAATTTCTTAACAGCCTGTAAAAATTGTTCATTATATTACTTTTTATGAGCAATTTCGAGTGTAGCTTTACAGCACTGGGGGAACATTGATGCAAGATTCGTCAAAATGTTTCCTTTAAAACTTTGGAGTATTCGTGATTTTCGGCAGTTTGTATTTAAATGATATTACTGCACAGGTAGTCAATGGTAAGAAAAGCTAATGATACTGAACTGCTTCAACATGTAAACATTACAGTAGAGGCATGTATATAATCTGTCTTCCGAAGTCCGAGAACCAAACATCTACAGATCAAGCGCGTTATTTAAAATACTAACACGATGAACATCAATTCAGATACTAGAATTTAAACCTGTTTACTACAGAAGCTGTCTCAGTCATAAGCAGTATTTTTTCCTAATGACAGTAAGTACTGTTCAATCGGTTCACCTATATTCGTACTCCACCAGACCTTCTGAAGTTCAACGCACAAGTTTCACAGTCACAAACATCAACAAAATTCAACAGTCAGTAATTTTTACTATCACTCACCTGAACGGGTAAGCAAATCTGAATTTTTGTGGGGAGTTGTCTCCTGCGTCCTTCTTCTCGGAAAATATGCATTTTTGTTCCTTCACTTGACGTACATAACCGGCACAGTTCGTAGTAGTTCACCCTCCTATATCCTGCCATGACAACACTATATCAGTTTTGTTTTGTTTGTGATGCACGTCAAATATTATTCAAAGGAACGCCAACACAAACTGCTATCAAAATAAATGCACACTGCTGCTCCCAGTTTCTTACTCTAATAGTTGTTACTTTATCGACCTTGTGAATCGATATATCGCATGACATGTGGCGTACGCGACCATGCGTCGATGTGGTTTTCGCGGTACAAATGAATGTCTTGGAAGTGCTGCGCGTCTGTGTACTGCTATGGCAATTTCAAATACGCCAACATTTCTTTTAACATACTGCCTTTAGTAAACGCTCCCACAGATTTCTCTGTCTAAAATGATTTCATCGCAGGTGCCATTAGGCTACTATTTTCTGTCTTCTTTTCTTTAATCCATGTAGAGCCACACGCAGAAACGGTTGAAGCCAGAGGTCATTATCATGAAATCGCGATTTTAGTTTTTCGGGCAACGTCCTTCCCGAGTTACCACATACATCATCTATTTGATGTAGGGAAACGTACAGCGTATACGCTTAATAGACCTTTCTGTAAATTGGTATCCTTGTATTTTTCACTTTCGCGATGATTTAATTATAACTGAGCAACACTACGCAAACAGTGAGAACTTACAGAATTGAGATATAGTCTAATATTATGCGATAATTTACAGAGACCTCTAGATAGTCACTAGATCGCTTGTCGACCGATCACCATGTTTCTTCAAACAGCTGGATTATTTCTTAGCAGCGAAACGATTATCTAAAAAGCAGCTGTAAAAGAATGGCCGAAATAAATTTTACAAGACTACCAATGTCGACTGTCTGCCTGAGTGACACTAAATCAGTTTAGTTATACAAAGTGTATAATCTAGCGTAAAAAATGAAAATAAATGGTAAAACCTTTCACATTATTACTGTTATTAGGTCAAGTAAAAATTGAAATATTAATGGTGAAATATACATTGCTAAAGAGAAAAAAAATTCTCGTATTAAGACTAGGCCTGATGGAAATGTATCATGAGATAAGGTAGCAGGTTTGGCCATCTCTCCTCCCCCTCCCCCGTAACAAATTCCTCCCCAAAAAACAAAATCATGGATTTGGTCCCTCTTTAAATCTACACAAAAACTGCAGGCTGCATCCACAGCAAGCCTTAATCTCCTTCTTGCAATATATATATATATATATCCCCACACTTCTACTGCCAAACTAACGATTCGTTGGTGCGATCGTTTAGCCACTTCGTGCTGTAATTTTTTTCTTAGATCGATTCAGAGCTCCCTCATAAGTTATAACATCTAATCTTCTTAGCACAAAATTTCAGAAGCTTCTATTATCTTCTTCCCCGAACTGTTAATCGTTTACGTTTCACTTCCGCACAAAGCTGTACTCCAGACAAATACCCGCAGAAAATAATTCCCATAACTTAAATTTATATTCAACTAGCTTTGCGTACACAGCGCTGAGTTTTTTTTCTGCCGGAAATCATCTATAGCAATAAATTATGTACATAAACCTTCCTCGTGAATCAGACTGTCTATTGGTGCAAACCGAATCCAAGTCCCTACAACAGTTCTGGGACTAACGATCATATACAGACAAAAAAAGAACTCTACTGCGCGGACTTTATTTCTGAAGATGTTAACTCATTTGTCTTTTTCATAAACACTTTTTCTTGTTACTGCTGGTGTATATTTTCACCAACTCTACTTCGACCATCAAAGGTTACGTTGCCGTTTATTTATATTAAAAAAAAAAAAAAAAAAAAAAAAAAAAAAAATTAAAAAAAATTAAAAAAACCTCATCTACTAATACCTACAGCATCACTTGATTCATTTCGACTAGATTCCATTCAGCTTTGTTTTATGTTTCTTAATTTCATAGTTACTACTCGGACACTATCCATTCAACTACTGTTCTAAGTCCTTCGCTGTCTCCGACAGAATTACAATTTCATCTACTTCTACTCGCTGGAGGGGACTGGACGCTCCAGTCACGGTCTGCACGGCCATTACGGTCGGGGGTTCGAATCCCCCCTCGGGCATGGATATTTGTGCCGTCCTTAGTCTTAGCTAGTTCATAAGTAGTTTGTAAGCTTAGGGACTGATGACCCCGTAGTTAAGTCACATACGTTCTACAAACATTTGAACATTTCTACTCGCTGAAATCTTAATTCCGTCTCTAAAATCGTTCTTTAATGCTTACCTGCCGCGGTGGAATAGCCGAGCGCCTTGCTACGGAACGCGCAGTTGCTCGCCGTCGGCGGTTTGAGTCCTCCCTGGGTCCTAAGGTTGGTTTAGTTTAAGTAGTTTGTAAGTCTAAGGACTGATGACCACAGCAGTTTGGTCCAATAGGTTTCCGAACATTTGAATAATACTCACCCAACGTACAAATGGAGTAACGTCAGGTATAGTTCCGTCGCATTTCCTTCTTACCCAATGTTCCCTTTCATCTTCTTCTACTCTTATTTCTGCAATTTTGTTTCTGGACAATTTGTAGAAAACTTTTCGCTCTTAGTGGAGCTACTCCTCACAATATTGTAAAAAGCTTTCTTTAAATTTACGAGCGCTATAAATGTAGAAATTCAAATGTTTCTAGAGCTTATGGGATTTAAATACGGGGTCATCAGTCCCTAAACTTACAAACTACTTATGAACTAGCTAATACTAAGGACGGCACAAATATCCATGCCCGAGGGGGGATTCGAACCCCCGACCGTAGTGGCCGTGCAGAATGTGACTGGAGCGCCGCAGACCGCTCGGCCACCGCCGCCGGCATAAATGTAGATTTACTTTTCTTTTAACGTAAGTGCCAAGAAAATTATTAGAATAAGTATGATTTGACCCGTTTGCCGCAGTGGAATGGCCGTGCGTTCTAAGGCGCCTTGCTGCAGAGCGCGCGGTTGCTCGTCGTCGGAGGTTCCTGTCCTTCCTCGGGCATGAGTGTTTGTGTTGTTCTTAGCATAAGTCACTTTAAGTTAGATTAAATAGTTTGTAAGCCTAAGGACTGATGACCAGCGTAGTTAAAAGTCCCTTAGATTTACAAACATTTCAAAATTTTTTCACATGATCCTACACAACTATGAAATGGAGACTGACCTTCCTCGAGGCCGGCTTCTATCAGTTTTTCCGTACCCGTCGGTTTGACTTGGGCTTTCCAAGCCTGACCCTCGTTCTTCAAAACTGATTGAAAAGTTGTAAACTGTCAAATAACATAAGAAATTCACTAAAACTTCATGCAAATACACGTAATTTTTAAAAAAAATATATTACCTCTCAAATATCACGTAAATTGGTGTCCTTTGAAAAGCTCTTCTAATAATCCTTCCACCTTTCAGCATTCCCTTCTTTGCTCAGTACTTCCTTGGAACTGAACTCCTGATATTCAGAGAGATGCTCCTCTCTGTCCACAGATCTTTTTCATGTCGATACAAGTGGCATCCGTCTCCACCGTTTACATACACGCTACTAAAACATCGCATTTTCGGCCAGATATTCATCTTCGCCATTTTCCACTTTCTATAAAATCTCCTTTGTGTGCTTCATTTTTTCCTTCTCTCGTCAGCAAAAACCAGTTCTGGTTCCTTATTTAGGGGTTTTACTCTGACTTTTGACTATTTGATCCTCCCCATTCTTCACTATTGCATGGCTGGATTTCGATTGCATTCCCTTTCCTTATTTCATTGAAGATTTGCCTAATGCTCCCTTCCAAACTCTCAACAGCCTTCATTTCTTTCAATTTATTCAGTTTCCATTTCCTTAACTGACCACTTATCAACAATTTCTTCAGCGTCTGTTCTTTCGGACGTGTCAGGAAGAATAGACACCGCAATTCTCAATTATAATCCACCGTGTCGAAGTTTGATGCTTGTTTCAGCGAGGATGCACACGAGGAACACAGTGCCTGCTGCCAGTCATGGAGCAGAGGCGTCTACATAGCAGGACATGTCACAGTTTGGGTCAGACAAACACCACCTAGATAGAAGGCCGCGGCGCTCTCGTGTGACACCGAGCGAGGTGGCGCAGGTAACGCACTGGACTCGCATTCGGAAGGATGGTGGTTCAAATCCACCTCCGGCCATCCAGATTTAGGTTTCCTGTGATTT
Organism: Locusta migratoria; assembly: GCA_026315105.1. Classification (NCBI taxonomy): domain Eukaryota; kingdom Metazoa; phylum Arthropoda; class Insecta; order Orthoptera; family Acrididae; genus Locusta; species Locusta migratoria. The sequence continues at coordinate 443,182,457 of CM048755.1, read as the reverse complement.
CCCTAAATCACTCCAGGCAAATACCGGGATGGTTCCTTTCAAAGGAGCTTAAGCTCCGTCTCTAATGACCACGCTGTCGACGGGTCGTAAAACCCTAAGCTTCCTTCCTGCCTTCCTTCTCGTGTGACGTCACGCAAAGTGGCCCGTGACCCAGCGGTCACCCAGTCATCTACGCAATCGAGGCCTACTCTGCATGACGTCACACAAGAACGAAGTGGCCTGCGGCCTTCTCTGTAGGTGGTGTTGGTCGGACGTGCTCGAATAGTCCTTTCAGGTGTGTTAGGCCCGAGTGCCTGGGTATCGCAGAGGCTTAAAAAAATAATAAAAAAATTCTTTACCTTTAACCTACAGTTCACGAACAGTAAATTATGGTCTGCAGTGGTAAATGTTTCGCAGTTTAAAATCTTTATCAGAAATCTCTGTCTTACCAATAAATTCCGTATCTGAAACTTCCCGGTGTCTTCATATCTTTTCTGTGTACAAAATTTTATCCCGTGATTTATTAAAGCAAGTTTTAGTAAGTAATTGTTAAATTACATTACTAGATGGCTTCTTTTTCCTTCCTTTCCTCAGTCCATGTTCTTCTAACGTTTTTCACTCTTTGTCTACTATCGAGCTATAGTCTCCCATCATAATGAAATTTTTGTTTCTTTCAACATTCTTATCTATATAGACTTGAATTTCACAAAAAATATAATAATAATAAATGTTCCGCGGTAGGCTTAATTACGAATCTTTTATTTTACGATTAACTAATTTCGGCACTAAATTATTTTCAAGCATATATACAGTGTGTCCCAGTTATGTTGATCACCTAATATATCTCTGGAACAACAACAGCTATTGTAAAACGACTTTCACCGGTATCAATGTAAGGAAACGGCTTATGAATGTAAATATTTTGAAACATTCTAAAACGAAAGCATATGTTGTGATTCTTCAGTTTCTCTCGGCGTATTTGATGATCAAAATATCCACGGGTGTACTGCCGGTCTATAGTGTCCAACGGGCACAATATTTCGGCGATCATAGATGTCGCCATCATCAGGTGAACTGACGGACTGAGCTCCTGGAAACGCGCCGGCACGGAGATCCGCACGCTACGGCTGCTCGAAGGGAACTGGGTTCTAGCCCGGTAGCGGGCCATTTAAATACCCTCGGCCCGCGGAGCGACCCCACCGCGGTCCGCGCCCCGCGCCGCGGCCGCGCTGTGGAACCGATTGCGCCGGCGTCTGAGAAGACGTCGGTGTGAGGGCTCTGTCCGCCGTGGTCGTCACTTCGGTACGTTTGCTAGATTTACACTTAATTAACCCAATCGCTGGTTTCCAAGCTTTGCTAAGATTATAGCCAGAGTCACGGTTTATGAGGTCGTCACTTGTGCGAATTTCAATGGCCTCTCTAACGACGCAGTCCCAGTGTCTCGACGTCTGTACCAGAATCCTAGTGCGTTCATACTCCATGGCGTGATTCTGCGACAAACAATGTTCAGCGACCGCCGACTTGCTCGGATACATCAATCGTGTGTGCCTCTGGTGTTCAACGCATCGATCTTCGACGGTACGCATCGTCTGTCCAATATATGACTTTCCACACTGACACGGAATCTGGTACACGCCCGCCTTCCTCAAACCGAGGTCATCTTTAGCGCTCCCCACCAGTGCACGAATTTTATTCGGCGGACAAAAAACAGTTCCAACCTGGTGTTTTTTCCAAAATGCGGGCGATCTTCCCTGAGAGTGCGCCGGTATATGGAACGAACGCAGTGCCCACATCCTCCCTTGCGTTTTCATCCGTTTCCACAGGTTGTGTTGTTTGGGCGGAGAGCCCGCTGAATCTGAAACTCTGAGTACACATTTTTTCGAAATACAGTTCTCAGGAGTTCCAATTCCTGGGGTAGACTCTCTGCGTCGGATATAGTGCGCGCCCTATGTACTAGAGTTTTAAGTACCCCATTCCTCTGTGAAGGGTGGTGACAGCTGTCTGCGTCTAAATACAGATCAGTGTGCGTTGTCTTCCGATATACACTATGACCCAGGGTGCCATCAGCTCTTCTCTTGACCAAGACGTCAAGGAACGGCAGTTTACCCTCCGTTTCAGTCTCCACAGTGAATTTGATGTTGGGGTGTATGGAGTTCAGATGTGTAAGGAAGTCAAGGAGTTTATCCATACCATGTGGCCAGATGACGAAAGTGTCGTCCACGTAACGGGAAAAGCAAGTAGGTTTCCATTCAGATGATGCCAGGGCTTCCTCCTCGAAATTCTCCATGTACAAATTTGCGACCACAGGGGAGAGTGGGCTACCCATGGCGACTCCCTCTGTTTGTTCGTAGTATTCGCCATTGAAAAGAAAATACGTGGAGGTCAAGACATGCCTAAAAAGTTCGGTGGTCTTCTCGTCAAATTTCTGACCAATCAAATCTAGTGACTCTCGAAGGCGCACCCTCGTAAACAACGAAACGACGTCAAAACTCACCATGATATCTCACTCATCCAGCCTAAAGTTGTTAAGGCGTTTCACAATATCCACGGAATTACGGATGTGATGAGGTCATTTACCCACATAAGGACTTAATATTCCCGTCAAGTATTTGGCCAACAAATATGTAGGTGCTCTGATGTTACTGACAATGGGACGTAACGGCACCCCATCTTTGTGAACCTTAGGGAGTCCATAAAGTCTTGGCGGTACCGGACCTTGAGGTAGCAATTTCTTGGCGACACCCTCCGGTAAATCCGCATCCTTGAGAAGCGCCCTCGTCTTGTTTTCCACCTTCTTTGTGGGGTCAACGCTGATCTTCCGGTAGGAATCGTCATTTACCAGGCTCTGCATGTTTTCCGTGTAGTCCTTATGCGAGACAACAACCGTAGCATTGCCTTTGTCAGCCGGTAAGACAACAATTTCAGGGCGCTCCCTCAGGTCACTCTTTACTAGTTATATTCGACTTCATGGGCTTGGATTTCGTCAATGCACGACAAGTTTCACGACGTATTTCCTCAGCTGAATCAGGCGGAAGTCGAGCTGCAACCTGTTCAACAGCACTAATAATTTCGGCCCGTTTTTTAATTCTCTTGGCTGCTGCAGAATCGATGTGATGCGTAACCTTAGCAAAATTTGGAACAACATTCTCGGAACGACATCTCTCAAGAAAAGCAAGAGTACTTAGCAAACGACATCTACGGTGGCGCAACGGGCATGGATATGTGTGCCGTCCTTAGTATTAGCTAGTTCATAAGTAGTTTGTAAGTTTAGGGACTGATGACCCCGTAGTTAAGTCCCATAAGCTCTACAATCATTTGAACATTTGACTAGTGGCTACTAGTCTGTACTGCTTTATCTGAGACGTAAGCTGAATACATGGATTAGACATTGGATCGACGACTACTCTTCTGAACATATTCGATTCCAAAGACCAAGTGACTACGCTTCTAAAAGCTGGAGTTTATATACAAAATCGGCTGAAGCTACGACGTATTGGACGGTTCGTAATGACCGAATGTGTCCTACTTGTGAGTGCAGCGTCCAATCAATGAGGCCTTTAACCGTTGACGTATCCTCCGGCTTATTCAGTTTTGTGAAAGAGTTACGTATACTACGGTCGGGGGTTCGAATCCCCCCTCGGGCATGGACGTTTGTGTCGTCATTAGTATAAGGTAGTTTATAAGTAGTTTGTAAGTTTAGGGACTGATGACCCATCAGTTAAGTCCCTTAAGCTTAACAAACATTTGAATTTAGTCATGTGTAGTTGTGAAATGTTTACAAGCTGAACAATATACCCTCTCGCTCTCCTTATCGTCTGTCGCAGTCAACAGTCTGCTGAGTGTGAGCTTTCACCTCAGACGCAGCGTCTGCTGTCGTCACGAACGACTGGCGTCGCTTTTTGAAGACAGAACCGATGACCTGTTCCCCCTTGCTTGGCTGGCGATTGCTTGAGCAATCTAAGATTTTAACAAGTTTCTCTCTTAATTTTGCGCTGTAACAATACGTTCATTATACATTATACTCACCGTCACATAAATCTTGATGCATTTCTTTATTAATTGCGTACACTTAGCTCTTTTGTTGCACTCGAATCTGAGAAAATACCTTTACAACCTTCGCGCGAGTGGTCGCAAGTTAATATTGAACAATGTTCAGCAATGAACATACCTACACCTTCCGCCTTACGCCCTCCTTACTGCGATTCTTCCCGAAACACTGGAGTAAATTTGAACTTTTTTTTCAGCCCTTTATTGAAGAATGCCACATTTTAGTTTATGCTTTTTTGTAATGCTATCTTTTTCATGTCACTTAATTAGGCAGAAAAGTTAGTACGGCAGTAAACACATTATGCTCTGCATGGATAATTCTCCACTGGTCTCAACCGAATTTTCAATTCTCGAACCGATTCTCACTTCCTCTATATTTTTCGCCGAGCGTTCCAAGGCGCTAGCTGCGGAGCGCCCCGCTGCTCGCCGTCGGAGGTTCGAGTCCTCCCTCAGGCATGGGTGTATTTGTCGTCCTTAGCATAAGTTAGATTAAGTAGTTTGTAAGTCTAGGGATTGATGACCAGAGTAGTTAAGTCCCATAGATTTACAAACATTTGAACTGACACAATAAAGTGCTGGGTCCTACCCCACTTACTGGGAAAACGAAACAACGACCTCAGGCACTCAGCTCAAATGTTTGTAAATCTATGAACCCTAGGATTACAAACTACCTAAAGAAAGTTAAACTAACCTAAAGACAACACACAGTCCCATCCCCACGTGAAGATTCGTACCTTTGACCGCGAGCAACTGCACGCTCCGCGGCAAGGCGCCTCAGATCGCTCGCCCATTCCACTGTGGCGGCACACAGCTGACGCGACACGACTTCAAAAATTTTCCGGATTGTAAATCTCGCACAGAGGGGCGGGAAAATCCCGTCATTGCGTCATAGGCACGAGACAAGTCGTCGACAGACCATAAAAATTCAATCAGTTTTTAAATTGAAGCCGCGGTGGAGTAGCCGAGCGGTCTAAGGCGCCTCGCTGCGGAGCGCGCAGTTGCTCGCCGTCGGGGGTTCGAGTCGTCCCTGGGGCATGGGTGTGTATGTGTTGTCCTTAGGTTAGTTTACCTAGGTTTAAGTAGTTTGTAAGCTACAGACTGATGGCCACGCAGTTTGGTCCGATAGATTTACAAACATTTATTTTAAATGTAATACAAAAATGTTTTTTAAGCTTATGGGACTTAACTACAGGGTCATCAGTCCCTAAACTTACAAACTACTTATGAACTACTTACGAACTAGGACGGCACAAATATCCATGCCCGAGGGGGGATTCGAACCCCCGACCGTAGTGGCCGTGCAGACCATGACTGGAGCGCCTCAGTCTCCTCGGCCACTTAAATGTAATAAATAAGCTTTAAAGTCGCTAAGATTGTAGGCAAGTAAGTATTTTCCTGAAAAGATACGTCGCCTGCCGCTAGAATTTATATTTTCTCTCCCAAAACGTGTGAAAGTCGCTAGGTTGGCAACACTGTCTGCACGGTATTAAAGTCTGATGTTCGTTGCACCACTATTGGACGTCTATCCGGAATTACTAGTGTGCCTAGCCTCTGACGTCCGACATTTGTAATTACGGGTGGCCGCCGAACCCCTCTACGTTTGGACTTCATTTCACTTCGGTTTCGCCACTTGTTGAAGACACTTACCACAGCTCTTCTCCAACACCTGACAAGTCGTGCAGTTTTCGAAATGTTCGTGCCGAGCCTCTGGGCCATCACAATCTGCCCTCGGTCAAACTCAGAAAGACGGCGCACTTTCGCCATTCTACACACAGACAGCACGCTCACTGAATAATACTACACGCGCCGTGCGTGTGTCTGACTATAGTCGGGTCGGAATACGATGATCCCTGGCTCCGCCTACTGGGCTGGGAGAGCGCCCCCAGCCGCGGAAACTGAACGCAACCGTGTTGCCAAGTAGTTAGTTCGCTGCCTGACAGTATAGTTTAACGGTCGCTGCTGTCTGAATGAACTGGCAAAAGTGCAGAGCGCAGCCGAACGCGCGCATGCGCAGAGCAAAGCTCGCGTTTGACTTACTCCAATGGTCTGCTGCCGCAGCCGACGCTCAAAGCTGATTGGCGCAAGCACCAGGGATCAAGCTATTTCGGCTCCACTATAGCAGTCAATATTGGTCAGGTGACCGTGCTATTGCCTGGACGGGTTTATATCAATAGTAAGTAGCAGTGGCGGATGGTGCTTCAGATGACTGGGGGTTCATGTATTTGACTGCCAGATCTCGATAGTGGCGCCCCCTCCCCCTATCGGCGTGTTGATGTTTCGTTAAAAGATCTGCAGAATGTCTTACCTCGGCTTGTTTGCGCTTGCTTCAACTCGAGCTGAGGCGTCGGCCTACCAAGCTTCTTTCTCACACTTTTGTTCCAAACTTAAAGCTGAGTAATTTGTTTCTAAAAGATGCTGAACGTTGTTCATATTTCTTGATAATAAACATCAAGAACATATGAATATGCATATGAATACTAAAACGCAGTAAGTAACTGATTACACAGTTAAGTGACTAACAAAATGAATCTGTTACGATGAACAGACAAGCTACCTTCGGGTCACGTGACACTGTAAGCAGTACCCCCTCCTAACCTTACGCTTGCGCAAAGGCTACTCTTCTCGACATCTTTTCAAACAGTTAAATATTTGTTACAAAGAAGAGTATAAATGTCATTTACCCTCAAACTCGCGACATATTTGCTAAAACGTCCAAAGATATGTCGCAAATACTAATACAAAAGTTATTGTTGTTCCCGTATCTGTTAGAAAGGAGATTGGGTGTAAGAAAATTGCTTGAAATTGGCTTCGAACCCACTACCTATGACAGTGCAGCGCGCTGCCTCTAACCACACGGCTATTCTTGCTAGGTGGAGGGTAATGACTTCATTATTATTCATTAACGGATCTTCTGAAGGCTTTTACAGATGATGCGTCTTTAATTTATAGTTACAAGATATTTTACCAAATATGACGTGCATCTGATTAATCTTCAATGCGCCTAAAGCAAATATGAAGGGCGGATGTTGCCGTCATGGGGGATTTGCGCATGCGCAAGGCGAGGTGCGCACTAGCTCCATTGTTTTACTTCGGGACCATTCGTGCATAACCGCCAGAGCTCGAATAGCCAGGAGCTGGTGTTTTTACCAGCTCCAACGCCAATGTTAAAAGCGGCGTTTCCCCTCGCCCCTCCCTGCCGCCACTGCCGCCTATATTAAGCGGCCGCGCTACGACTCGTATACGTGCTGTCTCCGCGACGTAAAAATACTTTGAATATGCATATAAAATGATCTGATAGAAGAACGAAACGAAGAATGATAGTTAAAACACTATTTATTTTACTTATTTATTAACTTTTTTTTCACGGCGAGATTTTTTCCGGGGGTTCACTGAACCAGTGAACACACAGGACGCGCTGTCACTGGTAGGTAGGTAGTCTTAATGTTCTAGCCGCTCACTGTGATTCCTTCAGCAAGTCTGTTCTCCATTAAAACCTACTGCGCGAATGACAATGCTGTGATTCTTGACATGCCGTGTTCTGTATGCTTTTTGTAAACTCTCATGTTTAGGTAGTCCTGTGTAAAATTAGTATACACAGTAAATTTCGCACTTATAGAAAATAATTAATCGATGTGATTGACTTGAAATCTTGTACGTTTGTTTTTGCTCACTCGTGAAAATAATAATGTTTCCTAAGCGCGCGTTAATTGGTACATCTACCAGCTAGACACCAATAATTCTTCGCGTAATATTAATCCACGTCGATTGTGCATTGGGACAAGGATCACCATATAAAAAGTATGCGAATGTCAATGAAGCGACCGTTCTGAATGACAAGTCGAACGGAGAAGATGGGCTGAGTTGTACGTGTTCCAATGACTCACACCGAAATGTTTCATTTCCAACCACTGCTGATCCCCGTTAGCCTAGCATTCTAAATTACCAGCAAATAACCACAAGGTCAATTGCTTCAAATGTGTGGGTTTAATCGGTAATGAGCGAGGTGGCGCAGTGCTAACACGCTGGAGTCGCGTCCGCGAGGAAGGTAATTCACAGCCACCTCCGGCCATCTAGATTTAGGTTTTCCGTGATTTCCCTAAATCACTTCAGGCAAATGCCGGGATGGTTCCTTTCAAAGGGCACGGCGGATTTCCTTCCCCATCCTTCCCAAAGCAATCCGAGCATAAGCTCCGCCTCTAATGACCACGCTGTCGACGGCGCGTGAAACACTAAACTTTATCTTCCATTTAATCGGTAATTACATGTAAGCGTAGGCTTCCACGGCCATTGTCACTTTCAATAAAGTTCTTCGGGGTATTAGACCGCATCGTCATCGTGTAAAACCAACCGACGTTTCGGCCACTATTGCAAGTCGCCTTCTTCAGGGTATTCGTCTGACTGCTGGTTGTGGGAGAGCTTGCGTGTTATATCATAACGTGAGATATCTGTTGAAGAAGAGGAAGGGGGACGTTGGGCATTATTTACTGTTTTTTGCATTAATTGACGCTATTGGTGGAAATGGGCGCACATTTAAATCAATAGCGTCAATTAATGCAAAAAAAAAAAAAAAAAACAATAAAGAATGCCCAACATGTTTTATATTATACATGCAGGAACAAAATCCGAAATTTGCCAATTGTAATTATATCATATGAAAATAATTTTTCTTTTTCACTACAAACTTATATTGCATTCGCAATACGTCAAAAATCGCTAGAACTACGTTAGCGATTTTGATCTGATTTTCAGTAACAGGTAGTCTAGAGTTATTTACGAGGATGATTTGGGTATATCATTTACAAATGTTTCGCGCTCATAGGATGAAGTGCAATGAAGTGTCCTTCCACTGTGAAAACGATGTTCAAATGTTTGTATAGCTTATGGGACTTAACTACTTATGAACTAGCTAACACTAAAGACGGCACAAATATCCAGGCCCGAGGGGGGATTCGAACCCCAGACCGTAGTGGCCGTGCAGATCGTGAAAACGATGTTTTTGCCATCTAGCAGTGATAGGTGTGAGGCCGTCCCACTTAAGTGATAATTGTTTACATTTTCGTTGCGAAGCTGTGTCACGTTTCGTATGTGTTTATTGCTTGTGCTGCCTCCAAAGAATGGTGCTACATTACGTTAATAACACAAAATTTAACTCCGCCCGCGTAATACATGTGCGGAAAAAGACAGTTATGAAAATAACTGATGAAAACACAAGACAAAAACGTCATAAGAAGACACATGACACGGCAGCACATATTTAACATAAAAAATTATGCCACAGCTTGTAAGCAGTACAACAGCTGATGATGGATTTGTGAAAAAATCCGAAACCGGTCATGGTTAAAATAAATTAATATTTTATAACCATACTTGTGGTTGGTAGCTGTTTTTATTATAAACATTTTAATACTACAACCACGTTTCTTAAAATGTCAACACTTCACAAAATAGCGGTAATATTTTCAGATGAAATAAATCAACGACCACTGACGATGCCATAACTGCTGTGAAACGTGTTCGGGTACATAGAAAACTAAATGTGTTCTTGTTAGGAGGTGAATCATATTTAGTGCGGAAGACTGTAAAAGTTTGGCTTCCGAATTTTAGAGACAAATTTGTTTACTTGTTTAGAAACCCGAAAGCAGCGTGACAGTGTGGAACTTACGAGAATGGTTGGTAACAAGCAGCTATCTAATTTCCGTCCTCCGGGAAGAGGTAATGCGCACTGGGTGACTCAGCCCCCTCCAAGTTACACTGGCTTATCTCTGCAACGGTCACTGACGCCGGAATTTAGGGCAGCTGCTGAGTACTCGGAATCCCATCATGTTAACAGAATGCGGGAAGCGCCTTGGGACAGCCACGCGTATTGTGTTCTGATCGTACGGCAACAGTACTAAAACGTTCATGTAAAAACCTATCGTATCGTAATGTCATCACCAGTGTCAGGATTTTTAAGTGCGCACTTTCAAGCACCCTTTCTCCTTTTCCCCCAACCATGCCCATAATTACCTTTTCCATCCATGAAGCATGTGACATGCTACAGGGTTTGTGAATCCATGACGAACGAATACGACATCACAAATAAGTTGATCTCTGCCCTGAAGAAGATTCTACTGAAAGCTCCGAGTAGTGTTGTTATCTACCGGCCTACTCCTTCCAAACATTCCGGTCATCCCTTGTTGGGGATATTGAGTTGAGTGTGTGCTATGCTGTGTGAGAATTTTGGCAGAATGAGGGAGTTTGTGCTTTCTTTGGATCCAACCGACGCTAGTGCAGTTTTCAATGCACAGTAACTTCTGTTAGTGGAGAAAATACATAATTTGTAGTCCATAGTTTAAAGTACCTGACTGCAGCTAATAAACGATTAGAAGAACAATGTCTGAAAAGGAAAACAAGAACATGTTTTCACTTCCGTGAGGGAGTTCCAATGTTTGTAGAGCTTATGGGACTTAACTACGGGGTCAACAGTCCCTAAACTTACAAACTACTTGTGAACTAGCTAATACTAAGAACGGCACAAGTATCCATGACCGAGAAGGTATTCGAACCCCCGACCGTAGTGGCCGTGCAGACCGTGACTGGCGCGCCGCAGTCCCCTCGGCCACCGCGGCCGGCCGTGAGGGAGTAGTTGCATGGCTTTGTCAAAGACAAACTTAAGTCTAGTCTTCAGAGGGAAGCAGGCATTGAGGAATTCGCCACATCTGTAGAGTTAACATCCAGAATGAAAGCAAGATTTGCCCCACTGGTCTCTGTGCTACAATGACATTCCATCGCTTAATAGAAACAGAACTACTTCTAAAAATGTAGAGATGCTTAATGTCTTGAAATACAAAAGCTTCATGTTTTTCCCCTCTTTTGATGAGTGATAATATACTCGTCTGTAATTCAATAGATTAGAATAAAGGAAAGGGACATCGTGATTGGTTGAATAAACCAGTATCTTTTATTTTATAACTTGATTTGAACACCCTTCCTCTTCCTTTTTTCTTCTTAAATTTGCTCCTAAATTCCTAGCCCTGGTCATCACAGTAGCACTGATGCGTTCTCCGAGTTCTTCATCTACATCTACATCTACATAGATACTCTGCAAATCACATTCAAGTGCCTGGCAGAGGGTTCATTAACCACTTTCATAACTTTTCTCTATCGTTCCATTCTCTAATAGCGCACGGGAAGAAAGAATAGCTAAATAGTTCCGTTTTCGATCTGATTTCTCTTATTTTATTGGGATGGTCATGTCTCCCTAAGTAGGTGGGTGCTAGCAAAATATTTTCACATTCAGAACTAAAAGTCGGCGATTGAAACTTCGCAAACAGATCACGCCGCAATGAATAACGTCTTTCTTTTAATGATTTCCACCCCAATTCGTGCAACATTTCCGTGATGCCTCTCCCCCCCCCCCGTAACGTGATAGAACAAAACGGGCTGTCCTTCTCTGAACCTTCTCAATGTCTTCCGTCAATCCCACCTGGTGAGGGTCCCACAAGGGGCAACAGTACTCCAGGAGAGGACGCTCAAGTGTAATGTAGCCAGTCTCTTTGGTGGACCTGGTGCATCTTCGAACCGTTCTGCCGATGAAACGTAACCTTTGGTTCGCCTTCCCCACAATATTTTCTATATGTTCTCTCCAGTCAAAGTTGTTCGTAATTGTAACTCCTAGGTATTTGGTAGAATCCACGACCTTAAGGTTTGACTGATTTATCGCGTAATTGAAGATTTCTTTTAGTGGTCATATGTATTACTCCACAGTTTTCTTTATTTAGTGTCAATTGCCAATTTTCTCACCATGCAGAAATTTTGTGTAAATCGCTTTGCAGTTGCTTTTGATCCTCTGTTGACTTCATTAACCGATAAACGACAGCATCATCCGCGAACAATCTAAGGGAGCTATTCAGATTGTCTCCTAAATCGTTTATAAACACGACGAAGAGTAGGGGAACTATAACGCTTCCCTGTGGAACGCCAGATATCACTTCTGTTTTACTCGATGACTTACCGTCAATTACAACGAACTGTGTTCTTTCTGATAGGAAATTGTGAATCCAACCGCACAATTGGGGAGATATTCCATAAGCACGCAATTTCATTAGAAGCCGCTTGTGGGGTACAGTGTCAAAAGTCTTCCTGAAACACTTACAGTGTTCGCAGTGAGGCACGGTCGTCAGGGGGCGTATACGGGATTTTCATCTGAGTTCGGGGACTGAAGACATAAAAAATATCGTATCGTAGAGTCGCATCAAATTTTTCTTGAGTGAGGAACGGTATTATTTCCTTATTTCCTCAACCCTTTCGTTTGTTGCTTTGCGTGTCCCTCTGTCACGAGTGTAAAGTTTTTTTTTTTTAATTTTGAGAAATACGACTTTGGGTGGAGGAGGGGGGGTGGCTGCCAGGCTGCAGCCCCCTTCCTTGGATATGCCACTGACGGTCGTTAATGACTTTCCAAAGAAAAGGAAGTGGCAAGGAAACAGGGTACTGTGATGTAAAACTAAATTCGCTGGCCATAATATCTGAGCCTTAGTGAGAAAAAAAAAATGAGGGTATACTTTTTACTTTTATTCCATTTTAACTCCTTTATAAAACAATGTTTATTCAAATTGCAACATTCTCCATAGATTTCTCCGATACATGGGTCACGTTTGTTTTTTCCTCTCGTTTTTGTAACAATATGTATTTCAGTGTCAGAAAATCTGTTGAGCCACATGCCTGGATCGTAAAATAAATTTCAGTATCAGATGTTTCACCCTTTTCATTCTTATATTTTGTGGTAGTATTACAGTAACTGGAAGGAGATACTGTTATGGCCTTCAGACCACAGACTGGTTTCACGAAGGTACTTTATCCTGTGCAAGCCTCTTCATTTCCAATAATAATGGCAACCATCATCACTTTGAACCTGTTTACTGCACTCATCTCGTGGTCTCTTTCTGCGATTTTTATCCCCAATATTTCGCTTTTATACTTAAATGGATATTACTCCTTGATGCCTCAGAATGTATCCTATCGATTGATCACTTCGTTTAATCAAGTTATGCCACAAATTTCTTTTCTGTTCAATTCTACTAAAAGGTAGATTCCAACTCGGTGGAATGGAGCTGCTGCAGGTGGAATTGGTACGAGATGCCCTGGAGATAATTGCAACACATGCTTCCGTCGTTGGCACTCTTTACAGTGACTCACATAGTCCTTAACAGATCAGTAGAGACCTTTCCAGCGTCTGATTCTGTCTAGGGTCTTCACGAATCCCAGATGACCGGATATTGGAGCATCGCGGAAATACTTGAGAATAGGTGGCTGGAGATCAGTTGGAACGACCAGTAGCCATTTGGGGCACAGTGGATCGTAGTTGCTTTTATACAATGACCCGTTTATAAGTTGGAACTCTCCATTGGTCGGTTCTCCTTTCTCCAAGGCCTCTATGGTTTTTAATAGTGCAGGCTCTTCCCGCTGTTCAGCTGTAACGTCACCTAATTCAGTGATGGCTGAAATTTCATTCATGCTGTTTAGTTCCACTAATGGATTCCTCGAAAGTTAGTCGGAATCTTTGTATTTGCGGCCGTTCTTGAATACCACTGTGACGTCGTACACTTGGAGTCTTAGTGCCCATCTTGCTAGTCGAGCTGATGGATCCTTCAAGCTAGTCAACCAACACAAAGAATGGTGGTCTGTTACGAAGGTGAATGGTTTGCCGAATAAATACGGCTGGAACATGTTGATAGCCCAGATAACCGCGAGACATTCCTTCTCGTTTGTAAAGTGGTTTCTCGGACTTCGAGAGAACGCTTGTTACATAGGCTATCACCTTTTCAGCATCTTCCTGAACTTGTACAAGCACTGCACCAATCCAATAACCACATGCGTCTGAAGTTCAGTTTCCGCATTCTCGTCGTACAAGGCTAGAAGTGGTGCGGAATTTAGAGCCTCCTTAAGTGCCTGGAAAGCTGTTTCTCCGGTCTCATCCCAATAAAACTTGGCGTCTCCCTGCAGAAGTTCTTGCAATGGACATGCCTTGTTACAGAATCCTTTTATGAAACGTCGGTAGTATGAGCACAACCCGAGGAAACATCTGACATCACGAATGTGCTAAGGAGTTGGAAATTCTGTGACTACCGTTATTTTATCTGGATTAGGACGGAAACCATCTCCGTTGACTAGGTGCCCCAGGATTTTTATTTATTTGGCGACGAAGAGGCACTTCTTTGGATTGAGGCGGAGTCCTACAGTCTGAACACACTTCAACACAGTTGCCAGGCGACTCAGATGTTCTTCAAATGTTTTCGAGAAAACGACAATGTCATCTAAATAGCAAAGACACGTCGTCCACTTAAGATGTCGAAGCAAGTTGTCCATCGTGCGTTCGAATGTGGCCGGAGCATTACATAATCCAAATGGCGTTACTTTGAAATCATAAAGGCCGTCAGATGTAATAAAAGCCGTCATCTCCCTGTCAGCTTCGTCAACCTCGATTTGCCAATAACCTATCTGCATGTCCATAGTTGAGAAGTATGTAGCTCCTTTCAAGCAGTCTAAGGTGTCGTCAATGCGCGGCAATGGTTAGACTTCTTTCTTTGTAATTTTGTTCAGCCGCCGATAGTCGACACAGAATCTCCACGTGCCATCCTTCTTCTTTACGAGGACCACCGGAGACGACCAAGGACTCTCTCAAGGTTGAATAATGTCATCGTGCAACATCTTCTCCACTTCCTCCCGAATTATCCGTCTTTCAGCTGGCGACACTCTATACGAACGCTGGATAACTGGTGGATGATCCCCAGTATTGAGACGGTGCCTTATCGTGGTCCGTTTCGTCTGACTTTTCTCCTGCTCTCAGGTGTGTGAATGCACCCGAAAATTGACGTAGTATAGCTAATACCTGCTGGCGTTGTTTCCGGGTCAGACCGGGCCCTATTGGCAGTTCCACGGTTGTTTCCTGCAGCGTGTTGTCTGTACTAACAGCTGAGCATTGGTCTTCGTTGATGACGTTGAGCTCACCGTCCTGGATTGGTTCAGCTATCCCGATACACAATCCTTTGGGGATAATTTGTGACTGCTCGTGACAATTAGTGATCTAAATCTCTCCTCGACCACCGGTAATGCTTATGATAACCGCTGGTATGTAAATTTCTTTTGTGAGCCTAATAAACTTTTTACTATCGACAAGCACTTCACAGTTTAACCAGTCATCTGTGGTTGTGACTGGAAATCTTCTCACAGTCAACGGCGGGATCGTCACATTGTCAGAACGACTTCCTAAGTTTGCAGCTCAGATCTTCCACAGTCAATGATAGCTTGGGATGCCTGAAGGAAGTCCCATCCGAGGTTGACATTATGATTACATTCTGTTAAAACGACAAATTCAAACGGCTGGGTCCTGTTGTTGATGGTTATTCTTGCGACACAATTTCCTGCTGGATGGACGTACTTCCCATTTGCGACCTTCAGTACATTTGCCCCCGTATCACAGAACATTGCCTTCTTTAGTGTGCGGCGGTAATTATCCGACAGTACAGTACCTCCGTAGATGATCGCCTCGCTTAGTTTTCCTGGGTTCGGCGGCTAGGGGAGCGGCTGGTACCTCTGTTCGGCGACGGTGATCGGCAGCGGCGCGTCGTGGAGCGACCTCGTCCAGGGTACGGCGATGGGCTTTTCTTCCCATAGGTCGACAGAACTCATCAACAGACGACTGCCTGGGATAGAACTGCTCTGATGGCTGACGTCTTGCATCAAAGTAATCGTCGAATACTCGCCTTGTCTCTCTGCAGAAGGGTACGACATGTCCAGGGCGTCCACAGTGGAAACACAGTGGTGTGTTGTCTTCTGTCCTCCAGACGTCTGTTCTTCTGCGGGGCGGCATAGTTGCCGGAGGAGTCGGTTGTGGCCGCGTCGGCCCGTTCATGGGCTGCCGTTTGGCGGCTGCAGCGTAAGTCATAGCAGGGCGACGCCATTCTTCACGTCGGGTGCGACTGGCGCGGCAGACAGGAGCTAATGTCTGAAATACCTCTTCCTCAGCGGCGTCGGCTCCTTAGTGACTTACAGGGCTCACATCCATGGCCATAATCTGAGGCTCGCTCGGTCTAATAGTACCGGCTGCCATAAACTGTTTTAATTCATCTTTCACAATTTGTCGTATAAGAGAAGCAAAGTCATGCTAGTCTTCCACAACGGCCATAGGCACTACAATCGGGAATCTGTCATACTTCTTTCGTCGAACCCTCCTTTGTTGCATCTCTTCAATACGGTGGCACCACTTGGTGAACTCTTCCGTCATAGCGACGTCTTTTATCAGAAGAGCTTGGTGCATGTCTTCTGAAATACACTTCATCAGGTGCGTGATTTTGTCGGCCTCAGTCATATCCGGGTTAACTATGTTACACAGGGACAAGACATTCTGCATGTACGACTGTGTCGGCTCACCATGTCGTTGGGCGCGGTTCTTCAGTTGTTATTCCGCCGAGCGGATATGTCGCTGGCGGTCTCCAAACGTCTTCTTAAGTTCCGTCTGGAACGTTTCCCAGTCATTCAGCTTCTCTTCGTTGTTTTCAAACAATTTCTGGATAGAAATAAACGTTGGCTAAGCACATTGTATGATCCCACCTGTTGTACTTGGCAACTCGGTCGAACCCTTTCAGCCATTTGTTGGGGTCCTGTTCCAGCATCTCCAGAGAAAACCGACGGACGTCTGATGTGCAGCTGTCTTACTGCTGGTTTCGTGTCCATGGTTCTCCTGATGATACGGACTTTCGGAAGGATGTACTCGGTATACCCTTGTATTCCGGTTCTAGTCCGTGTAAGCGACGGCGTTTGCGTTGCCTAATCGGAGGCACTGTGATGCAGCTGTTGCACAGGATACCCGGCGCCCCCACCAAACAATGCCGCGTTGAAATGTAAGCAGATTTGACTTAGAAGACAGGGTTGTCAACTGAACACAGCACTTATACTGAAATCAGGTTTATTCCAAACTGAAACATACACGCAGCACTGACTGCCTCTCGGGCAGAGTGCTCTGCTATTTATACACAGACAGAATGTACCAGAAGTTAGAAGACTAGTTGACACGAGAAACGTGTAGAAATTACAAGTGAACATAAGAAACATGCACCTCTACCGTATGAATATATGATGCGTCTTCTTAGGTACAATGTACCTCAGGTAAAATAGTCATTCGGTTTTCTAGGCAGAGACTGCTCAGTAGGATGTTGTCATCAAGAAAAACAAAACAAGCATTCTACGGATCAGAGCGTGGAATGTTCTATCCCTTAATCTGGTAGGTAAGTCAGAAAATTTGAAAAGAGAAATGAATAGGTTGAAGTTTGATATGGTGAAGATTGGCGAAGTTCGGTGGCAGGATACACAGGATATCTGATCAATTTTTTTTCCTTTATTGTATTTCCACACCAGCGATTTCACCAGTAGGCTGGCAGCAGCTCCAGAGGCTGCTCTTCAGCCGAGAGAATAAAATACATTGATGAGATGAAAAACTAAAATACATGACAGGCGAAAAAACAACGGAGGAACAATGACATATACATGATATCTGATCAGTCGAATACAAGGTTATAAATACAAAATCATTTGGGGGAAATGCAGGAGTAACTCTAATAATGAATGCGAGAACAGGCAGCTACTATGAACAGCATACATACGGCATTGTCGTAGCAAAGATAGACGTAAAGCCTACACCGACCACAGTATTACAAGTTTATATGCCAACTAACTCTGCCGATGATTTTTTTTTTTTTTTTTCGTTCCAACGCATAATAGCAAGATAGTGCGTAGCGCGCCCTCTAGCGGCGTCCGGTTATGCCGTCACAGATTCTGGTCGCTGGCAACTAATGCAATGCATCTTGTAGTTTGCTGCCAGTCGGTTGAACGCCGTCACCTAAAAAGTGGTAACGGACACACACACACACACAATGTCAAATCACTGTTAGTTTTGCAAATATCTCTAACGGTGCGAGATATGAAAAAAAAACAACAAAAAAAAAAAAAAAAAAAAAAAAAAAACATAAGAGAGCAAAGTTGTAGAGAATTTTCTCCTCTACAAATCCGGTTATTAGCCTCGTGTAATCGTGATCAAAACTGATCTTGAGGGTAAGGAAGATAAAGACAAAGTGCAAAAAAACATTAGGCCAATTGGTTTTGTTTTATTTCTAATTTTGTTTGTTATAGTCCGCTGAAGTCGCGAGTCTGCAATGTGATTGCGTATATGAAAGATTTGAACAACAGAAAGCGTTGAGTATTTTCTGTTTCAGGATATAAATACATACATAATCCTATCTATATATAAGTATAGATAATGTCAGAATGGATTTGAATGTTGAATGCTCTTCAAAAACACATGGAATAGCAAACGTAGCAATTTATGGGTGAATATATGTATGTAAACTTGAATCAAATAACAGTATATACAGGGTGTTTCACTAAGTGTGTTTGCCTCTGTAATTTATAAAATAATAGGTGACGGGAAATTTTAATGCGGTAGGTCAACACAAGAAATGTTACACTTTCTGCGGAGCTATGAACATAGTTTATTGTATCATTTTCCAAAGAGTTACACCACAAAGATATAATTTTTTAAATGGAACAATAATTTTTTCTATCGTGTATTGGATTCGTTTAAACCAGCTGCGTCCAAATCAATTTAAACTACATTCCTATCACTGTTAGTTTGGGAGTTACAACCCTCCAAAGATCCGGAGGCGGTGGCTGCGATAGCGTAGCTGACTGGCCGAGTGGCTATTCCCTGGGGCACGGCCCACTGTCTCATGACCACCATGTCCAAACGGAAGGGGCGGCTTCACTGACGCCTTCTGTATGCTCGCCCTGAGGCCTTTCCGTCAAATTGCGGTGCTGTAGTGTGTCTGAAATATTTTCCTCAGCCACTCATATAAATCCGCGTGATTTCAACGATGAGCGTCGTGATTCTGACCTCCATCGCAGAAGTGTCAACAAAGGGGGGAAATGTGGGTAAGATGGGGTGTGACGATCTTGTCTCCCCATCGTGTGGCACGTCCAAGGCCGGCCGCGGTGGCCGAGGTGACTGAGGCGCTCCAGTCACGGTCAGCACGGCCACTACGGTCGGGGGTTCGAATCCCCCCTCGGGCATGGATATTTGTACCGTCCTAGTTCGTAAGTAGTTCATAAGTAGTTTGTAAGTTTAGGGACTGATGACCCCGTAGTTAAGTCCCATAAGCTTAACAAACATTTGAGCACGTCCAAGGTGAATATGGACAAAATGTGGTGGAATTAATGTGACATTAATTCATTTTAAACCCCACATGTATTTCTGAGTTCTGGTCTTTTCTCCGCAAGTGCTTGCCGCGCCAAAGGATGGTGCCGCAGAGCCCCGCGCTTTCCGCCGTAGTATAGGAGGAAGTCTATGAGCACATTTGAGCCAAGTTTCAAACTTTTGCGTCTAAGTGACGCACGAGGTTTCCCAAAAGTGACCCTTTAAGAGTTAACTAGCGTTAAGAACTGTATTATCTCTAATAAAGTATTTCCTAATATCTACAATTAAATGCCGACTGATTGCCATAGGTAACAGTGTACAAAGTGGCACTTGCGGTAAGCATTTCGTTTAGTTGAACGATACATCGAAAAACAACAGAGTACCAGTAAGAAAGCTATGTTGTGCTGGTTGTACGCACATCAGGCAATTCAGGTCGCTCAGATACTATTGTTGAAGATAGACATCGAAATACTTCCTCAAACGTACTGACTCCATTTCAGTTGTATTCTTTCATAAATTTAGTAGAAAATATCTCCAAAATCGACTAGCCTTTTTTTGTCTCGTCTGCTCCTAGAGTTTGATAAACATTTCCGAGATGCTCTCGCAATTTCTGAACTAACACTCCACACATTTCTGTATCTTTGTTTTCCATCTTAACCCTGTTTAGTGACAGTCATAAAATGTCGAGTGATATTCAAGACACGGCGAGACAAGGGACTAGAATGTTGCCTCTTCCTTCATGTATGAATCACATTTCTCTTGGATGGCTCGAACGAATATCTGCCTGGAATCTACTTTTTTTCTTCTTCTTGTTTTTAAAAATGTTCATATGTGGCCTTTTGACTTCAGGATGCTCCTAAGGTTATTTCACGACATATAAAAGTTCACCTAATGATGACATCTCTGACTTCGAAATGTCGTGCCATTTATACACTCCCATCCAACGAGATATCTGAGAATTTCGCCTTTTAGACAACCTCGGAAAAGACTTCAATATTATAAATTTTTAGTAATTAGCTAATATAAACAATAATGTAATGGAACAGCATAGTCTTTCCAGCCATATATGCTCAGTAAGAAACATTTATTTACGCTGAGGATCAACTGCTAGTCTGGGGCACTTAGGGTTGGACATTAATGAAATGTGAGGCAGAAAAAAAAATTCACATATTTTTCAACGCGTTATTAAATATGAAAGTAACTCATGTGCAGAACACAGATGCTATGATCCTTTGTTTGACTAAAATTACAAACTCTAGTCAAGATATTATCACTTCCAAATGTTCAAATGATTTTAAACCTATTGTACCAAACTGCGATGGACGTCAGTCCCTGGACTTACAAACTACTTAAACTAACTTACAGTAAGGACAACACACACACACCCATGCCGGAGGGAGGACTCCAACCTCCAGCGGTAACGGGCGCCCAGTGCGTAGCATGACGATTTAGACCACGCGGCCAATCAGCGCGTCTTTAACACTTCCCATAACTGTGGATTTAATTAGTTCCATTAAGTGACTATTGTAAAATTTTTAATACGCATGACCCAGTGATATTGATGTAACAACCGCTTATGACGTAACTGTGCAATAACCACTCACAGACAAGTGGCAGTACTTGGAGTGAAGGGTATGTAAATTGTGACGGGAGGACGCGAAACACAGTGCAGTCGTCGTAATGTTGAAACGGAGCGATTTATCTGACGTCCAAAAAGGGCATTATTATTGGTCTTCCGGCCAAGTCTATAATGACTTACGAAATGTTTAAGTCTGCAAATCGTTTGCGTACTGCCATGGTAAGAGTATTCATTGCGTGACAAAATGACCCTATCCAAAACAGGCGTCGGGGCAAATGTGGGCCGGCCGCGGTGGCCGAGAGGACTGAGGCGCTCCAGTCACGGTCTGCACGGCCACTACGGTCGGGGGTTCGAATCCCCCCTCGGGCATGGATATTTGTGCCGTCCTTAGTTGTAGGTAGTTCATAAGTAGTTTGTAAGTTTAGGGACTGATGACCCCGTAGTTCAGTCCCATAAGCTATACAAACATTTGAACATTTTTTGACAAATGTGGAGCAACACGCGCCATCAATGGTCAGGGGTGACCAACGGATGCGCACATGTGTAGGAGAAAATGTAAGTGAATGTGCTGAAGAACTGACCGCTCGGATGAGCCAAGGGGCTGTTAACTGTGTCTCCTTAGTTTTCAAATACAAATTCATTCAAATTGTAATCCAGGATATCTACAGCTAATCAACCGTTTAAATGGTTCAAATTGGATCAGAAGTTGCATTGTGAGCGACTAAAAAAAATGCATCACCGATAAGGCTCTGGGAGCACGTAACGGAGAGGGTTGGGCCCCTATTCACCCCCCCCCCCACCTCAAATTCCCTATTATCGAAGTCCCTGTCATGAAACGTCTGAAATGAAACACCGCGCAACAATCGTTGCAATGGACAACGCCAGAGGAGGGAACGCTATGATCTGAGCAACGTTTTCTTGGCATGCCATGGATGATCTTGTCAGTCTGGAAGGAACAATGCATCAACACAAGTATGCATCTATGCTAAGGGACCATGTCCATCTGTACATGTAGTTTGCTTTTCCTCGACACTGTGATATCTACCAGCAGGACAACGCAACGTTTGACACAGCTCATATTGTACGAGCGTGTTTCAAAGAGCACCAGAATCTAACGGGCACAAAACTCCCAGGATTAAGAGCCAACCTAGAATCTATATGACGACCACAGATCGTCAACCAAGAGAGCTGACGCATTTCGGGACGGCACTCGAGTCAGCATGGCTCCATATCAAGGTCGGTACCTGACTGAACGTCAGTGACATTCTACTTGAACGTCTCGCAGTGATCTGCTCTGCAAAGAGTGGTTATTCAGGCTTTTGACAGATAACCACAATGATCTGATTTGGCACTGCCCCTGTCAATAATCAGAACCATCTCGTAACTATAGTGGTAAACACAACCAGAATTCAACTCACGCTTATGCTAGATTAAGCCCTGTTTATAATAATAATAATAATAATAAAAATATAAGTTCTAAAGAGACAGAGGAACAAGAAATCAACTTGGGTATCCACAGAGACAGCAAATTAACTATTTTTCCTACGTTAAAATATGTGTTTTCGATTGTTGTAATTCTTAATTATTATAACGTTCAGGTTGGGAAAAACTGTTCAAATGTTTGTAAACCTGTTGGACCAAGATGCCTTAGACCACGTAGCTACCCCAGCACGGCTTCAAATAGCATTTTCGATCAATATTCTCAGAAAGCATACGTTTCTTTCTGTTATTATGGTTTAAAAAGAATTAAATTTCGAAATTTGGTCGTTTAGTTATGTAGCTGTAAATGTGATCGAAAACGCTCTCTTATCGGATGAAGTTCTGTTGAGGTCACGATTCAGCAGTAAACTGAAGGTATTACGTGTATTGTAGTAGGATTGGGCAAAGTTATTACGTTTCCCGTACTTTTTATAAAAACAGTTTAGGTATTTAGTGATGGAAAACGATTTTACATTTTTAAGTAATTATTTTATGAGGGCTGCTAGTGAAACCTTCATGGATTTTGACTTCTTAGTTCCTTAGTTATTTATGTGTTTATTAATTTATTAACAGAGTTTTATACTGACGAGAGAAAACACTGGTACAGGCATGCGTATGCAAATACAAAGATATGTTAACACTCAGAGGATGGCGCTGACAACTAGTTTCTGGGGCAGGCGTCAGATCGGTTACTGCTGCTACAACGACAGGTTATCACGATTTAAGTGAGTCAGAACGTGGTGTGTGTGTGTTTGTTTAAGTAGTTTGTACGTCTAGGGACTGATGACCATAGCAGTTTGGTCCAATAGGTTAACAAACATTTGAACATTTTAGAGAATGTGACAATTTGATTTTAATAACAGTAAAAAGTTATTTTAAAGAATTACGAAAACATTTCTCTGTAAAATTCTACGGAAACGCTTATAGCTTGGTAGCACTGATGGCTGATGTATCAACAACGACACAATTATTTGCAAGAGAATAAACAGTTCCTCGTAGTCCTACGCGCAAGAGACGTAACAGAGTTACACGTGTAAATAATGCCGTGACAGTGATAGTACTCCCAGTTAAAACTCGAAATAATGTTTCCACTGTTTAACATCACATTGTTTGATCTAACACTCGTTGCTTGCCATGGTCTTTAGTGTGTTGCCTCCAGACACGCATCGCATTCGTGGCATTATCACAACACCAGCAACAAGGTCAGATTCCGCCGTTTCGAAGGCAGACAATTGATTTCAATTCAGACTCGTTCCCGTTTAATTTGACGTCAAAGAGGCGTCGACTCTTCTTACGGGCAGCCGCACACTCAGGAAATGGTATTGTGGGTACCAGGAATGAGTTACCTATGCGTCGCCGCATCAGCCACTCCAAACATGGCAGAGCCGATGGGTCTCTTCATCACGCCGACCCGAAGACGATTGTGCTGTATGGTCTCTAATGATTTGTAACTCAGAGTAAGAAGTAGGATGCTTCTTGTTTCATCTCTGCTGCTGTTAGTGCCCGCCCAGAAAGCGTGCCGGTGTGGTCCATACACTGCCGGAAAGGAAGGGCAAAAACAAAAATAGTACACCTCGAAAGACGACGTTGATTTTGATCCGATGTTGGCAGATGTCACCTTGGGGATGGTAGATGCACTGATAATGGTTTCAACATCGTCCGCCAAAAGACAGCGTAGTGAAAGCTGTCAGAGCGCCATCTGTATGTACCTTTTGATAGTGAATGTTTACGGCAATAACGCTCAGTGTGATATCAATGTGTTAAGAATCAAATGTTTCTAAATCTCTGAGACTTAACTACTGTGGTTACCGGTACCTAGGCCTACAAAAGACTTAAACTAACCAAAGGACAGCACACACACACACACACACACACACACACACACACACACACACACACACACACACACACACACACAGAGCCATGCCCGAGGGAGTACTCGAACCTCCGACGGGGAGCAACCACATGCTCTGCAGCAAGGCCCCTTAGAGCTGTCGGCCATTGCACCGCGGCAATGGATTAAGCAAACAGGTGCCATGCGACAGAGAATGACTCGAGTTCCCTATTAATACGAGGGCGAGTTTGAAAATAAGTTTCCCCTGTCAACTGTGGGCAGGAAAGGAAAACAGCTTTGACAAACATACTCTTTTTTGAACTTTTACCTCTTTCAACTATCATTATAATATCTCTCCCACATTTTCGTTATATTTTTCCGTTAAAATATTATCACCTGTCTTGCCTTGGTAGTTCAAAGTTTATTTTCTTTGCCTGTACTTGTTACGAAAGACTATAGCCTGGAATCAACGTTAGCGTACATTTGGCGTTCGGACGAGTGACTACAGCCTTGATGGAACACAGCGTACATTTAGCGTTCAAAAATAAGTCACGTGACATTCCTCGCCCCAAAATCTCTTTTGCGTACGCCATCTTGCTTTCTTTACTTGATGATTTTCTTATAATTCAAACGTTGTCATTTCAAAGCAATGGCGCACTGAAAATTATCAAAAACACGTCATTCTTAGGACAATGAAATATAATCTAATGTTAGTTAGGCCATCGATGGTACGAGAATCACGGATTACTCTCGCAGCTTTTTGCCATAACGTAATAGGCGAGGAATTAGTTGTGATGTACGAACATGTTAGACGGGGGTTCGGAACTTGTTAGGACGCTGTGGCTCAGCACGCTCGGTCAGAGGGTTGCCGGCATGGTAGCTCGACGCCCTCTGTGACGAGAAAACAGTTATCGGAAACGATCAAAATAAAACAAAACAATCCGATGTCCACAAAATACCGGTTCAAACCGAAGAACCAATGAGAAGAGACAAAACGAAAGACGGTTCAGCTAACACCATCTGAAGAGAAGGCCTGTGAGCTTCCGTGTCACGTCACGCAGAGCAGGTCGCGATCGCGTAGCTCACTGGCTGGCCGCTGTGAGGCGGTAGGCTGTGCCCCATCAGACAGCCAGTGAGCTATGCGATCGCGACCTTCTCTGCGTGACGTAACGTGGCACGGCAGTGCACAGGCCTTCAACGCCAACTGCAATAAAAACGTGAGTAAAGTTCTCAACGAACAAGCCAGAACGAATATGAACAAACGACCGCAAAGCATCGATCTCACCGAAGAAAAAGAAAAAATATAACATATACCAATGTCAAATGTTTTGGCCCACTTTATTTTTCCTCTTGCTTCCTAAAAGGTTTCAGCACACTCTTGTTAACTGAGCACTACTATATTCTGCAAGATTCCGAGTTGTTCAAAGGTAACAGCGCTTTCTTTGACAAGTGCATTTGTTCTGTTTCGAGAACATGCCATGAAATACATAGCAAGGAATTGTAAACATAGTCTTCTTTATCACATGTACATAAACTGGGGAGATACTGTTACAATGACTGTTGTAAATGACGTATTGATAGTACATATATATATATTAAGCACTAGAGTTATATGGACTTCAGTATTACCACACTTATTCCCTTTACGATTTTAGCTGTAAAAGAAAACGTAATCACGGTTTGAAATAGAATATTTGCTCTTTATTTTAGCGCAGAACAGAGTAACATAAACGAAGTCATATCTGAACTCCAGGAAAGGTAATACCATCTCCCGGCCGCGGTGGCCGAGGGGACTGAGGCGCTCCAGTCATGGTCTGCACGGCCACTACGGTCGGGGGTTCGAATCCCCCCTCGGGCATAGATATTTGTGCCGTCCTTAGGATTTGATAGTTGATAAGTAGTTTGTAAGTTTAGGGACTGATGACCCCGTAGTTAAGTCCCTCGGCCGGCCGCGGTGGCCGAGGGGACTGAGGCGCTCCAGTCACGGTCTGCCTGGCCACTACGGTCGGGGGTTCGAATCCCCCCTCGGGCATAGATATTTGTGCCGTCCTTAGGATTTGATAGTTGATAAGTAGTTTGTAAGTTTAGGGACTGATGACCCCGTAGTTAAGTCCCGTAAGCTATACAAACGTTTGAACATTTAATACCATCTACGATAAAAGCGTCCATAGTAACCATGTCAAACATTTTAGTAGATGCATTGATTGTAATTAATGACTTTCAATATATTTCATAAATAGTGAATAAATGCTTAGAAAAAAATAAACAAGGTAATTTGTTGCAATGTATACACTTCCCCTCCGTTTCATTAAGGAACTACACTTGCCACAGAAATCTAGGACTTCCTTTATATACGAAACTACCTGTATCAGCAAGTTTTTCAGAATGTTCATTATTACAGTATCCTCCCAGTTTACGTTTATATGCTTCATAAGACCATTGTTCAATTCGTTATTACGTATTTCACGGCATGTTCACGAAATAGAACAAACACGCATTTTAGAGGGAGTATTCTTACATGCATCTCTAAAACTCTAAATCTCTCAAACATTAAAGAACATAACTCTATTTATTTAATAAGAGTGCCCCAAACCAATTTAGGAAAAAAGGAGAAAAAATTATGCGTTGTGGCGCGTTCCGAACCGCTGCCCATTACACTACTGCTAACACTTAGAACATGCGACCTTTAATCTCATACTGTTGTTAACTGATGATAATATGACATTTTTAGACACTAGACTATCATTTATCGTACGAAGAACCAAGTGTTTTGTTAATTCTTCAGTGCACCATTGCTTTGAAATGACAACATGTAAGTTACAATAAGAAAATCATCAAATACGCAAAGCAAGATGGTAGATGGTGGTGGGAAAACGTTACAGACGGACGTATTTAAATCGCCGTTATTGTTGCAAATATCTCTGCAACGATGCAAGATATGAAAAAAAATTATAGAGCGAAGTTGTAGAGAATTTTCCCCTCTACCAATTAGGTTAATCAATTATCGTGTCAGATGAATGGCTCATTTGTAATTACAATTACATTACAAACGGCTTTTTTTGGTGTTACTAACGTGTTTTTTTGTCCGAAAGATTTGAAAAAGGGAGGTTCTGGTCTCTGGCGGCCTACAATATGTCTATAAAATTTGGTGCTGATCGGTTGAACGGCTCGAGTTAAAAAGTGGGAACACGTTACGGACAGACAGACAGACATCCCAAAATCGCCGTTATTTTTGCAAATGTCTCTGAAACGATACGAGATATGAAAAAAACAGAAGAGAGCAAAGTTGTAGAGAATTTTCTCCTCTACAAATTTGATTATTCAATGTTCGGCCGGCCGCGGTGGCCGAGGGGACTGAGGCGCTCCAGTCACGGTCTGCCCGGCCACTACGGTCGGGGGTTCGAATCCCCCCTCGGACATGGCTATTTGTGCCGTTCTTAGTATTAGTTAGTTCATAAGTAGTTTGTAAGTTTAGGGACTGATGACCCCGTAGTTAAGTCCCATAAGCTCTACAAACATTTGAACATCATCAATTTTCATTTCAGATGATAAAGCCCACTTTTAGTGTTACTACCGTAACCTAAAGTGGGCCAAAAATATAATGAGACATGCAAGTAAAGACATATCTTTATTTATCTACATAGTTTCCAAGTACATTGAGACATTTGTCAAACCGTGTGTGTGTTACTTGTTTGTCCTTCTGCAAACTTTATATTTGTTGCGCGCTATTGACTACAACTTGACTGTTTCTAAACTTGTCTGTTTACAGATTTTACTAGTCTGCATTGTGTACAATATACAGGAAATGATGTAGCGAGTTCAAGTTGAAATCAGAAAGAGATCTTGATGTATATCCGTATCTTTATGGGTAATGCCATCATTCCGTGCAAGAATGCATTCAGTCTATAAGATAACAAGATGATGCAAGGCCACAAAATCAACTACTCTTGTTACTGCGAGACATTTAATGTGCTATTTTCTATATTTACAAATTTATAATTACGTTAATCCGCAATAAAAGAGGCAAAACTCAACGTTGATGTTACAGTACATAATGATATAAAAAATTAAGTTCAGAAATATCTGTGTTAAAAGAATGACGATACTTTGACTTGAGTGGTCGGTCACGTGACTCGCGGAGCTGGGAGCTTTTGGGGCAATACTCGTGGTCTTTTGGCTGGCGGACGTCGTAGCGGTGTTTACTTAGGCGGCTGGGTGCCGATTGGAATTGTGCTTCTTTAATGAGCACAATAAATGCATTTTAGAAAGGAATGGCTCCATTAGACATGC
This sequence comes from Locusta migratoria, assembly GCA_026315105.1. Taxonomy (NCBI): domain Eukaryota; kingdom Metazoa; phylum Arthropoda; class Insecta; order Orthoptera; family Acrididae; genus Locusta; species Locusta migratoria. Next base: position 443,154,026 of record CM048755.1, on the reverse strand, counting down.
GACCTGTCTTAGAGACATTACTGTTGTTTAAATTTGTGTAGAGCAGGAGCTCAGACTTATCTTGTTGAATAAAACTGAACATTATGCGCCGGCCGCGGTGGCCGCGGTGACCGCTCCAGTCACGGTTTGCACGGCCACTACGGTCAGGGGTTCGAATCCCCCCACGGGCATTGATATTTGTGCCGTCCTTAGTCTTAGCTAGTTCATAAGTAGTTTGTAAGCTTAGGGATTGATGACCCCGTAGTTAAGTCCCATAAGATGTACAAACATTTGAACATTTTGAACATTATGTAAGCGACATCATTCGAGGTATTCGTTATTTTCATTTGGAAATATCACTGATTCTCGCAGGCCATCAAACTAGACCCAAGTAGACGAGCCATACGTTAAGTTTTAGGTTGTTCACGTGCACTAGGTTGGATCAGGATCATTACGTCAGTTAATAATATTATCGGAGACTACTACTTGGTACGTTTCAAATCGAGAGCTTGGACCTATACGAACTGAAGCTTCTTGTTTAGAGTTACATACAGAAAGGACTTCAGTTCAGGAATAAAGCCGTACTTGATAAGAAACTGAATTTCAGCAGCGAAGGACTTTTAACAGGGGTATTCTGTTAACTTTAGTGCACAAAACATGTTAGGTAAAATGCCAATAAAACTAGAATTTTTAGGGATGTTTATTTCATGACAAATGCCAAGGGGCCATGCGCTTAGATAAAGAATTTTTTTCCCTTGTAAGCGTCTCATATAAAAATATAAGATTGAAACTTGGGTGGAACACCCAGCTTCAGGTATTCACTGAGTTTTCTTCATACCTGACTAACAGAATTTGTATTTGTGGAGGTTTTAGAGCTGATATTGACGTACTGAGATTTGGAATGTGCAGTTTTGTCACGGTGGATTAGCCGTGCGTCGTGGGGCGCCGTGCTGCGGTGCGCGCGGCCGGGGACTCGAGTCCCCCCTCGGGCATGTGTGTTTGTGTTGTCCACTACTTAGGTTAGGTTACCTTAGTTTAAGTAGTCTGTAAGCTATGGACTGATTACCATCAGTTTAGTCCGATAGATTTACAAACATTTAAACATTTTGTGCAATTTTGATTATAGCTAAGTAGTTGCTCAAAAAATATTGAAATGTTTGTAAACATAAAAGAGAAATCTGCTGAGGTCATCGGTCCCTACAATTATAAACTAACTTATTCAAACGACAACACACACGCACTCATCAAAACTAGGCATATGGGTCTTTAGGAAATTTCCGCGATCCTGATTTAAATACTTCAATGTCAGTCTTTAGATCGTTTTTATGTTATACATGTTCGGTTTCGGGCCAGCTGCCTTCTTCAGATAAATTTTTACAGTTATAGGGTAGCATGTCACTTACTGAACAAGATACATCTACATACATATTCCGCAATCCACCGTAAGGTGCGTGGCGGAGGGTACACTGTACCACTACTAGGCATTTCCTTTCCTATTCCACTCACAAATAGAACAAGGGAAAAAAGAATGTCTACATGTCTCTGTACGAGCCCTAATTTCTCTTACCTTCTCTTCGTTATCTTTACGCGAAATGTAAGTAGGCGGCAGGAAGATCGTTCTACAGTCAGCTTCAAATTCCGGCCCTCTAAATTTCGTCAACAGAATTTCTCGAAAAGAACGTTGCATTTTAATGCAATACGATGATGTTCTCTACCAAGAACCGACAAAGAATCAGTGGGAAAGTCCTTATTTGCGTTTGCTTTACGCTGTTTGGATTAGGCGCTAACAGCTTTATCTGTGTAGTCAATAAAGGTGAGACATGTTAGCCGCGGTGTACTGGCCTCTCTGAGGCGCTTTGTTGCGGAGCGCGTGCTTGCGGCCGTCAGACTCGAGTTCTCCCTCGGGCGTGGGTGTTTGCGTTGTCTTTAGTTTACTGTAAGTTTAAGTAGTTTGTAAGCCTAGCGACTGACAACCACTGAAGTTAAGTCTCATAGATTTAAAACATTTGAAGAGACATGTTATATGGAATTTTTATTGCAAATTCGTAAATACTAACATCACCTGAAATGTTTAGTGTTACTCCTGAAACACCCTCTGTTACTTATGCACCATTATAACTGACATCAGGCCGGCCGCGGTGGCCAAGCGGTCTGCGGCGCGTGAGTCACGGTCTGCACGGCCACTACGGTCGGGAGTTCGAATACCACCCTCGGGCATGGATATTTGTGTTGTCCTTAGTCTTAGCTAGTTCATAAGTAGTTTGTAAGTTTAGGGACTGATGATCCAGCATTTAAGTCCCATAAGCTCTACAAACATCTGAACATTTGTACCGACATCGGACACCTCTGTACGGTTTACTGTTTCTGACAGTTTGATCCAAAATTGCATCAGAGGAAGCATTAATGCAGGAATATTATCCATGCACACGTGAATTTAATGATATTTTGAAACTGTACAGACATAATGTGTCTGTTGTATGCCGCGGTGGAGTAGCCGAGCGGTCTAAAGCACCTAGCTGCGGAGCGCACGGTTGCTCGCCGTGGAGGTTCGAGTCCTCCCTGGGGCATGTTCAAATGTTTGATGGGACTTCACTACGTGGTCATCTGTCCCTAAGCTTACAAACTACTTATGAACTAGCTAATACTAAGGACGGCACAAATACCCATGCCCGAGGGAGGATTCGAACCCCCGACCGTAGTGGCCGTGCAGACTGTGACTGGATCGCCTCAGTCCCCTCGGCCACCGCGGCCGGCCCCTCTCTGGGGCATGAGTGTGTGTGTTTGTCCGTAGGTTAGTTTACCTAGGTTTAAGTAGTTTGTAAGCTACGGACTGATGACCACGCAGTTTGGTTCGATAGACTTACAAAAAAATGTTCTAAAGCTTATGGGACTTAACTGCGGGGTCATCAGTCCCTAAACTTACAAACTACTTATGAACTAGCTAATCTTAAGGACGGCACAAATATCCTTGCGCGAGGGAGGATTCGAACCCCCGACCGTAGTGGCCGTGCAGATCATGACTGGTGCGCCTCGGCCACCGCGGGCGGCATACATTTCCAGACATTTGAACATTTTCTGTTTGTATGTATTCTTAACTGGCCTCCGACCCTGGAGCGGAGTATTCCCGTACTCTGGTTGGAGTGAGTGCAACATTGGCGTGTAATAATTTTGCTCAAAGGAGTTGGAACTTTAAAATGTGACGAGTCCGATAGCTCGCGGTAATCTGACACCACACGATACTTCCGCTCCTCACCGTCTTGCGCTAAGGGGCGCGTCACGATTATTTCCCAGCGATTGTTCGCTTGCGCGAGAACACGTTTGACATTGTATCGCAACGCTCCACGATACACTCGCACCGTGGATCAAAAATGTTCAAATGTTTGTAAATCTATCGGACCAAACTGCGTGGTCATCAGTCCGTAGCTTTCAACCTACTTAAACCTAGGTAAACTAACCTAAGGACAACACACACACCCATGCTTCAGGGAGGACTCGAACCTCTGACGGCGAGCAACCGTGCGCTCCGCAGCGAGGTGCTTTAGACCGCTCAGCTACTCCATCGCGGATCTTCACAATGAATACCGCCTAGAGCAACTCTAGGTGGTATTCAAGTGACTCGCCTCACGACTGTACAAAAGCTCGAGACACTAGAACAATCCCTTCATATTACCCTTGGGAAACTGCGATCACACCATAGGTGGAAACATAAGCGTCCAAAACCACTACTGCTCAGAGACTGGCCAACTACGGTCATAGGGACCACCAGCTCAAAAACACGATGAATATGGCGAACCCCTGCAGAACAGAAAACTGACTGGCAATGCCAGCTGAGCTCCCAGCCGACCAACAGGCAAGGCAAGGAAATCATATTCAGCGCACTGAACACAAACAGAAGTTCAAATGTTTGTAAATCTATGGGACTCAACAGCTTGGTTATTAGTCCCTATCTTACAAACTACTTAACCTAAGGTAAACTAAACTAAGGACGACACAAACACCCATGCCCGAGGGGGGAATCGAATCTCCGACGGCGGACGGCCGCGCGCACCGCAACTCGGCGCTCCAGTACGCGCGGCTAATCCGCCGCGGCGAACACAAACAGACCTATACAGTCCTACATAAGTAGCCAGTTCTATGACCGAACTGTCTAACTATCATCACAAACCTGGCTATGTTATAGGTATACTGCCGCAGCCGACTCAGGAGACATCGTAGGTTTTGTGTCTTGTCTCCGCCGGATGTTCTGGGTGTCGGTGGCCGAGTAGAAAGAGACCGACACAGGAATAAAGGATGAACGCGTGTGCAGGTACGGAGGTGACCAGCTCAAATGTTCAAATGTTTGTTAAGCTTACGGGACTTAACTACGGCGTCATCAGTCCCTAAACTTACAAACTACTTAAGAACTACTTACGAACTAGGACGGCACAAATATCCATGCCCGAGGGGGGATTCGAACCCCCGACCATAGTGGCCGTGCAGACCGTGACTGAAGCACCTCAGTCTCCTCGGCCACCGCGGCCGGCGAGGTGACCAGCCAGTGGGACAGCAGAAACTAGAAACACTAGAGTAAATTAGAACGAGATATATATTTCGTAGAAACGTTCTAATACTTAACTTTTACAAAGTTCTTGACTGCAGAATGCTGATACATAGTTTGGATAGAGGCCTGCCTACTGATGAGTCCTAGTGCGCCGGCCGCGGTGGCCAAGGAGGCTGAGGCGCCCCAGTCACGGTCTGCACGGCCACTACGGTCGGGGGTTCGAATCCCCCCTCGGGCATGGATATTTGTGCCGTCTTTAGTATGAGGTAGTTGATAAGTAGTTTGTAAGTTTAGGGACTGATAACCCCGTAGTTAAGTCCCATAAGCTTAACAAACATTGGAAATTTTTTAGTCCTAGTGCCTATCCGATAGCCAAGTCTTAACTGGTGCCTATCTGATTCCCAAATGGACGATGCAGTCTATTGGTGGCCACGAGCGGAGTTGTAGCAGACGGCGCTCGTGGCTGACGCCGTAAGAACGCCGCGCCGTGCGTGCATGGCAGCGCGCGGCGAAAGTAGGTGGCGCGCACTTTAAAAAATGTTCAAATGTTTGTAATTCTATCGGACCAAACTGCGTGGTCATCAGTCCGTAGCTTACAAACTACTTAAACCTAGGTAAACTAACCTAAGGACAAACACACACACCCATGCCCTAGGGAGGACTCGAACCTCCACGGAGAGCAACCGCGCGCTCCGCAGCGAGACGCTTTAGACCGCTCGGCTACTCCACCGTGGCTGGCGCGCACTTTAGACTTGTGCGACACCACAGTAGGAGTTCAGCTGCAGCAGAACCTCGCACCAATCGGACTGATTCTTTATGACAGACCTAGCATAGTTAATGGTATTGAGATACACCCACTACTAACATTACCAAACCCTTGCATGATCTATCGCAGATAGCAAGATATCACTACTGCCCTTGCAACCTACCCCACTGTTACAGAGGTTTTTTTCCCCCTGCGCTCTTGCCTTAGCCCTTTTTTTCTTCTGCCCTTACATAGCTACCCTTCGTTTACCTTTCTACCACTATCTCCAGATGCACCGTATGATCGTGCCCACACGTACGGACAACATGGCGGCTACCACATCCCGTGATCCACCGTAACAAATAGGGAGGTTTCAGTTGGTGTGGGCCCATCCTTTGTCGTGTGGCGCTGGCTCTCGGGCCGGCAGCTGGCGGCGCGCTTGCCAGCTGACTGAGCTCCGCTTGCTCTCCAGCAGCCACACGCTTCCCCGCTGTGGTGGGGAGGCGGCGTCTTGTGCCCCTCGCGGAGTGGGGTGGAGGGTGTAGGCGGAGAGGATGCGCACACCACAGCACACTCGGCCCGCTCCTGCCGCCGACGACGCCTCGCTCGCTGCCTGCCGTCTGACACCTACATAACGCCTCTACACTGTGCGTCACGTCAGCAGTACTGTTACCAAAGGCGCATAGTCTGTAACGTTTACCAAATTCTTACTTCATCTAAATCACGATACTTTAAACAACGAATATTTGCTCTTTTATAATACACTATCTTTTTTTTTTCGTAAAATCACCTTAAAACGTAACCTGATGTTAAATTATATAGTTATTATTATTCTGCCGCGGTGGATTAGCCGAGCGGTCTAAAGCGTCTCGCTGCGGAGCGCGCGGTTGCTCGCCGTGGAGGTTCGAGTTCTCCCTGAGGCATGGGTGTATGTGTTGTCCTTAGGTTAGTTTGTTTAAGTAGTTTGTAAGCTACGGACTGGTGATCACGTAGTTTGGTCCGATAGATTTACAAACATTTGACCATTTGATTCACTTTGATTCATTTATGGTTTCAACAAAACCACCCGACGTACGATCAACGTCGCTTTTGATGGTTGGCCTTCGTTTGTGTCCAAATTTGCTTTATCCTTTCAGAATGAAGTCTCTTTCTTTCATCAGACCTTGGTGTTCAAGACCCTTTTTCTAATTTCCCTTTAACCAACTTTGCAATCAAATATCTTTTGTTCTGAATTTTTATTGATATTATTATTTGTAATATCTGCCTGACTTCTTTAAATTGCTCCTTAATCGCAGCGATTCATTTAATTGACTCAGTGTTAGCCTTACTTTATTTTTTTCTACTACTTGTTTTGTCAAAAGGATCCGTAAAACTTAAGTCTTCGTTTTCTCGTCTCTCATGTCTGTGTACGCCGCTGCGGAATAGCCGTGCGCGCTGAGTCGCCCTGCTACGTCGCGCGCGGCCTTTCCACGTCGGAGGTTCGAGTCCTCCCTCGGGCATGAGTGTGTGTTGTTCTTAGGATAAGTTAGATTCAGTAGTTTGTAAGTTTAGGGACCGATGATCTTTGCAGTTAGGCAGAGGCGGACTACGGGGGTGGGGGCAGAGGTGGCGGACCACCCTGGGCCTCCGGTCTTGGGGGGCCCCCAAATACCTGGAAAGGACTTCTTTTTTTTTTTTTTTCTTTTTTTGAGCGCGCTTGGCCTTTTGTTTTATTGGGGCCTCCAAATCTCGAAAGCTATTTTTTTCAGACTGTCGTGGGCTCTCGTCCAGGAAGGGGCCTCCAAATCTTTTGTTTATAGTAATACATGTATTTCCAAGTGGACGAGGGGGGGGGGGGCTCCTTTCGTTTCGTCGCCGCCTCGGGCCTTCAACAACATTCAACTGCAGTTAGGCCCCATAACTTTACAAACATTTGAACAATTTGTTGTCCGTGTATTCTTCCATTTCGTTATTACTTCTCAGCCTATTAAGTTTCACCGTCAGTAATTTTGGGGCCTAATCTCTCTTCCTTTCTTTTGTATTTCTTCAATATTTCTATTAAAAATTAATTTTTCTGCTGCATAAAGACATTCAGGATTTTTTACAGCACTTTAATGTCTAAGTTTCATATGTTTGTAGAGTCTATGGGACTTAACTACGTGGTCATCAGTCCCTAAACTTACAAACTACTTATGAACTACTTACAACTAAGGACGGCACAAATATCCATGCCCGAGGGGGGATTCGAACCCCCGACCGTAGTGGCCGTGTAGACCGTGACTGGAGCGCCGCAGTCCCCTCGGCCACCGCGGCCGGCTGTCTAAGTTTACTGAATTTAGAAATGATTTATTCATTAAAAAATACCTGATACTCGAAGCGTTGCTGTCTGTCCCTCCTACTGTCAAGTTTCATGATGACTGGTCAAACGGTGTCAAAGTCGCAATTCCGCTATGCTAAATTCAATGGGTTGCAGATTTTAAAATCTCCTTCATGAAAACATACACTTATGTGCTGACTTTCCTGGTGACCAGTCAAACAAATTGCATGCTTTTCGTAACGTACCCTCCGCCATGCACCTACTGATGCGAAAGAAAGGTAGCCCGTGTATTAATTCGGGGTATAAGCTATCTTCATTCCTCATTTCATTCAATTCCGTCCGGCCGTTTCAGCGTGAAGAGAAAAACGTGTTAACCCACTGTAAGGTACCTTCCGCCATGCACCATACGGTGGCTTCCTAAAGATAGCTCATGCGTTAATTCAGGGTATAAACTAACTGCATTTCAAATTTCATTCAAATTCATCCAGCTGTTTCAGCGTGAAGAGAAACATACGTAATAACACACTGTAAGGTACCCTCCACCACGTAGCATACGGTGTTTTACGAAAGGTAGCCCATGTATTAATCAGAATATAAGCTATCTCTGTTTCAAATTTCATCATCTACATCTATATCTGCATGGGATACTCTGAAGGAGGCAGAGAATTCATCGAACCACCTTTATACTTTTTATCCTCCATTCCATTCTAGAATAGCGCGCGGGAAGGAAGAACACCTGAATCTCTCCGTTCGAGCTCTGATTTCTCGAATTTTATTCTGATGATCATTTCTACCTATGTAAGTGGGAGTCACCAATATATTTTCGCATTCGGAGGAGAATGTTGGCGATTGGAGTTTGGTAAGTAGCCCACGCCGCAGCGATAAGCGCCGTTGTTGTAGTGATTCCCATCCCAGATCCTGTATCATTTCCGTAACGCTGTCTCCCCTGTATCGTGACAATACCAAACAGGCTGCCCTTCTTTGGACTCTTTCGATGTCCTCCGTCAAACCTACCTGATAAGGATTCCAAAAAAGGACGGACAAACGTAGTGTATGCAGTTTCTTTGGTAGTTCTGTTGAATCTTTCAAGGGTTCTGCCAATAAAACGTAGTCTCTGGTTCGCCTTTCCCACGACATTATCTACGTGTTCTTTCCTGTTTAAGTTTGAAGTAATAGTAATTCCTAGGTATTTTGTGGAATTTACGGCCTTCACTTTTCGTACTCAGGTGGTCGACTTCACACTTCTCATTATTTAGAGTCAATTGCCAGTTTTTACACCATCGTGATATCTTATTTAGGACATTCTGCAGTTGGTTTTGATCTTCAGATGATTTTACTAGACGGTAAATGACGGCATCATCTGCAAACAACCTAAGAGAGCTACTTAGATTTTCTCCTAAATCGTTTATTTAAATAAGGAACAGCAGAGGACCAATAACACTACCCTGTGGAACGCCCGATGTCACCTCTGTTGTAGTCGATGCCTTGCCATCGATTACTACAAAATGTGTCCTCCCTGACAGGAAATCCCCTATCCAGTCGTAAATTTGGGGCGATATACCATAACCATGCTGTTTGATTAAAAGCCGTTTGTGAGGTACGGTGTCAAAAGCCTTCTGGAAATCAAGAAATACGGAATCGATTTGAGATCCCTTGTCGATAGCACTCATCACTTCGTGTGAGTAAAGAGCTAGTTGTGTTTCGCATGAACGATATTTTCTAGATACGTGTTGACTTTGGGTCAAAAGATCATTCTGTTCGAGGTAATACATAATATCTGAATACAGTAGATGTTCCAATACGTCAATGAAATATGCCTGTAGTTTAGTGGGTTACTCCTACTGCCTTTCTTGAATATAGGTGAGACCTGCGCAACTTTCCAGTCTTTTGGTAGAGATCCTTCTTTGAGAGAGTGGTTGTATATGGCTGTTAAGTAAGGAGCTACCGCTTCAGCATATTCAGATAGAAATCTAATGGGTATACAGTCCGGAGCATAAGACTTGTTCTTGTTAAGTGATTTAAGTTGCTTCACTATTCCGAGGATATCTATTTCAACGCTAGTCATTCTGGCCTCTGTTTGTATCTCGAATTCTGGAATATTGGTTTCGTCTTCTTTGGTGAATGAGTTTCTAAAAGCTATGTTTTAAAACTCTGCTTAGTAGCGCTATCATCGGCAGGATCACCATTGCTATCAGGTAGTGAGGGTATTGTTTGTGATTTGCCCCTAGTATATTTAACACATGACCAAAATCTCTTAGGGTTTTCAGTCAAATTTCGAGAAAGGGTTTCTTTGTGAAAAGTATTGTAGACATCTCACATTGAAGTCCTCGCTAAATTTCGAATTTCTGTGTAGGATCGCCAATCCTGGGGATTTTGTGTTCGTTTAAATTCAGAATGCCTTTTCCGTTGTTTTGGCAACAGTGTCCTGACCTGTTTTGTGTACCGAAGGGGATTACCTCCTTCTTTTATTAATTTATTTGCCATAAAACTGTCAACTGCTGTCGATACCACAACTGGAGACACGACTGTTCTACACTTACGTTTAGTGTTAGAAAAGAGTGGAAACTGTCTTTCAAGAAGCAATGTATTGTATTTCCATCCGCTTTCCTGAACAAATATACTTTTCGTCTACCTTTGGTAACTTTGGGACTTTCGATATTCAATCTCGCTACGACAGCTCTGTGTTCACTAATACCTGTATCCGTTTTGTTGCTCGTTATGAGCTCAGGATTATTTGTTGCTAAGAGATCAAGTATGTTTTGACATCCATTTACAATTCTAGTTGGCTCATGAACTATAATTGTTCGAAGTATTTCTCAGAGAATGAGTTGAGTACAATTTCGCACGATGTTTTATGCGTACCTCCTGATTTGAAAATATAATTTCGCCAACAGATTGAGGGTAAATTAAAATCACCGCCTACTGTTATTGTGCGAGTAGGGTACTTGCACACAGGTTTTCTTTGAACCTTGCTGCTGTTGTATCGTCTCAGTCGGGAGGCCGGTAAAAGGAACCAATTACTAACGTTTTACGATTTTCGAGCACAACCTCTACCCATAACAACTCACAGGAACGATCAAAGTAAGTAGGGGGAGTGGGGCTTCTGAATAGAAATTGACTTTTGACCTCTTCACCGTCTGGTTGCCTACCTCGCAGGGGGGCCAGTAGGTCAACATTGTGGTCAACTAGTCTCTAAAGTATTTCCGGAATCATTCACATAGGTAAGAAAGCTACCTTGCTACGCGTTCACAGACGTATTTTTCAGCCACTTTTCATGGTCATCCAAATGCTCAGTTCCAACAATCTAAATACTTGCATGCTGACCGTTGTACATAGTAGGTAGGCAGTGGGGCTTCTGGATAGACGTAAGACGTAAGACTATGACAAAATTAACAAAAGAGGGGGCTGATGTGCGTTGAACACAAAACAAGTTCAGTCAGACAGCAAAGGCAAAGAAAAAAGCATGCCATATTTAAACACACACAAAATCACATAGACTGATAATCTTTTACAGGAATTCGAAATTTAGCACAAACTTCAGTACGAGAAGCTTATAATGATTTCCACAACGAAACTCTGTCATGTAATTTGGCAGAAAATCTTAAGAAATTCTGGCCATATATAAAGTATACAAGTGGCAAAATACAAGCAGTACCTTCACTACACGATAGCAGTGGTGATGCTACTGATGACGGTACTACTAAAGCAGAATTCCTAAACACAGCTTTCCGAAATTCCTTCACAAACGAAGACAAAACACATAATCCAGAATTCGAATCAAGAATAGCTTCCAGCATGCCTAAAAGCAATGACTAATAAATTATACAAGTGAGACTAACAAAAACGTCTTTCACAGTAAAGGAGGCTCAAATACATAGATATCAAACTACACGATTTTGTAAAAATGGGAGAGTGGTTCTACTAAATACAAAAACATGCAACGAGCGTAAGAATTAAAGTTTCAGGGCAGACAAGTAAATGAAAAAGGCTCGCTAGTAGTTACATTTTGTTCGCTGTTGGCGCTGCCTGCTTGATAGCCGCCATCCAAAGACGCTCGCTGTCTTCTACAAGGCCTATGAATATGTTTATGCAGAACAACCGCAGGGCGTGCAAATAGCACTTCTAACATTCTAAAAACATTGTTTCTGCCCTACAAAATGTCAGATGCACAATTTCAAGAGTATACAACGAGTCCACAAAAATTTGTTTCAACATATGACACTTTCAGCCAGGCACCTTCGGAAAAATACTTCCGCCACAGACATTGTTCGCTTCTCTGGTATCGGGCGCCACTAAGTTGAATGTCCACCAGCGGAACTGGACCTAGATGGCTGTAAGAAGGCACAGCGTCAACGTAGCGCTGAGCTCCCATAGCGAGAGCACCACCTATCTAGTCTGTCAATACTGTTCATCCTAGGAATAAGACCGCTACACAATCGTTCGTGATTTAAGCACTACGCGTCATAACAGACCGATAGAATTACACCGGCAGTTGTGGACACAAGCTGTTAGTTATTTCATCTTTGTAATGGTTTCAAGATTGTGAGCTGCAATACGGCTAATAAATTTCAATTCTATACCACTCGAGAAAGAGTTAGCACGTTCCATTTCCCTTGTGATGAAGCAACAGAAAGAGAATAAGTAAGACCATTACATCGTGGTAATTGCAGATGACTCTCTGGTAAGTAGTGGGCTTAATAAAAAATCCTATTAAACGTTTTTATTTAGTGTAGGTAGATAGTTTTATCTTACTAACATAACTTAATCCATTATCTGAACAGGTCTTTGAGTGGCACTTCCATGCACACAACATAGAAAGAAATTACGCTATGAATGAAAACACCTCTTGACATTTACGCAAAAAAAAAAAAAAAAAAAAAAAAAAAAAAAAAAAAAAAAAAAAAAAAAAAAAAAAAAAAAAGAAAGAAAGAAAAGAAAAAGAAAAAAAAAAAAAAAAGACCAGGTTTGTCAGAGTACAAACTGACTTCGAGAGAGGTCTCTTACCCTTATGACTTATATAGTAGAAAATGGGAATTACTGCCAACGGCCGAGTCGCAATGGATACACCGGTCTCCGCGATATCAGCATTTAATCGCTGCCGGGCATGGCTAGCAATTGGATGAAACACCGTCCAGTTCTGTCGAAAGCTGTAGGCAAATGGGCTGCACTCGCAAGGGGAACACCAAGTATGGTACAAACGAATAAGGATGGGCCGCAGGTATATTGTGCGGAAACTCCTCCAGACTACCAAGCTAAAAGGATTTGTTCCAATGCGTCTTGGTTTTCATGAAAAATCGAGATCAAAGTCCAACGCTTAACAGATATACCTGTACGAAGTCACCGTCAGTACGTGAGTCAGCGTGGTGTAATTAAAAAGACGCTCGACTGTCACACTGACGACCCGATTTTAATCCTGCTCGGAATTTCTTTCTTTTCATTTTTACCCTTGTCCGACGATTGGTTGTGTATAATTATAGTCCTTTTTCCCACTTCATCAACTCTTATTGCACAGATAAAGTTATATCAGGTAATTACAGTTACATGTGAACGATACGCTACGAGTGACTACCCGCCTGGCCGCAGCATAATAATCCGCTGGGACGCGTCAAATGGGCGCACACTGCATTCCACTGTATAACAACAGTGGGGCCGGGGACTGTAAACGCAGATAGCAAATGCTGCACAAATGTTACAGCTGATAACTACAGACGGTTTACTGATTTAGAAATATCTTTCAATTGCCGTAAAAGTATGCCTCTAACTAATGAATTAAATAATCGTCGCGCAATACATAAAATATTGAGCAATTAATATAAGTTATTATCATGAGCAGTTACTCAAGCATTAAGATAAGAGTGGCTATCAAAATCAATCGTCGGACAAGTGCAGCAAAAAAAAAAAAAAAAAAAAAAAGTTCCGATCAGAATTTGAATTCGGATCGTTGGTGGAGCAGTCAAGCGCGTTGTTAAATACACCACGCTGACTCATACACCGCTGGTCACTTGTTACAGGTATAGCCGTTAACGTGCTGGGCTTTGATCTCGATTTTCGTGGAAACCAAGGCGCATTGGAACAAATTCTTTTAAATATACATGTGATGTCTTGTTCCGAAAGAACAGACATCACTTCTGATCCTGCAGTTATTCTTTCATATTCGCGGTATATATGATATCAACTGCGAATGGGCAAATCTGGGGACACATTTTCAGCTTTGCCCGTGCGCAGTTGATGTCATATATTCTGTGAATATGAAACCCTTTTAGCTTGGTTGTCTGGAGGAGTTCCCGCATAACATACTTACGACCCAAAAAATTCGTTTGTACCGTACTTGGTGTCCCCTTAGTCAGCCCTGTGAAGCCAATTGAGGAACTACTCGACTGAGAAGTAGCGGCCGACCTCGGTGGCCGAGTGGACTGAGGCGCTCCAGTCACGGTCTGCACGGCCACTACGGTCGGGGGCTCGAATCCCCCCTAGGGCATGGATATTTGTGCCGTCCTTAGTATTAGCTAGTTTATAAGTAGTTTGTAAGTTTAGGGACTGATGACCCCATAGTTAAGTCCCATAAGCTATACAAACATTTGATTTTGAGAAGTAGCGGGTCCGGTCAAGAAAACCGACACAACGGCCGTTAATGTGGGGAGCTGCTCACGGGGACTGTTTCGCGACAGTACCCACTTGGCTGTTCTGCCGGAAGTTTCCATCACGTCACTGTCTCATATGTAAACACAAGGCTGCAGTCCTGCTACTGACGGTATATGTTGTTGAAACTATTGAAGGATTCTATTTGTTGTTGAAACTGTTGAAGGATTCTGTTTAGCGTGAGCTGTATAATTCCCATCTCATATTTTAGTTGTTCATCTACAATAAGCAAAACGGAGTATAAGTTACGCAGTAGGCCGTCATTGCAATTTACTTAATTTATATATTACATGTGCAGAGGATGCACCAAAATACTCAACGAAGAAGTGTTTATTGTTCCTTTTCTCTGTGATTATCTTGAAGTTTTAATCGTTGTAATGAAATGTGCACAACATATCAAAATAAATGTGGCGAAAACGTTGACGAGATCTACACTACAGATCAGTTTGCTACAACGACTTATTTCGCATTCACCTTCGTTGGCTTCGCTAACTCAAAATAGCTGTCACTGTTCAGCATAACCTATATTGGAGATGACTGTCAATACATCCAAGATTTCAGGTGTAAGCTGTTCACTGTCGTATTTGGCCAAAACAGGCAGTATCCTTTACTGATTAACAAGTAATCGACTAACGCTTTTCAGTTGTGCCTAAGGACTTCTGTTTCACAGAAAATGAGTAAATTACTAATTTCCATTCGCACAGGTACTGACTGAACTTAATTAAGTATAGCAATTTACCTTCTGAATATACAATCACGAACCTGGTTCATAAAAATTTTGCTGTGTGTGGATGACGTAGCCGGCCGCGGTGGCCGAGAGGACTGAGGCGCTTCAGTCACGGTCTGCACGGCCTCTACGGTCGGGGGTTCGAATCCCCCCTCGGGCATGGATATTTGTGCCGTCCTTAGTATAAGGTAGTTGATAAGTAGTTTGTAAGTTTAGGGACTGATGACCCCGTAGTTAAGTCCCATAAGCTTAACAAACATTTGAATATTTTTTTGGATGACGTATTTTGACATTAGAAACTTGACAGTTCAACACTGAAAATATCAGACCACTTCAGCAAGTTTTTTACACGGAAAGTCTGTAGCATGATATAGTAATCATCCAATTTCTCGAATTTGGTTCTCATGCACTGCAGTAAAAAACATGACAAATCCCATTATTATCTTTATCACTTTTTATTCATTCACATACTATAAGTAAAATTACTATTTACTAATACCAGGCGACACGGTCGACTATTAAAAAAAATGTTCAAATGTTTGTAAAGTCTATGGGTCTTAACTACGGGGTCATCAGTCCCTAAGCTTACAAACTACTTATGAACTAGCTAAGACTAAGGACGGCACAAATATCCATGCCCGAGAGGGGATTCGAACCCCCGACCGTAGTGGCCGTGCAGACCGTGACTGGAGCGCCTCAATCCCCTCGGCCACCGCGGCCGGCGGTCTACTATTAGTTCAAGTATTCAAATGCTTGTAAACGTAAGGGACCGAACTGCCGAAGTCATCGGTCCCTAGACGTAAAAACTACTGAAAATATATTATGCTAAAGACAACACATATACCCATGCCCGAGGAAGGACTCGATCTTCCTGCAAAAGGGCTGCATAATCCTCGACATGGCGCCTCAGACCGCGCGGTCATTTCCAGGTTGCCTACTATTAGTTTTTAGTTCAATCGATGAATCACTGGAAGGGCTTAAACACAAGAAATGCTAACAGCTTCGAGAGCCCCTCGTATATATGATGTATTCTCCGAAGATCGTCACGATTTTCTATCCAAATGCGCATTTGAATAGCTTGTAAAGGTCGCGACACAGCACGGATGCCTGTATGTGGAACAGGAAGATCGCAGCCAAGCAAAGTTCTCTGAAGGCAGTCAACCGGTACTCGCATAAGGCACGGCCACTGCCTTCCAGTCTGGGACACCTCATTAAGCGTGACCGACGGAAATGCCGTTTCCGTAACTCAGTCGCCTGGGATGGCGATAAATCAGACTACCTAACATGTGTGTACAGCAACAGGCCGTGTGGTGCAGTAAGTACTGAAATGGAAGTTACGGCAATACAAACACAATGTTACCTTGACTGTCAATATAAAATATCTGCGTTTCTTATTATAAATTAGCACCCAGTGCTTTTACATTCACATGAATTAACAAGGAAACTTGTCAGAAAATGGAGTTCTTCACCGGTTAATCTCATACACTAAAAAAAAGTCTGGATGACTAGCATGTCTCTGCACGGCCACTACGGTCGGGGGTTCGAATCCCCCCTCGGGTGTGGATATTTGTGCCGTCTTTAGTATTAGATAGTTCATAAGTAGTTTGTAAGTTTAGGGACTGATAACCCCGCAGTTAAGTCCCTTAAGCTTAACAAACATTTGAACATTTTTGAACTAGCACGTCAAATGTTCAAATGTTTGTAAATCTATCGGACCAAACTGCGTTGTCATCAGTCCATAACTTACAAACTACTTAAACTAAGGTAAACTAACCGAAGGACAACACACACACCCATGTCTCAGGGAGGACTCGAACCTCCGACGGCGAGCAACCGCGCGCTCCGCAGCGAGGCGCCTTAGACCGTTCTAGCATGTCACAACACGCACGTGCGTATTTACTTCACTGTAT
The DNA here is from genome assembly GCA_026315105.1 of Locusta migratoria. Classification (NCBI taxonomy): domain Eukaryota; kingdom Metazoa; phylum Arthropoda; class Insecta; order Orthoptera; family Acrididae; genus Locusta; species Locusta migratoria. The sequence continues at coordinate 443,137,190 of CM048755.1, read as the reverse complement.
AATTTAAGGTAATAAAAAAGTCATCGCCGCGGTGGAGTGGTTGAGCGTTCTAAGGAGCATTACTGCGGAGCGCGCGGTTGCTCGCCGTCGGAGGCTAGAGCCCTCCCTCGCGTATGGGTGTTTGTGTTGTCTTTAGCATAAGCTTAGTTTAGTTTAAGTAGTTTGTGAGCCTAAGGACTGATGACCAACGTAGTTAAGTGCCTTAGATTTATAAACATTTGAACATTTTAAAAAGGCAAAATGATTTCGATTTTTGTCGTCCTTAGTCGCTTAGAAAATTAGTGGAGGTATATTTCCGTCGATTGCAACTAAATGAAAGGCTTATTTTTGTGCCATACACATTTCACTTCTTCATTTGTGAAGCATCATCAGTGGCCTGTAATACATGTTTGTTTTTGTCTAATAATGCAGTACAGTGATAAATAATATTTTGCTATGTTTCACAGTACGACAGTTATCAATCTTTGCTATGTTACAAATTTCTTAAATTCTGACGTACCAGGTTAGAAAAAACGTCTATAGCACGAGTTTTTGCGAAGTTAATTTAATTATTCGATACTACTTACTGATTTTTTTTGTATTACTCCATATGTGTTTACATGGAGCTGTGTGTGTGTATTCTCCACGTGGATTTATATTTTGATTCTTGATGAACACATTTATATCATCTCCGCATTGTGTATTCTTTTTCTGAGGGTTTGTTTACAATGTGTAATGTTGCCATCTATGAGTGTATCAGCTGTTTTTATTTTTATTTTTTGTTGTTCTTTGTGTACCCGTAGATGTGTGTGTGTGTGTGTGTGTGTGTGTGTGTGTGTGTGTGTGTGTGTGTGTATTGCAAGCTGAGATTATTGAAAATCTATGAAATATTGTTAGCCAATAGCCGTTATGTCGGGTCAAAAATGAATCTCGGATGCACGTGCGAAATTTTCTGGGCTACAAGTAGTAAGTAAAACTGTTATTTTTCTAGTAACACAAATCGAGGACAAGTATTTTATTCACAGAGATTTGGTACACTCTACAAGATGTAGTGAATTTAGTTTAAATCGTCAAGCTTTAAGAGTTATGCAACGAATTTCAAGCATTATACACTACTGGCCATTGAAATTGCTACACCAAGAAGAAATGCAGATGATAAACGGGTATTCACTGGACAATTATTTTAGAACTGACATGTGATTACATTTTCACGCAATTTGGGTGCATAGATCCTGAGAAATCAGTACCCAGAACAACCACCTCTGGCCGTAATAACGGCCTTGATACGCCTGGGCATTGAGTCAAACAGAGCTTGGATGATGTGTACAAGTACAGATGTCCACGCAGTTTCAAAACGATACCACACTTCATCAAGAGTAGTGACTGGCGTATTGTGACGAACCAGTTGCTCGCCCACCATTGACCAGACGTTTTCAATTGGTGAGAGATCTGGAGAATGTGCTGGCCAGGGCAGCATTCGAACATTTTCCGTATCCAGAAAGGCTCGTACAGGACCTGCAACATGTGGTCGTGATTATCCTGCTGAAATGTAGGGTTTCGCAGGGATCGAATGAAGGGTAGAGCCACGGGTCGTAAGACATCTGAAATGTAACGGCCACTGTTCGAAGTGCCGTCAATGCGAACAAGAGGTGACCAAGACGAGTAACAAATGGCACCCCACACCATCACGCCGGGTGATACGCCAGTTTGGCGATGACGAATACAATCTTCCAATGTGCGTTCACCGCGATGTCGCCAAACACGTATGCGACCATCATGATACTGTAAACAGAACCTGGATTCATCCAAAAAAATGACGTTTTGCCATTCTTGCACCCAGGTTCGTCGTTGCGTACACCGTCGCAGGCGCTCCTTTCTGTGATGCAACGTCAACGGTAACCGCAGCCATGGTCTCCGAGATGATAGTCCATGCTGCTGCAAACGTCGTCGAACTTACGCGCAGATGGTTGTTGTCTTGCAAACGTCCCCATCTGTTGACTCAGGGATGGAGACGTGGCTGCACGATCCGTTACAGCTATGCGGATAAGATGCCTGTCATCTTGGCTGCTAGTGATACGAGGCCGTTGGGATCCAGCACGGCGTTACGTATTGCCCTCCCGAACCCACCGATTACATATTCTGCTAACAGTCATTGGATCGCGACCAACGCGATGTCGCGATACGATAAAACGCAATCGCGATAGGTTACAATCCGACTTTTATCAAAGTCGGAAACGAGATGGTACGCATTTCTCCTCCTTACACGAGCCGTCACAACAACGTTTCACCAGGCAACGCCGGTCAACTGCTGTTTGTGTATGAGAAATCGGTTGGAAACTTTCCTCATGTCAGCACTTTGTGTCACCACCCGTGCCAACCTTGTGTGAATGCTCTGAAAAGCTAATCAGTTGCATATCACAGCATCTTCTTCCTGTCGGTTAAATTTCGCGTCTGTAGCACGTCATCTTCGTGGTGTAGCAATTTTAATGCCAGAGTGTATATGTACATTTTTCTATAGCCGATTTAACAGATGTATATTCGCAAGTGTAGTAGGGTTACTTTCGCCCAAGTGAAATTTAGATTTTTGAAGGACTTCCCCTCCTTCCTCCCACCCCTCCAGGTAAGTCCCAGTGGGAGTTCCTCCTATACGCTATTCAATTTGCGTAAGGGCCCAATTAAAGACGACTGACAAGCGCTCTTAAGCCCACCTTGCAACACACTAGAGAGAGTGGTGCAATTTTGAAATGCAAATTGATTAAAATTAACTCTTGTACTTCCCCCACTACTTTCGCCTCATTGCTTGCTCCAACCCCTTGCCCTCCTCATCGCTTACCACGAATCCCTGCCCCCTCCCGTTCCCACTTGGAATTTGACGGGCAGCTTCCTCCAAGGATCAAACTCCGGTCATCCTGGATAGAGATCCTGCCGACTGCTCTTCCCCAAGCCCACTGTGAAAAAAATTCAGTGTTGCATGTTGAAACAAGAGCATTGTGAGTTTAACTACACAGGTCAAATTAATTTCGGGATCTTTCGAGATACCTCAGTGATGAAATACGAGTGGCAATATTGCTGTGGAGACACTATGAAATGGAATCTATGATCGTCGATGATAGCACACGTTGTTGACATATCTATCTTACCTCCGAGAAAATGGACTCGTATGTCCCACGTCACCGGCGTGCGCACAATCTAAGGAAAAACACTCACTTGTGAGCGAGCAGTTTAACGTAACGGTGTCACTATGTTTTCGAAACAGGAACAACAGATTTGGATCAAGATTGAATGTGGCACAGGGCGTACAGCACGACAGTGTCATCACTGTCTTCAAGAGGCTTGCGGTGAATCGGCATTGCCGTACAGACAAGTGGCACGTTGGTTAACAGCCTTCAACGAAGGTCGGCGAACTGTGGCAGACATGCACTGGGCAGGTCGTCCTAACGTCTCTGAAGAAGAAGTGCTTACTGTTGCCGCGAAAGTCGAAAGTGCGTCGGATATCCAGTATGGTGAAAGTTATGGTGATTCTCGTGTACTGCTGAGATGGTGTTTTCCTAACACATTACATTCCTCCACGGCAGACTGTCAGTGAAAAGTAATACTGTTCGTTTTTGGAGCATCACCTGCGACCAGCTTTGCGAAAGAAGTGGCAACACTTCCTGCACATCCCATCCATTATTTTGCACGACAATGCATGGATGAATACAGCGCAAGTTGCGGCTGTTCTGTTCGATCGATAGGACTGGAAAGTACTGTATCATACCCCATACTGCCGGGACTTAAGTCCTTGTGACTTTGATTTAATTCGCACCATCAACAGAACAGGCTCTGCTAACGGAATACTACGCCTTCCATATCACTAGCAACGGGTTCTACACAACGCTGGTGACTACTTTGAAGGACAGTAACAGGTGAAAATATCTAACGCTTTTGTATCGGTTGTGAGTAAGTAGTTGTCACGGTTTAATTTCCGACCCTCGTATTGTCATCGGCAGAATGAACTATAATGGTTCGACATCTTTCTGCCGGTTCCAAAGAGTGGAAACGATAACATTGCGGCAACCGAGATAGTAGTAATAAAAGAAAGTGCTGCAGAGGGGGCAGGGCCGGCCGCGGTGGCCGAGGTGACTGAGGCGCTCCAGTCACGGTCAGCACGGCCACTACGGTCGGGGGTTCGAATCCCCCCCTCGGGCATGGATATTTGTGCCGTCCTAGTTCGTAAGTAGTTTGTAAGTTTAGGGACTGATGACCCCGTAGTTAAGTCCCATAAGTTCAACAAACATTTGAACATTTTTGAGGGGGCAGGTATTGACTTGCGTTTACTCTACCGAACGAATTAATAAGCAGATGGGTTCAGATAGTGTAGTGAGCAGGTAGTGAAATGCAACAACAACGTGACTTGCCCGAAGCTATGGCATGGAGAGCCATAGGAATGTTGGAAGCGGACAGACACAGAGTGAGGTGGCTGCAGCTATTAGAGTGTCCCAAAGTGTAATTCTCAGGACCTGGACGAGATTTCAGACAACAGGAACCGTTAAAAGAATGCAAGGAAAAGATCGTCCATGGGTAACATCAGCAATTGTACTGCCCATCCGAGGTGCTCACACAGCATATTAAAGGGAAACGAGAATGACTTTTTCATTGTTATAGTAGCCACACTGTGCCGTACTCTAAGTAAACGCCATGTAAACCTCAAGCAAAGAGTTGAGACAGCAAAATATCGTACTGTATCACACACAAATTACAATTGTAAGCAATAGGTGAATAAAATACGTTACTATATGTATATTTGTATGATATCTCATCTGATCCCCTAATTGTTTTTTGCAGTGTAATTAAATAAATAAGATAGTGGAAAAGTAAAATTTATGGCGAAGATATTCAAATTGCTCGTCTGCTGTTGGTGCATTGTCCAACTACGCCATTATGCAAGCACCTAGACACTCAGTCCCTTGTCAGCCTCAGTTGCGCATGATGTATTCTCTCAAGAAGATATGCATTGTGTCAGACCGAGATGAGTTTCATAATTACGTTACAAGTACGCATACATTCGAGGATTGCGTCTATAGGAACCTACACAAGTTCTGTAGCAATGGGGGTACTGAAACAAGTACGGTCATTGACTCCACAACCCTCTCCTAAAGATGGTGTCTTGGGGAAATCCCAAACCCACTCCTCCTCTGTAGACAATTGCACTCTTCCCAGAACAAAGAATATCACAACAGATGACTCATATCGAATATGAAAATGCATGTAACTCCGACACTTAAGGACAATTGTCATCTAACATGAAATTACAAACTCGTATACAATATATAACACTTAACCGCCCACCTTCTCTGAAGGACAAGTGAAAGCTGACACGACAACTGCCGCATCCGCCGCTCCGACATCCATTCACTTGGGAGATCACCACCTTCGCCCCTGCCCCCTCGTTCACCGGAGATTCAAAAATATACTTCGAGATTCTAAATCTTACTTGCTTGCTATAGGTCATCATGAAAAGATTTTTGACGGGAAGAAAACATAATTTTGTCACTAGATGTCGCCACCATCCCCTCCCCCCTCTCACTGTGAGTTCGGAGGTAAACCCTCTCACTCTGCACCTGGAACATGCCGTGTGAAGATGCTGTCCCAAACAGTAGCTACAGAATAAATAATTATTGTTTATAAACATTCAGGGACAACTGTTTAAAACAATTATATTCAACATCAAACATTTCGGAGGGAACTATGTTCGTATCAACTCTTTCCCTAATTTTTTCCTTTATTGTAATTTCAATTACTGTACAGTTACAGGCAGGCTGGCAGTGGCCGACAGGTGCGGCTCTTCAACCTTCTGACAATATAACTGGGCCAAGTGCAAAGTTGTTTCTAAAATAGGAGGACATAAATTGGAATATTTACACAGTAGCAAAGGAGATAAATATTTGTACACTTTACACATATACTCAGAACACAGGTGATGGAAAACAAAATGTTGCATATGGCGACTACATGTTTAAACACTGAAGCACTAGGACGCTTAAAACATGGAGGTATCATATGCGGGTTGGACGTTCGCCGTATGTGATAAAATAAACATGAATAAACACTAAACACCAGTCGTTGCACTGAATACATAATAAACACTGAATGGCTATGTGCTGAACGCAAATGGTGAGAAGCAATGGTGTGTGAGCTAGAGGACCTGGAGGAGTGGGGGGGGGGGGGAGGGTGAGAAGGGTAGGGGGAGGGGGACACGAGAGTGTATGGCCATATACCAGAGTGGGTGGCATAGGTAGGAGAAGGGGAGAGGACAGGAGAGGGGAGGGGAGTATGGAAATCCTGGCAGGAAGAGGGGGAGGAAGGACTAAAATTGATATGATGGATAATGTTGGAATGGAGAGCATCATCTGGCAAGGGAAGGTGTCGGAAGCTGCAATACAGATATGCAGGGCATGCAGCAATGGAGGCACAGAAAGTGGCCAGAGTTGATGAGAAGTGGTTGAATGATGGGATTGGGAGAATTCAGTTAGCAGGATATTTATTGTGGCAGATATGTTCTAGGAAAAGGAGGTGGGCAAAGGGAATGAGGTCATATAGGAACCACAGGGGGATGGGAGGCGGATGCAAAAAGCGACATGGAGCGCAGGGTGTTCAAGGATCTAAAGGGATTTTTAGAAGTGTGGGGAGGCGGAGATCCAAGCAGCATTGGTACAATAAACGATGAGTCGGAGAAGAGATTTCTAAATATGGATGACGGTGGAGGGCTGCAGTTCCCAGGTTCGGCTGGAGAGAAGCTTGATGAGATGGAGATGGTTGCAGGCTTTTTGTTGAATGGATGTGAGGTGCATGAGTTGTGGTCAAAAGGAAGTCCTAGGTAGTTAAGGGTGGGGGTGTTCTAGATGGGAAAATCATAGAAGGGCCGGTAAAAATCAGAAAGGGGGAAGGAGGTGGTGGTTCGACCTCCTGGGGTTTGGATGGGGTTAATGGACAGGAGCCACTGCTTGCATGAAGAGGGAAATTGGGTGAACTGTGTTTGTAGAAGACACTGGGGCTGGGAGATGGAAGGAGCCAGGACAAGGAAGGTGGTGTCATCAGCGTATTGTAATAGGTGGACCGAGTTGGAGGCTGGAGCATGTAGCAGGTGTACATGAGGTAAAGGAGAAAAGGAGAAGGGAGAGTAAGAGGAAGAGGACAGTTCCTTAGGGGACGCCAGCGGACGGATAGAAGGTGTGAGAGTTAGAGTTGTGAATGCTAACATAGGAGGGATGGCGAAAAAGTAAGGACGCAATGAACAAGATGTAGTTGATGGTTAGGGCATTGGTCTGAAGTTTGAAGAACAGATAGGAATGCCACACCCAGGTGAGGTTGAGGGCCAAAAAAATTACAGAACGACAAGAGTTAAGTTGTAGGATCAGGAGGAGGGTGAGGCAGAGGAGGTGGTCAGCATCGGAGAAGAAAGGTCAAAAGCCAAACTTGGCATCGGGAAGGAGGTGGTGTTGATTGAGATGACGATGGATACAGAACAAAGCATTGTTTTAAAGGCCTTGCTGAATACCAGAATAATAAAAATAGGACGGCAGGAAAAGGTGTCAGAGGGACGCTTGTTGGGTTTGGGAAACATGAGAATGCTGGAGATTTTCTACTGGCTGGGGTAGTAATGGGTAAAGAGGACCACACTATAGAGGAAGCAAGAGCTGTAAGAAAAGGGAGGGGATTCTCCTTGAGGTTTTGGTAGGTAAGTCGTTTGTGGCCAGAGGCTATGGTGCGTTTTGTGCAGAGAGTCAGCTGGTTATTTTGTGAAGTAATGGGTGTATTGAATATGGAGGAGGGGATGTGGTCCAAGTTCTTGAAGCTCAGGGGATTTCATCTGGTCACAGATGTAAGGGAGTAAAGATTGTCAGCAATAGTGAAGATGTCAGATAGGAAGGACGTGAAGTGATTGCCCTAACTGAGGTTATCAGAACAGTAAAGGTGAAGGAGCAGGTATTAAGGGGCGGGTTTGTTCCCCATATGGAGAGTAGGGAATTAAGCCATGTACACGTCTGTCACTACTTTCAACATTTCTTGGCAGTCAGAAGACTGTGCACATGTCACTGTAGTTGCCTGTGGCGAAGGAGTGTATCCCAGTCTCGGATGTGGAGAAAGGTACGATACAGTTTGCGGGATTCATGGAGGAGGATGGTCTGTGGAGGGAGGGTAGGGCGATGAGGAGAATGGCTTTGATGGGGATATGGGCGGAAACGATGTCAGACAAGGTCTGTTGGATGGAGGAGGCAGCATGTTCAATGTCATCAGGTCTATGAAGAGTGAAGGTGGGACTTTCAACTGGTTGGGTGATGAATTACTGATAGGCATTCCAGGCCACTCGGGAATAATAGTAAAATAGTTTGGGTTGGGGGGCATGGTGGGGGGCATAGAAGGGGTGAAGATTTTGCGTTATGGCGTGAAGGACAGAGTCATCGTTCTTGTGAAACCCAGATAGCTCTTTACTCACGTGATGTGATGAGTGCTATCAACAAGGGATGTCAAACAGAATCCGTTTTTCTAGATTTCTGGAAGGCTTTGAGACTGTACCTCACAAGTGTCTACTAGTCAGATTGTGTGCTTATGGAATATCGCGCCACAGTCGTGATTTGCTGTCTGAAAGAACACAGTACGTTGTAACTGACGGTAAGTCATCGATCACAACAGTAGTGATACCTGGCGTTCCACAGGGAAGTGTTATAGAGCCCCTACTGTTCAATATTTTTATAAACGATTTAGGAGACACTCCGAGTAGCTCCCTTAGTCTGTTCGCAGATGATGCTCTCATTTGTCGGTTAGTAAAGTCACCAGAGGATCGAAAAAACTGCAAAATGATTTAGATAAGATATTAGTGTGGTGCAAAAATTGACCTCAATAATGAAAAGTGAAGTCGTCCATATGACCACTAACAGAAATCCGTTAAACTTCATTTACACAATAAATCAGTGAAATCTACAGGCCGTCAATTCAACTAAATACCTGGGAATAACAATTATGAAATACTTAAATAGGAAAGAACACACAGAAAATACTGTAGGGTAGGCGAACCGAAGGCTACGTTTCATTGGCAGAACACTTAGAAGATGCAACAATTCTATTAAAGAATTTGCCTATGCTACACTTCTGCATCCTTTCTCGGAGTATTGCTGTGCATTGTGGCATCCACACCAGGTGGGACTGACGGACTATTTAAAAAAAGTTTTGTAGAGAAGGGCAGTTCTTTTTATATTATTGAGATGTAGTTGATAGTGTATCACGGAAATGATGCAAGAGTAAGGGTGGAAATCATTAAAAGAAGGCGTAATTTGTTGCAGCAAGATCTATTTGAGAAATTTATTTGTTTAACTTTCTCTTCCGAATGAAAACATGTTTTGTTAGCACCTATCTATGTAGGGAGACATGATCATCATAATAAAGTAAGAGAAATCGGATCGAAAAAAAGAAAGATTTATGTGTTCATACTTCCTGCTTGCTATTAGAGAACGGATCAGTAGAGAAATGTAAAAGCAGTGTAGTGAACCCTCTGCTATGTAGATGTAGTTGAAGGACTTCGGGCCGGCCGCGGTGGCCGAGGAGACTGAGGCGCTCCAGTCACGGTCCGTACGACCACTACGGTCGGGGGTTCGAATCCCCCCTCGGGCATGGATATTTGTGCCGTCCTTAGTCTTAGTTAGTTCATAAGTAGTTTGTAAGTTTAGGGACTGATGACCCCGTAGTTAAGACCCATAGACTTTACAAACATTTGAACATTTGAACAAGGACTTCGGTGGTGGTTGGCGATGCACCCAAGGAGGTTAGGGGAGACAATCACAACATGATGGGGCCAGGCAGGCCAGATGAATGATACTGCCTTGGATGGTGGGGAAGAACTGATGTCACCACCTGAGTTTGGAATGAATGCGGGAGTGGATATAAGGTTGGTGGTGATCACAAGGTCATACGTGCACTCTATGTAAGTTGCGATGCCATAGTGGGTGGGGATGGTGGAGCAGACATAGGAGGTAGCACAGATGACAGTAATGGAAGGGAGGAACAGGCTGAGGATCAGGCCTCCTGACAAATCTTTAAGGAGGGGTAGAGGCTGAACAGGGTGACATCAGAGGTGGCCAATGGCAACCCCACCTCTCACATGAGGATGAGGATAGTCAGTATGGTGGAGAATGTAAGGAGTCATGCCGATGGAGTGATGGGGTTGGAGGAAAGTTTAATTGAGGTAAAGTCGTCCACATGGTGTTGCGAGAGTTTGTGCATAAGAAGATGCTTATTGGTGGGAAGGGGATGGATGTTGGCATAGAGAAGGGAATTGTGCTGCTGTTCCCTGATTGTTTTAAAGAAAGGGGGAGAGGAGTGTGGTGGAGGACTACAGGTAAGGAAGGACCTAAAACTAGGGTGCAGAGGCAGGAGAAGGTTAAGTGGGCCTGTTTGTGGGAGTAGGTGACTTTTATATCTAATGGAAGATGGAGTGGGTGGCAAGGGTGATTTACTGGAGGGTGTTGACATGTGGCATGGGTGTATGTTTTGGAGTAGAAGGATAAAAAACAGATGATGTCCTCATCTGAGGTGGGGGGATGGAACGAGTTGTTGGGGAGGAGGGGGATCTATAAGATGGAGGGGACAGTAAATTCCGGGCTGACAGGAGGGGGTTGGGCTCTGCATCTGTAGGAGTAGGTCGGGTGATGTCATCACAGGTGTTACAGGAGGGGGATAGCAGCGAGGCTGGGGCAGTGCTTCAGGAAATCGAGAGATTTCAGGTAGGAGGGGTTTTACAATTTTCAGTAAGATGGTCATTATAACTCATGCACATCTGGCAATGTCAGGATTGAGGAAGGAAGTGGGAGGGGTCAACTTTGTGGTGGCGATTGAATATGAGGGCCCCCTCAGTTAGGTACTGGTCTATGGATATCACATCTTCAGGGAATATGTATGTGAAGTAGGTGGGACGTGTTGCATTGTTAATGTGATGGGCAGAGGGGATGGTGAGGTGTGAATGTATATTCAGCTCCAGCAACACCTCAACCTCTGTGACCCCTGGACTCAGTTCTGTTATTACAGCAGGTGGCAGGGAGGTTGGGGCTGCCAGGGAGTGGAGGAAGAGGCTAAAGGGGTGAGTGAGGCAAGGGGACTAAGGATGTCAGCAGGGATCTGTTGGAGGATTTAGGAGAAATGTAGGAGTGGAAGACAGGATTCAGGTACTTAAAGAGGACAGAGTCATTTTTGGGATTGATGAGGGAAATGGGGAGGTATTTGCGAATCTCTAGAGTGAGGATGCAAGCTTCAAGGAACTGGGGTCAGAGTTGGTGGTGTAAAGTGTAGGTTGACTGGGGCTGGGATGAGGTTGGGGTTGGGGTGGGGAAGAAAGGGGGAGAGGTATCCTTGCAGATGGTAGGTTTGGTGTGAATGGGAAACTTATTGGAATAGTGGAGGCAGCAGGATTGGATTTGAGGCATTTGGGTTGTTTCTTCTTCGTGATGGGAGGTTGCATGGCTCTAGAGGCAATAGCAGTAACGGAGAGTCTGTCAAACTTGTTGAGTCTGAACCCAGGCAGGTGATGTCTAAATAGAGTGATTGGGAAGGAAGGAATCAGGGATGGCCATTGAGGTGTGGGATGAACGCTGGAAAGCAGTAGTGTGGATGGTGATGGTTGTGTTGCTGGTTGTGAGGCAGAATGCGGAGGGAATGGTGAACCGAAAAAGAGGGGTGTAGGAGCTCCTTGAAATGGTGATGGAAGCTTTGGAGAGGATGGTGAATAAGCTGGTAGTAGCGATTGCAGTGTCTGGAAGAGATGACATGATGAAAGCGGAGATTTAAACAGTGATGAGGGATGACACAAACAACACTGGACAAACAGTTGTGTCCTCCAGTGAGCTGGGTCGAAGACTGTGACAGGACCACTACTCCATCAGTGGGGACAGCGGATAATTGGAGGCAGGCCTGGGCACCAAGGGCATGGAGCAATCAGTAGAGACAGCAAACTGGAGAAGCTGGCCCAGTGGCAGCCAGGTCTATGGCACAAACTTCTCAGTGGCATCATCAGCATTAGTGGTAGTGGCTTGGCAGTTTAGGGAACAGGCAGAAGCCTTGCAGGGCAAGGGTGAGATCTGGAACACAACAAACGTGTAAGCACCAGAGAGTAGCCCTGGACAGTAAATTTTTGTTGGGGGTTTGGTTGCCCTTTCCCTATTCTATTTACTTTATTGTCCTTTCATGCCCTACAAAACAGCTGGGCTATCAGCAGAGCTACATGCCACACTTCAACCAATAAATTTACAGATATAAACAGGAACATAAAAAAATCATAAAGGAGGACAAAAACGGTGACTGTGGCGGACCTGACAATACATTATGGAGATAAAATTGGCGAACACAAACACAATACACTGGATGATGACGAATAGTGATGACGCTGTAGCGATATTGATGGTGGCAGAGATGACAGTGACATAGGCGATGACAATCAGACAACACACTGAAACTTCCTGGAAGATTAAAATTGTGTGCCGGAACCGGGACTCGAACCTGGGACCTTTGCCTTTCGCGGGCAAGCGCTCTACCGACTGAGCTACCCCGACACGACTCACGATGCCGCCTCACAACTTTACTTCCGCCAGTACCTCGCCTCCTACTTTCCAAACTTCACAGAAGCTCTCTTGCAAACACGCAAGACTAGCACTCCTGGAAGAAAGGATATGGTGGAGACATGGCTTAGCCACAGCCTAAGGGATGTTTCCAGAATGAAACATTCACTCTGCAGCGGAGTGTGCGCTGATATGAAACTTCCTGGCAGATTAAAATTGTGTGCCGGAACCGGGACTCGAACCTGGGACCTTTGCCTTTCGCGGGCAAGCGCTCTACCGACTGAGCTACCCCGACACGACTCACGATGCCGCCTCACAACTTTACTTCCGCCAGTACCCTGCCTCCTACTTTCCAAACTTCACAGAAGCTCTCTTGCAAACACGCAAGACTAGCACTCCTGGAAGAAAGGATATGGTGGAGACATGGCTTAGCCACAGCCTAAGGGATGTTTCCAGAATGAAACATTCACTCTGCAGCGGAGTGTGCGCTGATATGAAACATCCCGGCAGATTAAAATTGTGTGCCGGAACCGGGACTCGAACCTGGGACCTTTGCCTTTCGCGGGCAAGCGCTCTACCGACTGAGCTACCCGACACGACTCACGATGCCGCCTCACAACTTTACTTCCGCCAGTACCTCGCCTCCTATTTTCCAAACTTCACAGAAGCTCTCTTGCAAACACGCAAGACTAGCACTCCTGGAAGAAAGGATATGGTGGAGACATGGCTTAGCCACAGCCTAAGGGATGTTTCCAGAATGAAACATTCACTCTGCAGCGGAGTGTGCGCTGATATGAAACTTCCTGGCAGATTAAAATTGTGTGCCGGAACCGGGACTCGAACCTGGGACCTTTGCCTTTCGCGAGCAAGCGCTCTACCGACTGAGCTACCCCGACACGACTCACGATGCCGCCTCACAACTTTACTTCCGCCAGTACCTCGCCTCCTACTTTCCAAACTTCACAGAAGCTCTCTTGCAAACACGCAAGACTAGCACTCCTGGAAGAAAGGATATGGTGGAGACATGGCTTAGCCACAGCCTAAGGGATGTTTCCAGAATGAAACATTCACTCTGCAGCGGAGTGTGCGCTGATATGAAACTTCCTGGAAGATTAAAATTGTGTGCCGGAACCGGGACTCGAACCTGGGACCTTTGCCTTTCGCGGGCAAGCGCTCTACCGACTGAGCTACCCCGACACGACTCACGATGCCGCCTCACAACTTTACTTCCGCCAGTACCTCGCCTCCTACTTTCCAAACTTCACAGAAGCTCTCTTGCAAACACGCAAGACTAGCACTCCTGGAAGAAAGGATATGGTGGAGACATGGCTTAGCCACAGCCTAAGGGATGTTTCCAGAATGAAACATTCACTCTGCAGCGGAGTGTGCGCTGATATGAAACTTCCTGGCAGATTAAAATTGTGTGCCGGAACCGGGACTCGAACCTGGGACCTTTGCCTTTCGCGGGCAAGCGCTCTACCGACTGAGCTACCCCGACACGACTCACGATGCCGCCTCACAACTTTACTTCCGCCAGTACCCCGCCTCCTACTTTCCAAACTTCACAGAAGCTCTCTTGCAAACACACAAGACTAGCACTCCTGGAAGAAAGGATATGGTGGAGACATGGCTTAGCCACAGCCTAAGGGATGTTTCCAGAATGAAACATTCACTCTGCAGCGGAGTGTGCGCTGATATGAAACTTCCTGGAAGATTAAAATTGTGTGCCGGAACCGGGACTCGAACCTGGCACCTTTGCCTTTCGCGGGCAAGCGCTCTACCGACTGAGCTACCCCGACACGACTCACAACGCCGCCTGACAACTTTACTTCCGCCAGTACCTCGCCTCCTACTTTCCAAACTTCACAGAAGCTCTCTTGCAAACACGCAAGACTAGCACTCCTGGAAGAAAGGATATGGTGGAGACATGGCTTACTTAGCCACAGCCTAAGGGATGTTTCCAGAATGAAACATTCACTCTGCAGCGGAGTGTGCGCTGATATGAAACTTCCTGGCAGATTAAAATTGTGTGCCGGAACCGGGACTCGAACCTGGGACCTTTGCCTTTCGCGAGCAAGCGCTCTACCGACTGAACTACCCCGACACGACTCACGATGCCGCCTCACAACTTTACTTCCGCCAGTACCTCGCCTCCTACTTTCCAAACTTCACAGAAGCTCTCTTGCAAACACGCAAGACTAGCACTCCTGGAAGAAAGGATATGGTGGAGACATGGCTTAGCCACAGCCTAAGGGATGTTTCCAGAATGAAACATTCACTCTGCAGCGGAGTGTGCGCTGATATGAAACTTCCTGGAAGATTAAAATTGTGTGCCGGAACCGGGACTCGAACCTGGGACCTTTGCCTTTCGCGAGCAAGCGCTCTACCGACTGAGCTACCCCGACACGACTCACGATGCCGCCTCACAACTTTACTTCCGCCTTTCGCGGGCAAGCGCTCTACCGACCTTTTTTTTTTTTTTTTTTTTTTTTTTTTTTTTTTTTTTTTAGGGCCTCCTTCCTCCCCTTCAGCCCCACCTTACGCTCTCCAAAATCGCCTTCTTCGGCGCCGGCTTCATACGCCTTTCAAACGAAAATATCCGTTTCTTCTTAGTTCGTATTTGAAGTACCGTTCTTGGTACTTTTTATTTTTATTTTACATACTTGTGTTTTAACTGAAAGAAATATGCCTTTCTGCATTTTAAAGACAAACGTGAAATTCCTTATCCGAATACCTTGCTTTATTAATAGTTTACTTGAAAGTAAAATTAAGAAAAAATCTTCGTCACTTTACCTCTTCTCATGCATTTGTATAGTTTTCCAGTACTAATTTCGATTACTGGAATTTTATCTATTTCCATTTCTTCTTCAGCAGAACTGCTTTTTCGGGGTTCTGTTGAGGCCTTCACGGCTACCGTAGCGGCCCCGGGGCACACGAAGTCCCCACCGTACTTCACCCTCAACAGCACTCCCCTACTTTGGCATTCTACCTTGTTCTGTCTATTTCATGATATGTAGATATTAACCTATACCTTGTTTTTGAAACAAAATTTTCAACATGTTTCCAAAATTCTTTTTATGGTCTTTTTTCTTGTATATTTTGAAGTATTCTTCTTTTATATATTCTCGATATTCTAGTACATTGTCAGTTCCTTTTTTGTTGACTACATAATTTACAAAGTTTCCGAATAGCCATAATATTACGTTGTTCTTTTGTGATGGGAAAGAAACATCTTCTGGGAAGAGTAAATTGTTTATTGTTAATTCCCTTCCATCGCTCCGTTTGATGAAAGCGACTTGAAATATAACGTCTTTCCATATATTTTTGTATCCGTTACAAATGAAGCGATGGCTTAATGAGTCCAAATGTTTGCATTTTGGGCACTCGTTGGTCGCGCTTAGTCCTATTGAATAAAGTTTTTCGTTCGTACTAACGACATTATTTATTACTCTGTACCATGACGCTTGCACATCTGTTGTCAGTATTCGGTTGTTTATATTCGTCCAAATTTTCCCCCAGTTTTTGTTAGGGTATTTCAGCTCCATCTTATTTTGGTTATCGGTTGATTTCAACCTATCTACTAAATATTTGCTTGTCCTCTTGTGTTTATCCCTTAGAATACATGTCAAGTAGCTTAGCTCTACGTAAAAAGACTGAATGTGCTTCAGTTTGTAGCTTATTTCACTAACATCTACTGGTGGCTGCAGGCTGCCAGGTTTCAGAAGGTCGAACAGAGCAGCAGTTATGCTGCTCGGTTGCGTCTCTATAATGTTGAGTGTCCTTTTAATGAAGAGGGCCGTGCTTTTCTTCCGAATGTCTGTCAGACCGAGGCCTCCTTTTTCTGGTCTCATGGTGGTTGTTCCTACCGCTACTCTGAATATATGGCCTTTCCATACATATCTGCAGATAGTGCTCATTATAGTTCTCGCAGTTGCAGGAGGTGTAGGTAAAATCTGAGCGACGTATGCCGCTTTTGATAGAACTGCACAATTTATTAGCTTAATTCTCTGCTTTATATTTAAATCTCTCGTTTCGTTCAGTATTAAGTTGCCTCTTATTTTTCCTAGTACCTGTTTCCAATTTGCGGCCGTTGTTCTTAACGGGCAACTGTAGAACGTTATTCCTAGAGTCTTGTGGTGTTCCACTGTGTGTGCCCACGGTAGCTGCACATTTTCAAGTCCCTTTAAATTTAAAAAAGAACTTTTCGTCTCATTGATCCTCGCACCAGTTGCTCTGCTATAAAGCATTAACGTTTCCGTTAGTTTTGCACAGTCTTCATTGCTCCTCACTAAAACTCCCACATCGTCAGCGTATGCGTTTGTAACTGTCTTGAGTCCGGCTACTGTTATGCCTTCTAAGGTTGCATTCAAACGCCGTAGGAGAGGTTCTAGAGAAATTACGTAAAACAACATAGACAAGGGACTTCCCTGAGGAACTCCACTTAATATCAATATCTCGTTAGTATATTGTCCATTTATCGAGATTTTGGTTTTGATACCCCTGACGATGTTCATTAAAACCGTTAAGTTGTTGTCCTTTAAGCCTATGTGTTTCAGAGTTTTGAAGAGGTATTCGTAGTTCACTCTATCAAATGCTTTAGCAAAATCAATGAAGGCAATGCCGCCGTTAGCTGACGATGTTGCGAAAAGAGCAATTATGTCGCGATATTCACATACAGATTTAAAAATGGTACGTCTGGGGAGACAAGTCTGGTACCTTCCAATAACTTTTTCTAAAATGGGTTTCATTCTTTTTTTAATTACACGTGCAACTACTTTATAATCGGAATTCATTAAGGTGATCGGCCTCATATTATTAATATCTTTTATGTCCGTGCTCTTTCCCTTTGGTAGTAATACAGTTACACTTTCCTTAAATGCAGGAGGAATATCCACGCCTCTCAAGACGTCATTAACGACTTCCGTGAATTCGTTACCTATTAGTTGCCAAAATGTTCTATAAAATTCCACCGGCAAGCCGTCTGGGCCTGGAGACTTCCTCGAAGGCGAAGATGTAATGATGTCAAGGATCTCCTCATTCGTAATGTCTAAAGTAAGATCTCTATTGTCTTCCTCTGAAACTATCTCTTCTATTTCAGAGCTCTGTAAAAGCTCTTGCACGGAGTTGTCATCAGTAGCATTTCCAGAATACAACTGCTGATAAAATATATGTGCTTCATTTAAAATATCTTTTTGGCCTGTTAGTACTCTGTTACCTTCCGTTCTGAGGCTGGCAATAAAATTCCTTCTTCTGTTCTTTGTGTGTTGTATCAAGTGATAGATGGAGGTATTTTCTTCCTCTACTGTCGTTCTAGTGTGTGATTTTATTTGCAATCCTTCGAGATGTTTCCTCTTGATACTTATCATTTTGGCTTTAATTTTTTTAATATTTATAATGACCTCTTGAGATATTGGTTGGTCGTAAAGGTCCCTTAGACAACAGTGGTAGAATTCCATTGTGTGTCTTGACCAAATTGCTCTTTCCTTTGCGTAAGATATCAACGCTGCTCTTAACTTTCTTTTGGCTGCCATCGTCCACCATTCGATATTTGTTCTATACTTGTTACGCGTTCTTAAAACAGCTTCCCAAGTTGCTTGTATCTTTAAAGCCAGAGCATCTTCTGAGAGGGTATTGATGTTCAATTTCCATAGTGGGCGACCCCAGTAAGTCTTTTGCCTTGTTAATTTGACACTGCATTTCACTGCTAAGTGATCAGAGAAGGCAGCTGGTATCACCTCAATGCTACTTACTTTGGTCTCTAGATTGGGGGTGACATATATCCTGTCTATTCTACTCTGTGTAGTGCTAGTGATGTACGTAAATCTAACCATCGTAGGATATTTAATTTCCCACGTGTCAAACCACTTCAAGTTTTCGACCAATGCCTTCAGTTCTCGAGAAAAATTAAAATTTGGTCGCTGGTCCTTTTTATTCAAAACACAATTAAAATCTCCCCCTATTAAAACTTCTGCCGGGTTCTCTTTGAGTAGATATAAAATGTCACTCCTGAAAAAGGTCGCCCTCTCTTGTCTTGCGTTGTTGCCTGATGGCGCGTAAATGTTTATAAAAGTGGTGTTAAAAATTTTACAGCTGATTCCTCTCCCTGACTCTAAAAGACACACATTCGTTATCTCAATCCCTTCTTTAGCTAGGATCGCTGTCCCACACGATTCCTCTGTAGCTACATTTAACACCTCCTTATACCCAGAAATATACAAATCCTTTATGTTAACTTCCTGCAAGAAAGCGATATCTGTATCTGACTGATACAGGAAGTCTTTCAGTGCAGCCACCTTTGGTTGACTCTGAATTTTGTTTATGTTTATAGTGGTCACATTATATGTATGTTCCACTTTGCAACGCTACAAGACGTGTAATAGAAGACACGTAAATGGAGCCTCTTATAATAATTTTTTCCTAGTTAAATTTTTCTTTCTTCGTTTTTCTTTCTTCTTTTTTTTCTTTCTTCTTTAAATTCAATGTACAAATTTTAATAAAAACATTCTTCCTCAAAGGCCCCTTCCGTTTCCATTGCATCAGTCTCATCTTCCTTGTCATCCGCCCAGTTGATTCTTGTTTCCTTGGTGTCATGTCCGTGCGCATGTCTATGTCGGGTGTCATCGTCTATATCCGGTTTCGTCTTTTCATGCAATTGTTCGCATGATCCGTGCGGTGTAGCAACCTTTTCCTGTTTCTTTTTCTGATCAGAGCACGCAACTACTCTTTGCGTTTTTGTGTCTTCTTTTCTCTTGTCAGGGTCCTGTATCTGTCTCAGCCGCTCTCTTAAAGGAGGAGCCAAGATCTCTGCAGCTTGATGTGCGATTCTCCTCTTTTTCTTGTTTGATGATTTTGGTGAGCTCTCCGGTGAAATCTTTGGTGAACTTTCTGGCGATTCCATGGAAGATCGCCGAGAGCCTTCCTCGCCTTTCTTCTTAGTAGAAGACTTTTTAACTCCGTTAATTTCGCAGTCGAATGTTGCTTCTTTTCCTTCGACACGTGAAGTTGGTGGTGCTTCGGAGTCTTCTTGTTTTTGTCTACCTTTTGCCGGTAAATTGGAGTTATCTGTTTCTTCCTGTGTTACCTTGTCATCCGCATGGTCTTCCTTTGTCACTTTTAGT
The DNA here is from genome assembly GCA_026315105.1 of Locusta migratoria. Taxonomy (NCBI): domain Eukaryota; kingdom Metazoa; phylum Arthropoda; class Insecta; order Orthoptera; family Acrididae; genus Locusta; species Locusta migratoria. The sequence goes on along the minus strand of CM048755.1, from coordinate 443,117,512 downwards.
GTGTCTGTCGTTGGACATTCATCCATTGTAGGCCCCTCTAAATTACTGGCATCGTCGTGTGCGACTGTCGTTACATTTTTCGTCACGTCTACATCAGGTGTCGTCTGTGAAGCTTGTCTCTCATTTGAAAAGTTTTCGGTTTCACAAAGTAAGCGCGTTGCGCTTTCAGTGACGTCATCATTGGCCGGTATCGGTTCGCCTCCTTTGCCCAACTCTGTATTCCTTCCGGTTTCCGCGCACGCGTCGGAAGGTCCCGCCTGCTCGGCCATACTCGGTGGAGAGGGGGCCCGGTTGACGGCCGCGGCAGCGTACGTCACTTTCATGCTTACGGCCTGCCCTGAGACAACCGCCTCGTTATTCGGTAATTGAGGGACTCGCCTTCTCGTGCACTGATTTCTAACGTGCCCGGTGGCATTACATAACGAACAAGTCCGCGGCTGACCATCGTAAATTACGAGAGCGCGATGCCCGCAGATATTCAAATAAGAAGGTATATGCCTCAAAAGCTCAATCTTAATTTGTCTAATTCCATTCAGAACAGGAAACATATGTTCCTCTGACCACTTTTCGGCAATATTCGATAGAACCCTACCATAAGGCTGAAGCGCAGCATTTATTGCTGCAGCTGGAACCTCGAATGGCAGCTCGAAAACTCTCACTGAACGGATGCCTAGCCCGACATGAGAAACAATAACTTCACTAACGGTTCCGTCCGAGTGGCGAAATTTCATTTTACCACCACACTTGTCAACAATAGAGCAACACAATTCAGAAGAACTCAATTTTAAAAAGACAGAATTTGTTACAAAGGAAAGATGTACTCCAATAATTTCCTCTCGTGTGATCTTAACCTCTTCTGATAACCATCTTTTTATCTCGAACGCTTTCGGTCTTGTACAGTTCCAATCAAAGGTAAATCTAATCGTATCTATTCTTGCACATTCAGTCTGGTTCATTTTGTCATTTTAAATCACTTAAAGACGCAATAGTACGCAAAGCGCTCTACTGACCTTCGTAGCAGCCACGCAGCCGTTGTTTACTCCAGCACTTCTAGCGCTGCCGCCGCGCGTCCGTCCACCTCGGCAGCCGAGCGCCGAATGACGACTGAGCTACCCCGACACGACTCACGATGCCGCCTCACAACTTTACTTCCGCCAGTACCTCGCCTCCTACTTTCCAAACTTCACAGAAGCTCTCTTGCAAACACGCAAGACTAGCACTCCTGGAAGAAAGGATATGGTGGAGACATGGCTTAGCCACAGCCTAAGAGATGTTTCCAGAATGAAACATTCACTCTGCAGCGGAGTGTGCGCTGATATGAAACTTCCTGGCAGATTAAAATTGTGTGCCGGAACCGGGACTCGAACCTGGGACCTTTGCCTTTCGCGGGCAAGCGCTCTACCGACTGAGCTACCCCGACACGACTCACAATGCCGCCTGACAACTTTACTTCCGCCAGTACCTCGCCTCCTACTTTCCAAACTTCACAGAAGCTCTCTTGCAAACACGCAAGACTAGCACTCCTGGAAGAAAGGATATGGTGGAGACATGGCTTAGCCACAGCCTAAGGGATGTTTCCAGAATGAAACATTCACTCTGCAGCGGAGTGTGCGCTGATATGAAACTTCCTGGCAGATTAAAATTGTGTGCCGGAACCGGGACTCGAACCTGGGACCTTTGCCTTTCGCGGGCAAGCGCTCTACCGACTGAGCTACCCCGACACGACTCACGATGCCGCCTCACAACTTTACTTCCGCCAGTACCCCGCCTCCTACTTTCCAACTTCACAGAAGCTCTCTTGCAAACACGCAAGACTAGCACTCCTGGAAGAAAGGATATGGTGGAGACATGGCTTAGCCACAGCCTAAGGGATGTTTCCAGAATGAAACATTCACTCTGCAGCGGAGTGTGCGCTGATATGAAACTTCCTGGAAGATTAAAATTGTGTGCCGGAACCGGGACTCGAACCTGGGACCTTTGCCTTTCGCGGGCAAGCGCTCTACCGACTGAGCTACCCCGACACGACTCACGATGCCGCCTCACAACTTTACTTTCGCCAGTACCTCGCCTCCTACTTTCCAAACTTCACAGAAGCTCTCTTGAAAACACGCAAGACTAGCACTCCTGGAAGAAAGGATATGGTGGAGACATGGCTTAGCCACAGCCTAAGGGATGTTTCCAGAATGAAACATTCACTCTGCAGCGGAGTGTGCGCTGATATGAAACTTCCTGGAAGATTAAAATTGTGTGCCGGAACCGGGACTCGAACCTGGGACCTTTGCCTTTCGCGGGCAAGCGCTCTACCGACTGAGCTACCCCGACACGACTCACGATGCCGCCTCACAACTTTACTTCCGCCAGTACCTCGCCTCCTACTTTCCAAACTTCACAGAAGCTCTCTTGCAAACACGCAAGACTAGCACTCCTGGAAGAAAGGATGTGGTGGAGACATGGCTTAGCCACAGCCTAAGGGATGTTTCCAGAATGAAACATTCACTCTGCAGCGGAGTGTGCGCTGATATGAAACTTCCTGGCAGATTAAAATTGTGTGCCGGAACCGGGACTCGAACCTGGGACCTTTGCCTTTCGCGGGCAAGCGCTCTACCGACTGAGCTACCCCGACACGACTCACGATGCCGCCTCACAACTTCCGCCTGCCAGGAAGTTTCATATCAGCGCACACTCCGCTGCAGAGTGAATGTTTCATTCTGGAGACAACACACTGTTACACGTTATGAGATGATTAAGAGACACTAACAGTGCCTGCGAGTTGGGTGTCTGCTGACAATAAAGTAACAATCTACAAGTAGTTACTCCATGACACACAACAAACAAACAGGGTGCAGTAAAGGTGGTGAATGGTGCAGTGGGGAGCCTGTGGGGAGGAAAAGGAAGGGGACATGGGAGCAGGTGAGGGAGTGTGGGACCATAGACAATGAAAGGAGGGGAGGTGCCGGTAGGTAACTGGATGGAACCAGGAGTGGGGAGTGAGTGTATAAGAAGGGGCCCAGGAGGAGGGAAAGAAGGGAGAGGGAGCATGGAGAGGATGGGTTAAAGCTGACAGGAGGGACAGATATCAGGACAGAGGGCATCATCCAGTAGGGCTGCTTGGTTGGTTGGTTAGTTGGGATAGAGGGACCAAACTGGTAAGGTCATCAGTCCCCCAGTAGAAAGGGGAAGGAATGGGCATAGGAAAGGAGGGGAAGGGAAAGGAAATACAATACAGGGAGAAATAAGGAAGAAATATTACATTAGTTTGGGGCCCTGTGCTCACTATGCACATACGAAAGAACCGTGAGCCCCCTGTGGGGCATCCAATAGCGGAAGGTGGGAGAAGTAGCCTACAAGAGGATGCAGAGGTCGTGGAGGTGGAGGGCGGAAGGACACAACGATGGAGGCGAGATGGAGTACATGTTGTTCAAAGACTTCAAATGTTCAAATGTTTGTAAATCTATCGGACCAAACTGCATGGTCATCAGTCTGTAGCTTACAAACTACTTAAACTAAGGTAAACTAACCTAAGGATAACACACACACCCATACCCCAGGGAGGACTCGAACCTCCATGGCAAGCAACCGCGCGCTCCGCAGCGAGGCGCTTTAGACCGCTCGGCTACTCCACCACAGCTGTTCAAAGACTTGGAGGGAGTAGTAGAACTTGGGTAGGGTGAAGGTCCAAGCAGGATTTGCACAGCAAATGAAAGACTGGAAGAGGTATTTGTGAGTTTGGAGGATAGCGGAGGGTGCAAGCCCCAAGTATGGCTAGAGAAGAATTCGAGGAGTTCGAGACAGTTATGGCCCTTGGGTGGATTTAAGGTGGGTACTGCAGGAGGGTTTGAGTCTAGGGTTAACCCCAAGTAGTTCGTGGTGAGAGTAAGGTGAAGAGGATAGTTGTGGATGATAAGTGGGAATCATGGAGCCAGAATGGTGGGGTGGTAAAACCTATGAGATTTATCTGGGTTTTATCAGAATTGGGTTTGAGGAGCCACTTGTCATACCAAGTGGTGGTCCAAATGAAAGGATTTTGAAGGAGAAACTGAGAACGTTGGAAGATCGGAAGAAGGGCAAGGATTGTGCTGTCATCAATGTTTTAGAAGAGGTGAACTAGTGGGGAGGGTTGTGGCATATTTGAGTGTAGAGAAGGTAGAAGAGGTAGAGGAAGGGGATAAGGAAGAGATCACAGTGGGTATCGGGAAGGAGATGCTTCCAGGAAAGGTGAAGGTGCATGGGGTAAGAAAGAATAGATTCAAATCCCTTGCTAAACACCAGGTTTAGCCAGACAGGACGGTAGGAAGAGGGGTCAGAAGGGGTTTTATGATGTCTATGGAACATGAAGATGCATGAAACCTCCCACAGGTCAGGGTAGAAGACAGTGTAGGCGATCAAATTGTAGAGGGAGGCAAGTGCAGCAAATAAGGGTTCTGCATAAAGTGGAGCATTAAGGAATGCTAGGAGTAGTATATGTATGAGACTTCTGGACAAAAGAGCATTTGCATGTCAAATTTTCAGGATGCCAACCAAGAATATAATTTCCGTTTCCCCCAACAAAAAATCTTATTTCTCTATATCGAAAATAATAAAATTATATGTGAACAGAAGGGAAACAAATGTTACAAAGCTGAACTATTTAAAAAAAGAAAATCATGATAAAGACGATCTTAATTTTATTAAAATAAAAATACATTTTTAAATTAATTCAAATTCAATTACAAGAATTTTTCGACCTTTATTTACTTCTTTACTTCTATAAACAGAATGTAAATTTACAATTTTATCAAATTCGTCATCATAATTTTTAAAGATTACAGTGTATCAATCTAAAAGTAATTTAATATATTTCCTCTGAAACTGCTAAAATTTTATTTTCAAATTGAGTGGGTAAAAGTTCAGCTTTTGAAATTGCAAAAGATTTATTTTTAAGTTCTGATAATTTAGTGAAAACTTATGAAAAAACGTTACTATATTTGTTAAGTTCAGTTAACAGAATTTCATTACTACTGTTCATAGACAAATTTATTTATACAGCAAAATTTTGAAGAATAAATAATTAAAACATTAGGAGTGAAGAACATTGTCCTCTCTTTGCACATTTTTATCTCTGAAGAACTGAAGTTTTCCGTTTTTATCATCTCTAGTTTTCTGAAAATATTTCAAAAGGAATTAAAAAAGAGAAATTAAATTTTTCAATTTTCTGTAATTTTTATTAATTTATGTAATTATATTTTTCAGCAAGAACTTGAAATTGCAACTTATCATATATAATAACGTGTGATTATATCATTTGGAATATTATCATTAAAGAATCCACATAACATCATTGTTGGTATGTGTAACATTCATTATTCTAGACATATTAATTACATAACTGTGATAATTTCGAGAAAAAATGATGGAACTTACATTTACATGATTATTTAGTTGTGTTTTTATAAGATTCATAAGTTTTTAAAAAGTAATTTGGTGAATTAAGTTTCCATAATTCTAGAGGAAAAATTTCATTTCTTCGAAATTATATATAGTTTTAATTTAACATTATCAAATAACAAAGCATCATTTAACTGATTAGTTTAAAAAACAACGAAAATAAAATAAGGGATGTCACATTCTGTAGAATTATAATAAGTGGTATCATCTAGTTCAAAATTTATTTTTCCATGCAAACAAGCAAATTCAACTGTTTGCAATTAGAAGAAAGAAAACACAAATTTTGGATATTTATGTTTTTCTTGTTCTAATTCAAGTGAATATTTTGACAAATATTTCATATTAGGAGCAAGAATTTCCATACTTTTTTCTACAATTTTCGCTTATTTTGGACAAGATTCAGGAATGTTAGTACTAGCACCTTTTTTTTATTAAACAACTGAAGAACTGAACCTCGAGTACAGGAACTCCAAGTTAAATCACCTTCAAACATAATTTCTTAATAATCTTTACAAAATTTACCAAATTATTCTAATTGATAAAGAACTTTATTTTTTTAGTTTGAATTTTTTCATTGTTGAGAATATCTGCTTTCATAAGTATTTAATTTGAGAGTGAAGCAGTTAACCAAAAAACTGCAAAAGATATAAAAGGAAATTTAGGTCTTGATGATATTTTTTCCTTTTGTAATTGTAAAAAATTAAGAATTTTAAAATTTCAGTAACAATTAGCATGATATTTGATTTATGATCAGATGCTGAGAAATCAGCTCCATCAGTATGAAGAAAACCAAGTCACATAAAGTTGTGAAAATTAGGAGGAATCCAACCATTACTAGTATTAGTATTACTTTTGAGTTTCCACATTAGGAAAATTTAAATTATTTTTTCTCATTAAAAGAAAATGAGCAAAATTAATAACTTTTGATTTGGTTACTGATTGATTAAGGAAAAAAATTGTTAAGTAACTTCTAAAACAACTGTTACTTACACACCATTGAAGTTAATCAAATTAGTATTTGCCTCAGTTACAGTTATTTCTAAATTTAGAAATGTATCAAAAACTGAAATTTTTTAAGATTATTTAGTTCATAAATCATTGGACCACAAAATTTAGCATCATGTTTTAATGAAGTAATAATATTAGTTTCGCCATGAAAATGATCAATAAGTCTACAAAACAATTCATTTGCAAAATTAAAGTTTACATTTATTATTTCCAATGTAATAATTTTACGAACGTCTTTAGGAACAGTACTTTATTATGTTTAATTATTTGATTATCACATCTTAACACACTTGCAATATTGTTTTCTTTTATATCCATGCCTAATTTTTTATCACTTTCAGTGACAATTCTATTTAAAATTTCGTCAGTTGTAATATTAAAATTTTGATTTTTCGATTGATCAATTTTTTGTAAATTTTTCAAAAAAAATTTACAACAGGAATTTTTTTCTTATTTCCCCATCACAGCATTTTTATTATTTTTGCTGTAATATTTGGAGTTGAAAATTTGAATAAAAGCCAACGAGTGAAACGTTTTTATAATTTTTCTGTTTAATCTGTTTTCAGGTCATTAATTTACCTTTCAGTTGAACAGTGGTTTGATGAACTCTCTGCCATGCACTTATGTGACATTGATGTAAATGTAGATTATGTAGATGTAGAAATAATCTACTCATGTATAATAGAAAAATTAGGTGAAAAAGACAAATAGGGAACAAAAGATAATAATTCCAGAAATGAAAGTAAAAAATAAATATTGTAAACTTTTAACCAATTCTACTGGAAGTGCAATAATACAATGAAGAGGTTGTGGAAAAAATAACATGAATAATTGATAAATACATTGTAGCTCCTGTATGGTTATTTTGGAAGAAATTAATAAATTTTACATTTCTTCAAAACGTTTAGTTCAAACAAATCATCAAGAATTTATAAAAAGGTGTAGAATTGATCTGAAATTACAGAAAAATCGATTTTTTTAAGAGAATGATGAAACTGTTCCATTACATGAATGTAAGGAAGACATAAAGGAATACATTGTTTTTATTTAAATTAAACAACTTCAAAATAAATTTTTATACATAGACAACATGATACAAATTTAAATCATATTTATCATGAATTTTATGCAGCTGTTTTAAATTTTGATGAATTTGAAGAAATTGGTAGTGTATGTTACAATTGTGATGAATGTGTTTTATTACAATTGACACAACAAAAACGATTATTGAAGTTAAATACAGAGAAAAGAGTAAGAATTTTTTAAACATTTCAACATAATCGTTGAACATAGAATAAAAAACGATTATTGTATTTTTGCCCTAAATAAAAGTTTACAAAATGTTATTCAGAATAGAAGATTAAAGAATAATTAAAAGAAGACTTTAAGTCATGAAAAATTCTAAGAACAAATGAAATGTTTGCAAATCTATCAGACTCAACTGTGTGATTATTAGTTTGTAGCTTACAAAATACTTAAACTAAGGTATAATTACCTAAGGAGAACACAAACAACCATGCCCAAGGGGGGACTTAAAGCACTGAGACGAACGGCCACACACACCACAGCACAGCGCCTCGGTGGACATGGCTAATCTGCAGGAGCACCCAAGAACAGAATTTGAACCTGTTTTCGCTGCCATTGGACAAGTAAAACAAGAATCAGAGATTTAGGGAACAATGTGTTAAAAACAATTAATGGTAACCTAGTTGAAAAGCGAATGGTTCCTCATGATCGATATTATTTACTCGAATGTGTGAGAGCTGTGACTTCCAACCTTTTCAATTACATGAAGAAATGGAGATAGTTATTACAAATGTATCAGATTTCATTAAAGATGTGAAACAGGTTCTTAGATACATAACAGAAAACATGTAAAGAAACTTTTGTCTAAATGTTTATATTGTCATCTTGCCACAGCTGACCCTGAGCAAAACCTTGTGGGGCTCTCCTGCATCCTCTCCTCCCCTTTCTCTACAGTAGATGTTATTCTAAGTTTCGTCTTTGACATATCACCAATATATCACAGGACATACTACAGAAAACCTAATCTTATGATAGGAAAATTATTAACTGGAGAAGGAATCTTAATAACTGTGGTAATTAGTAATATGTTAATTACGAAAAAATAACTTTGCTATTGGAAACCTTCCAATTTATTGGAATTCAAAATCGCAAAAGGTTCACAAGTGTTCTTTAGGATATGTTTTCAAAACTTGACAGGCTCTATATTTATAATAAATTAAATTAGTTGTAGGTTATAAATGCTAAGGCTCTTCTGCTTTACACACTATACATTAAACATGTTTTCTTGCTTTTTGACAAGCAAATTCATCAGTAATATTTTAAAAACTCGATTTTGAAACCACGTCATCTCCCACTGACAACATGGCAAGAGAAGACAGGAGTTCTCGCGAGATGCTGCTTCTGAAATAATTCTTGATAAGTCTGAAACGCGAAAAGATCTTTTCACTAGAGGCGACAGTCACTGGCACTGTTAGCAAAGTTCTGTAGTCTACATATAAACATGGTGTTACAAAAAGGTACGGCCAAACTTTCAGGAAACATTCCTCACACACAAAGAAATAAAATATGTTATGTGGACATATGTCCAGAAACGCTCATTTTAGTATTTCTCTTTAAATGTAAATTTAAATAATTCGTACAGACAATTGTCAAAATACCCAATTGTTTAGTTAGTATGTACTGTACTTCCTCGATTCACCGGTAGTTGGCCCAATTGAAGGAAGGTAATGTTGACTTCAGTGCTTGTGTTGACATGCGACTCATTGCTCTACAGTACTAGCATCAAGCACATCAGTATGTAGCATCAACTGGTTAGTGTTCATCACGAACCACCTGTAGAACATGTGCCTTTACAAGAACGACACAACATGTGGTTCATGCACCATGGAACTTCTGCACATTTCGGTCGGCGTGTTCGTACGCTTCTCAACAACAGATTCGGTGACCGATGGATTGGTAGAGGCGGACCAATTCCGTAGTCTCCACGCTCTCCTGACCTCAACCCTCTTGACTTTCATTTATGGGGGCATTTGAAAGCTCTTGTCTACGCAACCCCGGCACCAAATGTAGAGACTCTTCGTGCTCGTATTGTGGACGGCTGTGATATAATACGCCATTCTATAGGGCTGCATCAGCGCATCAGGGATTCCATGCGACAGAGGGTGGATGCATGTATCCTCGCAAACGGAGGACATTTTGAACATTTCCTGTAACAAAGTGTTTGAAGTCACGCTGGTACGTTCTGTTGCTGTGTATTTCCATTCCGTGATTAAAGTGATCTGAAGAGAAGTAATAAAATAAGCTTTATCATGAAAATTAAGGATTTCCGGACATATGTCCTCATAACATATTTTCTTTCTTTGTGTGTGAGGACCGAGCGAGGTGGCGCAGTGGTAACACACTGGATTCGCATTCGGAAGGATGGTAGTTCAAATCCACCTCCGGCCATTCTGATTTAGGTTTTCCGTGATTTCCCTAAATCACTGCAGGCAAATGCGGGTGTGGTTCCTTTCAAAGGGCACGGCCGATTTCCTTCCATATCTTTACCCAAACATTCCGAGCGTAAGCTCCGTCTCTAATGACCACGTTGTCGACGGGACGTTTAACTCCAAGCTTCCTTCCTTCCTGTGTGTGAGGAATGTTACCTGAAAGTTTGGCCGTACCTTTTTGTAATACCCTGTATATTGGGAAATAGATTTCCAATGTTAATCAAGTACTTCAATATTGACATAAGCATTTTTTCATCCGCAGGCACCATTTCTCTGAACACTTTAATTTCTGACAAAAGGTCTGATGCAACAATGTCTTTCGAACAGTCACCATTTATGTTCACATTAAGCTCTTTCTCGAGGTTTGTACAAATCATTTTCAGTTCTTTGTCCTGCATGTGTTGTGTCAATTGCCTTACTGTCCCATTTCACTCTTCACAGCGAGAGGAGCAGGTAGTGCAGCTTAAGCAGGAACAGTCTGTCTTGTGGGAAACATCTGCTAGTGGAAAAATGTAATGCTTGATTATTCGTCACAACGATGTGTAGAAAGGGCGCGGAGAAGCGCTGAGAAACAAAGAACCGCGTACTCTTACTTTAAGCATGAGCAGTAGTCCTGTGTTGACAATGGTTATTACTATAGCACTTCAGTATCATAAACCCTGGTTCCTTCGACTCCGATACAGGCATAATATTCTAAATCTGAGATGTACAACAGTGGCCATAGTCGTGTCACGGTGGGTATATACTTGAATTACATTACATTAAAAGTAGTTTCAGAAACAAAATTACGGATGACAGTTTTCAAATTACGTTGTAATGTTTCGTGTGGGCCCATGCAAGCGCGTGACCCTGTGCGACTGCACTGTTTGCACACTCCTGAAGTCGGCTCTATATCTTGTTGACTGTTTGAACTGCTAACACCAAACATTGTTACAGAAATTTAGAGCCGCAGTGGAATGGCCAAGGCTCTAAGGCGCCTTGCTGTGGAGCGCGCGCCGCGGTGGAGTAGCCGAGCGGTTGCTCGCCGTGGAGGTTCGAGTCCTCCCTGGGGCATGGGTGTGTGTGTTGTCCTTGGGTTAGTTTACCTAGGTTTAAGTGGTTTGTAAGCTACGGACTGATGACCACGCAGTTTGGTCCGATAGAATTACAAACATTTGAACATTTGTGGAGCGCACTGTTGCTCCCCGACGGAGGTTCGTGCACTCCCTCGGTCATGTGTGTGTTGTCCTGAGGTTACTTTAAGTACTTTGTATGCCTAGGGACTGATAACCACAGCGGTTAAGTCCCACAGATTTACAAACATTAGAAAGTTAAAAATTATCTATATGAAATCAGTCTTCTTGCGGCACCAGAAGACCTGGCAAATATTCGTCCACGATAACCTGACGATTGCGCTTGTGCTGCCACAAGTGGAGAAAATCTACACTAGCTGAAAGCTATTCATTTGTCTCCGAGCGCAGCCAACTTCAAGCTGCCCAATGACGCACATGCGCACTAAGTGTTTTTGTAGGCTATACGCTGAAATTTACAAGTAAATTTTCTCACGCATTGACTCAGGTGTTTACTTTGGAACAAAAAGTTGTTATTCTATACTTCTTCCAGTTGCTGCAGCAAGTAAACTTCAAGAACTTTCTGTACGTAATTGTAGAAAAGTGTCAATAATACTTGTACAGAAGTTTTTCCGCTACAGTCGCGATACACTCGAGAAAAGTGGAATTTTATATCGTCGTTCTTAAAAACGAGAGCAGCCGCTACCTGTTGTTTTCTTACTAACGATTGAAAATCATTATAAAAAACTAACAAAAATAAATGTTAGGCTGAAGAAATGGATGCACAGGAATCCACATGCATTTTATCAAGGGACACTGAGGAACAAATTAAAATAAAATGACTCCGTTTATATTGAAACTTTGGGTGTTTCATACACATATTTCGAACATGTCTTGCCTGGTGTGCGAAATTACATAACAGTATAGATAAATGCGGCTAGCTATCTTACCAAGAGACGACCTTTTAATTACTCTTCCATATTTGCACATAGTAAGTATTCGTTTTTAATTAATTACTTTATTATTATTATTCAAATGTTATTTATTTATTTATTTATTTATTTGTTTATTTAGCCTGATCAGATTAGGGCCATCAGGCCCTCTCTTACATCGGACCAGGGTTTTACACATACAGAATTTTTTACATTTGAGTTACCTATAACATACCAATGATTTTTACAGATAAGCAATTAATAACATAATTTATAAAAGTTAACTACATGCAAAAGGATGTAAAATAAAAGGTATTGACTTAATTCTAATAGGATTAATACTAGTAGTACCACTGAGACACCTTCTGCTGCTGTTGGTGTAACAACATTGATATTAGCAGATACAGGATGTACTTTTGAATCGAGACTGGTTAAGGCAAGGCGAATTCTGACAAAAGGAAGTTAAGAAAGCTGTACCTGGCGAGAGCAATGGCAGTAAGAGAATATCTGGAAGGAGGAATGGATGTGACGTACCTGGACCGTAGGGTATTAAAGACTGGCGTAATTATTGCTTCAGTAGATAATCCATTAACTGTCGTTTGAAGCTGGCAGTGTTATTCAGTTCTCTAATATACTGAGGTAGATGATTCCAGAGCCTCGTTCCTGCTACTGAAAAGGATTTTGAGAAACCGACTGAGTGATGGATAGGGACAGAAAGGGTTTTGCTCTGACACGAACGAGTAGTTCTGTTATGCTGATCAGATAAGAGTGTTAAGGTCGAGGAAAGATATGAGGGACAGTGTACGTTGATAAGAGAGTAGAGGAAACAGAGTGTATGAAAATCTCTGCGCTTGTCAGCACGGAGCCAGGATAGTTGCATATAAGATGGTGAAATGTGATCAAAGAGACGGATGTTACATATATATCGAACGCAGGCATTCATGATTAGTTCCAGACGTCTTGAGCTTTCCCAAGAAAGACCTTGCAAGATAACATCACTGTAATCAATAATTGGAATTACAAGTGTTTGTATAAGTTTCTTTTTGAGATCGAGAGGAAAAAACTTCTTATATCTCTGTAGGGCATGAAGAGATGCTGATGCCTTCCTACACACGGCGGCTGTGTGCTCAGCCCAATTTAGTTTGTCGTCTATTATCACTCCCAGACTTTTTGCCGAGGGCGAAAAATATATAGGTGTGTCATTTAATATTAATGATGGTTGAGATTCGCGGAATTTGTGGTTAATGAGCCTAGGATGTCCTACCAGAATTGCTTGTGTTTTACTTGGATTGAGCTTTAATCCTATATTCTGTGCCCACTTTGATAGTGCACATAGGTCAGAATTAAAATTTTCGATTGCTGTCTTCAGGTTTTTTGGTTTTGCACTTAAATACAACTGGAGGTCATCGGCATACATGTGGTATTTACAAAAGGACAAGACCGATGATACGTCATTTACGTACAATGAAAAGAGGAGTGGACCTAATACCGAGCCCTGTGGTACGCCTGATAGTACTTTTCTCCACTGTGACTTTTTGGTGCCGGACATGACGCACTGAAGACGCGATGTCAAGTATGAGCGAAACCATTGCACCACGCCTTGAGAGAGATTTAGGCTGCTAAGTTTAGCAAGTAAAATGTCAAAGTCCACAGTGTCGAAAGCTTTGCTAAAGTCTAAGAAGCACATAATAGTCGCCTCTTGTCTATCCATTGCCTGCTTAAGATCGTCTGTCACTTTTATCAAAGCAGATGTTGTGCTGCGATATTTGCGAAAACCTGATTGGTGTTATGCTTTTACGTTTGCAGTAGCATTAAAAATCAATTAAATTCAAAGAAGAATATACATATTCTATTTTCCTTTCTAGTGTACCAAATTAATTGGTAAATTCATTTCATTCCTCCTTGGCTAGTGATGCCAATTATATGTGTCAAAGGAGTAGCAATGGTACTATTCATTCGGTCTGTTTCTATTAACGCTATTTTCCTTTCCAACACAGGCATTTTGCACTTGGACTGAATACACACAAACTCTGCACATTTTAGTTAAACTTCCCACAAACTGGTAATGTGTCGAATACTGGAACGAATTTTCGCTCTGCTGCAAAAAGTGCGCAGATTTAAATTTCCTGCTGCATTAAAACTGTTTGTCAGACCGGCATGGGCGCCGGGAGGGGCTGCAAGAGGGTGCACTTGTACTCTCATTGCTTGGAAAAAAAAACACAGGAAAAGATTGAGAACTAAAATTTTATTATTGTGTAATATAAAATATACTTACCTCAGCGTACGCTTTGGTGCAAATTACTGTCTAAATAGAAACCTGAGGCGTCTAGGCTGTTGTCCAAAAGTGTTCATCACCGTTTCAATGAATTCGGTGTCCTATTTAACTGTTTTTCTGTGAACCCTGAACTTGTACAGAGCACGTAGCCTCGCGTCACCCACAGTAAAGGGATTCCACGTCTTGATACGTCGTAGAGTACTATATATACGCTCTACGCTACATCTCGTTGCTGAACTATTTAGTACAATCTTTATTGCCTCGCTAACAGATGGATATAACGGTGTGGCTGGTGCAATCAGATCTGAATAGTCGACAGACTTTAAGACAAAATTACTCGCATCCTTTGACTTGTACAGTTCGTACCGCGTCGGAGCTTCAGTAACAAAATTTTTTAAGAAATTTTACTAAGAGTTCCATATATCTTCTGCAGTGTCTGTAAAAGTAGATTTGGCTAATTTTCTTAAATTTTCGGAATGCAGCTGCTTAATCGAAAATGATTTATCGTGGATACATGAAAATCTGTCTCTCAGGGAAGAGGTGTAGAGTTTAAGTATGGGATGAAGGTAGGTATTCTGAGCAAGTCTTCCGCACTTTCAGATGGTTGATTTGATCTGTTGCTTTGTTTTGACATCAATCGATGACGTTTAAATTCAACCCATAGTTCCTTGCAAATTTTTATAGCTTTCCCGAAGATGTTTCCAAACTTTCTGGAGGCATTATCGTGGTTAGATTGAATTAGGTTTATTTGTGTAAACGTGTACTGCCTTAATGTTCGTATTTACTTGTTCCAATTAATTGCACACGTGTTCAAGTTTAGCAGGATACTCAGCACATATTAAGAGTGTCACAGCATACGTGACAGCAGTCGTGTAGAGCTGATACGCCTTGATTTTACTTTTAGATAATGATGCGTTGAAATCCTTTCAAAGTTTGTACAGTATTAATAAATAGTTGTAATGTAATATACCCGAAAAGAAAATTTAAATGCAGTTCTCTCTCATGATAGGTTTTAGATTAGTTGGGTTTGTCTGCTGCTTTAAGAATATAAAATGACTACCAAATTATTTTAATTTGTAGCCACAAGCTGTACTGAATATTTGTCATTAAGCTGATTTTAATTCTTTTTTACGTAAACACTGTCCAGGTTTGTCTAAGCTTTTTACATATTACAAGCAACAACTAGCTTATCACCAGAGATACGAAATATTACACACTAGATTTTCTCAAAACTGCCCTTGATTCGCCACATCTAAACCGTACTTTTTGCTACTTATCAAGAAAACGTCTTCTCACGGTTTGTTAAAAGTCCTCTATATTTATAGACCTAGTGACTCCCTATGGTATTTCAGATCGAGATGCATCCGCTCTGGAAACAATCCTGGTGGCGTCCATGCAGACCGGGACTTGAATCTATGAAAGCAATCGGGCACACGGTTTAGATGTGGCAGGACGTTTCGTGCAGTAAATTGTTTCCAATAACTTGTGCTGTGTTCGAATGTCGTCTTGGCGTACAAAAAAAAAAAAAAAAAAAAAAGAACCAAGAGGCAATTCCTAGACCGTTATTTTCGATACGTAAGAGGCGCGTTCAGAAAGTAAGTTACGTTTGGTTATGTAAAACGAAAGGGTACAGATACAGAAAAAATATTGATTGTACAAAAATCTACAACTGTTAAACTACTTTTCTACATAGCTTCCGAAATTTTGTAGGCAATTGTCATGACATGGCAGTAGGTTTTGTGTGCCTTTTTCATAGAATGTTGCCGCCTGCATATTCAACCATGTGGTAACATGTTCTTTCAGCTCGTCATCATCGTTGAAGTGTAGTCCACCAAGGACAGATTTTAGGTGTAAGAAGAGGATTACTGTCAAAAGATTTTTTTTTCACTATAATGCCTGACCTCACATATCGAATGTGAGCAAACAATTATGTGAGCAGCAGAAAGTACAGAACGCAAACGAATGGTCTGTGTGTAATTGTTGCCCGAAGTCTCCTGTTGTACACCATAGCAGTTCCATGCTGATAGATATAAGGGGCTGGAAGATATGGTGGTTGTAAGTCGTCAAATTATAAATAAATTCGGACTGAAGGCCAGTGATGACGTTTGCGACTCTATAACAAGGAGGCTACATACAGCGAAACGTGATGCCACAGACCATATCTTTGGTCTATGCGTGCTACAATGTCTTCATCTCTTTCTCTGTAAGGAAATATAAGAATAAATAAGTAAAGCAGTAAAAAAAATTTCTTTTAATATATCTCTTTAAAAAATGGATTTGACGTTTCGTACATAACATCAAGTGATTGATCTTTGATATTATTACAGTCATTATTGTTGAATTTCCTTTAATCCCTTCAGATATGCCTTTTCAGTTCAAAAGACTTCGGTTTCCAGTTCGTCTAGCTTTTGCCATGACAATTATCAAAGCTCAAGGACAATCATTAAACGCCGCAATAATCCATTTACAGCCCTCATGTTTTTCACATGGTCAATTATACGTCGCTTGCTCAAGGGTGGGCAACCCAAAAAATCTCTAAATTACGCTCCAAACAATACTACCAATAACGTAGTTTACTAGAATGCCCTACAATGAAATTAAAATGAATTTGGACATTACTCTCACCATACATGTTGAGATATTGCAACAAAAATGTTCAAATGTTTGTATCGCTTATGGGACTTAACTACGGGGTCATCAGTCCCTAAACTTACAAACTACTTATGAACTACTTACGAACTAGGACGGCACAAATATCCATGCCCGAGAGGGGATTCGAACCCCCGACCGTAGTGGCCGTGCAGACCGTGACTGGAGCCACCGCGGCCGGCGCGAGGGCCGTGCTAGGGTAATCCGCACAGGTGTGGTGGCCACTCTGGCCGGGTGGGGTAAGCGCACAGCGCACCTGCTTTGTAAGCAGAAGACCCAGGTTCGAATCCCAGTCCGGTGCAAGTATTCAGATTTCCCAATTAATGGATTTGAATGCTCACAGGCAGCTAATGTCTTTTGTGTACTGACAAGGGTTCTTGTGCAAGGCTTCTGATGAGGTTTCCTCTCTTACTGTTCCGTTGTCCACGTGTCTGTCGGACGCGGCGTGGGCCGTTGGCTGGGGAGCGGTGGCGGGCACTGGGCAGCTGTGCGCAGAGCGGCATTCCTGGCGGTGGCCTTGTGGCGCGTGACGTCACACCGTGTGTGACGACACATCGGCGCGCCGGAAGTCGGCTTCACTCATCACCTCGCGCCCGCCTCTCCCTTCACGGTCCACGGAAACGTCGCTTCCAGCGCGAATTGTTACAGCGCCGGAAGTGACACCTGCGCAGAGCCGCGAATCGAAATACGAGGCGCGTCCAGAAAGTAAGTTCCGTTTGGTCATAAAATGAAATTGTACACAGATACAGAACCGAGCGAGGTGGCGCAGTGGTAACGCACTGGACTCGCATTCGGGAGGATGGTAGTTCAAATCCACCTCCGGCCATCCAGATTTAGGTTTTCCGTGATTTCCCTAAATCACTCCAGGCATATGCCGGGATGGTTCCTTTCAAAGGGCACGGCCGATTTCCTTCCTCATCCTAACCCAAAAACTCCGAGCGTTAGCTCCGTCTCTAATGGCCAAGCTGTCGACGGGACGTTAAACCCTAAGCATCCATCTATCAATCCACAGATACAGAAGAAATTTTTATTGCACAAAATTCTACAACTCTTAAACTATTTTTCCACATAACTGCCGAAATTTTGTTGGCACTTGTCATAGCGTGCCACAGGTTTTTGCATGCATCCTTCACAGAAGGTTGCCGCCTGCATATTCAACCATGTGGTTCAAATGTTCAAATTTTTGTAGAACTTATGGGACTTAACTACGGCGTCATCAGTCCCTAAGATTACAAACTACTTATGAACTACCTAAGACTAAGGACGGCACAAATATCCATGTCCGAGGGGGGATTCGAACCCCCGACCGTAGTGGCCGTGCAGACCGTGACTGGAGCGCCTCAGTCCCCTCCGCCTCCGCGGCCGGCCAACCATGTGGTAACAGCTCTTAATCATCGTTGAAGTGTTGACCACCAAGGACAGATTTTAGGTGTAAGAAGAGATGAAAGTCGCTAGGAGAGAGGCCCGAGCTGTATGAAGGATGATCAAACAGGTCCCACTGAAATTTCCGTAAGAAATGTTTGGTCACATTCGATGTGTGAGGTCAGGCATTATCGTGAAAAAAAAATCTTTTGACAGTAATCCTCTTCTTCCACCTAAAATCTGTCCTTGGTGGACAGCACTTCAACGATGATGACGAGCTGAAAGAACATGTTACCACATGGTTGAATACACAGGCGGCAACATTCTATGAAAAAGGCACACAAAACCTTGTGCCATGCTATGACAATTGCCTACAAAATTTCGGAAGCTATGTAGAATAGTAGTTTAACAGTTGTAGATTTTTGTACAATCAATATTTTTTCTGTATCTGTACCCGTTCGTTTTATATAACCAAACGGAACTTACTTTCTGGACGCACCTCGTATGTCCTAGCCATACCCATCCCCCTCATTCCTCCGATTTTTTTTCCCTCTGTGAACCATCGGAGACAAAGTTGTTGCACTGTAATTTCATTTTTTCCAGGTGCTGGAAGGGAATTCATAACTTTTTAATTATTACCCCCGAAAAAAAAAAATACATTTTCAATTTCTTTCTCTACCTCTCGCTTTATATATGCGAATTGCTATATGCGGATTGCGGCAAAAAAGCCTTATAACAGATATCCAATTTTAATCGGATAGCCGCGGGGAAATGGCTGTGTCGTCTGCAGCAACGAGCTATATTCTATATCTATAAATGTGAATGTCTCTTCGGTGTACGTTTATCACGCCTGAACCACAAGACATAAAGAGCTAAAAATTTGTACAGTTACTAATGTCTACCCGGGGAAGGCTTTAGGCACGGTTTTATGGCGACCGGATAGCTATTTATATTATATATATATATATATTATATATATATAAGGTGTACGCTTATCACGTCCGAACGACAAGACGCAGAGACTTAAATATTTGTACAGTTACTAATTTATACCCGAGTAAGGTTTTAGGCGCGGTTTTATAGCGATCTGATAGATATAACGCGAAATACGGAACAATAATTACTCTTTGAAAATTATATTTACTCTTTTAAAATGGTTTTATTGGTTGCACTGTTGTTTGAGGGTTGATAATGATAAAAGGGCGGAGTATATTGCGATGGAAAGTTATCGGTGTATAAAAAATTCTATGTGTGTGTGTGTTAATATTTCGCTCTGCAGCAGAAAGTACAGAACGCAAACGAATGGTGTGTGTGTAATTGTCATCCGAAGTTTCCTGTTGTACACCATAGCAGTTACATGCCGATATAAGGGAGTGAAAGATATGGTGGTTGTAAGTCGTCAAATTATAAAAAATTTCGCACTGAAGGCCAGCGATGACGTTTGCGACTCTATAGCAAGGAGGTTACATACAGCGAAACGTGATGCCACAGACCATATCTTTCGTCTATGCGTGCTACAATGTCTTCAGCATACGAATAAGGAAATATAAGAATAAATTAATAAAGCAGTAAAAAAGAAATCTCTTTCAATACATCTCTTTAAAAAATGTATTTGACGTTTCGCGCATTACATCAAGTGATCATTAAACGTAACAGGAATGCATTTACAGCCCTCATGTTTTCCACATGGTCTGTTATACGTCGCTTGCTCAAAGGTGGACAACCCAAAAAAATCTCTACATTTACGCTCCAAACAATACTACAAATAACGTAGTTTACCAGAATGCCTTAAAAAGAAATTAAAATGAATGTGAACATTACTCTCACCATTCATGTTGAGATATTGCAACACAGGCTATAAGGAATAATGTATGTATTATTTATTGTAAATCACTAAGCACTTCACATAATTTTTTTTTTTATTTGAATGTTGATTAAAAATGTTTATTCTAAAGAATGTATTGTGTTTCATTTCAACTTTCAAAACCAGTATCATAGCATACTACTGAAAGATAGCTTATCTACCATAATCAACCAACACGCGAGCGGAGCCGCGGGTTGAGGCTAGTAAACTATATAGGCCGTTGGTCTGCCGCGCTACGATACTGATCGCGCGGCTGCTCGCGTCGGGCGGTCATGCGTGTGTTGTCCTTACTGTAAGTTAAAGTGGTTTGTAAGTCTAGGGACCAGTTTGTTTCCTTAGGCCTACAAACATCTGTATTTCAACCGAATACAGAGATACACCTATTGGTATGTAACTCAAATCAAAGGCAAATGTGGACATTTTCACTTAATCTTCCGTTGATTCTTTGTAGAAGATCATCATGGTATTAAAAACACAGTTGTGTGTATAATATGCAAGTTTATTTTAATTTAGTTAATCGTTTTCGGCTTACCAGGCCCTCTTTAGACTTCAAAGAAATATAAAGACATACAAATACACACCCATATACACAACTTAGTAAAAAGGACGTCAGAGGTAACCTATCGTAAGTGCAAAAATGACGATTTTGGCGTTTTTATCGCATGTGCCTAGTTTAAGTGATACCTTCTTATGGGTAGAATACTGTATGCAAGTATTTTACTTAAAAGAAAATCAGCAATGCGATACTATCGCAGCCGGCCGCGGTGGCCGAGCGTTCTGCGGCGCGTCAGTCACAGTCTGCACTGCCACTGCGGTCGGGGGTTCGAATCCCCCCTCGGGCATGGATATTTGTGCCGTCCTTAGTATTAGCTAGTTCATAAGTAGTTTGTAAGTTTAGGGACTGATGACCCCGTAGTTAAGTCCCATAAGCTCTACAAACATTTGAACATACTATCGTATTTGCAATCTGAAACCAGTGGTAAACGATGGTAAATGACCGACCATACGACAACTGACCTGAATATAGACCGCTACGCTCTTTATCGGATTGGCTGTTACGATGGTTTACCTCTAAGTGTTACGTTACTTCCGTATTGTTATACACATTGTTAATCACGTGAGAAAAGCAATGTGCTGTAGTTTGTGATGTTTGGAGCAGGATTTATGACGGAATCTAAGATTAAAATGGATTGTATTAGTGGAAGAAGTGAAAGGATCGTGGAATTAGCGCGGAAGTTAGTACAGGTAAGCAGTACAAGAATTTCTAGTACTTCAAGAACTAATATTCTAGTCTACAGTCTCATTCCATCATTATCTTACAACTTTCCATCGTTATTCATAGCTAATATACATTTTAAGATATTATTCATCATGCTGGGATGTAACAAACCTCTAAATGTACGTTCCGCGATTTAGGAGACAAATGATCTGGATGCTTTACCACCAGTCGACGGTCCTAATGTCGTCGAAACTCCCTTGGTGACTGATACAACTACAGATGCAGCGCCTCCTTTTGACGAAAATGAGTGAGTAGAATATACGGAACTGACACAACTAGAATGCTTGTCATACTATCAATCTACATTTACATCTACATGGGATACTCTGCAAATCACATCCAAGTGCCTGGCAGAGGGTTCATCGAATAGCGCGCGGGAAGTACACCTGAATCTCTCCGTTCGGACTCTGATTTCTCCTATTTTACAATGATGATCATTTCTACCTATGTAAGTGGTAGTCAACAATATATTTTCGCATTCGGAGGAGAATGTTAGCGATTGGAGTTTCATAAGTAGCCCACACCGCAGCGATAAGCGCCGTTGTTGTAATGATTCCCATCCCAGATCCTGTATCATTTCCGTAACGCTGTCTCCCCTGTATCGCGACAATACGAAACGAGCTACCCTTCTCTGGACTTTTTCGATGTCCTCCGTCAAACCCACCTGATAAGGATCCCACACTGGGCAGCAATACTCCAAAAAAGGACGAACAAGCGTAGTGTTGCATCTTTTAAGGGTTCTGCCAATAAAACGCAGTCTCTGGTTCGCCTTTCCCATGACATTATCCACGTGTTCTTTCCAATTTAAGTCTTAAGTAATAGTAATTCCTGGGTATTTTCTGGAGTTTACGGCCTTCAGTTTTGATCGATTTATCTTGTAAACAAAGTTTAACGGAATTATTTTCGTACTCATCTGGACGACTTCACACTTCTCATTATTTGGTGTCGATTGCCAATTTTTACACCATAGGGATATCTTACTCAGATCGTTCTGCAGTTGGTTTTTATCTTCAGGTGATCAATCAAAGGTACGGTCCTATCATACATATTGTATCATTTGAATCGAGCAAAATACATCGCGTTTTGTACAATAATGCTATTTTGCTTACTTACATAGGTAAACCACAGTGCGAATGTACTGGGTGCTGAGACCTTACCTTACGACAAAGTTACTGATGGAATTGATTTGTTACTAACAAATGAAGAATCCCAGGAAAGCAATTTTCATTTTGGTTGGCCATATGACATACGTTTATATAAATGTAACTAAACAAACTTTACTTAGACTGAAATGCAATTACGTCTATTTAAGCCACGGGAACGCGTGACCTGTCAGGTCTCTCCTGTTTTAATTTTCAACTGTTGCCCGTTTGCCGCAGCCTTGTCTATCTTGTGCAGCGATTTTCCTTTCCAAGTCCAGCGTTTAATCGACGCGGGTTTCTCATTATTACCACAAAGACTTGTCATGATACTGCGCGTTCTTGTGTACTTTTCAGATTGCGCATTCCAGATGGTTAAATTGAACTAATGGTGTTGTATTAATTTCGTTGCCTCGTTATGCTTTGACTCTCTGTCTTTTTCAAAATGTTCAAATGTTTGTATAGCTTATGGGACTTAACTAAGGGGTCATCAGTCCCTAAACTTACAAACTACTTATGAACTAGCTAATGCAAAGGACGGCACAAACGTCCATGCTCGAGGGGAGATTCGAACTCCCGACCGTAGTGGCCGTGCAGACCGTGACTGGCGTGCCGCAGACCGCTTGGCCACCGCGGCCGGCTCTGTCTTTTTCATAGGTGTCAGCTGATGATAAGAGGATTACGTCAGCTGTGATCATAACGACATCGGCAAGGAATGCGACAGTGAAGTAGGCGGTGATGAGATAAAATGCTTTCGCAGTGAGACAGACGAATCTGGCGCTGGCTGAAAATGCTGATAATGGTGGTGTGATTGCATTATCAAATGTTGCATCTAATGCCTTGCATAACATTCATACTTTTACTACCCGAGAATCAGAATTTACGAGGCCGGAAGCGAGTGCGACAATAAAATAAATGGAAATGCAATATGAGGAAAAGCCGTAGAGAGGCTGGTGCGGAGTATACATATACAACCGGGACCGTAGTTCCGGAAAAATGTATTAAGCCTGCGTGCAAATTTTCTTGTAAAAGGAAATGTCCACTAAACATTACTTCTGAAGATAGGCATCATATTTTCAGGTTTTTAGAGAGAAGGGAATAATAATGATTTGAAGAGATTACATGTTGCCTCACACGTAATTGCAAAAAATGTTAGTAGAAGAGTAGTTCAATAGAGGGAGTTTAGGCGTAATGTGACACTTCATTACTTCTTTGAAGTTTGTGGCCAGAGACTACAAGTTTGCAAAACATTTTTCTTAAATACTTTGAGTATTTCCGAAATGTATGTCAAGACAGCTTTGTCCAAAAAAAATTAATGGTGGACTTATTGAGCCAGACCAGAGAGGAAAGAAAGTTCCACCAAATAAGTTGGATGAAAAAATAAGGGACGGTATCAGAAAGCACATCAGGATGTTCCCCACAATTGAGAGTCACTACAGCAGAGAGAAAACAGGCAGTTGCATCTTGGCAGCACTGTCAATATATCAAAAATGTATTCTTTGTATATAGAGCACTGCAAGGAAAATGAAATGAAGCAAGAGTTAATTGCAAAGTAGTAGCTTTACCGTGACTTATTTAACACTGAGTTTAATTTAGGTTTCAAGGAGCCTGTGAATGATACGTGTGGTGACTGTGATGAGTTTCAGGTGAAACTCAAAAATGATATAATAGCTGAAGAAGCAGTCCAAATTAAATCAGATTACGATGCCCACTAGTGAGAAGCAGATATAAGATATAAAATCGATCAAAACAACCTGGCTTAAAAGCAAAGGTTGTCATGTACGATCTTCAGAAATGTTTGCCGACACTTCACCTTACTAATTTCAGTGCGTTTTATCTAAGAAAACTCTGGAGGTATAATCTGACAATCCTTGATGCTTCAGAGTAGAAATCCTATTGCTGCATGCGGGATGAAACAGTAGCAGGTCGTGGACCTAAAGAAGTGTCGTCTTGTTTGCTAAACTGGGCCCTAGCTAACCTGCCAAAAACCCAAACTCAGGAACTTACGATATGGACTGACAACTGTGGAGGCCATGATTATGTCATATTCTTGGATTCTGAGGTGTCTTCCTAATCTTAAAGTGATAAACAATAAATTATTATTGAAGGGCCATCCTCATAGGGAGGTAGATGGTATACATGCTGTTATTGAACGAGCCAAAAGCAAACTGAGCCCAATTCACATAACTGCAACTCCTTGGGATTGGTAACAGTTTGTTCGACAGTGCAGATTCAAAGAACTCATTGAAATATATGACATGCAAGTGGCAGATTTCAAAGACTTTGAAAGTCTTTTCAAAGGATCACCATTACCTTCAGTTAAACGGACACCCAAAAGTTTATCATCTGAAAAATTTTTGGTTAGCCAAGTTGTGCATCTACAAGTAAGAGCAGAGAAGTCAGGTTCTGTTTTCTATAAAACAGCATTTGATGGTGAATTTCAAGAGATTTATGTGCAACGGCGAACAAGAGGGGCAGTATGGCCGGAAGAGCTTCCTGCTATACGAAATACTCTCAGACCTATTGCTACAGAGAAGTATAAAGATTTACAAAAGCTGCTTAGGTGGGTGCCTGAATCTTTTCACTATTTCTACCGAAATATATCACAGATTATGTCAGCACAAACTGAAAAGGACTCAGAAGGATCTGAACACCACTACGATATTATCAATTAATTGTACAAGTGAATTATTTTTCTACATTTCGTATTCTCTCGTCAATTTGTTAATGAATATACGCGGAATTTGGACAGAAATGTTGGTCGTTGTCACAGTGTTTAAAAGTGGTTTAACCTTCGTTACTTTCTAGAGTAAGCTACTATGGTTGAAATTTATTTAGTTCAGTTTACTTAAACTTTGCTGAGTGACTAGTATTTGTGACTGGTTTTGTGAAAGGATAAAATTGTAACTCTTAATAAATCTACTGGTATTCAATAAGAATGAATGCCTTTGTTTCTTAATTTCAGTACCAGTAATTCTCATATTCCTATTCAGATTTCGTAGAATAATCCAGTATAAAAAGATAAATGTATATAAACATAAAAAGGAACATTTATAAACATAAAAATGGATGAAAATGAACAGGAAACCTAATGTAGTAAGCACCTAGACAATATAGTATGTGTAAATAAAGACGGCCGCGGTGGAGTAGCCGAGCGGTCTAACGCGTCTCGCTGCGGAGCGCGCTGTTGCTCGCCGTGGAGGTTCGAGTCCTCCCGGGGGCATGGGTATGTGTGTGTTGTCCTTAGGTTAGTTTACCTAGGTTTAAGTAGTTTGTAAGCTACGGACTGATGACCACGCAGTTTGGTCCGATAGATTTACGAACATTTGAACGTAAATAATGACGGCTTCACAAATATATTTATGTGAGGCAAAATATCGTAAGTGCTGTTTCTCCCGTAAGATATCCTAAAATATTTATTAAAACGAAGTACATGTAGAGACTAACTAGAAAAGATAAAAATTAGAACTATTCATGATTGGGTATTTGACTTATTCTGCAGGTAGCAAAATCCGAGTCGCAGCAGCTTCTTTGTGCTCTCCTGTAAAGGTAAAGCAGTCAACAATTCGAAGACTGTTTTGAACACCACAGTGCTTTACTAGAGTCAGCGAAATGTTACTTACGATAGGTAAGTCCATATAAGAGTCAAAGGGCATGACAGGGAAGCATTGTTTGCGAAAGGAGTACGACAGTGCTGTAGCCTTTCCACAGTGTTATTCAGTTTGTACACTGAGCAAGCTGTGAAGAAATGCAAGGAGAAATTTGGAGAGAAATTAAAGCTCGAGGTAGAGAAATAAAAACTTCGCGTTTTCTTGATGACATTGTAATTCTGTCAGAGACAGCAGAGAACCTGGAAGAGCAACTGGACGGAATGCATAGTGTCTTGAAAGGAGGTAATGGAATGTAATCAAATGTTCAAATGTTGGTAAACCTATCGGACTCAACTGCGTGGTCATTAGTCAGTAACTTACAAACTACTTAAACTAAGGTGAACTAACCTAAGGACAACACACTCACCAATGCCCGAGGGGGGACTCAAGGGCCGCGGTGGAGTAGCCGAGCGGTCTAAAGCACCTCGCTGCGGAGCGCGCGGTTGCTCGCCGTGGAGGTTCGAGTCCTCCCTGGGGCATGGGTGTGTGTGTTTGTCCTTAGGTTAGTTTACCTAGGTTTAAGTAGTTTGTAAGCTACGGACTGATGACCACGCAGTTTGGTCCGATAGATTTACAAACATTTGATTTGGGACTTAAGGCCCCGACGGCGACCGGCCGTGCGCACCGCAGCACGGTCCCAGTGCGCACAGATAATCCACGGAGGCTTATAGAATGTAGGCCTACTCTAAGAAAATCAGGCGACGAAGGAATCAGATTAGGTAACAAAACAACAAAAAAGGATCAAATGTTTGTAATTTTATCGGACCAAACTGCGTGGTCATCAGTTCGTAGCTTACAAACTACTTAAACCTAGGTAAACTAACCTAAGGACAGCACACACACACCCATGCCTCAGGGAGGACTCGACCCTCCACGACGAGCAACCGCGCGCTCCGCAGCGAGACGCTTTAGACCGCTCGGCTACTCCACCGCGGTGAAACAACAAAGGCGGTCGATGGGTTTGGTTACTTGGTCAGTAAAATAACATACGATGGCCGCAGTACAGCGAATATAAAATGCAGAATGACAATGGGAAGAAAAGCATTTCTGAAAAAGAGAAATTTGTAAACATCAAATATTAAGTGTTAGGAAGTCTTTTCCGAAGGCATTTGTGTGGATGTTACTTTCTAATGTAGTGAAACATGGAATATAACTAGTTCAGACAGGAAGAAGATAGAAGCTTTTGAAACATGGTGTTACAGCAGAATGCTGATGATTAGGTGAGTAGATGGCGTAACACATGAGGAGGTACTGAACAGAACTGGACAGTAAAGCAATTTCTGGTATACCTCGACTAAAATATGGGCTCGATCGGTAGCGTACATTCTTAGACATCAAGTAAACGTGAATTTAGCGTTGGAGGGAAGTGTGTGGCGTAAAAATCAAAGAGGGAGACCAAGAGACGAATATAGTACGCAGATTCAAATAGACGTGAGTTTCCGTTCTTATGAGGAGATGAAAGTCTTGCTAAGGATAGAGTAGGGTATAGAGCTGTATCAAACTAGTCTCCGAACTGAAGACCACAACAACATACACACCTTATCTCTGCAGTTTAGAAAGCGCGACATCTCACCGTCGGAGGTTCGTGTCCTCCCTCGGGCATGTGTGTGTGTGTGTGTGTGTGTGTGTGTGTGTGTGTGTGTGTGTTGTCCTCAGCATAAGTTAGTTAGTAACACACCACAGAAGTTAAGTCCCTTAAATTTACAAACATTTGAACATTAGTTTCGAAAGCTCATCATATCCGCGTGTGCATACAGAAAATCCCGGCACTAATTTTCCTTTTGATTCGATTTCGGATAAAACTTTAAGAAAAGATAATTAGTAGATAGAGGTGTTCAAATGTCTGTAAACCTGTTTCAGGAGGAAAAGTAAGTATTTTAGGAGCTGGTAGTACAGACGAATTGCTATCAAAAAATCCGTATTATATATGTCTAGCTTTATTGAATATAGAGAAAGAACTGTTTGTATGTAATCAAAATAAACTTAAAATAAAGGCAAAAGAAGACGTCCATCGATTCTTTGTAGAACATCATGTCTTTTTAAAAGCAACATTTTGTATGTGTTCTACTAGGTTTTCTTCATTTAGTTAAAAAGTTACTAGTCTGAAGATGGCCTTAAAAGCCGAAAACTGATTAACTAAATGAAAATAAACTTCTAGAAGATACACAGAACTGTGCTTTTAATTCCATATGATGAAGTTCTACCAAGAACCGACGGAAGAATGAGTGAAAAGTCCACATCTGACTTTAATTTTGTTTGGTTTACGCACTAACAACCTAATGTATGTACTCAATAAAAATTGG
The DNA here is from genome assembly GCA_026315105.1 of Locusta migratoria. Taxonomy (NCBI): domain Eukaryota; kingdom Metazoa; phylum Arthropoda; class Insecta; order Orthoptera; family Acrididae; genus Locusta; species Locusta migratoria. The sequence continues at coordinate 443,089,063 of CM048755.1, read as the reverse complement.
ACACTTGTTGTATGGAATTTTTGATTGCAATTCGTATATACTGCCAGCTGCAATAGCATTTATTATTGCTCCTGGATTTTATTTGCAGACAGATATTGGTAGCCGTTTTGCTCTGTTACTCACGAGGAGAACACGACAAGTGCCTTCAGTCTATTTCAAAGAAGATTTGCTCAGTAGAAGAGGGATGAAAAATATGGGATCATGTGGGCCGGCTATCCATTAATACGTAACTGTTGTACAGCAGGTAGTGTCACTGCTTTATAGTTCTGCACACGCTGTTCAAAAGGCTGTTATTCTTTTCACTTAGTTTTTCTTTCTTCATTTATGTTGATAAGTCTGTAAAAGATTTCCATAGTAATCCTTTTTGCAATGTCCTAACTGAATATTTCTCACTAATTAAAACCGCTACATAAACGTTGAAGGCGAGAACGTGGCTGGGGTCCCCGTCGCCACTCCCTAAGCTGGTACGTGCTGCCCCTGACAATATCAAACCTGGACATCTGACCTAATGGTCGAAATGTAGTTAGCAGTCAATCCCAAGGGAAGTTTTTTCGCTCTTTTCATTGGTGAAGTCCGTTTTTTTCCATATATTGATATAAATGTGATAAATCACATGTTAAATTTGACTGTTCACATCAAAAGCGGACACCTATATAAGAGCTTGATATCACATTCGGACACTTGCTGAATGAAGCAGTGTGCACCAATAGAGGAACACAGTATATGATCACGTGACCTAGAAAATCAGACATGGCGACAGTATGTGCCAGGTACTAAGACGTATTAACCCGTACTTCAGTTTTTCAGTAATTGTTTGTAGTATTATTGCTAATAACCATCTTAAAGCGAGTGAAATGGAACATAATATATCACCAGCGCCCGAAAGAAAAGCTGGTAAGCGGTTGAGACAGCCCGAAAAGTGGAAAATAAACTTTGAAAAGAAGCAAAGGTAAGACCAGCTTGTAAACTACAATGCTCTTTTGTAAGGTGTGTTGTACGAAATTATCACTTGTTGGAAAGAAGTTCGATGTCAGAAATAACCTAAGGATGTTTACAAAAAATCTGGCGACAGTTTCAACAGACCTTATGCTAATAATTTTAGAGATTCAGTGCCGTAATTTTTCATTTTTTTCATAAAATTAAAAAGACTATTACGATTATTGTAGTACTTCATTTTACCAATATGTAATAGAGTTCAGAATTTCATATTTTCCACTTTATGTCGATATTCCTATAATTTCCCAGATTATAAACCTGTAATAGATTCTCATCAGCAGTAAGCGAATCTCTGTGTATCAAAAACGGACATCTGAAAGCGTGTTCACATCAAAAGCGGACACCTACACGTTTTGGTTTCAAAGACGGACATGTGTATATTCAAACACAATTTAAAGGTGCTTGAGTAATCAAATTGATATCAGCCACTTCCAGATATAAATCCTCGAGTATTAAAGTTGATAATGCTCAAGTCAGCTTATAAATATATTAGCTCTACGTTTCGCAATAAAAATGAAGTTTATCTTAGTTTCTGTCAAATGAAAGATGTCCGTCTTTGATGACAGGCTACTCAATTATCCTCACTACTTCGTCCATTTCGTCAATTTCCGAAACAGTATCAATATAGTGGCATCTGAACTGAAGAGATCCCTGGCCGCTGACGTCTTAATTTTATATGTACTGTATGTGGTGCCGCTCTATTGTTAAAGCCAAGACGGACAGTGATTCTTTCACCTCTGATACACACCGTGCTCTGACTCTTATGGGTTTAGGTTTTGTGTGATTTCCCTAAATCATTCTAGGCAAATGCCAGATTGGTTCATTTAAAAGGACACGGCAATATTTCTTCCACATTCTTAGCAAAAGTCAATCCGAGCATGTCGTCCATCCCCAGCTGTCGACGGGGATATTAAACCATACTCTGCGTTGCTTCTCTCTTACGGGAATCGGAAAAATGCCACGAGTAATCAGAGTAATGGGCGGGGGCATCAAGTCCGTATAAACTGAAAATTTGAATCTGACTGGAGATGTGCAGGATGGTATGTGCAGGCGTAGTAGCCGCTGTGTCCGAGTGGCGAAGTGGACAACATTCTGCCTGGGGCGCCAGCTGCGTGTCGCCGCTCTTATAGTGGTACTAGTTTTAACGAACGCTGATTTCATTATCAAACGACTCTTTAAATGACCGTGCCTTCGACCCGAAGCACGAACTCTCAATTATCGTTGACGATGTTAGCTTCCAAATTATTCATATTAAATTCCTTGATTTGAATATTTAAAATATTTCAGGATTGTTTCCTTCAGTCAGATTCTACAAGTTCGGAAACCCTGAGTAAAATTTTAGTTGAGGGCTCTACGAGAAATTTTTGTTTCACAGCACTTGTATATATTCAATCAATAAAACAATCACAACTTTCGGGCAACTTTAGTGACACTTTTATCGCAACTCGTGCTGATAACACTCAACATTCACTTCAAAATAATTCATCACTTTAGAAAAATTATTTGTATATCTTGATTTCATATTTATTAATCTTGTATACTCATCAGTAAATTCATTTACAACTTTTTTATTCATACAAATGTGACGTAGTTACAGTCACAAAAACTCACCGTTGCAATCTGACATCTTGTCAATACTCCTTACAAAAACAGACTAATCATTTTTAAATATCGTTCTATTACATTTTTAATAATAATTGTTATTTAAAAAAATTTATCAATCGCGGTCCGGAACAGCAGGCAGTGTCTTCATGTTCAGCGCGCCGACCTTCGGCTAATCAACGATAGCGACCAGCATTTTTTCGCTAACGTCGGCGGAGAACTCGTCACGGCGTACTGCTGCAGCACCGTCGTAATACGTGAAACAAAGACAAATAAAATTCACACAAGTATGTGGTCTCAAATCTTATTAACATTCAAAATAATACATTCGTTAATTATCTAATAAACTGCAAAATTGAGCTTTGTGAGGAGAAGAGTGGACGGCTCAGTACACGTCCCACTACATCCCCCACCCACAAGCTCAATTTAGCGGTGACTAAACAGAAACATACATATCTTTAAAACATTGCTGAGTTAATCCACAACTATTATATCTCTTTTAAATCTTATAATAATAATATTTATAGGCATGGTTTCTTTAATAGAAACAAAAGTGCCCAATTCTTTTTCAATATAAGTTAATTAATTTTTCATTGTGAGAGTATTAACAGTAATGTTTCTCATATAATAATAGCATCTAATTTATAGTCACAAGTAGTGTCTACAAACTATATATTTCCTTTGTGAAGGGTAATCTTTACCCATAAATATTTATCGATGCTTTAACGTCATACATATAAAGTTACTCCGCAAACTGACAAAAACGTTTTCATTTCCCTTTGATGTGTTATATACCAACACATATTTATTGCCTATATGTGACAAAGGTAAATTTTTGTACTTTTGAATGTCGATACAGAGCAATCACATTGCTACTCTTCAAGCAATGTTCACTCACAATAATTATGGTACCATACACGACCAAACAAATTAAACACTTTAAAATAATTTCCGACTACGGAACTTCACTCACAATCCCATAATTTCTTTCTCAGGACCTCCCTATTATAAAATTATTTAATTTCATTAATGTTTTATTAGAATACACCTTCATACATCAGTGATTTTTTAAGGTGATAAGGAGACCGATCATAAAGACTTTAGAAACATTGGCACGGCCCTCTTTTGCCTTTGTACGTCTCTTTGGATATGAAGGTAGCCTACCTTACCTATGAGAAGTATGTTAAGATGTCAGGTTTAGTGTGTTATCTATAACACATTAAACAAACCCTTACAATACATCCCACTACTTTCTCACGAGCTAATGGTCCGGACGCCATGTGGTCCCAATTTCTTTCAATAATAAAAGCTACCATTTATTCCTATTCGTCTACAATCCGTGTTTCAGTCATAGTAAACACAAGTTTACATAGTAAACCCAAATTTACAATGCACCTACCATATATAAAAATAAATTATAAAATTCACTGATCAATTAAGAAAAAAAATCTATACTATCAGGAGATGAAATTCCGTATAAAAATCTATTTATATACTCTTTAGTTTTTTCATCTCCAAAGTACACTGTACCTTTACCTTTGCCTAAATTAAAAGTAACTTTATACTCTGTTATTTACATTAAATAAATAATATATGTACTACGTCATCGTCTTAAGTTACGTCCTGAGTTGTTACTCCCGGGCTAATCTGTAAGAACAGACTTTGTGATAACGGAATAAAACTGTGTAGGGTTCTGCAACAGAACTATTGAATATGGAAAGAGGGACAGATAGCATGGTACTCCTAAAAGGAGAAGTAAGTAAGGAATAGAAAGAAGATGGATTTTGTTGAGATCGAAGAAGGATAGAAGATAGATCCCCAAAGACAGATGCCCTTCCCTGCCCCCACCCCAGGACAACCCTGCCCCTTCGATATACGACTACACCTCCGGAGGGCACATAATGCTACACTAGATGTTCGTGGACCCACTACTGAACGGATGATGTAGCGTTATCTCCAGGACCCCCGAAAAGTGACCTCAACAAAGCCCTATGGAAGCCCTAAGAATAAGGGTACACCTATAGGTCATTCGTTATCCGTCATTCGTTAAAGTCTTTCTATTGCCTGTCAATTTCTCTAATATGGTACAATAAACGTACTTATTTGATACAATGTATAAAGGGCTTAATTTGATCCACATTGTATAATCTTTTAATAATTCCAGAAGACGGTTCTTTAAGTATTAAAGCCTTTGGATGTGGAATCTTATGGACCACATAAGGACCTTCAAACAATATGAAAAACGTTTTGCATTCTTTGTCTTCTTTAGAACTCTTTCGATGGGCTAATGCTAAAACTACATCCCCCACTCGGAAACAAGAATCCACCACCTGGTTATTGAACTTCTTATTTCTAACTTCAGCACTCTTAACCAACTGTTGTTTGACATTACTCTGTACAATGGGTTCGGATTTATTTAAAGGAGGCCAAGATAGAGCGGTTAACAAAGGCTCCCCTATTATTCGTTTTTCTAAAATGTCTTTAGGAGCTAAACCAGTACTCATTTGAGGAAGATCATTTAACACCTTTTTCAAATTCAGGTATCAATCGAGCCCAACGCATGTGTTTAGTAGCACAATAAGTTCTACACAACCTACCCAACTCTTTCATGACTCTTTCTACAGGGTTTCCTTGAGGATGGTATTTGGAGATTAATATATGCTTCACGTTATAAATCCCTAACATTTCTTTAAACTTATTGCTTACAAAAGCACTGCCATTATCCGATACCACACGCTTTGGTATTCCCCAGTTAACAAAATAGTCTTTGGTCAAACATCGAATCACTCTTTGTGTATTGGCTCCTTTTAAGATGTAAAGTTTTTCGTATTTTGACCAACACTGTAACACAACGAATACTTAATTAAATCCACCAGAACTTCGTGGTGAAGGTCCGAAGAAATCGATCGAAAGAATATCCCATAAACCTTGAGGCATTATAGAGTATAGTCTACTGTGCGGCATATTATTTCCTTATTTTACTTTTTGACACAATTCACAAGTTCTAATAATGCTTCTTACAATACGTGTCATATTCTTAAAATAATAAAATTTCATGAGATGTTCGATACACTTATGTATTCCAAAAATGACCGTACCCTTCATGATTATAAACCACTAGATCGTAAACGATAGCTTCAGGTATACAAATTTTCCAACTAGTGTGTTCTGGTGCTGCTTTCCAGTACAATAGTCCATCGTAGTATAACCAGTTACCATTATATACTAAATTTACATTATTACTATTATTCTTAAGATTTTGTATGATATTATTAAACCTAGGATCGTTCTGTTGCTTAACCTTTGCATAATTAGTTTTACTCGAGAGAAAATAAACATGAAATAATGAACCTGGTTCTTCAATTATCGTAATTTTCTCCATACTTACAGGGAGTCTGGATAACACGTCTGAAACTATGTTCTGCGATCCCTTAATATATCGCACTTCATAATGATACTCTTGTAAACACATTACCTATTTAATAATCTTCGGTGCAGTAGCCTACAATTGCACAGAGTAACCGAAGCGTGATGGTCGGTAAATACAATAGTTTTCCTCCCAGCAAGTAGTCCTCTATATCGTTGAAACCCACAAACGACAGCCAGACCTTCCTTTTCCGTTACGTAATAATTTCTCTCATGTTTGTTAAGTATTAGACTGGCAAAATCAATAGGACGATGTTGTCGCTTATCAGTTAAGTCCCCTTGAAAACTACAAGATATTCCGTAATCAGAAGAATCCGTGTACATACAAAACTCCTGATTAAAATCTAGGTGGTAGAACATCTTAGCATTAACTAAAGCTCTCTTAATATTGTTAAAAATCTGTTCTTCATTTCCCCAAATCATACAGTTTTCTGTTTAAGTAAATCTAACAACTTGGAGTTTGTAATATCTGTACCTGGAATAAATCTTTTCAGAAACCCTACCATTCCTAGAAACGATTTGAGCTGTTTCCTTTTTCTAGGACTAGGGCACCTGGCAATAGCCGCTATACGAGCCGGAGCAGGTTTAATACCATCTTTATTAACTATATGACCTAAGAATTTTATTTCCTATTTACCAAAATAAGACTTAGATAATTTCAAAGTTATACCTTTATCATTTAACCTAGTAAACAAATCTCTCAGTAATTGAATATGTTCTTTCCATATCTTGGTAAAATCTAAAATGTCATCTATGTACAGAATTAGTTTTTGAAGAAGGTATTGTCCTAAAGACATATCCGAAGTTCGAATAAAAGTAGCGACGGAAATGTTCCAACCAAAATGAAGGACCTGAAACTGGTATGATCTACTCTCAGAAAGAAAAGCTGTATATTTTCTAGATTCAGGATCGATTTTAATTTGCCAATACCTACAACTAAGGTCCATCGTACTCATATACCTAGCTCCTGCTATTTTTACAAAAACCTCTTCCATAGGAATAGGTCTATCTCTTTCCATCTCTGTGATTTTATTGACTTCTCTAGCATCAAGAACTAAACGAACCCCTCCTGTTACTTTTTTAATTACCAAAAGTGGATTATTATACGCACTGAATGATCTTTCAATAATATGTTGTTCAACCATCCTATTAATCTTCTTAGAAGTTTGTTCCTTTAACTAGAGATGTATAGGGTAAGGTTTCTTAAAGAATGGTTTATGCTCTTTTATCTTAAGGTTACATACATGTTGTTTTTATGGTCTTCAGTCCGGAGACTGGTTTCATGCCGCTCTCCACACTACTCTATCCTGAGCAAGCCTTTTCATCTCCTCATAAGAACGACAACCCACATTCACTTGAATCTGCTTAATATACGCGTCTCTTGGTCTCCCTCTGCGATTTTTACCCCACACACTTCCCTCCAATGCTGAATTTACGATTCCTCGATGTCTAAGAATGTGTCCTACCAAGCGATCCCTTCTTTTAGTCAGCGTATGCCAAAAATTACTTTTCTCGCCAATTCTGTTCAGTACCTCTTCATTAGTTATGCGATCTACCCACCTAATCTTCAGCATTTTTCTGTAGCACCACATTTCAAAAGCCTCTATCCTCTTCCTGTCCGCACTGCTTATCGTCCATGTTTCACTCCCGTACAAGACAACATTCCACACAAATGCCTTCAGAAAAGACTTCCTTACACTTAATATTCGATGTTAGCAAATTTCTCTTTTTCAAAAATGCTTTTCTTCCAATTGCCATTCTGCATTTTATATCCTCTGTACAATCGCATGTTATTTTACTACCCAAGTAACAAAACCCATCTACAACCTTCATTGTTTCGTTACCTAATCTAATTCCTTCAGCATCACCTGATTTTCTAAGACCGCATTCCATTATTTTTGTTTTGCTCTTGTTAATGTTCATTTTATACGCTCTCTTCAACACACTGTCCATTCCATTCAACTGCTCTTCCAGGTCGTTCACTGTCTCTGACAGAATTACAATGTCATCAGCAAAACGCAATGTTTTTATTTCTTCCCCCTGAACTTTAATCCCTATTCCAAATTTTTCCTTGCTTTCCTTCACCGCCTGCTCAATGTACAAATTGAATAACATCGGAGAAAGGCTACAACCCTGTCTCACTCCCTTCCCAACTGATGCTTCCCTTTCATGCCCTTCGAGTCTAATAACTGCGGTCTGGCTTTTGTACAAGTTGTTAATAACTCTCCTTTCCCTGTATTTGACCCCTGGTGACTTCAGAATTTGAAAGAGTGTATTCCAGTCAACATTGTCAAAAGCTTTCTCCAAATCTACAAAAGCTAAAAATATAGGTTTACCTTTCCTTAATCTATCTTCTAAGACAAGACGTAAAGTGAGTATTGCCTCCCGGGTTCCTACGTTCCTCCTGAATCCAACTGATCTTCCCCGAGGTCAGCTTCTACCAGCTTTTCCATTCTCCTGTAGATAATTCGTGTTAAAATTTTGCAACCATGACTTATCAAACTGATGGTTCTGTAATTTTCACACCTGTCTGCGCCTGATTTCTTTGGAATGGGGATTATTACATTTTTCTTGAAGTCTGAGGGTATTTCGCATGTCTCATACATCCTACACACCAGTTCAAATAGTTTTGTCATGGCTGGCTCTCCCAGAGACTTTAGTAGCTCTGAGGGTATGTCATCTACTCCTGGGGCCCTGTTACGACCTAGGTCTTTCACGGCTCTGTCAAATTCATCTCTCAGTATAGTATCTCCTATTTCATCTTGATCTACTTCCTCTTCCCTTCCTACAACATCGTCTCTAAGTTCATTTCCTTTGTAGAGCTGCTCTATGTACTCTTTCCACCTTTCAGCTTTCCCTTCTTTGCTGAGAACTGGTTTCCCATCTGAGTTCTTGATATTCGTAAGGTTGCTTTTCTTGTCCCCAAATGTCTCTTTTATTTTCCTGTAGGCGGTATCTACTTTTCCCCTTCTTATACATTGTTCTAAAGATTTGCATATGGCTTCTAGCCACTCCTGCTTAGCTATTTTGCACTTCCTGTCAATCTCATTTCTTAGTCGTCTGTACTCCATTTTGCCTGTTTCATTTACTGCATTTTTATATTTTCTCCTTTCATCAATTAAATTTAGTAGAGTTTGTGACACTTGCGAGGAGTGACACTTGCGCGGAAAGGGAATGTGTAGACACTTGCGCGGAGACCCGGACGCTGCAGGTAGTGAACAAGGTGTTCCAGAAGTAGGGATACACCACCCCTACTCCTCGCCCTCCAGCCGCTACCTGTGCCGTATTCAGGGAAAGGCCCACCGAGCAAGGTGGAGCAGTAGTAACGGCCCGGAGATATCACAGCCTCATTCAACAGGGAGATAACACGTCATACAAATATCACTCGATTTACAATACAGCACCATGTGAAGAGGAATGTGATGAAATCGGAATTGAGCGCAACCGTTGCTAACTACAATTTCGGATTTACTGCATTTTGAGTCGGGATTCGCATCTATATTCGCATTTATCGCAAATGCGAATTTTTCCTGTCCCTAGTAATACCTCTAAAAATAAACAGCTGATCAAGGCACTAAAAGCAAGGGCAGATCTTTGGGTGTATTACTACAAATAACTAAAACACAATTTGATCGTGGAATTATATACAATCTCATTAGAAAGGTTTTTTGTAGGTGGTTTTGAGCAGCTTTTAAATATGTTAGGAATAGCATTATGAAATATAGACAGCTACACCTTATGTTTATTATGAGATATCGATTTATTTCGGCTAATTTCAGGTCATCTTCAAGTCTCAAACAACAGATGTTACTTATGCATTTTTCCAGTGGCACTCATAACCTTTAAGTGTTTACACATGCCGGCCGCAGTGGCAGAGGAGACTAAGGCGCTCCAGTCACGGTCTGCACGGCCACTACGGTCGGGGGTTCGAATTCCCCCTCGGGCATGGATATTTGTGCCGTCCTAGTTCGTAAGTAGTTCATAAGTAGTTTGTAAGTTTAGGGACTGATGACACCGTAGTTAAGTGCCATAGACTATACAAACATTTGAACATTTTTGTTTACACACGAGGTCTAACGTTGTTAATCGCTTTAGCGATGAAAACAGAACCCAGAATCAAAAATGTTCAAATGTTTGTATAGTTTATGGGTCTTAACTACGGGGTCATCAGTCCCTAAACTTACAAACTACTTATGAACTACTTACGAACTAGGACGGCACAAATATCCATGCCCGAGCCGAGGGAGGATTCGAACCCCCGACCGTAGTGGCCGTGCAGACCGTGACTGGAGCGCCCCAGTCTCCTCGGCCACCGCGGCCGGCAACCCAGAATCTTTGCGTCTAAATGATACATATATTGTATTCACAGAATATATGACATCAACTGCGATTGGGCAAAGCTGAAAATTATTTTATATTCTGTGAATATAAAATAATAACAACTGCAGGATCAAAAGTGACGTCTGTTCTTTCGGAACAGACGCCACATGTATATATATATACATATATTGGTCTGATGTCTTATTTCGAAAGAACAGACATCACACCAATACATATATAGCTCTCAGTAAAGTGGAACGGTACGATGTCGTTACGTAGCACAGCACAGCCGACTGGAAACGCAGGAGAAGTGCAAACAACGTTCTCTCCTCAGAGGTATGATTAGGTTCGACGTAGACTTCTACAACATACAGTCTATACGGCGAAGATTACACCAAAAAATTTAACGTTTCGTCTACTTTGGCGATAGCAACCAAATTTTAAAATCGTGTCTACTATGTAAAGATGTAGCAACACAAAACGCTTCAAGTCCAAAACTTCACTGATTTTCGAATTCTGAATTTTTAATATGTTTTTAATGTTATTATAGAAAAACAAATTTGGGACTCACACTACAATTTTCATATGGCAGAATTTGTAGGTACATTCACAAGACATAAGTCAACAGTTGTGTGCATTCATCTTATGAGAAATATCAATCATTTGTTTTCAGTGTTTACTTCAAATTTCTCTTTTAAGTTTCTTTAATTATTAGTACTTAAATGTAGTTATGAAATAAATAAATTACGTGTATATGTGTAGTCTTATGCGGCCAAACTACTTAGATCATTGGTCGCTAGACTTACACACTACTTAATCTTACTTAAAATAACTTAGGCAAAGTACAAACAAACATACCTATGTCCGAGGAAGTACTCGAACCTCCGACCGGACCGGCCGCGCAATTTGTGACACAAATTACATGTTTGATAATATTAATGCATAGATGTATGAAATCACGTCAAGACTATTTCCTGCAAAAATTTCGACAAAAAAAGTTGGCACTGAGCTTAGAAAAAGAAATTTCTGGTGTATTGGATTTTAACATTTTATCAAAAATTAAATGTTACTACAAGAGATACAGCCATTCAAATTTACGGGCACCATAACGTTTTCCCTTCCTGAGTAAATGAGCTGCTTCTTATAGTTTTAACACCTTTTTCTTGAATGTTCTGAATATAAATCTTCACACAGACTTCTTGAGAAGGAGAGTGATACGGATATCTGATTGTAAACCACTGCCTATTACCTTAGACATTTTTGACTGTACTGAACAGTAGTTCCGCGTATTCCGTAATTTATATTTATACAGTTAACAGGCAATGTAATTTATAACCAACTATTGTCTGCCAATTTCGATTCATTTTTCCTGGAAGTCTTGCAACTTGTTTCTCCCTGTTGATTTATGCCAAGTTCGGAGTAAAAATGGTTCTATATGACGGTGATGGAAAATAGAATTTATCTTTAGCATTTTTCGGTGTGTGACATTCCCTTACACATTCCGTATTTCATATATTTCTTAGATGTATTTGTAATTCGAATGCAGCCAAATCGTTTTGGGGTCTACGAATAAACGCTTTAAGTATGTAAAATACTCATTGACTTATTATTAACGTTTTTTAATTGAAAGTTTAAGGTTGCATCTCCGATTAAAAAGCATAGTAGCTATTTTTAAAGAGATGGAAGTTGCGTGATAGTGGGGGTTAACTACATAGCGGTCAATTAAATCAACGTATCTGTGCAGGATGCCTAATATATTTATTGCTTGCGCAGGTGTCTTGATACGCTTAGTGTTCTGAATAATATGGTTTTAGGAGGTATGACTGTGGAAAGTCATAGTCTTGTAGTAGCAGAGACTAACTCTCCAAACATTATCACTATTAAAATACCTTTTTGTTTACAGGAGGAACACTCAACGGATTAATATGTAGTTAGAACAAGTTACTATATTGCTCTTCAGCTTGCAAAGGGTTGTACAATTTCACTGATTTTCGTGTGTTGACAGTGTGGAAACTTGACAACAGCAGTGCTAGACTTCTTGGTGTGCCTGTACCCAGTAAAAGCCATTAGCCGCCCCAAGGGCCCCGGGTTCCGCGCAAGTGTCACTCCGCGCAAGTGTTCCAACCCCAATTTAGTATTTCTTGTGATATCCAAGGATTTTTTGTAGGTCTTGTCTTTCTACCTATTTTGTCCTCTGCTGCCTTCACAATTTCATCTCTCAATGCTACCCATTCCTCTTCTACTGTTTTATTTCCCCCCGTTTCTGTCAATTGATGCCTAAATCTCCCTCTGAATTTTTCCAGAACTTCACGTTCCTTCAATTTATCTAAGTCCCATCTCCTTATTTTCCTACCTTTCTGCAGTTTTTTCAGTTTCAGCCTACAGTTCCTGACTAACAAGTTATGGTCAGAGTCTATATCTGCCCCTGGGTATGTGTTACAGGTTTACATACATAATCCTTAATAATTCTATGTTTATCAGAGAAAAAAATGTTCAAATGTGTGTGAGGTCTTATGCGACCAAACTTTGTGGTTATCAGTCGCTAGACTTACACACTAAATACTTGAGTAACTTAAACTAACTGACGCAAAGGACAACACAAACACCCATGCCCGAGGGAGGATTCGAACCTCCGACTGTAGCGGCCGTGCAGACCGTGATTGGAGCGCCGCAGACCGCTCGGCCACTGCGGGCGGCTTATCAGAGAATACTGATTTAAACTCTATTAATAATAATTTTAATTCATTGTTCTCCTGTTCTGATAAGGAATTATTGTTGAACCATTTATCATCTATCCGAAAGAAATTTATAATAAGCCTCACAATCATAAACCACGTACTCAAAATCCTCTTGTTCCGTTGAAAGGTCTAATAAATTACTCATTTTCACATCAGGAGAATCATACACGAGTCTGCATTCTCACTTTCCATAAATTTTACTTCTAAAGTCTGAGATCCGTAACTAATCCTTACTAGAGAATCCGAAAAATTGAGCATCCCATTATATTTATATAGCCAATCAGTTCTTAAAATTAAAGATACATTTACGTTTGGTACAACAAGAAACGAATGCGTGAGTTGTATTTGATTTACTGAAAAGGTAATAAATACTTCTATCTCTTTTTACCAGTGACACCCAATATTCTTACGCCAGTTACAGGTAACATAGAACAGGTCGAATACTTACTCTTTAAAAGAAATATTTCCTTAGATAGGATACTTACTTCGCTGCCTGAATCTAAAATAATTTCTACTGGTGTATCTTTAATATAGCCTCTTATTATTGGTTTAGGTCTTACAGGTTTTACTATAGCATTATCTTCCTTAAGCGAATCATTTCTCCAACTACTTTTATTATAATAGTACAACTGACACGTGTTGGAAGTGGGTCTTATTACTTTTGAATTTAAACTTTCCTTATGTTGACTGTAACTAAGGCAATTATTCAGTTTCCCGAATTTTCTATAATATTGTCTCCAACTAGCTGACCTGAAACCGTTACAGTAGCGTAATTAACACGCCTTTCCTTATTACCAACCTTACGCATTGTAGAATCATTGTTACTTTCGTACCTGTCACTTAAACCTCTATCAAATGTTCAAATGTTCGTAGAGCTTATGGGACTTAACTACGGAGTCATCAGTCCCTAAACTTACAAACTACTTATGAGCTAGCTTATATTAAAGACGGCACATACATCCATGCCCGAGGGGGGGATTCGAACCCCCGACCGCAGCGGCCATGCAGACCGTGACTGGCATGCCGCAGACCGCTCGGCCACTGCGGCCGGTCAAACCTCTATCTTTGTTCTGCTTTTTTATCTGACAAAAATTATTATTATCATTACCATTCTGATTGGAAGCATTACTTTTCCGATTATCCCATTTTTGGAATCTCAAGTTCTCTTCCCCTCTCTCTTCATTAAGAGCATTAAGTTTATCTAAATAATTTAACAAATCACGCATCCGCGTCCATTCCTTTTCTATCGGTTTTTTCTCTGATATAAAATGGTACTCTACTGATAAGCACTCTAATTAAATGATTTTTATTAATAGGTTCATCTATAAGCTTCACTCTGTTTAAATACCACTCGAAATATTTGCGATAAACTCCCCAATACAGAGTACTGACGCGGATCCAATGTTTCTAAAGCCATTCGTTACTGTTCTCCTTTCCACCAATATTTATCTTTAAACTGTTGTAGGAAGTCTTACCAATCTTTAAAGTCATTCCTATTTAAAATGGCCCACTCAGTAGCCTCGCCTTCTAGTTGCCCTATTACAAATTGTATTCGTTTATTGCTATTCCAGTTAGTAGGAAGTGCATTAATAAATGATTTTATGGAAATTATTGGGTGAAGTTGCCCACTCGGTTTGAATACCGGAAATTTGTTTCCCACGTTAGTATTAGTCGACACATTAAATTCTTCGCACCCATCGTCTGAGGTTTTATGTATTATCGACTCTTGTACAAATGAAGTCGAATCGCCTTTCTTTGTTGTAGCATTAATTTCATTATTGTCAGTGTCTCCACAACGAAAACGGTGCGACTATCATTCATCTTAATTTTTAAATTATCATCACACGTAATATCACTAGAAAAACCTTTATTATTATTAGCAAAAGTCGATAATCGATTCGTAATCTCCTGCAAACGCAGTTCCGTATGAGAAATTCTATCCGTCAGAGAAGTCTCTTTATCGATTTCGCAATGTAATTCCTCTGCTCGATCAGTTGATTTGTGCTTTATATTTTTAACACATTATACATGTCATTGATAGCACCCTTTGAGTCTCTTTCTACTTGATCTTCGTCCAACCATTTAGTAATTTTTTGTTCAAATGTTTTTATAGCTTATGGGACTTAACTACGGGGTCATCAGTCCGTAAACTTACAAACTACTTACGAACTAGCTAACACTAAGGACGGCACAAATATCCATGCCCGAGGGGGGATTCGAACCCCCGACCGCAGTGGCCGTGCAGACCGTGACTGGAGCTCCTCAGTCCCCTCGGCCACCGCGGCCGGCAGTAAAATTTTCTAAGTCGTCTTTATTAATCTGAGGAGAACCGACTAAATTAACAGACACTTCTTGGAGGTGTTCCAACATTACGTTGCGAACAACCCCTACTCGTATAGCCTCTTGGATTTTATCGTTATTTCTTTTTTTATTTCTTAATTAATAATGACATTAATATTGTCGATCCTTTTAGTAATTTCTGTACTGTTCTGTTTCATTAGCTGTTTCTCCTCTTCAGAATTTTGTATATGCTCCTCTAGTCTAGCATTGAGGCTAACTAATTCATTACGGGTGTCTCTTTGAAAAGTATCTATGTTATCATTAGTTAAATCAATTTTATTAATGAGCTCTGTTCTGCTAGCATCTAATTGATCTTTTATATCAAAACCAATTTTATCCTTAGCATCGGCTATCTGTCCTAAGAATTCAACTTTTAATTCAGACGTATCAGAACCCATTTTATCCTTAGCATCAGCTATCTGTCCTATCAACTCAGCTTTTAATTCGTTGTGAGATTTTCTCATTTCCTTAAGCTGCAGTAATACATCCTGCAATAATCTAGTCTGTAGAGGTATATCCTCTTTTGACACTTCGTCATTAGACATCATCAGATAATAGTTAACACCAAAATTAATCACAAATAACAACAGACACTTTATGAGTTCACACAATTGTCACTCTCACCTTTTTGACAATAACTTACCGGATTTATAATTTTATGTAATTAGTAGTCTCGTTGTCTGTAGTTCAACAGCTAATATTTGCTATTGCTGCTGCTGGCAAATTTGGGGTTGTCTGCGAGGCAGCGCTGTGGAGGTACTGCGTCCCACGGCTCGTGCAACTCGATGGTCGATGGGTTGTGGCGGGATCTGTCACTTGACGTTAGGGAAAGGAAGAAAGGACGGGCTTGGCCACCGAACACTACCGAACGTTACCGAACTGCTACGAAGCAGACAATTCGAGATCGGGTAGAAACTTTCCCTGGCATACGCCATTTTGCTTCGTGTATTTCACGATTTTCTTATTATAACTCAGGCGTTGTTATTTTACAGCAATAGCGCACTGAAGAATTATCAAAAACACATCGTTCTTAGTATGATTAATTATAATCTCCTGTCCAGAAATGCCACGTTAGCAATTAAGTTTTGTCTTTAAAACAAGGGAGATTTGTGACACGATACGTGGCTGTATTTTGTAGCGTAGTTGATAGCGCGTTGGCGTTTGAAATAAATACACGTCTGGTGGTGGTTCGCGACCCACCACCAACAGGTTTTTTCTTTTTGTTTGCTTTCACCTAAGTGGTTTTCGGGCTCTCTTATTAATTAAATAAAGCTATGTTCTGTGATATTCAGCGTTTTGTTTAAATGTGCGTTTGTTCTATTTCGTGAACATGCCATGAAATGCGTACCAGTAATTTCGTATGTAGATTAAGTACTAACGTTATTTGGAATTTAGTATTAGCACATTTATTCTGTTCTTATTTTAGCTATAAAAGCTATAACACAGAAAGTTTGCGTTTTATTTTGGCATAGAATGAAGTAAGATGAACATAGTCCTACCTTAACTACAGAAAAGGTAAATCTACATTAAAAACGTTCATAGAAACCATGCCAAAGAAAAAGATTTTAGTAGACGCATTGATTCTAATTGGTGACTTTCAATATATTGTATAGAAAAAAGAGGAAGAAAGAAAAATAATGTCAATTTGTTGCAGTGTATACATTTTAGTATCGATAAGAAAAAGTTGCCACAGATATCTAGTACTTAATATATATATGAAAATACTAGTATCAGCACGTTGTTTACAATATTCATTACCACAGTATCTCCTCAGTTTATGTGCCTGTGCATTGTTGCAATTCGTTGGTACGTATTTCATGGCATATTCACGAAATAGAACAAAAGCACATACCACTTGGGACGCAAGGTGAAAGAGAAGAAAAGAAAAAAAAATCGTTGGTGGTGGGTCGTGAACCACCGCCGGCTTGCATTTATTTCAAAAACTAAAGCGCTGCCCATTACGCTATTTTTTTTTTTTTTTTTTTTTTTTTTTGTGCTCTATGGGAAGTTCTGTCCGTTGCGGACGCTGATCGTGTTTGTTCGTTCTTGTACGATGGGTTTTTGGCTCACCTTTTTTATTACAGAGAGCGTTGAGCCCTCTGACCGGACGCGCTGAGCCACGGCGCCCGGCTTACGCTACGGCAGACAGCCACTATCGTGCTACGAATTTCTCTTGGTATTGAAGACAAAAGTTAATTCCTAACGTGGCATTTCTGGATACCAGATTATAATTAATCATACAAAGAACGATGCGTTTTTGATAATTCTTCAGTGCACTATTGCTGTAAAATAACAACGCTTGAGTTATAGTAATAAAATCATGCAATACACGAAGCAAGAAGGCGTATGTCAGGGAAAGTTTCTACCCGATCGCGAATCGTCTGCTTCGTAGCAGTTCGGTAACCTTCGTTAGTGTTCGGTAGCCAAGTCCGTCGTTGCTTCCCCTAACGTCAAGTGATCTGTTGGCTCCCCCGCGCCCGGCTGCAACACCGGAAACTCGTACGCCCGGCTGCAACGTTGACGTCTCGTCTCGTACGCGCGGCAGCCACGCCGCGGAAGTACAGGGCCTGTTTTGTAAAGGAAAGAAATTTCCCGGGAATAGCAATCTGATGCTCCGCCCGACCGGATGTAGTCTCGTGGGAAAAAACTGCGAGTCCGTCCGCCTGGCTGCACTCCACCAGACACCCGCGTCGCTGACAGAATTTGAGAATGTCGATAGATCTCGTGGCCTCAGCAGCAATCATCTTATTTCGTCAATTTTCTTCTAAACAAGTCCGTTGGCGACGTGAGAATTTTACGTTCCAGTTGTGTTCTGTCACGTTATAGCCAATTGTAGACTAGTTTTAATAAACCCTGATTTCATTAACAAACAACTCTTTAAACGACCGTGACTTCGAACCCGAAGTTAACTAGCACCAACTCACAATAATTATCATTGACGATAATATTGCCGCGAGACTCCATGTAAACCGACTGCCGGCGTGGCGCAGGGGATAGCGTCACCGACTGCGGTTCAATCCCGCCCACCGGCAAAAATTTATTTCTTTGTAATTAACAATTCCAGAATGTTCTACAACTTTCTTATGTTCATTTGTAAATTCTACTTGTTACTTATGTTAAATGTTCTTCTGATTTTTGGTACATTCTGTCTGTGTATAAATAGCAGAGCACTCTGCCCGAGAGGCAGTCAGTGCTGCGTGTATGTTAAGTTCGTAATAAACGTGCTTTCAGTATAAGTGCTGTGTTCAGTTGCCTTCGGAGTCAAGCCTGCTTCCATTTCAACGCGACAATATTAGCTTCCAAATTATTCATATTAAATTTCTTGATTTGATTATTTAAAATATTTCAGGATTGCATTCTACAGTCAGATTCTATAAGTTCGCAGACCCTGAGTAAAAATTAGTTGAGCGCTCTACGAGAGTTTTTTGTTTGACAGCACTCGTATATGTTCAATCAATAAAACAATGTCAACTTTCGTGCGACTTTAGTGACACACTTTTATCGTAAGTCGTGCTGATAACACTCAACATTCACTTCAAAACAATTCATCACTTTAGAAAAATTATTTGTATATCTTGATTTGATATTTAGTAATCTTGTATACTCGTCAGTAAATTCTTTTATAAACTTTTTATTCATATAAATGTGACGTAATTACAGTCACAAAAACTCACAATTGCAATCTGACATCTTGTCAATACTCCTTACAAAAACAGACTAATCATTTTTAAATATCGTTCTATTACATTTTTAATAATAATTGTTGTTATTTAAAAAATTATCAATCGCGGTCTGCAACAGCAGGCAATGTCTTCATGTTCAGCGCGCCGACCTTGGGCTAATCAACGATAGCGACCAGCATTTTCTCTCTGACGTCGGCGGAGAACTCGTCACGGCGTACTGCTGCAGCACCGTCGTAATACGTGAAACAAAGACAAATAAAATTCACACAAGTATGTGGTCTCAAATCTTAATAACATTCATTAAATATCTAATAAATAGCTGCAAAATTGATCTTTATGAGAAGAAGAGTGGACGGCTCAATACACGTCCCACTACATTGTCCGCTGTAGACAACGCTCTTTGGGCAAGTCAAGCGTCTTGCTGTTGTACTCAAGTACTCAACTGAATAACTAAAGAATTATTCAAATATAACGTTATCAAACTCTGTGCTTGCTCAGTGCTTGTTAAAATGTATGTAAACCGATTGGTGCGGTGCAGACATTCGGGCGCCCAATGAAACAATCAAACAAGGAAAGTACTTGGGCTCCAACAAACATATCTGCATGATCGTTTGGTTACAGTATCTCTATGTACACCTCAGTGTGCTGGTGGGTGTCGTTTTTATTCAAAACTTTGCAATCATGCTCTAGATAGCATCGTAGATGTAATTCTAGACGCCATACGTAATGCAGATATCTGAACTATAACTTATGTAATAATAACCGACAGGTCAATGAGCAATGCGGCATGGCACACGCAGAGGCCTATAACGGACGACTGCAGTGTTTTGCAGATGCGGGAGTGTCACTAGTGCAATAAGGTATCTTTACATTATGTCTCTTACGATGATGTGTATATGTTTCTTCGAACCCAAGTACTTTCCTTGTCAGAAATTAAAGTAGTCTAATGTTTGCGGGAGGTAATGGCGTTTCTAGTCATCATTTACCGGTATGAAGACGTTATGAAATTTACACTATTTCAACAAATTACTTAATTGGAAAAACACCACTGCAGAATGTAAATTTGCTAGATGATTCCATTATTACTGTTATTATCAACATACCGCTGGTGGTTCCTGTATGTTGTAGAGCATTTAAGGCTTTTTGCTCATTTTTGGAAGCAGCTGTCCAACGGTCAAGAAAATTTATTTCTTGACTAAAATAGACTTCAACATGGTTTGTCAACAACTTTAACTCGAAACCAGTCGGAAACCACCTGAGCATTGTCAATCATCTTTAGATAATATTAGAGATTGCGGCACTGGAAGTAGCTAAATTCCTTCAGATGGATTAGTTTTCTTAAGAATTCCTTATTTATTTTCAATCTGGGAACTTGCAGCTGTCAGAGAACAGCTACAAAATTTACCGTCAACCAGACTGGCTCCACAAGCCGATGCTCTTAGGTTTTGCATGCGAACACGCTCCCTCAGAGCTAGCGAGAACGTACAGTATTTGGTTTTTATTTACTGCTTCAATAGTCCCTGCACTAGATAAATCTAAACGTAGGAGAGAAAAAAAAGGTCTGTTGCAATTTTCGCTTGGGATTGCTTTCTTGGACTCAAAAACACGAATTAATAATATAATGCCATATCTTAAGTGAAAATCACTCATATTATTGAATGGAAATGGTATAAAGAGTCCAGAGAATTTTATCAGCTTAATTCTGTGTTTATAAGGAAGTAACTCTCCTCTCACAGATTCAAATGTTCAAATGTTTGTAAAGCTATGTGACGAAAATGTCGTGGTCATCAGTGCCTAGACTAACAAACTACTTAAACTAATTTATACTAAGGACCACACACACACACAGACGCGCGCGCGCACATGCCCGTTGGAGGGCTCGAACCTCCGACGGGGAGCCTTCCGCACACTCCGCAGCAAGGTACCTTAAAGCGCACGGCCATTCCCGCTGGGCCAGCTCACAGAGCTGAATTAAGTTGCAATTCAGTATAGTGTTAAAATAGTTCACTTTCACAGTGTAAAGTGAACATGGTTAGCGCAGTTACTGAAGCAGATGCAGTATAGGAGGAACAGTGTTTACGTATAATACTAAAAGCAAAAATTATCACAATGAACACTGTCGAGCTGAGGCGTTGTCCCTCGTATACAACAAGTAAAATGTATTGGTCATAACCTATTACCCCCGGATATGCAGAATATGTACAACGTGGAAAATGGGAATATAAGAGCAAGACAGTTGGAGCTGGTGCAAATGATGTATTTCACCGTTTACAATTTTTTTTAAAGAATTTTTACCAAAAGTGACTTTGTTGTAAAATTCGTTATTATTCTCAACCGCTTTCAGATAAATGTACCGTCTTTGTGCTTCTTGAAGGATAAATAAATAAATAAATACCATTTCTGTAAGAGTATTGCATGAATCATGCAAGCATAAGAAAGTGTTTCGTTTTTTTTCCGACGATCATGAGGTCGGCTTGAGCTGTGTTATCCACGGTCTACAGTCTTCAGGCTGCTGCCCTGGGCCGCAGTGTCACCCGCGTACCTGAGGCGATTGTTGGGTTACCAGTGGTATCTACTACGTCGTCTTCGCTCCCTGACGCCACTGTGGTATCGACTCTTATTATATAGCTTTGCTTATTTATCATCCAATTCAAGTTCAGATTTGTGAGCTGATACTTGGGGTGAAAACTCCAATATTTCACACATCTTTATTCCTAGTCAGCTATGACGATCTTTGTCATGATTGAGTATCGATAAGACACGAATGCTTTTGCTTGGTTAGCAATGGCTGCAGGTGATGGGTTTGATTCCAGAACCGGAACAATCTAGTTCGTCATATCATTCCAAGATCAAACATGTCAACAAATATTTGTTCAGTCATGGTACATGTAGTTAATATTAAGGTTTCCATACAGCGTTTGCTGCTGTAAATCGATTTTTTATTATCTGGTTAGTCCAACAAGCGGTTTATACAAAACAGCAACGAAGTTTCGCAGTTGCGAGAAAACGAAACAAATTCGATTTGCTTTAGAGCATTAGAATTTCCGGTAATGTCGTAAAATCTGTCATTAATAATAATATTAAATGTTGCATAAGGATTACTGAATGTTTTATGTCCTAGAGTTTGTTACTCGTATATCGAACTCTAATGAGTGTGTAACACTTTTGACGTGTCTGTTATTGTAATAAAGTGGAGTATACAATCGTTAATAACTCAATAACGTATTTCCTTTCATTTATTATATCGCGGTGTTAATTTACATGTGAAATGATTGTCATAAAGACCTGTTTTTTCTAGTGGATCCTATTTGATTATAATCCTTTCATTCTCCACTCCGAGGAGTGGAGCGGGCAGTTTAAGATCCGGCCCATAAAGAGTCGCGGTTCTATTCAGCCAATTATCAGACAAGCTGATAGTGGAGCAAAGGGCGATCCCAACTGTCAATACGTGGGAGGGGCTTACCAGTTGGACGACCATATTGCGAAGCGATTAGAGGGCCTGCAAAACAGGTACGTTATTCAGGAGGCTTGAACATCAGGCGGGACGCATTTCAGGTCGTTCGGATTCTTTATTGCATGATATTAGATATAATTTGCGGCTGCCACATCAACCCCACTCCACCACCAGGGACGTCGAAGCTTAGAGCCAGCCATTCGTGATGTCGATACGTTACAAAAAGTCTTCACTGCGGCCGAGAACCCAAGGCAAAAGCCAAGAGGCAATGTGTCAACAAATGGCTACGGAAACTTTAACAAGTTTGAATCATTCAACAATCAACGGCCTTGCCGAGGTGGACACACTGGGTCTCAGAGCACTGACGTTAAGCACTGCCGTGGACGTGGCCAGTTCTTGGATGAGTGACCGTCCGGGAAGCAGCGTCATTGACACTTTTCTCTTTGCCTATACGGTAGGGAGGACAGGAGGAGAGATGGTCTTAACTCTTTATCACCAGTATTTGGGCCAGTATCCGGTTTTAAATTTTAAACCTCTACGCAGTGTCTCATGGACAATGTCGATGATAATCTGTCAGTCGAATGTGGACGTTAAGCTCAGCGGTACCCTTCGTGCTATTCGATATGATTGGGCTATGTGCCGGCACCAGGTTTCGTCCCCCGTCTCCCATCACCAAGAACATTCCCTGCCTATATAAACACCCATTACGGTCACCTACACTTAGCAGGTTTATTTCAACTCACAGCTCTTACACATCGCGAAGGAAAAGTGCCTACGGGCGCGAACGATATAAGAAACCTTTCGTATTAGCCTACCCTTCGTGGGGTCGCAGCAATTCTTACCATACGACTTTAATTTGTGTATTGTTAGACACCACTCCCATGAACCACAGACATTGCCGAGGTGGGGTGGCTTGCGTACCTCAACGATACAGATAGCCGTACCGTAGGTGCAACCACAGCGGAGGGGTATCTGTGGAGAGGACAGACAAACATGTGGTTCCTGAAGAGGGGCAGCAGCCTTTTCAGTAGTTACAGGGGCAACAGTCTGGATGATTGAATGAGCTGGCCTCGTAACATCAGCTAATGTGGCTTTGCCACACAGCTACTGCGAACGGCTGAAAGCAAGGGGAAACTACAGCCGTTATTTTTCCCGAGGACATGCAGCTCTACTGTATGAACATATGATGATGGCATTCTCTCGGGTAAAATATTCCGGAGGTAAAATAGTCCCCCATTCGGATCTCCGGGCGGGGACTACTTAGGAGGATGTGATCATCAGGAAAGACAATACTGGCATTCTACGGGTCGCAGTGTGGAATGTTAGATCCCTTAATCGAGTAGGAAAATTAGAAAATTTAAAAAGGGAAATGGATAGGTTGAAGTTAGATATGATGGGGATTAGTGAAGTTCGGTGGCAGGATGAACAGGATTTCTGGTCAGGTGAGTACAGGATTATAAATACAAAATCAGTTGGGGGTATCACAGGAGTAGGATTGATAATGAATAAGAAAATAGGAATGCGGGTAAACTACTATGACCAGCACAGCGATCGCATTATCATTGTCAAGATAGATACGAAGCCAACACCGACAACAGT
Source organism: Locusta migratoria (assembly GCA_026315105.1). Lineage (NCBI taxonomy): Eukaryota > Metazoa > Arthropoda > Insecta > Orthoptera > Acrididae > Locusta > Locusta migratoria. Next base: position 443,064,905 of record CM048755.1, on the reverse strand, counting down.
AGTACAGGTTTATATGCCAACTAGCTCTGCCGATGATGAGGAGATCGAAGAAATATATGAGGAGCTAAAGGAAATTATTCAGACAATTAAGGGAGAGGAAAACTTAATTGTTATGGGAGACTGGAATTCGGTAGTAGGACAAGGAAGGGAAGGGAAGATAGTGGGTGAATATGGTCTGGGCAAAAGGAATGAAAGAGGAAGCCGCCTGGTAGAATTTTGCTCGGAACATAATTTAGTTATAACAAACACCTGGTTTAAGAATCACAAAAGAAGGTTGTATACGTGGAAGAGACCAGGAGACACCTGGAGATACCAGATAGATTTTATAATCGTAAGACATAGATTTCAGAACCAGGTTTTGAAATGTAGGACATACCCAGGGGCAGACATAGACTCTGACCATAACTTGTTGGTTATGAACTGTAGACTGAAACTGAAGAAACTACAGAAAGGTAGGAAAATAAGGAGATGGGACCTAGATAAATTGAAGGAACCTGAAGTTCTTAAGAATTTCAGAGGGAGCTTCAGGCAACAATTGACAGAAACAGGGGAAAATAAAACAGTTGAGGAGGAATGGGTAAAATTGAGAGATGAAATAGTGAAGGCAGCAGAGGACAAAATAGGTAGGAAGGCAAGACCTACAAAGAATCCTTGGATATCACAGGAGATACTAAATTTAATCGATAAAAGGAGAAAGTATAAAAATGCAGTAAATGAAACAGGCAAAATGGAGTACAGACGACTAAGAAATGAGATTGACAGGAAGTGCAAAATGGCTAAGCAGGAATGGCTAGAAGGCAAATGCAAGGATGTAGAAGAATGTATAAATAGGGGAAAAATAGATACCGCCTACCGGAAAATAAAAGAAACATTTGGCGATAAGAAAAACAGCTCTATGAATATCAAGGACACTGATGGAAAACCAGTTCTCAGCAAAGAAGGGAAAGATGAAAGGTGGAAAGAGTATATTGAGGGGCTCTACAAAGGAAATGAACTTCGAGACACTATTGTAGGAAGGGAAGAGGATGTAGATGATGATGAAATAGGAGATACTATACTGAGAGATGAATTTGACAGAGCACTGAAAGACCTAAGTCAAAACAAGGCCCCTGGAGTAGATGATATCCCGTCAGAGCTACTGAAGTCTCTGGGAGAACCAGCCATGACAAAATTGTTTCACATTGTGTGTAAGATGTATGAGACAGGTGAAGTACCCTCAGACTTTAAGAAAAATGTTATAATCCCCATTCCAAAGAAAGCGGGTGCAGACAGGTGTGAAAACTACAGAACCATCAGTTTAATAAGTCATGGTTGCAAAATATTAACACGAATTATATACAGAAGGATGGAAAAGCTGGTAGAAGCCGACCTCGGGGAAGATCAGTTTGGGTTCAGGAGAAATGTAAGAACTCGGGAGGCAATACTCACTTTACGGCTTATCCTAGAAGATAGATTAAGAAAAGGCAAACCAACATTTCTAGCTTTTGTAGATTTGGAGAAGGCTTTTGAAAATGCTGATTAGAATAAACTCTTTAAAGTTCTGAAGCAAGCAGGAGTAAAATATAGGGACCGTAAGGTTATTTACAACTTGTACAAAAACCAGACAGCGGTTGTCAGAGTTGAAGGGCATGAAAGGGATGCAGTGGTTAGAAAGGGAGTAAGACAGGGTTGTAGCCTTTCCCCAACGTTGTTCAATTTGTACATTGAGCAAGCTATAAAGGAAAGCAAGGAGAAATTTGGAGAAGGAATTAAAGTTCAGGGTGAAGAATTAAAAACATTGCGTTTTGCCGACGACATAGTAATTCTGGCAGAGACAGCAAAGGACCTGGAAGAGCAATTGAACGGAATGGACAGTGTGCTGAAAGGTGCATATAAGATGAACATTAACAAGAGTAAAACTAGGGTAATGGAGTGCAGTGTAAGAAAATCAGGTGATGCTGAAGGAATTAGATTAGGTAACGAAACAATAAAGGAGGTAGATGAGTTTTGTTACTTGGGCAGTAAAATAACAAATGATGGTCGCAGTACAGATGATATAAAATGCAGAATGGCAATGGGTAGAAAGGCGTTTTTGAAAAAGAAAAATTTGTTAACATCGAATATTGATTTAAGCCTAAGGAAGTCCTTTCTGAAGGCATTTGTATGGAGTGTTGCCTTGTATGGGAGTGAAACATGGACGATAAGCAGTGTGGACAGAAAGAGGATAGACGCTTTTGAAATGTGGTGCTACAGAAGAATGCTGAAGATTAGGTGGGTGAATCGCGTAACTAATGAGGAGGTACTGAACAGAATTGGGGAGAAAAGAAATTTCTGGCATACCTTGACTAAAAGAAGGGATAGATTGGTAGGACACATTCTTAGACATCAAGGAATTGTGAATTTAGCGTTGGAGGGAAGTGTGTGGGGTAAAAATCGCAGAGGGAGACCAAGAGACGCGTATAGTAAGCAGATTCAAGTGAATGTGGGTTGTCGTTCTTATGAGGAGATGAAAAGGCTTGCTCAGGATAGAGTAGGGTGGAGAGCTGCATCAAACCAGTCTCTGGACTGAAGACCACAACAACAACAACAACAACAACATTGTTAGACAGCTGGACCGAAAAGTCATTACAGAACCTACAAGATTGTTACGTTATGTGGGATGCATACGTACCTCCGGAACGCAATTCAAGTCGTTTAGCCGATCGCAATGGCTGAGGGGTCTGCGTCGAGCCAGTTACAGTCTGCACGGTCGCTTTGGTCGTTTGGTCGGGGGTTCGAATCCCCCCTCGGCCATGGATGTTTGTGTCGTCTTTAGTATAAGGTAGTTCATAAGTAGTTTTTAAGTTTAGGGACTGATGACCCCGCAGTTAAATCCCTTAAGCTTAACAAACATTTGAACATTTGAACAAGTCGTTTAGATACTTATGAGTATCGTATTACATTTTATGGACATATTGATAGGTGTTTGCCCTCCTCCAGCCCAAATTCTACTGCACAATCCTGTGCCAATGGTCTAGGACAATTCTCTACGCGTTCCCTGTTCGAGTTCCTACCGCCTCCAACGATTTTGTTAATGTGACTAAACCGTACTGTTCCTTCCTTTCGAGTCCCTGATTAGCACGCAGTTTTATATGCCAGGAAATTTCAAAAGAATATCCAGCAGTTGTAGGCGTAGCTTAAAGCCGCCTAAGGAGTCGCTGTTTCTCAGCAAACAAGTACCGGAGCAGAGAGTATTTGGTGAGTTAATCATAAGTGTCAGCATTGCATTTATGTTCACGACAGTTCGGGGTCCACGCCGCTCAGCGTGGTGACAGAAACACGAATGACTGCAGAAATGTGCCTTTCCAATAAGAGCTCTGCTGCAATTCAAGCATAGCTCATATGCGAAGGGCACATTTCTGCAGTCATTCACGCAAACAGAGTGTTTCAGCACTCGAAATTAGCTTGGCAGTTCCTTATGAATGTGAAATGTAACTCTTATGAAAATAGTATCCTGCCGGAAATACTTACCTACCTGCCCCCTGGCCGCTAGGATCTTTACTCCATCCTCAACGAAGTGTAATCACCGACTTTTAATTTCAAGACAACACAGCCGCTCCTGAAGTTTATTATATATACGCAATTTCACCAATCATCGTTGCAGCTAAGGTTTTATTGGCATCTTGTATCATCAAATGGTCTTTGCTCATTACAGAACTATTCAACGAAGGTCAGCCAACTTCTTTACGCCGAATCTTAGGATATTTTATTTGACGTAATCAGGAAATCATAATATCAACTAGCGGACAGAATCTTATCATTTAGAAACGTATTATCATTCATGACTGTATACAAATGGTAGCATCGAGATTGCATACCCTGTGTTCGCAGCTCGTTTAATTGGCTGGAGCTGGTTGTAGCCCCTACTGCTGTTGAGAGAACTCGAAACGGCTACTTCTCTATCAGTTCACTTGAATAGACTTGTAGAAAAAAAATTATGGGCTAGCTCGAAGTCCCCATTGAGTTCAAATATGTAGGCTTACACAATAACGTGAATCATGGTTCCAGGCGACTTAAGAATTACTTTTAGTATTATACGTCGCACAAGTAATTATTAGACGATAGATTTATGTACACTGTATTCCAACATCTTCGTACTTCTCTACAAATGCGAGAGAATCCCAGTGCTACGAAACACTTTCAGGAATTATCAATTAATTCAATGGAAATACCTGATTAAACAATAGAAATCCATTCCAGGCTTAGTAGGACCGTGGCTTTCTGGTTATTTTAGCGCATTTACTCATTATATAGCTGAAACAAACTCCAAATTGAATAGCTGTGTCGTCACGGCGATAAATTATCCGAAGTTTTAGAAGATTTATATCTTGAGTAACGACTTCCTGTTACCAATATTTCTGACTGGTTGTTCTCTGAAAATAAGTGAGGGTGTTCCAGGAGAATAGTAAATATTTTAGGAGGTGGTAGTATAGACTAAATGCAATCAAAATGCGTTATAATATGCCTCCAGTTGTTACAGAATACAGCAGGCTGAAGCAACAGGCTGCTCCGCGAGCAGGAGCGTACACGAACGCTCACCATCCCAGCTCGGTGGTGCTAGCTAATGTCACACACGCTAGCACTCAGCGGGCATAAGCAAGCAAACGCGCTTTTTAGTGCTGGTAGCAGAATACATAGCTCCACTTGAATTAGCGGTTTTTGCAGGCTTTTGTCTCTCAAAGCAAACCATGTCCCATATAATTCTTGACGTGGGTACTGATTTAGAGGCTCTAAAATTCGTGTTGCCATATTTACGACTAACGTGATGGAAACTGCGATGCGGTTCAGCGTGATAAGTCTACCGTGACTGTAGCTACAATCTTAGTAAAGCTTGGGAACCAGCGATTGGGTTAATTAAGAGTAACTCTAGCAAACGTAACGAAGTGACGACCACGGCGGACAGAGCCATCACACCGACGTCATCTCAGACGCCGCCGCAATCGGTTCCACTGCGCGACCGCGGCGCGGGGCCCGGACCGCGGAGGGGTCGCTCCGCGGGTCGAGGGTATTTAAATGGCCCGCTACCGGGCTAGAACCCAGTTCCCTTCGAGCAGCCGTAGCGTGCGGATCTCCGTGCCGGTGCGTTTTCAGGAGCTCAGTCCGTCAGTTCACCTGATGAAGGCGACATGTATGTTCGCCGAAATATTGTGCCCGTTGGACACTATAGACCGGCAGTACACCCGTGGATATTTTGATTATCAAATACGCCGGGAGAATCTCGAGAATCACAGAAAGGAATCTGAAAAATTTCATTAAAATATTGGAAAGTTCATGAAATATGAGCTACAGTAAAAAGTAACAACTTCTCAGTTATGTAAGCATGTCGGTACTCAACAGCTCTTGTGGAGATTTATCTGCTGCCATCTTTCTGCAGAAGATGTGGATAGAATTGTTCTTCAAATGAGATTTTTTTAAATATGTTTTTGAGGCAGTATAATCATCAGATGTAAATTGTCTCATTTTAGAAAAGGCTGATAGAACTACAATTCAGAAAGTGGCTCAATTTATATGTTATTTGAGACAATTTAAGAGATTTGGAATATTACTTTTGATTTCTACCTTAAAGCCATTCTATCCTCACTCTGTGTTTGTGACGCAGTTACTCCACGTAAAAATGAATCATAGCTCGACATCATTTCATTCAAATAACTAATTCAACAAATTCTGCACAAGTAATACACAAAGATCAAAAGTATTGTTCTATGAGGAAGTGAGTAATAATTGGCCGCCCTCCCCTTTGTTGTTAAAAAGGAGTAGGATATGTTTCGGAATTGGGTTTGACCTCTCCTTCTGCCTCGTTGTCATCAACAACACGAATATGAAAAACTCAATTTGCGATCACTGTAAAGAAGTTAGGGAGTAAGTTTAGGCTTTAAAGTCATTAGGGGAGGCCACTCACCATAGTCAGCTACGATGAACAGATAAGATCTCTCATACATCGTGAAAGATGCTATTATGAACAATATAAAAAACTTTTCCAATTACATGGGCCAGTATACCGCTTTTGGTTACTCTCACAACAGTTCCAAGCGACTCTTTACCTCTTTAGGAGGAAGGAAGCTTAGGGTTTTACGTTCCGTCGACAACGTGGTCATTAGAGACGGAGCTTAAGCTCAGATTTGTGGGGGAAGGATGGGGGACGAAATCGGCCGTGCCCTTTGAAAGGAACCATCCCGGCATTTGCATGGAGTGATTTAGGGAAATCACGGAAAACCTAAATCTGGATGACCGGAGGTAGATTTGAACCACCATCTTTCCGAATGCGAGTCCAGTGCGTTACCACTGCGCCACCTCGCTCGGTTTTCTTCTTTACCATAAATGTAGATTTCTTGGAAAATTTACAGTGAAATGGAGATCGCAGCTACCATTCGGTCGGAGGGGTTATCTCTGTAAGAAGTGTTAGCGACGGCGTTGTGCGATGAATGGCTGACGACAGTGAGTTGAGCTCCAGCTCGTACTACACAACGGCGCTCTCGATTAGATAAGCAGCTGCCACACGGCGCGTATGACGGGGAGTTCGCAGAATGTCGCCAGCTGATAACGCTCGGAGCAGCATCTTAGTAGGCGCTAAAATTTCCTTCCTTGCTCTTAATGTAAGGGTGAGAGACGGGCAACTGTTATCAGCCTCAAAAAGGTTGGTAAATTGTGAGTGAAAATGAGGAAGCAGGCGATAATTTTTTTCTACTCTACGAATCTGAAAACTTGAATACGGACTAACAGAGTTTGAGAAATATCTGCGTGAGCGGGAAATAAGGATTTATCTCGCGGTATGTCGGGAGAGGTACCGAGTCACAACTGCAGAAACGTAATGATATACACAAATAATAGGCGCGCTATTCCTAGATATTTAGTTAAATTGACGGCCTGTAGATTTGACTGATTTATCGTGTAAATGAAACTTAACCATCTTCATTTAGTGATCATATGGATGAGTTCACACTTTTCATTGTTTAGGTTCAATTGCCAGTTTTTGCACCACGCAGATATATAAATCATTCTGAAGCTGCTTTTGGTCTTCTGGTGACTTTACTGCCTGAAAACCGACAGCATCATCTGCGAACAGTCTAAAAGGGTTACTCAAATTGTTTCCTAAATCTTTTATAAAGATGAGGAAGATTGGGGTCCCTATAAAACTTCCCTGGGGAACGCCAGATATCAATTCTGTTTTACTCGGTGACTTTCCATCATTTACTACGTACTGTGTCCTTTCTGAGAGGAAATCGAGAATTCCATAGAGATGACGATTATTTCGTGTGGCATTTCTGTCCTTTAGACCCAAAGTGGGATGGTGTTCGGCCTGCCTGTTGCAAGTCTTCAGGTGAGGCCACATGGGCGACTTGCGCGTCGATGATGAAATGATGAGGACGATACAACACCCAGTCCCCGAGTGGAGAAAATCTTCAACCCGATCGGGAATCGAACCCGGGCCCCCTGCGTGGTAATCTAGCACGCTGTTCACTGGAATACCGAATTCCATAGAGATATTCCAGAAACATGTAATTTTATGAGAAGACGCTTGTGAGATACAGTATCAAAAGTCTTCCGGAAATCAAGAAATATGGAATCGGTTTGTATATTCAAGCTTGTCCTAATCAGCTATGGGTTTGTAGTATTCTTGTGATAAAGTGCTGGACTCACAACGTGTAGATCGCAGGTTCGATTCACAGTTATCAGATGCATTTTTTTTAACTTTTCGTTTTAAACTAGTCGACACCTATCTTCTATGTGAGGAGTCGGCAGAAATGACACGAATGTTGACTTCATTAGTGTCAAAGCTCGATAGTCCGCATTCGCTGAATATAATACACCTAGACGCATTTGCCGTCCAGACCTGTCAAAATCTGTTTCATAAAGCCTCTGAGAAGTATTTTATTTGAACAAAGCCTACAAAATGTAAGGCATACTACAATTAACAATGAATTTATGAACTCTATTATCTAACGATAATCACACAATAATAAAGTATAATCAAATAAGAAAAACTTACAGAACAGGTTCGATAGTTAGAGATGCCCGGGACTACCTCGGACTATCGAAACTTTTGTGGAAAATAGGAATAACTTGATGTTGAAAATAATATAGGTGCCTAATACGAATCTTGTCATCTGGGGTCATGCAATGCCCCCGCCAAATCGAGCACTCAGCTGTAGAACCCTTTTTCGAAGCCATTTACGGCACTTACTACCCTATATACCTTCATTGTGAGTATAGCTACAAACCCCAACTTTCGGTGACCAAGAGTATCTACTATAACTAGCTGTATTCCCAAATAATAATATTCTGTACCTTATATTTTATGAAATCTTGATAGTCTAAAATCGTTAATTTTGTCACTCACTCACAGTTCATCATAATTCTATAGTACCGTACTTCTAAAATACACAGAAACTTAAAATTTTGTATTTAGTTAGTACTTATACTGTAATGGAAGGAAAATTTCAAACATTCCTAAATATTTATCCTGATTTCGAACGTTCAGATTGCTAGGCGGAATATTATCTGCTAACTTTATTTTAAATGTAATGTAATTTTCATGATCTTACGGTTTTCCGGGGTGGTAGCACATCGCTCTCGGTCAGAGGGCTCAACGCCCTTTGTAAAAACGAGAAAAACCCTTGATTATCTACCAACATTTATAGCGACAATATCAATATTATAAATATTTATTTCAATAATAAATATATTGATTTGACAATAGCATGGTGACATAACCTAATATTTAAAATACTTTATGCATATGTGAGTGTACTTCATTCTTATGTGATTACATTTGGTTACATAATGGAATATAAATTATTGTTATGTAATTATGTCTGTGTGAATTACTATATCATTATATTTACTCTTATGGTGATATTGACAAGACATTACCGATATATTTATTATACAAATAAAGATGTATGGTACTGACATAGTCGCTATAAATGTTGTTAGATAACTTATTAGATAACAAATTATGACAAGGTGTTGAATAGATTGTTCCATGAATACTAACTAAAATAACCAGTTTGCTTTTCCATGAGATCTCAAAACTTTTTACGGTGGAAGGAATTCGTTGCAAGACTTGCATCTTTGCACATTTTATGTTTTTGATGGGATAAAGTTTAGTTCCATAAGGGTGTGCCTTATTTTGATATATTGATGAAACATGAGTCTACCTCAACACAGAACCATAGATTTGTCTATTGTCCACTGCCCTGAAAAGTATGACAAAGGTAGAATTGGTACAGCCTGTCAGCAGGTCTAGATTCACTAGATTGTGAATTTTTTGCAAAATACAAAGCTCGCAAGATCCCATAAACCCCACGCCTGCACATGACTCGGCGAAAGAATGGTAATCCAAAGAGTCATTGTCAGTTCACCTAAAAGTAAGAATAATGTCTGAACAATACACGTTCACAAACATTGTTGCTGAGGGGAACCGTACAAGACGTGGAGAAATCAGCGGAAGTGTGCAACATTTGTACTGAGGTCGATTTGAGGAGGCTGGTGGAATTGGTTCAGCATAGCCATTACATCTGTTAGCATCTCTAGTGCGAACCATTCTGCCTGAATCATAGTTTATTTCATAGGATGGAAAAATATCAACGGAAAATATTACTGCGAAAGTTCTAACAGTCCGAATAAAATATGTTACTAAGAACGTATTTTTTTGCAATTACCTACTATATTATCTGGGTGTATCCTGACTTTATACCAAAAAACGAATGATTTATGTAAGAATTCAACATGATAATCAAATTAAAAGGTGTACACAGTGTGCTCTACTTACCGTGAGTCTTAGAATTACTACTGGAGAGCTGCAACGGATATTGGAAAACGCCGAAGTGCTCGTGGTTCTCTAAACCTTTCAGAATCACCGATAATTCACGCGGATTTTAGCAGGTGACTGATTTGAGCGAGATAAACATAAAAGTTAAGGAATGCCACCCGGCCGGTACGATCTGTAGTGCGAAGGGTATTGGGGCAGCACGCCGGCACCCCCTCCATCGCTAGCTGGAGACAGAAGAGTGTATTAAGTGGGTTCAGTAGTTTGTCAGTCTTGGGTCCGATAACCTCCCTTAGCTTTCCAAACAGAGTGTAGCGTTCGGTTGCACGCGGGCTCTGGCAGGATATGTGCGGGAAGCACGCATTTACCCGTCTCCTCTTCCCCTTCTGTCTGATCAGCCCTCGCCGTCCCCTCGCATACCGTCTGCTTCCCATGGCATAGCAAAAACGCAACACGGTCGTCCTGCCTGACAGGGATACCGAACTTTTTCAGCCGCGCGGGATTAGCCGAGCTGTCTGGAGTGCCACGTTACAGATCGCGCGGCCTCCCGCGTCGGGGGTTCGATTCCCCCCTCGGGCATGGATGTGTGTGTTGTCCTTAGGTTAGGTTAGTTTAAGAAGTTTGTAGCTGGCCGCGGTGGCCGAGGGGACTGAGGCGCTCCAGTCACGGTCTGCACGGCCACTACGGTCGGGGGTTCGAATCCCCCCTCGGGCATGGATATTTGTGACGTCCTTAGTATTAGTTAGTTCATAAGTAGTTTGTAAGTCTAGGGACTTATGAAAATTCAAATGTTTGTAAATCTATCGGACCAAACTGCGTGGTCATCAGTCCGTAGCTTACAAACTACTTAAACTAAGGTAAACTAACCTAAGGACAACACACACACACACGCCCCAGAGAGGACTCGAACCTCCGACGGCGAGCAACCGAAAAAAAATGTTCAAATGTTTGTACGACTTATGGGACTTAACTACGGGGTCATCAGTCCCTAAGCTTACAAACTACTTATGAACTAGCTAAGACTAAAGACGGCACAAATATCCATGCCCGAGGGGGGATTCGAACCCCCGACCGTAGTGGCCGTGCTGACCGTGACTGAAGCGCCTCAGTCACCTCGGCCACCGCGGCCGGCGGCGAGCAACCGCGCGCTCCGCAGCGAAGCGCCTTAGACCGCTCGGCTACTCCACCGCGGCTAGTGACTTATGACCAAAGTAGTTTTGTCCCATAGAATTACAAACATTTTTGAACTTTTTCAACCACATCCGTACCGTAATGATCGACAAGAAAAAATGTACAAATGTTTGTATAGCTTATGGGACTTAACTACTGTGTTATCAGTCCCTAAACTTACAAACTACTTATGAACTAGCTAATACTAAGGACGGCACAAATATCCATGCCCGAGGGGGGATTCGAACCCCCGACCGTAGTGGCCGTGCAGACCGTGACTGGAGCGCCTCAGTCCCCTCGGCCACCGCACTGATCGACAAGATCTCGTGTTAATATTACATGGACATCCACTTCTGTCCTATCTTTAAAACTTCAAGATTTCAACTCATTAAAAAGTTGGCTATTAGCAGGTCGCATTATTAACTGTGCTATCATCATAAAAAAGGACGGACGACACCAGAAGAGCTATAATCATATAATACTGCAAAGAAAGCTAAGACATGTAATGCAGCAACTGGTGGTGAGATTTACTGAAAGTTTAATGAAAGTATATGTGGAGTATTAGTACTTGTTTACATTAACCCATCAAGCGTACGCTGCCTTCTAGAGGACAGCACCTGCAGCGTGACACCTATTGCGCATGTACCATCAGTGCTGTAACTGCTATACCTAATGAGATAGTAGAAAAACACTCTGAAACAATAGGGTTAACACTTGGAACTATAAGGATTTAATAGGCTAAATCACTTTAGGCACAAAGAGTAAAATTAAGCTATAAAAATTAGTTGCTTACAAGATTTTTTTGACATTCAGAATGCTCAAAGCGTGGCAGTATACCAAATGCATCAGAAGACAATCGAAACTCGTCTATAGCGATACACAACTAGCTCTTTACTCACACGAAGTGATGAGTGCTATTGCCAAGGGATCTCAAACGGATTCCGTAGTTCTTGATTTCCAGAAGGCTTTTGACACCTTACCTCACAAACGGATAGTGGATTTCCTGTCAGAGACGACACAGTTTGTAGTAATCGATGATAAGGCATCGACTAAAACAGAGGTGATATCGGGCGTTCCACAGGGCAGTGTTATTGGTTCTCTGCTGTTCCTTATCCACATAAACGATTTGGGAGAAAATCTAAGCAGCTCTCTTAGGTTGTTCGCAGATGACGCCGTCATTTACCGTCTAGTAAAGAACAAAACCAACTGCAGAACGATCTAAATAAGATATCAGTATAGTGTAATAATGAAAAGTGTGAAGTAAACCACATGAGTACGAAAAGAAATCCGTTAAACTTTGTTTACAAGATAAATCAATCAAAAGTGAAGGCCGTAAACTCCACAAAATACCTAGGAATTACCAGTACTTCAGACTTACGCTGGAAATAACACGTAGATAACGTCGTGAGAAAGGCGAATCAGACACTGCATTTAATTGGCAGAACCCTTAAAACATGCAACAGAACTAGTAAAGAGACTGCATACACTACACTTGGAGTATTGCTGCCCAGTGTGGGATCCTTATCAGGTGGGTTTGACGGAGGACATCGAAAGAGTCCAAAGAATGGCATCTCGTTTTGCATTGTCACGATACAGGGGAGACCACGTCACGGAAATGATACAGGATCTGGGATGGGAATCATTACAACTATGCCGTTTATCGCTGCTGCATGAGCCACTTACGGAACTCCAATCGCTAACATTCTCCTCCAAATGCGAAAATATATGCGTTTGGTAGGTGGATATATATTATGGGCATGTATTTCTCTGGCTTTCTTACATCTATGCTTACAGATCGGATGATGACAGACAATTATCGCTCTTAGCTGGTTTTTACATAATAAAAAGAAAGTTCACAAGTTGACAGGTATGTGATGTTATTGTAGTGATTACAAAATTTATAAATCAAATGTTCAAATGTTTGTTAAGCTTATGGGACTTAACTGCGGGGTGATCAGTCCCTAAACTTACAAGCTACTTATAAACAAACTTTACTAAAGACAACACTAACATCCTTGCCCGAGGGAGTATTCGAACCTCCGACGTGGAACGGCCTCGCGCATCGGCGCATAGCGCCTCAGCGCGCTTGTCCACTCCGCCGCGGCAATTTATAAATAATTTGGCAGTACGAGCGCACTCGACGGAATACTGTTACATTATTTCCCTAGCCTAGACGCATGCATTGATACGACTGGGCAAATTCGTCGATTCCTCTCCTGAGGCAGGCTGGTCTGTTACTGTTGTAAGTGGTCCTTGAGGTACGGAGCTGACGTTCAAGATGGTCCCACTCGTCTTCTATTGGGGCCACATCTGAGGGTATTGCTGGGCACAGGAGTACCTCAATTTCACGCAGAGAGCTCATAGGGGAACGTGCAATGTATGGACGAACATCGTACTACTGACAAATGACGCCACGGCATTGTAGCGTGACAGAAAACAGAAGAGCACGCCGGTCGTCCTTGAAGTATCATTGCGGCGTAAGGTTTCCTCATTCGTTATCAGACGTGACATAAAGCCATATCTGACAGCTCCGGACATCATGACGCAACAAGTGCCACTACTATGTCTCTCAAAAACATTGGAAGAACAGGATCTTTCCCTAGGTCGTTGTCGTACTCGCCATCGATGATCATCCAAGCTTGTGTAGAAATACGATTCATCGCTTAACACATTCCAACGCAATTTATAAGCATTCCTGCTTCCGAGTCACCTTGCCACTTCAAACGCAACTGTTTACGCTATAGACTTAACTCCAAGCTGCTTATGGTATGGTAATTAACTAATGCGGCTATTGCTAGACCAATGGTGTGGGATGACACGAATGCTGCAGAGAGGCTATTAACATTCGTATGTCAGGTGCAGATGTGAGGGAGCTACGATGTGCTTGTTGAACAATACGGAGATCCTCTCTTGCGGTGTTCAGACATGGTCGAACACCGCAACATGGCCTTGACGACGAGTGCGTCTACCCTCACTTTCCCATTTTGTACAAAATTGGGACACGGTCACATCTGAATACCCGACAAATATGGATACTGCACAACTGGACCAGTAGGTGAACTTGTGACGCACAGTGAGGCTCATTCTAAACTCCGTTAGTTGCTGATAAGTCTGTCTCACACGTCTATGTTGCCTGTCGGTGTCCTTTGCAGTGATCATTCAATATCTGGCACTTTTATCACCCTTTATATACCCTGACAAGAACGTTAACAATAAAAAATACGAACAATACTAATTTATTCTACTGAATTTTCTACTTCTCAAACTAAATTAAACTCTGTTGCTGCGCGGGTATGGCCGTGAGGTCTAATGTGCGCCGGCCGCGGTGGCCGAGGAGACTGAGGCGCTCCAGTCACGGTCTGCACGACCACTACGGTCGTGGGTTCGAATTCCCCCTCGGGCATGGATATTTATGACGTCCTTAGGATAAGCTAGTTCATAAGTAGTTTGTAAGTTTAGGTACTGATGACCCCGTAGTTGAGTCCCATAGACTCTACAAACATTTCAACATTTGTCTAAGGTGCAATGCCACGAATTGCGCGGCTACTACCCGTCATAGGTTCGAGTCCTTCCTTGGGTATGGGTGTGTATGTTGTTATTACCGTAAGTTAAAAAAGTTTGTAAATTTAGTGATCGATGACCTCATCAGTTTGGACACTTAGAGGATTTACAAAACATTTGAACTTTTATTTTTGACCTCTGTTGTTGTAGTCTTCGGTCCAAAGATTGATTTGATGTAGTTCTCCACGCTACCCTATCCTGTGCAAGCCTTTCGTCTTCGAATAAGAAAGGCAACCCACATCCATTTGAACTGCTTACTATTTTCGTCTGTTAGTCTCCTTCTGCGATTTTACCCCTGCCCCAAACACACTTCCCTCCAGTACTAAATTTAATATTTCTTGATGTTTCATAACGTATCCGTCCAATCAGTCCCTTCTTTCAGTCAAGACATACCAGAAAATTCTTTTTTCCTCAATTCTGTTCAGTACCTCCTCATTAGATACTCGATATACCCATCTATTCTTCAGCATTCGTCTTAGACCACATTTCAAAAGATTCAATCATCTTTTTGTCTGAACTCCTTATCGTCCACATCTCACTCCAGTACAATATTACACTACAAATAAATGCTTTCGCAAAGGACTTCCTAACATTTAAATCAATATTTGTTGTTAACAAATTTCTCTTATTCAGAAATGCTCTTCTACCCATTGCCATTCTGCATTTTATATCTTTTTTATTCCTACCATCGTAAGTTATTTTGCTGCCCAAACAACATACCACATCTACTGCCTTTTATGTGTCGTTTCCTAATTAATACCCTCAGCATCGCCTGATTTAATTCGACTACATTCTACAGCCTTCTTTTGCTCTTGTTAATGTTCCTCTTACACCCTCCTTTGAAGAAAATCTAAATTTCTTTCAATTACTCTTCTAAGCTCTTTGCTGTCTCTGACAGAATGACAGTGTAATCATCAAACCACAAAGTTTTATTACTTCTCCGAATCAAATGTTCAAATATTTGTAAACCTATTAGACCAAACTGCCAAGGTCGTCAGTCCCTAGAATTACAGCCTAACTTAAACTAACCTAAGGACAACACACACACACCCATGCCCCAGGGAGAATTCGAAACTTCGACGGCGAACAACCACGCGCTCCGCAGCAAGGCTGCCTTAGAGCGCTCGGCCATTCCACCGCGGCTATTACTTCTCCCTGAGCTTTAATTTGCATATCTTCTTTCTATCCTTCATAGCGTGTTCAGTGCACAGATTGTACAACGCTGGGGAAAGGCTACTACCATGTCTTACTCCCTTCCCAAGCGACGCTTCCCTTTCAGGCCCTTCGACTCTTATAACTGCTATCTGGTTTCTGTACAAGTTGCATATAACTTTTCATGTCCTATATTTTATTCCTACTGTCTTCAGAATTCGGAAGAGTGTATTGCAGTCAACATTGTCTGAATCTTTCTCCAAATCTACAAAAGATATGAGTGTAGTTTGGCCTTTCCTTTACCTATTTTCTATCTATAAGTTGTAGAGTCAATACTGCCTAGCGTGTTCCTAAGTTTGTCCTAAATCCTCGCTGGCTATGGTGTGTATATGTGCGAAGTTACATTGACATCCGATGTCGACGCTGGGCGCTTCACTATTTTTCCCGTTTCTAATGAACATGCTGTCGACGGGACGTTAGACCATAGTCCTCCTTCCTTGCTTTCACGTTTTTAAAATAGGAAGAGCACTCGGCACACATTATGATGATGAGTTGCCTATCTTAATGTGCATAAAATATTATCTCTGCCCAATTTTATTTTAAACACCGTACCGATACACAGCTGACCACTAAAAGTATAATACTAGGAAGGATAGGCAGTCAAGAACTTGTGTATTGCGATCTTTAACAATATGAGATTATGTAATTAACTGTCGAATATGATCGTTTTTTGTTCAGATGTTTGGTGTGTGTTATGTGACGTAGGCTTACTGATCTCCAAATCTTTGAATTAGGGACTCTCAGCGTTCAGTGTTATTGTGATACTGTACTACTCCTACCTCTCCGGGGGACACCACCTTGACGAAGCACTGTCCGTGCGGGGGGAGAGGCTTGCGTATCCGTGTGAAGCTGAGGGCTATACCGAAGGTAGAGAACGGTAACGGTACTCCTCCCCGGTGTGTGTATTTTAGGGGTGCATTCGGCCATGAAATCACTTTTATGGATGACAGTGTGGGATCGAATCGAACGCACGGGATGAGGAATTCTTAGAACGAGAGAATATTCGAAGGATGGACTGGCCTGCCCGAACCGACGTCTTAAATCCCATAGATAACTTCGAATAGAAGCGTCATTTCTATTCGTCTGTTCGTGTATTTATTTCAGCTACATTCTGAACTGTATGGTAGCAGATCTTTTTATGAAAGATTACTTACTTATTGATTTTTTTTACACCATTGTATTTTGCATAAACTTCATAATGAAGTCTTTCATTATCATTTTGAAACATTTATTTAGCAAATGCTGCAATCGTTTAGTATTTACATATTTCATATTTACATTTCGTTCATGGATTATGTTTTGTGAAATATAGTTTATAGCCATTGTAATTTGTAAACTTTTTTGTTGGTCCGTTGGTGTTGAAATAATACAGAATGAGAGCAAGACTAACGCGCGTGCCCGCACACACCCACACACGCGCGCACGCACACATGCAGAGGGTCAGAACAGGAGCCGTCAAAGCTCGCGTTACAGTTTTCAAAACACTCTCGTGATATGCAATACTTCTAGCGTCACGGTTAATTAATTAAATGGCGTAAGTTCCGAACCACTGGCAGAGGTGAAAATTTGTATTTTCTGCATCCGCAAGTATACCAGTTAACGTGAGCTCTTTTCCAAAATATGTACAGCCTAGCGTCCACATAGACTATATTCAAAGCACAGCCGAAAACAAAAGTTGTAAGAACATTGAACTTGGATAATTTAGAGTATTGACATTTTAATAAAAGCTGCTCATACTGTTGCGGATGACATACTGTATACCAGGAAAAAGGAAGCAAAAGTGTAGAAACTAAATAGTATAAATGTACGATAATAACATCCTTTTAAGGAAATTAGAATTCTATGGTGTCACGAGCAACGCTGCAAAATGGTTCAAGTCATACATCGCTAACAGGAAACAAAGGGGTGTCAATGCAAGGGACTACTGAATTAAACCATCAGTCATTGTAGGATGGTGTCCCACAAGGATCCATCTTAGGGCCATTGCTTCTTCTTGTGTAGATTAATGATCTATCATCAGTTACACAGTCAGAAGCAGAGTTCGTTTTGTTTGCAGATGATACAAGTACTGCAATAAATAGCATGTTGAGCATAATTTTAGAAATGCCTGCCAATGCTATTTTCATGAACATTAATAAACGGTTTAAAGCCAACTCATTTTCATTAAACTTTGAAAAGACTCACCACATGCAGTTCGGAACATGTAAGAAGTTTCCATTCAGCATATGCATAAACTATGAAGAAGAGCAGATAGAAGATTTTGAAAGTATTAAATTCCTAGAATTACAATTTGATACTAAATTCAGTTGGGAGGAGCACAACATAGAACTGCAGAAACGACTTAGCAAATCTGCAGTTGCAATTCGAGTGTTATCAGACATAGGAGACATAAAAAAAGCTTGCATACTTTCATTCCATAATGTCATATGGTATAATATTTTAGGGTAACTCTTCAAGTCAAGCAAAATTTTTCAGAGCCCCAAATCGTGTAATACATATTATTTGTGGAGTAAATTCAGGGACTTCTTGTAAAAGCCTGTTCAAAGAACTGGGTATACTAACTACTGCCTCTCAGTATATTTATTCATTATAGAAATTTTTCATTAATAATATATCCCTTTTCCAACAAACAGTTCATACATACAATAGTAGGAACAAAAACGATCAACACAATGACTTAAAAACAACTTACTTTAGTTCAAAAGGGGTCAGTTACTCAGCAACATACATTTTGTATAATTTACCAGCAACCATTCCCGAATTTTTCAACAGAACCAAATGATGTATGTATCTGTATTCATACTATTAGTATTATTATATCAGATTGTAAAAAAAAAAAAAAAAAAAAAAAAAAAAAAAAAAAAAAAAAACACACACACACACACACACAAGTTCTGACGTATTGTTTGTTGTAAAATTTGTAATTATGTCATTTCTGCATGTTTCTAGAGTGAACCAATCAAATGATAACTGTGGAATTCCACTGAAACTAGATTGGGTATAAAAGTAAACAGAAATGTTTTAAGACGAACCCACAATTTTATGTATTATCGTATTCTGTCGAGGAATACATTATTATTGCCGTGGTATTTCAGAGTAACAAGTCAGTGATATCCTGCTTGTGTGATAATGCCTTATGTTGATATCGAATCTCTTCACATTGAGTCGTATAGTAGCCGAATTTTATACATTTGATTCTTGTTGGAACGATACCGTTTATTGTTTTCTTCCCATAATAAGCACCAATTCAAGTATGCTGCAACAATATTCAGAAAAATATTACTAACGGTTAAGATAGTAGAATGACACTTATTGAATTAGAGGAGCATATGTACCTAAAGAAGGAAAGTCTTCTAGAGCCTCAGACAACTATACTGTATACAATTATTACCATTTTTTCATTTAGTGTTTCATGTGAAATGTTTCCATTAGGACAAAACTACCTTTCCAGCCTTTACACCTCAGACTGTAAGTAGGCATTCCATCAAATAGCAGCAAAAGTGATTTCATACTCCGGTGATAGGCCATTTACTTTGATCTTGTGATTCTGATGAGCAAACGTTTTGCATCTACGCAAAAGTTATAAGTGACAGCTCTTTTCTCTACTCCCATACTTTTATCCTCAGTCCTTAGTGTAGCCCTCGTCTAATTTACGACAGCTAGAATTCTATTCACGATGAAGTGTCATTGCATATCAAGCAGTGTCTCATGTGGGGCAGAGAAATCAGGTGCGGAGTAATGACACGATACACAACTTGCTACACTGACTTCTGCAATGACAAGAACATTGACAATAGGCCTTTTTAATAAAAGCGTCGGAAAGTACGTTACTTGGTGAGAGAATCGATTTAGTGCTTGCTGATATTACCATACATCTTGCTCTTCTTAAAATTAGCCGTCTCTAATGGCCACTTTGTCGACTGGACGCTAAACATTAATCTTACTTCCTTCTCGTTGAAGTTAAGAAAGCCATTCCACCAAAGAATCATCAGATTTTAGCAGAAAAAAATGTTCAAATTTTTGTATAGCTTATGGGACTTAACTACGGGGTCATCAGTCCCTAAACTTACAAACTACTTATGAAGTAGCTAATCCTAAGGACGGCACAAATATCCACGCCAGAGGGGGGTTCGAACCCCCGACCGTAGTGGCCGTGCAGACCGTGAATGGAACGCCTCAGTCCCCTCGGCCACCGCGGCCGGCCGCAGAAAAAAAGGTTGTTGACACAGTACATGCAAGTGCACATCATTGAGTGGAACGCTAGATAAATTTGCTACCGGCATAGCTCAGGCATGAAATTTGCACCTCTTGTTCAGTACGAGCTAGCTAGGCGCTGCTGCCAAAACAACTCATCTGCATTTTATTGGATCTGGCTTCGGCTGAAAGGTCACGCACGGGCGGGCCGAGGTGAAACGTTGATACGCGATTGCGTTTAAACGTTAAAACACTACACAGGATTATCGTGTCCACACTACATTCTGTACTCCCACAGAATAACGACAATGTTTATTCCCGGAGATGAGGTCCGTCCAATGCAACTAAATGAAAGGCTGTCTGTACACCTTATTAAAGTTCCACATGATTCATGAGTCGTGAACGATTTCCCGATTTCTTGGCCATCCTCAGATAAGTTAAGGCTAAACTGTTAACATCAGCGATACTTCATAGCTGTAGAAATATATGTGACATTTTACAAATATACAAAAACACAAAGACGTTCTGAGAAAATAAATACTTTGTACTAAACTTTGATTTGCAGTTTCATACACGAACATTAAGCCAGTTTAAAGGGCCAAGAGGCTCCCTCTCTGAAACCAACTGAATAACTGAAAGTTATTTTTAGCTGGCACGTCCATGTCGCGGAGGGTGATCAAATTAAATAGTCGGTGGCTAAGATTTGCTTACGAATAAATATTGTGGGCTATATCGCAACAGTCTTCTTCAGGGATATGCACGAAAACCACAATCTCGGCAAAGACATAGGAGATAGACTTTCGTTTGGTGCAGTTGGCGCCGCGCTGGAATAGCCGAGCGGTCTGGAGCGCCACGTTGCGGATCGCGCGGCTTCCCGTGTCGGAGGTTCGATTCCTGCCTTGGGCATGGATGTTTGTGTTGTCCTCAGTGTACGTTAATTTATAAGTAGTTCGTAAGTTTAGGGACTGATGACCCCGCAGTTAAGTCCCATAAGCTTAACAAAAAAATTTTTGGTGCAGTTGGCAGAAATGGCAGCTTTTAAAATGGAAGTTTGGTTTCTTAAGTATATTAACATAACCAGCATGAGGGAAGAATACCCTAACAGAAAATCATCTGGTCTACCAGCTAAGGAGTTGAGACAATGTGTCTGCAGCCCATCTTTCATCAAAAATAAAATTTAAAATATATCAACAAAGCACCGGAGATAGACTGACAGGAAGCTAAACGAAAATTTTTCAAGGAAACGAACTTTATGAGTAGTAATGTGAAAAGTTATACAGAGGAGTATCAAAAGAAGAACGATCAGCGGAAGAACGATGACAATTCCCCGGTGGAGTAGCCGAGCGGTCTAAAGCGTCTCACTGCGGAGCGCGCGGTTGCTCGCCGTGGAGGTTCGAGTCCTCCCTGGGGCATGTGTGTGTGTGTGTGTGTGTGTGTGTGTGTTTGTCCGTAGGTTAGTTTACCTAGGTTTAAGTAGTTTGTAAGCTACGGACTGATGACCACGCAGTTTGGTCCGATAGATTTACAAACATTTGAACATTTTTGAACGATCACAAGGAAGATTATCTCTAGCAGTTAAAAACAAGTGCAAAAAATAAAGAAATACTTGAATACAGCTGACGGCTTCTGCTCTAGCGCTTGAGGACAGGTGTGTTTCTGAATTTCTGTAAGAAGGCCCTAGAGTAGCAGCAAGAACCGTTCCGATGAATGATTGTTGAACACTTTTGTACAGGCACATTTTAAAAGTGTTCAGCAAAGGTAGGCGGATGGCACTGCAGGTGTTTATGAGGAGAGGGGCCCTACAGAACTCCTTCACCGCTTGTCACGGTCACGCGCGAGAAAAACGCAAAACGGGAGGGCTGGAGTATAAACACTCTTTTGCTTCGGGTAACATTCAGATTTCGTCGACTGGTTCTGAAAGATCAAATTCAAATCCAATGTTTTTAAATCTATGGGATTTAAGTTCTTTCGTCATCAGTTCCTATGCTTACAAGCTACTTAAAAACACGCACCCATGCCCGAGGGAGGAATCGAACCTCCGACGGCGACCAACCGCGCGCTCCGTAGCAAGGCGCCTTAGAACGCTCGGCCACTCTACCGCGGCTTCTTAACGGTTCCTAGTGGTTCTGTCCAGTATATCACAGCAAAAATTGCGATCGCGCTCTATTCCAAAGGGGACAGACAACGTTCGATGCAATTGGGTCAAGAACATCGTCCTTCTGTTCATCAAACTAGGAACTGTCCATTTCTACCGCTAAATGTGTCTCAACGTTTCAGAAAAGCGGGAGATTGGGACTCATTTACCTTTACTTCTTCTTAGGGCTTCGCGTAGATTGGTTCCTTGCGGACGTAGTTCGTGTTTCTTCGTTCTTCATAATGAACCATACAGCATCGTCGCGTAGAAATATATATATATAGGTTAGTGTATGCGGCGTTTGTTTTCTCTTACATCTCGAAAATAAAAGGCACCACACGAATCTATGCCGTATATAAAATGTTTACCTCGGCCAGCGACAGGGAAACTTCGTGGTTTCAATTTACGTCACAAAGGTGTTAAGAGGAGGGGTGAATGGGAGAAGTCGAGAGGAATGGCCGCGCGGTCTAAGGCGCCTTGCTACTGATCGCACGGCCGCTCCCCGTCGGAGGTTAGATGCCTCCCTCGGGCATGAGGGTGTGTGTGTGTGTGTGTGTGTGTGTGTGTGTGTGTGTGTGTGTGTGTGTGTGTGGTTCTTAGGATAATGCAGTTTGTGTAGTTTAAGTAGTTTGAAAGTCTAGGGACGGTTGACCTCTGCAGTGTGCTCACATAGGTTTACAAACATTTGAACACTTGGAATTGGAAAAACTGGGGGTGGCCGAGGTGGAATGGCAGAGTGCTCTAAAGTGCCGTTCTGTGGAGTGCGTGATTGGTCCTAGTAGGAGGTTCGATTCCTCTCTCGGGCATTTCCGTGTGTGTTGTCCTTTGTTTAATTTAAGTGGTTTTTAAGTATAGGGTCTGATAACCTCAGTAGTCACGTCCCATAGGTTTACATACATTTGAACATTTGAAACTGGGGAAGACGACGTTTCCATCGAATGTCAAGTTCATGGGGAAGTTGGAAAATATTGTTACGGGCCAAAATTGTGACAGAGAAACTTGTTAAAATCTTAGATTGCTCAAGCAATCACCAACCAAGTTAGACGGAAGCAGGTCATCGGCTCTCTCGTAAGTGCGACGCCAGTCTCTTGTGACGACAGTAAACGCTATGTCGGCGAGTCGAAAGCCTACAGCCCTCAGACTGCTGACTGCGACGGACAACAAGGAGAGCGAGAGTGTATATTCGTCAGCCTGTAAATATTCATAACTACACGTAACTTTGTCACAAGAGTGAATAAGACCGAGGATACGTCAGTGGTTAAAGGGCTCATTGAGTGAACGCTGTACTCATAAGTAGGACTCATTCGGTCGTTACGAACCGTCCCATACTGCATAGCTTCAGCCGATTTCTGTTTATATACTCCCGCAATCAGAAATGTAGTCACTTGGTCTTTGGAATCGATGATACTCAGGAGGGTAATCGTTGAACCAATTATCACTGTTCAGCTTATGTCTCAGGTAAAGCAGTACAGACTAGTAGCCACTAATCGCAGCTAGGAGTTGGAGTCCGGATACAACTAAAGTACTACACTTCGAACTGACCATCATCCTGGGAGATGTCTACCGTCTTCACAACGCTGAATATGATTGCTGCCCGAGGGCAGCTCAGTCTTCATTGGTTAGTTTCCTAAAGGCTAATGATCCTATCGACGAGCTAGCACTCTGGTGCTAACCCTGCAGCTGGTATGATGAGTTCATCTGTCATCACGGCATCCGACTCCGGTGCTTCCAAGCATGGAACCATAAGCAGCGGCATAGACCAGAGAAGGGACCTAGGACTCCCCCTGACAGTATCTACTTCGATCCCCAGACGCCGCGGCGCGGGCATCTCCGTCCGAACGGCACAGCAGCCGGCCCATAGCAGACGCAGCAACATGGCTAGGCGACGTCACCTGCTGATCTAGCTCCTGCCGAGCTAGCGCCTGCACCAGGAAATCTTGTATTCAGTCGAATAAACTTGTAAACTCTAAAAGCCGCGTGGGAGTAGCCGAGCGGTCTGGAGCGCCACGTTACGAATCGTGCGGCCATTAGCGTTGTCATAGGCTAGTTTAACTTAGTTTAAGTAGTTTGTAAGTCTAGGGACTGATGAGCAAAGTAGTTTGGTCCCATAGAATTACAAACATTTGAACATTTTGAAACTCCAATACAGTTTTACTAGTGTCCTCTGGCGCTCCCATAGGTATCAAGCCTCATCCTGACATAAAGCTGCCGCGGCGGAATAGCCGTGCGCACTGAGGCGCTGTGCTGCATTGCGCGCTGTCGTTTCCAGTCGGAGGTTCGAATCCTCCCTCGGGCATGCGCGTATTTGTCGCCCTTAGTTTAAGCTAGTATAAGTAGTTTGTAAGTCTAGGGACTGATAACCTAAGTCGTTGAGTCTCATAGGATTACAA
Source organism: Locusta migratoria (assembly GCA_026315105.1). Taxonomy (NCBI): domain Eukaryota; kingdom Metazoa; phylum Arthropoda; class Insecta; order Orthoptera; family Acrididae; genus Locusta; species Locusta migratoria. Next base: position 443,040,457 of record CM048755.1, on the reverse strand, counting down.
ACATCTGAACATTTTTGAGGAACTTCTGAGCTCTGTTCTGTATCTCTCGTGCTCCGACACATTGCTGTTTGAAACATTTCCGAGGCCGTGCGTGAATCCAGATGGGGGCACGATTTAATACCATTACTGAGGAACGTCATGGGAACTTCTGAGCCAAATTTTAAACTTCTGCCTGGCAGTAGCGGAGAAATGCAGGGTTTAAAACTAGCAAAACTTGTCACGTTGAATCAAACGACTTCAGGATAAACGGTTTCCGAAAATGGCTGCTAAACCGACCGAGGAGCCGCAGTGGTTAGCATACTGGGCTTTCATTCGGGAGGTCGGAGGTTCAAATCCGCCTCCGGCCATCCAGATGTAGGTGTTCCGTGATTTCCGCAATTCCCTCTATGCAAATGCTGGAATGGATTCTTTCAAAGACACGGCCGATTTCCTTCGTCATCCTTAAAATAAATAAATAAAATCAGAGATTGCGCTTTGTCACGTTGTTACGGGACGTTGAACCTTAATCTTCCTTCCTGCCACTGCTAATCAGAAGACAGGTCGACACAGAGAGTAACCGTGTACACGCGAAACAGATAGAAATCAGAGCAGTTAAAAACCTGACGTGGCGTGAGTGGAGCCGCCTGCAGCGTGATGCGCCAGCATTGGTCGCCGCCGGCTGGCTGCTATCACCGATCGATGCCACGTAACGAGCTCAATTCTGTGCCACGTATGGGCGTTTCCGCGATACACCCACGCACGCAGCAGCTCACTTTGTTCTCCCAAATGAACTGCATCCTGCTGCTCACCATCCAGTTCGTGGAAGCGCCAAATTGACCTATCGCCCACGTGAGGTACGAAAAATGAAACTTACGTCCACTGTCTATTATCAAGATTCATATAGTCTCCAGATGAAACAGAAATAAGTTGCATTGCTTTTATTTTTATGAATATTATAAATTAAATTTGAATTATTTTTAGCTTGCAACGAATAAAAAGTTTTCCTTAGTTTTCTATACTTCTCAGGCAGAATAGCTGTACTACCTATTTAGATTCGTTTTGTATTTTTAACGAGCTCACCATCAATCCACCCCCATGAACCACAGACATTGCCGAGGTGGGGTGGCTTGCGTGCCTCAACGATACAAATAGCCGCACCGTAGGTACAACCAAAACGGAGGGGTATCTGTGGAGAGGCCAGACAAACGTGTGGTTCCTGATGAGGGGCAGCAGCCTTTTCACTACTTCGGTAGATGATTGACTGTGCTGGCCTTGTAACATCAGCTAATGTGGCTTTGTCACACGGCTACTGCGAACGGCTGAAAGCAAGGGGGAAACTACAGTCGTTACTTTTTCCGAGGACATGCAGCTCTACTGTATGAATGTATGATGATGGCATCCTCTCGAGTAAAATATTCCGGAGGTAAAATAGTCCCCCATTCGGATCTCCGGGCGGGGACTTCTCAGGAGGATGTGATCATCAGGAAAGACAACACTGGCATTCTACGGATCGGAGCGTGGAATGTTAGATGCCTTAATCGGGTGGGGAAGTTACAAAATTTAAAAAGGGAAATGGATAGCCTGAAGTTAGATATAGTGGGGATAAGTGAAGTTCGTTGGAAAGAGGAACAAGATTTCTGGTCAGGCGACTACAGGATTATAAATACAAAATCAGTTGGGGGTATTACAGGAGTAGGCCTAATAATGGATAAGAAAATGGGAATGCGGTTAAACTACTATGAGCAGCACAGTGATCGCATTATCATAGTCAAGGAGATACAAAGCCAACAACGTCCACAGTACTGAAAGTTTATATGCCCACTAGCTCGGCCGATGATGAGGAGATCGAAGAAATATATGAGGAGGTAAAGGAAATTATTCAGACAGTTAAGGGAGAGGAACACTTAATTGTGATGGGAGACTCGAATTCGGTAGCAGGAAAAGGAAGAGAAGGGTAAAATGTAGGTGAATATGGACTGGGCAAAAGGAATGAAAGAGGAGATCGCCTGGTAGAATTTTGCCCAACATAATTTAATTATAACAAACACTGGGTTTAGGAATCATGAAAGAAGGTTGTATATCCCTGGAAGAGACCAGGAGACACTGGATGGTACCAGATAGATTTTATAATGGTGAGACATAGATTTCGGAACCAGGTTTTAAACTGTAAGACATACCCATAGACATATATAGACTGACCACAACTTGTTGGTCATGAACTGTAGGCTGATACTGAAAAAAACTGCAAAAAGGTAGGAAAACAAGGAGATGGGACCTGGATAAACAGAAGGAGCCTGAAGTTCTTGTGAATTTCAGAGGGAGGCAACAATTGACAGAAACGGGGAGAAATAAAACAGTAGAAGGAGAATGGGTAGCATTGAGAACTGAAATAGTGAAGGCAGCAGAGGACAAAATAGGTGGAAACGCGAGAGCTACAAAAAATCCTTGGATATCACAGGAAATACTAAATTTAATTGATGAAAGGAGAAAATATAAAAATGCAGTAAATGAAACAGGAAAAATGGAGTACAGACGACTAAGAAATGAGATTGACATGAAGTGTAAAATAGCTAAGCAGGAGTTGCTAGAAGGCTAGAAGGCAAGAATGTATAAATAGGGGGAAAATAGATACTGCCTACAGGAAAATAGAAGAAACATTTGGAGACAAGAAAAGCAGCTGTATGAATATAAAGAACTCAGATGGAAAACCAGTTGTCAGCAAAGAAGGGAAAGCTGAAAGGTGGCGCGGTGGAGTAGCCGTGCGGTCTAAAGCGTCTCGCTGCGGAGCGCGCGGTTGCTCGCCGTGGAGGTTCGAGTCCTCCCTAGGGCATGGGTGTTTGTGTTGTCCGTAGGTTGGTTAACCTAGGTTTAAGTAGTTTGTAAGCTACGGACTGATGACCACGCAGTTTGGTCCGATAGATTTACAAACATTTGAACATTTTTCTTGAGCTGAAAGGTGGAAAGAGTATATAGAGGGGCTCTACAAAGGAAACGAACTTAGAGATAATATTGTAGGAAGGGAAGAGAATGTAGATGAAGATGAAATTGGGGATAGTATACTGAGAGAAGAATTTGACAGAGCACTGAAAGACCTAAGTCGAAACAAGGCCCCTGGAGTGGACGACATTCCCTCAGAACTACTGAAGTCTCTGGGAGAGCCAGCCATGACAAAACTATTTCACCTGGTGCGTAAGATGTATGAGACAGGGGAAATACCCTCAGACTTTAAGAAAAATATAATAATCCCCATTCCAAAGAAAGCAGGTACGACAGGCGTGAAAATTACAGAACCATCAGTTTAATAATTCATGGCTGCAAAATTTTAACACGAATTATTTACAGAAAAATGGAAAAGCTGGTAAAAACCGACCTTGGGGAAGACCGGTTTGGATTCAGGAGAAATGTAGGAACGCGGGACGCAATCCTCACTTTACGGCTTATCTTAGATGATAGATTAAGAAAAGGCAAACCTACATTTCTAGCTTTTTTTAGATTTGGAGAAAGCTTTTGACAATGGTGATTGGAATACACTCTTTCAAATTCCGAAATCAGCAGGAGTAAAATATAGGGCAGGACTGATTTCGGTTAAGGCGAATTACGAATTCTCTTTCATTTCCTAGCGTAATTAAATGCAGGAAATGTAGCTACAAAACTAGTTATAGTGATTGTTGACTCGTTTTTAGTGTATTGTAGGTCGGCAGTCGCGATTGTTACCTCAACAATCAGCGCATATTGTACATTGTAATAAATTCAAAAATGTGTGCAGTAATCTTTAGAAACGTACTGAGTTTGACAGGTGTTCTCTTAGTCGCAGCCGTATCGAGTTGGAATACTGAATAAAAACTATAAACGGTACCGTAGCACGCGAAACATGGCAAAGAGGAAACAGACAGCTGTAAATGTTTAGTAATAATAATTTCGTGTGGCTCATTGGCCTGGTGCAAGTCTTTCAATTGGACGCCACTTCAGCGACTTGCGTGTCCCTAGCCTACCCCAGTTATCCAACCGGGGATAGGGGACCTACAGCTTAACGTGGAATCCGAGGTTACCGAGTTTCGAACCCGCGGCCCGTCGGTTTCCAGTCGAGTGCTGCGAGGGTGAAAGATCGTGGTGAGTGTTTAAATAGGGAAAGTTTAATTTTTAAAACTCACAACCACCAACTGTGAACCAAATTCCTAAACATGCAAAAACACTGGAACTGTGATTGCTACTGTTTGACTCGTTTTCTAGGGGATGATATCACACGTTCGCAGCTTTCCTTTCCTGCATATGATTAACAAAAAAATTCATAATAAAGTAAGTTCATGTGAGAAAAGGGTGTACTAACTACTATTTTTGAAAACACATGAAAGTTCACTTTATGTTGTTTATTACACCATATTAAAACCCTGTGGCTGATACGTCTGTAGGTCGACACATTTATCAAATAAAGTTAAAGCTCGTGAGCCCCCAGACAAAATGAATATTTGTCGCAAATTGTTTTCACAATACGTGCCTGTATCAAACACCGTTTATGTTCATGCCTATGCGAAGACACGTGTTACATTAACAAAACACAGTCACTTTAATTCAGGGCGATGCACACCTTGTTCCACCAGCTAAATATTCACAACACACAGTAGCGCTCGATTCAACTTGGTGCAGTCTATGACGACAACCACACCTGGCAATTGGCACACAAAAATCTATAGTCTCCACCTGGAGATCCACATGCCGACCGTGCAGAGCGACGCCGCGCCCGGCCAGCTATACCACTCGCTCCCGACTCACTTGGGCCACGCGCGCGCGCGCAAAAGCCCAACTGCCGGGTTTTTTCCCTGCGTCATCAACTTCCCCATGTGAGCTTTTCTAACCGACTTACCAACGTACAGCGCTCAGCCAATACATTTCTAAAACTTTACTTAAAATCAAAATAATTACACTACACATTAAACAATTGTCTTCTTAGGTTTTTATATTGGGATAAACATCCTTTGTACTATTTATTATAATCGTGCAATTTCTTATATCACAGATAAGTGATTTAACTGAATATTTCAAAGTAAAATACACAAGATTAATTGAAAATAAAATGATAAATAGTTAATATATTATTTTTATAAACAAACACTGCCATGCTAGTTGTGTAACTGTCTTGTATTCATTGGTAATGTATTACTTTTCATATAATGAAATTATGTTTTCAGTGTCAAACATATTACGCCAGATGTGACTATATCAGCTAATGTATTGTTTATTTGTCAACAGGCTATTTTGTAATGAGGGCCTTAAAGGTTCCTAACTGCATCGTATTACTTCAAATGCAAGTAATATTAGAATATTTTATTGCACGCTGTGCACTGCACTGCGCCTGGCAATCGTCATTGTCCCTCTCTCCCCTCACCGGAAACGAGCCTGGAAAATCCTAAGCTGGAACAAGCCACCAACGTCAGCCTGCTCGCCGCCTCCCCTCAGCTACAAGCACACAGCAAATCTCAACGTGGAGAATTTCTGCCTATGGCCTAACTATAAATGTTGTCACCCAACTGCGTACATACATTGCTACCATAATTATTGTTGTTGTTGTGGTCTTCAATCCGGAAACTGGTTTGATGCAGCTCTCCACAATACCCTACCCTGAGCAAACCTCTTCATCTCCACATAAGAACGGCAACCTACATCTGTCTGAATCTGCTTACTGTATCCATCTCTTGGTCTTCCTCTACGATTTTTACCCCACACACTTCCCTCCAACGCTAAATTCACAATTCCTTGATGTCTAAGAATGTGTCCTACCAATCTATCCCTTCTTTTAGCCAAGGTATGCCAGAAATTTCTTTTCTCCCCAATTCTGTTCAGTACCTCCTCATTAGTTATGCGATCCACCCACCTAATCTTCAGCATTCTTCTGTAGCACCATATTTCAAAAGCCTCAATCCTCTTCCTGTCCGCACTGTTTATCGTCCATGTCTCACTCCCATACAAATCAACACTCCATACAAATGCCTTCAGAAAGGACTTCCTTAAGCTTAAATCAATATTCGATGTTAACAAATTTCTCCATTTCAAGAACGCTTTCCTACCCATTGCCATTCTGCATTTTATATCCTCTGTACTGCGACCATCATTTGTTATTTTACTGCCCAAGTAACAAAACTCATCTACCTCCTTTAATGCTACGTTGCCCAATCTAATTCCTTCAGCATCACCTGATTTTCTTACACTGCACTCCATTATCCTAGTTTTGCTCTTTTTAATGTTCATCTTATATGCACCTTTCAGCACACTGTCCATACCGTTCAATTGCTCTTCCAGGTCCTTTGCTGTATCTGTCAGAATTACTATGTCATCGGCAAAACGCAATGTTTTTAATTCTTCACCCTGAACTTTAATTCCTTCTCCAAATTTCTCCTCGCTTTCCTTTATAGCTTGCTCAATGTACAAATTGAATAACAATGGAGAAAGACTACAACCCTGTCTTACTCCCTTTCCAACCACTGCATCCCTTTCATGCCCTTCAACTCTGACAACCGCTGTCTGGTTTTTGTACAAGTTGTAAATAACCTTACTCCTGCTTGCTTCAGAACTTGAAAGAGTTTATTCCAATCAACATTGTCAAAAGCCTTCTCCAAATCTACAAAAGCTAGAAATGTAGGTTTGCCTTTTCTTAATCTATCTTCTAGGATAAGCCGTAAAGTGAGTATTGCCTCCCGTGTTCCTACATTTCTCCTGAACCCAAACTGATCTTCCCCGAGGTCGGCGTCTACCAGCTTTTCCATTCTTCTGTATATAATTCGTGTTAATATTTTGCAACCATGACTTATTAAACTGATGGTTCTGTAGTTTTCACACCTGTCTGCACCTGCTTTCTTTGCAATGGGGATTATAACATGTTTCTTAAAGTCTGAGGGTACTTCGCCTGTCTGATACATCTTACACACCAGGTGAAACAGGTTTGTCATGGCTGTTTCTCCCAGAGACCTCAGTAGCTCTGAGGGAATATCATCTACTCCAGGGGCCTTGTTTCGACTTAGGTCTTTCAGGGCTCTGTCAAATTCTTCTCTCAGTACAGTATCTCCTATTTCACCTTCATCTACATCCTCTTCCCTTCCTAAAATATTGTCTCAAAGTTCATTTCCTTTGTAGAGCCCCTCTATATACTCTTTCCACCTTTCAGCTTTCCCTTCTTTGCTGAGAACTGGTTTTCCATCATTGTCCTTGATATTCATGGAGCTGTTTTTCTTATCTCCAAATGTTTCTTTTATTTTCCTGTAGGCTGTATCTATTTTTACCCTGTTTATACATTCTTCTACATCCTTGCATTTGCCTTCTAGCCACTCCTGCTTAGCCATTTTGCACTTCCTGTCAATCTCATTTCTTAGTCGTCTGTACTCCATTTTGCCTGTTTCATTTGCTGCATTTTTATATTTTCTCCTTTCATCGATTATATCTAGTATCTCCTGTGATATCCAAGGATTTTTTTGTAGGTCTTGCCTTCCTACCTATTTTGTCCTCTGCTACCTTCACTATTTCATCTCTCAATTTTACCCATTCCTCCTCTACTGTTTTATTTTCCCCTGTTTCTGTCAATTGTTGCCTAAAGCTCCCTCTGAAATTCTTAAGAACCTCAGGTTCCTTCAATTTATCCAGGTCCCATCTCCTTATTTTCCTACCTTTTTGTAGTTTCTTCAGTTTCAGCCTACAGTTCATAACCAACAAGTTATGGTCAGAGTCTATATCTGCCCCTGGGTATGTCTTACTCTGTAAAACCTGGTTCCGAAATCTATGTCTTACCATTATAAAATCTATCTGGTATCTCCCGGTGTCTCCTGGTCTCTTCCACGTATATAACCTTCTTTTGCGATTCTTGAACCATGTGTTTGTTATAACTAAATTATGTTCCGTGCAAAATTCTACCAGGCGGCTTCCTCTTTCATTCCTTTTGCCCAGACCATATTCATCTACTATTTTTCCTTCTCTTCCTTGTCCTACTACCGAATTCCAGTCTCCCATAATAATTAAGTTTTCCTCTCTCTTAATTGTCTGAATAATTTCCTTTAGCTTCTCATATATTTCTTCGATTTCCTCATCATCGGCAGAGCTAGTTGGCATATAAACCTGAACTACTGTTGTCGGTGTTGGCTTCGTATCTATCTTGACAATGATAATGCGATCACTGTGCTGGTCATAGTAGTTTACCCGCATTCCTATTTTCTTATTCATTATCAATCCTACTCCTGTGATACCCCCAACTGATTTTGTATTTATCATTCTGTACTCACCTGACCAGAAATCCTGTTCATCCTGCCACCGAACTTCACTAATCCCCACTATATCTAACCTCAACCTATCCATTTCCCTTTTTAAATTTTATATTTTTTCTACTCGATTAAGGGCTCTAACATTCCACGCTCCGACTCGTAGAATGCCAGTATTGTCTTTCCTGATGATCACATCCTCCTGGGTAGTCCCCGCCCGGAGATCCGAATGGGGGACTATTTTACCTCCGGAATATTTTACCCGAGAGGATGCCATCATCATATTTCCATACAGTAGAGCTGCATGTCCTCGGGAAAAGTAACGGCTGTAGTTTCCCCTTGCTTTCAGCCGTTCGCAGTAGCTGTGTGGCAAAGCCACATTAGCTGATGTTACAAGGCCAGCTCAGTCAATCATCCAGACTGTTGCCCCTGTAACTACTGAAAAGGCTGCTGCCCCTCTTCAGAAACCACACGTTTGTCTGGCCTCTCCACAGATACCCCTTCGCTGTGGTTACACCTACGGTACGGCTATCTGTATCGTTGAGGCACGCAAGCCACCCCACCTCGGCAATGTCTGTGGTTCATGGAAGTGGACCATAATTATTAAGATTAAAATTGTGTAACATTTGGAACATTGGCATGGTCAATGTTTGCAGTGAACTTCATACTGTTCAATTACAAATACTATTAATTACCAATATTTCTAATGGGCGGTAATCTCACAGTGCGTTACCCCAAGACCACCAGGCCCGATGTAAATGTATAGTTAAGGCTTACGTTTCTAGATGAAGTGGATCGCGGTACAAAGAAAACAGCAATTTCAGAGGAGTTTGGAATTTCTAAATCTACTTTATCTACGATAATTAAGAATCGAGGAGAAAGTCATTAATGCTTTGGCATCAGGTTCTGGAAACAAATCTAAACGACTTCGTACCGCCAAGTTAAAGACATCGAGACGTTACTGCTAGAATGGTTCCTTTTAAGTGGTCCTTTGTTCAGTCGAAAGCAAACGATATTTTTCATCTGTACGTTGTTTTAAAGAGATAATTGTGGACACTTTGCCTTGCATCTACTCTCACCATAATAAAGTTTGGATCGACGGCACACCATTTCGTAAGTGGCTTCTTCGTTTCAGCAGTGGAATGGTTGTTCAAAACAGACGTGTTTCTTCTTACATGGGAGAGATGTATTGCCCATAACGTAAATGATCTGAACCTAACCAACATAAAGGTTTAATTTTTTCGAGCAAAAGCGAGTTAGAAGATACGACTTTACCTAATGAATGGACAGTTACGAAACCTAGAATTAATTTTGAGGAATTCATTAGTATAGACGACGAAGCTGACGTATGGGTTTCTGTGAAAACGGATATAGCAACGCGTGTAACGAGGTGCAAGAAGGGCCATCAGAGAAAGTGAGGAGGAAAAGAATACAGATACCCTTCACCTACCGTCAGCAGATGTTTACAGCCTTGGACTGTTTAGTACGAATCGCTTCAATATCCGACATCACTGCTGGGTTTACGGACGCAATAATTACAATTCGTAGTGAAATTACAAAATATTATCGTTCTCGTGTACGTCAGCGAGCCATGAATGAATTTTTTCCAAGAAAATAATTTAAATAATTTGTGAGTACTTGTAATTCTACACTCACTGTGATTGATACTGTAGTGAAATGTTCAAATGTTTGTTAAGCTTATGGGACTTAACTACGGGGTCATCAGTCCCTAAACTTACAAACTACTTATGAACTACTTACTAACTAGGACGGCACAAATATCCATGCCCGAGGGAGGATTCGAACCCCCGACCGTAGTGGCCGTGCTGACCGTGACTGGAGCGCCTCAGTCACCTCGGCCACCGCGGCCGGCGATACTGTAGTGTGTTGCACATTAGTGTACTGCTGTACGTGTACACTTATTAAAATCTGTGTTTTCCACTTAACAAGAATTTTTTTCATTCTAGCTGCTGATTAATTCTCGGTCCCTTCGGATTCGAGTTAACGACGCTTTATGGTTAATGTTTCCAATTTAAGAATTTTATATATTTAGTGCTAAACGGAAGACAATCACTTGCGGAAGCAGTAAATGTAAGAGTAAGTACTTTCAGTCTTGAGGTTATCCAACAAATTTCGAACAACTTCCGAGATATTACTACGGATTCAAATGCTTCCACTCTGGATTGCGGCAGCGCAGAATGGCCGCGTGGTCTAAGGCGCTATGCTGCACACTGGGCGGACGGTCCCTCCGGAGGCACGAGTCCTCCTCCGGGCATGGGTGTCTGTGTTGTCATTAGTGTAAGTTATCTTAAGTTGTTTGAACATTTGAATATCTTGATTACGAATGCCAGTAGCAAATCATTCACCCACTTGTATTGGCAATGGGTGCTAAGTTTTCAATTGAAATATTGGAAGAGTAACCTAATGTTTCTTCGACAGATCGTCATCGAAACTGTCACTGAGAATCTGAACAAAGTAAGAAATTTTTCTGTACTTTTTAATTTTGGTATCAATTACAAAGCTTTAAAGGAATACGTGTTAAAGTATACAAACATCAACAAAACTGTTTGCAAAATTGACTTAAACGAAAGGAAGGAAGGAAGATTAGGGTTTAACATCCCGTCGACAGCTGTCATTAGAGAAGGAGCACACGCTCGGATTGATATTTGCTAACGGCGGATACCGGTCTTGTCTTTTGAAAGAATTCATCCCGATATTTTACTGGAGTGATTTAGGCTTAGGGAAATCACGGAAACCCTAAATCAGGATTGCCGCAGTGGGAATTGAACCGCCGTCCTCCCAAATAAGATTCAAACAGAATGCATCACCACATTGCAGTACTGCCGAAGTCTGACGTAAGAGATGCACGCCCCGAAAATGTTGTAAGAGTCATATCTCCTATACGACATTACAGATAAAACTTCAAGCACATCTCTGATTGTGAAGAAATTGTATTTATTTTTACCTAAGCATTCTTAATGCAATCAGCAGCAAAATGTTTGTAACTCTATTGGATCAAACGGCGTGGTTATCAGTCCGTATCTTACAAACTACATAAACTAAGGTAAACTAACCTAATGACAACACACATACACACACACCCATGCCCCAGGGAGTACTCGAATCTCCGACGGCGAGAAACCGCGCGCTCCGCTGTGAGGCGCCTTAGACCGCTCGGCTATTCCACCGCGGCCAGTCAGCATCAGTAGGAGTTATAATATCATGGAATCGCGCAAAAGTATCAAAACTTTCGAGATAAAAAGGTTTAGTTTAAATACCGTGTTAAATTCTTCTAAATGTTGTACAAATAATTCTCGGCTTTCTTCGGCGTCAAATTTGTTTGTGTACTCTGTCAACCAGCTTTTCTGTCCTTCACTAGAGTGAACTGTCGTACTAATATGCGGTGTCATACTTTCGTATGTAGTGGGCCGAAGTATGTTATGGAGACTTCTCGAAGTCGTGGAACGTGCGTTTGCTACCTGAGATTGTTATGTCTGCAGTGGAAGAACATCTGTATCAACAGTGATCACGTTAGATGGTGGGTAACTATATTATTTCTCTCTCGGCTTTCATCATACAGCACCCATTTCTTTGCATCACTACAGGAAGAAAGCCGCCCACGGTGGCCGAGGGGACTGAGGCGCTTCAGTCACGGTCTGCACGGTCACTACGGTCGGGGATTCGAATCCCCCTCGGGCATGGATATTTGTGCCGTCCTTCGTGTTAAGTAGTTCATAAGTAGTTTGTAAGTTTAGGGACTGATGACCCCATAGTTAAGTCCCATAAACTTAACAAACATTTGAACATTTTTTGAACAGGAAGATTTATTTTTCCATAGCGCCATTGCACTTCTGCAAAAACTACAGATCTAACACGCAGTAATAAACGGAAATTTTCCTTGTTTGCATCGTTTGAGCTGTATCCGCAGCCAGAGGCGGTGCAAGGCGTGGGCAACTGCCCACGTCCCCGCGGTCTTACGGGCCTCGCGCCTTCAAGGTTTTATCCAGTTTCCTTTAACTCATGAAAATATTTAACTATAACCATTGAAATCCGTGACTGCGAGCAAACATTTTACTCATCCTAATGCGATAAATCCCAGTGTCTATGAAGCATCTGGTAATACTAAGCTATAACATTCGCTTTCTGTAAAATGTATTAAGAGTGGGTGTAGTTTGATCTGGCGCATTCTCGCCATATGATGTATGCACAACGCAAAGACTACAGGTCAGTGTTACGTTCGGACTGAGAGCGGTTATACCGCTCGTAGCGTCATTCCAACCAGTAGTAGAACATGCCAACAATCAGCAGCCGAAGCCAACGAGAGATACAGGCCGCGGCGCGCACGCCATGCGGCGACGTAAGCAAGGAAGCCCTGAGCCGGAGCGTTCGCTAGCCGATTGGCCGGCCGCTGGGGTACAGCCCACTGCCTCATAGCGGGCAGCCACTCACCTGCCGATCGCGCGGGCTCAGGACAGCCTTGCTTACGTCGCATGACGTGCGCGCCGCAGCCTGTATCTCTCGTTGGCCATGTTAGCAGCGCACGCATTTAAAACTGCATACGGCAATATGAAATTGTTAGATTATACCTACATTCAAGATTCTCAACGTCTGGAGAACTAATATGAGTGCCTCCCACAGTCATATCATTGTACGTCCTTAGCTAGTATTATGTTATTTTATAATTCTGACAGATTTTTAGTTGAGAACTAATGTGATACATCGTTTACTAATAGTATATCATAAAAAATAGGTAGTGATTGTTTATCGGTGTCGTACATTGATCTGAAATAGTGAAGAGATTTTATGCTCAGAACATGTTTTTTTAGTGAAGAAAGGCAACTGTATACGTGTTTCTTTATTGAGAATAAGGTAAAAAATAATTTACAAAAATATACCACAGAGTTTAATTAAAAGTACTATGATCCCATACGTCACGTGTAGTGTAAGTGAAATGCAGTATACCGCAAGAAAGAAGAGAATAACAATTTCCGAAAAAATGTCCTTTCATCCAAATTTATACGTTAGTGCGCTACCATTTTGGCTGACTTGTATGAAAGCTGGCAATATCAATGATAATATTTATAAATAAGATTTTACTTGTCAGACATACATCAGAAATGCGTTAAATAGAGATCACTAGAAGTTTCTTGTTTTTTACTTTTGTAAGCGAATGTATACCTTCCAGGTAGAATAGTAAAACGTTAAAGTGATTACAGTATCTTGTATGAACAATTTTATAATGTAGTCGTCAGATGCCTTTAATTTTCCGTGTTGGATTCTGTCTTTTCCTTTACATGTTTATTTTTTTATAATGCATATATATTAATAGACGTATGATAATTCCGGTATAGGTATATCTTAGGGGCGCCATACTTCTGCGCTCACAAAATATGACACAATATACATAGTTTTTTAAAATTATTTTACAGATGGTACGAGCCGCGGTGGAGTAGCCGAGCGGTCTAAAGCGTCTCGCTGCGGAGCGCGCTGTTGCTCGCCGTGAAGGTTCGAGTCCTCCCTGGGGCATGGGTGTGTATGTGTTGTCCTTAGGTTAGTTTACCTAGGTTTAAGTAGTTTGTAAGCTACGGACTGATGACCACGCACGTTTGGTCCGATAGATTTACAAACATTTGAACAGATGGTACGAGGTCGGCAAAATGTTGTATTAATATTTTGTTGTCGTAAAAAGTGTGAAATACGGTACAAATAGTCTATATCGGGAGTAAAGTGGCTTAGCTCAGGTTCAGCGGGGAGGTTTGACAGCACGGCCACGGCTGGCATCCCACTGAAAATGTTCAAATGTTGGTATAGACTATGGGACTTAACTACGGGGTCATCAGTCCCTAATCTTACAAACTACTTATGAACTACTTACGAACTAGGACGGCACAAATATCCATGCCCGAGGGGGGATTCGAACCCCCGACCGTAGTCATCCCACTGATGCGCCCGCCTACTAGCTATGGTATACATCACGAACGGGAACAATGATTCCCCTAATTAGGTTACAGAGACTGTCAGTTTCAAATGCGGTAAAGTATTCTGTTGTTACGGTCAGGGCCTGTTTAAAGGCTACTGCAAGAAATGCAGTTCCTCCTAACATAAATACATAAACAAGATGTGCTTCATATGTTCAAAGGCTGCATTCATACTAGTTCTGCTGTCGAGAGTATCTTCATTGTTTATTTTACTTTTTCTTAAACTGGTCACCTGTAATGAAAACCTTGGTAGCAGTCCTCCAAGTGAAGCAACTATAATACAGATTTCTCTCTCTCCCAGACCTCCGCCGCCTTCTGCGGAAGTACCAGAAGCGTTTGATGCCGCCGACTGTTGCGATACGCCTTTTTGCCTACAAAACTACATAAAGTGCGGCGTGCAATTTCAAAGGCTAATCCGCGAGCTGGGTGGCTCCAGTAAAAAACCTAATTAATGTTTTGGGTATCTTCGTTCAGTACGGCCTTAATGCACACTACTTACTCCACAACAGCCATATGAGTTTTTGCTGTCCCCATGCCACCGAGAAGATCAAACAACTCACGAAATTTTACGTTGATCCAGAATTTTTACACGTAGTATAGGACGCAACACACATATCTTTACCACAAGTTTAATCCGATTGTCATTCGTTACTTGAGTGCATTACTTATTAATTCATTGCGACATGTATAATACGTAGAAGATTTCATAATATGTTCAGCCTGTAAATTTGTCGCTTTGCTGTCAATGTGTACTGAAAGATACAACTCGGTATTCTTCGTGACTGACGCCATGTTTTCCATTCCTAACAGAAGCTGCTCAAAACAATTATGATAACACTGCTCGGTGAATGCGTGCGTCCTTGCAATCAGCGTTGAAGCTATTCGTGGCCCATCGGGGTAAATCCATAAACCATAGCTACTTGTATCACATTTAAGCATGGAACTTCCTAGAATACACTTTTACGAAACGTTACTCCTTGTTCCATTTCTACCATAGCTGCTGACAGATCCATGGATCCTGATTTGCTAGCAATAGAGGATTGAGGTAAACACATCCTCCTCGCCCATCACCAATTTCACAACGCAAGAACAATTTTATTTCCTCTTCACTCCATCCTCTCCTGACAGTTACGTTGACGGACTATAGATACTTATGCAAGGAAGTAAAAATGTTTCAATTGTTCACAGGTTAGATATACAATAGCGTACGTCTAACATGTCAGGCCCAGGGTACAAGAGAGATAGAGCTCTGGATCTGCAAAAAGAAAAAGGCAGCTGAAAGAGCTGTGTCGAATCAGATTTTAAGTGTAGGTATGCTGCAAAAAATTTGCATCTGATATTAAAGAATCATCTCAATCGATTGCTTCGACTTCGATAGTAGGAAGGCACGTCTGATACTCGGCTCAATTTGGGGGTGATTCCAGACACACAAAGTATCATCCCACAAAAGTTGAAAAGAGACAGAGAAGAATCTGTCCAGTCAGTATCTGAAACCCCTATGTCCAACAGTGAAACTAATGAAGAACAGTTGTGTTCTCTACCAGTTAACTTAGATATTAAAGATATAGTTAAAGAAGAATTTGTTAGCTAAGATCTGGGAAAGTGGATGGATTCTCAGAGGCGTAATATTGTTCAAAAAAGGCGCTTGACAGCAATTAAATATCAGTGATCAAGATTATCCGAAAGGCAGTGATCATTGGCACTTCTCTAATTTCATTTCTCAAGCAAAGTATATAACGGTAAAACTCAACATCATCGCTGGTTGGTTTAGTCATGTTGCATGCAGGCTAATTAGTAATTCACAAACTCAGATGGTACAAGGAGGGTGTTGTGACTAGAAACACTTAATTATCATTTTACAAAGACATATTGCAATTAAGTCCCAATGGATGCCATTTGAGAAAGGAATAAAGTATGGAAAAAAGAATAGACCAACATAACGAAAGGCTAATTCGTGAATCCCAAAAATGATTGACACAATCTGTTTCAGGGACTGATATCATTAATTTATTAGCCTCTCATAATCTGGCGTATAGGGGTCACAGGGAATCTTTCAGTATGGGCGGTGACAGTGGGAATTCTGCTAACGTCCTGGATTTGTTTAAACTGCTATCTAAATATTAACCTACGTTACGGAAGTATATGCAGCGCATTAATGACAGACTAGATACTCATCTATATCTAAGCCACGATATTAAGAATAAACTCATCTTTCTTCTGTCGAAAACTGTTAATGATGAAATGACGCCGGCCGCGGTGGCCGAGGGGACTGAGGCGCTTCAGTCACGGTCTGCACGGCCACTACGGTCGGGGGTTCGAATCCCCCGTCGGGCATGGATATTTGTGCCGTCCTAGTTCGTAAGTAGTTCATAAGTAGTTTGTAAGTTTAGGGACTGATGGCCCCATAGTTAAGTCCCATAAGATTTACAAACAACAACATGATGAAATAATACGCAAGGTAAAAGAGGCGCGGCGTTGAAGTGGTCGAGCGGTCTAAGACGCCTTGATGTGGAGAGCGCAGTTGCTCGCCGTCAGAGGTTCGAGCTCTCCCTGGGGCATGAGTGTGTATGTTCTCCTTAAGTTAGTTTAAATTAGTTGAAGTAGTTTGTAAGGCTAAAAGTAGGAAATTTGTTTCATTAATTTTTAATTGAAGTTACTGAATAATGTTACTTGAAATTAAAATGTTTTCATTTTGTAAATAAAAGTTTTTCATTTTAAAAAGAAACAAAAAGTTTTATCTATACGAAATATAACCTCTTGCGCACGACGAGGGCCTCGCAAACATCATCTTGCCCACGCGATATTTTGGTCTTACTCCGCCACTGTCCGCGGCCAACGCGACGGGAAACATATTCTCCATCGTTGTGTACGTACAGCAACAATAGCCGCGCACAATGGCCGCGTAGTCTACGGCGTCATGCTACGTGCTGGCCAGCCGTTTCCGCCGGAGGTTCGAGTCCTCCCTCAGGTATGTGTGTGTGTGTGTGTGTGTGTGTGTGTGTGTGTGTGTGTGTTGTTCTTAGTGTAAGTTAGCTTAGGTAGTTTGTAAGTCTAGCGACTGATGGCCACAGCAATGTGATCCAATAGATTTACAAACATATGAACATTTGATTTTGAACACCAAAAGTAACGAAAATTACATGATTTCTGAAGAGCACATACTTCTTATGTCCTGCTGCATGTGGAGAGATAAATGAATATCACAGAAAACACAATGTGGGAGATAATTGCAGAACATCTGAATAAACCCAGCAAATATCCAGTAATTTGCACTCATTTATTCAGCCGATCCGTTTGTTTTCTCCGGTTTTGTAACCTACCTGATTATGGGTTCTAACATTTCACAGCCGGCCGTGGTGGCCGAGGAGACTAAGGCGCTCCAGTCACGGTCTGCACGGCCACTACGGTCGGGGGTTCGAATCCCCCCTCGGACATGGATATTTGTGCCGTCCTAGTTAGTAAGTAGTTCATAAGTAGTTTGTACGTTTAGGGACTGATGACCCCGTAGTTAAGTCCCATAGACTATACAAACATTTGAACATCTAACATTTCACACTCTGATCCGTGGAACGACAGTTTTGGGTTTCCTGATGAAAAATATGTTCTTAATAGTCTTCATAGATCTGAATCGTTGAGTATTTTACTTCCGGAATATGTTAGACAAGGCGACACCATGAGGGTTATGCTATACATTGAAGCGGTACTGTTAGATCGCTTCATTACTTTTGACCTACTTTATTCATTGTTTTATTAGTGCCAATACAGTGAGTGAATATTTTTGACGAGCTCAGATTGCCATTCAGGTCAATATGTTGTTGTTGTTGTTGTGGTCTTCAGTCCGGAGACTGGTTTGATGCAGCTCTCCACAATACCCTATCCTGAGCAAGCCTCTTCAACTCCACATAAGAACGGCAACCTACATATGTCTCAATCAACTTACTGTATCCATCTCTTGGTCTTCCTCTGCGGTTTTTACCCCACACACTTCCCTCCAACGCTAAATTCACAATTCCTTGATGTTTAAGAATGTGTCCAACCAATCGATCCCTTCTTTTGGTCAAGGTATGCGAGAAATTCCTTTTCTTCCTAATTCTTCTGGCCGGCCGCGGTGGCCGAGGGGACTGAGGCGCTTCAGTCACGGTCTTCACGGCCACTACGGTCGGGGGTTCGAATCCCCCCTCGGGCATGGATATTTGTGCTGTCTGTAGTCGTAGCTAGTTCATAAGTAGTTTGTAAGTTTAGGGACTGATAACCCCGTAGTTAGGTCCATAAGCTCTACAAACATTTAAACATTTTGAACCTAATTCTGTTCAGTACCTCCTTATTAGTTACGAGATCCACCCACCTAATCTTCAGCATTCTTGTAATATTTTGTTACAGTGCAGATTAGAAATAGAGGCCAGTGGACGCAGAAATGCAATAAATAAAGAAAATACAAGGAGCCAGGCTCCCCAGCACCCATTTTCCTTCCCGTGTGTGTGAGTGTGGCTAAATGACAGAGATTATAGTGGGTTTAGCAGTAGCAGAAAGTTTCAAGTAGGATAGCCAACATTTGCTTTCTAAGAGAACAGCAGAGATTTTCTTGTGGTACCAGAGGTTGCTAGCCAGCAGAACGCGAGTCTTGGATAGTTATTAGGTTGGCGGTGGTTCCCGGTATGCCTTCAGCCAATGGGAGAGTTCTGCCGAGCAACTTGAAACTGAGAGCGGTTAGGAGAGGTGTCCGCCTTCTCGTGTTCATTTTCTTGAGTAATTCGATCGGTGCCGGGCCCGGTGGTCATGGGGGTAAAGTGCTCGACTGGAAACTGAAGGGTCGCGGGTTTTTTCAGTCTGCACTTTAACCCATTTTTCATCTCTCAGCGATGTGAGGAGTCGCCAGAAACGACACGTTGTTCGGATTCCTCGCTAAACTGTAGGTCGCCTTTCCCCGGTTGGATAACAGGGGTAGGTTAGGGACACATACGTCGCCGAAGTGGCGTCCAATTGAAAGACTTGCACCAGGCCAATGTGTCACACGAAATTATTATTATATATTTGATCCGTAATGTTGCAACTATCGTCATTCTATCGTGAGATCAAGTGTGGGATGTTAATTTGTGTATTTTAACGTAGAATTTCAGCCTAATGTGGGACTTGAAATTTTAACGGTTTTTTTTTAGTGGGAC
Organism: Locusta migratoria; assembly: GCA_026315105.1. Taxonomy (NCBI): domain Eukaryota; kingdom Metazoa; phylum Arthropoda; class Insecta; order Orthoptera; family Acrididae; genus Locusta; species Locusta migratoria. The sequence continues at coordinate 443,021,101 of CM048755.1, read as the reverse complement.
TTGAGCCATCAGCTTCAGCCCTTCAATTTTAAGTTTCAAGTGAATATCAGGGAGTAATGATTCATTATAAAGTGCGTGTGTTAGTATTTCAAATTCAAATGTTTGTAAATCTATCGGACCAAACTGCGTGGTCATCAGTCCGTAGCTTACAAACTACTTAAACCTAGGTAAACTAACCTAAGGACAACACACACACCCATGCCCCAGGGAGGACTGGAACCTCCACAGCGAGCAACCGCGCGCTCCGCAGCGAGGTGCTTTAGACCGCTCGGCTACTCCATCGCGGCTGTTAGTATTTCAAAATAAGTGACTATGTCCCTGGCAGGATCAGACTTGATTCTTTGTAACGAGCGTGCTGAGCATGCGTTACCGTCACTTCCAGTTTTCTTTAATTTTGTGTCCTCAAGGCCCAACAGTAGATAATAATTACCTGAAGTGTGCTTTAATTACTTTTCTAAACTACCGTCTCTGAATAATTTTTGGAAATCTCTCGTATTTTTCGCCTATTTCTTTTTTAAATGCAATGTTGACTTTCGCCGACGGTCTAAAGTTTTTGTGAAAGACTCATGGGCCATCAGCTCCATCGACCTGAAGTTAAATATGTGCCTCAATAGCGAGGAACTAAAGCGAACAGTATACCGCGCGCGTTCTAAGTATGAAAATATGAGTGTTGCACGAGATATTAGTGAATTCTTTGTGGTAGCCCTCATGATTGCCGTTGTTTCCCGCCATTAATCATTTGCTTCCTTTTCATGGTCGGTATTATAACAAATACCCTGTAAGCAACAACCTCAGTGTAATGAAATTAAGTTTCTATACCAGTGGGCCAAATTTTGTGCCGAGATTATCGCCAGATTTACGGTTTTTCTTTGAAGAGGTCATGAATATTTGTGTGGCTCCACGTGGCTTGGCTACGTCTCTTTGTGCCGGTCTTGTTGTGAATCACTGTACCAATCCAAATTCTTCATAATGGAAAGAGGTATTTTCCTCCTGATACATATTTGATTTATTTTTTTGTTTGTGGTGATTATTTTTCGTGATGTTCGTGGAAATCACGGATCTTGTGATTAGTATGATGGTAGTGCCAAGGAACCTCTGTGCTGATTCTCTTGGGGAGTACGTAGTTTAACGTCTTGTAATGCAAATTTCTGTAGAGCATGTCACATTCAATTTCTAGCGTATTAAGCATGAAAAGTGAGGAGAATGATTGATGTTTGACTGAAGAAATAGCTCCTTTGTGCCCCGTACCAATGATATGGGATTGTACACGGCAAAATGCTAATGCAAATTTAGTGAGACCAGTAATATTAAATTTTATACCTGGCCACACGGCAAGATTACGAAACATTATCTTGTTCATTTTTATATGGATAGTTTCAATAAATCGTGCAAAATTTACATCTCTCCCCATCTTCTCTTTTATTCCATATTTCCGCCCATCCTTTAAGCCATATTAAATAATAAATTAAAAGGAATAAATGTTTATTTGTGTTGTGGCGGCGATTCAAACTAGAAGTACGACAGTCCCAACAAAATCATAGCCAGTAGCCACGATTCGGAACGAGCGTTATCCATTGCGTAATATAAATTAAATTAATTAGTGGGCCATAGAGGCCACGCGATAAGTCAGGGTTATCTAACTTAATAATTAAATGCTTCCGACTGGTGACTGCCGGCTAGGGGAGGTAAATGTGAACGCCTTGATAAATTTACAGAGGGAATATGAATGGAAATGAGTCAAACTTGCACGCAGGCTGTTCATGGAAAAGGACTGTCGGCTTTCAACATTATAGCTGTATGTCCCGGGGAAATGTAACAGCTGTAGTTTCTCGTCGCTTTCAACCGTTTGTAAAAAGCGACATATCATGACCGTATTACTAAGTTTTTCAATACTACACTAGCCATTCATTCAGAGTGTTCTACCTGTAACTACTGAAAAGACTGATACGCGCAGACCGGAAGTATATGTTAGTCCTAGCTCTCGACAGTGACCCTCTGCAAATGTTAAGTCCAAATCGACAGAAAAGTGTTGTAGCCTGATGAATATTACGCTAGTTATCGTGCTCCACATTTCATCCGAAAATCAGTTTACCGAAAGTTGTGAAGTATCTTAAATCCACGGATAATTTCACACAAAACATGAAATTTGTTGAGATTGATCTGTCACCTCCCTCCCGATCTAGGTAATAGAACTACAAAGTTTGAACCTACTCAGTCCGAAATTACTAATGTATTAAATGTAATGTGTATCATTAATTAAATAATCATTTTATAATGCTAAATAAGATTATATATTTTAGAAACAAAAGTTAGCTATAAACAATTTCGATACAAATAGTCGTGATCGCGTAAGATTAGTTTTATTTGTAAGAAAAAAAAAAGTTCAAATGTTTGTACAGCTTATGGGACGTAACTACGGGGTCATCAGTCCCTAAACTTACAAACTACTTATGAACTAGCTAATACTAAGGACGGCACAAATATCCATGCCCGAGGGGGGATTCGAACCCCCGACCATAGTGGCCGTGCAGACCGTGACTGGAGCGCTTCAGTCCCCTCGGCAACCGCGGCCGGCTATTTGTAAGATGACCGGTTTAGAGACTTGTGAGAATATTCAGATCTCTTCCACGATCATCAAAGAACCGATCTGAAAATGATTTCTCTGAGATCTCTACGCCGCGGCAGAGCGGCCGAGCGCATTGAGGGCGATGCGCAAGGCCGTTCCCCGTCGGGGTTCGAATCCCTCCTCGGGCATGGATGTTTGTGTCGTCTTTAGTATAAGGTAGTTCATAAGTAGATTGTAAGTTTAGGGACTGATGTCCCCGCAGTTAAGTCCCTTAAGCTTAACAAACATTTGAACATTTTTTTCTGAGATCTCTTCCTTGATGATGGTGGAACAGATCTGAGGATTCTCGCAGTGGGTTTAATAACCCAGCAGTTTTGTTCCCTTAGAAGAATGAGATCGACACCGGTCAAATTTCAAATAAAATTAATCTTACGCGATCACTTCTATTTCTGCAGAAATTATTTGTATTGAACACGAGCGTTGCTTCCTACAAAAATTCTAACAAAAAATATTGAAAGCCGCGCAGGAGGTTCGCGTGCTCCCTCGGGCATGCGTGTGTTGTCGTTACTGTAAGTTGGTTTAAGTACTATGTATGTCTAGGAACCAATGACCTTAGCAGTTTGGTCCCTTGGAATTACAAACATTTGATTTGAAATATTGAAAGCTACATATCATCAAATCTTTCAATTAACCTAAAAATAAAGTCGTTGCAAAACAGTTAATATTGAAGATAGCGTACCAGCCCCCAATATGAGCAGCGCCTAAGCAACTAGGTTAAACAACTTAGCAGCTAATTTACTGGAAGAACTCGGGACATTCAACGGGTGTGTTCAAACATCTTGGGCCAAATCGAAACAGATTAAAGTGGGGTCCACAACCGATGATGTTGATGTGAGGAACCAATTGTCGGCAAGATATCACTATGGTGTAAAAGTTGGCAATTGATTCTAAATAATGCGAAGTGTGAAGTCGTCCACATGAGTACGAGTAGAAATCTGTTAAACTTTGTTTACAAGATAAATCAAACGTGAAGGCCGTAAACTCCGCAAAATATTTAGGAATTACTATTACTCCAGACTTAAACTGGAAAGAACACGTAGATAATGTCGTGGGAAAGGCGAACAAGAGACTGCATTTAATTGGCAGAACCCTTAAAATATGCAACAGAACCGCTAAAGAGACTGCGTACACTACGCTTGTCCGTCCTTTTTTGGGGTATTGCTGCCCAATGTGGGATCCTTATCAGGTGGGTTTGACGGAGGACATCGTTTTGTATTGTCACGATATAGAGGAGACAGCGTCACGGTAATGATACAGGACCTGGGATGGAAATCATTACAACAACGGCGCTTATCGCTACGGCGTGGTCTACTTACGAAACTGCAACCTCCAAAATTCTCCTCCGAATGCGAAAATATATTGTTGACTCCCACTTACATATGTAGAAGAGATCATCAGTATAAAATACGAGAAATCAGAGCTCGAACGGAGAGATTCAGATGTTCTTTCTTCCCGCGCGCTATTCGAGAGTGGAATGGGAGATGAATAGCATAAAGGTGGTTCGATGAACCCTCTGCCAGGCACTTAAATGTGATTTACAGAGTATCCCATATAGATGTAGAATACATATTTATTGTGCTATGCACTTTCACAGCATAGCTCATGGAAATTGGTCAAAGTCACGACCACCCATCTCAATGTATGGGTGACAATGGCGCATGAAGTTCTGTCGCACTGCCGTTATGCAGGATACCGGTGCTCGTGGACACTAACATCGAAGTGGGCTGGTGCTCTGTCCTGTTGAAACCACATTCTTTCGGTGACAGAAAGGGTTATAGCCTCCAGAAACTGTGTCAGTACATCTCGCAGGAACACAAGGTAACGTGGGTTACTGAAACGGAGAGGCAGAAAATAAGGTCTCATAAGGTAATCCTGCACTACTTTTACCACAAAATCATACTGGCTGCCTGAATTCAGAAGATCGTCATTTTGAACGATTACTATGAGGTACGTCATAGTGTAAGGGGTACACACACCCTTTGCTTAGAAGTAGTCCTTTGCACTCACACCTGTCAAGGGTAGGCCGAGAATCGATAGTCGAGCGCCGAAAACGCTGTGTCTATGTTAACCTTTTCTTTCATATTCACAGAATATAACATCAACTGCGATTGGGCAAAGCTGAAAATGGGTACTCAGCCGGGATTAGAACCCGGGTCTCTTGCTTTCTAGGCAGAAGTGACATCTATACTTTGGAACAGACGCCAAATGTATATATATAACATGCCGGTGACGGGCAATGATCCTTTTGGTAGTGGGGAGGGGTGGACAAGTTTTTGCTTTTGCCCTTACTCTTACGGGAATTAGTTTCATAACTACGAGTTTGAGTACTGTGGGCAGGGTGAAGCTGGGAATTTGTATCTGACGGGAGGCGTGCTTAGGTAGTCCTTGCAGGGGCTGTGATCACTGTGCCAGAAGGCGACATGGTGAGCGTAAGGCCGGGCTGAAGGGGTGGAAAGGAGGCCAAAAAAAGAAAAAACAAAACGGTGGTATAGGTGTCAGCGCAACTGCCTAGAAAGCAGGAAATCCGGGTTCGAATCCCGACTGGGTACACATTTTCAGCTTTGCCCAATCACAGTTGATGTCATATATTCTGCGAATATGAAAGAATAACAACAGGATCACCAAGTGACGTCTATTCTTTGGAACAGACACCACATGTATTTAACCTTTTTTTTTTTTTGTATTTCAAATGAATTATTACACTACGTTTAGAGTAAAAACTTTTATTAATAATGACTAAACTTTACCACATTGCCTAGCTATTCAATTAATCACCAAGACAGACAAACAAATAGAATTCGTCCTTGCCTCTGTGCATTTCATTCTCGATGTCACTGTCATTTACGTCATCGTTAATAATTTCAGGTTCAAAATCAGGATCTTCTTCATCGTCGAATGGTTCGTCCTCTCTACCAGTAGCCAGCTCTTATAACTCTTGAAGGTTGCGATCAAACGCACATACCCATGCCTGACGGAGGACTTGAACCTCTGACGCGGGTGGCCGCGCGATCCGGAACGTGGCGCTCCAGACAACACGGCTATTCCCGTGCAGCATCAAGATTTTCAGGGGTCATGTGTCTAGCCCTAAATTATATAAATAAATGAAAATAATAATAATAAATAAAATAAAAATGTTTCTTTTTTAATGCACAACTTTTTCGATAAAAGGATCTAAAACATAAATACAAGATTTTTTTCGAAATTTATTCCTATACAAAGATTTATACCTACGCATCATTTGCTAATACTGAGGACGAATGTAGTCTGAAGCGTACTTATATTTTCCTTGTAAGTTTAAATGAAAATCACATTTCCGATCGCGGAGCGGCGGCTAACCGTGAACCTCTGGTTGCGAACTTGAGACTCGTACTGAGACACGATAACGGTACGTACGTGTAAGTAGTCAAAAATCATGTAGCCGACAAAGATCTAATCCCACCAAAAACATAAAATGTACAAAAATGCAAGTCGCGCAACGAATTCATGCCACCGTAAAATGTTGTGAGATCTCATGGGAAACCAAGTCGGTTATTTCAGTTAGTGTTCGTGGAACCACCTATTCAACACCTTGTCATAATTTCTTATCTAATTAGTTATCTACCAACTACACCTCTTAATTTATATAATAAATATAATGACTTGCTAATCGCACTACAATATAATGACATAACTATAAATGTAATCATTTGGCAAATTGCATATCAATATCAAATTCTTCACGAGTTTCCAGCCGGATCATTCTGTCATCTGTATACAATATTTCTGCGGTCCAACTGGCCATCTTTAGGTGAGGAAGCTAAGCCGATCTCGCCATGAATGAGTGAAACTATGGAACGGCTGGCTCTATATACGCAACGAAAATACGAAGCCGCATGCGCTAAGTACAGAGGGCGTGAGTTTACTCGTAGCTGCTGACCCCTGGCGCGAGAGAAGTTGTAGCGCCTCTAGTGGTGGGTAATGTCAAAAACGATAGATCGTTATAGACTGTCATTCGTTGCTATTTGATACAGTTGCCGATGTTTTTTTCTAGGTCTGATAACACAGGATTCTACGATTTACGCAGAAAATAACCACTGTCACGATTGTGTTATCTGTTATTCTGATTTCAATTGATTCTTTCAAAACACAATCCCAGTAATGTGAGGTGTTTGCAACAACTTGTGTCTCGTCGTATAGCATCCTGTGTCCCTCTGAGAGAGAGTGTTTTAGGCTTCATGAATCGCGTATGGCGGTGATGTTCAACTCATCTGTCACTGACGGTACGAACAGTCTGGCCAATGTATATTTTGCCGCACTCACAAGGTATTTTATAAACGCCAGGCTTTATTAGGCCTAAATCATCTTTAACAGAGCCAAGAAGTGCTCTAGTCTTAGCTGGCGGACGAAAAATACACTTTATTTTGTGTTTCTTCAAAATCCTTCCTATCTTGGCAGACACGTTACCAGCATAAAGAAGGAAAGCAACAGAACTGGAAGTGTTTTCAGCTGGTTCACGTGGTGGTCCGAACTCAAAAGCCCGTCGAATGTGCCTGTCTGTATAGCCATTTTGGTGGAACACATTCTTGAGATGTTGCAGCTCTTGAGGTAAATTTTCAGCATCCGAGATGGCATATGCTCTTTTTACCAAGGTCCGTAGAACTCCTGCACGTTGAAAAGGAGGGTGACACCTGGTCGCATGTAAATACCTATAATTATGCGTTGCTTTAGTGTAAACTCTATGTCCAAGAGATCCGTCATCTTTTTTATAGACCAACACATCCAAAAATGGTAACTTGCCGTCTTTTTCAATTTCCATCGTGAATTTGATGTTACGACGGAGACAGTTAAAATGATCTAATAACCGGTGCAGAGAATCTATTCCATGTGGCCAAAAAAGAAACATATCGTCAACATATCTAAAAAAGCAAGTCGGCTTCAAAAAAGATGTTTTCATTGCCATTTCCTCAAAGTCCTCAATAAAAAGGTTGGCGACTATGGGGGACAGAGGACTCCCCATAGCCACACCGTCAGTCTGTTCAAAATACTTATTGACTAAGAAATAGGTGGACGTCAGTACATGGCGGTAAAGTTTCGTCATTTCCATATGTAGTTTCCCGTTAATTAAGATCAATGATTCTTCAAGATGAGCACGAGTAAAAAGAGACACCGCATAGAAACTCACAAGTAAATCAGAAGGACCAAGACGAAGAGACTTCAATCGCTGAATAAAATCCATAGAACTAGATATATGGTGTTCACATTTCCCCACATGAGGGCTGAGGGCCGACGCCAAAAATTTTGCCAAATTGTACGTTTGTTCACTCAAATTACTAACAATTGGTCGTAATGGAATCCCATCTTTGTGGACCTTTGGCAATCCGTATAATCTATATAATATAATGACATAAGAATCAGCTACATTCCATTATGTAACCAATCCTGATCACCTAAAAATAAAGAACAGTCGCATATACATAAAATACTTCAAATATTAGTTTATGTCAGATGCATGATATTGATATACTCGCTTTATATGTCGTAGATAGCTCATTATATAACAAGGTGTTGAATAGGTGGTTCCATGAACACTGACTAAAATAATTTACAACGTTTTGTGGTGCAAGGGATTCGTCACAAACTTGTATTTTTATGCATGTTATGTTTTCTGTAGGATTTCATTTCTTTTTATAGTTATTCCTTGTTTTTACCTTGGATAGCATTTTTTTGTACATCAGCCACTGATTTTCTCAAAGTCCATTCCCTGTATCTTTGGTTTATCTCAGTTGCTATGATATAACAATATTTGGGAAGTCGTTTATATTGTTCGCTGGCTGAAATGTTCAAATGTTTGTTGAGCTTAAGGGACTTAACTGCGGGGTCATCAGTCCCTAAACTTACAAACTACCTTATACTAAAGACGACACAAACATCCATGCCCGAGGGGGGATTCGAACCCCCGACGGCGGACGGCCGCGCGCACCGCAGCACGGCGCTCCAGTACGCGCGGCTAACTGGTTGAAAACCCGGCGCTGTCCAGGTATGTATTTCTTCCTTTCTTAATTAGTTCGTCTGCCTCTTACCCTTTCGTCCACCGCCTTCTGTCCCACTCTGTTCATTTAACCTGTACCTGTAGTGAATTCAGCCCGTAGTTTCATTTACACATAGATCAGTCCTTATGACGTCATTTCCTCTGAACACTGTCACGCACAATAATTATGACAAGGTGTTGAATAGGTGGTTCCGTAAACGCTACCTAAAATAACCGACTTGGTTTATTACGAGATCTCACAGCATTTTACGGTAGAAGGAAAGACGGGGTATATCAAAAAGGCTGGAGCAAACTTACACGGTCGAAAGTACTCGATAATAGAAACAAAAATGTTTCAGTAAACATAGGTCCACAACGAGCCATTTGCGAGATAATTAGGAATGCCTGGTTGGTGTTTGTATCGGTGGTTCTGATTGGTGGAAAACAGGAACGTGTACGCTTGTTGGTGTTTGCATGTAACTGACCAGCAACGTCGATAACCGAAGATAACCTACATTTCGTACAATTTTCCAGCGTTACGATTTCATCATAAACTACAGCATCACACGCGCAAGGATTCCCTGAACTTCTGGCGTTGTCTCCTAGGTCATTTATACTCATTGTGAAAAGTAATAATCCTATGACACTTCCTTGGGGAATTCCAGAAACTGCTTTTACGTCGAAAGACTTCTCTCCGTTGAGAATGACGTGCTCTCTGTCCCGAAGTTCACAGTCGTTTCCGCATTAAGTTCGAGTCCCCCCTCGGACGTGGGTGTCCTAGTTAAAGTAATGTGTAATTTTAGGGTACGATGACCTCCGAAGTTTGGTCCCTTAGCGCAAAAATCTTGTCAGTCCATTGTCACAGTTAGTCTGATGACACATACACTCATGTTTTGTTTATTACGTAACAGCGCGCAACGATATCGAATGTTCTGTAGAAGTAGAGAAACAAGGTATCCAATTTCTCTTAATTGTGCTTCTACGAACATACCTCGTAAGTCAGTGCGCAGCATGTGGCAGAGCAGTTCTGTAATGTTAATAATGCTTGCGGTATATAAAGAAACATGATACGAGAATAAACAGCTATGTCTTCCATAGATACCATGAAAACTATTGATAACTATTAAAACAATTTATTTAAAAACATGCTGAAATGTACTCTTGAAAATTAAGAAAATGGAGAGACCACGAATCCCTGTCCTTAAATCCCCCTCCAATAACTTGTGCCACACAGTATTTACCTGGTACGTTACAACCCCTCTTACTACTACAAAACGAATAGAAAATCATACAGGGAAGCATTTCAAACACATAAAAAAGTGTTGAATCATCACGATTATAGGCGTTCATGGCCCTTTACATAAAAATGAAATAGAGATACACAAAAACCACATTTCACTTCTCTTTATTGCTTATGAAAAGAGAAATTGACAAGTTATACGACAAAAACCTAGACATTATGAATTTCTGTTCCAGATTGCAGTACACACCAATACCCCTAGTACCCGGCAACACGTCCTCTTGTACTATTGAATGCCTGCAGTCGTCTTGGCACACTATCCTCTAACTTATCAACGGACTGTTGGTCGAGATTGTCCCACTACTCAACGGTGACTCTCAGATTGGTTCGTGGGCGTCTCGTCCGACAACTGGCCCTTTGATTGTATCCCAGGCACATTCGATAGGGTTCATGTCTGGAGAACATGCTGCCCATTCTAATTTCTCGATGTCTTTATCATGAAGCAACGCATTCACAAAATGTGCACGATGAGCGTGAGAATTGTCGTCCATTAAGACGAATCCCTAACTGAAATTCTGACAATATGATTGCACTATACGTCGGAGGATGCAATCCCTGTACTGTACAGCCGTTTGATTGTCCTCTACGATGATCAGTGGAGTATGGTGGCTCCACAGAATGCCACCCCAAAACATCAGGGAACCACCACTTTTCTAAACTCGCTAGACGGGGTGACTAAGACGTTCAGGCTGAAAAGGCTGCTTCCGAGAACGTCTCAGACGATTGTCTGATTGAAGGCAATTGCGAGTCTTCTCTTTGAAGATCACTTGATGCCAGTTCTGACGAGTCAGTTCAGCATGTTATGGGTCCATCTGTGCCTTGTTGAATGTAGTGTAGGTGTCAAAGCTGGACCTCACCATGGACGTCGGGAGAGAAGTCGCATGTCATGCAGCCTATTACATACAGCTTGAGTCGAAAAACGACGTCCTGTGGCTGCACGAAAATCATTATCCAGCACGGCAGCGTTCCTCTTAGGGTTCCTCCGAGCTGAAATCCGTAAGCAGCCGTCATCAAATACTATGGTAGGCTTTGGACGCCAAGAGCGAGACAAGTCATCGACAGCTCCTGTATCTCTGTACCTACTCCACGTCCGATCAACATCGGTTTGGTTCACTTCGAGACGTGTGAATGCTTCCCTTGTTGAGAGTACTTCCTGACACAAAGTAACGGTGCTGATGCGATCAAACTTCGGCATTGAACTTCGCGTGGCAGAACTGCAGTCAAAACAAGCCGTGTACGTACTGCATAGTGTTATCAGTGGAACTGATCGGTCGTCTAACTCACCTGTAGAGCGTGGTGAGATATGAAAGTACACTAAGTGAGAACTCCAGATGGCTAAGCGTTTAGGAATCTATCACCATATGCACCTTATTAACAGACCCTGAGAGAGTCTGTTTAGAAAGCGGTGTTTGGCTCAGCGGTAAGAGATCGGATTTTTATGGAAAGGTTCGCGGATTCGATTCCGCACGGCGGTAAATATTTTTTTGCTGGTTGGCAATGCGTACACTACTGACTTCACAATTAACCGCAACATCTTATATGATATTTTGTATATATATGTGCTCAACATTAGCATGGGACGTCATTATTTATTATTATCTTGCAAACTTGGGGTTATGAACTACATTCCATTATACATCACCAGCTGGGCTTGCAAGTATACAGTGACATGCTGCGTTACGCTTGGTTTACTGCTGGACTGTGCGATGAAAGAAGCTGTTTTCAGAATGTCAATCAGGTTTGTTTTTCTATGGAGACATTAAAAAACCATGTAACTGCAAAAGGGCGGCGTTCATAATATGCGGAAAATATGGTCAAAATTATTGCTTCACCAGTTTCTCCGATGAATATCACACCGGTACATGTAATTGATCAATTGCAAAAGAATGGAAGTATCGATTTACATACACGACGTCCAAGTACGCGTTATCTACAGTCCCTTTTTAAATGTTTATAGTCACGAATTTAATTCAATGTCCTTTCTTTTTTTTTGCTTATATAAATAAATAAAGTAACCTATATGATGTTGCGGTTAATTGTGACGCCAGTCTACATCAACATCAATACTCTGCAAACCACTGTGAAGTGCATGGCAGAGGGTACGTCCCACTGTACCAGGTAGTAGGGTTTTTTCCCATTCCATTCACGTATTCAGCGTAGGAAGAATGATTGTTTAAATACCTCTGTGCGTGCTGTAATTAATCTAATTTTGTCTTTACGATCCCATCGCCGGGTGGAGCGATTTTTTTTTTTTTTTTTTTTTTTTTTTTTCCATGTTGGTCTTTGCTTTGCGGTTGTCAATTCAGTTCGTTCTTGGTTGTTCGATGAATATTTGACTCAGCTTTTTTTCTATTACAGAGGGCGTTTAGCCCCGTGATCGGGCGCACTGAACCACGGCGCCCGGCATTAACCCACGACCTTCTCAATACGAATCCGATCTTTTACCGCTGAGGCAAACACCGCTTCCTATCCACGCTCTCACAGGGACAGTTGATGATGATAGATCCGTATCAAACTCCCTTTTATTTCCTAAACGCTTAGCCACCTTGAGTTCCCACTTGGGGCATTTTTGTGTCTCACCACGCCCTACATGTAACATAAATTTGGACGAATTCGGCCATGACGAGTAGGTTGGCACTTCTCAGGACAAACTAAGGAAAAATATCATATCCTTTCTAAATTACGATTACATCAAAAATATAGTCCTTCTCTCATCTGTAACATTACGCAGTTTTATTGTTTGGTTTCGTGTGCGATCAAAACCTTATTCTGCAACATGAAAACAGGGTAGGGATCAGCAGTCAGTCGTCGCTACAATTTATAAACGTTATTATAGCATATCCAGAATTTTGTCAGTAACTAGCCATTATCAGTACTAATATACCAGCAGTACAATGTCAGAAAATAATACAGAAGTTACAACCTCATAAAATATGCCAAGATCGGGGCAAATAACAGTTTCCTTGACAAGTTGGTATGATTTTATAACCATTTGTGACAGCATTTAAGGAGAAACAAAGGACCTACAGTTGCTTCCAGCAGAATGGAGGAAATGTCAATAAAGCCAACCAAACCTAGGAGCACATTTAGAGAATCTTCACGCCTGACAGAGTCGCGGCCCTAGCTGCCTGCTGATCTGTCAGTGTGCGATTGCTCTTCGTGGCGAGGCCTCAAGTCTAAGGGGCATCGAACAACCCCCATGGTCTACAATAACAGCACTAGAATATTTCGGATGAGATGGCAATTCCAGCAGTGCTGATTAGGGCCCAAAAGTGCCAATAGGTGAATGATGGTCACTTTCAACATCTACTGTAGTCAGGATAGTACTGAACTTCCTTTCCTCTGCTGTGTTTCTTTGTACCCTGGAGCTCAGTTCTCTGGCCACTTATTTGTCACGCCCTTTACGTTCGGTACAAAAGGTACAAAAAAATATCATATTGCCTAAGAAGTTGACAGAGGACATTAATTTCGGAGACTAAAATAATAGGTACACTAGTGACCACCCAAAATGCAAACCCACGAAGGAAGTATCCAAATTACATGAAATTTACAGCATGCGTTTGCTGTGGAGAGCTACAAATGATTAAAATTTTAGCACATATCACTGCCCTCAGTAGTGTCACCTACAAGCGTTGTATGAAGGGTAAGCAGGTAGCCATGTGGATGTACGTGATTTTTTTTCTTTTTTTTATGCGATTGTTTTGCGCAACCAAAGACAGTATGCCTCGTGGAAGACAGCGAGAGTTTTCGAGCACGTTTCGAAGTTTGTCCGCGGATAATTACTTGTCCATTGGCATTGCAGATTAGAGAAGTCGGTGATCATGTACAACATAACCAAGCGTCTGCAAAGTGGATCTGCAGTCGCTGGATGAAGGTAGGAACGACGGATCAACGGCACTGATTGGCCCTACCGCGTTGCACGGCTGCGCGTGAAGACCAGCATATTGTCTGCATGGCAGTATTGGATTGCTCTCCCCCATCAGGAACCACATTACAACAAATTTATGGCTCTTGTGCAACAGTGTTTAGCCGCGGTGGAGTATACGAGCGGTCTAAGGGGCCTCGCTGTGGAGCGCCCTGTTGCTCGCCGTCGGTGGTTCGAGTACTCCCTTGGGCATGGGTATGTGTGTGTTGTCCTTAGGTTAGTTTTACTTAGTTTAAGTAGTTTGTAAGCCTAGTGACTAATAACCAATGCAGTCAAGTCCCATAGATTTACAAACACTTGAGCATTTGCAACAGTGTTTCCATGTACCATTCGACATGGGTTGCAGCAGAATGGACATTCTGCAAGGCGTCCATTGCTGTGTTTACCGATGAATCAACGCCACAGGCACCTACGCCGGCAGTGGTACGTTGAATGACGGACATGGACAACCGAATGGAACGATATTGTTTTTACCGCCTAATTCTAAGCCTGCCTTCAATGCTTCAATTATCAGTTTAGAGGTTGGAGAAACATGGTGGGAGACTGTGGCATTGCTATACTAGTCTTTTACCCAGTTTTATGGTCTGGGGGTAGTATTGGATTACACTCCCGCGCTCACCTAGTGCGCATTGCCATCGTTAGACATGTGAAGTGTTGGAGCCGTTTATCTACCATATATTCTGAGCTTGCCGACGATCATATTCCAAAAGGATAACGCACGATCACACGTGACATGCCATGTTCCAGACTTGTTCCTCACCCATCGGTCTACATTGCTGCCTTAGCCGTAATGTTCTCCGGATATCTTGCCCATCGAAAACGTCTGGTCGATGATGGTGAAACGTCTGACCTGGGATACACCAGCCACGACTTCACCATATCAATTTCCGCAATATTCCGAAACGGCATGGACTGATATACCTCTACTACACATACACAGTCTGTATGCTTCAGTGATGAGGCATGTCGCCGCGGTTATGGCCAGCAATGGCGACAACACTCAGTCCTGATTCAATCATACTCCCCGCTTCACATGAGGCTGTATTTCAGTTATATGATCTTTGTACAACGTGTAAGTAAATTTGGCTGTCATTTCTCGATCCCTTACTGATGTATCATTTTGGGTGACCAGCAGTGTATAAACTGATTAAGTTTGAGAGCATTCTAGACACACCTTAGCACGTTGGTGACGGCTTACGCCGCTGGGGCGTGTGGGCCGCCCTGTCTCCCGGACGGCGCAGCCCTGTGTGGCGTCACCGAACCCTCACGTCACCAAGGCTCATAGGCTCGTTCCGGCAGTAGGTTAAAATGAACACTCTCACCAGGCCCTCAGAAGACAGTTTGCTCTCATTGATGCTGCTTCTGCCGTGAGTTAAAGTGACAACTGATTTTATCCAGCCGGCCGCAGAGCCGAGCGGTCTGCGGCGTGCCAGTCACGGTCTGCACGGGCGCTGCTTTCGGGGGTTCGAATCCCTCCTCGGGCATGGATGTTTGTGCCGTCTTTAGAATAAGCTAGTTCATAAGTGGTTTGTAAGATTAGGGACTGATGACCCCGTAGGTAAGTCCCATAAGCTTTACAAATATTTCAACATTTTTGATTTTAGCAAGCTCTTCGAATATTCATCTTTATTACTCCACCATTTGGATACTTTTCGTTCTAAAAGATAAACTATCTCATAAGACCAATTTCCCAGGGACATATCGAAGATTTTTTTTTCAGAGGTACCATGGGCCTGGGCTTTTTGACGAAATTGGGTATGGGGTCGAAACACCTCTGGCTATGACCTGGACTTGTATGCCCTATAGTATAATTCTGTTTGTTTGTTCTTGTACATTTAGATAAATTATGTATGTATTGTCAATACGTTTTCATTCTTGTGTATATTCATTGACGTTTTGAAATGTAGGTTTGTTTTGAATACAGAAATGTTCAAATGTTTGTTAAGCTTAATGGACTTAACTGCGGGATCATCAATCCCTAAACTTACAAACTACTTATGAACTACCTTATACTAAAGACGACACAAACATCCATGCCCGAGGGGGGGGGGGGCGGGGGATTGCCGCGGTGGAGTAGCCGAGCGGTCTAAAACGCCTCGCTGCGGATCGCGCGGTTGCTCGCCGTCGGAGGTTCGAGTCCTCCCTGGGACATTGGTGTGTGTATGTGTGTCTTGTCCTTAGGTTAGTTTCCCTTAGTTTAAGTAGTTTGTAAGCTACGGACTGATGACCACGCAGTTTGGTCCGATAGATTTGCAACCATTTGAACTTCTTTTTAGGGGAGGATTCCAACCCCCGACGGGGAACGGCCTCGCGCATCGTAGCATAGCGCCTTAATGCGCTCGGCCGCTCCGCCGCAGCTTTAATACAGACGTATATACATAAATGTTCAAATGATTGTAGAGCTTATGGGACTTAACTACGGGGTCATTAGTCCCTAAACTTACAAACTACTTACGAAAAACCTTATACTAAGGACGGCACAAATATCCATGCCCGAGGGGGGATTCGAACCCCCGACCGTAGTGCCCGTGCAGACCGTGACTGGAGCGCCTCAGTCCCTGCGGCCACCGCGGCCAGCCATGCTGCTCAGACCACAATATCAGAATTTGGCTTTGTGACACTGACAATTATACTATAAGAAAAGTGCTTCCATAGCCGGCCGCGGTAGCCGAGGGGACTAAAAATGTTCAAATGTTTGTAGAGTCTATGGAACTTAACTACGGGGTCATCAGTCCTTAAACTTACAAACTACTTATGAACTACTTACAACTAAGGACGGCACAAATATCCATGCCCGAGGGGGGATTCGAACCCCCGACCGTAGTGGCCGTGCGGACCGTGACTGGAGCGCCTCAATCCCCCTCGGCCACCGCGGCCGGCGCCGAGGGGACTGAGGCGCTTCAGTCACGGTATGCACGGCCACTACGGTCGGGGGTTCGAATCCCCCCTCGGGCATGGATATTTGTGCCGTCCTTAGTGTTAGCTAGTTCATAAGTAGTTTGTAAGTTTAGAGACTGATGACCCCGTAGTTAAGTCCCTTAAGCTTAACAAACATTTGAACATTTGAGTGCATCCACGTACAATGTTGTTGTTATGAGAAAGATCACACGGCGTCCACTAGTAAGAGTACAATAGTCCTGGATAAATCTAACCACGATGAAAACCAATGATTCACATAATTGATCCTTTGCAGAAACACTCTTAAGAAAAATCTCTGTCAGTATCAAGAATTTTCGTCAATGAAATCTGTCCTGACATGTCGAAACTATGACTGTGGTATTATATGCACTCGACAAACCCATAGTGCTACAATCAGTTGCCAGCTAAGAATAAAAGGGTAGGATACTAGTTATAAATGCGGCTTTACTTCACATATGGAAACGAAATAAGTCGCAAACCTGACCTAGTCATAAAATTCGCTTGTCCAACACATTTATTATGACGTTGAAATCGTAATTGCCAAATTTGACAAGTACCATGTAAGTATCCTAAGTGACAAAAATGTTCAAATGTTTGTATAGTCTATGGGACTTAACTACGGGGTCATCAGTCCCTAAACTTACAAATTACTTATGAACTAGTTAATACTAAGGACGGCACAAATATCCATGCTCGAGGGGGGATTCGAACCCCGGACCGTAGTGGCCGTGCAGACCGTGACTGGAGCGCCTCAGTCTCCTCGGCCACCGCGGCCGGCATCCTAAGTGACCATCGTGCTTATAGATCTGAGAGCATCTTTAAATTTGTAAGTGTGGTAGCTTTTGACTAGAAGCCACTAATTTTGTTTTCTATATGTGTCCTTTCCTTCGGTTCCTTAAATTTGTTTGGTCGTGTGCATATTACGCAGTTTTGCTGTCTAGTATCATAACAGTTCAGCACTGAGTAGTGTGGATAGGGACTGTCAATGCTGTGTTAGGATGCGAGCTCAGTTGATGACCCTTTCCACAGCTTCGGGCAATGATGGCTTTGGTCCCACAGGCTGAAGCTGCTGTGTGTTGTCTTGTGTAGTTCGCGAACGAACTAGTTCGGAAGAGCGCTCCCACAGGCGAACTACGCGAATTAGTTCACAGATCCCTCGCCTTTTAGTTCGTCCGCTCCTTTTCCAAAGACTGAGGGGTAACAGCGAGAGGACGCGAGAACGCGCGGAATCGCGTGATTCCCTTCTGCCAGTTGCCGTCATTTCGAGCTGAGAGGCAGCTCAGCTGTAGTTTTAGTAGCGGTAGCAAAAGCCAAAACGAGCGGACGAACAAAAAAGAGCGACCTGCTTCGCGGCCGAGCTGCGAACTAAAAGGAGAGCTACCGGTCGCGAACTAAAATATGCGCGATAGGTCGTGAACTAAAATATGCGCGATAGGTCGCGAACAGAATTAAAAATCACGTATTTGCCTTCTGCTGATGAGAGGCAATTCGAGGTCAGTGTCTGCCTGCTAGATTACATAGTTCAGTGTATCTGCTTTGAAGTATTCTGCACTCTGCAGTATCTGACTAATAAATTCCACAATGACAAGATATAGAGATAACTCTAAACTTAAACGCGAGAAATTATCCACAAACTGTTTCTTTTGGTTTGCGTGATATCGTTAGCGGCTCAAGCAGCAAGCGCATGAAGCAGCTAGGTGGGGGAACTTCCCCCTCCACCTGCACGCGCAGACCACGCCGCTCAGCCGTCACTGGGAGCGGACGAACTAAAAGAGCGAACTAGTTGGCGGCAGAGCCGCGAACTAAAGTGAGCGCTCCCGACAATGCGCAGCTCGGCCGATACGTGTCCCGATCGATCCTCCGCTGTCACCGCGCTGGCGGAGCCTGACTCCTCACCTGTGGTTCAGTGGTCAGAGGGCGTCCATTAATTATGTGACGCGTTTTTTTGGGGGGGAGGGGGTCGAACCGAATACACCAAATTTCACGTGTTAGAAGGGGGGTCTCGGCAAACCTCACATATTTTTTTCCCGCAAGAAACAGTGCAAAACTGGATTACATGAAGTAAAACATGTTTCACGTCTATAATATGGCTAAATGCTACACAATAATACTTATCGCAGATATGCAAACATCACACAGTAACACAGTAGCCTCTGGATTGTTTCTCTAAGGATAAACGACTTTTTTTCCTCCATGCGCGTTTTTGTCGGAATTCGAGGGCAACGCTAGCGGCAGCAACAGTGCTGGCCACCCGGACGCCTCACTAATGCTATTTTTTATGGGGCTTAACTACGGGGTCATCTGTCCCTAAACTTACAAACTATTTATGAACTCGCTAATACTAAGGACGGCACAAATATCCATGCCCGAGGGGGGATTCGAACCCCCGACCGTAGAGGCGGTGCAGACCGTGACTGGAGCGCCTCAGTCCCCTCGGCCACCGCGGCCGGCTCACTAATGCTACGTGAAGCCCAGGCCAGTCCGCTCGGCTACAGCCATACGAGCGTTCATTACACGCGCGTTTATTATTATTAATATTATTTATTATCTTTTACTGTGGCACTACGTCAAGGATTGAAGACGTCCCATTTTTTGTGTCTCGTTGCCGCCTGTTGTCCTAGGTGTCGGTGGCCGAGAAGAGAGAGACCGACACAGGAAAATAGGATGCACGCGTGTGCGGGTACAGAGTCTATGTGACCAGCCAGTAGGACAGCAGAAACTAGAAACACTAAGCTAGATTAGTATAAGAAATATATTTCGTAGAGATAGTACAATACTTAACTTTGTTAACTGAAGACTAGTGGAATGCAGATACATAGTTTAAGTAGAGGCCTGCCTACTGATGAGAGACCGTTCTAGTGCCTATCGTATAGCCAAGTGACCGATGCAGTTCAGTGGTGGCCACGAGCGGAGTTTCAGCAGAGGGCGCTCGTGGCCGACGTCGCTTGCATGGCGGCGCGCGGCGTAGGTACGTGGCGCGCACTTCATACTTGTGCGACATGACACCTTTGTTCACTTGTGCTGTAGAAGCGGCAAATTACAGTTACGTTCTGTTAATAGAATACATGTGCTTTTTAGTTTCTTCAAGAATATTTCTTTTTCAGCTTTCCTTTTCCGATTTTCTGAACCAGAAAGTTTTTTTTTTTTTTTTTTTTTTAATCGTTTCCCTCCCTTCTGGCATGATTTAATAATCGGGGAAATTATGGCGTAGACACTGCTCTACTTCGCGACCACAATTTTAGATCTGTAACAAATAAATAAAATCACATATAACTTGACATAACTAGAAAAGAAAACATGAACTAAACGATAAAAATGTTTTTAAACCTACCAAAAAATTGAAATGTTGTCCCCGTGACGACACTCTTTTCAATCACTATGGTTCATCACGGAAATACGAACCTTGCCTCCGCCTCGTATTAACAATTTCTGAGATGTGGATGCAAATCGTAGCGCTGCCAACATATGCAGTCCAACACACATTGGGTGGCGCTGTATTATTTCAGTACGTTGGGGGAGTATTCTCCATGAATACAGTGCCGGCCGCGATGGCCGAGGAGACTGAGGCGCTTCAGTCACGGTCTGTACGGCCACTACGGTCGGGGGTTAGAATCCACCCTCGGGCATGGATATTTGTGACGTCCTAGTTCGTAAGTAGTTCATAAATAGTTTGTAAGTTTAGGGACTGATGACCCCGTAGTTAAGTCCCATTAGCTTTACAAACATTTGAACATTTCATGAATACAGTGCGTGATCTATTAATTGCTGTAGATGAGTCAGTGACTCACAAATTTTCGATATAAAGCCATTCAAATTAATTTCAAATGTAATGACTATTTCACAGTCCGCCTTTTCCTTTATTTGGACCGGCAGCTACTAGTAGTTCCTGTGGTGCACGAGAGATGGTGTAGCTAGCTGCATGGACGCTCCCCTTTTTGTAGTTCTTGAAACAAACAACAGAGGCGCTGTGGTAGACCCGTCTCCCAGACATCAGACAAAACTCGCGTGGAACATGGATGCCTGCAACCAATAGGAACATTGCATTCAGCACTTTTGTGTTACTTCGAATAGTAATAGTGGAATACTTTCACTTGATAAGTTGTAAAGCAGGACAATTTAGATATCTCCATCCTGCAAAAATTGGCCATTGACCCTGAATAATAAAAATGTGAAGTCATCCATATGAGCACTAAAGAAAATCCGCTAAACTTCATTTATACCATAAATTAGTCAAAATTGTCTGTGTCTCTTTGGCCCTTTTCCAGCACATGCTGGGTCGGCACTGTGTTAAACGCGAATTTGGCATGTGTTAATATTTGCAGGGTGGCCGGATGCCCTTCCTGCCGCCACCTTATGCCCCCCAGTAGGAAATGTGTACCCCAAATATCTGCGTATAATGTCATATGTGTGTGAAAGTGTAAAGTGTTACGAAATGTTTGCGAGTCGTGTAACTGAGGCGGGACTCGGGAACCAGCCCGGTATTCACGTAGGGGTATGTGGGAAACCGCCTAAAAACCACATCCAGGCTGGCCGGCACTCCGACACCTTTCGTTAATCCGCCGGGCGGATTCGAACCGGGGCCGGTACGTCTCCCCGTCTCGGAAAGCGGTGCGTTAGACCACACGGCTAACCGAGCGGGTATAATCAGTCAGATCTACTGGTCATAAAAAATTCAACTGAATACCTAGGAATAACAATTACGAACAACTTAAACGGGATACTGACATTTATCTGTTAGTAAAGTCACCAGATGATCAAAAGAAACTGCAAAATGATTTAGATATGATATCTGAATGGTGAAAAATTCGAAATTGATCCTTAATAATGGTAAGTGTGAAGTCATCCATATGACTAGAAAAAGAAATCCGCTAAACTTAATTACATGATAAATCAGTCAAATCTACAGGTCGTCAATTCAACTAAATACCTACGAATAACAATTACGAACAACTTAAATTGCAAAGAACACACAGAAAATATTGTAGGGTAGGCGAACCAAAGGGTACGTTTCATTGGAAAAACACTCAGAAGATGCAACAGTTCTACCAAAGGAACAGCCTACAAAAACTTGTGTATCCAATTTTGGAGTATTGGTGCCCATTGTGGTGCCCATCGTGGGTCTGACGGACGATATAGGAAGAGCTTACAAAAGGGCAGTTCATTTTGTATTACCGCGATATAGGTGAGAGAGTGTCACGGAAATGATGCACGAGGTGGGGTGGAAATCATTAAAAGACATGTGTTATTCGTTGCGGCGAGATTTATTTCAGAAATTTTATGCACCAACTTTCTCTTCCGAGTGCGAACACATTTTGTTAGCACCCACCTACATAGGGAGACATGATCATCGCAGTAAAATAAGAGAAATCAGATCGAGAACGGGAAGATTTAGATGCTCCTTTTTCAAGCGCGTTATTACAGAAAGGAACGGTAGAGAAATATCATAAAAAAGTTTCGATGAATCCTTTGCCATTCACTTCAGTGTGAGTTGCAGAGTATTTATGTAGATGTAGATGAAAGTAGGTTTCACGTTAGGAGCTTCGTTGGAGTCAAATCATTATCGTAACTCACACATATGAATTATAAAATTGCGTCGCAAAAAATCCTAAAAGAACGCGAATTTTCAATCTGGGAAATTAAATGAGAAAACGATATCGGTTTTATTTTTGCTTTGAACGTTGTCTGGCTGTGAAGTATTGGGTTATCGTCGTCGAAATTAAATCACACGGTTAAAAGCCAGCAGCGCTGTGTCAGCTTTATGGAGCTGTCCGCGATGCATTGACTGCGAGTGCTGAAACGTGAGCCGTGCAGCAGCTAATTGGCTGTGTGTGCCTGCGAGGGAATGCCGTGCAAGTGGCAAATTACAGAGCCATTTCCTATTAATTAAAATCGACTCGTGTCGCTCTGACCAGAATGTGCAATGAACGATTCACGGAGCAAAATATTTAGACAGAGGTCAGGTTGGCGGGGAAAAGGGAAGTATGTATGCAGATGACAACCGTTGTTCAATATAATACTTCATCGTTTGATGTAGACCGAAACGGTTTCCTCGCGGGGAAAAAAAAAAAAAAGTAACGACAGCGAGAAGGCCTGCACGAATATATGGCAAGTGCAATACTGAAATCGAACATGCATTATCTATCACTATTGCTCTTCTACTTGTTTTTATTTCCGAATGAGCTTGCGGTTCATTTGCGATATGCGAATATTTTTGTTGCATCACTCCCTTTTGATGACGTTAGAGTCGACTTCCCCCCAGATTATATGCAAGGATGCTCTTTACTGTGAAGCTGTCACTGCAAAAGAGGACGCACTGAAAGGAAAGTGTTTCGTGCCTGTTTGTTCCTAGTTTTATCACATAATGTTTTATAGCATGTTATGTAGTCATATTGTCCTGCAATCTCCCTTAATCTAAAAAACTAACGTAATCAGTACATGAGATGTGTGCTTCTGTGTCAGTGTAAGTAAATTTTATGCCATCAATGACTGCATTAATATAGTTCGAGTTTTCTTATGGTCTGTCTGTTTTGTACTCACTGTTGGCAAGCAAGGACGAGGCTTCTTTGAGAGAGGAAATGGGCCATAAATAGCAGACAGTCGACAGAGTGAGCGGACAAAAAAAGGGACTTGCGGTTGCTGTAAAGTGATGAGAGAGCCTCACTCAAAAAACATGCACTTGATTGCCCTCTACGCAGATATACACCGTGAGTCGTGTCGGGATAGCTCAGTGGTAGAGCGGGCAGGCAAAGCTCCCAGGTTCGCGTCCCGGTTCCGGCACACAATTTTAATCTGCCAGGAAGTTTCATATCAGTGCATACTACGCTGCAGAGTGAAAGTTTCAGTCTGGAGTGTTGTGTTTGTTTTAATACTGTGCGGCCCACTGCATCGTGGGAAAACCTAAGTTGGCGGTGTCTTTTTAACCATGTTAACGATTTTGATTCTTCATTTATATGTTTTTAAACTCGCATATGCAGTCGCTCTTTCTATCGCTATGTTTTCTCCTTTAATCTCTTCGATTTTATTCCCTGTGTCTACTTATCCAAACTGTATTTATCGCTTGCCTGAAGAGCAGCTTGCGTGCTGCTGCCGGTCCACCCTCCAGCAGGGGGAATCGAAATTTATCAATAAAAGAAAAAATCAATGGGTTACAAATGATTTCCGAAAATGAAATATGCTTGGAAATGTTTAATTCAATCATAGTTTCCAAAAATGTGAGGCGGAGATAAATATTTAAACAAATAACTCCGATTTTTTATTTTTAAGAAACAGTACTTACATATTCTATAACTGCTGCTGGGAACATCTTCAGACGGTCGCGACCTTGCGTAGTGTGAGGTAGTTTCCCGCCAAATTCACCGTGGGGGAGGAGTAGAGGGGAGGGTAGAGGCTAGTGGTGATATATAATGGGGAAAATTACAAGTTAAAATGGAGGGGTGGGCGTCGGAGGTTCGAGTCCTCCCTGGGGTGTGTGTGTTGTCCTTAGGTTAGTTTACCTTAGTTTAAGTAGTTTGTAAGCTACGGCCTGATGACCACGCAGTTTGGTCCGATAGATGTACAAACATTTAAACATTTTTGGAGGGGTGGGTGTGGGTTATAGCCAAAAACGTTTGAGCAAAATTCTAAATTCGCCTCAGAATAGGGGGCGGGGACGGCGGCAGGGGGCAGTTGTTCGCCGAGTGAGGTTGGTAGGGGTTGTGGTGCACTGAGAGAGAGAGAGAGAGAGAGAGAGAGAGAGAGAGAGAGAGAGAGAGAGAGAGGGGGGGGCGTGATGGCAGATCAGGTAGGGGCATAGAATGGGAAGTCCTGGTTTCGAAACCCGGTTAGAAATTCGTAGTGGGTTAGTAGTGTTGTTTCCAAAATACGTCGTCTTCAACTAGGTCTTGGCCGTGCACGAGCTCCACTGGACCCATAGAAGCCCACGCAAATGGTCCCAACAGCATAAGTGAGCCGCCGCCAGCTTCTCTACATCCTACAGTGCAGGTGTTACGGAGCTGTTTCCCTGAAAGACGACGGATTCGGACCCACCCATCGGCATAGTGAAGAAGGTATCGGATTCATCTTACATTCATCGTTCTGCCACTGCGTCAACGTCCAGTGATGATGGTCACGTGCACATTTAGGCGCAGTTGCCGCTGTCGCAGTGCTAACATTCTCATATGCAGCGGTCGTCGGAGGCGGAGGCTCTTTGTTGTTCTCTGTTATGTGTTCGGTGCACTATGTGTTCAGATGTTAGTTCCGCCACTGCTCGCCACCTCAGTTGTTTTACCAGTCTGATTAGACAACGACGTCCAACGTATGTAGTGAGAGGTGGTCGTCCAACCCCTTGAAGACTGAACTTATTGAACACACCACAGCACTCCTCCAACACCCGACAAGTCGCACTTTCTGAGCCTATGCGCCATCAGAATATGCTCTCGGGCAAACTCGTTCGCCTTCCCTATTCTAAACACAGACAACACGCTCACTGACTCAACTGTACATGAGCCGTCCGTCTGACTTGCATTCGTTCCTCGTCAGGGGATGCTGCTATCGTGGCCGTAATGTTGTGGCTGATCAGAGTAAATGCTTAAGTTGTCGTGCCTACTGTGTAGGAAAATAGGTAGAAGTTTGAAAATCAATTTCTAAGGAAATATAAACGGCTTCATACGCACCCACTTCAGAATATGAATCAGTGCACAGCATGTTCTACTGGGCGGCCGCTCCCGCCGGAGGTTCGAGTCCTCCACGGGCATGAGTATGTGTGTGTAGTCCTTAGTGCAAGTCAGTTTAAGTAGTTTTTAAGCCTAGAGACTGATGACCATAGCCGTCTGGTCCAATATGTTTAATTTGAACATTTGAATGTCGTGTACCAGAAAATAAATAAATTATCAACAGGGCGGAGTACAATATAGTAGAATTACACAACGAACGCAATGGTAGCATAAAAACTCGGTATCAACTTGTTCATTGCCTTGCATATTACATTGGTTGTTCTGCATCGAACGGGTATACTCGAAAAAAAAAAGCAGTATGTCACTGCAACCGAACGCAAAGGTTTAACTCCTTCAAAGAACAGTTTTTGTTGTGACATTGCTTCTTGCATAAATATTATTTAGTAAGGCGTGTTTCTTCGAGAACGCATCTCTAACCGGTTACAATGACATTACAGTTTGCATTTGCTTCGCATTTAGTACCCAAGAAAAAGCAACCAAGCCGATATATCAGAATAAATACCAAACATTGTGACATTGTAACTCGTGATCATTTAATATAGGCTAGTCACATGCATTTTCGCACATAAAAAATATTGTATTTCTTTTCGAACAAGCGCAATGACTCAATACTAGTTCCTACTCTCCGAGCTTAGTTTCATGTCTGTACTGCTACGATTATATTGTTATTCTAATTTATTGATAGTTGCAAGATATCTAAGGAGTTGGGAACTGAAAGAGGAACGGTTGAGCCGGCTGCGGTGGCCGCGGGGACTGAGGCGCTCCAGTCACGGTCTGCACGGTCACTACGGTCGGGGGTTCGAATCCCCCCTCGGGCATGGATATTTGTGCCGTCCTTAGTATAAGGTAGTTCGTAAGTAGTTTGAAAGTTCAGGGACTGATGACCCCGTAGTTAAGTCCCATAAGCTTTACAAACATTTGAACTTTTTTTTTTGAAGGAACGGTTGACAAGACAACCATAAAAGACGGGCTCTGAAGGATTTAACTGTAACAGTAAAGTCTCGCTCTCTATCGAGTTCGGGAATAGCCAACGTCGAGGTGAACAACACTATCGCCATGTATGACAAACGTCATACGGCCGACAGAGCGCGAGTATAGCCGTATACAGAGGAACTACCACCTTATATCTGACTATTGCGACTTCGCGATATAACTTTATCATATATGACCGAATATGTTCTTAAACACATTACATTTTCTACACAAAACATTTTTACCATTTCAAAAATTCGAAGGTGGAGGGGGAATGACTTAGAAAAATATCAGTAGGTTTTCGGGGACGATCAGTTTGGATTCAGGAGGAACGTAGGAACACGGGAGACAACACTCACTTTACGACTTATCTTAGAAGATAGATTAAAGAAGGGCAAACATACATTTCTAGCTTTTGTAGATTTGGAGAAAGCTTTTGACAATGCTGATTGGAATACTGATGAATGCTGATGACACTACACCTGTCAGAGACAACCAAGGATCTGGAAGAGCAGTTGAATGGGATGGACAGTGTGTTGAAGAGAGCGTATCAAATGAACATTAACAGGAGCAAACCAAAGGTAATGGAATGTAGTCTTAGAAAATCAGGCGGTGCTGAAGGAATCAGATTAGGTAACGAAACAATAAAGGCGGTAGATGAGTTTTGTTACTTGGGTAGTAAAATAACATATGACGGTCGCAGCGCAGAGGATATAAAATGCAGAATGGCAGTGGGAAGAAAAGCATTTTTGCAAAAGAGAAATTTGCTAACATCGAATATTGATTTAAGTTGAAGGAAGTCTTTTCTGAAGGCATTTGTGTGGAGTCTTGCCTTGTACGGGAGTGAAACATGGACTATAAACAATGCGGACAGGAAGAGAATAGAGGCTTTTGAAATGTGGTGCTACAGAAGAATGCTGAAGATTAGGTGGGTAGATGGCGTAACTAATGAAGAGGTAATGAACAGAATTGGGGAGAAAAGGAATTTTTGGCATACCTTGGCTAAAAGAAGGGATCGATTGGTAGGACACATTCTTAGACATGGAGGAATCGTAAATTTAGCATTGGAAGGAAGTGGGTGGGGAAAAATCGCAGAGGGATAACAAGAGATGCATATAGTAAGCAGATTCGAATGGATGTGGGTTGCCGTTCTTATGAGGAGATGAAAAGGCTTGCTCAGGATAGAGTAGGGTGGAGAGCTGCATCAAACCAGTCTCAGGACTGAAGACCATAACAACAACAACAGGTTTGAAGGTGTGATTGCACAGTTGTAAAGTTTAGTAGCAACCACGGAATTATGTTTCAACATGTTTATTATATCTACTATAGTTTCGACGATATGCGCTCAGAAAGATAACGGCGTTTTGTTCGGGAATCTTTTCACCACTTCAACAGCCGTATAGGCAGATATTAAAAAATAAATTGAATTAAAAAAACGTGGCTAATATCTTAACGTAAACTACAAGGATGTCGGAATCGCAGAATGGCACTTGGTTAGAGTTACTTGTTAGTAAATTTCGAGCTCTTCAACCTGGGAAGCGTTTCTGCTTGTGGAGTCTGTAGAAAATTGTATTCAGTAAATTTAGACAGTCACACTGCCAGTTTATGCCATGTAAATTCTGTCGATAAAAGTTCATTATGAACATC
Source organism: Locusta migratoria (assembly GCA_026315105.1). Taxonomy (NCBI): domain Eukaryota; kingdom Metazoa; phylum Arthropoda; class Insecta; order Orthoptera; family Acrididae; genus Locusta; species Locusta migratoria. Next base: position 442,992,994 of record CM048755.1, on the reverse strand, counting down.
GCGAACCAAATAGACTCCTCGAATATAATACTCGGAATTTCGCCAGTGGCGTATAGTGAAACGTAGCGTTACATTTAGACGGAGCATTTCGTGCGTGGCGCAGTCTGTGTCGTTTTCCGCGGGAAGACGCGGCATGCACTTAGAGGAGTAGCAAGGCGACAGGCTCGCGTGCCTCAGCACGGCTCATTACATTTTACGGCGGCGCTACGTGCCGTAAGTACCAAGGTCACGCGTCGAGGTCTGTGCCACCTTTCTTTACAGTTACAGAAGTCACCCAAGGTGAGTAGCGCTATATGGCTGAGCACTTTTTCCAGCGCATATAACGTTTACTTATTACTACTTATTTTATGGCGAGCCTTGGATCACCTATATCTACATCTACATCTATACTCCGCAGCCCACCTCGCAGTGAGTGGTGGAACACAGTCTGCGCACAACTATCACCTCCTCCTTTTGCTATTGCAGTCGCAGTTTGGTTAGCGGGAGAAGAGGCTGCAGGTAAGCCTCCGTATGGACTCTCGTCTCTGTTATTTTGTCATCGTGGTCTTTTCGCGAAATACATGTTGTTTCAGGAGGAATAGTACAAAAAAGGAAGGAAGCTTAGGGTTTAACGTCCCGTCGACAGCTAGGTCATTAGAGACAGACCTTACGCTCGGAGTTTTGGGTAAGGATGAGGAAGGAAATCGGCCGCGCCCTTTGAAAGGAACCATCCCGGCATTTGCCTGGAGTGATTTAGGGAAATCGCGGAAAACCTAAATCTGGAGGGCCGGAGGTGGATTTGAACCACCATCCTCCCGTATGCGAGTCCAGTGCGTTACCACTGCGCCATCCCGCTCGGTGGAATAGTACAGCCGTGGCAGAATAGCCGTGCGCCCTAAGGCGCCCTGCTGCGGTGCGCACGGCCGTTCGCCGCCCGGGATTCGAGTCCTCCCTCGGGCATGAGTGTTTGTGTTGTCCTTAGCATAAGTTATTTAAGTTAGCGTAAGTAGTTTGTAAGCCTAAGCTGCGGTGGAGTAGCCGAGTGGTCTCTGTGGCCTACGTCAACGATTGACAGGGTTGACAATGAGAGGGTACACATTCAAATGTAAAGCGTACGCAGACGACCTGGTGCTCATGGTACGGACTGACAACGACATGCAAGAGGCTTTAACTTGGATCAACAAATATGGAATGGCTACAGGCAGCCGCATCAATGTGGACAAGTCAATGGCCATGAGTATCGGTGACGGGGTACCAGAAGGACATGTAGCGCCCTTACAACTCAAGGATACCTTAAAATGCTTAGGTGTTGTCTTTACCAACGACGTGCGTCACACAGCAGCTTACAACTACAAGAGACTTCTACAGTCAATCCGTACAGCAGTTAGAGGGAATACTATACGGCCTTTGGACATTATCCAGCGTGTCAATTATGTTAACACATACATGGCGTCACGAATTCCTCACCTTGCACAAGTCCTTCCGATGCCGACGGTGATAGCACGGCGTATATTGGCTGCGTTCGGTAGCTTCGTCAGTGCGGGACTACTCTTCAAAGTTAGATATGAAACCCTCACCCTCCCTCCCGGTAGAGGAGGTTTAGGTCTTGCACATGTTCATGATCGAGCAGTGGCACTATACATCAACACCATGTTGAAGTTGTGGAGACGACGTCAGACATCTCTGACAGGTATCTTAATAGAAGAACTTGCACCGAGGTCACAAACAGCACCGGTGGCGGTGCAGCACATCTCACAGTCACTCCACCACATCAGTGCCTTTTTTATAGAATACAGTTACGTTCAGATGGCACTGCCGGAAAGCAGACCTGCGACGGCTCGCGACATCTATCGAATCTTAACGGCCACAAGAACTGGCAATGTTATTGAGAAGAAGTATCCAAATGTTGACTGGCCGGTGGTATGGCGATCGATACACCACGTTTCCTTGGATACGGAAACACGTGCCATGTGGTACCTGACAGTTAATGGTAAACACGCAACACGATCTAGACTCCACTCTATACATCTGATGGATTCACCATTATGCCCCCAGTGCCGAGTCCTGGACGACGACGAACACCGGTTAACATGTGGCCCAGCAGCAGAAGTCTGGCGTTTAGGACAACAGATAATAGCTTTCTTTCTTCGAGTGGGGCCACAAGACATCAGACCACGTTCCGTGTTATTCCCTGACAGGACATACTATCCACGAACTAAAACGAATGCAGTAACATGGATTCGAGCACAACTGGTGCTCTATTTATTCAGAGATACCCCAAAGAATGTATTAGACTTTTGGATCTACTTAGAAGAACGACATAGAAAGATTGTACATAATCCTAAGTATAGACAGTATTTTTCTAATTTTTTATGGAGTGCGTTTCAGGACCCGCCGCACAGCTGGAACGTCCCGGGTAGGAGAAGTTAAAATATTAAATCGACGAAGAATGAACGGAAGATATGAAAACGGCAACTAATCCCAATGTACGAGAAGACGTACCCGGGCGCTGGAGCGGCGATGGAATTGGAATAACACTCTACACCGTGCTGCGTATATGTTTATTTATGAAATGCGAGAAGGCAGTTAAGTTTCTGTAAGGGTTGTGAGCACGGTGAACAGATTTACTATTACATTAAAAAAAAAAAAAAAATAAAAAAAAAAAAAAAAATAAAATAAAAAATAAAAAAAAAAGTGGTCTAAGGCGTCTTGCTGCGGAGCGCTCGGTTGCTCGCCATCGGAGGTTCGAGTCCTCCCTGGGGCATGGGTATGTGTGTGTGTTGTCCTTAGGTTAGTTTACCTTAGTTTAAGTACTTTGTAAGCTACGGACTGATGACCACGCAGCTTGGTCCGATAGATTTACAAACATTTGGACATTTTTTTGTAAGCCTAGGGACTGATGAGCAGAGTACTTAAGTCCTTTAGATTTACAAACATTTGAACAGTTTTGATTTGGAATAGTACATGTTGAAATGTTTTTTAACTCGAGGGACCAAACAGCTGAGGTCATCGGTCCCTAGACTTACAAAACACAAACTTAAGCTAAGGAGAACACACACTTTTGCGCAAGTGAGGACTCGAAGTATAGATGCCGGCCGCGGTGGCCGAGAGGACTGAGGCGCTCCAGTCACGGTCTGCACTGCCACTACTGTCGGGTGTTCTAATCCCCCCTCAGGCATGGATATTTGTGCCGTCATTAGTATCAGCTAGTTTGTAAGTAGTTTGTAAGTTTAGGGACTGATGACCCCGTAGTTAAGTCCCTTAAGCTATACAAACATTTGATGTATAGATCATTCAACAAAATGCCATATAACATGTATACAGTTTTATTGATTACAGAGATGAAGCGGTTAGTATGTAACCAGTTAATTGGTTGTTTGAGATAAGGGGACGAAACTGCTAAGGTTATCGGTCCCCCGGTGTGGAGGGGAAGGAAAGGAGGATAGGAAAGGAGGGCAAGAGAAAGAAAATGCAGTCCAGGGAGGAAATAAGGAAGAAAGTCTGCATTATCTCGGGGTCCCGTGCTCGCCACGCACGTACTCAGGAAAGAACCGCGGGGTAGAAAGTATCCGAAAAAAAGTAGATCAAACGCAAATGAGGGCACTGCCACTGATTCTTCCGTCGGTTCCTGCTGGAACTACATGATATTGAATTAAAAGCACAATTTCATGTATGAATAAGTTATTTTTATTTAGTAAACTGCTTAAAAAAAGCCTTATAGGACATTCACAAAATTGTGCTTTTAGTTCAATATGATGATGTTCTAGCAAGAACAGATCAGTGAAAATGTCCTTATTTGCCCTCACCTTAAGTTTGTTTTAGCTTCATACTAACCGCTTTACCACTGAACTCAATAAAAATGGACACATATTATATGGCATTTTATCACAAATCATCTATACTGCTGTTTCCTAGAATATGTACTACTACTCCTGAAACACTCTCCGAGAAACGTAAGCGCTCGGAACTTTGACACAAGGCCATACCGTGATGGGGAACGCCTGTCCTGCAGCAGGAGTTTAACGATCATCTTCGTGACACTCACGTGATTACTAAATGGACCTGTAACGAAGCACACTGGTGAGACAGCTCCGATGGACATTTTAGTCATATAGAAATCTTGGAAGGGGATGATTGAATTTGGAATTGTGTATGCTATATTATTAGGATTACATTCGTGGCCTGTAAACGCTAACGCATCTGACTCGAGTTTTTATTTATAAACAAATCATTTAGCACCATTGCTATTGTAAATTGATACACCGCTGATTTATACCGTTATCAGTAAAAATGAAAAAGATGTCTTTAAAAATAGAAAGCGAAACTAGTCTAGTGCAGTAAAAATTGTCCTAATTGCAGTCACCAACAGATGGGAAACTTGTTATACCTAATTTTAACAACTGGTGTGGAAGATGTCCTAGCAAACAAACATAAAATAAAAAAGAACCTACACCAACTGAGGTCAACATAGACCGGAAAATTATCGATTATTCAGAACTAAAATACTGGAATCGGTGTCAGTGTTAACTGGTCGTTTCTTCCAATTCCTAGCTTACTGTCTCTCCCCCTAGTGACATCATCGCCATTTGCCCGTTACATTTTTATCTTTCTTCCTTCCTTCCTACCAGTTGACTACCTTAATTTTCGTAATTAGATACTGTATTATTTCCAAAACAATAAGTCACTGCTGAGCGCATTACTCCAAGAAACCCGGTCGCGGTGGCCGAGGGGACTGAGGCGCTCCAGTCACGGTCTGCACGGCCACTACGGTCGGGGGTTCGAATCCCCCCTCGGGCATGGATATTTGTGCCGTCCTTAGTTGTAAGTAGTTCATAAGTAGTTTGTAAGTTTAGGGACTGATGACCCCGTAGTTAAGTCCCTTAAGCTTAAAAAACATTTGAACATTTGATCTCCAAGAAAAACTGCATGAAATCTCCCGTTTCATGTATTTGGCTGCAATTTAAAATATAATTTCCTTACGGTTTTGTTGCTTTGCGACAGATCTTTTCATATATACAACTTTTGAGAATAAAGTTCGATGAATAGTCCTGTAACATATACTTAGATGACCTATGAACTACTGTTGCCTTACTGTTCTTGGAAATATTCATCTCCCACAACTATGCACCGCTATCTCTTCAATACATGTCCTGGGAACTTTGCAGGAAGTCTTCCTTTGGGATGACCGAGCGAGGTGGCGCAGTGGTAGCACACTGGACTCGCATTGGAAGGATGGTGGTTCAAATCCATCTCCGGCCATCCAGATTTAGGTTTTCCGTGATTTCCCCAAATCACTCCAGGCAAATGCCGGGATGTTTCCTTTGAAAGCGCACGGCCGACTTCCTTCCATATCCTTACCCAAACATACGGGCGTAAGCTCCGACTCTAACGACCACGCTGTCGATGGGACATTAAACTCCAAGTTTCCTTCCTTCCTTTGGGATGGTGTTCAAAAGCCTCGTCACGTTTCGTTGGATGTGAGGAATGTGGTAAAATATTTCCTTTCAGAGCGAGTTGGAGTCGAAGGAATAAGAAGAAGTCTGGAAGATTGAGATGCGGCGAGTATGGTGGATGTTCAAGTTGCATCGCCCCCTTTTTTCGCCAGGAAGTGTTTGACAATAATGGCTGTGTGGGTGAGCGTTGTCGTGCAATTTGAACATCCACCATACTCATCGGTCTGAATCCTCCAGACTTCTTCCTGTTCCCTCAACACCAACTCCCTTTGAAAGGAAAGAGATTTGACGATATTCCTGACATCTGACGAAACGTGATATAGTTTTTGAACACCATCCCAAAGGAAGACCTCGTGCAAATTTTCCAGGACATATATCGCAGAGATCTGCGATGCATAGTTATGGGAAACGACTATTTCGAAGGACAGTAAGCTGCCTGTAGTTCATAGGTCATGTACGTTAATTTTACAGAGACCGTACATATGCCCTTCTACTATTCAGACGAAACTGAACAGTGAACACCAAATACAATTGTTACTTCCTTGAATGAAATGAAAGGACATTCATGTAAGTTCTTCATTTTGCAATATTAAACAATTCCTTTTCGTTCACAAAATGACAGACATATGTCTAATATATAATATAAATATTTGTAGTGATCTCAGTGAGTACCTTCGATTCAAATAGTATGTTGAATACCTGAATATTTAAGAGGTGATAAAGCCGAAACCAATGTTCAAATTTTCGTAACTTTAAGGGACGAAACTAGTCCGGTCATAGGTCCCAGGCTTACAAATTGATAAGGTAACTTATAATAAGCACATCACACACATCCATGTCTGAGGGAGGACTAGAATCTCCGACGCGAGCGACCGTGCAATCCGTGATGTGACGCTCCAGACCGTACGGCCATTCCCGCAAGACTTACCTTCGATTTCAAAGCCGTACAGTGTAGAACAAAACTGAGGAAACTTTTCACTACAGCAGAGCTTTCTTGTGTATTTTGCCACATAAGGGAAAAACAAACTACGAATGGGATACAAGAAGATTCGAATGCGTTAACCAAAAATAACAAAATGAAAACGTCGCAGCCGCGGCGGAATAGCCGTGCGCACTGAGGCGCCGTGCTGCGGAACGCGCGGCCGTTCGCCGTAGGTGGTTCGAGTTCTCCCTCGGGCATGGGTGTATGTCTTGTCCTTAGGTTAGTTTACCTTAGTTTAAGTAGTTTGTAAGCTAGGGACTAATAACCAAGAAGTTAAGTCCTATAGATTTACAAACATTTGAATATTTTTTTTAAAACATCTCAGAAAGAACTAACATTTGAAACGTTTCCTGTAACTAGTCGCAAAACAGAACTATCAGTATTGAGGCTTCTCTTGCTTAAACCTCCCCTCGTCCGCCAACGTATGCTGCCATCGACCAGTGCGCTGTTTCTGCTATCGAACTGTACGAGTTTATCGGTTCGTAATTCAACTTATTAGCGTTCAGCGAGTGAGCGCGTGATGGAACGGCTGCAGGTGGATATTGGCTCATAAACGAGTTACGCTAGCAATTTCAGCCAACCCGTGAACAGCTCGCTCTTAATTATCAGACAAAATTATCGGAAATTGTAACGTAGTTTTAGCTATATAATGTTCTACTTTCACCGAGACACACGAATTGCAAAACAAGGTTTACGTTTTATTTACGAGTAGCGAGCAATGTGTTTCATTAAATTCTTATTGTACGACAAAAATACGAGGCGCATCCAGAAAGTAAGTTTCCCTATTTAAAAAGAAACATAAAAACAGAAAAAACCGAAGACAATGTAGTTATATCCAAAACTTTATTGGCAACAGGTACAACAACGTTTGAGCTATTTTTCGACATAGTCAGCAAAAACATTATTCGTCTGCCGCCGCCGGCCGAGGTGGCCGAGGGGACTGCGGCGCGCCAGTCACGGTCTGCACGGCCACTACGTCGGGGGTTCGAATCCCCCCCTCGGGTATGGATATTTGTGCCGTCCTTAGTGTTAGCTAGTTGATAAGTAGTTTGTAAGTTTAGGGACTGATGACCCCGTAGTTAAGTCCCATAAGCTATACAAACATTTGAACATTTCGTTTGCCGCCCGTGATTGTGTGTGACAGTCTTATTCAGCTCTGTCGTTGTAAAAACGCTGACTGGAGGACAGGAATTTCCTGAAGTGCAAGAACAGATAAAAACCACTGGGACCAAGATCAAGGCTGGATGATAAAACAGCTCTCAGCCGGAACTGTTCAAAACAGTTGCTGTGCGCCGAACCGTATGTGAACGGGCATTGTCATGAATCAGGACAACACGTACAGTAAGCTTTCCTCACCTCTTGTTATGAAAGGCACGTCGCAGTTCCCACACTGTTTCACAGTAAGACCTGAAGAAAACTGTAACACATTGGTTCTATTCACAAGCAGCACACTTCTACGACACATGAATACAAATACAAAAGTCGACCTCACGATAGACAAGTCTCAGTTGTTTTGGTGACTACCTCGAACAATATCTCAGACATTGTTGTACATGTTACCAACGATGTTTTTCATGTAACTATGTTGGCTTTGTTAAAAAAAAAGGGAATCTTACTTTCTGGGTGTACCTCGTATTTTTCGAGCTCTAAGTATGCGTCAAATGAAAACTGAACACACATCACAATAGAAACATGGAATAGTTCATTCTCACCACAAGCATTAAGATATTTATCCCACTGAGAGAGGAAACTGTTGTGACCTCGTCGCCTTTTGTTGTTTTCTCGTCCCCGTCTAGTTGTCATTAAAGGTGTTGGTTCAGGATCCTTTGACATCTAAAACATCGATATAGTTAGTATTACGAGATATTTGTTGACTGAAATTTACAATACTCATCTTTAGAACATATGTCTGTTTCTTCTCTCTTCTCGCGTCATCGTCCATATAATGCTAGCTGCGCTGTGACCTAGTTACTGCTAAGTTCGTAGCCGCGTTCTAACTTCGTAGCTGCCTAGTAACTGCCTGAGCTCTGAATAATAACTGTCAGAGTTATCACTAGTAACTGACGGGTCGTACAGACGTATGTCGGCCTAGATATAGCCGCTTGTAGAGGGCGCGCATCTTCGGTTCCTCCCTCCAGGATGCGGGGCGCCTGCTTGCTGTTGGCTTTCGATCGATCGCTGCCTTCTCCACGATCGTTCTCATATGAAGAGTGGAAATGCTAAAGGATGTGCCATTTTTGACTTTTTGACTTTTTTTTCACTGCTAACCGAGCTATGTTTTCACGCCAATACTCTGCCAAGAGATTTATGTGCTCCAGTCATTTCTTGTAGTTGCTACTGACCTCAAGAGATTGCACTAGTCCTATGTCCAGATGGGCCTGCTCTGCTAATGGATCTATGTGTCACAGGCATCTGGCGCTAGCCGAACAGCAGTCTGTATTCAAGGTTATGCCACAAAGCTATTGTTTTGGTTACTGAAGCTGTTGCTTGCTATCTAAAATGATGTACCTGTTAATAATAATGATAATATGAACGCCAGTAATTTTAGTGGTGATGGAAGTGTTGAGAACGTTACGTTTAGGAAGAAACAGGATAAGGCAAGATTAAGCGGAACGTCGTACCTCACGCAGAAGAAGCAGAACAAGGAGGGAAATTGCTGCAAAACAATCGTCATCTTTACAAAATGTTCAAATGTTTGTAGAACTTATGGGACTCAAATGTTCAAATGTTTGTACAGCTTATGGGACTTAACTACGGGGTCATCAGTCCCTAAGCTTAAAAACTACTTATGAACTAGCTAAGACTAAGGACAGCACAAATATCCATGACCGAGGGGGGATTCGAACCCCCGACCGTAGTGGCCGTGCAGACCGTGACTGGAGCGCCTCAGTCCCCTCGGCGTCATCTTTACAGGTTAGTTCTGTTTATATATAAACTTAAAATATGAAACAAGCCTACAATATCCAGTTGTAGCAGGTTGATATACATATTTTTCGTTTGTTTTGTGTTTAGGTGTTCTGCAAGTGTAAGTACAGTTGATATGAAAACTCAGCTCTCAGCTCTTTGGAGAACACCACCAACTTGACCTTAACCAACAAGGCAATTACCTGATGGGGCTTATAGAGGTTTTTCTTACTCAAAAACGACGCCATGGGACCCATAATGAAGACGCAGAGAGGTAAAAGGCAGTCAACTCTCTGCTACACACTTTCTGATGGAACAGGAGACCACACGGTGAAATAACTGGTCTGTGCTGCAACGCTTCCCAGCCAAGTCGCTGAAGCGTAGCTATCGTCGGGTTGATAGTGTGGCGGTCAGTGTTAATGGGCAACAGGGTCATACCGCCCCACCCTATTGTTAGGCGTTTTCGTTTTATGGCGCCTCTAAGTTCCTGTGTGGTGTCTTCATAGCGCTACCCATTGATTGCTGTTCCAATCTTGACGAACACGGCGAACCAGGTGGCCCAATGATATGGTCATTACCAGAATTGTGAACAGCGTTGTATTTCTCTGGAAAGGAAATGCGGGATGTTTTCACTGTTGGCTTTGCTGTTAGCTCTCGGACGTGACGTGGTGGGACACGTTTCGTTTCTTGTTATGATACGGGGGAGAAGCGGTCCACAATAACGCCAGTCGCTACACTGCCAACCAGACGAAGATTATGTTTCCTCGATTTGCTAAGGAAACACTGCAAAATGCTCGCTACACCCCGGATATTTCGCCATGCTATTTTCACATCATTGGCTACCTGAAGCGACATAAGCGCGGATGTCAGTTTTAGTCGGACGAGGAGGTGCAAGAATGGGGGCGGTTGCGGATCCGTCAGCGACCAATAGTGTTCTATGAAAAAGGAACTGATCGCCTTCTGTGTTCGTGGGATAAGTGTCCCAACGGGTTTGGCGAGCACTTTTGAACGCAAGCATTCTATAGTCCTGTTGTTGTGGGTTTTAATTTAATTGCCCTTTATTTTAGGTAATTAGATAAAAGTTTATACCAATGACTCACCCCAATTATAATAGTACCTCGATTTCAGCACTACTCTGATTACGATCTCCGTAAAGAACACATGCATCCTAAAAGTTCTTTGCCTGTGTTAGACACTGTTATTTCCTTGGTAGTCTTCTTACACACGAGTCGTGATTTGAAGTTCAGTAGTCATACATCTGAATTTTGTTAAAAATACCAGCGGAATCTTGTGTTTATGCAGTGAACAAAGTTAGTCGTTTACATAGAGCTGCTACAATATCACAGAGAGAGCATTAATTGACAAAACCATTTTAACATTGGTCAATCTGACTTTATATTGTATAATCACAAGCTTTTAATATGCATTCAAAATTGTCCCCATTGCCATCTTGCGAGTTTTTTTGTTCTTTTCTGTATGCTTCTTACTAACCCTTTGTCATTTCCATACAGGAGTAATGCCAGTGTCGCTCTGACACTTGTGTCCCACATTGAGAAACCTAAGTAGTGTATAATCGTTACGTGGCCGTGCATTACCTTTCTTTAACATCACAGGCAGTCCCGTCCCTAATTGTGTACTTACCACTGTACTTGTAAGATATTAAGAACCACAGTGTTGTCACAAAACATTTGTGTAATGCCGCGCGGGAAAGGTCACATGTTCTAAGGCGCCATGTCGTGAACTGCGCGGCCATTTCCATCGGAGGTTCAACTCATTCCTCGTGCAAGGGCGTGTTTGTTGTTCTTAGCATAAGTTAAAGTCTACAGGCCGATGACGTTAGCAGTTTTTCCCTTAGGTTTACAAACATTTATGTTCTTTATATTTACATCATTATCGCAATGGATAGTCATTTCCGGTGTAATTTTAATGCCATTAAGTCCTCATACTCCACCAATAAACATTAAGTGTTTGTTCATTGGTATCCCTTGCTTCCCTATTACTCTAGGAATGGTTAGCACCATGGAGGATACAATATTAACAATTTTAGTTCGAGACATTCTCTAAATAGCCAAAATGATGTCATTTACAACCACACGATCATGACGCCACTTTGGGTTATAAATTGAGGTGAGAAAAGTGACAGGATATCGATATGCAGAGATACAGCTGCAGTAGTATCGCGTACATACGGTATAAAAGGACAAAGTATTGTCAGAGCTGTCATTCGTACTCCGGCGGTTGTTAATATGAAAAGGTTTTTGACGTGATTATGGCTTCATTACGGGAATTATACTTTGAACCCGAGTGGTAGTTGGAGCTAAACGCATGGGACATTCCATTTCGGAAATCGTAATGCAATTCAGTATTCTGAAATCCACAGTGCGAAGAATGTACCAAATATACAAAAATTCAGGTATTTCCTTTCACCATAGACAATGCAGAGACCGACAGCCTGCACATCTGGGTAGATTTGTCAGTGCTAATTAACAGGCACTACGGCCGCGGTGGCCGAGGGGACTGAGGCGCTTCAGTCACGGTCTGCACGGCCACTACGGTCGGGCATGGATATTTGTGCCGTCCTAGTTCGTAAGTAGTTCGTAAGTAGTTTGTACGTTTAGGGACTGATGACCCCGTAGTTAAGTCCCATAAGATTTACAAACATTTGAACATTTTTTGAACAGGCACTACTTCATGAGATACCTTCATGAGAACGTGAGAAGAACGAAGAACGTTTCCGTTATTGACTACAGTGTGGCGTCAATGGACTACGACAATAGAGACTGACTCGGATGTCTTTTTTGATCGCGCATTGCCAACAGAGACCCTCACGGATCTAGGACCGTAGCGGTTGGACCCTAGAGGACTAGAAATCCGTGGCTTGGTCAGATGAGTCTCGATTTCACTTAATAAGAGCTGATAGTAGTGTTACAGTGAACTGAAGATCCCACGAAGCTTTGGACCTGTGCAAGATGGAGGTGGCTCCACGGCGGTTTCTTCGTGGAATGGACTGGGTGCTCTGGTCCAACTAAATCTAACACTCACTCTAAATGGTTATGTTCGGCTACTCGGAACCATTTTGTAGCCATTATTCGTGTTCCCAAACATCGATGGAAGTTTTATGCATGATAATGCACCACATCTACGGACGACATTGTTCGCGATTGCTTTGAACAAGATTCTGGGTAGTTCCAGAGAATTATTTGGCAAAATTGTAAAGTTATGGGACCTAACTGCAATGTCATCGCTCTCTAAACTTACAAACTACTTTAACTTACCTTAAGAACAATGGACTCTCTCATGCCCGATGGAGGACTCGAACCTCCGACGGCGAACGGCCGCGCGTGCATCGTAGCAAGGCGCCGTATTTCACACGGCTATTCTGCCGCGGCGAATTATTTGGACATCCAGATCGCCAACCGTGAATCGCACCGAACATCCATGGGACATAACAGAGGTCAGTGCGTGCACAAAATCCTACACCGGCAACTCTGTCGCAACTATGGACGACTATAGAGGCAGCATGGTTCAATAGTGATACAGGGTACTCGAGACGACTTTCTGCGTACATACCACGTGTAGTTTCTGCACTGCACAGGGAACAGGAGGTTCGACGCGATATCACTAAATATCCAATAATTTTATCACTTTAGTATCCACTCTGCTTTCTAGTTGGATTACTTATATTGTATTCTGTTGTGCGAGCACTGCCGCGCGGGGACGGCCGCGAGGTCAGAGGCGTCACGTCATGTATAGCGCAGCCGCTCCTGCCGGAGGTTCGACTCCTTTCTTGTGTGTGTGTGTGTGTGTGTGTGTGTGTGTGTGTTTGTGGTGTTCTTAGTATAATTTAGTTTAATGTGAAAGTCTAGGTATCGATGACCCTTGCAGTTTGGTCCCTTAGTAATGGAGACTTTGAACTTTGTGCGAGCGGAACATAAGATCTCTCGCAGACTGCTCTCTTAGAATGTTCGCTGATGATGCTGTCATTTTCTGTTAGTTAAGTCACCAGATGATCAAAAGCAACTGCAAAATGATACAGATAAGATATCTGAATGGTGAAAAATTCGAAATTGACCCTTAATAATGATAAGTGTGAAGTCATCCATATGAGCACTAAAAGAAATCCGTTGAACTTCATTTACACCATATGTCAGTCAAATCTACAGACCGTCAATTCAAATAAATAACTACGAATAACAATTACGAACAACTTAAATTGGAAAGAACATATAGAAAATATTGTAGGGAAGGCGAAACAAAGGCTACGTTTCATTGGAAGAACACTTAGAAGATGCAACAGTTCTACTAAAGAAACAGCCTACTCTACGTTTGTGCGTCATATTATGGAGTATTGATGCGCATTGTGGGATCCACACCAGGTGGGACTGGCTGATGATTTAGAGAAAGTTCAGAGAAGGGCAGCTCGTTTTGTATTATCCGTTATAGGGAAAGTCACGGATATGATGCACGACTTGGGGTGAAAATCATTAAAAGAAATGTGTCATTTGTTGCGGCGAGATCTATTTGCGAAATTCCTTTCACCAACTTTCTCTTCAGAATGCGAATTTATATTGTTAGCACCCACCTACATTGGGAGATGTGATCACCATAATAAAATCAGAGAAATCAGATCGAAAACAGAAAGTTTTAGGTGTTCCTCTTTTCCGCGAGCTATTAGAGAATGGAACTGTAGTGAAAGATCATAACATCGGTTCGATTAAACCTCTGCGATGCACTTCACTGTGAACTGCATGATATTTATATAGATGTAGATGGGCTGCCCGTACGAAAGACCGCAGCCGAGCATGGGCTATTCTAATTCGAATCGGACAGCAGGAAACCTTGCATTTTTGTGGGGTTTCATTTTTCTATCATAGGAAGTAAACGTAAATATCTTTGACAAACTGGTAGCTGTGATACGCAAACAATTCGGGTTGTCTTTTAGGAGTTAAAGTAACGTAATTTCATTAAATAACGCAATTATAACACTCATCGCTCGGAGTCCATTTAAAGTAAAATTTTCATATAAATTACAAAATGAAGATACTATTGTAAAGCTTCATGTGGTATTTATGCGGTATTTTTAGAATTTAAATTTCATGTACTTTTCATCATTTGTCATATTTTGTCTATGAAATTCATTTTTAAATGGAATAAAATATTGTTCAGCATTTGATTTAAAAACATTATCAGTAAACAGTTTTATGGTACCTTGAATAGAGGGTCGTAGAAAAAAATAAAATGTATATACAAACTGCGCCAAATTCGCCGTCTGCGCTACACCATATTACGTCGGCTGTGCTACACCCGAGGACAACAAGAAAGCCAGGCCGTGGCGCGTACGTCACGACTGCCATCAGAGGCGGCTTAAGATAGCTCGATCGCCAGCCGACTGCCTGTCTGCTGGGGCGCAGCCCACTGCCTAGTTAGCTAGCGGTCTTAAGCCTTCTCTGATGACGGGTCGTGACGTCGCGCCACGGCGCAGGCCTCGTGCTACACCGCACTGCATGCAGCCTCTCAGTCCTTGCGTGTGTCTGAACGTGTGTGGTTAACGTGCCGAGCCCATCGTGCGGCTGAAAGCGCGATTTGTGCATACGTGAGTAGTGGGGCAATGGGCATTGATGCGCAGTGAGATTCGCGCGTCTTTTGTTTTTTGGCGGGAAATTTGAATTACGCCCCACCCCTCCTCCCTCGGCCAATTGCCGGACCGCAGATCAAAGGACGCCGCCACAGGATGATTGATAGGTCTTCCCGGAAGAACGAAAGATGATTGACAGTTTACATTTAGGTCCTTTTGATTGTCATCAACGCTACTTTGTCCGGCCGCTAATCAAAGGACGCCGCCACAACCCACTTAAGGATTGACAGTTTGCAACACCTCCCTCGGCCACACACATGGCCTACATGACGTCCCCCCTCCACCCCTCGGCGCCGCCGCCAGACAGGCAGCACCTCCGACAGGTCCAGACCTGTAGACCCCTCGACATGTCTGTACACGCACTCTCTCCCACACACCTGGCCGATACTGCGACCCCTATTCGCTCGGCCGATTGCCGGACCGCCGCCTCCGCCGCCGCCGCCGACAGATGCTACCCCCTCCTCCTCCACGCTCGGAACCGCTTCTCAAAGGACGCCGCCACCCGCCCTACCCGCGAGAACAAACAATACCGCGACGATTGTCTTAAACGCATCGACACCGCCCCCTCAGGCAGACCCCTGCGCCCAGGGCAGGGGCGTACTGCACTCTTTTTACGGCGACCGCGCCCCGCCAGGTCAGCATCCAATTAAAATGCATATTTATTATTAAGCGTGCCGCAGCGATCCGTACGCCAGATCTCGATTTATGTAACAACAATTTCCGCTGTTTATTATTATTATTCTTGGAAAAAAAATAAAGCTACCATAGTGTTCGTCGTATGTATTTTTAACAAGAAATCGGTGTAATGCTAAAAAACAATTTAGAACAGAAATGCTTAGTTGGTCTCGTATACTACAGCTTGTAGTAATAAAATATTAAAACTCGTATGAAAAATTTGCAAGTAAGAATTTACACTCCCATCTCTCTCCATGCTCTTCGCATAGACTACAGCCGACAGACGTGTTTAATAATAATAGCGCAGGTTACAGTAACGAACGCCACAAACTTACGTAACCATCTTAACATATACACCCTCCGATATAAAAAACAATTCTAACCAGAGCCAACTAACCAAAGAAAGATATGGTCCGTTTCGGAACTCGACTACAACCTTAGATCTATAAATGAATCTCTTCGTTTAGACGATGCAAGCAACAGCAATCGAACGGAATGTAACTAGTATGCCAACCAATCTTTCGATAAAACAGCAGCAGCAGCAGCAGCAGAAGACGTCATATTGTTTATACAAAAATTTCCAAATAACGAAAATCGGCAATGACATCTAACACAACGTCTCTAAATATACATCTGCAAGCATCGTCCAGAACGCAGAGCACTCTCTCGGCAGGCTACATAAAAGAAACATATGCTAAATGTTTAAACAAAAGCACCTAAGTTACATCTCCAAATGATCAAAACCTTCTATGCAGACGCACCACTCTGACAAGGATAGCTCGCAATGCATTTATTTAATGGAGCTGAGCCATCCGAAAGTTCCGAAATTTAACACTCGAGCGATCTTGCTCTGTTACGTTTCCTTCTTAGATCGAGATATAGGTGCGCCTTCGGAGAATTCGGGTACTTTAATTTTACCTCTTATTTCCTTGCTACAGCAGTACACATCCCAAATAAGGAATCTCAGACCCTATTGTGCAACGGAGAGTCGAAATAAAAAAAAAAAAAATACGTGAATTAATTTACCGATTTCCGACCGTCTACACTAAAACGTTTCGAAAGTATTGGCCTAACAACACACTTATTCGACAATACAGCAACCACAGAACCGAGGTTACCTGCCCAATGCAACACCGATTTCCAGCTCGACCCGCCCTTTACCCGCAAAATTCCTACTCCAAGTTCCTTTCTTATGCATTCCACTAATCCGAACTAAGATTTATTATTTTAATTACAAGTAGATGTCTAGCGCAAAGAAGATGCTAACCTACACACCGCAACACATGATCCTATGTAGGATATGGAATGTTTACATTTTTTTTGTTACAGTACAACTGAGTACATGCAACGTTATGTTCGCAAACACTTATATCGCAACCAACGCATGCATACTTCGATCATAACCTGCTCTCTATGGAATGGATGGGAGTCACACACAGTACCAACACGTCTGTCGTGTGTTCCGCTAATTTTGGTCAATACAACGATGCGAGACCAATCCCCCCCGGCTGTTTAGTGTAAAAGCAAATATTTCTCCCCACACTATCTGTTTCAACCGGACTTGCACATATGCAATAGCCTCCTTTTAAAAGCCTATGTCTTCGCCATATAACCCAGTTTTCATTTACCCTTCTTCTTAGGACTTGTGGAATAACGTAGACGATATCTACGTCTGTGGATAATAAAGTTCTGGAATGCTAAAAAAATATAGCTACTTGCTCGACTCTACAAGTAATTTACAGTTGAAACTAAAAAACATAATGTCCGAGAGAGCGGTCAATTTTCGGGTACACTTAATACCTAAGTAATTAAATCTAAAAGCGTTTGCACAGTACAACGGCGCACTTTGTAAATACTGTATCTTCTCTTTTAGAACACTTAAACAATCTTCTTGCACAATCCTCCATCCTGGTAATACCATCTTCTCGACCCAGCGAAAAAATAAGTCCTAACAATCAACTGCCTGGACTCTTTATAAAATCGATAACTTTGCTTACACCAGGGCTCGTGAATTTTCGACAAATTTATTTTGGTTCTACAATTCGACGCCAACCACGTTAAGCAGTCGTTTCCTCGCCCGCAACCACTTTGATATTGCTCCTTCCATCCGAAAGTCATGCTCGGATACGAACGCCACTCGGTTAAAGTGTTGTCCAAAAATCCAGGAGATAGAAGCCATCTACACGAAGATGCTGCTGTAGTATAGATAGGAGCACCTCTATAAAAAAAAAACATCGATTAGTTTCAGTTTATAAGATATATACTCACAGGACATACATATTTCCCCCATGTATTCCAGAAATAGTAACTTCGTCTTATCTCCAGCGTTTGCAGTATCGAACTTGCTGAATTTACTACACACACACACGCACTCCATTGGCTACAACTAGCGCACTTTAAGTTACGAAACTATAGGAGTTTTATAAAACACGTTGATTTTCGACGAAAGAATTATGATTTACCGCAGCAGGCACATCCGCTACGTAACGTAATGCACACCAGCCGTAAAGTAGACAACGCTAGCATACGATTAAACAGGCGATGCTTCGACGAAAGATCACTGCACCACCAAAGTCAGTTTTCTTTAGAGCTTTATCGTGACGTATATTTAGGGTATATCAACACTTTTTACTTAAATTCCGTCCCATCTAGCCTACAACACTCTATGTAAGCGCCAAACATTTCCAACACAGTAACAGAAGTACACCTGCAGTCGATACGAACCTACAACAACAAACGAATCTAGCCATTCCAACTCGTTTTTTGTCCCAACTAGCATGCTGCAAGCTATGTATACGTTCGTAACAACCCAGACAGAGCTATCCTTACATCCGTCACTAGACCAGCACCAACTCTAAACAAGTTACCACAGATGGTGTTATAACCGCGATCAGTAACAGACAAGATCTCTCTCTCTCCATCCAATAACTACGTTGGTTGCTTGACCCGTCCGTAACATCCAACCACAACTTTGGTTCCATTGCATAGCCCGGCAGACAATATTTCTGTAACGCTTTCTATCAGCCATTAGACTATATACCTCGAGCATTCGCACACAAACCACCATCGTATTCCACTCCTAACAAATTATTACTCTCGATAAACATCTGTAACACAGTGTAAAAAATGATCGACGTACACGCACAGAACAGCCAACAAGAAAAGATCTAGATCAAAGCCAAGTTCTTATAATCCTTACAAGCAGTAACGCAAAATAGTCTACACCATTTCGAACTAATGCAAACCAGATTTTTTTAACGATCTCCAAGAGCAATCCTTTAGAGACTAAACATACGATTAAATGCACCTCCAACGTAGGTAACTAATCCTCTAACTCGATGCTTATCGACCAAAGAACATTAATTTACCACTGCAATCATCCCCGATACACTACCGAGAGAGCCGGCCGCGGTGGCCGAGGTGACTGAGGCGCTCCAGTCACGGTCAGCACGGCCACTACGGTGGGGGGTTCGAATCCCCCTTCGGGCATGGATATTTGTGCCGTCCTAGTTCGTAAGTAGTTCATAAGTAGTTTGTAAGTTTAGGGACTGATGACCCCGTTGTTAAGTCCCATAAGCTTAACAAACATTTGAACATTTGAACTACCGAGAGACGACCATTCGTAAACACAACTAAAAGAAGATATAAATGCCCCACATCCATGCTACTAAGTATCTTTATGTATTTCCACGATTGTGGATCACATCTGCGTTGCATCGTATCGCACGACTAAACAGTTCGAAATAGGTACTTTGCGCAAGCTAGCAAGCATATTCACTTTCCATGCTATTTCTGGCTGTAGGCGAGTGCGGACCTGTTGACTCATCGTAGACTCCGGTTTGGAGCGTGTATACGTAAACATACCTGTCCACGCTCGCACCTGACCTGGAGAAGTTTTCGGTTTAATTTTTCCTGGCCACACCAGATTCCGCATACACGAGAGCTATTTTCGCGAAGATAGATTTACATTGATTGTCACAATAGACATAAGAATAAAAAACGATCGAAATGCTGCAGCTATACCATAGCTCTTAATACACAATCATCCCATAAAGAGACAACCGCACACATACGTATTACCGACAAATACCGCAACATTTCCTCGCAGCTGACACAAGCGATGTTTTTACCGTACGAGCTGTCGTTATAACTTTTATGCGCAGATACATATACAGACAGTAGGATGAGCGCAAATTTGCGATGTAGCTCTTACAGAAACGAAACATAGTTTTTTAGAAATTCGATAAGAAGAAGAACGAAATTTATACAAGATGAACGAATGTGCAATAAGTCAAACGCCACTGTGGTGTCGCACAAGTCCAAAGTGCGCGCCACCTACTTTCGCCGCGCGCCGCCATGCACGCACGGCGCGGCGTTCTTACGACGTCAGCAACGAGCGCACTCTGCTACAACTCTGCTCGTGGCCACCACTGAACGACGTTCACTTGGGACTGAGATAGGAACCAGTTAACACTTCGGAATCAGATAGGCAGCAGGGAAGACTTGGCTATCGGACAGGCACTAGGCAGGCCTCTAGCTTAACAATGTATCAGCATTCTGCAGTACTGAGCTATGTAAAAGTTAAGTTTTACTAAGTCTCTAAGAAATATATATCTCGTTCTAATTTACTCTAGTGTTTCTAGTTTCTGCTGTCCCACTAGCTGCTCACCTTCGTACCTGCACAAGCGTGCATCCTTTATTCCTGTGTCGGTCTTTCTACTCTGCCACCGACACCTACGACGGAAACGAGACAAAAGCGGCGACGAGGCTGGGACACAAAAGTGGCGACGAGGAAGGGATAGACTAACCTTGGACCAGCAGCCAGACAGCAGCAGTCGGAGCACACAGAAATTGCTCCCGCCCACACACCATTATTCTAAGATTTTTGGGGGAACATATACTGTTACGTGTTTTGTGGAATTTTTTGTTGCAGTGCGTCCTCAATTACCTTTTATCTGTGTTTATCTGTGTTTTATCTGTGTTTTGTACTAAATGATAAATCCTCAGTGCGCCAAAGGCAAATATGAAGAGCGGATGTTGCCTTCATGGAGGATTTGCGAAAGCGCAAGGCGAGGTGCGCAGTAGCTGCATTGTCTTTGCTTCGGGACCATTCGTGCGTCACCGCCAGAGCTCGAGTCGCCAGGAGCTGGCGTCTCTACCAGCTCCAACTGCAATGTTAAAAGCGGCGTAGAGACGCCAGTTCCTGGCGACTCGAGCTCTGGCGGTGACGCACGAATGGTCCCAAAGCAAAGACAATGGAGCTACTGCGCACCTCGCCTTACGCTTTCGCAAATCCTCCACGAAGGAAACATCCGCCCTTCATATTAGTTTTTGGCGCACCGAGGATTTATCAAAAACACTTCATTTTTGATGAAATATAAGCACCAATTAAAGACGCATCAACTGTAAAAGTTTTCAGAAGATCTCATCGTGAATAATAATAAAGCACTACATTCTATCTAGCAAGGGTAGACGTCTGGTCAGCGGCATCGTGCTGATGTGTCATAAGTAATGGGTTCGATTGTTTTCAAATGTTTGTATAGTCTATGGGACTTAACTACGGGGTTATCAGTTCCTAAACTTACAAACTACTTATGAACTAGGACGGCACAAATATCCAAGCCCGAGGGGGGATTCGAACCCCCGACCGTAGTGGGGTTCGATTGTTATTGCAAGCAATTATTTTAAATCCAACCTTCTTTTTAACAGATACGGGAACAACAATGATTTTTGGATTGTTACTTGCCACATATCTTTGGACATTTTTGCGAATGTGTCGCGATTTTGAGGGTAAATGACATTTAAACTCTTCGTTGTAACAAATATTTAACCGTTTGAAAAGAGGTGGTGGAGAGCAGTCTGCGCATGCGTAAGGTTAGGAGGGGGCACCACTATCAAGTTTCGGCCCCGGTTCGGAAATATTGTAGACCCGGCACTGAAAGAAGTGAACCCCCAGTCAAACTGTGCGATATAAAATTAGAAAAGGCCTTCACATGAGGCAAACATTATCGCAACAGTCTCGCTTCTTAGTAAAACTTAAAGGTCATTGTTCCACGGTCAATGTGAAACACGTCCACTGATTGTGTGGTCGTGTTCCATTTTGATTTATTCTTTAACCTAAAGTGTTTCTGCACCATTAATGTTGTCTGTGTGTTAATTATTTTATTCTTTTTATTAATGATCAATGCCCCATATTTTTGTATGTTTGTCCCATATTTATAAATGTTTCCACCCGTGTGATTGTACTTGTGTGTTCATGTGAATGTGAATGTGTGCTCTAAAAATTGACTGACTGCCGCGCAATGGCCCTCCCGCTTTAGGCCTCGTTTTGCTGTAGTTAAGAACGCATGGCTTCGTTTGTCGTCTGCGCTGGCGACTGCTGGCTGGCCAGAGACAAGCTTACTTGACAAGATGGCGAGGTGGCCGTGTTCTTAGTGTCGTACCAACCTAATCTTGGAAGAAAGAGGTGACAGGAGACATATCTGGGAGCGGTTGAAGAGGGAATTGTCCAGGTAGAAAGGGTTGGTAAACACTATTATCTGAATGCACTCTGCGCCGCTTTTAGCGCGCTCTACATCCGGTGTATGGCGGGGGGGGGGGTTCCGAGGCCTTAGAGCTTTGTCTTCATTCTGGCGGAAGCCGGACACTTGCCACGCCGGACTTTTGCCACTTGCCACGCCGGACATTTGCCACACCTGACCCTTCGCCAGGTAGTTGGATTGGCGACCCCTCAGGCAAGGGACGCCCTTCCCCGTACTCCTGCAGTTTGCTTCCAAACCGTCTCCGATCTTACACGATACAGCCAGTACGAAAGAGATATTTTTGTCAGACATCTCGCCGAAATGTACAACTTCTTTTCAATATCCTGAAATCGAAATATTTATAACTTTTGGGAAACGAAAGCAATACCATCGGCTATGTCAGTGTGTAATTAGTTCTTCCACCCACAAATATGGATCCATTCTCCCTCCGTTTGTACGGTTGCTTTCTTCCACACTTACTGATTGTGATAGAAACAGTCCATCGCCATGGAAGGAACACGAAAGGAACGATATAAAGATAATTCGAATGTTCGCTTATCATTCAAGTTTGATCACTGCATTTGTACATATATTAATTGCTACATCTGCGTGAAAAAAAGGAGCAAAGAAGAACGATACACGTCCTAAATTTACTCTTTTATTAGTTACTAAAGTGAATTGGGACAATGTTCAAATCAATGACAGAAAATACGTTTACAAAATATAGATAAGAGCGTTTATGTTTGACAGATCACCTAAAGTCGACATACAAATTTCAAATAAAGAAATGAAGGAATATAGAATGCTATGCTTGCAAAGTTCACCGTTGTTCTACATTTTTTAGCTGAGTCGCAGAGGAAACACCCTAGCTTTTTAATGGAAATGCCACAATTCCTATGATCTGCACTACAAAACAAACAAAAAGCACAATGTAATATGAGTACTAGCTCACAGGCTAAACTGAAGTCGATAGTTTCTGTCAGTGTGAGCAGATGTTATACTTGACAAGCGGAATAAATTAATAACTGCCCGTCGGTGGATCGAATCCCCAATCGGGCATGGATGCTTGTGTCGTCTTTAGTATAAGGTAGCTCATAAGTAGTTTGTAAGTTTGACTGATGACCCCGCAGTTAAGTCCCTTAAGCTTAATAAAGTTTTGAACATTTTAATTTACCCACCCCGGCACTCTCTCATGATGCAGCCGCTGAACAGTTCATAGAAAACTTGAGTCTCAACACAAATAGGTACACTACTCATACAATTATAATTGGCAGTGACTTAAATCTACCATCCGTATGTTGACAAAAATACACTTTCTGACAGGGTGGCAGATACATCTTCCGATATTGTTCTAAACGCTTTTTTAAAAATTATTTTGAACAATTAGTTCACGAGCCCATTAAAATTGTAAATGGTTTCGGAAACACACTTGAGCTCTTAGTCACAAATACTCCTGAGCATCACGACGGATACAGGGATAAGTGAACCCAAAGTTGTAGCGAGCTCAAATCTGTAACAAAGATATTCACCAAAACTAAACGCTAAATAAGTCATATTAAAAAAGGAGAAAAAGGTAAAAATTCTGTTGACATCTTCCTAGGAGACAGTCTCTATTTTTTCTAAATTAACTATGTAAGTGAAGACCATATGTGGCTTACATTCAAAGAAATAGTGTTAACTGCTTTGGAGGGATTAGTGCCAAATAAATTAATAAGAGGCTGAACTGATCTCACATGGTACATAAAACAGAACAGAGAGCTTTTGCAAAAAATTTAAACAAATTCAAAATCCCCAAGATTGCCGATGTTTTACTGAAGCTCTATTTAGTGCGGCCTTCAATACGACATTCGTTTAATATTTTTCGCAACGAAATTCTTTGTAGAAATGTGGCGGAAAATCCAAAGAGATTCTGGTCCTATGTTATCTACAGCAGCGGCAAGACTAAGTGAATGCCTTTATTGCGCGATAGCGATGGTAATGTTACTGAACACTGAGCCACGAAAGCGGAGTTATTAAATGCAGTTTTCAGACATTCTTTCATCAAATAAGACGAAGTAAATATTCCACAATTCGAAATGAGAACTGCTGCACACATAACATAAAAGTAAATACCCTTGGTGATGCAAAATCAGCCTATCAAATAAGTGATGTTGCAGACGGAATGATAAACTATGTTTTCAAAAGTTTCTAATGCATAAGAAAAATACATCTAATACATTTGTTTATGATATTCTTTGAATAGTAACCTCCTTGCCTTGTTTCCATAGCGTTTACTGGCCTGATTAAAGATAATCAACATAATGGTGAGAAACTTTAATTTTTAAGGACTACAGCTAAATGTATTTCATGAGATCTACGTCTACTGTAAAGTTATTTATATACTTGTCTAATTTTGGAGATACGGGAATTATTTCAACACTATAGCTGCCGAACTTGTCAATCTTAAGAGCAGATCAGTTTTAGGGTGTGTATTTTAGGTGCAATTCTATAGTTCAGTTTCTTTTTAAAACCTAAAGTGTACCTTATCAGTTTAACAAAAATTATTTTTTAGGCTCTAATTGCGGCTCTGAAGTTACAGGAATAATTTTAAAACTCACAATCTTTGACGTTCTGGCCATAATATTAGAAGGTAGAAAAAAGTTATCTTAATGTGTCAACTGTAGGAGCTTTTACCTAAATAGGAAACTGCAAATTGAAAAGTGGTAGATTTAACTATAAGTTCTGGTTGCAGGAGGATCATTTGAGTGATGTTTAATGGATATGCTTCGTTGAGTCAAATTTCACCGTGTATTGATTAAACGCTAGTGAACCGAACTGTGACCAGCTAGCTTCATCATTAAGTTATTTAAGGATACTGAGGTCTGATACACTCTTTTTATTTTTACAATTAATAAAAGTCGCATCGTTAGGTGGTCCTCACAGGTTTTCTCTACGTTCAATACGTCTCTGTCCTTCCGAAGCAGCTTTCCCTTGCAATGATCCTGTTTTCGGAGTAAGCACATCCACACCTTATTATCGCGTAACCATTGGCCGTTGTAATAACTCCCATACTGACGGTCGTACTACGAAATGCGGTAGCGACCAGTGTGCATATGTCGGGACACCGTCCACCGAGTTCTCGGGCCTTGTGGCAGAGGGGGGGGGGGGAGGGGGGGGGGGAGGAGGAGACAGGGGCACCCGACTCTTCGGAGCATGTAAAAGTGTGCCAAATGTCCGGCGTGGCAAGTGTTCGGACACCATTCTGGCTCCGACGACTGTGGAAGTAAGTACTCAGCCGAATCATGCTGTTAGGACTTTGATTTATTTGTGATCAGGCGGTCTTGGTTTTCAGTGATCTTTCTTTTGAGTAATTCTTTCGCTATGAGGGACGAAGTGTTACGGAACTCGAGTAAATTCAGTGTAAATTTATTATTTGCATTTTCATTCCAGTGATGATTGTGTGCCGGCCGCGGTGGCCGAGGGGACTGAGGCGCTCCAGTCACGGTCTGCACGGCCATTACGGTCGGGGGTTCGAATCCCCCTCGGCCATGGATATTTGTGCCGTCCTTAGTTGTAAGTAGTTCATAAGTAGTTTGTAAGTTTAGGGACTGCTGACCCCGTAGTTAAGTCCCATAGACTCTACAAACATTTGAACATTTGATGATTGTGTATCCGGTTTTGCTCAAGTTAGAATACACGTGTGTGGCCTTCAGTCTTTGTGTAAACCCAGTAAGTTTGAATTTCCATCGTGTTTTTAACTACCGTTTTCGCGTCGTTTCTGTATCTGCGAGTATGCTAAATATTTCTCAGATTTTCCTGTTTTGTATGACCGATTGCACCACGTGCTCTCGCAACGGTCGTTACTTCGGCCTTCAGCCATGCTTTTGTTAATACTAGTTTTGTTCTATAGAAATTCTCGCATGTGCTGTACTCGATTATTCTGATTTAATTCCCATTGTAAATTCTATGTAATTCAGCATGGTCGCACACCACGTGGTACCTAAGAATAGTGAGCCGCTGCCTCCCCACACATGAGGCTGGTTAGTACACAGTATCATTAAATTTGTGATCAAGACACCCGCCATCTCGTCAAGACGCCGCCGACGCTTCGTTTCGCCGCTGCTTTCAAGCATCCCAGTTTTTGTAATGTACTGCTAAATATTATGCACGTGCATATGAAATGTTTATATAGCTTATGGGACTTAACTACATGGTCATCAGTCCCTAAACTTACAAACTACTTATGAACTAGCTAACATTAAGGACGGCACAAATATCCATGCCCGAGGTGGGATTCGAACCCCCGACCGTAGCCGCCGTGCAGACTGTGACTGGCGCGCCGCAGTCCTCTCGGCCACCGCGGCCAGCCACGTGCATATGAATGAATGTGGTTTCAGCTATCCGTTGTGTATTTCCTCCCACGTTACCTCCATATTCATAAAGGGAAGAAACAATTTCAATATGGGCAGTAATTATATAATTAAATCCACTTTTGTACAAGGTGTGTGCTTAATTTGATCTCCCCACATTTATTTGCTTGTTATTTTTCTGAATAGATTATGATTTTTAAAGTATCAAACCTCTGCTTCATGATTTCATGCTCCCCTGTCCCATGTTTAATTACCTATTCATTTTTTTAAACTATTGATTTTGTGTTTGTTATACGTTGGCTGCTCCCTTAAGGAGTGAGCAGTTAGATAAATTTTCGTTGCGCATGTACTGGGCCACTCGTAAAGTAATTTAGAGCAGCAGTGAGCGTTTTAACTTACATTTGCAGATCTCAACTGCCCGAGATCTTGCTTATTTTAATAACAGGATACTTTCAAATGTTACTATTCAGTAGAAGAATGTTAACAACGTGTAAAATGCAATACGTGAAACAATAAAGTGTGTATTTTACTCAAACTGTCAAACTTATAGAACGAATCCAACAAATTCACTCCTTAGTGCATCCGCACTTATAGCATCAAAATTATGCAGTATACTATGAAATTAATAGGAAAGTCCTTGAGTCTATCAGAAAACTCTAACATAAGAAGAAGAAAAAAATCGCTTCTGAGGATCCTTCAACCAATGCCGTGAGACATGTTTCATTTCACAGCCCACTACTTTGCTGCCTACGCTACAACCACTAATGTACCAAACTTAAATTGACGAAGGTATTAGACGTGTTGTGTACACTATTGATACTTATGTCGGTTGATGACATGTAATTACAACAAATGATGTAAAGAACAATCCATATTGATAAATCTTTATTCCGCCTTGCCTTGAAACGGCAGATTACTGTAATAAGGAAATTTTTAACCACATACAAGACGTTTCCAGTCATTTATTACAACAAAAAGTATCTCTAATGACCGGTTTTCGAGAGATTCTCAATTTACTCAGTTTCTTTTACTTGCTTTGAAATGTCATACATTCATATGTCATACATTAAGTTATATACAAAAAACCCATGAAATACGACGGCCAATATGGCGTCTTCATCTCTCTGCCCCACCCCGGACAGCCACGTGGTGTGACGTCGGTGGTGTTACCCACATTATTGGTGATCGTTGAGACGCACGTTGAGAATATCTCGCATGCTTGATACTGTCCGACACGTTGGGAAAGCCTCAGCAACGCGCGGTTCGCACGTTGTGACGTCAGAAATTCGCCACGTTGGCCACACTCGTTCAGGTTGAAACTCGCCCGCTGTTCTTTTGGCTGTTAACTAGTCGTGCTTGTGGAGTTAACAATTGACTGCTTGCTCACAAAATCTAATTACGGCGATATTCACACAGCGGCGGAAGTATACAGTTCCCTTAAGCAAAACTCTGATTCTATAAGTTAAGCAACAGTTCTACCTTTACTGTAATCTTTAGAGGAAACTGCACACAATTCAAAATGTTTGTATAGCTTATGGGACTCAACTACGGGGTCATCAGTCCCTAAACTTACAAACTACTAATGAACTAGCTAATACTAAGGACGGCACAAATATCCATGCCCGACGGGGGATTCGAACCCCCGACCGTAGTGGCCGTGTAGACCGTGAATGGCGCGCCTCAGTCCCCTCGGCCACCGCGGCCGGCTGCACACAATTAAATAATGATCCGCAGTCATGGATCTAAATCAAAAATCATAAATGTTGGCAACGGAAACGCAAATATTCTCTCCTCCAGAAGGGAGCAAAGACACAAGATACATGAACAAATTACCCCACATTAATCCAAAATAAATGATGAGGAGAATTTAAATTAGCACAAAAGGATTATAGTTTTACAAATCAATTTATTATTCAAAACAAGAATAAGGGGGAAGACCATTTTTTTACAAATTACAATAAAAACATACCTTACAAAATTTTCAAAATATCCACAATTACAAGGCCCTAAAATTGCCCACCTGCAAAGTTGAGTACAGATTAATTTATGATCACGTTTTATAGGGGGAACGGAGGAATTGCAGCACATTCACGCACAGATTCATACGTCAAGCCATGCAGGTACTTACCAAGCACCCGACACCAATACACCAAGATGACAGCCAAGCAATGTGGAGAATGCAGATCGAAGGTTCACTCGTGCACAATGAAATAGTACCTCGCTTCCATAACGTGTCTAGCTAGTGGCTTAGGCTCATGATAAACTATCAGAAACAAACGCATTTGATTTAAGACCACAAAGTGCGGTGTACAGATGGAAGTTAAAGTTTCCCTAGAACTTCTAACTATACATTAAATCAAGATTTCATTAAATAATATCTAAAAACGGTCGCTCTGGCGTTCGTCTAGCGTAGGGAGAAGATAACTAGAGAAGGTTAAAGTTGTTAGATCAATACAGCACTCTACTAAGTCGGAACACAAAATATACATAAAGTTAACAAAATAAATTTCGAAGAGAATAAGATCGCGAAATATATCGTGTAACCACTATTTCTGATCAGAGGAATGATATCTATTAGATAAGCAAGGTTACAGATTGCTACAGCACAATACAGAGTTCGGTCACAAAATTCAGAATGTGAAATAATTCATTTCATGAAAATTAAAAACACGATATACGTCGTGCAACGTTTCTTTCTACACAGAGGAAAAAGATCTATTTAATGGTGATAACCACGTCAGGGAACACGCTAATCGGCGCACTCGTGGGCCGACAAGTACACAGATTACAAGTTAGAATGCACAATTTTCGGTGAAAATTATCATGCTACACTCACTGGGAAACATCTTAGCAAATTAGCTATACAATTATTAACCACTCATGTGCACTGAATGATGGAAAAGCTGAAGGCTTAGTCTGATATCGTCCGCGTGTTCTGTTGACAAAGTAAGAACAGTATAGGCACCGTGAGTCCATGAAAATATTTGAATTCAACTGCAATAAGAACGCGAAACACACTGAACATATTTAAACAGGTGAAGAAATGATTTAAAAGTTATTAAGTGCAAGAACTATGCTAACGAAACACCTTCAGAGCCTCGGAATCAGATTCCAGCAAAACCGAAATAAAATTAGCTATTCGGTACGAAATTAAGCAAAATGTCACTACTACACATAGTGTAGCTGCTACTCCTAGAATTAAACTAGCGAAAAGGCAAAATAAGTACGACTATGGAGCCTGAACTAAGTCAAGCCCAGAGAGCGTCACCGTTCGTCAGGCAGGTAACCTGCCAACTCCCAGCCAAGGAGGTTAAGAGCAAGCTACATTAGGAATCTTTGCTAAGACTGGGTTCTGCTCAGCAGTTGGCAAACTTACTTCTCACCCAGAGACATTCAATGCCCAGAGTTTGAAAGAAATGACGACACAAAACAGACGAGGCGCGCCTAGCACTTGCTAAACTTTCTTACATACACAGGTCCATTCATTCTATGGAAGCCAGGGCCAGTGGGAGCACATCACAGTACACACTAATACATATTTAGAGCCTCATGTACAACATAGACAGAATTTTACATACAGATAAAACTAAATCAATATATATATATATTATATCTCGCTTATCTC
The DNA here is from genome assembly GCA_026315105.1 of Locusta migratoria. Classification (NCBI taxonomy): domain Eukaryota; kingdom Metazoa; phylum Arthropoda; class Insecta; order Orthoptera; family Acrididae; genus Locusta; species Locusta migratoria. The sequence continues at coordinate 442,962,871 of CM048755.1, read as the reverse complement.
GCTTATTGCGAGTGGAGTGTCTTGCTACACTAAAACAAAATGTCTGAAGCTCGTCAACATTTGTTCATGGGGAGTCAATTAAATGGAACACATTATGTGGACGTGTTTCAAGACACACACTCCGTGTGCCGACGGCTTAATTAACCCTTTCATTCGCACATTATGAACTCAGCTTTGGAAAAATTAAAATTCTGTGTTTTCTGTATTAATTCAGTGCACTAAACAACAAAATACGTGTTTTAAAATTGAGGGGTCTAGTGAGAGACGGGCCTATGGCACATTACATGCAATATTCAGCTTTGTCCATTTTCAGTATTCTCGTGCCATCTTGCGTCTATCCTGTTAACTAGAATCACGTGGCATAGCTCCCGCTCTTTCTGGAGCCGTTGTTGTATGTTCTTGAATGCGCCCTTGCGGTCATTCTGAGTGAGAGGAGGAGCTATGCCACTTACCGTTGTCCGCTTTTCAGTTGCAGACGTACCAACATACACGTGTTACAGATTGATTTATCAGTTATAAGGGAAGAAGATATTGTTCAAAAAAATGTACATGTTGCTCCTACATCCATCTTCTTATATAATTATTAAACATAATTTTCATTATTTCTCTATCTTATAATAAACGTGTTATGTCATTTTTCTGTGTACATAAGTTGTTGTACTACTGGTTGGTTGGTAGCCCTGTTGTGTAATAGTACGTGAAACATGGTTCCTTGTGTATCAGAGAATGTTGAAAGAGGTGGTATAAAACGCAATCGTAATCCAGACAAATGGAAGAGAGACTTCTGAGACTTGACGCCTGGAGGATAGCAAGCACCGCTTCCCCGCTGGTTAGCTACTTACACACTTCCCTACGTGTTAGTGTGCATGAGTAGCTATCCAGCGGGGATGGTGGGCAGCGCTGGTTGCCTATCCTTCAGGTGTCAATTCTCAGACTACTTATAATTCGGGCATTAAAGGAATAAATTATGGTGCTTACAGCGCCAACTATTGCTACTATTTATTGTACTTCTGCCACACGTTTTCCCCCTCTGCCAATAATATTCTGTTGCAATTTGACAGCATTCTGACGGGTGGTGTTAGTTTTACAGCGTTTTGAAATAAGTGAGAACTATAGTTAATTAAAGCCTACAAGGTCATAATCAGTGCTATTTACATTAAAATTGATATTTTTCCTTTTGCATAATTTACATAACAATAAGTTAAGACGATAAGTTACCCCTTTATTGTATAAATAATGCCTTAACACAGCGCTTTAGAAAACTCAATTTATCTCCATTTCTCCTCGGAGTGGCAATGCTCCCTCTCTCACTAGACCCTCAATTTTTGATCGACCTTTTTTTTATGTCATGTTTTCTATGCACTACACAGATGTTTGTATCGAGCTATTTTATCACTTGGGACGTTATTTTGTTGATTGTTAACACTGTCAGGTCAATAATGCTAGCATAATCTTCGCCACAGCACCAAAAACAAGACTATTCATCGTTGAAATAAAATAACATGAACCACACTCACACTCGCCGCCAAGTACAGACGGCAACGTAACACGACCTCCAAGACGCATAGATTAATGCCTCACAAGTGACTACACGCCGTACCAAGCGGAAAAATGCCGTGCTAGAGCTATGTTGTGCTCCAACAACAATGCGACTTTAATGGCTGATCCTCGAAAATACTGTTTTTTAATACGTTGTTGTCCAGGAACAACTAGGGATGGGGGTTATCGCTGAAACAACCGGTTTTCGGTTATACCAGTTCTTTTCATCACCAGTTTAACCGCACTGTAAAAACTGTTCAAGATAACCGGTTGTTTAAATAACCGGTTTTCGGTTTTTTATTGCTTTTATTTCCAGCAAAGTTCGACCGAAACTTAATTGGGAGCCGAAACAGAAACCGCAATCGAATTTTCGGTTATTCTAGTTTCGGCCGAAAACGAAACTTAGGAAGTTTAGTTACAATTTAGGTAAATTTACGATATACGACAAATGAAATGTTCAAATGTCTGTAAATATATCGGACCGAACTGCGTGGTCATCAGTCCGTAGCTGACAAACTACTTAAACCTAGGTAAACTAACCTATGGACAGACAAACACACCCTTGCCCCAGGGAGGACTCGAACCTCCACGGCGAGCAACCGCGCACTCCGCAGCGAGACGCTTTAGACCGCTCGGCTACTCCACCGCGGCTACGACAAATCACTAGTTTTTCCATATTTTGCAAGATCCCCTCTCAATACTACGCCTTCTTGAGTGTGTGGAAGCCTAGCCAGGAGTCAGTAGAAGATGATATACGAAGCATACAGATTTACTGGCCTAGTATTTCCATCCGGCAGTTGCGAATACTGAGCCTACCACTCCTTAAGTTGAACTTGTGAGCCGGCGCATATGAATAGCTAGTTATATAAGTTACAGTCAGTAAATGAACTTCAATCAGTGCTGCAGAAGTATTTCGAAAAATAAAGTCACAGTTCCGACTAACAGTATGATTGTCGTCAGTGTAAATTTAGCAAATTGAACTACAAAAGCTGTATACCGCATGCCCAAAGAATGTTCAAAAGGGTGTGAGTTCGTATGAGACTTAACTGCTTAGGTCATCGGTCCCTAGATTTCCAAACTACTTAATGTAACTTAAACTAACTTCCGCTAAGGACAACATACACACCCGTGACCGAGGGAGGAGGGAGGATTCGAACCTCCGACTGGAGCAGGCGCACAGTCCGTGTCATGGAGCCTCAGACCGCATGGCTACCTCGCGAGGCACCACATGATTAATGTTACCTAAACCCATACTGGTTATTAAAAAAGCCCCTCACTTTCAAGCAATCACATTAATAAAACTTGTTAGCATAGCAATATAATACATTTAAAGTTTTAACCAACGTGTTGAGGAGCTAACAACACTCTGTTCTTTAATATCCAATAGTAAAAGCAATCAAGAAAACTCATTTATTAAAATGGCCGCTTTCGGCACATTTAGTCAGTCTTCATCAGATTATTATTAAAAAAAAAAAAAAAAAAAAAAATCACACACACACACACACACACATACACAAACATTTTGAATCACTGCTACAGGAACTAGTTGTACCGGTTTTTTTACCCAGTTCTTGGCAATAACTAAAAAAACCGGTTAAACCGACACCAAATAAGTACCAAAAAACCGGTTATTCAAAACTAAAATACCGGTATCGGTTTTAACCGGTCGGTTTTTCCCATCGCTAGGAACAACACTGGCAATGAAAGGGTGAAAGCCGCTGTTGAACGTGTCCAGCTGCGAGGCGAGGCGTCCTCCCTGCGGAGTTGCGGACGGCAGACTAACTTATGAGTGCAGCGCGAGCACTTTACTACTTAATTATTTTTTCCGCTTTGAAGATAAGGAACTCCATAAGTGGCAGGCCCCCTGTGCCTCCCTCCCCCGAAAATATTCACCACTGGATTCCATAATACTTAAAACGGAAATCAACGTGTAATAAAAGGAAGTTCAAGCCTATGTACGTTTAATCCTTAAGAAAACAATATTTATTCTAACAAACGAAACAAAAGGTTTTACAACAATGAATTAATTGTCATGTTATAGTTATATACCTACAGAGACTTCAGTTATTCGGCTTCCAAATGAGCCGTAGTTCACTGAAATCGCTAACTTCGCCGAATTTTAACTCGAAAAATACTGATCATTTAAGGGATAACTTCGTGACAGTTGTTTTCTTTTACATTAATTGGCACATGTAGACATTACTAATTATTTACGAAAATACGAGATAAATTTTCTCAGCCCACATAGAAGGCTTGACCGTGTCTGCAGTTTGATCTCGTTGTGGCCGGGCATGGAACGCTTGACCAGGTCGGGGGCAGTGTTTAACTCGAGTTAAGCGCATCTTTTGCGTGAATGAGTGCAGTCAGCACAGTCTTCTCATTCTTAGTGTGCCTGTTTGGAATTATGCAACTATAGTAAGAAGTAATAATGAAAGAGATGTATAGTCTACATACAAAAGAACGTAAAAATTGACTCCTCCAATATATTTCTGTTGAGTTTCGATGGAAACATCACATGTCTTGGAGACTTATCATGCATAAACTGCTCTAAATTATCGATTTCTAGTTGAGAAAGATAAAACACTTGTCAGAAACCTCACACACAACTCCCTCAGGAATACCGGCAGTAATAGAAATAGCAGGTAGTATTATCTGCACTTGTAATCAACTTACATTTATGCTACTAGATTATTTATTTTTGCAGTAGATGCAAGGGATTAAATGTGAGCCCTGGTTCTGGTGGGTTGGTGATTTGGAACAGGGGGACCACACTGCTAAGGTCGTCAGTCCCACGGCAAAGAGGGGAAGGAGTGAGGGAAAGGGAAAAAATGTGGTCCAGGGGGAAAGAAGGAAGAAACACGGCATTGACTCGAGGCCTCGTGCCCGCCACTTATGTACTTACGAAAGAAACGTGAGACCCGTGGGAGGGAGAAATTTTTAATTATTTCTAAACAAATGACTCCTGTGTTCTTCTGGCCGTCGTTCCGTTGTATCAATAGGCCTGACATACATGAAAATCATGAAATTCTTAGAAGTGTGTCACAAATGTGTGCGAGTTTTGCAGGTACAACATACAATTCTGCCGCGGTGGAGTAGCCGAGCGGTCTAAAGCGTCTCGCTGCGGAGCGCGCGGTTGCTCGCCGTGGAGGTTCGAGTCCTCCCTGGGGCATAGATGTGTGTGTTTGTCCTTAGGTTAGTTTACCTAGGTTTAAGTAGTTTGTAAGCTACGGACTGATGACCACGCAGTTTGGTCCGATAGATTTACAAACATTTGAACATTTTGAACATACAATTCTTAGGTAATCATATTTGTGCAGTTATTTTGTAGAGTGTTGTAGCCAAACGGAAATATTGGGATTCCTATTATAATTTATCGACCTAAAATACGCTCTATTCGGTTATGGCTTCATGATTTCCACACCACAATTGTATTATTTCTGTCTTTTTTTTTTATTATCATAGTATCTTCCAGTGCAGTATTGTCGCCACCTGGAAAGACAGATCATTTCCAGGAATGGAAGACTTGTTTGTTTTGTTGTTTGTTTGTAGAGCTTATGGGACTTAACTACGGAGTCATCAGTCCCTAAACTTACAAACTACTTATCAACTAGCTACTACTAAGGACGGCACAAATATCCATGCCCGAGGGGGGATTCGAACCCCCGACCGTAGTGGCCGGAACGGAAGACTAACGAATCCTCCGCAGCAGATGAAGTAGATCTGTATATTTTAATGCACCCCAGAGATAATGATATCTTGCAGTGGTGTGTCAGACACGAGAAAGATCTCTCAGGTCTGAATGCAGTTGCAAGACGTATTTTCGTATCCTGGCAACAAGCACGCTTAGTGAACGATATTTCAGTAAAGCAGGCGTACCTTTGACAAATCGCCACAGCCAATTAAATACTTAGCGTGTCAGTGACCTGCTGCTCATTCATAATAATTATAAATGTTCTCACGTTTAGAACAAGAAATGTTCAAATGTTTGTATAGCTTATAGGATTTAATTACGGGATCATCAGTCCCTAAACTTACAAACTACTTACGAACTAGCGAATACTAAGGACGGCACAAATATCCATGCCCGAGGGGGATTCGAAACCCGACCGTAGTGGCCGTGCAGACCGCGACTGTAGCGCCTCAGTCCCCTCGACCACCGCGGCCGGCTTAGAACAAGAGAAAAGTCTTTAGAGCCTGTAAATATATAATATTATTTGTATATTTTCTTCGTGAATGAGTCTTTTCTTAGGATACAAGAATAGTACTCATTACATGTGTATGTCATGGCAGAATAATCTTCTGTTTGGAAATGAGTCTTATTTTCTATCTTTGATTTACGTAAATATATTATTTTTCATGTGCCATATGACGTTAATTGTGTCACGTAAATGCATTCAGCAACATTATTTTTGTATTAAAAGAAGGCAAGAATAAGAGACAACAAACACGGCAGAGAGACATGTGGGACTTGATACGTGCAGCGAGGCGAGACGAGTTCCGGCGACACTCGGAATGACCGGTCACTCAGTTATTCAAATGCCCGGAGTCCGGACAATAGATACGTAGCGGGTACGAAACGGAGCCGAGACAAGGGGGCGGCTCGGTCGCCTCTTCACCGGGCACGCCGTAACATGCGCTGCAGTACTATAGTACTAAGCACTCATACAGTTGTTTCCGGTATACAAGCGATGTGTAAAGTGAATGGCAACGGAGACGTGCAAAACAAAGCACGTCACCAAGACCGCATGTTCCTCATAATTCTAAAGTTCTCTTCTGTATGTTTCCCGTGGTTACTGCTTTGGAGACAATGGGGTACAACATTGCAACAAAACATTTCCGCAACCTATGTACAATGGGGAACAAAAAGATTAGCCGGCCTGAATAATTTAAGATCCAAGAACAGAGCATTGCAACTCTAGCGGTCTTCGGAGCTTCAGCTTGCTGTTTACATAGTCAAATAGAAGCAATACAACGGGTAAGATACACTATATGTCGAGATTCATAACAGCTTAACTAACATATCATTCATTTTAGAAAACGTTATTCGAGCACGTAGAAGCGCTTGTGGTATAAGAACTCCATGTGGATAGATTTAAACGCTTCTTACATATGTTTCGGTGGCTCTGGAGACCTGAGACAAGAACACATCGAACAACAACGAACAAACAGGATCAGTGACAGCAAGGACCAGAACCACCCATAACCAAAGAAAGAAAAAAAGTGGATAGTCTGACTGTTTACCAACACCAGAGGCGTGAGTTCGAGTACTACTTGTCGGAAATATTTTATTTTCTTATTAATTTTTTTTTTTTTTTCGTTTAGATCCGTACAGGTAATATTTTTAACATTAATTCGCTACGAATTCTTTTTTGTAATAGCTTAATCTTTAAACAACGATAGCCATAGTAAAAATGTTGAAAATGGATACTTGTATTTGTTATTACTTCGACTGCCACTTGGCGAATCTATAGTGTTAAGCTAAGATAAATGTATCAGCAGATAGAAAATTATTCCTATGTCCTTAGGTGCGGTTTAGACGAGTGAATAACTGTGCCTTCCATTATCTGTTGTTTCCAGTTTAATATTCGTTCTTCAACTCTGGTAGGACGATTCGGCCGTTACGCTAATGAGATAGGACAAGTAGCTCATTGATAGAGTGTCGGCCTTGCTGGTTAAGTGGTGTGCATCGGATTGGATGCCACCAAATCCTTTACTTTTTTTTATTTTTTTATAGCGGTGCAAATGTTTCTTGCTTTAGTTACATTTTGTTATAAAATTTTTTACAGTTTTCAGTATTCTCTTTAGTAAATAACTAATTACAGTTTCTCAGTTTGAAATCTAAAAATAATCTTCCTTGGAAGGTAATATTTATTTGACCACCCATAACAAAAAATAAAAATCCTTGTAGAGTATTTTTCATCTGACCTCCATAATCTTCCTTGGAAAGTACTTATTTGACGTCCTATAACAGAAAAATAAACAGCCTTGGAGGGTGTTATTCATCTGACCTCTCATAAAAATAGAAATATTCTTTTTCGGAGGTTGATAATGGTATGACTTCCCATAAAAATAAAAGTAATATATGGTACGCTACGTATACCTTCAGTATTTTGTCTACATGCCATTGGAATCAAGAACAGCCCGGATCCTATGAGGCATAGAATCTACAAGTCTGAGAAAAAAAGGCCTGGCAATTCTCTCTCATGAAGAATAAACCAAATCCCACAAGGCATCCGCAGTTCTTGGAGGAGGGTCTGGCCAATTACCCCGCACAGTCTTCTTGAGTTAAGCCCATACGTTCTCTATGGGATTGAGCTCAGGTGACTGTGGAGGCCATGGTGGGCACGGAATAATGCTTTTTATCCTTTGGAACCAGTTCTGAATCCTAATGCTGGTATGAAATGGATGATTATCATGTTGGTAAATGAAACGTCCTTCGGGTTACCAAAGTCGAGCTCCAGGAATGACTGCATTTTCAAGGAAATGTTCATAGCATGCTGAATTGGACATGTACAGGATTCGTTCTAAGGTTCCTTTACCCATATAAGTCATCCAGCCCGAACATTTCACACTTATGGACCCGCTTCTAGCGCGTGTAGCCACGAAGCGGACGTCATGCCGTTGCCTGTCAGTGCGGTAAACAAGAACAGGAGCTCTGCTTGTGGACTGCATTGTGCACTCATCGGTGAAAATGACTTTCCCATAATAGACATTTTCCCAGAAACTCACAATTGTCAGTCTGTCTTGATCGTCAGCTAATGGTTCTTTAATGGGAGCACGACGGGACCGGATTCCATGGTCGTTTAATCGTCTGAGAGCAGTTTTCCACGAGCCTGAGAGATATGAAGCTCTCCCTAGTTCCCAGATGTTTGAGAAATGGGCAGTCTGGGCCGCAGTGACCAATTCATCATCTTTTCTTCGAGTAGAGACTCGCGGTCTTCCAGGTATTGGACGTCTGCTTGCCTCACCATTATCTCTGAATCGTCTGCTCCATCTCCTTGCTGCGGAAGCATCAACACCATAACGGCGTCCTGCCTCAGATGCACTAACACCGCGTTCACATCAACGTTTTTTAAGCAGACCTATGACGTATGCTAATCAACTGATACTTGTCTCTTAGATTACTATGAACATTTGTCTGATTAAAGATTGGATTATTATAAAACAGAATCTTCTAAAAATCTATAAAAGCCTACAACTGCAAAATTTTTAACGAATTAATATTAAAAATATTACCTGCAAGTGATCTAAAAAATAAAAAATAATTTAACTCCAGTGGGATTCAAACGTTGCGTTCATAAACCGTCAGCCTATCCACTCACCCAATGAAACATACGTGAGAAGCTGTTCGCTGTAGTAAATGTACCCACACGGAATTCTTATACCTCAACCGATTTTACGTGCTCAAATAACGTTTTCCAAAATAAATGATACGTGAGTTAAAGTGCAATGAATCTCGTCCAAGCTGAAGCTGCACATACCCCTGGAGTTGGCAACACTCGCGCTTATGAGCTTGGGCTTGCACAATACTCTGTTCTTGGACTCTAAATTATTCAGGCTGGGTAATCTTTTTGTCTCCCTTTGTGCATAAACATTACGTATTCGTCTACGCGTGAGGAAAGTGTCCTGCAATTTGTGCCATACATTTTTGTTACATACTGTATACGGCAAAGCCAATTTACGATAATTGCAAGCTGATGTTTTCCTCTTATGTAAATTAATGTCTGGCTGACATCAGCTTATATGGCAAACATAATGAAAATGACCTTCATCGATAATACGAGGCGCGTCCAGAAAGTAAGTTCCGTTTGGTTATATAAAACGAACGGGTAGAGATACAGAAAAAATAGTGATTGTACAAAAATGTAAAACTGTTAAACTACTTTTCTACATAGCTTCCGAAATTTTGTAGGCAATTATCATAGCATAGCACAAGGTTTTGTGTGCCTTTTTCATAGAATGTTGCCGCCTGTGTATTCAACCATGTGGTAACATATTCTTTTAGCTCGCCATCATCGTTGAAGTGTTGTCCACCAAGGACAGATTTTAGGTGTAAGAAGAGGATTACCGCCAAAAGATTTTTTTTACGATAATTCCTGACCTCACACACCGAATTTGACCAAACAATTCTTACGGAAATTTCAATGGGACCTGTTTGATCATCCTCCATACAGCTCGGACCTCTCTCCTAGCGACTTTCATCTCTTCTTACACCTAAAATCTGTCCTTGGTGGTCAACAATTCAACGATGATAAAGAGCTGTTACCACACGGTTGAATACATAGGTGGCAACCTTCTGTGAAGGATGCATGCAAAAACTTGTGGTACACTATGACAAGTGCCTACAAAATTTCGGCAGTTATGTGGAAAAGTAGTTTAAGAGTTGTAGAATTTTGTGCAATAAAAATTTCTTCTGTATCTGTCTACAATTTCATTTTATTACCAAACGGAACTTACTTTCTTGACGCGCCTCGTAGAATGCGAAATACTTTCATACGCCATTTATCCCAGACGCCTACGACATCTCTTAGATTAGAATGGCTGATCGCATCAGATTTCGTGAGTTCCATGCAATACCCGAAACAGTGTAAACTTAGAACCAGTTCAGTCAGCTGGCCTTGACATATGGATACTCTCTTTGGCCATCGAATTGACGGTAGTTACAGGTTTTGTGTGGCAGGTAATGCCTCTTTAAGATCCACGAAATATTGTTTTCCACTTCCAGTTGATGGTGCGATATTTCAGCTAGCCTGTTCAACTCAGAATACAAAATTAAGTGTGCCTTGTGAGTCTTTTATGTCGCACATGTTTAGGGAAACCAACCTACCAGCTCCAGCATGAAGGCAAAACGAGCCGGGTGCGACTTAATTCCGGCAGGCGCCAGCTCTTTCTTAGCTGATAACTAACACCACGTCCCGAGATGGCCGCATTTCTGGTTAGACTAATAAGAAATTGCATCTCCACATTAAATCCAGCTATCTCAACTGTAGTCTGTGGAGGACTGGAAAATAAAATGTTTGTAGTCCTAAGGGACCTGGTAATTGGACGGTATTATGCACCACTAGACAAAGCGCCATATGTCATAACTGACATAATGGAACCTAAATTTTACATGTTCTTAAAATATATTTATTTATGAATGTTTCTCAGCTTTTTGTACCAAAGAAGGGTTAGTGTTCTTTCAGTTAGTAGTGAAATCTCACAGCAAATAACTACTAAACAGCACTAATTGCGCTCACATCAGAAATATAAAGTAACGGCTCTTGGACTTGTGATGCATAACACGGTCCAATTGTTCTCCAGCCTTACAAACTACTTAAACTCACTTATCCTAAGGACCACACACACACACACACACAAAGCGCGCGCGCCCGAGGGAGAACTCGAACCCCCGGCGGGAGCGCCCGCATGCACCGCAAAAAGACGCTCAACAGCGCATGGCCATTCCCGCGTGGTCAGAACGATTGGAAACGATCTTTACGAACCACTCGATTAATAATTGGCTCAAACACGCCTCTGGAGCCATTGCCAGATTTTTGCAAGAGTCAGCATTTACGAAATGGCTGCTGCCACTAGGACCCCCAAATTGGAAGAAAAATGGAAAGAAGACCACAGACTGATGAAAGCACCAGATATATTTGCCATGTTTCCAACAGTTCACTCATGTGGACAAAAAAAAAAAAAATTACCGCAGGTTAAATCGATTCCGCACGTGAATGGTATTGCCAGTGGTTCATTGCGTTTAATGTTGATGACATGGTAGTTCGAGAGGGCGGCGTGGGAGTGTCCGCGCGGTCTGTGGTGTCATGTTACAGACTGCGCGACCGCTCCCGTCGGAAGTGCAAGTCCTCCTTCGGGCATGGGTGGGTGTGTAGTCCTTAGTATAAGTTACTTTAAGTTAGTGTAAGTATTTTGTAAGCCTAGGGACTCATGACCAACGTACTTAAGTCCCTTAGATTTACAAACATTTAACATTTAAGTTTCTCAAAGATGAGTGTCATATTTGTTAGACATATAGGGTGAGGACTTATCTGGCCCCGCCGCAGGTTCCCCGCGGCCGACCCTGTCGGTGGGCCGTTAAGAGTACGCCAGACGGCAGACAGCATCGATTGGCGGTGGCCGTCACGTCGCGCTACGGCCTCGTCTCCTCGCAGACGCCCCTATCGACCATAGATCCCGTGTCGCATAGCCTGCCGTCTGTGGCTCTCGTCTCGGGCTTAAGGCGTTGACCGTGACGAAATTGCTTAAGGACTTTATCGTGAAGGGTCAAGGTCATTATAGTTTACGAGAGCCGGCCGCGGTGGCCGAGCTGTCTGCGGCGCGCCAGCCACAGTGTGCATGGCCACTACGGTCGCGGGTTCGAATCCCCCTTCGGGTATGGATAGTTGTGCCGTTCTTAGTATTACCTAGTGGGCCGGCCGCGGTGGCCGAGGTGACTGAGGCGCTCCAGTCACGGTCAGCACGGCCACTACGGTCGGGGGTTCGAATCCCCCCTCGGGCATGGATATTTGTGCCGTCCTAGTTCGTAAGTAGTTCATAAGTAGTTTGTAAGTTTAGGGACTGATGACCCCGTAGTTAAGTCCCATAAGCTTTACAACATTAAAAAAAAAAAAGTATTACCTACTTCATAAGTAGTTTGTAGGTTTGGGGACTGATGACCCCGTAGTTAAGTCCTATAAGCTCTACAAACCTTTGAACTTTTGAGTTTACGAGGTAAGCTACTGCCAGAAATAGCTCGCTATTGCGAGAAAATATTGATAATATTATCATCACTGTAATTCGTCACCACACAGTAATTGTACAAATTATTGCCTTTGGAAATATTTTCTGTCTTAATTAGCAATATGTGTTTCGAATCTGAAACAATTTGTTAATGTTGTGCCTGGTGCTTCTGTCTTGCATCATTTTCGTTTTCAATGCATGTTAACGATCCTCCACTTGAACAGGCAAAAAACGATATTTTGTTCTATTAGAAGTTTTGCTAGTACAGGAACCAAACATTTTAGTAACTTACAGAAAGCAAAACTAAGGAACTAAAAATTTTAATAGCTTGCAGATAGGAAAACTAATGAAATATCTAAAAATATGATTAACGAGAAGGGATTACAATATTTATTAATACTACTTAGCTCTTCTCCTAGAACGCCTAAATTTTTAACTGTAATATGTCTTAACAAAAGAAACAGACTGCGTTCTGTTTTTGAAACTATATATGCAGAATTCCCAAACATAAAAATATAATTACACAGACGGTACGTGATTAATTACTAATTCGTAGCTTGTAGATAGGGAACCAATTGCCTTAAACGGCAATGAGTTGATCATTGATATAAACAGCTAACAGCAGCGGTTACAGCTCGAAGCAACAGTTAAAACTGCAACGAAGAGTGAGATCCAGCCATAGTGCTGGCTATTTAACAGGACCTCCATTTCCAATCCAAAGATAAGAATATCCACTGTTCAGGAAATCGTAGACATCAATACTGAAGTGCGATAATGCACTGCCGTGTTAAAAGCTCCGTCGATAACAAGAATTACAGTCTTCAACAATTGCATCAACACGTTTCTAATTAACTTTATATAACGTGCACCGATAAATTCCTTTTGGTTGACCTTGTTCAGTTCCGAATCACAAGAAGAAGGAATCTTACCTGGTGACCTGAGACGAGCATGTCATTTTCATTCTCGTAGCTTCAAATATGGTTATTTTGAAAGAAGAAATGCACTATCACGATTGATAGAATTCTGTTCCGCTAACAACATAAACTGCAGGAAGTTCGGCACCGCAATATGCGATGCACAATACGAGGCGCATCAAGAAAGTAAGTTCCGTTTGGTTATATAAAACGAACGGGTACACACACAGAAAAAATACTGATTGTACAAAAATCTACAACTGTTAAACTACTATTCTACATAGCTTCCGAAATTTTGTAGGCAATTGTCATAGCATGGCACAAGGTTTTGTGTGCCTTTTTCATAGAATGTTGCCGCCTGCGTATTCAACCATGTGGTAACATGTTCTTTCAGCTCGTCATCATCGTTGAAGTGTTGTCCACCAAGGACAGATTTTAGGTGTAAGAAGAGGATTACTGTCAAAAGATTTTTTTTTCGCGATAATGCCTGAAATTACGGAAATTTCAATGGGACCTGTTTGATTATCCTGCATACAGCTCGGACCTCTCTTCTAGCGACATTCATCTCTTCTTACACCTAAAATTTGTCCTTGGTGGTCAACATTTCAACAATGATAAAGAGCTGTTACCACATGGTTGAATACACAGGCGGCAACTTTCTGTGAAGGATGCATGCAAAAACTTGTGGCACGCTATGACAAGTGCCTACAAAATTTCGGCAGTTACGTGGAAAAGTAGTTTAAGAGTTGTAGAATTTTGTGCAATAAAAATTTCTTCTGTATCTGTGAACAATTTCATTTTATTACCAAACGGAAATTACTTTTTGGACGCGCCTCGTATTATTGCCAGAACTGAACTGTAGATTTAAAATCATTTGATCACATTGCTTGCACCTGTTGTTTATGACAGAGCTATAACTGCGGCTCTGCTAGTATGAACATGGTGTGTCCTTGAAAGTGCGCATTTCATAGGAAAGTTAATGGCTGTTTATTGATAAATCCCAAAAGACCCAATTCTATCTTTTCGAATTATACAGTGGGGACACAAGTTTCTTTGACAACACAGTATCCACGACGGTGATTACCTTGCGTTTGGGATTGGTCGTATTTACGAAACTTTTATATTCACTTTCAACAGGCTTTCCGTGCACTATACGGATACAAACTGACAAGTCAAATCATTATGACCAGAGATATACCACTCGTTTAACGGTAATATTACACTGGTTAAAGACAAGAAGTTAACTGAAAACGTTTTAATAACACATTTAAATGGCGTAGTTGGTTGTTCTTATGAAAGTTAAATATACTCATAAAAGTTTAGAGAGTTTATATTTTATACTCCAAGATGGTAATTTACAATTATTGTTGTGAAATTGAATATCTTTTCCAGTGGTCAATACCGCTCACGGGTGCCCTGCATGCCAAGCACTGGTGCCAGGCAGGCAGCCATTACTCTGTCTAGTGTAGTCTCAATTTCAGTATAACTATTTTGTATCACGAACTACAATCCTAGTGTAAAACTGACGATATAGTTTGGCATCAATATAGAAGTAGTTGCTTTTATGGTGTTTTGATTATTCCGTAACTAGATTTCAAGCCAAGGCGGGTTCATAGTCACTTCAGACGTTTGTGTATCATTACAGTTTCTTGCACCAAAATGTAGCTAGACGCTGTGGTGATGGTTCTGGCAAAAATGACTGTACTTGAATTATCGGAAACTAAAGAAAAACGGAACGAAACTTTGATGTTGACTCCAAATCCGTTTCCAAAACGTATGTTGAATACCGGCATTATGCACACTTGGCACTACACTTTTCGCTACACGTAAAAATTGGATGTGAGTATAAAGAATATGACTGTGATAAATACCAGGCTTTACTTCTTAATGATCTTTGGCTTGGGACATACTGAATGTGGGATACATATTTAAGGTACTATCATGCCCACAAGAATCCAAATGACCTGAATTGCAGTTCGCCTGATATGCATGCATTCCAGATTACATACCTCTGTTGTGGGGCCTCTAATAACTTCGCGATACAGTCGTTCGACTATTCAAAATATATGCACTAGAAAAATCTGCTCTTTTATGACAGTCATTTCAGGTGTAAATTAACAACGCGACATTGCAAATAAAAAGAAACACGTTTTTAACGTCTAAGCTTTATTACAGTTACTGACATATCGAAAGTATGAGCACAGTCATTAGGGTTTGATATAACAAATTCTGTGATATAAAACATTCAGTAATCCTTAGATAGTATTATTACGAAGTAGAACTTCTAGACTAAATAGGAAATCAGAAAGTTTTATAGCAATGCGAAGTACTCTTGCTCTGGAATGAAACTTTCACTCTGCAGCGGAGTGTGCGCTGATATGAAACTTCCTGGCAGATTAAAATTGTGCGCCGAAACCGGGACTCGAACCTGGGAGGTCCCAGGTTCCGGCGCACAATTTTAATCTGCCAGGAAGTTTCATATCAGCGCACACTCCGCTGCAGAGTGAAAGTTTCATTCTGGAAACATCCCTTAGGCTGTGGCTAGGCCATGTCTCCACCATATCCTTTCTTCCAGGAGTGCTAGTCTTGCATGGTTCGCAGGAGAGCTTCTGTGAAGTTTGGAAAGTAGGAGGCGAGGTACTGGCGGAAGTAAAGTTGTGAGGCGGCATCGTGAGTCGTGTCGGGATAGCACAGTCGGTAGTGCGCTTGCCCGCGAAAGGCAAAGGTCCCAGGTTCGAGTCCCGGTTCCGGCGCACAATTTTAATCTGCCAGGAAGTTTCATACTCTTGCTGTCTTACAAATGCGAAACTTCGTTCCTGTGGAGATCGGTTTTGTATTACCCGCTTGTTGAACTATCCAGACAATGAAAACACGATTAACAGCAGCAGACGCTCTGTGTAGACTTCAATATTCACGGCAGAAGACGTTGAAACCATTATCAGTACTTCTACTATCTCCCGGGTGTCATCTGCCGTCACAAGATTAAAATCGACGTCGTCTTTCAGGTGTACTATTTTTTTTCTGGGAATTTAATATCATTTTATGCATAAAAATCCAGAATCATGATGTTTGTCCCCGATGTTCTCCGAAACTACTTACACAATCATAATGAAAATTTTCACATTGTGTTTGATTTGGTCTACATTAAAGGAAACAACACTTTTATCTCGATTAATGACCTCAATATACTTTATTGCAAATTGTTACATAGCTTGCTTACGTATCCTATAAATAGCGCAGAGTTTCGATTTCACGCCTGCCCTTGCGGTAAAGCGCTTGACAGTAAAGGCAAAGGTCAAGCGTTCAAAACTCGCTCGGATCAGGGATGTTTTCACTCTAGGTTTTAACCAACCCTTCTCTTCTCAAAGGTATGAGGAATCGCCGGAAACGAGGCGTGGTTCGTAATTCAAGGTCATTTTTAGGTCTTCAAGTCACTGAAGCGACTACTAGTTGAAAGGATGACACCAGGCCACACAGCGACACGATAATCGGTTTCAAACGTTTGATGGATGCTACAATTTATTTTACACTAGCTGAACACCCGGCGTCGGTCCGCTACTTATTTATTCCAGTCTTAAATTAGTCCATCCTTCTTTCCCCCTTCTCTCACTCTGTCGACCTTCTCTTTCCTTACTCTCTGCCCAGCTCCTCCTAACCCTTCCTCTTCCCATCTCAACTTTCTTTTTTGTCTGCTAATCTTCTCGTCTCTCTGTCGAACTCCTCATCCACCTTCTCCATCTGTAATCTATATCTATAAATGTGAATGTCTGTTCGGTGTACGTTTATCACGTCTGAACCACAAGACATAAAGAGCTAAAAGTTTGTACAGTTACTAATGTCTACCCGGGGAAGGCTTTAGGGACGGTTTTATGGCGATCGGATAGCTATGTATCTATATATATATTAATGTGAATGTCTGTTCGGTGTACACTTATCACGTCCGAACGACAAGATGCAGAGACTTAAATATTTGTACAGTTACTAGTTTATACCCGAGGAAGGTTTTAGGCACGGTTTTATAGCAATGTGATAGCTATTTGAAGAATATAACGCGAAATGCAGAACAATAATTATATTTACTCTTTGAAAATGGTTTTATTGGTTGCATTGTTGCTTGAGGGTTGACGATGATAAAAGGGTGGAGTATATTGGGATGCAAAGTTATCGGTGTATATAAAACTCTACGTGTGTGTGCGTGTGTGCGTTAATATTGCACTCTGCAGCGAAAACTACAGAACGCAAACGAATGGTCAGTGTGTAATTGTTGTCCGAAGTCTCCCGTTGTACACCATAGCAGTTCCATGCCGATAGCTATAAGGGGGTGGAAGATATGGTGGTTGAAAGTCGTCAAATTATAAAAAATTTCGGACTGAAGGCCAGCGATGACGTTTGCGACTCTATAGCAAGGAGGTTACATACAGCGAAACGTGATGCCACAAACCATATCTTTGGTCTATGCTTGCTACAATATCTTCAGCTCTTTCTCTGTAAGGATAAGCATACGAAAAAGGAAATTTAAGAATAAATAAATAAAGCAGTAGAAAAGAAATTTCTTTTAATACACCTCTTTAAAAAAATCGATTTGACGTTTCGCGCATTACATCAAGTAATCGATCTGTGATATTATTACAATCATTATTGTTGAATTTCGTAGATTCTTCGAAACGAGTGCATTTTTACGTATGATTTCATCTACACTACTTACTTTCCTGATAAACGGTAAGTGCATACACTTCCGCAATCTGATACGAATATTTTTCAGTTCCGCTTTATCAGCGACATTTCCTCAAAAATGAGTGAAATTAATTACATTAATTTAATTGTTATTTAAACTTTGTTTGTTATATCTTCTCCAATAATGTTTTCAGAAAGAAGGGAATGGAGAGAGAGAGAGAAGGCATACGAGAAGTACTACATCAAGGCAGGAACAAATAAATAAATACCCAAGCAACGCCGGGTTTTCAGCTAGTAAATTATATAACTCTGTTAATCTTATGGTGAATCGTGAAGTTGCAGTCTAAGTGTATTGCAAGGTACCCTCCACCATGCACCGAGTAGAATTTTAGATAGACAGTGACGTTCCAGTAGTTTTAAAGGCAAAGTGTGCAAAATTTCATAAAGATCGGTATAAAACCGCAGATTTTGTCGACGTTCGTAGTTAGGTATCCTCTACCATGCTCCATACAAAATTTTACGTAGACAGTGTATTTCCTCTTGTTTTGAAGATCAAGTGTGCAAAGTTTCATTGAAATATGACGAAAGGTATAGCAGCGCATAAAATACGAATAAACAAACAAATATTCATTTTTATAATTAGATTACATGTGTTTCCCTATTTAACGTAACACCTAACCCTGCTTTTTAAATATTCCGTGTATTTAATTTTATTCCAGTTGTGCTATGTAGGTTTATATATAGAATGACTCTAGAGTGTGGAGTGTGGAGTGTGGAGCAGGGGAGTGTGCAGTGATATGAGAATTCCTGGTAGATTAAAATCGTGTGCCCGAACCGGGATTCGAACATGGGACGCGGGTAATCGCCCTACCGTCTCAGATATCCCGGCACGCTTCACGGCCGTCCTCACCACTTTACTTCTGCCAGTACATTGCTGCTTAATTTCCAAACTTCACAGAAGTTCTCCTGCGAACCTTGCAAGACTAGTACTCCTGAAAGAAAGGATATTGTCACAGCCTAAGGAATGTTTGCAGAATAAAACTTATGCTCTGCAGGGGAGTGTGCGCTGATATGAAGCTATGTCTCCTCCATATCCTTTCTTCCAGGAGTGGTAGTCCTGCAAGGTTCGCAGTAGAACGTTTGTGAAGTTTGGAAAGTAGGAGGCGAGGTACTGGCAGAAGCGTGCCGGGATAGCTCAGACGGTAGGGTTTACCCGCGAAAGGTAAAGGTCTCAGGTTCGAATCACGGTTCCGGCAGACAATTTTAATATGCCAGGTAGAGTAAAAAACGACTCTCTATTTCACCTGGTCACGCCATAACATGTGAACGGCTCGACCGATGTGGCTGATGTTATTGTTGCGCTCGTAATTCTCAGGAGAACGTATGTATGAAATAAAATTTTTGGGAAATCTACAGGTAAATTGAAAAATTTAAGAAAAACGGAGACCGCGTTTTCAGTATGTCCTTGTGTTTCTGTCGCATACAAATCTATAGTTCTGTTCCGATGTTGATAAAGTTTTTTCACCCTTGACCTCCAAAATAAGAAGGTGACTGTCTACATAAAATTTCGTTCGGTCCATGGTGGAGGATACTTTACTTACGGACTTTGACAAAATCCATAATTTTGCTCCGATATTGCTGAATTTTTGAACATATCGCCTTTTAAATCAAGAGGAAGGTCATTTTTACATACATTTTTGTATGGTGCATGGCAAAGTGTGCCTTGCAAAAAACTGACTGTTTCACTGATAACTACCAAAGTTGACAGATATATATGAGTTCCTAGACGGGAAAGGGATGAAACAAGGAGGTGGGTGGGAGGAGGGGAGTGGAAGAAATGGGCCGAAAGGGGGGGATAAGAAGCTAGGAGTTTAGGGAAGATGGACTACAAAGGTATAGAATGAATAAATAACCAAGCAACGCCGGGTTTTCAGCTACTTACTTTCTATAAATGCCGCGATAAAAATGAAGATTGTCCGTTCGTGTATCTGTATTTTATACAAATCTGCAGTTTATATCCGATTTTGATGAAGTTTCGCACACTTGATCTTCAAAAGAAGAGGACGGCCACTTTCTACATATAATTCCGTATGGTGCCTGGTGGAGGATAATTTACTTGCAGAATTGGACACCAGTCTACAGTTCTATCCAGCTCTTGCACATTTCCTTCATACAACAGGACAACTACAGTGTACGTAATATACGGTGTATGGCGAAGGGTATCTCACAACAGACAACGACACCGTTTGACCGATTACCGTGAAAGTTATCACATGCATGTTTGTCTCGACGACCTGGAAAGGTTTCTGTTGTGACCCAAAGTGTCAACCAGAAGGAACCTGCTACTGTAGCTTACGCAGTCCATTCTCCCACTTGCTCGCAATCCCGCCTGGATTCCTGCAAGGAGTCGGATCCTTTCTGTGTTTCAGCACAGAAATTATCTACAGCCTGTCAAGACATATTACAACCTTTTGAGGTATATGCAATTGCATCAATGGTGTCAGTTGTTTCGGACGTATCTCAATGCTTTTGAAAATGCTACAAAATTCCTTCAAGTGTTGTAGGATAGTTACACTCATATGCAACATCCCATCAAGAATGTGTAGTGATGGGAAGAAAAAGGTTACGATGATGGACAGATGCATCAAGAATCCTACGAGGATCAGTATTCGGCCCATTATTTTTCTCTTTATATGATAATCACAAATAAACGTGGCAGGATTTCGGTTATGTCAAAGTGCAAGTTCAACAACCCTGCACAAAAATATCCAGTATGTAAATAACGATTAATATGTCCTATCAGAGAGGTCATTTGCATATTTCTGGAGTATGTGTTGTGATCTCGTGGGTTTTTTTAGTACTTGTCCCGGTTTAGTCGTCAATAAAGGTATTGGTGTAGGATCCTTTGACATCTAAAACATTGATATAGTTAGCATTACAAGATATTTATTGACTGAAATGTACAATACTCATTTTTAGAAAGTATGCCTGTTTCTTCTCTCTTCTCGCGTCGTCGTCTGTATGACGCTATCTGCGCTGAGACCTAGTTACTGCTAAGTTCGTAGCCGCGTTCGGACTTAGTACTGTCCTGAGTTCTTACTTCGTAGCTGCCTAGTAACTGTCAGAGTTCTGAATGGTAACTGACGAGTTCTCACTAATAACTGCCCTGAGTCCTGAATAGTAACTGTCGGGCTGTCCAGACGTATGTGGGCCTAGATATAGCCGCTTGTAGAGGGGGCACATCTTCGGTTCCTCCCTCCAGGATGCGATTCGCCTGCTTACGATTCGCTTTCGGTCGATCGCTGCCTTCTACACGATCGTTCTCTTACGTCTGGCGTGTGGCGCTGACTTTACGCCACAACAGTATGGATGTAGCCTTTTTATTTGTTAAAGTATTTACGTAAATTTCTACCAATGCGTTTTGCTAATTCTCTCAAATTCTTGTGAGTGCAATCCAGCGCCACACGCAGCTCAACAAATCCTACAATCCCGTTGGAACACCTGCACAGTAACGTGGATAACTTTAGATTACGCCTGCATTCACCTTTTCCAGCCACCTTCAGCTCGATTTTGGGTTATTTACCACGTTCAAGTCGTAAACTGACCTACGTTGAATTTCACCTAGTTTCACGTAGTTTTAAAATCAAATTTTGTTCAGCATTAGCGATCACAGTGAAATGCAAACTGAAGAAGCGCGTAGTGCGGCAGATTTTTCACACAGGTACTCCTAGCTGTGGAACGTGACGCATTTTCTGACTGAGCTGTCGCGGGCTGGATTGTTGAAGAGAATATGCGCCACGAGGTGTGTGAACCGTTTCATTAGACAGTCACGGATCGTTACGTTACACCTCCTTCGTAGCTTACTTTCGTCTTGCTCAGTGGTGTCAGTAGATCTGTTTTGTTACTTAGTTGTTATACTGCATTAACAGTTTCAATCACCATTAGTCCTCTACCTTCTTACCTCTTTAAGACTTTTTGTAAAAGGGGTAGCCGGCCGCAGTGGCCGAGCGGACTGCGGCGCGCCAGTCAGTCTGCACGGCCGCTACGGTCGGGGGTTCGAATCCCCCCTCGGGCATGGATGTTTGTTTGGTCTTTAGTATAAGGTAGTACATAAGTAGTTTATAAGTTTAGGGACTGATGACCCCGCAGTTAAGTCCCTTAAGCTTAACAAACATCTGAACATCTTAACATCTGTAAAAGGGGTAATTACACATGTTTCAATAGTAATCTATTTTAATCAATATTATAAAAAGGAACATAGTCGTGATTATACGTGTATTTATGTCTATTATAAAAAGTCCACATCGGTTATAGCCTACTTGGTTGAGTACCTAACTATAATGACACGTGATATAGGGATATACAATGATAAAAAGGTAATAAAACTAGTTTCATTTATTATTATAATTCTTGTTTATTTTGCTTGTTATGCTTGTATTAGACTGCATTTCTGGTGTATATGTAAATAAGGACGCCTAAGAGAAAATACGACAGTAGTTGCATTACATGCGGAATTACTTCGATAGAAGATAATGTCGAAATTAAACCACATTGCATTATAATGATGCGCAGCCTTTCTTACGAACGATTCCTAGAAGCCGTCGAAGTTAAAACGCCACTTAGAAACGGTCCATTCTAATTTCTCTTATTTTTTTAAAGAAAAGTTACATTTTCTGAGAAAAATAAAACTCAAGACATATGCAATATTTACACCACGAGATAAAGTATTACTCGCGTCATTTCAGATATCATATTTGACAGAGCAATCAAAAAAAGCTTTACTTAAAGGGAAAACACTCGAAAAACCTTATCTGATCAAAGCTGTCGACGTTGTTTTAGGGATTTGGAATGGAACTAATTCCAAAAGGCACGATGAGGATCTTGCTGCGAGAGTTAAATCGCCAAGATTCACTTTATAGTGTGGTGTTTGTCTGCAATTTCTGATTGTTGTCAGTTACTCATGCTTGTTTGCTTGATAATACTTCCACATGAACTTACGCATTGTATCAGGCATTGGCGTGCCAGACAATTCCTGAATGTCATAACAAAACAATGCAATTGGCCATATAAATATCCTAAATGCTAGAAAAACTAGAATCTTAAATACATGCCTTAAAATAAAGAATGAAAAAAATGGCTATGCAATAAAATTGAGTGCGCCATAGAACTCTTCTTCTCTGGCATAGAAGTTCGATAGTTGTCTACAGATAACATTCCGGGAACATTATACGGACTCGGAGGAGAGGTTGTGTTCTTTCTACGCCAGAAGAAAAATGAGAGACGTAACTGAGTATTTTACTGATCCGACATCTCCGTTGAATTTGACATTGGAAGGAAGGAAAAAAGGATTAATAGAGTTTGTCTCGTCGACAACGTGGACATTAGACACGCAACACAAACTCGGGCTGTTTTTGAAGGACGAGGAATTAAATGCCGCGGAGCGTGCGATTGATCCCAGTTGGAGGTTCGAGTTCCCCCCGGACAAGGCTGTGCGTGTTGTACTTAGGTTAGTTTAAGTACTTTGTATTCCCAAGGTCTTATAACCACAGTAGTTAAGCACCACAGATTTACCAACATTCGAACATTGGAGGAACGAAATCGGTCGTGCACTTTGAAAGGAACCATCCTGGCATTTGCCTGCAGTGATTTAGGGAAATCACTGAAAACCTAAATCTGGATGGCCAAAGGTGGATTTGAATCGCCGTCCTCTCGAATGTCTGACCACTGTTCACCTCGCTCGGTGTTCAATCCCACTGAATCATCGATAATGAACAGAAATAAAACGACAGAGTACAGAAATGCAGTAGTATATGTCGAAGGAATGTTTCTAAATAAACACTGAATCCAGTAGTTACGTTGGCAAAGCCACACAAAGGAAATGCGGAGGAATACGTTTGGTTCAACACAAGTAAATAAGCACTGTTGGAAAAAAGATTTTTAGTCAAGCTGAAAATAACCGTAGATGATTGTTTTCAAAATAATTTATTATCCGCACACACATAGGGCCCCTACTTTTCCTTATTTTTGTAAACGATTTAGGGGACAGTATGAGTAGCTCTCTTAGACAGTTCGCGGATGATGCTGTCATTTATCGGTTAGTGAAGTCATCAGAATATCAAAAGCAACTGCAAAATGATTTACATAAGATATCAGCATGGTGCGAAAATTGGAAATTGATCCTTAATAATGAGAAGTGTGCCGCGGTGGAGTAGCCGAGCGGTCTAAAGCGTCTCGCTGCGGAGCGCGCGGTTGCTCGCCGTGGAGGTTCGAGTCCTCCCTGGGGCATGGGTGTGTGTGTTTGACCTTAGGTTAGTTTACCTAGGTTTAAGTAGTTTGTAAGCTACGGACTGATAACCACGCAGTTTGGTTCGACAGATTTACAAACATTTGAACATTTTTTGAATGAGAAGTGTGAAGTCATCCATATTAGGACTAAAAGAAATCCACGATACTTCATTTATACGATAAATCAGCCAAGGATACATGCAGTAAATTCAAGTAAATACGTAGGAGTAACAATTACGAACAACTTAGATTGGAAAGAACACATAGAAAATATAGTAGGCAAGGCGAACCGGAGACTGTGACTGTGCCGGGAAAAAAATCATTTTCAAAACAATATTGAACAGAAATATGGATCAAGGCTTCATTAGCGCGAACCCCGGGGATCGCCGTGGACCTCCGCGTTAGCGACGTTACGAGGTATGGCGCGCGTTGCCGATGTGATGTCGATTAATGACATCAATTAAACTAAATTCAAATGATAGAATAAATACTATTTCTGTTTTTTATACATAAATTCATATACGTTAGGTTATTGCGCAGCCGCTGCCAATACTATGGCCACACAAAAGAAGACCTGAACAAAAACCGATACGTCGCTTCTGCCGATGATGTATAATCAGACCTGCGTTCCTCATGAAGGAATGTTTAAACCATTAGTACTCACGAAATATGCAGTTTGGTTCCCTATAGTTAGTCGCAGATTACACGTTTCTATATACGAACGTGACTGCGTTTAAAAATTGTTACGATCTGCAGTACTAACGGTAGTCTGGCAGCTGTGCCTACAAAGACTGAAAAATGCGTGTAAAAATACAGAAAGGATCAGTGACCGGCTACTGGAACCACATCCGAAACGATGTAAGGTGAAGCAACCACATAAATTTATACTCCCTGAAGGCAGAAGGCTAGCTTAAGATCTGCCGAAAGAGCAGCTAGGTCGCGGAGGAGGTCTCATCAAAAGGCTGGTTCGGGTTCTGAGTGTTGTTCCTCGGTCTGAGTAGCTAACACTGTTGAATTAACTAGACAGACAGAATACTTAATGAGCTGCGCACTTGACACTGTTCTGTTTATTCAGCGTAGCAGCGTCACAGAAGCGTCCAACAAGCTCCAGTATAACGATGCGAGGCGCACAATCTTACAGAGTTCGTCACTACCGCCAGTTTCATTTCTTATAACGACATGGTTTTGTTTAGACCGTTAACACGACAAACGCTGCAGGGTGAATATTTTGTTTAAAAGAGAGAAGCAAGGATACTGTGTTTACTTCCATTAAGTGTTAATTATAAATTTTGATCTAAGGCATCACGATACGGACTTGGCGGCCATTCCCGTCGGAGGTTCGAGTCCTCCCTTGGGGCCGCGGTGGAGTAGCCGAGCGGTCTAAAGCGTCTCGCTGCGGAGCGCGCGGTTGCTCGCCGTGGAGGTTCGAGTCCTTCCTGGGGCATGGGTGTGTGTGTGGCCCTTAGGTTAGTTTACCTAGGTGTAAGTAGTTTGGAAGCTACGGACTGATGACCACGCAGTTTGGTCCGATAGATTTACAAACATTAACATTCCTCCCTCGGGCATGGGTGTGTGTAAGTTAGTAGAAGTCTGTAAGTATATTGACTGATGACCATAGCATTTTGGTCCAATACGTTTACAAATATTTGATGTTTGTGTCGTCTTTAGTATAAGGTAGTTGATAAGTAGTTTGTAAGTTTAAGGACTGATGACCCCGCAGTTAAGTCCATTAAGCTTAACAAACATTTAACATTTTTTTGTTAGAGCTTGTGTGTCGTGGAGGTGCGCTGGTCTGGGTTCGAATCCTCCCCACGCATTAACGACGCGGGCCAGTGTGCCGACAAGCCTAGATGTGGTTCTCAGGAAGTTTCCACATCCCACTAAGTGAATACCAGGATACCCCAGTTACACGATTCTTAAACATTTAGAAAACTGTAAACTTCGACACGCATAACACTACAGTCAGACATTTGGGATTCACATACTTTCTAGCCGTGGAATACATGGCGTCAGTGCGGGCATCCTGCCACCCCGTAAATTGACGTCACAAATCCATAGAAACCATTCCGATCTCACGTCGATGCGGGGTAAACGCAAAACAAAAAGAAAGCGAACATTAATTGAACAATACGTTAACGTACTAGTTTTACTTTCCGCTCTTGATTAAGAAATTTTTCATCTAATTAGTCACGAAATAAACAGTTAATCTGCGCCTCGGTTGCACAGTGGTATAGTGTCAGACTATAAATCCAAAGGTCGCGGGTTCGATCTCCCCAGGTTCTAGGATTTTTATCTGTCACTTTCCACTTCTTTCATCTCTGGTAGTATCGCTCATGTGAAAAATACCGAGTAGCACCGTGGTTCGGAACCCACGTTAAACTGTAGGTCCCCCTATAACTGGCTGGGTACGTCAGTTCGAAGGTCGGAGGAAGGCAACGGCATACCACCACCGAACAGGACCATGCCTAGTAAAGCACTGTGGTGTTCAAACCAATCTTCGGACTGTTGACTGCTTTACCTTACCTTAAACAGTTAATATCGAAGATGTTTTATTCTAAAAACTCCGAGAGTACAGTACGGTCCGTTATGACTCAGGAAGAGTGTTATTAGACTACGTGTATTTCCCATAAAGATTCAAGAAGGGAGCAGAGAAATTGCAACGCATTTAAGCATTCACAATCGTGTCTCCCGCGTTCAGTTTACGAACATGAGGTGAGAGGAGTAAGTGATGGGATGAGTGGCGTACGCTGTGTGCCCTGCGCAGTCGCACTGAAGAAACACTGATATTTTTTTAAACAAACATCGTTTTGGTTGAAGTGGTTTGAATCACTTTTATCTGACTGCTTATTCATATGTGAGGAACTGAAGAGACTAAACAAACAGTCGAGTTAAAGTGCGGTTGAAAATCGTTGTTAATTATCTTCTCACTACAGTATTAAGTAGGGGCGTAGGTAATTTATTCATTTGGGGAGAGGAAGGTTCATTTGTCTTTCTACAGGGAAGGGAGCTAGTTGTCAAAAATTAATTAATAAAAGAAAAAGAGCTGAGATCCATGGATATGGCTCGGCGGTGGGGGTGGAGGGTGGGGGGGGGGGGGAGTTGAAGCCCCTATCCTCCTCTCCCCCCTCCCCCAACTGTTATCTACACCCTCGGAAAATTAAATCAAAAGCAGTGCTCTTCCTGAAATGATGCATCGCTTATGTCTATCACTTCAAGAGTTTTTAATGCGACGTGCTTTGCAGCTCTCAATATTCCAGAAAAGACATACTTGCTGCTTATTTATTAAGGTGCTGTCTAGTTTCGGGCTTTGCTCATTTTCATGAGTCACCTATTACATTGCACAATTTTCGTTTTAGTGGAGGATAGATAGTATGTGGGTATCAATAATGCTCTTTATGTGGTAACTAGTTACATGTAATTAGTTTGCATTTCGTCATAAATGTCACTGTTTATTTCACACAAAAGTATTAGAAAACAAACAGTGCGACGTACAGTAATCAAATATAAGCGCATTGCATGTAACAAATTACCACATGAACAGCATTATTGTTACCAACATACTATGTATGTTCCACTAAAAAGAACGTTGTTCTTTGTCATAGATGACTTATGAAACTGGGCAAAGCCTGAAATTAGTCAACTTATTAATAAATAAGCAGCTTAGATGCAACTAATACAAATGTGTTTCGTGGAATATCTATAAATGTTACTAATTTATGACAGCGTTAAAAACTATCGTATGATGGCATCAGGTCAGTTCGAGTCCAGATGAGGAAACGAAAATGAAATGTCAAACGTCTACCTGTGTAAGACACGACAGCGTTCCCTTAGTTTGGCTTTAAAAACAATTTAAGCTACAATGCAAGCAGTAACTGGATGATAATTCAAAAGCCGTTGAGAGGCGATGTACTAGTGAATGTTTGATCTCACATTTTGGTTTTCCTACCCTGACACGAATTTCCAGTAAATACAGGGTGTACAGTCGGTAACACAATTCGTGAGACCCCTTGCCTAATCGCTATGCACAACCGCGAAGTTCTGCTGCTTGGTGGGATGTATAAACAACTAGGGGAAAAGATCGTACACGTTTATCTGACACGAAATCTGAGAGGAAAACAGTTATCTTCCAATATGGCAGCCAGTTGTAACAACACGCCCGCTTTCTATGCGATGCGAAAGCGACTTCGCAAACTGATTTTAGAAACTGCTTTTAGTTTTAGCCATGGTGTTTTAAGCTATTCGCGACCAACAAATTCCTTCTCTCATTTCTTATAGTTTCTGTGAACGAAGACAGCAATTAGAATTGAGATGCGGCAGCCCGTGAATATTGTCGGACGTTACTGACACATTCAAATGAAAATGTGCATGCGTAACATAGAATTAATTGAATTACATGACAGGAAGCAAATTATCGACATTAGCCACTACTTAAAGTAACCGTCATCACACTATTGCAAGTAGACAAATGTCTAGTGGGTGTTACAGCGGCACACTTGCTGGAATCACGCTACAACTTAACTGCGGGGTCATCAGTCCCTAAACTTACAAACTACTTTTAAACTAACTCATACTAAAGGCAGCACAAACATCCATGCCCGAGGGGGGGATTCAAATGTTGAAATGTCTGTAAATCTATCGGACCAAACTGCGTGGTCATCAGTCCGTAGCTTACAAACTACTTAAATCTAGGTAAACTAACCTACGGACAAACACACACACCCATGCCCCAGGGAGAACTCGAACCTCCACGGCGAACAACCGCGCGCTCCGCAGCGAGGTGCTTTAGACCGCTCGGCTACTCCACCGTGGCGGGGGGATTCGAACCGCTAACGAGGAATGGCCTAGTGCATCGAACATTGCGCGTCAATGCACTCGGTCATTCCGCCGCGGCCCTAGTTTTTTAACCAGAATTTATTTCCTGTAAGGAAGTGCTATTTACTTTTATTTTAAGGACAAGGTGTAAGTTTATCAGGATGCACAAACTAATTTTCATCAAGATTCGTATTATTTATTTTTCCGAGAGAAGAAGTTCTCATTTTATAAATTCAATCAATCTCTGAAATAAATGGTTGTGCAGAATTGTTTTTAAAACATCTTCAAAAAGTTTAAATGTAGAGTAGAAGCTCGCCGATGACGGCATAATTTGAGAGCGTAAGTTTAGGCTAGAAGGGGAGATAAACATGCCCGCAGAAAAAGAAAGAAGAATTTGCAAAGAAGGAAGAAGGATTAGGAAGGAAAGAATTGACAGTGGCTCCTCTAGGGCATTGAAATGAAACAATGTGCGCCGGGCCGGGAGTGACATCCGGGTCTTCCCCTTCGTGCAGACGTCGCCTTAACCACTTGGCTACACGAGCTCGCCTCCCCCCTTTCCGTCCGTCCGTCTCAAACTTCCACATGTCGCACGCTATGGCTGTAGCGCCCATATCGTCCATGCCCTCTTACACTCGCAGATAACCGCATCTGCGGTGAAGTGACTGAAGCAAACGCCACCTGCGCGTGTAAATGAGTATTGTATTAGAGTTGTATCCGATATTTCGGACATATACTGTGTTTCACCATTAGATTACCCGCAGGTTAGTTTTTTGCTTGCAGCTAAAGCAATCGAAATATAACCAACAAACAACGTCGATGTTCAAATCAAAATGTAACTGTCATGTGATCATTATGATATAATTGGAAAGCCTCTTTGAGTTTAATGTGTTACACATTCAACATAATACAATTTTAATATCCCTCACAGGTCTTTTTTAAAGACTCACGACTTGTTAATGCTCCACGTTAAAGAAGTAATTATACACCTGTTATTCAACAATGTAAGAATTACCGCTAAATATGGCCACTAACAGGCGGGCTATCCGAAACCACCCAATAATAAAATTTTTAAATTAGTGCACAATAATATAACCTAGGACGAGAATCCATTAGTAGATCGGTATCAGGAAAAACCAGGTCTCATAAGGCAAACTGTCCATATAAGAAAAGACAGGTCCAAACATATCCGTAGGCAGTCAAGAAAAGACGAGGCATTTCTCTACTATGCTCAATCGCAGCGAATGTCTCGTCCTCCAGTCAGTGCTTGTGGCCGGCCAGAGGTCTGCAAGGAAGTAAACGGGGCACTTCAGAGCACGGCTAGCGCTTGTAAAGAAACTTCCTTACACGACAACCTACTACATTAAATCTTACCAACGGTTATTCAGTTGGCCTCAAACGTTTCATAAATGATTCTTGCGTTAGGTATGCTGGTAATATGAAACTGTTCATTAATAAATCTGGGTGACAAAAGTAAGATCGCCTGTATTTTGCTAACTTGACACGCTTCATTTATTAAAAAAACCGTTTTGCTTTCAATACAGTCAGAGGAAATAAAACAGTGATTGATAGTAGAATGAACACCCCACTATACCAAGGCCTTGCATGTGGGTGTTTAGAAGCGTGGTCGACATACGTCTCCCTCACTTTTAGTCCTAAATTTTTCGCAAAATTACTCGCCTGTTAACCTCATGTGCCTTTCAACTATAGAACACTCATGAGTCAAAATACCGTCAGAAACACGTTCATATTAATGATTTAGATCCGTTGCTGTTTCGTAGATCAGACATTCGTAGCTACAGCGGAAAGTTTGTATATAAATATACACAGAAACGACTCTATAAAATTTATTCTCACAATTTCATGACTGTCGCTGTAAGAGGACCCTGAATTTCGCATGCATACGCGTCTCAGTCCATGGACCATGGACGAGGATGTTCCTACTCATGGATTTTTCACTCGCTAGCAGGGGGGGGGGGGGGGGCGAACATTCCCTCAACGATTCTATCTCATTCAGTTTATACTGTATAATGTTTATGATTGACCAGAGTAGATTGCGGTATGGTTTTCACCGATTTTGTTCATCCTCTGCGAGTAGGAAGTAGACACACCTTTCAAATTCCCAAAATCTCTCGTCCGAGTTGGCCAAAAGAAAAGCGAATACGGTCGCGAAAATTTCTCACCTACAGATAGGTGTTATATAAGCTGCTTATTAAGAGCGATTTTTCGACACATGTGAGTGGCGTAGTGGATAAGAGCTTCGAATGCGAATTAAGGGGCCAATTTCGATTCCTCTTACACCTTACATTTTAATTAATATTATATTACCCCTCGAAATGTTAACCTTTTAATTATGAAATTTAAATTTACTTAAACATTCCAGTGTTCCACGAAAATTGATGTCAAGAAGGGACTCACTAAAAACACATTCAGTCATACAGAATCAGTTCAGTGCGCCAATTCCCACCCCAATGATTCGAAACACTTGGTACGCACCAAAATCATCAGTGAAAAGTCGTTTTTAAGTAAATTTGAATGAAGTATGCTTTGCGCCGAAGCAAATTTCGGATAAAATTTCATGCTTAAAATACTTTTATAAGGTCTGCATAGTGTGGAATTTATGTTTCTTTGACGATGAACACCCTATGGAATGTAATACAACTTCGGCATATAAATACGTACTATAAATTTTGGAAATATTATTTTCATTTAATACTTTATCGATTATGAAAATTAAATGATTTAATAAGGTATATTAATTAATTAAATTAGATTTAATTAGAACTGCAAGAGTTAATATAATATAAGAAATTTTTTTTTTTTTTGAAGGGGCAGGTTTCGAAACCGTGCTATTTTATTCAAAAACTAATCGTTTAGCTACTAAGCAACACCGACAACAGCAACGGTGAACCACAGTATTAGCTGATATTGCGCCGATCGCTGGTTGGAAAATTTTTGTGACCGTTTTCTCTTTTCCTATGGTCTATCAGGGAGAGATATTATACGGATTTGTAAGGTTCATATTCGTGTTTCTTCTCGCATAGTTTGGGCCAAGTAGGTGAGACCCATCCAGCGATCCCTACTGTTGGAGACTTTCAACACGAAAACGCATAAGGGGCAATTATCAGCCTCTGTCAAGACAATCGCATTCGAAGATTGTCGTTGTAGCTATTAAGCTCTTGGCATGTGCTTGTCAAGTTTTGAACCCCCATAAAGGCATTTATTTCAGCTAATAAATTGTGGCTACTATAATGTTTGATATTTATAAATGAATGCGATATGTGCCCTTAAACCTACAATTAAGGGAATTCTAATGTATAAAAATGATCAAAAAATTATCTGTCTGTGGAAAAATTTACGCTATGACTCATAGGTCCTCTGTTGAATTTTTTCGGTGGCAATGATAATCTGCTCAGAACATCTGCACGCAAATAGACTGTATTTAGTTGAGTCATCCAAAACTTCTCTTTGTTATTATAAGTCATATGAATTGGCTGAGTGAAAGTTAAAACTTTTTGATACTATATTCGCTACAAAAGTTGTCACTGAGCAGAAAAGTTACGTATGTGAAATACACGGTTTGAAACTCGTGCAAATGAGTGCATATAAAAAAAGAAAAGTGCTGGGGATATCAGCTAGATCCTAGGACCTCGTCTTACGCATCTGCGCGTTTACGCCGGCGCCACCAACATATACTTTAGTAAAGCCGTTTTTCGAACCTCTGCAGGGACATAGGTCTACTACCTATTCAGAAGTGGCAGACCGTATCTGGAGGGACTGATGTCCTAGATGTTTAGTCCCCTCAAAACAACAACCACCTTATATGGAAAGCACGCACGGTTTTGACGAAAAACCATGGTTTTGTATTCTGCACAGTAACTGAAACCCACCGGTGTGTAATGCTGTCCTACTACAACAGCGTTCGTATCGACAACTGCGTCGGCTTCTAAATCCAAGAAATCCGCGGTTGAATCTTTTGCTCCTTTAATTTTTTGTTACATGTCTGCTTATTTTCACATAGTAAGGCTGTTGCTACGGTGATTAAACACCAAACGTCGAGCCTTAGACTCGAGATTTAACAAATTATTCCACCTCCTTGGTTTTGCTGTTTGCATTATCAAATTAATGCCTGCTTCTTGGAATAGATGACCGACTTCATTCTAAGGTTATTGTTCAGACGTCTACTTCCTGTATGATGTATTCGTAGGTGTGAGTGGTTTTGGCGGGTTGATATTTTTGTTTAGTATGCGAAACGTCTCGTGTTCCAAACACTTCTGTGAGAAAATCACACCAAATATTTCCTAAACCCATGGGGATGCCAAGTGGCGAACACCGAGCTCGCCGTTATTCGAAATTATTGTACTTTACTACCGTCTGAGTGAAACTGGATTAGAGTAAACCACTACGGAGTTGAATGTCACAGCTATTTAATACTCCTAATGTTTCTTACACAAAAAACGTAGCTTTTGCGTCTTTATTGAAAGATACGGCATAACATTATAATTATGGGTTGGATACGATAGTTCAAAGAAATTCATTTGATAAAACACAATTCTCTATTGCACATGTTTTATTTCGTATTACCAATACATATTTTTGGTTACGGAATAGTACTGTGACTGACAACAATAATTACCTCACAAAGTTTGCTATACAGATTATTACTGAATTATCATGTGCGTTTGTTATTGTTACGTGAGAAACATAATGAGCCATATGTGGATGTTCGCAATCACTTGTCCACATTGGTAGTTTTGGATACGTTTGCTTTTCATACTGGAGCAATTGCAATATTCGTTTCTGTATTACACCCACTACACATTTGTCGACTTGCACTTGTGTGATGACGGTTACTTTAAGTGATGGGTAATGTCGATAATTTGCTTCCTGTCATTTAATTCAATAAATTCTAGCCGACCGCGGTGGCCGAGGGGATAGCGGCGCTCCAGTCACGGTCTGCACGGCCACTACGGTCGGGGGTTCGAATCCCCCCTCGGGCATGGATATTTGTGCCCTCCTTAGTCTTAGCTAGTTGATAAGTAGTTTAGGGACTGATGACGCCGTAGTTAAGTCCCATAAACTATACGAAGATTTGAAACATTTGAAAAATTAATTCTATGCTACGCATACACATTTTCATTTGAATGTGTCCGTTACGTCCGACTATATTCACGGACTGAAGCATCTCAATTGTAATTGCTGTCTTGGTTCACGGAAACTATGAGAAAAGAAATTAGGGAAGGAATTTGTCGGTCGCGAATAGCTTAAAATACTATGACTAAAGCGCAAAGCAGTTTCTAAAAGCAGTTACCGAAGTCGCCTTCACGTCGCATAGAAAGCACGCGTGTTGTTACAACAGGCTGCGATACTGAAAGATAACTGTTTTCCTCTGAGATTTCGTGTCAGATACAAGTGTAATCGACAGTATGTACGATCGTGTCGCCTAACTTTATATTCTTCCCACCAAGCAGCGGAACTTTGCGGTTGTGCATAGCGATTAGGCGAGGGTTCTCGCGAATTCTTTCACCGACTGTACATAACGTCCGGCAACACTTGCAATTATCTATCCCACAAAAACCAAATATATTACAGATATCATACATGTACTTTTGAAGAGAAATCCTGAAAGTTTTTTTCATGCATACCGCCACAGCGTAGTATGGTAATTTGCCGATAGCGCTATTCGCTAACATGGCGAGTTATGGTTCCTTACCGGCCATGGAGCGGTCCTTGTCGACAGGCAACACTCATAGCACAGAGGTGTACCGGGAAACTCACTCAAGATGCTGTAACATGTTAAATAAAAAAGTTTGTTAAGCTTATGGGACTTAACTACGGGGTCATCAGTCCCTAAACTTACAAACAACTTATCACCTACCTTATACTAAGGACGGCACAAATATCCTTGCCCGCGGGGGGATTCGAACCCCCGACCGTAGTGGCCGTGTAGACCGTGACTGGAGCGCCTCAGTCCCCTCGGCCACCGAGGCCGGCAGGAAACTGTAACATGTCCGAGTAGGAATAACCAGTGATAGTGCTTTCGGCGGAAAAAAAATTAAATTGGGCCGTACAGTTTTCGAAGTGACAAGGCACAAAAAACATTTACCTTTTCGGAATCAGGCTCAAATTCAATGCATTCGTGTGGATGCTTTGTATCCCAGATTCGATAATTATGACTGTTCACTTTCGCTATGGTCGGGGGTTCGAATCCCCCCTCGGGCATGGATGTTTGTGTCGCCTTTAGTATAAGGTAGTTCATAAGTAGTTTGTAAGTTTAGGGACGGATGAGCCCGCAGTTAGGTCCCTTAAGTTTAAGAAACATTTGAACATTTGAGCTGCCGCGGTGGAGTAGCCGAGCGGTCTAAGGCGCCTCGCTGCGGAGCGCGCGGTTGCTCGCCGTTGGAAGTTCGAGTCCTCCCCGCGGCATGGGTATGTGTGTGTGTGTGTGTGTGTGTGTGTTGTCCTTAGGTTAGTTTACCTTAGTTTAAGTAGTTTGTAAGCTACCGATAAATCCCGGGTCGAATACCGGTCCAATTCAATTTTTCATGTCGCCAATTGCGAATATATTTCTTGTCTGAACTTTTATTTCACTTTTATGAATTCATATTGGTTCCTTCGTATTGAGAGAGTTACTGAATTTTTCACCAAGCAATTCTTTTACGAATTTACTCGGATGGTAGAATCATGAGAGGGCGTGCTTGGTGGAATAAAGTTCTTGTCAGTTACTACGTGAGAGATATTATGTGACGTCGACATTTTTAAAATTTTATAGTTTCAACCTTAAAAAATACTTCCTTTCCAGTTCTGTCCCCTTTATCATGACCTACGTGTACCTTTCGCTATTTTTCTAGCAATGCAGAACACGAGAGGCGCGTAGTTGTCTTCTATCGCGTCAGAACAGGAGGCATAAACTCTTTTATGAAGTTTTTTTTTCACAAATCTGATGTCTTCACAGATGAATGACGCTCAGGTCACATATGCGTTGAGTTGAAGTGAGACTGTAAATCTAAAGTGAGGTTTTATGGGCTCTGATGTAAACTGATGATGTAATAGTTTATTGGCGATGCCAACTAATTTAATTCCGTCGTAGTACAGTAGTAAACTAAGAAATAACTGCACTCGAATACAACAGGTATATCATTCACAAAATTACACAAATACAACAAAACTTCAACTACGTAAAATTGATTATTGCGGCACTCTTTTCTAATGTTAATCGAGCTGCCAAACGCGTACAATTTATTCCGTGCTTCGGCACAATCTGATCGTCGCGGTGGCGGAAACATAAGTAAACTAACTGGCCAGAAGCGAGTGGCTTCTATGCGCGCTATTGCCGGGAAAGATTGTTCTCGATGCGCGCTCACTCATTTAGTTATTGTTTTGTTTGTAAAAATTAATAGTTTGCAAAATTCAGAAAATGTCTGAAGGTAGGCTGTTACTGAGAGAGTTTTCTTATGCCGAAACTATCTGTAAATATATTATAAGATATAAAATATTAATTTAGAGCCGGCCGCGGTGGCCGAGGAGACTAAGGCGCTCCAGTCATGGTCTGCACGGCCACTACGGTCGGGGGTTCGAATCCCCCCTCGGGCATGGATATTTGTGCCGTCCTAGTTCGTAAGTAGTTCATAAGTAGTTTGTAAGTTTAGGGACTGATGACCCCGTAGTTAAGTCCCATAGACTATACAAACATTTGAACATTTGATTAATTTAGAAATATTGGCGCTTATTATCATTCACTATGATGGCAGCAACCACTCAGATTACATCTCTTACAAAAGTGTCCTACTTTTCCACGGAAGAGACTTGAGCATCCTCTTCCCACCGTCAGCTTTCCCCCACCACTCTGACGCCATGGGAAACTACGAGAACACTCCAGCTATGCCGGGCCTAACAAAGAATCAAAAATAGGGGCTGAAAAAGCAAGACACATCACACTGTGGAAATTGTAGCCTGATTGATATAAACGGACACTATGTATGTAATTAATCTGTGTAACTGCATTATGAGCCAACATCTCGAAACGATTGTTAAGTGGCTTTCATTTGTATATTTTATTTTACGAAAATCGTTAACTATTGTGTTTCTTATTTTCGCCTGGTCTGACTTCTAAGTGACGATAAATGCACTTTTATGCAATGATACACTTACTTAACAGTGACGAGATAGTATTAGTTGCAGTATACAAATATAAACGGGCGGTGACGGATCTCAGGGGGGATGGGGCAGCACAAGTGGCAAGCTGTCCCGGGAGCAGAGTTTAGGGAGCGCCAGAAGGGTTGCAATAATTATTATTGTTTTTGGGGAGGTAAATAAATGAGCCGAACCGTCCTTAGTGTAAGCTGTAGAGCAAATTACATTTCATTTGTAATAACTAATTATAAATACTTTTATTTGTCTTCAAATTTTTGTAAATCTACTGGACCAAGTTGCAATGGTCAGTCCGTAGTATGACGCTTTACACCTCAACGGATTATTTGTATTCCTGCTCGTTTAACCCTTTCAGAGCTGATTTTCTTCTCTAGCAAGGAAATTATTTTTAATGCTGTAATACACTTAAGTTAAATTTTCAACGATTTTAGAAGTAAGATTTATGCCATTTTATGCACCCATTTTCATTCTACAACATTGCGTATACTGAAAAACAAGGCTTTTTTTACGCACTAAATTAATTAATTTTTTATTACCAACTGTTGTACTAAATAAACTGAGCGTTCAATAACTACATCGCAAAATAACAACTTCTACTTTCAGTTATCTAGAGGAATACAAGTAATCCACAATTTCCGTGTTCTTTGAAGTTCGTAAACTGCTGCGCAGTGCAACACTCGCTTCTTAATATTTTTATAGTGATCTTCCGCAGATGACAGTAATTGTGCATGATGAAATGATTGAACACTCAGGTGTCGTATACATGTTCTTTCCATTGAGAAAAAAATGCTTCTGAACCATCTTAGACACCGTAGAAGTTATGTACATATTTGTAGCCAGAGCGTCCGAAAGGGTTAATAAGTTTCAAATACGTAACGTTTCAGTTCGTCTGTGTTACTGAGGTCTGGATTATCATCGAACCGTTAAATTTGTTTATATGTTAGTATTGTGACATCCGCACCAAAATGGCCGAGACACGAACCAAGGCCGCGGCGGAACGGCCGAGCGCATTGAGGCGCTATAGTACGATGCGCGAGGCCGTTCCCCGGGGGGATTCGAATCCCCCCTGGGCATGGATGTTTGTGTTGTCTTTACTATAAGTTAGTTCATAAGTAGTTTGTAAGTTTAGGGACTGATGACCCTGTAGTTAAGTCCCATAAGCTTAACAAATATTTGATTTGATTTTTGAACACGAACTGAGAATTTGTTTTGCGTTTGATATCGATTCTTACAATTGTAATCATTGAGGTTGTTTTCCGCTTTAATTCCTTCTTTAGGATTCCGTACCTCAATCGGTGAAACGGAAACGCTTATGGGAAAACTTTGATGTCATTTCATTTACCTGTCTGTCCGACATCTAATGCTCCTCTTTTTCGTGAATGGCCAGAGGTATCAAATTGAAATTTATGTAACACGCTAAGGTCCCTGGTCTCTTAGCAGTGTAAATAGTTTAGCTCTTAACTCTATGCAGCCAAAAGATATGACCGTTAGAAATGTTCAAATGTTTGTAAACCTATTGGACCAAACTGCTGTGATCATCAATCCTTAGACTTACAAATTTTTTAACTTACACTAAGAATACACACACACACACACACACACACACACACACACACACACATACACGCCAGAGGGTGGACTTGAACTCCCGCGGAACTGCCGGCCTGTTCGTAGCATGACGCCTTAGACCATGCGGCCATTCCGCGCGTAGATAACCGTTTAAGTCATATTTCGATACCGGCACTAACAAACTCACTCATCAAACCTATAAGGTATTTTCCGTCAACCTAGAATCATGAAATTTTACAAGAAGCAGGGTTTCATAGTACATATAAAGGAAAAAATCAAAATGTTCGCCGGCAGCGGTGGCCGTGGGGACTGCGGCGCGCCAGTCACGGTCTGCACGGCCACTACGGTCGGGGGTTCGAATCCCCCCTCGGGCATGGATATTTGTGCCGTCTTTAGTGTTAGCTAGTTCGTAAGTAGTTTGTAAGTTTAGGGATTGATGACCCTGTAGTTAAGTCCCATAAGCTATACAAACATTTGAACATTTTGATCAAAATGTTCAAATGTTTGAAAATCTATGGGACTCAACAGCTTGGTTATTAGTCCCTAGCTTACAAACTATTTAAACTAAGGTAAACTAACCTAAGGACAAACACAAACACCCACGACCGAGGGGGGAATCGAACCCCCGACGGCGGACGGCCGCGCGCACCGCAACACGGCGCTCCAGTACGCGCGGCTAATGCGCAACGGCTGGAAAAAAATCCAGAAATTAATTTGCAGTGCCGTGATATAGATTTTTGCCTTTAAAAATTCAAATTAAATTAATTGTCTGTTAAAAGACACAGAAACTACTGTAAAGATTTTTGCTTATCATTATATATTCGTGAGGAATATTTGTTTT
The DNA here is from genome assembly GCA_026315105.1 of Locusta migratoria. Taxonomy (NCBI): domain Eukaryota; kingdom Metazoa; phylum Arthropoda; class Insecta; order Orthoptera; family Acrididae; genus Locusta; species Locusta migratoria. Next base: position 442,923,367 of record CM048755.1, on the reverse strand, counting down.
GTATCCCATCCTCGTCGCCACTTTTGTGTCCCAGCCTCGTCGCCGCTTTTGTGTCTCGTTCCCGTCGTAGGTGTCGGTGGCCGAGTGGAATGAGACCGACACAGGAATACAGATAGCACGCTGGTGCAGGTACGGAGAGGAGCAGCCAGAAACTATAAACACTAGAGTAAATTAGAACGAGATATATATTGCACAGAATTTATACAATACTTAACTTTTACATAGTACTGCAGAATGTTGATACATAGTTGAGCTAGAGTCCTGCCTAGTGCCTGATAGCCAAGTCTTCACTGGTGCCTATCGGATTCCGAAGTCTTTACTGGTTCCTAACTCAGTCTCAAGTGAACGATGTCGTTCAGTGGTGGCCACGAGCGCAGTTGTAGCAGAGGGCGCTCGTGGCTGTCGTCGTGAGAACGCCGCGCCGTGCGTGCATGGCGGCGCGCGGCGAAAGTAGGTGGCGCGCACTTTGTACTTGTGCGACACCACAATTTGTGCATATAATTTACGAATATTTCATGCCAGTTGGCTGAGATAGAGACCGAAGACCCTGTCGTTATAAAAACTATGCCTTATAATAGCGATGATCGGCATCAGGGCACTCGATTTGTGCCCCATGTTAATAAAAAAATTAATATAAACACAATAGATTTGTTTGCATTGGATCTCAAACTCCATCACTGTTATAAAATGGGGCGACAGGTGAGACGCCGGAGATCCTACATCCATTCTTGTAAGCGGACATAAAATTGTGGTAGATAACTATATGAAACAATATTCAAGAAGAAACCAACAGACACACTAACAAGGATACAGTCTTCACTCGTGGTCACGGATTTTGAAGTCCTTTTGGGATAACAAAGTGCTCATTCTAAGTAAACTAGTTGTCCCCCTTATGGCCCGCAACATTAAGCCGTTTCAGAAGGAAATAGGTTAGAATGACGTGACGTGCTTCATATCCCATTACTTTGGCGTAAAACATCGTCAGGGCTGCGTCCCTCAGAAAATGAGCTTCCGATTACTAGCTCATTTATCGTTTTTAGATTCTCGGCCCTGACGCTATTTTTATTTCATCTGTTACTATCTGAAGACATACATTATTCACTCTGTCAAGATTTTGTCGATTAATTTATGGAGCCGGCCGCGGCAGCCGAGGGGACTGAGGCGCTCCAGTCACGGTCTGCACGGCCACTGCGGTCGGGGGTTCAAATCCCCCTCGAGCATGGATATTTGTGCCGTCCTTAGTATTAGCTAGTTCATAAGTAGTTTGTAAGTTTAGGGACTGATGACCCCGTAGTTAAGTCCCATAAGTTCTACAAACATTTGAACATAATTTATGGATTGAAACACAAATTATTAATCGCCATAATTATTAATTTATAACTTATAAAATTTTGCAAAAATGTACCATACACTTCGTATTGGATGGCGCTATTATTTATCGCTGCCGTCATCAGTAACTCAGCCCTACACTGAAGCGGGTGGTACAAATGTTTGTAAAGCTTATGGGACTTAACTGCGGGGTCATCAGACACTAAACTTACAAATTACAGACTGCACAAACATCCATGCCCGAGAGGGGATTCGAACCCCCGACGGGGAAACTGCCTCGCGCATCATAGCATAGCGCCTCAATGCGGTCGGCCGCTCCGCCGCGGCAGCGGGTGGTACTTGTCATATAAGTACGCCAAATAAAAATTGTGTTTTGCACCATGCGCATTTTGCAAATCCAATGCCGTTATATTGAAAACATGTTTTTAGGACTGTCACAGGATAATAAACGTCATCGACATATAAAAATGGAACCCCTGTTCTCTCAAACAGGCGGCAAACCAAGAAAATGTCAACATATTTTGAAACAATGGTTGGCTAAAGTGACTCATAATCCAGGAATCTGTCGTGACGGATTCCTTGCGTACTGAGGCGCGCCAGTCACGGTCTGCACAGCCACTGCGGTCGGGGGTTCGAATCCCCCGTCGGGCATGGATATTTGTGCCGTCCTTAGTATTGGCTAGTTCATAAGTAGTTTGTAAGTTTAGGGACTGATGGCCCCGTAGTTAAGTCCCATAAGCTACACAAATATTTGATTCGGATTCCTTGCGCATCGCTTTCTCCTTCTAGTTTCTTAATGAATAGGTGGCGTTTTGTAAGAAATCTATCAAAGTTTCATTTCTCGGAAGAAATATACGTCACAAATGCACATAAAATAAAATAAATAAAATTAATTTCAAAGCAAAAACACAAATAAATAATGAGGATTACTGCATAAAAATTCACAAATCAATTGACAAAACCATGAAAGAATGAGTGATACGTCGTCAGAAAGAAACTGTAAAGAAGGAAAAGAAAGGAATAGAAATAATATCGAGATCGGAAATCGAATAATGACCCCCTACTTTGATAGGAATCTGATCTTCTGAGCCATACAGCCTTGCCAATAGCTCATGCAATATTAGCGGTATATTATTGGGTATACGAATCACATCAGACCGAATATCATCAGAAATGCTGAGTTTTTGCGACCAAAAGAGGGGCGTTTTAGTTTACTTGCAAGAAATACTCTGTTATCCTCTCGGGCTTTCAATATTCATGTCCCAATTTGATAATATCTCCTTGTAAGTCATCCGCGATCTACTTAATGGAACGTTCCTACTCTATGTATATAACAAAGCTGTACAAAAAGCTATTTGAAGAAGAATTTTCTTATAGTTGCGTAAATCCACACGAAATGCTATAAATTAAATTCTGAGGTTCTGCTCATCTGACTATATTGCGGACGCAAAATGTAAATCGGGATAAGACCCCTTACTTCACTATACTTCGTAGTCAGAGTGCTGCCCATCAATTGATACCTTATTTATTTATTTTATATTCAGTTATGCATTTACTTGTCAAGGAGAAGAATTGCCTTGTACCTTTAATTTTCCACAAATTTTGTGAACATGATGTTACATAAAAGTGGTTTACACAAGACGAGTAAGAAAGACGAAAAATACACAAACACTACGCCAAAAGAATGTTTGTTCCAATGTTAAATAATATGCTTACTATTTGTAATAAACTGATTTAAAAAAATGAATAAAAATTTAGCGATGACGAAAGCCAAGTAGAAAATTGTGATACTAAAATTTTCGCAAGTGCGTTTTCGGATGCAGACGCGGTGCCTTCCGGTTGTATTGATTTCATCACCTCATTTTTGCATGGGATTTAAAACCGAGCGAGGTGGCGCAGTGGTAACGCACTGGACTCGCATTCGGGAGGATGGTGGTTCAAATCCAACTCCGGCCATCCAGATTTAGGTTTTCCGTGATTTCCCTAAATCACTCCAGGCATATGCCGGGATGGTTCCTATCAAAGGGCACGGCCGATTTCCTTCCTCATCCTAACCCAAAAACTCCGAGCGTTAGCTCCGTCTCTAATGACCAAGCTGTCGACGGGACGTTAAACCCTAAGCATCCATCCATCCATGGGATTTAAAACTTTGTCACGGATCTCTATAAACATTGTAATCCTTACGTACTGTTTGCTGAATAACCGTTGCTGCCGATCCGCAAACCGCGCAAGAGATATACATTTAGAAAGCATCCACAACACTTTAAACTACAAAACGTCGCTGTTTATTCTCGGAAGTGTATACTCTAGATAGGAAAGAGCTAGGGAACACCTTTTCGACAATTAAAAATATATGTCCCAGGTGAGGCTCGAACTCACAACCCCGGCATTGCTCACAACATACTGTCTATAAGTACCGTGCGCTAACCGATTGCGCCACTGGGACACGCGCTGCCAATGCCGGGCTGCGCTGCTCTTAGCGGAGACAGCGGAAACTTTTCTTTCTTTTTTGTGTATAAATACGTGATGATTATACCATCAGATGTTGATATATTAATTGCAGACTACCGTTCTTTAATTTTTTCAGCATTGTGACTTTTCAAGGCTAGTAATTAATGAATAATATAAAGTTGTTTGATGCATACGAACAGTCTCACAAGGAGATCACATGGGTGTCGTATTTTAGAATTTTACGATTTTTATAGTACGTGAAGTTCAGAACTCATCTAAGAATCAGCGAAAGCCGGAACTCTAAAAAATTCTCGAGAAAATCGACATTGAAGTTTTGCAAGTACGCATAACTACAAATATTTAAATCCCGCTGCGAATTTGTCTGTGTAGCTCAGGTGGTAGCGCTCTGGCCTCACAAACGTAGAATCGGTGGTTCGAATCCCGCTAGCATAAGGTATTTTTTTCTCATCTTCAAATATAAAACATTTTGGGATCTATGACTGCACGTGTTATGTCAGTTTTTGTTTATGTTTATGTAGACGAGCTGAACACCTTGTCACCTAAAACGATGGTGAGTAGGTTAGCTTGGAAAGCCATCAGAAGCTATGGAGATGACTTTCCAAAAACAACGTCGTATTTCTTCATAAACTGCACAATCAAAGACATCCGTCGTCAAGTAATGGTGAAGCCAATACTGTAAAAAATGTAACTTATCTTTCTTTGATTGAAACCATCATACCAAATATGAAAAATTACGAATAAACAAAAAACGTGCATTTTTCGTAAAAATTACCATTAGATATTGAAATTGTGTAATTATTGGAACACACACAGGAAAAAAAATACCACAGCTAGATTAGACTCTATGGTTGCAATGCCAGAACGCTTCCGTTTGTTTGTTTTTTAATTAATTAATTAATTAATTAATTTTTTTCATCTGAACTACACCAACATGGGCTGCAATTTATTTACTTACTGGTACTTACGTGTACTTGCAAAAATTCGAAGCCAATTTTCTCAAGAATTTTTGAAAGTTGTATCGAATGGCTTTGGGTGATTGTTATTTAAGTTCCGAATTTCACATACCATAACTATAGAGAAATTCTAAAATAAGATAGCCATACGGCCACCTTGTTAGTAAAAGGCCCCGTGCAACCTCAATATTTATTGAACAACGAAATACGCTTCAGTTCAAAGCACACTTCATTCATGTTTTTAAATAAACAAAGGTATTTTTTCCTGTGTCTGTTCTAATACACACCAAGCACACTGAATCATATGGGAGGAAACAGGGGCACTACTGAATTGATGCTGTACGATTGAATGTGTTTTAATTTCACCTTCTCTTGACGAAATCTTTCGCTGTTGTTGTAGCAATCCATGAGCACTGAAATCTTTAAATACATTAAAATTTTACGATCAAAAATTAATTTTTAAAAGGATTTAAAAAATGGGGAGTATAATGAGCGGAAATCGACCTGCAGCTAGCCATTCCCCTATCAATGTGCCACGCCACCCTCGTATTGGAAGATACATAAACTTGCTTATACACTTACTGTAATCGAAAAAAATTGTGAACGCATTCACTTTTCTATGGGCTATTCAGGTGCGATAATTTAGGAATTTAAAATTCATCCACCTGCTTCTTCTCACACAGTTGGAGCCTAATCTGTGACGTCCAGCCTGCGAGCTTGCTTGCTTCGTAAGACACTGACAGAAAAGGGAGCGAAGACAGATGTATGTTTCCTCACAGCTACCATTGAATGAGCAGAATCAATTCATTTATTCCTCTCCTTTGAATTGTGGGTGATATGACTTCAAATTCTACTCTTAGGCATAATATCATCCAATGTATATTTAACCTTGTTGTAGTAAATGCTGTGCTGTCTTTTTTTTTTTTTTTTTTTTTTTTTTTGTAATCCATTGTTACTTTGTCAAAATTGTCACAAAAATAATCTGTACGTTTAAATAAAAAATCAATAGTCTGAGTCAGTGGCGCAACCACGGGTGGGGGTAGGGGGGGAGGCCAATGGGGCTGAAGCCCCCCCCCCCAGCACCTCCCAAAGATTTTTAACTTCATTATTTTTTATTGTTTTCATTTTTTAATTTTTAAACAGGTCGCCACAGGAAATTTGAAATAGTACGCATGTAATAAATCACAACGAAACTATAATTTGCCAAGCACAAGTGTTCGTGACAATGGTTCGCCACTGAGAACGTCTGCTGCTGTTACTATGAACGGTTCTAATGGCGCCACGACCAGCTTTGATGCTGCCGCTATTGCTTCTGCTATGCTGAAGTTGCAGCCGATTGTTCATATGCGGCGACACGTTGCTTAGCAGGTCAGCGGCGCCACAGAGTGCAATCTTATGAACACTGGTGTTATTTTAGTTCAATTTTTACACATAGAGTCTCATGTTAATTAAACTGTAAAGACCTTTCTCTTTGGCTAACATAGAAGCTTCTTAATTATTTTACGAGCTGATTTTATACACTCCATTTCCATCACATTGCTCCTCTTCCACTTTCAAATTAATGCGAGCCTACTCATTTTATTTCTTGTGGAATTGTTTTCGCAGTATAATTTGTTAAATTATAAAAAGTATAAAAATAAGTCATAGATTAATAAATTCAACAGGCTTTATTAAAAAAAAATAATAAAAAAATAGACTCTCCAGAACCAAATTCTGGCTGTGCCACTGGTGTAAGTGTCATGTTTACCTTTGGTTGGTTATCATCTTTGGGATCATTAATGAGTTAAGTACTTGAAAATGGGCTTATAACCAGAAATATAGGTCGTACAGCACCATTGAAGTTTGTGAAACAAGGTTAAAAATGCTTCTTTTGGTATAATTCATTGTTTCACCAAGAATCAACAGCTGAATCAATTAAAATGACACTAACAGAAATTACGCAGAACGGAAGAAATAATTCTGTGGACTACGGTCTCATTCACTGCAACACAGTTGTTAACCACAACAACTTTTCACAAATTCAACATCTGTGTCGCATTTCCTGATACTTTACTACGTCACACTTCATCCTAGAATACGAGTTTTGGAGATATTTTTAATGCGCCTTTTCATTGACCCTGAAAACTTTTGTACTATGCAAGCAGAGGTGCCCCCCTCCCAAACTGTGACCAACCCCGCTCTCCTTAATATCTGAGATTTTAGGTCTGGAGTCCTAGTTTATTACTTAATAATTATGGTTTTGCCATTTAATATACAGATAAAATTGATTTTATTTCACTTTTTGTAAATTGTTTTATAAAGCCCCTCCCTTCCGGGCTGGCCAGAAGAACTCCTTGTGGGCACCTCTGTATGCAAGTACAAATACGAAATCCATCAAACACGGCACATTGTGTGTACTGTGACAACTATTGCAAGGAAAAAAAAAAAAAAAAAAAAAAAAAACAAGAGACCTGCTCATTGTTCTGATGATGCTGCTGCTAGTGCAACAAACATTTCTTCTTACTGTCGTGACACTATGAACATAGTTTCTTCTTCTATTGGTGCTCAATGAGGTATTATGTTTCCTAAACAATCCGCAAATTTCAATTATCGAAGTTCTACATGAAGCATGAACCTTTATTATAGAACTCCGCAGGCCCCTCCCTGTTCCTTTTCTTTAATTTCCTAGTTCTTTGAAGAAAAAAATCGTTCCCTCTTACACCATAAAGCAGCGGTACTCAACCTGCGGCCCGCCGCCGAGCGTGTTTGAATGGCCCGGCAAGCTAGTAGTTCAGTATTCAAAATTTTGCACTAAAATCTATAATGACTGGCTGATAAAAATGGTAGAGATGCGTACAGAGAAATTGACTAAGCCAGTTCCCTGATATAAGCAGCACGTTCTCGACAGCGCATGTCGTGTGTTGTGAAGCAGGCCCCTCTGACTGGAGCACACAAGTGTTCGCGTCCTGTGCTCCCCCCCCCCCCCCCCACCCAACCACCCGGCCACTGTGGCGTCTGTGGCAGCTCGGACAGCGCTTGCAATCGTGTCCTTTTCGGTGCGCTGAAGTATCCGTTCTCTATCAAATGTGGCACTGTTAATCTGGCTTGCGAGCGTTCAGCATGAGCGAAATAGGCTTGGATATAAGTGTGCCATTTTTGATGCTTAATGTTAAGATTCGTATTTGTTTGTAAATTGTGTTGGGAGAGCACTGTGCTTAAAATGCAATGCAACTATAAGGATCAGAGCACCGCCAGTGCACTGCCACTACAAAAATTAACACACGAGAGGCAAGGTAAAAATAAATTAATCGGTACTACGCGTGACTGTGCAGAAAGTTTCAAACTGCGGCTTTTGCTTTTTAAAAGTCAGCATCAATAAAGAAATTTGGACAATTTTCCCTCTCTAAATTCCTTTAATTTACGTAATTTACAGACATTGCAGAAATAATTTGAATATAAATTAAAAAAACTAAAATAAAATAAGTAACACTTTCACTCAGAGCTTTTATGACGCCTTTTTTGGTGCGCCCACAGGATGGCCCATCAAGAGTCCGATTTGAGTTGACAATAACACCGCGCGATTCAGTTGTGACAAACTGCTATTACCATTGCACTGGAGATTTAATTTCATCTTATAAAGACAGATCTGTAAATATGTTATACTTGATAACTTAAACAGTGCATTACGACCTGTTGCTTTTCTGTAACACGTCTCTGACGTTCAGAATTCCTTGTGCTTTGGTTGGCACTGGCTTGATTTCCTTGCCGCTGACGGCCGGAGGTTGAGTCCGGTGGGCGGGAACTAAGCGGATGATTTTCGCAGGATTTAAGCTCATGTGTAGAAGACAATTCAGTACATTGCTTTGCTTGTGTCGTGCAGATGCTGTGAGACCGAAGACTGAAGAGTGGGAAAATAATAATTCACCATGTCAGGAGCGGCTGGCCCTAGTTATAGCAAAACAATAAAGAAGAACTGTTTCAAGATCAGTGGGAAATTGGTTATTTTGTAGTGCAAAATAAACATGGATTAGCAACTTGTTTAATTTGCCGAAAAAGTGTTGTATTAGAGAAATATAATATTACTCGTCATTTCACGACAAAACACTGGTCGTTTAGTGATACTTTTCCTTGGGCATCCACCGTAAGACATGAGAAACTCACAGCTTTAAGAAGTTCTTTGGTGCAACAACAAAACGTTATGTCGGCGGTGATGTCAAAAGATGCAGTGGTAACGAAGGCACCGTATGAAATTTGTTATATACTTGGTAAGCATATGAAACTACTAGCTTAAACCCGCGGCTCCGCTCGCGTATTGGTTGATTATCTATTTATCAGGGACGTAAGTAGTGTAGATCCAATCACAGCTAAAAATGCACTCGTTTCGAAGAATCCGATCACGAAATTCAAAAATAATGATTGTAATAATATCACAGATCGATCACTTGATGTAATGCGCGAAACGTTAAATCGATTTTTTTAAAGAGATGTATTAAAAAATTTTCTTTTTTATTGCTTTATTTATTTATTCCTATACTTCCTTATTCGTACGCTTATCCTTACAGAGAAAGAGCTGGAGACATTGTAGCACACATAGACCAAAGATATGGTCTGTGGCATCACGTTTCACTGTATGTAACGTCGTTGCTACAGAGTCGCAAACGTCATCGCTAGCCTTCAGTCCGAATTTTTTTATAATTTAACGACTTTAAACCACCATATCTTCCACCCCCTTATAGCTATCGGCATGGAACTGGTATGATGTTCAACGGGAGACTTCGGACAACAATTACACACAGACCATTCGTTTGCGTTATGTAGTTTTCGCTGCAGACCGAAATATTAACACACACACACGTAGAATTTTATATACACCGATAACTTTCCATTCCAATATACTCCACCCTTTTATCATTATCAACCCTCAAGCAACAATGCACCCAATAAAACAATTTTGAAAGAGTAAATATAATTTTCAAACAGTAATTCTTGTTCCGCATTTCACGTTATATTCTTCAAATTGCTAAATATTTATGAGATGGCTATCAAACCGTGGCTAAAACCTTCATCAGGTATAAATCAGTAACGGTACAAATATTTAAGTCTCTGCGTCTTGTCGTTCGTACGTGATAAGCGTACACGGAACAGACATTCATCTTAATTAATATATATCGTTGCAGTTGCCCGGAACACACAACTTTTCATATGTTAACTGCAGCGTACCGCCTGCCATCTGTTGAGTGCATTTGCTACTACTTTAGTTGCAGTTTACGTACGCTATGTATACGTGGCAGTTCGAGCTTTGTACACAAAATAGGGCTTGGTATCTAGATCCCATTCTACACAAAACGTCAATGTTTTTTCTTGTCATGGTACTTAGAGCATATTTTATTTAAAGTCTTCAATTTATATACATACTTCCTTCATTTGTTACAACAAATGAAAATGAATGCGGCATAAACGCCAACATTCAGATTTCTTGTGTATGTAATTATATATCAGTTAAGCCGTTTTGGCAGTATCCAAGAATCTTTTTGTATATTCGAAAGTAAAAAAGATAACAATAACAAAGAAAAAAATTTCACTTTAGCAGGACACGAACCATTGCCCAAAAAACGGACATATATAACATGACGCGTTAACCCTCGCACCTAAACATGACATACCCTACAGAGGGCTTCTGCTGTTGTATTAGAAGCTTCTTACAACCGTTACGTATTTCTATGGATATATTTCAAATAAATAACTTGTAATAAACATAGCCTATGTGCTAATCCGAGACATAAGAAATCTCTATATGAAATTTCATATAAATCAGTGCTGTAGTTTTAGCTTGATGCGGTAACAAACATACAAACTTTCGCATTTATAATATGTATATAGGATTTACTGATGCAGAAATTGTAAAGGAGAGTTTTGTAACTGCTTCAACAGTCCTATTTGATAAATTCATCAACAAATAGCTGCAGAAATTAAGAAATTCACCTCTCAGATTCAACCTGTATTAGGCATATTGAAGATACAGCACACCATATTCGTGAATGCATAACTCGATATTTAAAAAAAAACAGTAATATGGTTCAACAAATCTAATAACATTTCATTATATTATTCACCAGGAAAATTTGGCTGCACGCATTAAATGTCCCGAAATAGACTCTGTGGTGAAAACTGTCGTAAGTATAGTGAATTACATCTGAGCAAGACAACTAAACCACAAAAAATTCAAAAGTCTTTTGGAGGAAGTGGGCGGTCACTACAGCGATGTTATTTTACATACATCGGTGCCTGGTGCCATGGCTCAGCGCGCCCGGTCAGAGGATTGAACGCTCAGCTGAGCCAAATATTAAACAAACAACCAAGCACGAGCTGAAGAAACAACCACAATGAATAGATCTACCCGCCGAACCAAAAAGACAGAAAGAAAGGAAAAAAATTAGGATGTCTTGGGGTAAAGCGCGAGACTGGACACCAAAAGGTCGCGGTTCGAAACTCGGTCGGACCTCTGATTTATTCAGGCCGCATTTTAACCCATTCTTCACCTCTCAATGGTGTGAAGAGTCGCCAAAAACGACACGCGGTTTGGATTCCACGTTAAGCTGTAGGTCCCCTTTCCCCAGTAGGATAACTGGGGTTGGCTAAGGACATGTAAGTCGCCGAAGTGGCGTCCAATTGAAAGACTTGCTCCAGGCCAATGATCCACACGAAATTATTATTATACATACATCGGAGCCGTACCGTAGGTGCAACCACAGCGGAGGGGTATCTGTGGAGAGGCCAGACAAACGTGTGGTTCCTGAAGAGGGGCAGCAGCCTTTTCAGTAGTTACAGGGGCAACAGTCTGGATGATTGACTGAGCTGGCCTTGTAACATCAGCTAATGTGGCTTTGCCACACGGTTACTGCGAACGGCTGAAAGCAAGGGGAAACTACAGCCGTTACTTTTCCCGAGGACATGCAGCTCTACTGTATGAAAATATGATGATGGCATCCTCTCGGGTAAAATATTCCGGAGGTAAAATAGTCCCCCATTCGGATCTCCGGGCGGGGACTACTCAGGAGGATGTTATCATCAGGAAAGACAATACTGGCATTCTACGGATCGGAGCGTGGAATGTTAGATCCCTTAATCGGGTAGGAAAATTAGAAAATTTAAAAAGGGAAATGGATAGGTTAAAGTTAGATATAATGGGGATTAGTGAAGTTCGGTGGCAGGATGAACAGGATTTCTGGTCAGGTGAGTACAGGATTATAAATACAAAATCAGTTGGGGGTATCACAGGAGTAGGACTGATAATGAATAAGAAAATAGGAATGCGGGTAAACTACTATGAGCAGCACAGTGATCGCATTATCATTGTCAAGATAGATACGAAGCCAACACCGACAACAGTAGTACAGGTTTATATGCCAACTAGCTCTGCCGATGATGAGGAGATCGAAGATATATATGAGGAGCTAAAGGAAATTATTCAGACAGTTAAGGGAGAGGAAAACTTAATTGTGATGGGAGACTGGAATTCGGTAGTAGGAAAAGGAAGAGAAGGGAAAATAGTAGCTGAATATGGACTGGGCAGAAGGAATGAAAGAGGAAGTCGCCTGGTAGAATTTTGCACGGAACATAATTTAATCATAACAAACACGTGGTTTAAGAATCACAAAAGAAGGTTGTATACGTGGAAGAGACCAGGAGACACTGGAAGGTATCAGATAGATTTTATAATGGTAAAACATAGATTCCGGAATCAGGTTATTATCTGCAAGACATACCCAGGGGCAGATATAGACTCTGACCATAACTTGTTAGTCATGAACTGTAGGCTGAAACTGAAAAAACTGCAGAAAGGTAGGAAAATAAGGAGATGGGACCTAGATAAATTGAAGGAAAGTGAAGTTCTGGAGAATTTCAGAGGGAGATTTAGGCAACAATTGACAGAAACAGGGGGAAATAAAACAGTAGAAGAGGAATGGGTAGCATTGAGAGATGAAATAGTGAAGGCAGCAGAGGACAAAATAGGTAGAAAGGCAAGACCTGCAAAAAATCCTTGGATAACACAGGAAATACTAAATTTAATTGATGAAAGGAGAAAATATAAAAATGCAGTAAATGAAACAGGCAAAATGGAGTACAGACGACTAAGAAATGAGATTGATAGGAAGTGCAAAATGGCTAAGCAGGAGTGGCTAGAAGCCAAATGCAAATCTGTAGAAGAATGTATAAGAAGGGGAAAAGTAGATACCGCCTACAGGAAAATCAGAGAGACATTTGGGGACAAGAAAAGCAATTCTACAAATATCAAGAACTCAGATGGGAAACCAGTTCTCAGCAAAGAAGGGAAGGCTGAAAGGTGGAAAGAGTACATAGAGCAGCTCTACAAAGGAAATGAACTGAGAGACGATGTTGTAGGAAGGGAAGAGGAAGTAGATCCAGATGAAATAGGAGATATTATACTGAGAGATGAATCTGACAGAGCCCTGAAAGCCCTAGGTCGGAACAAGGCCCCAGGAGTAGATGACATACCCTCAGAGCTACTAAAGTCTCTGGGAGAGCCAGCCATGACAAAACTATTTGAACTGGTGTGTAGGATGTACGAGACAGGGGAAATACCCTCAGACTTTAAGAAAAATGTAATAATCCCCATTCCAAAGAAATCAGGTGCAGACAGGTGTGAAAATTACAGGACCATCAGTTTGATAAGTCATGGTTGCAAAATTTTAACACGAATTATCTACAGGAGAATGGAAAAGCTGGTAGAAGCTGACCTAGGGGAAGATCAGTTTGGATTCAGGAGGAACGTAGGAACACGGGAGGCAATACTCACTTTACGGCTTATCTTAGAAGATAGATTAAGGAAAGGCAAATCTACATTTTTAGCCTTTGTAGATTTGGAGAAAGCGTTTGACAATGTTGACTGGACTACACTCTTTCAAATTCTGAGGTCAGCAGGGGTAAAATGCAGGGAAAGGAGAGTTATCTACAACTTGTACAAAAGCCAGACCGCAGTTATTAGACTCGAGGGGCATGAAAGGGAAGCATCAGTTGGGAAGGGAGTAAGACAGGGTTGTAGCCTTTCTCCGATGTTATTCAATTTGTACATTGAGCAGGCGATGAAGGAAAGCAAGGAAAATTTTGGAATAGGGATTAAGGTTCAGGGGGAAGAAATAAAAACATTGCGTTTTGCTGATGACATTGTAATTCTGTCAGAGACAGCGAACGACCTGGAAGAGCAGTTGAATGGAATGGACAGTGTGTTGAAGAGAGCGTACAAAATGAACATTAACAAGAGCAAAACAAAAATAATGGAATGCGGTCTTAGAAAGTCGGGCGATGGTGAAGGAGTTGGATTGGGTAACGAAACAATGAAGGTGGTAGATGAGTTTTGTTACTTGGGTAGTGAAATAACATGCGATGGTCGCAGTACAGAGGATATAAAATGCAGAATGGCAATGGGAAGAAAAGCATTTTTGAAAAAGAGAAATTTGCTAACATCGAATATTAATTTAAGTGTAAGGAAGTCTTTTCTGAAGGCATTTGTGTGGAGTGTTGCCTTGTACGGGAGTGAAACATGGACGATAAGCAGTGCGGACAGGAAGAGAATAGAGGCTTTTGAAATGTGGTGCTACAGAAGAATGCTGAAGATTAGGTGGGTAGATCACATAACTAATGAAGAGGTACTGAACAGAATTGGCGAGAAAAGGAGTTTTTGGCATACCCTGACTAAAAGAAGGGATCGCTTGGTAGGACACATTCTTAGACATCGAGGAATCGTAAATTTAGCATTGGAGGGAAGTGTGTGGGGTAAAAATCGCAGAGGGAGGCCAAGAGACGCGTATAGTAAGCAGATTCAAATAGATGTGGGTTGTCGTTCTTATGAGGAGATGAAAAGGCTTGCTCAGGATAGAGTAGGGTGGAGAGCTGCATCAAACCAGTCTCCGGACTGAAGACCATAACAACAACAACATACATCGGTTCGTTGGCTTCGCCGAGGCAAGGTGTTGGAAAGGTTTTTTTTCTTTGCGCCAAGAAATTATATTTACAGCCAAACAATAAAATGCGCAGTGAATCCCAAGATGATGGATGGTGGTGTATTTTAGCATTTCTGTGTGACATCACGGACAAACTTAACAGGCTCAGTTTGGATTTACAAGGTGAAAATAAAATTATTTCACAATTGGCAAATATTTGCGTTTGAAGAGAAGCTTTTGATGTAAAAAGACGAGATACAGAACAAAATACTGCAAAATTTTGCAGTAATGACTGAAACTAAAAATGAAGATTTCAAATTACTTAATGGAATTATCTGATGAATATAAAAGTAGATTCAGTGATTTAAGGTAAATTAAACACTTGTTGTTGCTTTTCGAAAATCCTTGGCACTTATAAACAAAATTTATAGCAGAAGTGGGAGCCCTGTTGGGATGCAGTTACGTACAGCTGTTTGATGAATTTATAGGGTTCAAAACCAACACACATTTGGAAGCTATGTTTGGAAAATTGTGCGTGGACAATACAGAACTGTACAAACATATGCTCAAATTTTTCTCACATTTTTTGCATCAACTTATCTGTGTGAATCGTAATATTCTGAAATGAAGTATGCAAAATATGTGTATCGAAACCAGCTCACTGATTATCACGTGGATGACGTCAACAAGTAGAATTCAGTAATCGTAAACCTGATATAGAAAAGATTGTTAAAAAGTGTAAATAATTTCAACGATCTCATTAATCTTTGTGTAATAAATATGGTATTAACTAATTTACGTGTCTTTTTCATTCTAATTGTATTACTTGTCCTAACTTAGTTGATCTTATGGCCTATAGGTGTGACTGGCACATGTCGGAATATACTTCCAGTCGAATGTCCTATGTCCTGACTGCTGCCAACCTGAGTAATTGTAATAGCGTGGCAAAAACCTTATACTAGTTCAGTAACGGGTTAATGATTAATGAAGTTAACCTTTTGGTTAACGCTGTTCAGCTCTGGCAAGTAGCATAGTGGCAGTTCGCAGTAATCACTCGCCCTGTCTGCAATCAAAAAAAAATCGCTAAATGTCATATACCATTGATTAACGAACAAAGATATTTAACAAAAACGTAACTATTTGGAAATGAAAGTCAAAAGGTTGTAGCAGAGTTTCAGATGGCCACTCAAACTTTTTAAGTTCTTACATATCTTTCTTTGAAATTAATCTACATCTACATGGGATACTCTGCAAATCACATTTAAGTGCCTGGCAGAGGGTTCATCGAACCACAATTATACTATTTATCTCCCATTCCATTCTCGAATAGCGCGCGGGAAGAAAGAACACCTGAATCTCTCTGTTCGAGCTCTGATTTCTCTTATTTTATTCTGATGATCATTTCTACCTATGTAAGTGGGAGTCAACAATATATTTTCGCATTCGGGGGAGAATGTTGGCGATTGGAGTTTCGCAAGTAACCCACGCCTCAGCGATAAGCGCCGTTGTTCTAATGATTCCCATCCCAGATCCTGTATCATTTCCGTAACGCTGTCTCCCCTGTATCGTGACAATACAAAACGAGCTGCCCTTCTTTGGACTCTCTCGATGTTCTCCGTCATGCCCACCTGATAAGGATCCCACACTGGGCTGCAATACTCCAAAAATGGACGGACAAGCGCAGTGTATGCAGTTTCTTTAGTAGTTCTGTTGCATCTTTTAAGGATTCTGCCAATAAAACGCAGTCTCTGGTTCGCCTTTCCCACGATATTATCTACGTGTTCTTTCCAGTTTAAGTCTGAAGTAATAGTAATTCCTAGGTATTTTGTGGAGTTTACGGCCTTCACATTTGATTGATTTATGTTGTAAACAAAGTTTAACGGATTTCTTTTCGTACTCATGTGGACGACTTCACACTTCTCATTATTTAGAGTCAATTGCCAATTTTTACACCATACTGATATCTTATTCAGATCGATCTGCAGTTGGTTTTGATCTTCAGATGATTTTACTAGACGGTAAATGACGGCGTCATCTGCAAACAACCTAAGAGAGCTACTTAGATTTTCCCCTAAATCGTTTATGTAAATAAGGAATAGCAGAGGACCAATAACACTACCTTGTGGAACGCCCGATATCACCTCTGTTTTAGTCGATGCCTTACCATCGATTACCACGAACTGTGTCCTCTCAGACAAGAAATCCCCTATCCAATTGCAAATTTGGGGCGATATACCATAACCACGCAATTTGATTAAAAGCCGTTTGTGAGGTACGGTGTCAAAAGCTTTCTGGAAATCAAGAAATACGGAATCGATTTGCGAACCTTTGTCGATAGCACCCATCACTTCGTGTGAATATAGAGCTAGTTGTGTTTCGCATGAACGATATTTTCTAAATCCGTGTTGACCTTGGGTCAAAAGATCGTTCTGTTCGAGATAATTCATAATATTTGAATACAGGATATGTTCCAAAACCCTGCTGCAAATTGACGTCAATGAAATAGGCCTGTAGTTTAGTGGGTTACTCCTACTGCCTTTCTTGAATATAGGTGTGACCTGTGCAACTTTCCAATCTTTTGGTACAGATCCTTCTATGAGAGAGCGGTTGTATATGACTGTTAAGTAAGGAGCTATCGCTTCAGCATAATCAGATAGAAATCTAATGGGTATACAATCCGGACCAGAAGACTTGTTCTTATTAAGTGATTTTAGTTGCTGCACTACTCCGATGATATCTACTTCTATGTTATTCATTACGGCATCTGTTCGTAATTCGAAATCTGGAATATTGGTTTCGTCTTCTTTAGTGAATGAGTTTCTAAAAGCTAAGTTTAGTAACTCTGCTTTAGTAGCGCTGTCATCGGTAGGATCGCCATTACTATCACGTAGTGATGGTATTGTTTGTGACTTTCCCCGAGTATATTTAACATATGACCAAAATCTCTTTGGGTTTTCAGTCAAATTACGAGAAAGAGTTTCGTTGTGATAAATGTTGTAGGCATCTCGCATTGAAATCCTCGCTAAATTTCGAGCTTCTGAGTACAATCGCAAATCCTGGGGATTTCGTGTTCGTTTAAATTTAGTATGCCTTTTCCTTTGCTTTTGCAACAGTGTCCTGACCTGTTTTGTGTACCAAGGGGGATCGCCTCCTTCTTTTATTAATTTATTAGGTATAAAACTTTCAATTGCTGTCGATACCACTTCTTTGAATTTTAGCCACATCTGGTCTACACCTACGTTTAGTGTTAGAAACGAGTGGAAGCTGTCTTTCAAGAAGCAATGTATTTTGTTTCTATCTGCTTTCCTGAACAAATATACTTTGCGTTTATTTTTGGTAACTTTGGGACTTTCGATATTCAATTTCGCTACTACAGCTCTGTGTTCACTAATACCTGTATCCGTTTTGATGCTCATTATGAGCTCAGGATTATTTGTTGCTAAGAGATCAAGTGTGTTTTCACATCCATTTACAATTCTAGTTGGCTCATGAACTACTTGTTCGAAGTAATTCTCAGAGAATGCGTTGAGTACAATTTCGGACGATGTTTTATGCCTACCTCCTGATTTGAAAATATAATTTCGCCAACAGATCGAGGGTAAATTAAAATCACCACCTACTATTATCGTGTGAGTCGGGTACGTTTTTGTAATTAGACTCAGGTTTTCTTTGAACCTTTCTGCTATTGTATCGTCAGAGTCGGGAGGCCGGTAAAAGGAACCGATTATTAACTTCTTACGATTTTTGGGTACAACCTCTACCCATAATAGCTCGCACGAACTATCAACTTCAACTTCGCTACATGAAATACTACTTTTGACGGCGACAAACACGCCACCACCTATTTTGTTTAATCTATCCTTTCTGAATATCGTTAGATCTTTTGAAAATACTTCTTCTGAACTTATTTCCGGCTTGAGCCAACTTTCGCTGCCTATAATGATGTGTGTTTCGGTGCTTTCTATTAACGCTTGCAGTTCTGGAACTTTCCCGACACAGCTACGACAATTTACAACTGTTATACCGATAGTTTCCGATAGTTATACCGATAGTTAATTATGATTTGTCGAAAGAAGAAGCGCAAAAATTCTAAAAAACTAAGAAAATATTAATTAACAATATGTTCACCTATATTTCAAAAAGCAACACACTCCTCTATTAACAATTATATGTTAAAATAGATTTTGATGATAAAACAAATGGGTGTAGTTATTTCGGAGTATTATTTTGTCCTGTGATAGTGTTGTGGCAGACTTGAAATAAAAGTTTCGAGAATTTGGCCCGAGGAGGAAAAAGCTTGAGTATCGCTGCCATAAAGTAAACTGAGCGACCGTCAACATTTTTGAAGGCTCTGCAGTCGCCATCATTATACTGTGCAAACCGGAAACCGTCAATACCGCTTTCTGACGGTCAATATCATTGTGCAGTAGCGAGATTTGCGCAATAAATTTTGACCGTTTAAGGGCCCCTTAACAAGTAACTGCAAGTTATATGACTAGGCTTACCCGATATTCGCATTTATGCGGAGATGTCCACATTTTCGACGTTTAACGTGGCGTCTGCATATATTTTTATGACTTCTGCTAATGTCCGAATCTATTACTTTGGGAATTAAATCTTTGGGTTTCTGCTTTCATCTCGCATCGTCAAAATTTATTTAATTTCTACCTGAGTGCTTGAACTGCATAAAAAAGATTTTCTTTGTCCGTCAACAGAAAAAAAAAAGTGAGAATTTTATACTTTGAGTGTGGAGGAAAGGTTGGATTAGAGTGAAAATGACTATTACGCTAGTACATCGAAGGTGAAAGATTTAAAGTACAATGTTGGAATCCTTCTATGATGGCTGCTTACAAAGTATCTGAATATGTGGATGCAACCATTTTGTCACTTTTATTGATTTACTAGTAAAAGCCCGGCAGTCAACAGAAGTGACTGCTGTTCTAGAATTTTGAATTGCGATTAAGAATATCTGTGCAAAGGTGTCTGCTAATTCAAACTGAATTAGCCAGGGCAGGCGGCAAGGACGCACCTTTGTTTACTGCCTCACGGGGTTTCCCCCTTCTACTTGCTAAATTGCTCAAAGTGGAGTGCAATGGAAGAAACCACTGGCGGTACATTTGTAAAGCTCAATAAATATCGATGATTTAAATAATAAAATGTTAATTTAAATATCAAAGATTCCTTTGTACACAACATTTCTTGTGTAAATCTTTCTATCTTTATTAAGCTCTCCTTGCAGAGGAGCATCAATAATTTTTAAGTTTAAGCAATTTCTTTCACTGACTTTATCCTGACACGCTCAATTTGCGATCAGTCTTAAATCGTTTCAATCTTATGTGTGTCAATTTGTCGCCGATAGCTATTATAAACGTTTCTCCGTGAAGCAACTGCGAGATAGTAATGCTCTGTGCTAGAGTTGCTCGATAGTCATCGCAGTTAGATAGATATTGGTGTTTAGTGGAAAACATCGATGTTCTTACATCAGAGTTAAGTTCTCTAAAACATCAACACATTAGTGGTATGAATACAATATAGGACCATCGGTATCTCCATTCTGAAGATTCATATGGATTCTCTAATAAAATTTTGATATGGTCCAGGATACCAAACCACAAACGAAATAACACTGTATTCTATATTGTACTCTATGTCTTTGTCCAGTTGTAACATATTTCCGTCACTCATGGTAATAGCATCAGTCTAAAAATATTTTTAAGAATTGATTCTAACGCCAATGTCTATCTAACAGCGATGAACATCGATCAACTCTAGCGCAAATCATTACTCTCTCGCAGTTACTTCACGGAAAAACGTTTATAATAGCTATCGGTGACAAACTGACACACACTTCAGCCGCTTATCAATGAGAAGAAATGGCTCGATTTGCAGGTGTATAGTCGACTTATGTGAAATAATCTTTAACGTTTTGTTAAATAAAAATCTGATGAAGTGTTTTAATCAATTTTCAATTAAAAAAACTGCCACATATGATGAAAAATCTTAACCAATCTGAAGAAATATGGTGCAAGGGCTTGAGTTGTGTAGTAGTGACGAACAATTTAGCGATTTTGTTGAGAAGTAATTGTTCTTATAGCAGGCACAGTGGACAAAGGGGAGAAATAACTGACAACTGACTCAGTAACAGGAGTAGCAATGGTATAATTTTTATCTGGATACTTGAATCGTAAATTTTTTTTAAAAATATTTGTGTCAACAGGTAGGGCTTATAAAGAAAGACTCAGTCTAATGAAAAATTCACGTAGGAAATGGGTCTCAAAGTTATGTAGATATGTGTGATTTGTGTAACATTTTTATTAATTGTATCTTGTCTAATAAATTTAAAATACTAAGTGTCCTTATTTTTCACCCTAACATACAGGAAGTGTCCTTACTTTTTCGTTCCAAAATCTGGTGACCCCAAGTATAACGCCGCCTTCCTGAGAACTATAAATGAATTATTCACAAAGTAACACCCTCAGATACGACCAACCAATTCCGTTCATCTTTGGCAAGTAGCTTGTGTATAAACAAAAATGTAAAACTGTAAGAGATTATGCCTCTTTACCTAACAGATTTCAAGAAAACTCCCTTAATTTTCATGATATTAAATCGACTCAAAATTAATTGATAATTGTAAACTGTGTGAGCATTTAATCATAATGCTGTATGTTGTTCGAAAACGCTTCTTTTCTGGGAATTTAAGGAAAGAAACAAATACGACTGCCGCTGTAAAGGATCTTTCAAAATTCTTCTTACGCACTTCTAGAGGTTGTAGAGAGGACTTAGTAGATCACGTTTTTCATGGGAAATGATATTCAAAACCCTCATCGAAAGGCGCTAGGAGTTTTTATTCTTCTTAGATACTATGAAACAAGTGTCTTCTACTACAAGCTCTTTTCTTTGCATATTTTGGGATGAGGTATCATGCACAAGAACAAGTCCAGTAGCTCTGGGCTTCAAAATGATACTGCAATGCTATGGATCACGTCTCTTTTACTAACACGGTACTGTACTTTGGTCTCACTGTTACTGGAATAATATTAATTACAATGTGAACTTAATGTGTAATCAATAATTGCCCAATCAATTTTAGCTGCTCATGCTGTAATTATACACGTTGGTCAGCCTTATAGATAGTGGTATAGTAACGAATAGGACAGGAAGCATGGATACCAGTATATCATAATGCCTCTGCCAGGCACTTAAATGTGATTTGCAGAGTATCCCATGTTGATGTAGATTATAATTATCTTATATGTTAAAAGAATCTACGAAAACTAAAGTCATTCGGCCAGACCAAACTATCCGGTCGCTTTCCTTCATTTTTGTTTTAAGTGAAAGGTATTCATCCACAGATTTGTCATCAAGTATCAGAATTTACATAACTCTCGCCTTCGTTTTTCTGTACTTAAACTGCATAATTCTTACAGGGATGTCATTGCTGTAAACTAGTCAGTCGGTCAGGCAATTATATCCGACCGATTTCCTTCATTTTTGCTTTAAACGAAAGGCATTATTCGCAGATTTGTCATCAAGTATCTGAATTAACTCAAGTCTTTCCATCCTTTATTTTTATTCAAACGCGGTTTCTTTCTGTCCTTGCACTGAATATTTTAGTCGGTTTGTTTTACGATATCTTCGGTTCTAATTAAGGTACGCAGTTCTTTTTGACCTAACAAAACTCAGCGGATCAAGCTCTTTCCTTTGCTCTTTTAAACACTTGTATTGATTGATTCTTAAGGAAGCTATGCGTGAACATTCAAGTTTACTTTCATTTTTCCCAACTTTTTGTCATTCCACTAACGGTGCGAAGTATTCGCACTGGTCCTCTAGTTCATATACTAATTCCATTTTGCATAAGTGGAGACTGGGATACCACCCCTTAGCTTTGAACCATTAAATCATTGTCGGCTACATAATAAACGGAAAAACTACGGAAAGCAACATTTCGAAACACAAAACAATACTCAAAAAGTAAAACTTTTCATTAAGCGCAAAGAAACTTTCATTTGCAGTAGTGTTCTGCCAAGAAGTTACCATTACGAGGGTTCAACGTTTGAAGTGATTAGTGTTTTTTAGTTAAAATATGGAGCTCGAATAGGTGGGTGGATGTACGTAAGTTGATCATTTTGTATTCTAAAAAGTAATATCACATTCGTAACAAAAGGAAAACGGTTAATGTTTCGGGGTCATACAAGACAAAACGCTGACGTCACGGCTCAAAGTCGACGGATGGTATCCTGGTCTTCAATTAACCCATCCATTTATTGCATTGTTATGAACAATGTTTGTGGGTTTTGACGAAGAAATATGCTAAACAAAAATGGAACTGACAATTGCGTATTGGATAAACGATGCAGTTCTGCAGTTGAGTGTTGAGCAATCTCAATCTTCTGCATTCCATATAACACTGTCAGGAGCATCAAAAGCCGCGGTGGAGTAGCCGAGCGGTCTAAGGCACCTTGCTGCGGAGCGCGCGGTTGCTCGCCGTCGGAGGTTCGAGTCCTCCCTGGGGCATGGGTGTGTGTGTGTGTGTGTTGAGCTTGGGTTGGTTTACCTTAGTTTAAGAAGTTTGTAAACTACGGACTGATGACCACGCAGTTTGGTCCGATATATTTACAAACATTTGAGCATCAAAAACATCACTTGCAGCTGGAAATACAGCTTTCTTCCAGGCAGGCTAAATCATGTTGTTGAATACGGGTGCCATGGAGGAGTGCATGAAGGGTGACGATAGCGGTGCTGCTATGGAGCTGAATATCGTTGTCGAGTCGCTCACAAAAACACTCAGCGAATTTTGTCCACTGGCGAAAGAGGTTGCTGAAGGTACAGTGACTCAGTTCTAGCATGCTGGAGGTTAGGCCAGCAACTTGGCTGTTTGATCAAGATATAGTTGACAGTCAAAGTTGCGCAGAAGTATTTTATTATTTTTATTATAGATGGCCAATTTCGCACATTACATCCACTGTTTGTTAGTCACATTCATGTATATTCAGCTATCCACACAGTTAAATCAAGTGGCCAGTTGTAGGAGTGTGTTGTTAAAGGTAACTTACGGGATGGTTTAAAAATGGATGTAATGTCCGGAACCGGTCACCTATAATAAAATACTTCAGCGCAATTTCGACTGACAACATATATATTGATCAAGATCAAGCCAGGTGGAATGCTTGTTACCTTTATGTGTTTATCTGGATTTACGAACAGATCCTGTTGATGAATCCTGATGATCCTGTAAATGAATCCAGAATCAGACAAAATTTTTCCCACAAATTTGGGAAGGAGACTGTTATCTCGCCATTGTTCAAGAATACGCCCGTACAGTTTGCCTGAGTTTGAAGCCGTTATACATTTGGAGGCTGTTTCATGTTGTTAGCGTGCCTCTCGCCACAGACAAATATATGTTACTCTGTGCTCTCGCACGTCAGAGGGTAGCGTGGAGGGGAGGTTGAGGGGAGAGCTCGTGCCGCCTTCCACGAGGCAACGGCTGTGTCAGTAGGGATGGCGGTTATTGCTGAAACAACCGGTTTTCGGTTAAACCGGTTATTTTCATCTCCAGTTTTACCGCACCGTAAAAATTCCTCAAGATAACCGGTTTTTTAAATAACCGGTTTTCGGTTTTTTATTGCTATTATTTCCAGTAGAGTTCGACCAAAACAATTTCCGGCCGAAACAGAAACCGTAATCGAATTTTCGGTTCTTCTAGTTTCGGCCTAAACCGAAACTTACGGAATTTAATGAAAATTTAGGTAAATTTACGTTATACGACAAATCACTAGTCTTTCCATATTTTGCAAGAGCCCCTCCCAATACTACGCCTTCTTGAGTGTGTGTAAGCCTAGCCAGGTGTCCGTAGAAGACGATATACGAAGCATACAGATTTACTGGCCTAGTATTTCTATCCGGCAGTTGCGAATATTGAGCCAACCACTCCGTATATTGAGCCAATCACTTCGCAAGTTGGACTTGTCAGCCAGCACGTACGAATATCTCGTTATATACAGAATTTATATATACGTTACAGTCAGTAAATGAACTTCAATCAGTGCTGCAGAAGTATTTCGAAAAATAGTCACAGATCCGACTAACAGTATGATTGTTGTCAGTGTAAATTTACGCAAATTGAACTAGGAAAACTGTGTACCACATGATCAAAGAATGTTCAAATGGTTGTGAGTTCTTATGAGACCTAACTGCTTACGTCATCGGTCGCTAGACTTCAAAACTACTTAATCTAACTTAAACTAACTTACGCTAAGGACAACATACACACCCATGACTGAAGGAGGAGGGAGGACTCGAACCTCTGACTGGAGCAGCCGCGCAGTCCGTAACATGGAGCCTGAGACCGCACGGCTACCTCGCGAGGCACCACATGATCAATGATACCTAATCCCATATTGGTTACTAAAAAAGCCCCTCGCTTTCTAGGAATTACATTAATAAAACTTGTTAGCATAACAATATGATTTTACATTAAAAGTTATTATTCCAAGCTTACATAATAGGTAAGCAAAAAAGGTAAAGCAGTCAACAATCCGAAGATTGGTTTGAACACCACAGTGCTTTACTAGGCATGGTCCTATTTGGAGGTGGTATGCCGTTGCCTTCCTCCGACCTTCGAACTGACTTACCCAGCCAGTTATAGGGGGACCTACAGTTTAACGTGGGTTCCGAACCACGGTGCTACTCGGTATTTTTCACATGAGCAATACTGCCAGAGGTGAAAGAAGTGGAAAGTGACAGATAAAAATCCTAGGACCTAGCGGGGATCGAACCGCGACCTTTGGATTTGTAGTCTAGCACTATACCACTGTGCAACCGAGGCGCACTAATGAATCTAATTTACCTTCTCTTCCAAGAAATTTTTTGAATGCTTTTTCCTTAAATGACACAGCATGTTTGTAGTACATCCACCCTTTCAGCTTTTTAAAGCAAATGGAACATTGTACCTCACTGCTACCGTACTTCGTGAAGTACTTCCATACTCGGGATGGTACTATTTAAGACACAACCGATGTCTGGCGACGACAGCAAGAAACTGCCACATGACCAGACGGAGGCAAGTCTCGTACACTGCCGGTGCACGCGCGTCGTCTAAAAGGCCACGCCACACGGCAACAGGTGCATCGATGCCTCAATAGTAAGTTCTTATGCCACGCATTTGTTGCGTTTCTGAATGCCGGGATTGTTCTTAAATTATCACTGATCGCTTTTCTTAGTTCCTACGATGATCTAATATTTCACAGCAGTGGACATTTTAGGAATAGCCCTAAATATTAGGGTCTACTAGTTTTAATTTTTTAAAATTATTTACAAAAAACATATTTTGAACCACTACTACATAAGTAGTCGTGCCGGTTTTTTTACCCGGTTCTTGGCAATAACTTAAAAATACGGGTTACAACCGACACGAAATAAATACCGAAAAAACCGGTTATTCAAAACTAAAATACCGGTATCGGTTTTGTCCGGTCGGTTCTTCCCATCCCTATGTGTCAGGGTTGTCGGCGTTTGAGGGGAGGTGGTGGTGGGGACAGCCGCTACCTGCCGCCTGCTCTGGCCAGTTTAAAGGGTGCTTCTGACCGCAGCGCCATCATGGCACATCTTACGGAACTGCAGAAAACCCCCCCGCCCCGCACCCCTGAGCGTGGGACCGGGCCCTTACGGAGGTTTCCGTCTGTATATATTTGTCTGTGGTGGTACGCACAGGCACAGGCGCGATGGGGCAGCTTGCTGTGCGATTTCCACTGTGTAACAGTGGTGCAGACGTCTAAACTGTCATACATTTCACAGTTTTCTCACGGGGGTGAAACCGATTACATTTCTCTCTTAAATACGCCACCTGGCCTGCTCTTAATCCCATTTCACTCTTCATATCACCTGAAAGTTTTCTCCGATATGATGGATGGGGTAATGATAAAACGTACGAATTCCTAATGTGGTTGTAAGCATCAGGAAATGGGAAAAAAAGAAAAGAAGAAGAAAAAAAAAAAGAACATTGAAGAAGCCCAAAGGGTAGTCTCTGGGGAATATAGTGGTCAATTAAGTTTAAATGTTTGTCAAGCTTAAGGGACTTAACTGCGGGGTCATCAGTCCCTAAACTTACAGACTACTTTTGAACTACCTTCTACTAAAGACGGCACAAACATCCATGCCCGAGGGGGGATTCGAACACCTGACGGGGAACGGCCTCGCGCATCGGAATATAGCGTCTCAATGCGCTCCGCCACTCCGCCGCAGCGGTCGATTAGGTAAATTGTTTTCAATTTGCTCCTTCACAAACTGTAGCTTGTTATCAAAACTTAACTGACATTATCACTTTTTAAGTCACTAATGCACTAATCAGTCGTGGAGCAAATATTGTCCGATTTGATCTTAATACCCACATTTTCACCATTCTGAAAGCTACTCATATAACAAAGCAAGTTCTCTAATGTAGAGTACCTGGCTCAAAGTGGTGTGTCAATATCCACTTACAGTTGCTGAGAGGCACCTTACAGGTATTCAGACGTATTTCTACACCAAAATCTGTTCAAACTCTTACAGAACACAAAATAAACGGGGCGTCTTTCACACAAAGTCTGTAAAGTAATACGACATCCATGGTAATCGTATATAAAAAGTCACTTAAACGTAGTTCATTTACTCTGATCGTGAAACTAGCATAGTTTGTACTCTCGTCCTGTACGCACTTTCGACTAAAATTTCTTTCCTCCCGCCACAAGATATGTTTTGCTCGTTCATCTGGCGATTTTCTTTCAGCAGAAAGATGAACAGGCATGTTTCTCCAGGAAACAATGAAAGAACGGGATCTGATGTCAACTTGGGAATTGTCCCACGAACTGTCAGCGTAGAACCATCTACTGTCCTTATCGCCGGCCGCGGTGGCCGAGGGGACTGAGGCACGTCAGTTAAGGTCTGCACGGCAGCTACGGTCGGGGGTTCGAATCCCCCCTCGGGCATGGATATTTGTGCCGTCCTTAGTGTTAGCTAGTTTGTAAGTTTAGG
The DNA here is from genome assembly GCA_026315105.1 of Locusta migratoria. Classification (NCBI taxonomy): domain Eukaryota; kingdom Metazoa; phylum Arthropoda; class Insecta; order Orthoptera; family Acrididae; genus Locusta; species Locusta migratoria. The sequence continues at coordinate 442,895,661 of CM048755.1, read as the reverse complement.
GACTGATGACCTCGTAGTTAAGTCCCATAAGCTATACAAACATTTAAACATTTTTGAACTGTCCTTATTTTCAGTAATTATGTGCTTTACGGTGAAGTGCTTAACACAAACTACAGAATTCTTTCCAGAAGTGAAATCTGCGCAAAGAATTGACCGCAACAATTTAGCCCGAACGTTTGCGTTCAAATGTTCAAATGTTTGTACAGCTTATGGGACTCAACTACGGGGTCATCAGTCCCTAAACTTACAAACTACTTACATACTAGCTAACACTAAGGACGGCACAAATATCCATGCCCGAGGGGGGATTCGAACCCCCGACCGTAGTGGCCGTGCAGACCGTGACTGGAGCGCCTCAGTCCCCTCGGCCACCGCGGCCGGCGAACGTTTGCGTCATTTGGAAATGATAATACTGAAATATTTCTTTCCTTGTTCCTCCTGTAATTTAAAGTAAAACCTGGTACACAGCAAGTACGCCACATTTCGAACACCTACAGCAAGGAACACGCCGCAAGCAAGAAAACCATACTACTCACGGTTAAGCAAAGACTGTTTGTACTTTCCTAGTTATCTCTGTTAGTTTGTGGACTGTTTTATAACATGAAGACACACAAATCTTCACTCAAATGCAGGCGATGGTCCTTACATTGTCACGAAAAGCTTACTGAACCGTAGCCTACAGCAGTAGGCCTCGACTGAAGCCACGAATACCGCACAGGAAACTTGGGCTCATCCCGCGGCTCGACACTCAGTTGGTGACGTCACGCGGGCCACCTGTCACTTGTCGCAGGTCTACATCCCGCAGGCTACGGCTTGGCCCCACTTGATGCCCATCGACTTTAACATATATTTGTCAGTGCCATCGACTCCCCAAAGGCCGCCACCTAAATAGCGAGGTGGCCAAGAATGCAACTTGCAACTGAACGTTGCTGACACGCCTGTGTGTTTACTGTAGTCGACATAATCGACTTGCGAGAGTTAGCAAATGCACCAATATTTGAAACAATTTATTATCTGATCATCAGCCAAGAGTTGAATTTTTCTAAAAATTATATTAACATGTTTCAATCCTTCTGTGATACCTGTTAACGGAGGTGTTGTTAACGGTTGTGTGCATCTGAATGCAATAATGTGCTCGTCTCTGCAATGAACTTCCAATTCCTTCGAAAACCTCTGGATCATTTCGGAATTCTTGACAAGCGTGAACAACTCTCCGTAATTATCCAGAGGTTTTCGAAATAATTCGAAAGAGACGCGCACAGTATTGCATCCAGATGCAAGGAAGATTCTTCGAACACCTCCTTTAACAGGTAAATCCGGCCGCGGTGGCCGAGGGGACTGAGGCGCTCCAGTCACGGTCTGCACGGCCACTACAGTCGGGGGTTCGAATCCCCCCTCGGGCATTGATATTTGTGCCGTCCTTAAGATTAGTTAGATCATAAGAAGTATGTAAGTTTAGGGACTGATGACCCCGTAGTTAAGTCCCATAAGCTATACAAACATTTGAACATTTTTAACAGGTAAACCATACGTGAAATGTGAACTAAATGCGATGTAAAACCTAATAGTAAATTCGAAATTTCGAATTAATGTCTACTAACTGAGACGATGTTTCCAATAAAGTCACTGAAATGTGAACTAAATTCCATGTAAAACCTAATAGTAAAGTCTAAATTTCAAATTAATGTGTACTGGCACTGAAACACCTGCTCAAGAGACGTAGTGCAATTGCCAGGAACAGAAGTGAGTTATCTGTTAGGGAACGGTGTTAGTCGGTGCTTCACGAAAGTTGATGCTTTCATCTTTAATTAAAGCAGACTCGTAAAGTGAGAGACAGCAGCTACAGTTACTTTCGTCAACATTCACCGGCTACAATCTTTTGCCGCTGCGGAGATCTAAAAGACGGCGCGTATTTTGGAGTATTTGCGTTCAAGTAAATGGCGGACAATTCGAACAATTTTTGTAAATGCAAGCTGTTGTGAACATAGAATTTAAAGAAGTATTGTCCACGCTGCAATGAAGTAAAAGCTGTTCTTATTTTGTAGTTCATTTTCCCCTTATTTTTTGTTTATATCCTCTATTCGGTAGAGAAATCGAAGTTGATGCAACGTAATATGGAAGCTTATACTGATTTACTTGTGACTCAATAGCGTTTGTTTCCTGTTTTACTGCACTGTGCAACAACTAGCGGAGACCGCGAGACCCGTCTCGCTGCGGAGCGCGCGGTTGCTCGCCGTGGAGGTTCGAGTCCTCCCTGGGGCATGGGTGTGTGTGTGTTTGTCCTTACGTTAGTTTACCTAGGTTTAAGTAGTTTGTAAGCTACGGACTGATGACCACGCAGTTTGGTCCGATGCATTTACAAACATTTGAACATTTGAGACCGCGAGACCAATAAATAAAATAATAAATCACCTTCAGTGTAAACAAATAATCGCATATATAAACACAGAATTTTCGGGAAAAATGGTGCCTGCTAGAAGCGAGACTCGAAACCTGAGCCCCACGCAGCGTAGTCGCTCACGTAGGTCCGGAGCCACGCTGACGTCATTGCTGGACTGGGTTCAGGTTCAACCGATAGAAAGGCAGGCGCGTATGTCTAGGTATCTCACCTAGTGACATCAGACGTGGAACAGGTGTGGTCTCGGCGTCATCAACGTGGCTACGGAAGTTTTTAAACGTTAATGAGAAACACGTTGTACAAGCAACAGTCATGAATGTTTCTTTTCTTGATTTCTCGGAAAATATGCGTTTTTATTCATCATGATTAAAAATTATTTATCTATCTAGTTACATTTCAGTCGATATACTGGCATGATTTGTCTTTAATTTTTTACCATACAAAGGCGACATGTCAAAAATGGATCTAACTTGGTTGGCCGCGTCTGAGGTTCCTTCCTTGTCAGTAAGTTACAGGGTTACCAACAGCTTAACGTAGCATCCGGAACACGGGCCAACTCGGGTTTTAGTCCAGTCAATAGGTAGTTTGAATAGGACAAATTTGGTGGTATATTCTATATTTTTGATGTGCTGAATAAGAATCAGAAGTTGTCCAACAAAAATTTCCTCCGAAATGTGATTTTAGTGTTTTCCACACAAGAGTGGTGAAATATTGGGGAAATCAGTCTCTTTTGGAAAACATAAAAAACTAATATATAAATATTTTATTTCACGCAACTAAACGTTATTGAAAATGCTAACCCCGCGTCCACACATTGGTACCAACGCTGGCGCCAACATTGGCCAATATTTTTGAGACAGCGTCCACACATTGGAGCCAATATTCAGTTGAATCCGTCGAGAGCCAACGAAAACATATCTGACGCACAAATCGCGGCCAATGCATTAACGCTTTTCAGTGTGAATAATTGCATTTTGTCATTGTAAATCAAATTGGGAAACATACGTATTAGATGATGGAGTGTTGTATCAATTCCTACCGAACATTAATTACGGAACGAAATCATTAAATATTTTAAAATATTCTACAAGTAAACGACACACGTTATAAAAACTTAGACCCGCTACTTCAAATGATTGAAAATAAAATAAAAAAGGAGATGTTTTGGAGGGATGCTATTCTTTTGGTATTACGCTTCGATTTCTTGCTAAAGGAGACAATATTAGAAGCCTACACTTCCCTTTTTAAATAGCCATGTAATTGATATCACTAGTAGTGCTTGAAGTTTGCAAAACGATATTTAAAACTTGACATGAAATATAAGTACTGTACTGTTAATTTTAAAAATTAAATTCTGTAATGGAGTGTGTCGAAAGTCTTGAAAGTTTTTAATTTCACAGTTAGCGCCTAAGTTTTGCTGTGGCATTTCGTTTTTTGAGGTTTCTTTCTCAAATGAATCACTTTCTGATACAGTTCTAGTATTTACAAAGACATTTCGAAACTTTAAAACGGCGACGAAGAACGAACAAGAAAGTAACAGTTTCGAGATGAGCAGACGACAAAGACAGAATGAAACGTTGGCGCCAATGTGTGGACGACGTACCCATATTGGCCCAAAGTCCTTTGATGTTTGGTCGAAATACCGACAAGCTACGGAGCCGTACCAACGTTGGCGCCAACGTTGGTTCCAACGCTATTTCACCGATCCACACATTGGACGAACACTGTTGGCGCCAACGTTGGGTCCAATGTGTGGATCCGGCCTAATAAAAGAGACCAATTTCTGTTCAATTTTATATGTATTTATGTACGGATACGATCCTTCTTAGATACGGGTTGCATAATTTCTTCGGAACAGCCTTCCAGATCTTTAATGCCTAAAAACACAATCAGACAATGTCGTAATCCCGAATACTTCATAATTTATTGAATGGGTATGAAAGCAGTACTTATTACGACACCTTTTTTCAATCACATATAGGTAGTAATTGAAGATATAAAGGTGCGATAAAATTATTTCTGCATGGTTACATTCAAGTAATTTCTCCAACGACTAAGTTATTGCAGTTGTTCTCGAAGTTCAGGCACATATTGGAACTGCTGAAACCTGATTTTTTGCATCTACTGTCGGTTTGACAGGACTTCGTGCATTTGCTAGGAATTAGTTTCAAAACTGCTTCTGTTGTTGGTTGCTGTAGCGTTGGCACTGGTTGCAGCCAAGAGAACCTGACTTCTCAAAATGTTTTAAGACAGGGCTGTCCAACATACGGCCCGCCATAGCCTGCCGAAGGTGTGCGCTTTTTTTGTTTTTGTTTTTATTTCATTTTTTTTCTATTCAGCCAAAGTGTTAAGTGAGGACAATGATTTTAAAATAACCTGCACCGTCACTGGACACGGGCATTTCTGGTACTACCGCATCAGCAAAACAAATCAGTAGATGGTTTTGAACTTGCTGAAACGTGTCCTTTCATATTTTTGTATTACACATGGAAGTATGTATTTTGAAGATAATTAATGTTCACAAAATGTTCTTGTGTGGCATGTCTTGATCTGAGTAAAAATTTTATTTTCAATCATAAAATAATCTTCCTGGGTATGTTAAAACGTAGATCCGATGCTACATGACGATGCCAAAAGGCTACATGTAAGTTATGTGGACGACTATAGGCCGCAGGTAAATAATCTGTAAGACTATTTAAAAAGATTTCATAAAGATTGCTACAGAACCAAGGGCAAAACAATATGAAAGTGGTTAAGAATGGTGAATACAGTGTCGATAAAAAGAAAGAAAAAAACACGATACCTTCTACCTTAACACATCTCATTATTTCCACAATGAAACCATACGTAATTGTGGTAGACATGCCGAGGAAGCTGCAAAGCTTTCGTTCGAAATATTACGTTAAAACTGCCACAAGCAAATCGACAAAAAAGATGATAAAACTCCGTTCTTTGCCGCTTGTATACAGTTTTAGAATTATCTTTGTGGACAGACTATTCGACAACGTAGGGGTCTACAATAGCTTGCAACGTGATAGTTTCGGTTTTAATATTGTTATGTATATATGCTTGTCTCCACTTACGCGGTCATGACATTACACTGTTTTCAGTATCTTCAAACTGATATTATAAAACAAGAGACAAGAGTGTCGAAAGGACACTGTGTATACATTAAAGGATTCGAGAGTTTTTGACAGAAAGCTATAAGAACACCACTTGTTAAATATATGATATGTACAAATGTATTACCTCAAATAATAATAAACTTTTGTAGTAGAAGTAAGAAAGATAAATAAAGTCTGAATAATTTCGGAGAATTAAATTGTTTGCACTTATTGAGATTCGAACACATGACCTTCTCTTCAACAAACTAACACGCTACTACCTGACCTATGCTGCACTCAACTAGAGGCGATCTAAGTTTTTGTACTTCACGAGTCTCGTAAGGCCATAGTGAAACTTTTATCACTAATTTAACGTTTATATAGCTTTTTTATAAGAAACTCGTATTGGAAAACCGATTTTGGTTTATATTTATGGAACTGATGCTGGGAAACAGCATGTTTTCGTACACTGCCAAATCAAACAAATACAGCAAGATTCATCTACAAGATGACGTCTGCTCGATTCGACATGTCCAACCGGAGGTATCCGGAGGCTCCGAGTGAAATGGCGCGAAATCTCCGCCTCCGGAACAATCGCTCCGTTTCCAGCACTAAGGTGGGGCGAGGAGGTGGTCGCCTACCAGCTAACCCACTAGCTGCCCCCTTCTACAACTGTTCCCGCCTCGCGGCTCTCCACTAGAGCGCCCCATTTCACTCTTCTCCGGCAGCCGGTGCCTGAAAGAACGCGGCCTTGGAACAGACTGGCACAGCGCACAGTCACAACACGGGACGGCTGCCGCGCCGTTCTCACTGTGACCCGCGGCGTTATGGGGGGATTCCCAGACACGCGTCACGCGCATACACGCTGACTATGCGTGAGGCGAGTCACAGCGTCTTCTTCCAGCAGTCACCCTGTCTTAGTTCAGTCAGTGGGACGTAAATGGACTCTGCTGTTGCAGTGGCTGGGCGTTACTGAACACTGTTCACGGGCGGTATGTAACTGTACAATATTTCTACATCTACATAGATACTCTGCAAATCACATTTAAGTGCCTGGTAGAGGGTTCATTAACCACTTTCATAACTTTTCTCTACCGTTCCATTCTCTAATAGCGTGAGGGAAGAAAGAGCACCTAAATCGTTCCGTTTTCGATCTGATTTCTCTTATTTTAATGAGATGGTCATGTCTCCCGAAGTAGGTGGGTGCTAGCAAAATATTTTCACATTCATAAGAAAAAGTCGGTGATTGAAACTTCGCAAACAGATCACGCCGCAATGAATAACGTCTTTCTTTTAATGATTTCCACCCCAATTCGTGCAACATTTCCGTGACGCTTCCCCCCCCCCCCCCGTAACGTGATAAAACAAAACGAGCTGCCCTTCTCTGAACCTTCTCAATATCTTCCGTCAGTCCCACCTGGTGAGGGTCCCACAAGGGGCAACAGTACTCCAGGAGAGGACGCACAAGTGTGATGTAGGCAGTCTCTTTGGTGGATCTTCGAAGCGTTCTGCCAATGAAACGTAACCTTTGATTCGCCTTCCCCACAATATTTTCTATGTGTCCTCTCCAGTCAAAGTTGTTCGTAATTGTAACTCCTAGGTATTTGGTAGTATTTACGACCTTAAGGTTTGACTGATTTATCGCGTAATTGAAGTTCAGTGGATTTCTTTTAGTGGTCATGTGTATTACTTCACACTTATCTTTATTTAGTGTCAATTGCCAATTTTCGCACCAAGTAGAAATTTTGTCTAAATCGCTTTGCAGTTGCTTTTGATCCTCTGTTGACTTCACTAACAGATAAACTACAGCATCATCCGCGAACAGTCTAAGGGAGCTATTCAGATTGTCTCCTAAATCGTTTATAAACACGAGGAAGTGTAGGGGACCTATAACGCTTCCCTGTGGAACGCCAGATATCACTTCTGTTTTACTCGATGACTTACCGTCAATTACAACGAACTGTGTCCTTTCTGATAGGAAATCGTGAATCCAATCGCATAATTGGGAAGATATTCCATAAGCACGCAATTTCATTAGAAGCCGCTTGTGGGGTACAGTATCAAAAGCCTTCCGGAAATCCAGAAATATGGAATCGATTTGAGATCCCTTGCCTTAATAAATTCAGTCAGTCAACATACTAGTTCCGAAGGCGAGTCGCGCTTGTGGTAGAGTGTGGGTGGCTGTATGTGTGGGCAAGTGGATATTAGGATGGGTCCAATTTATTTTATTTTTACGGAACGTTTTAGTACGGGACATTTGCCTGTTGTCATTATAAGAATGACATGGCACAAAGACGCCCTTAACCAGAGCGGGCGGCATGGAAACCGACACTCCTGACATTGTTGTTTTCAATACAAGAATTTCTTTCGTGGTACCAATCGAGAAGTTAACAGTTACATGTACAAGCTCAATAAAATGTAGGAGTCATATACTCCACTGTAGTGGACGTCCTATATGATTTCATAGTCTGCGAATGACGTGATTCTTCCATCCAATGTTTACTTGTAGTGCCATCTCATGAGTGGGGGGAGGAGGAGAGACATATTAAGGAGGGTTTACACCACGATTTAGTTTACTACAAACCAGATCACACCAGTTCAATCAATTTTAAGTATGTTTGGATCTTTTGTTCTAGCAAAACGGACGAAGAGATGCACAGAAAAATGTTACATACGGTTAAATTTCTGTTTCGAACCACTGAAATGTGTATCTACTTACAGTGGGGTCGTACACGAGCTGAATTGCTGGGCTTATGTTACCAATATTTCCGGGTTTGCTCGGAAGTTGATAGAACACTGTAATCTTGTTAACTGATGTCAAATTATACTTAAATCTGTTCCCCTCTGACGCTCGTAGGGTTAGGACACAAGTCAATTTTATTATAATTCAAGTCCCTTGCATACCAAATACGCCTATCCATTACTAATTTATCAACGTTTCATTGTGGTTTTTGAACGACCAACAAGACTTATGAGAATATAAATGAAAAATGTAAAATCTAAAACGAGATCTTCGGTAACAGATGTCCATCTGTGTGGAAGTCTACGAATTTCTGCAGCGGACACATCACCAAATGTCGAAGAACTCTCCAAGAAAAAAAAAGAAAAAAATATTTGTCTCATTAGTTTTCCTTTTTTCATTTTTTTCATTAAGATCATGTTTCTTTGAAGTTTATAATGTTATGTTATAAATACATTTTACCCGCCTACCTAGAGAAACAGTGTTTAATTTTCACTGGTTTAGTAATTGATTCCTTTGCAATTTTCTCTTGTCTGACCCGCCACAGTGATAAAACTTGGCAATGTGGCCCGCGTCGAAATTTAGTTGGACACCCCTGGTTTAAGCAAACAGCTCCCATCTCACCAATTAGTTGAGCTGTTAATGTATTCTTTACTCGGATAATTCTTTAATCCGGAGCAATAATATTACTAGGGGTTGTCAAATGTATTCCACACATTGCAAGGAAGGTTTTATATCCATCTAATATACATCTGGTAATATCAGCGTTGTCATGAATAAATTGATAGAAAGCTGACGGATGTATTTGTAGCGATGGTTTCATAATTGTGGATACTTCAAGAGGAACAGCTTCGAAATAAAAGGCGCAAAATCCCAAGTATGATACAACATCAATCTGTTTTCGTAACCTATACTTCTTATGAAAGAAAGATGATAGCCCAATTTGTAAGGGGAAAAGGAAAGAAGTTGGTCTGACAGCACTAGTAACTGCTGTCTCAACTAATCACAGGTGTTCTTCCCGTTCTCACAAACGTCTTTCCATGTACCAAGCGTCTTTCAAAATTTTATGACCTGTATGTTTGAAAGATACGTTTGTAATCTGTTATATCTTTGATATCATAACATTTTACACATATGTATCCAATAACCGTTGTATTACAATTCTTTCTGGAACGTTGTTGACCTCTATCTGTTTTATTTCCTGGTCTAATGAAAACTGACATTCCTCGTCATTCCGTTCATAAAAGTGAAAATGTCTGAACCTCTTCAGTATAGTACCAACTGTTTTCTTTTTATCAGCCTAGGACCTACAAATGTAAAGTTTTTTAAACATTTATCATAGTACCTACAGTCAGCAGCCGCCATGTCTGTTATCAGCTGGTTCCTGTTGATAAATTCTACACCGAAATCATCTAACAAATGTTCAAATGTTTGTATAGCTTATGGGACTTAACTACGGGGTCATCAGTCCCTAAACTTACAAACTACTTATGAACTAGCTAACACTAAGGACGGCACAAATATCCATGCCCGAGGGGGGATTCGAACCCCCGACCGTAGTGGCCGTGCAGACCGTGACTGGCACGCCGCAGTCCCCTCGGCCACCGTGGCCGCCACGAAATCATCTCCGCGTAGTAGAGCCTGTTTCATAACTGTGTCTTTCATCTCTATTTTCGTCACCAGTGTATCAAATTATGTTAATGAGAAGACAGTCGTCTTTGTGACCTTGCGTAATCTTCAGGAGTACCTGTTCCACACACAAAACAATGTGTTTTGCCGTGGAAATATTCAAAGGATGATCTTAATTTTCCCGAAGATGTGTTTCGTTCAGGAGCTTTCTTCAAGTACTCTTCCTTTTATGTAACTTTTCTGAGACGGAACAATGTTCATATGTTTGTAGAGCTTATGGGACTTAACTGCCGGGTCATCAGACCCTAAACTTACAAACTACTTATGAACTAGCTAACACTAAGGACGGCACAAATACCCATGCCGGAGGGGGGATTCGAACCACCGATTGTAGTGGCCTTGCAGACCGTGACTGGCGCGCCGCAGTCCCCTCGCCCACCGCGGCCGGCAGATGAAACATAAACAGCTCCCATCCTATCATTTTTTACTAGCATCACGTTAAGTTTCTATTAGTTTTTCCTTAATCACTTTCAGTGCACCCTCACTTAAAACTTTTCACAAATAAAACTGTTATCTCTCGACATTGCGCTCCAGGTGTTGCACTGTATCTGAACGAAAACATTAAAAAACGAAAATAGCTTCACGTCGTCCAGAGAAAGAGAAGTGACACAATCACTGCAGGGAGTGTACACAAACTGGGGAACTGAGGAGAGGTCAGTGTTTCGGTAGGAAGACCGCCCAAGTTAAGGGCAGCGGCAGCAAAGGAGTGGAAGCAGCCGCAGCCAAACGGACAACGCGCGGCTGAATGCTAATAAAAGAAGAGCTGCTTCAGTGGTAAAGGCAGGAACTGCAGATGAAATATTTCAGTTCAAGAGAATATTGCAATTCGATTGATATTTTTCAAAATTTACTGATTTCACCGATTATTCAACAATGTTTTACGTGGAAACCATATGACGGACCAAAAATGTTACAGACATAAATTGTGGGTACGTTTCCCCACTTTATTTTACTACTGGGCCACTTTTTCTACAAATAAATTGCTTTACAAGTTATATGCTGAAAACCACGAAAAATTGAGATTTTTAGTGTTTTTATGCTTACTCGTATATTTTGAGGAAATTTTTGTTGGACAACTTCAGATTCGTGTTCAGCACCACAAGAAACACAAAATAAACCACTAAAAACTATTACACAGAATTTTCCCACGTTGAAGCGTTTTGTGCGCGATTTGTCCGTCACGTCAAGGCAATGAAAGTCAATTGACCACAGGTCGCTTAGCGAGCGGTTCTCTGATTTATCACGGGAACTGTGCACTTTCCAAGGATATCCTTAACTGTTTTTATGCGCGAACTGCGTACACAAAAGACTGCATTTTATATAAATGACTGTTAGTATCAGTTGTACGAATATGTCATTATCGGACCGATTGATTGCAACTTGCAGCGAAGGCTGGTACACTAGAGGAGGTAGGAAGAACTGTGAAACAACGCAAAACAAGCGTATGGGTACGAAAAATGATGATATTCCTTAGTATAGAAGAGGAATTCCGCATATTTTATAAAGAGCTCGAGGAAGAGAAATCTGCATTCTGTAATTATTTGCTTATGTTTGTCATTTCAAATCAAAATGTTCAAATGTTTGTTAAGCTTATGGGACTTAACTACGGGGTCATCAGTCCCTAAACTTACAAACTACTTATGAACTACTTACGAACTAGGACGGCACAAATAATCATGCCCGAGGGGGATTCGAACCCCCAACCGTAGTGGTCGTGCAGACCGTGACTGGAGCGCCTCAGTCCCCTCGGCCACCGCGGCCGGCGTTTGTCATTTGTTAGGTCAAATTGTACCCATAATTATTAAAAGGAACACAATTTTACGAGCTACCATCACACCCAGAGAACAATTGGTTTCTTTGAGGTAAGTTCGGATGCCAGTCCAGTGCAAATATTTATTTAATATCAAAAATCTTTTTCAATATCTATAATTTCTGTTGTAATAGTGTTCTTTATATCTTCTTTTATTAAGGGGCCTTAGCTGTACTACTGTTACCTCGTCAAATACTGCCGCGGTGGGGTGGCCGAGGGTTCCAAGGCGCCTAGCTGCGGAGCGCGCCGCTGCTCGCCGTCGGAGGTTCGAGTCCTCCCTCGAACATGAGGGTATTCGTTGTCTTTACTTTAAGTTAGTGTAAGTAATTTCTAAACCTAGGGACTGATGACCAGCGTAGTTAAGTCCCATAGATTTACAAACATTTTTTTGAATTAAATATTTACCAGAGGTTTAAAAACTCACGCTGAATCCAGATAACTTCTTCATAAGAAGCCTACAACTGTGTCGTGCACATATTTAGTTCCCTTCAAGCTTTGTTTGGCTGCTAAATGTTGAAGTGCCTTACCTATTCAGGGGTTAGATAGTGAAACTGCAGTAATATAGACCAGATGAATGCAACAACTGCTTGTTAAATCCGACAATTGAATATTGTCGTTCCGTTCATATGAAATTTTGCAGGTGTTATGATTCAAAACCCAATGAAATAAATAAAACCCATTATTCTGAAGTTTAAAATTATTATAAATGAAATCTCTGAAATAATTACACTCTATTTTTGTCGTTTATAGCAAAAGGAAATTGATGAGGTAATATGTGTTTCTGAGAGCATATAAAGTAACACATGTATGTCTTACACTGTCTTCAATTCAGAAATTCGATTTGTGGTAATTTGTCACCTGAAAGCGATAAATAACTTTAATGCGCTTTTATTGCTTGCAATTAAATATCATTGAACTGTAGTATGTGTGATGCTACATATCATAACTATACAGGTTTCAGCATCACTTTTAAGTGCGAAATTATGTATCGCATTTAAAGAACTATAACACATTACTTGCTGTAAACTCTGGAAAGAAAACGCATTTACACCTTCTTGTAGTGTCTGAAGATTTCAGCTCATTTCTTTAGCAAACTTTACTAATGTTTGTAAACATAAACAATCCCATCCACACCCCTTTATCTTCAGCTACAAGTTCAGCCATTAAATATATATTAAGCATTTCACTTTTGTTAAGCATGTTAGTCGACAAGTAATTTACAAGTGTTATTGAAAATCTCTTTCGGGCACAAGATACTTACAACAAAAATTTGGGAAGGTTTAAGCTGTTTGTGAATCATAGTTCTGATATTCTTTAAGGCCATTCGTTACATCAGCATAAATATACACCATGGATTCAAAGATGAAGTGAAACTTTTAAATTTAGCCTCCTCCTCTTCTTTGGGTGCTTATGACATCGGTAGTTTTGCGCCCTAAAACCATTAAAATAATCCTCCTCTTCTTCTCCACTCTCAACTTTGACACTTGTCTGTCCATAGCTGACAAAGTTCTCTTGGTTGCTGGCATCCTCATAATGGATTGTGATACAAGAAACCACGTTCCCTGGTCAAGCAGTGTCCTTACTAACTCAGAAGAACTTCGTGAGAAATCATTCCTCTTCCTTTCCTCACAGAGCCACTTGGTTTTTTTAAAATTTGGAACTGAAAAATTGGTGATGGCACGAGGTTTTGCTTATATTCGTCTTATTCCTTTTACTCTTCATCTTACCACTTCAATTACCACCCCCATCATCTACTGTTAACACATCCGTCCCTTTATCTAGAGTATCAAAAACTCATTAAACTTTCACACTTCCATTGCTTTCTCCTTGTTGCAACTTAGCAACTTTTTGTTATCTTGATCAGAATTTTCTGTGTTGGTCCCTCAATGTGGTCGATTTTGATTCACATTCATGACCTGAAATAAAAGCAAGATATTGTAATTTTACTTACAAACAAGTATAAAAGACGGAACATTTGTTTCTTGGAACCAGTTATGAAGCTTAAAATAGTTACTGCTATAAAACTAACTTAGATTACCAATAATAACTGATTCACGTAATTTGAACTGGTAAGAAATGCTGCTGTTTCTAGACTGAAGGTACGGAAGACAATTCATCTTCTAATATCGTAACAAATTATAAAAAATTTCTGAAAGTTAGCCGTGTGGAGTGGGCGAGCGTTCTAAAGCGCCTTGCTGCGGAGCGCGCGGTTCATCGCCGTCGGAGGTTCGACTCCTCCCTCGGGCATGCGTGTGTTTTGTGTGTGTGTGTCTGTCTGTCCTTAGGTTAGTTTAACTTAAGTAGTTTGTAAGCCTAGGGAATGATGATTAGAGTAGTTAAGTCCCATAGATTAAGAAACATTTGAATAGCTATTACATTTAGTAAGTGTACTGTGCATAAAGCAACAGTTAACTGTTTCTGAATATGTTTTGTAAGATTCTACGTTTAAAAATAGCATGTCTTAACACCAATTTATAAAATTTGCAGGTACTTTGCAACTGGTGATTTGCTGCAAACTGTTTCTTTCAGTTTCTGCCCTGTGTAGTCCACAGCGCGAAGTTTACGAAAGAAGTTTTCAAGCAATAATTGATTTTATGATCACCAAAGTAATACCCACGCCAACTGAGCAGGGAACAACGAAAGTGTTTGGGTGTCATTAATGGAAAAAATGTACAAATTGTAGTACCATCACTTAATAGTTCTGAATATTGTATCTAAAAACAAACGTTTTAGATTGTGCTGTTAGAATATGTAGAAGCGCAGTAGAAATTTATCGCTGTAGACGTTGGAGCCTATGGCAAAAAGAGAGGCATATTTGCACATTCCGATCTAGGCAAAGTACTGGAAGTAAATAAATTTAATGCTCCCAGAGAGAAAAATCTGCCAGCGAATAACACGCGAGTATCGCATGTTAATGCAGGAGACAAGGCCTTCCCTCTTAAAATTTCTAAGTCCCTATACTAAAACACAAATGACAAACAACACTAATAATAAAATTTTCAATAGCTGGTTCTCGAGGACTAGGAGTGTTTCTAAAATGCTTTTTCGGCTAAATGGCACAAAAATGTGGAATTTATTTGCGAAGAATTCACACAACGACAGAAAATGTAGACGCGTGTAGTGTTGTAACCTTATCGTGTATTATACAAGTCTGAGCGCCTAAACGATGCTTCCAACAACCTGGCCCACAAAAAGAATCTAAGAAGGCATGGTGAATGTGCTAGAAACTGACCATTTTTTTTTTTTTTTGCAGAAATGATATTTAAGAATTTCTTCAATAGTCCACATCGAGGACTTCCAAAGGTGGAGACATTTCATGGAGTTTAATTCGAATCAAACTATGTATTATTTGCTTTAAATAAATTTTATAGCAAACGCGCTTCACTTTCTCGTACTTGTAATTCCAAATGGGTCTTTTATTTTACTACACAGGTTTCTTTCCTTACAATGGTTGAGTACCTGTTGTCACCCATATCATACAATTCAGTACGCTGCCTCGACGTTTTGATTAAAATTTCGTCGTTCATCTTGTATTGAAGTAAATAAAAGGAGTAACAAACAAAATAATATATCTACAACATAAGAAGGTAACAAACTATAAAATCGAACCAATAACGATCAATGAATAACAAAGAACGATTAGTAAGGCAGACAATAAAGACTAAAGTCAATAACCATCTAGGGAAGTATGTGAGCATAGATGTGTACCGGGAGGGAATGATCTGGAGTTCACGTGATAAACGACGGCTGGATCACGTCAGTCATCAAAATTTTCAATTTATGATCTAAAGGGCCTGCAGCGTTAAAAAGGTCAGCAAATGACATATTATTATAATTAAACCAATCGCTGCTATTGAGTATTTTTTATTTTATTTTCACCACCACAGATCCGTTTCGGCTAATACTGCCATTGTCAAGTGACGTATGTGTCTAGATGTTCAGACATACATAAGACATCTAAAGCATATCTATATTAACTGTCAAGAAGATTTTGATAATATTACGTATTTTGACAGTTACAGCTGTCATCTTAAATCGTCATAATCTTTTTGACAGTTAATATATATATTCTTATGTTTGTCTGAACATCTAGACACATACGTCACTTGACAATGGCAATATTAGCCGAAACGGATCTGTAGTGATGGAACTAACAAAATACTCAATAACAGCGATTGGTTTAATTATAATAATATATCAAAATTGTCTTCTCGAGAAACCCTGATGTGATATAATGTGACGTGACACGCCACGTGACATTTTGTTCAACAGTGAACAGAAAATTCCATCTTTAGGACGGAATGGAGTTTATAAGATCACCTGCAATTTGTGTGGCAAATTATCCGTAGGTAGAGCTATATCTACTTGAGTGACAGCGTTAAACGCCGTGACGAGAGGGTGGGAGGGGTGGGGGGGGAGCAGACGGGGGGGGGGGTATCGTCGGGGCCCAAGCATCATGGGAACCCTGAGTCAATCATTTGGGTCCTTCGGGGTGCTCAAATGGAAAGTATCAGTATGTGAAATGTCAGACTGGAGATGAAAATAAACTTTCAAAATGTATCCTTGGAAGCATTTGACCTCTTGAATAAGATGCACGAGTTTAAAATTACAAGCTTATTTACAAATCTGTCTAAGTTTGCGCATCTTCTGCGCTTTACCGGTGACTGTAGCTACCGCAAAAAGTTTTTCAGCTAAAAATTGCTTGGAGTCAACTATGCATCAAGAATGTCTCACAGATTTGGGGACTTTGACAACCGATTCTGATTTGGCAAGGTGGCTGGACTTCGATGCTGTGATACAAACATTTACTAAACGAAAAACTCGCAAATCGCCACAGTGTTGTAGACAAGTGGGCTACTGTAGAACCCGTTGCACGACCCACTGTGGTTTATACGTGAACCCACTGATGACTGATTTACTAAACAGTGTGATCACGCCAGGGGGCGAGCAACGACGGAGCATTCCATATTGCAGCGTAATCGAAGACATTAGTCAATGTACAAATCATTGAACCAATTTATAAAATAAAATTAAAGGTACTGTACATTTAGCATCCCGGCAAGAAAATTGAAGCAAGTCAAAAAAGGCAATTGTGAGGACCCTGGAAAAAAATTTATGAAATGCTTCAATGTGCTGGTCAAACTTCATACCTCCATCTCGCTACATATCAATTTGAGGGCAGTTGTGCTAGTTTTATTGCAGGAAAAAACATTGGCACTTCATTGTTGCTAATGGAAGGTGTTACTGAATCAATCAAAAGAAGTGATGTACTGTGAGTTGTAACTTTTCTTTCCAGGGTGCTATATGTTATGATAAATCATTACTGAGTTGCACTTTAAGAAAAACTTGTAAACTCGTAAGTCTTATCATTTTTCTCTCTTGTCGTGCAAGTCACAGTCAAGGTATATTTCAATTTCCTCACTGTAGTGATTCTATGTTCCTAATAACAGTTTTCCTCGCTTCTTTCCAAAGCAATTTTTATTACTATACGCCCTGTTTTCTATTTCATGGAGGAATTGCAGTGGTGGTATTCTTTCTTGATATTTAATTAATTTATTATTATTATTATTATTATTATTTACAGTTATTCATCCGAATCATGTGTTAGTTCTTTCAAAGCAACAATGGAAATTTGAGACATGGTTTTATGACTATTTTCTTCTTTCGCTACAGTCTAGATTATTTCGATTGTAATAGCATATTACAAAGATGTTTAAAAGAAATATACCAAGTATTTTCATATAACGGGGAACATGAAAGTACTTTTCTATTAATAAAAACAACGACTGTAAATCCATCGTTTTGGACATATAATAATAGGAATTGAGCTCTTTAGGGTAAGAAAAAATAAGATTGTGCAAAGGACTTGATTGTAAAACAAGTATGAAATTTAGAGCATAATCTTAGCTTGGTGCACTACGCAGGTGTGCTGCAAAGATAATTATACTTAAATACGTTGAAAACTCCAGACATATCAACAAATGATATTTTAATTTGTAGGTAACGCTATTATTATAGTTAGACGTGCAAATGTGTGTGGAAGTCAGACGTGTGAATGCTGAAAATATACTTGTAAAAATTGCGTGGCTCCCTCTTGCAAATAGGAAAATTAACTTGCCGTGTAAGTTATGTTAACTAATAATTCTATCTTTCCACACTTTTGTTACTATGATAAGATGAACAGTTAAAACAAGTCTCAGTGATTAAAACTGCCTTTGTATAGAAGATCAAGCACTTGTAGATACAGTATTATTGATAAGTAATGTTTTATTGTTGTCTCAATGACAATAGGATATTAGGAACAGTTATTCTCATACACCTCTATATAAAGTAAGTATTCATCACAGAAATAATGTACACTTTCTTCGGCGGCTTCGGCATTTTTAAATATAATGCAATCACGTCACAATCTGCATAATTTCATCAAATGGTTACTAGCTCTGTAATACACAATGTCACCACATCCAACATACAGTCGAAGTTTATGCTATTAATAGCTAATCGAAAATAGACGTGTACATACTCCCAGATTAAGGATTCAATAAACTGCTCCGTAAATAAATAGTTTGCTTGATTTCTGCGGGCAATAACTCGTGTTATGTATATTACCGTAGCATAAATTGCATTTATGAACATATATTTTCTGTTTAAAAGATATATTTCAGTCTATATTTCAACCTAATGAGTATTTTCGTGTATTTCCAATATTCCCCGAGTTTTGCGACGTTTAAAACATGCCAGACAGTCTTCAAAATAACAGCAAAATTGGATTTATATGTTTGGAGATGGGGCTCAATCGCATATCCAGCCCGGGTCCAGTACCCATTCTCAGCGGTCCTGAGCCTGAAAAGAATTGGAGACTTAAAAAGAAACATTCCATCTCTACTTACCATGTTCTGTATGAATGTCATTCTTGCAACATCGAATGTGAGTTCTCCATAGGCAAACTAGGACAGAAAACTAACATCACTATAAATTCTGGTTATCAATAAACACCAATGAAATAATCCTGTTCTGTTACTTAATGACCGTCACAGTTTCATTATTCAGCCCTACTAAAGTAATGGCAGCTGGTTGATATTTGAGTCACAATGTATACATAATTTTGTTATAACACATCATTTCATCTATACAACACAGTAAGCTGTCCGAATTTGGCACTCCAAAGTAATACGAGGTTCATTTATACACAATTTAACTATTTCAGTATTTAAACTCTAAGTAATATAATATGTATTTATACAGATATCAGTTGCGTTTTATATTATTCTTGTGTTTTGTATCGATATATAGTCATAAAATTCACATATATTTGAAAACCATTCCTCTACAACTACTTACTTTCACTGTTGCTGTGTGCAGTATCTGCTCCACATTAAGTTATCTGACGATGACGTAAAAAGCCGCTTCGTAACGAACTAATACTTACATAAATATTGTTGTGGTACATAAATACTACGTATTCAAGTTTTAATATGTTTATGTTCTTCCACGTACCTACGTAATAGTCCATACAACAGTTAAATTCTCTTGTGCTCTCTGACATGCGTCGTCACTAACAAAGAATTATATCTTTGGTCAATTGCGTAAACTAAGTCTGCAAGTTCACTGTGATATCTGAAATAATTACACTTTTAATAGCGAAAGTTAACTGTATGAACCGTACTTGTTTTAATATTGGTTCGGAAAAGACTGATTCTGTGACAAGTGTTCTTAGTAGAAATTATGCAGATGTTGTCTCAACAAAAGCCTCTTGATTTTTTGGCACTGTGTAACACGTGGTCGGTAATACATGCATCAGTGCACACCGATGTCGTGTAATGAACAATATTTTACAGTATTCAAAGAGATTTAATGTTTGAAGCACTGATGGCCAGGATTAGATTGTGATCGCGTAGACCGCGGGAAACTAATGGATGCTCCACAGGACTAGTTAGTGAGGCATGTACGTCACGACAAGTTCTCTTGCCTGAGCGGGAAACACGATGCAGCCAATCGGTTACCCATGTGATGCGTATAATGCTGACTATACGGCAATTGTCCGGATTTTGATATATGGAGGAACTGCAGCTACAACCACATTCTAAGAATTGCACAATAAACTGACTTGACGACAGAGCGTCAACGCATAGCATCGTCACTGTTAACGTGTGTCTCGTGATCCATAACTTTTTGGGGGACAAGCCGTTGTGGGAGACATGGATACACAAACTGAAATAGAAGACACGCAAATTTTTAAGACTCGTGAGACATCACGAAATACGATAGACAACACTAAAACAAAACGCGCAGGCCACAAATCGGAAAGACAGGGCACAGAAACAAGATATTCCTCGTTTCATTTCTTCTGTAATAATTGTCGGCTAATAGTGTCACCATAATCAGAACCAAACGCATGGGGTGATGGGGCATAGAGGGCCCTCCTCCCAAATAGAATTTTTCTACTAGTAACTTGACGAATGGTTGAAGACCCAGTAACACGCTAAATTAAGAAGTTCCTTCAACCCAAATGCCATAGTAGTATCTAAAGTATGCAGAAAAATCGATATTTAAAAAATTGAAACTCTACTAATTGTTATATTACATCAATTACTGCAAAGTAATCATAAAATTTATCCCCAACATACCTAAAGTAAGCATCCCTTAGCCATATCTAGGCCTAGCAGAAATAATAGCAGTTGACCTTTCTGAACAAAAGATGTGCAATCAATCGTTTCCTTAGCTGTCTGGCATAGCCTTTGTTTATATTGATGCAAAACGTATATGCACGCCCGAAGGATATTTGCATGGCCAGTTGTATGTTGCTTGTTTCCGTGTTAGTAAACTAACACCTTTGCTTGTTTACGCACCAGGTAATCAAATAAAACATATCGTGTACCGTAAAGCATTGCAGTAAAAATATAGTTTACCTCTTTCCAGCCCAAATTTTATCAAATTGTGAACAAAAGTATTTCTTTGCATATTTATATTCATAATGATTGGAATAATTATATATTTTTTTCTTTTAGTTTTTGGATGGAGATTTGGGAAGACTTTATATGGCATCATTGGGCAGGATATGTTTACTTCACCGTACCCGACACTTTTTTCAAACTGAATTTTGGAAAATCCTGCAGTGTTCTTTATAATCTTTGGTGAAATTCTTGGGCCGAGAGTAACAGATAAAGATGACGATGCCATATGGCATCACTGGGCTGGAAAGAGTTAAGAGGATATTATAAAGTATTGCAGGATACGAAATGGAAAACTGAATTTTGTATGTAGTTACTGTATGTGGTTATAGCATTAACTATACATAAAAAAGTATATCAACATTATGAAAGTATATCGTTGCTATCATGGTAATTATTTTATAGTGAATAAATAAAGACATTACTCTGAAATAGGTTTATACTATTCTTTTGTTTAAATTACACATTTTTGACTGTATGGTATAACAAACTTATATGTTCTGGTCACCATTACTGAAAACTAGAGATGTCATCACGACATGTACACTTCATAAGCTAACGCCATCACCAGAACTTGACCAGACAATATGATTTTGTGAGGCTGCTACATTCCAATTACTTTGGACAGAAAGACATCTGTCATGCCATAATCATCTTCTGCTTGAAGCATAGAGTAGGTTGTGTGCATACAAATGTACAGTTTTATTCTATCTTGACGAAAGTTTGCACACCTGACATAGAAAACAAAAGAAAGTTCAAATTTTGTAATCCTGTTTCTAAGGGACCAAACTTCTAACGTCTACGTACCTAGACTTACAAACTACTTAAACTAACTTATCACGAGAACAACAGACACTCACACACACACAAAAACACACACGTGTCCAAGTGAGGAGTCAGACCGGCCGCGCAGTCCCTAACATGGCGCCCCGGACTGCGCGGCCATTTTCGCGCGGAACACCAGAAGAAGATGTCCATAAATTTCCGTATGGTGCATGGCAAAGGGTAGTTTCACTTATGAAATATGTATCAAACTCAAGAGTTTGCCACATGTCACCTGTAAACCTACATCTAGCTATCTCTCTCTCGTTCTCGATCCGAAGATTGATTGGCAGCAATTCTTTTCCTCCACACTTCTCTGTTCTCGGATAGCCTCTTCATTTCCAGATATGATTCCACTCCTATATCTCTTTGAATCTGTTTCAAGTACTGCAATCTGGGTCTTCCTCTACCATCCCTTACATAATATTAATTATAAGCTCATTGTGCCTATATAGATGACCTATTAACTTGTCTCTTCTCTTCATTATCGTTCTCACAAGTGCTCTTTTTTCGCCGATTCTTCTAAGAAGTTCTTCGTTTGTCATCTTGACGGTCCAAGAGATTTTCTGCATCCTCCTCCAACACCACAATTCGAATGCTTCTAGTCTTGTCGCAAAGGCAGAGTGTCAAAGTTTCGGAGCCATACAATGCCACACTCCACACATAGCATTTTATAAATGCTTTTTGGATCTCTTCTTTTATATTTCTTGATGTAAGAAGCATCCGTTTATTGTTGAAGGCTAGTTTAGCTTGCGCAATTCTACTTTTTATGTCTGCTGAACTTTTGCCATCCGGTGTGATTTTACTTCCTAATATGTGAACACATTAATTTGTTTCAATGGTACGTCATTAATCTTAATATCAGTTGTAATTTGCTCGTGGCTGCATACCATGATCTCTGTCTTTTTTGTTGATTTTTATGTTATATTTAGCTGGCAGAATCTCATTCATTCTTGATAACGCCTTTTGGAGATTTTCTTCACTCTCTTCAATGGTGGCTATGTCATTAGTAAACATTTTAATTTGTACTCCATTGATCTTAATTCCTTCCATAGACTCTTTACATTCCTTAATTCCCTCCTCAATATACAAGTTGAAGAGCACTGGTGATAAATTGCATCCTTGTCGTACACCTTCCTTTATGTCAGCCTCTTTTATTTCACCATGTATATTTATAACCCCTCTGATTTTTGTAGAGTTCATGTACTATCCGTCTGTCTCTGAAATTTAGAACAACATTAGTCACATTTCCATCAGAACTTGTGACATCTAGCTATATGTATGCATTTATCAATTGTAATTTACCTTCCGTTGCTGATTTTGTCGATCCTTACACCAGTCTTGTATTTTGTATCAGACGATAGAGAACCGAAACGCGTCATACGCACTAAAAATTTTGCGACACATATTTAATTAGTGCCAATGCTGAATGGTCGCCTGCCTCAAATATGAATGTTTTAAATCAATTATCTGAAGAGGAATTTACTTACGGTTCACAATTTGAGAAAATCTACAGTTATCTTCCGAACTTGACGAAAGTTTCCACATTTGATTTTCAAACCAAGAGGAAGATCACTGTATACGTACAATTTAGTATGGAGCCTCACGGAGGTTATTTTATTTAAAGACTTCGATATCAATCTACAGTGTTATTCCAATTTTGAAGTAATTTTGCACATTTGAACTTCCAAGAATGCCGGAGTTGGTTCTGATGCCGCTGGTGAAGCGCTGTTGAACCTAGAACAATGTAGTATGTAAATCGGCCAAAAACGTTCTTCAAAATCCCTCCATTCTAAAGCCTACTTTTACGAAAAACTCGGAAAAAGACACTGTCTCGGGACGAAAGCTTGTAGGGTGCTGTAAAATGTATACCTTATGCGATGGCTGCAAGCGATGTCATCGACCATATTACAGTTCCGCTGACTACTTTCGTTCGTGAGGCAAGGGACAGTGCGGTGAAAAATAGGATGTTAGAGCCTGGTCTCATGATGAACGCATCTGCACCGTTTGTGAAGAAGATAGGATTTAACGTCACGTCGACGTCGTTTTAATTAGAGACGGAACACACGCATGGAAAGTTTTTGTTAGGGATGGTGAAGGAAATCGGCCGTGCCCTTTGAAAGGAACCATCGCGGCAAATGCCCTGAGTGATTTAAGGAAACAATGAAAAACCTAAATCAGGATGGCCGGAGGCGGGACTTAAGCGTCATCATCCCGAATACCAATCGAAATGTTCAAATGTTTGTAATTCTATCGGACCAAACTGCGTGGTCAGCAGTCCGTAGCTTACAAACTACTTAAACCTAGGTAAACTAACCTAAGGACAAACACACACACCCAAGCCCCAGGGAGGACTCGAACCTCCACGGCGAGCAACTGCGCGCTCCGCAGCGAGACGCTTTAGACCGCTCGGCTACTCCACCGCGGCTATAGCAATCCAGTATATTACCATTGCACTCCAATGTTCAAATGTTCAAATGTTTGTTAAGCTTATGGGACTTAACTACGGGGATTGCACTCCCTCGCTCTGTTTCTCAATTTGCACCTTGAACGATAAAATACATGTTTAAAAACACAGACATCAGTTGAACGACAGGAAGACATTGACATTGCTAGAAGACGATCAATTATAAATCAAACAAAAGAAATAAAAGACAAACGCAGCTCGTAACACAGAAACAAGACACAGAAATGGCGAGTTGCTGGCGATTTTGGTAATGAAGGTTGATGCAAAATGGAGTGACAGTGTGTCACTGTGAGTACAACAGAAACACTTATGAAGAGGGAAACATAGCAAACGTGAGTAATCTTAATAAGTAATTATATTTAGAATACCGTAGTGTAAGGCCATAGCATCAGAACTGTTAGAGTTCAATAACAACATACAAAAATGTAAAAGAAAAAAATCGCACTGACGTGTTTTACGGCCCACTTTAAATTTGTAGTTTTATAAGTTTTCGCCAACATTTTGAACCAAAATAATAATCTAAATAATAAAAAATTAACAAATAAGTGTCTGAAACCCTTTTAGCGAAAAAAAATAGCTAGTGGTGGGTTTCGAACCACTGACCTTCAGCGTCACACTCCAACGCATTGCCTACTACGCTACGGATAACAGATGTTGCGTTCTTTAATCTCATACCATTGATGGCCGTTGTTAATTGATGCTAATATGGCATTTGTAGACACCAGATACTCATTTATCATACCAAGAACGATGTGTTTTTGTTAATTCTTTAGTGCGCCATTGCTTTGAAATGACAACGTGTAAGTTACAATAAGAAAATCATCGAATACGCAACGCAAAATAGCGTATACCAGAAAGAGTTCTGGGCGAGAAATGTCACGTGACGTCTGAAAACGAACGATTTTCGTTAATTCAATGGAGGGTGTCAAAACTCGTTATTTTTGGAAATATCTCTGAAACGATACGAGATATGAAAAAAAAAAAAAAAAACATAAGAGAGCAAAGTTGTAGAGAATTTTCTGCTCTACAAATTCCGTTATTCAATTTTCGTGTCAGGTGAATGGTTACGCCGTTATTTTCATTCAAATTTCGAGCTGTCAAGAAACGATCGCAAAGGCCCACATTTAGTGTTACTACCGTAACCTAAAGTGGGCCAATATATTGATACAGTTGACCACTGAAGATGCTTTAAAATAAAGCGAAACCCGTTTGGTCCTAATGAGACTATTTTTTAGAGTTGAAAAAGATGGTCATGTACCCTGTACGAACTGTATAACTGTAATTGCGAAGAAAGAGACCTAAAAACAAAGAAGAAAAGTTTTTATATAATTTCATATTCAAAATCGGTACATAGAAACAAGCACGTATAGCAATGTTACGTTGCGTCAAAATTTCAAAGCATGGGGTCAAGAACTTTTGTAGATATAAGATTTTAGAAAATAACACTAAACAAGAGTCTAGATTAGACAGGGTTTTAACAGAAGATAGATGATGGTGACGGTTTGACACAAGGGAGGGGGGAGACGATCAGGGAGAGCGTGATAAGGAGATAGACAGGGAGGGGCAGGAGGTGGTGATGCGCAGAAGGGGGAGGGAGGAGAGGAGGAGGAGCCGGAGGAGATGCACAGAGAGGAGAATGGACGAAGAGATGGGCAGAGACAGGCCGACAGGGATAAGGGCAGGAGGGAGTGTAGGATGTGTATTTCATTCCGGTCCACAAAGCATTATGAAGTTACAAAAGTTACTTTTTTAATACTAGTAAATGTATTTCCAAGTGGACGGGGGGGCTCATCTTGTATTGCCGCCGCCCCGGGCCTCCGACAACCTTAGTCCGCCACTGGGGGATTGGTTTTCTGTCTACTATTAACGCAGGGACGGCCACGGCGTGTCAAACTGCGCACGTATACATATGTGCTGCACGCGTGCCGCCCAGGGCTCGGCCCGCCTCGCCACTACTCGGCTTTTCTCGGTCTTTCGAGGCACTGCTCGGCACGAACGCAGTGTGTTCACACTGCGCGCCGCGTCGAGCCGAGCCGAAAAAGAGGGGGAAAATCAACTTTTTCGATTTTCAAGTTGTAAAAAATTTTGACGGTTTATAAGACCACGCAACAACGTTTTGTGGAGTTATTTTTTCCTTAAAATCCTTACCTTGCCCGTGAAAAAATAAGGAGTCTACTTTTCATTCCGCGTGTGTTTTTAGTTTTGTAACGCTCCTCACTCGATTTTGATGAAAGTATGCTGTTAAAAAATCTGATTTTTGGACACATGGTAGAACAACATCGTAGCTTTCGTCTAAAACATTCACTATTTTGAAACTCGTAACAGTCGTTTTCAAATGATGCATTTTGTCAAGTATGCGCACTTGATTTACAAATCGTGTATTGAAAAAGTTCGATAGCGGGCAGCTTACTGTTCTATGCATTTTAGACCATACATTACAGGGAGTGAAATTGAGCTAAAAGTACAGAAAAGTTTTTGAAATGGTAGCCGCACTGATATCTACCACCTATCACAAGTAATTTCGAGTTATCTGAGCGGCGTTATTCCGCAGTCGCAAGCCTTCGATCTCGGCGGGTGTTGGACGTAGCGCGAAGCACTGCAGCGCCGAAAAAATGAATTGTTGGCCACGTTTGTCGCTTCCTCGTGATGTGTTAATGATCTGTAACCAGAAAGCAAGTATAAATTATTTTTTCTTGGTTGGCAACCGACTATAGTTGGCAATGTCCTGCTATGGTTTTACATGAGGTCATACTTTATGATAGACCTATGACTGATTTCTTGCCGGCCGCGGTGGCCGAGGTGACTGAGGCACTCCAATCACTGTCAGCACGGCCACTACGGTCGGGGGTTCGAATCCCCCCTCGGGCATGGATATTTGTGTCGTCGTAGTTCATAAGTAGTTTGTAAGTTTAGGGACTGATGACCCTGTAGTTAAGTCCCATAAGCTTAACAAACATTTGAACTGATTTCTTGTCCTCATTACATAATAAATTGAATATATATTTCGTGAATGGAATTAGAAGTTAAGAATAAATTAATGTTAACAGTTACTTTGGTAGATGGACGGAAATAAATTTTTTTCACATTATACCTACTGAGTTTCTAGTTGGAAATGATAAAAGGAAGACGTCCAAAATTATACTGAAATTTATAGGTATTTCTTCACCTAAGTTAGCTATAATCATTTTTTTTATTTTCGCCTTTGTACCTCTCAGAAAAATTATCACAAGGTACAAATAATTCTACACAGCTTGTCCCACATACAAGCAATATCACTCACGCCCGAAATAAAATATTAACATTAAAAATATGTATTACCTCTTCATAAGGGATGTTGCAAGTGGTGGCATACGTGATGTTTATCTGTTTTATGTGGGACACGCTGTACTGTATTTCAACCCACCTCCACTTTCAAAGATCTCAACACATGTCTCAGAATTTTATTATTTATTTATTTTGTTAAGAAGGTGTCTGAGGGAAACTGCATTTCTACGAACATTTTGCTGAATCATCTGCTGACAATATTCTTTGTCTCAATGGTACTTCGATTTTTTGAAATGTTAACTCAAAGAAAAATGCTCTGATATAGTATAGACTCAGAAACTACAAGTCACGTCAGTAAAGGCTGAGAAGCGTGTGCCACTTTATGTCTTGCTGGTTTTTTTTTTTTTTTTTTTTGCTTCCTGGTGGGCTTGTCCCCAGCAACAAGCTATCCTCACCCACAGGCAGCTGAAGATCGAAGGAAACACGGTGGTGACCAAAACTTCTTTACTGCGGACTGAGCCAGCTAACAGTTCACTGATTTTGTTATTATATTTCTTTTGTTGTCGCACTGTAGTGACCTATCGGATTTTAAGCACACAAGAAACAAGTGGTAATGGATTCATCCCATGAATTTCGACTGACATTTAGAAAAGTTTTTCCTTATGAGAACAGCTAAAAAAATTCTGAATTTTGTATTGATTTTACAGACTTAATAGTAATAAAAGAAAAAAATAAACAACATATTTTCACGAGTGTTATTTAAATGAAAAAAAAGCTATCATGCAAAGAGACTTGAAAACACGCTGTAGACGTGAGATACTTGTGCTGCAGAAGCAATACCGTAGCCCAATCGGCTCGCGCCGGGAATATTAAACATTACTAATGTCGTCGGCTCGGCGTGAGCCGGCTGAAGCGGAGTCCTCTCGGCCCGGGCCGAGCCGAGCCGAGTCGGGAGATTAAACTCATTGTTTTTAATGGTACTGTTCACACTGACGGCCGGACCGAGAGGACTCCGCTTCAGCCGGCTCACACCGAGCCGACGACGTTCGGAATGTTTTCATATTTCCGGCGCGAGCCGACTGGGCTATGGTATTGCTTCGGCAGCACAAGTATCTCACGTCTCCAGTTGTTTCCAATACAAATCTCTCTGCTTAATAATTTTTTTTAAATAACCCTTGTGAACATACGTTTTGTTTATTTGTTTCTTTTATTACTATTAATTCTGTAGAATAAATAAAACATTAGCTATTCTCATAAGGAAAAACTATCCTAAACGTCAGTCGAAATTCATGGGACGAATCCATTAACACCTGTTTCTTATGTGCTTAAAACTCGACGAGTCACTACATTGTCAGAACAATAGTATTAAAACTGGAGGACCCATACGAATACTTGGCACCGTTAGTGGAGAGAGAAAAAAAGTTGGGGAAAAGGGAAGTAAAGTTGAATGTTCATGCATAGCTTTCTTCAAAATCAATCAATGCAAGTGTTGAAAATCGCAAATAAAAGAGCTTGATCCGCTGAGTGTTGTTAGATCAAAGAGAACTGCGTACCTTAATTAGAACCGAAGATATCGTGAAACAAACCGTTTAAAATATTCAATGCAAAGTCAGAAGGATACCGCATTTGAATAAAAATAAAGGATTGAGATTCTTAAGTTAATTCTGAAACTTAATGACAAATCTGCGAATGAATACCTTTCGTTTAAAGTCGGATAGAACGGCCTGACCGACTGACTTTAGTTTACGGCAAAAACATCCCCATAAGAAATATACCGAAGGAAATCCGTTTGTCTAGAGAAAGGCGAGAGTTGTGTAAATTCTGATACTTGATGACAAATCTGTGGATGAATATATTTCGTTTAAAACAAAAATGAAGGAAATTGGGCAGGTAGTTGGGTCTGGCCGAGTGACTTTAGTTTTCGTAGATTCTTTTAATATATACAATAACAAAATCAATTAACTGTTAGCTGGTTCGAAGTAAACGGCAATGAACCAGTTTTGGTAACTTCTGTATTTCCTTCGATCTTCTGCTGACAGTAGGTAGGGATTCCTTGTTGCTGGGGACAAGCCCACCAAGAAAAAAAAAAGGAAGAAAAAACGTGAGACACGCTTCTATCCTTTACTAACCTGTCCTGCAGTGTCTAAGGCTAAACTAAATCAGTGTATTTTCTTTCAGTTAAAGTATAAAACTCGAAATGAAAGTATTATAATCCAGACAAAGAAAATTGTCATCAGATGATTCAGTAAAATGTTCATCAAAACTCAATTCCCCTTCGACAGGTTCCTTAAAAAATCGGAAAACAAATATCTGATAGCTGTGTAGAATTCTTTGAACGTGGAGGTGGGCTGAAATATAGTACAGCATAATGCATATAAAACCGGTACACATCACGTACGCCCGTAGGCACCAGTCGCAGCATTTCTTGTAGGGAGGTAACTACGCGTTTTAAATGTCACTGTTCCGTATTGTTTTTTTACTTAATTCATTGTTAATTTAATCTCAGACGAGAGGGTACCGCTTTTATGTGCTACACGCTGTATACAACTATTTTACGTTGTGGTACAACATTTTTCGAAAACTACAAAAGCGAAAATAGGAATATACTTTGTATTAGGAGTAGATGCATCCATAAATATAATTGTATTCTTTTAGCTTCTTTTATCATCGCCAACTAGAATGCCATTAAGTATAATGTTAGAATATTTTATTTCAGTCCATCAACAGTAAAGTCCCAGTTTACATTAACTTTTTCCTCTCTACTACTTGCAAAAATGAAATATATATTTCCACTAATTGACTCGTGTGGAAAAAAATCCAGTTATGACTCTCAAGTATGACTTTAAGTAAAACTGTACCAGATCTTTGTCCATTGTAATCGGTCGCCACCCAAGAAAGATTACTTCATACTTGTTTTCTGGTTATGGATCATTAACACATCACGAGGGACCTACACACGTGACTAGCAAATCAAAATTTTCGGCACTGCAGTGCTGCAAGCTACGCGCGACAGCCGCCGAGTTCGTAGGCTTGCGATCGCGGAATGACGCCGCTCAGATAACTCGCAATAACTTGTGGCCGGCCGCGGTGGCCGAAGAGACTGAGGCGCTTCAGTCACGGTCTGCACGGCCACTACGGTCGGGGATTCGAATCCCCCCCTCGGGCGTGGTTATTTGTGCCGTTATAGTTCGTAAGTAGTTCATAAGTAGTTTGTAAGTTTAGCGACTGATGACCCCGAAGTTAAGTCCCATAAGATTTACAGACATTTGAACATTTTTTGAATTACTTGTGAAAGGAGGTAGATATCGGGGCGACTACTACATCAAAAACTTTTCCATACTTTAAGCTCCATTTCATTCGCTGTAATGTATGGTCTAAAAGGCATAGAACAGTAAGCTGCCCGCTATCGAACTTTTTCAATACACGATTTGTAAATCAAGTGCGCATACTTGACAAAAAGCATCATTTCAAAACGACTCTTACGAATTCCGAAAAGGTGAATGTTTATTCGAAAGCTAAGATGTTGTACTACTCTGTGTTCAAAAATGAGATTTTTTTAACCGCATGCTTTCATCAAAGTCGAGTGAGGAGCGTTACGAAACTAAAAACTCTCGCGGAATGAAAAGTAGACTTTTTATTTTTTAAGGGCAAGGCAAAGCTTTTAAGAAAAAAAAAAAATAAGTTGATAAAACGATGTGGCGTGGTCTTATATACCGCCAATAGTTTTTGCAACTTGAAAATCGGAAAAGTTTATTTCCCCCCTCTTTTCGGCTCGGCCCGGCCGGGCGCGCAGTGTGAACACCCATGCTGTCGGAGTGCGACGACTAGGCGTCAGCCGGCTCGGCGGCCGCGGTGGCCGAGGGGACTGAGGCGCTCCAGTCACGGTCTGCACGGCCACTACGGTCGGGGGTTCGAATCCCCCCTCGGGCATGGATATTTGTGCCGTCCTTAGTTGTAGGTAGTTCATAAGTAGTTTTTAAGTTTAGGGACTGATGACCCCGTAGTTAAGTCCCTTAAGCTTAACAAACATTTGAACATTTGAACAGCCGACCGCAGTGGCCGAGTGGTAGAGGTCAGAAACGGGCCGAGTATGAGCCCGGTCTTGCGGGTTGCATACACTACAAACGCCTCCCTTCAACACCGCTGTAATTGTGCGAGTACAGATGTTGGTTGGTAAAGCGAGCCTATAAAGGCGGTATTACACGACGGTCTGCCGCGAAAGGTATAGGTCTAGCGCGACAGCCATCTAGCGGCGAAACACGTGGAACTACCGCGGAACCGTGATTATTAGCAGACACTTTATCCGCGCGCCTGAATAGGGATCAGTTCTAAACTCCCGTGAATCCGCGCATGCGCACTAGGCAGCGCTAACTTGCGCATGCGCAGAAGCGGATACTGCAGGAAGCTTTCTGCTTGTTATTTGTGTATGACATTCGTAGTTAGAACTGATTTGTGATTTCAGACTTCCGTGTTGCGGTTTCTTCCCGCTTTTTCAGTTAGTAAATTTTCATAAATACATTAGTTAAACAAGAAACATGTTTGCCAGCAGACCTTTATACTAGGTGTTTAAGAAAATGCGTTTTTACATTGGTTGCTTCATACTTATAGAAATGAAATGGAACAGCGAGCCGTTGAGACATTATTATTCAGGCGTACTGGGAGGAAAGTTGATTGTCATATGTCAGCAATTGTTTACTCCTCAATGATATGCGTACAACTTTACAAACAGCAGCTTTTCAAAACAGGTCACGTTCTTCCTCACGAAGTTCCAAATTTCTTGCGGATTTCCGAGACTCAGTTCTTTTATTAGTTGTGAGTATATTCCCCTACCTTCCTTCTTTCCGGCCACAGTCAAACCCAACGTCTGGTTCTCGTCATTATTGTGTCCTTTGTGCGAAATCCTATATAAATGTAAATTTAGACATATACATTTTCAACATAGTGTCGTAATATAAAGCTGTCGCACGGTCTGAGGCTCATGTCACGAATTGCGCGGCCGCTCCCGCCGAAGTTAACGAGTCCTCCCTTAGGCATTTGTGTGCATGTTGTCATCGGCGTAAGTCTAGGAACCGATAACCTAAGTAGTTTGGCAATTACCTACACAAACTTAGAACTCTTGTATAAAACGAAAGTGTTGAGTCTGTAATTCAAAGCAATAGTGACTCAATTCTGTGCTAACTACATAAGAAAAAAAAAGAAATACTTATTAAAAATGACAACTTCACATTAAATAGGAACCGTAAGCTCACAGAAATTATTTAATGAATGAGGTTCCAGGAAATCACAGCTTCCCTCGGGTTCTTGTGTGGTATGAATGAAGGATTAGATGAGCTCTGTTTTCTTCGTGTTTCATGCGCGTTATTGCTGTCTACTGCGCATGGTCGGATTCGCGCGAAGAAATATCCGCCGTGCATCGTGTAATAGGTTTACGTGAAGCAGTACGTAGTTCCAGATAATCACACTTGTGGCGCTGGTGCATAGGCGTACGCCTCAGGTGTATCGTGTAATAGGGCCTTAAGTGCGCTGGCACAGCCGCCCCATCATACTCGCGGGCGGACATGAGCTCCGCGGGTACTCTGACTCCATATCCAATACTCGCTGTCTCCGTGAGCTCGGCGACCATATGTTTGTAATTCATACAAATCTACAGTTTTATTCCGATCTTGATGAAATGTTGCATACTTGATCTTCAAAATATGAGGAATATCACTGGCTACACAATATTCCATGTGGTGGATGGCGAAGGCTACTCTACTTCCAGAATTCGACAAAATCAACGGTTTTCTTACGATTCTGTTGAAATTTTGCACACTTGATCTTCAGATCAAGTATTCATCAGTTTCTTTCTGCAATGTATCGAGACAACTTCATACCTTTGCACTGAAAATCATTTCCACACATTCATGCTATACTCTCAACTCATTCAATAAATTTAATAATTCTTTCAGCTCACTACACTGTTCTCGCAGGTCAAGTGAAACATTTGTCACTCCATATTAAGAAAACAATTCGCAGACGATTTGACATATATTATAGTTTGGTGTAATAAAGGCCCAAATTTATTTTCATTAATGTGTAGCTTCGAATTAAGTGAAGTATTACACGAAAATTAAGAATGTGTTTTTTTCTTAAAAACACAGTGCATAGAGTTTTTGGTACAGTCGATTTTTGATCAAAAGTTGCTGTGTTTGAAATGTAGACAATATTCTGACTTTTCATTTGAAACCGAGCAGAACGATAAATGTTAATTCGTTTTTGAGACACTGGCGCTCCCATTACCATCCCGGTGCATCGGGAATCATGTGGTCATATTAATCCTCAAATTTCATACTCATTTTAGCAATGAAGTTTTGCTTTATTCATTACTGCATTAAAAATATCACCAAATAAATGTATTAGAGTGAATGGAAAATTTTGAAGATGTCAAACTACTACGAAGACAAGTACTGCTCATTTTACATCGGACTGACTAACAGGCAGTTTTCAGAAGTATAATATGGAATTATATAGGACGCAATTGACTTACATGAATGCAATTTTCAAGAGACTTGCAAATGAACCGGAATTGGCGGTATCTTTGAGGTACGGTAGATACTGAAATCTCACAATTGTGTGTGTTTTAACCAAACGAAAGCCTTATTTCATTTATTAATAAAGAATGACCTAGGTTTCGAGTCATAAGCTCATCTTCCAGTAAATAACTGATACAAAAATGACAACCAAGAAAAGATAAACGTACCAACTCCCGAAGATATGGAATGTTGACTTGAGCTTTAAAATTTATCTTTGGGATTCTAACCACATTATGTATGGATTCAAAACTTCTTTAGCATTAATTACAGTAACTATCACAATTACGACAAAATTGGTTGTTGATCATATGATGTTACAATATGTCACTAAACAAAACGGTACAGAGATTAGTACGCAGTAACTGAAAAGCATAATGCACAAATGAAAACAGAACGAGAACTTAAATGTTGAAAAACGAATCACTAGTCTATGACAAACACCTTCAGTCGTAAGGCAATATTGTTCGGACAGCCAATAATCTGTGGACTGGGCGGTCACTCTCGCCGAGGGTTCGAATCCTCCCGCAGAAATGTGTGTGTGTGTGTGTGTGTGTGTGTGTGTGTGTGTGTGTGTGTTTTGTTCTTAGTGTAAGTTGGTTTAAGTAGTTTGTAAGTCTATGGACTAATTACTATAGCAGTATGGTGCAATAGTTTTACATACATTGTAACTTTTTGAAAAACCGACAGTAGTGCCACTTTCGATACAGATCGTACGGCAGGGTGCTTGCCCACTCCCTGCCTCCCCTTTCTGCCTGCCTGTGCCTCAGCTGCAGCGACACGCAGCCCAGCGCAGGTGCAGGTAGCATCAGCGTCGTGTCCACTCCCAGTCTGCGCGGCCCCATTAGACTGCGCTGTGCCGCCGCCCGTTTGTTTGCCTCCGAGCACAGAGTAACACATCTGTGCTCCGAGTCAGGCTCCGAGTCAGCCACTGTGCTGCTTGGTTGCGCACGTGGGACGTAGAATGAAACATTTCCATCACACTCCTTAGCGACGGATATTAAAGCGCGTACTGTCACAGTATTACCCGTTCAACTTATAATGGCCATTTCAGCTGAAGGCGCTTCGAACTGTTGACTTGTTCTATCATTATTTCGTATGGCGTACGGGCGTTATAATTACGCTCATTCAAAATGTTCAAATGTTTGTTAAGCTTGTGGGACTTAACTACGGGGTCATCAGTCCCTAAACTTACAAACTACTTATCTACTACCTTATACTAAAGACGCCACAAATATCCATGCCCGTGGGGGGATTCGAACCCCCGACCGTAGTGGCCGTGCAGACCGTGACTGGAGCGCCGCAGTCTCCTCGGCCACCGCGGCCGGCTAGGCTCATTGGTATATATGCAACAGATAATAGAACTGTATATTCTGTTACCTCATTCTTGAACTGAAATGCAATAGAAATGAATATTAAGAATATAAATGTATTGTTTTACGATAAAACACTGCTGCAGCATGTTTGCAAAGAAAAAACATTAAAGTCGTTTTTAATATATTCTTCTAAAGGAAAAATATAAGAACTAAAAAAAAAACCTGTAATGTTACTATGGAATAACTGGAGCGAATGCATACTACATTATCTATTAATATATTTTTCTACAGAAAATTGTACGGAATTAAAATAAAATTATTTTGCAATGTAAAATTTGGTTTTGCGGGTAGCTGATAAAAACACATTTGCTGTTAATACTAAAATCTAAGAAATTAAAATGAAATTAAAATATTGAGGTACAGGCTAATAACTAAAACGAAGATATCCCCGCTGGCAGGATGGACGCTGGTGAAGATTTGTCATTCATCCTGCTGAGCCTTAGTTTGAGTGGTCGATGAAAAATGAAAATTATTTAAGTTTTCCTTATAAATGTACTTTGTGGCGACGTATATTTGTGCGATACCTATCCATTTCAGCAAACGCTCAGATAACGTAGCCGCACTGTGACAATAGCGTGAGTGTACAATGCGGCCGGCCGTAGTGGCCGAGCGGTCTGCGGCGTGACAGTCACGGTCTGCACGGCAGCTGCGGTCGGAGGTTCGAATCCCCCCTCGGCATGGATGTTTGTGCCGTCTTTAGTATAAGCTAGTTCAAAAAAAATGTTCAAATGTTTGTATAGTCTATGGGACTTAACTACGGGGTCATCAGTCACTAAACTTACAAACTACTTATGAACTACTTACGAACTAGGACGGCACAAATATCCATGCCCGAGGGGAATTCGAACCCCCGACCGTAGTGGCCGTTCAGACCGTGACTGGAGCGCCTTAGTCCCCTCGGCCACCGCGGCCGGCTAAGCTAGTGCCGGCCGCGGTGGCCGAGGTGACTGAGGCGCTCCAGTCACGGTCAGCACGGCCACTACGGTCGGGGGTTCGAATCCCCCCTCGGGCATGGATATTTGTGCCGTCCTAGTTCGTAAGTAGTTCATAGGTAGTTTGTAAGTATAGGGACTGATGACCCCGTAGTTAAGTCCCATAAGCTTTACAAACATTTCAACATTTTTGCTAAGCTAGTTCATAAGTAGTAAGTTAAGGGACTGATGACCCCGTAGTTAAGTTCCATAACCTCTACAAACATTTGAACATTTCTGTAGAATGCGGATCCATGTGCGTCGACCGTGTACTGTCGAGTGTGCAGGATGCCTTCTGCCCTCTCTGGCCGTAAACAACGTTTGGTTCATGGCGCTGCCGTCGGTAATTGTAAAGTGACCAGGAAGTACTAGTCACAACGTAACACGGCAGTTGAGTGCCCGATCTCGCTTTGTTGCGTATCACTGGCAGAGCGAAAATGACCGACTCTAAATGTTCAGATGTTTGTAAATCTATCGGACCAAACTGTGTGCTGATCAGTCCGTAGCTTTCAAACTACCTAAACCTAGGTAAACTAACCTAAGGACAACACATACACCCATGCCCCAAGGAGGACTCGATCCTCCACGGTGAGCAACCGCGCGCTCCGCAGCGAGACGCCTTAGACCGCTCGGCTACTCCACCGCGGCTGACCGACTCTAGCGATGACATAGCCTCTGATGAATCTGTTAGTTGTGAGGCCGTAGAGGATGAGAAAAGAAAATTAAATGATGGAGTGTACGTACTTGCAAATATGCTGAAGAAGAGAGTGGCGCCTGGGAAACGTTAGACGCTGTAGCGAACGCTGCAGATGGAAAATGCACGAAGTATGTACAGTGCAGAGAAAACGGTTGTATTCTTGTCTATTCTACCTCTTCCAGGACAAGACTTATATGTTCTGTCGAACAAAAACACAGGCCACGAAGCGAAGTGTGGAGTAAGCTATCCCCTTAACGAAACAAAATCTTATACATGATGGTACCCCTGTTATGATTTAGTAGAATTCGTAAGTGAAGTAACTTCCGCCATGTACCAGACGCATCTTATGTAGACAGTGACCTTCCGCTAGAGTTCTTAAGTACCCTCCGCCATGTATCACACGAATCTTACGTAGACAGTGATCTTCCGCTAGTTTTGAATGTCAAGTGTGTGAAATTTCATCAAAATCATAATAAAACTTGAGATTTTATAGAATTCTTAATTGAAGTACCCTCCGGCATGTACGACACGAATATTACTTAGCCAGTGACCTTCCGCTAGTTTTAAATGTCAAGTGTGTGAAATTTCATCAAGATCGTAATAAAACTTTAGATTTTATAGACTTTTACCTGACGTACCCTCCGCCATGTACCACACGAATCTTACGTAAGCAGTGACCTTCCGCTAGTCTTTACGTCCAGTGCGCGAATTTTCATCAAGTTAGAAATAATACTATAAATTTTGTAAACTATGTACTGAAGTATCCTCCGCCATCCACCACGTAAATCGTATGTAGGCCGTGACCTATATTTTGAATGTCAAGTGTGCAAATTTCATCAAGACCATGATGATAATGTAGATTGTAAGAAATTCTGTAACTGAATCACCCTCTGCCATGCACTACACGAATCCCTGCAAGAGTGACCTTTCTCTTGTTTTGAAAGTAATGAGTGATCATTTCATCAAGTTTGGAATAAAGCAGGTGTAAGTAATACAAAATCATAGGTAATTATCTCGTGGAAGTTGTATCTGCGCGCCTTCTGTTAAGAGTCACAGGCTGGGCTTGGATCTCCAGGCTCGTCTCAGCTCGTCTAGCCAGGCCCGTTGTACCCGTAGGCTCGCCGGCTCGGCCCACTGTACCCGTTGCGCCCGCCGGCCTCCGCGGGCTCCGTGTAACCGACAGCGCGGCTCGTGAGTCTGCTGCTGCTGCGGGTACCGCCAGGCCCGGTGATGGCGGCGAGCCGCGTCGACAAGCCCACGAGCGCAGCGGGCCGAGCCGGTGACGTCATAAAGCCCGCTAGTGGGTTTTAAGCAACATTTCCAAGCCCGTTTCGGATCTCTACCGAGTGGTCTGCGGCGCGCCAGTCACAATCTGCTCGGCCGCTACGGTCGGGGGTTAGTATCCCCCTCGGGCATGGATGTTTGTGTCATCTTTAATATAAGGTAGTTGATAAGTAGTTTGTAAGTTTAGGGACTGATGACCCCGCAGTTAAGTCCATTAAGCTTAACAAACATTTGAACATTTGAATGGAACACACCCCCACAAAGAGGCGGTCTAGTGACAACGTCACGAGCCTTCGGAAATGTATGGGAATTGCAATTTTTCTTTCGAAGAGAAGGATGAAAATTCTCAATGTCTATTATACAGTCGCATGTTCGCCGGGCACCGCAAATATGCAATACAACGGCATTATAACATCACACACAAAGAACTTAATGATTTAGTTGGGGCTGAAAGATCATACAAGTTGGCGGAATTAAAAAGACGTAGTGTTACGCAGCGAGACTGACCGTACGTGAGTTTCCCTTACAAATCTTTGTGTTTCTGATGTTTGTATTTGTACATATTTGTTGTTAGAATTCAAATTTAGAGTTCACTCAATTTTTATTTCCATTTTTTAGCCTGCAACAGAACGTAGCGACCTGTCTTTAAGAACAAGCTACAAAATAGCGTTCAAAATTGCAAGAGCGAATAAGCCTTTCAGTGATGGTGATTTCATCGAGGAGTGTAATGTTGAGGCAGCGGAACTCTTGACGCCACTGGAAGTAAAGACGTTTGGTGAAATTAGTCTTTCCCGACAGACAATAGCTCGCCGCATAGCTGGCATTGCAGCGGATGTCTACAGGCAGTTAATTGATAGTGTCAGCAAGTTTATTGCATTCTCTATTGCTTTGGACGAGTCGACCGACTTTTCGGACACAGCACAACTAGCGATTTATGTTCGTGGAGTCGACACAAATTAGCACGTGACGGAAGAACTGTTAGATTTAGTACCAATGAAAGACACTACGAGGGGTACCGACTTGCTAAAAGCAGTTGAAGAGGCAGCTGAAGCAGTTGGCCTGAATTTGAAAATGTTAGTTACAGTCACCACGTATAGAGCACAAGCAATGCGAGGGACTCAAAATGGGCTTATAGCATTGTTGCGTAAAAAACTAGAACGATCGACAGAAAATTTCTACGGAATTCATTGTTTTGTACACCAATAAGCTCTTTGTGCTAAATATGCAAATTCGGAGCACGTGATGAAGTTGGTAGTCACCATAGTAAATTTTTTGAAGTCGCATCGCTTAGTACACCGCCACTTTCAAACGTTTCTCATGGAACTGAACGAAGAGTACGGAGATATTATTTACCACTGCGAAATACGTTGGTTAAGTCGAGGGGCATGCCTTCGGAGATCCAAAATGGATTGCAGACCTCGCCTTTTTAGTTGGTCTGACTGCACTCTTTAACTCAATAAGACTTTGCAAGGTGAGAAACAGCTTATTTCTGATCTGATGGAAAAAGTGGATGCATTTGAAAAGAAAATCGCATTGTGGAAGGAACAACTCATGACAAAGAATGCCGCCTATTTCCCTACGCTCACTAAAGTCAGAGAAAACGCAAATTTTGACGAATTCGTTTCTGTGTTGGAGGAAATACAGGCACAATTTTCTAAACGTTTTCAAGAGACTGCTAGTCTGACATCTGGTTTTGAACTATTTTCTCTAGACTCTTTGCCGTTACAGTTGAAAGTGCTCCTGCGCATTTGCAAATGGAATTGATCGATCTGCAGTGTAATTCCCGTTAAAAGGACATTTACGTTAAAATTGTCCAGGAATTTTACGAAGGTTTTCCTCGGAAACATTTACCCTGTCTCCACAATGAGGCTGCAAAGTTATATCAATGTTTGGATCGACATGCGTGTGTGAAAGGTTTTTTTTCGATCATGAATCTAAATAAGTCACGATTACGTGTCAGTCTTAGTGACGAAAATATGAAAAATTCAGAATGAAAGTTTCACTTTGCAGCGGAGTGTGCGCTGATATGAAACTTTCTGGCAGATTAAAATTGTGTGCCGGAACCGGGACTCGAACCTGGAACCTTTGCCTTTTGCGGGCAAGCGCTCTACCACTGAGCGTCGGGATAGCTCAGTGGTAGAACGCTTGACCGCGAAAGACAAAGCTCCCGGTCTGCCAGGAAGTTTCATATCAACGCACTCTTCGCTGCAGAGTGAAAGTTTCATTCTGGAAACATCCCTTTGGCTGTGGCTAAGCCATGTCTCCACCATATCCGATCTTCCAGGAGTGCTAGTCTTGCAAGGCTCGCAGGAGAACTTCTGTGAAGTTTGGAAAAGTAGGAGGCGAGGTATTGGCAGAATTGAAGTTGTGGGGCTGCACCGTGAGACGTGTCGGGTAGCTCAATGATAGAGCGCTTGTCCGCGAAAGGCAAAGGGCCCAGGTTCGAGTCCCAGTTCCGGCACACAATTTTAATCTGCCAGTAAGTTTCATATGAGGAACTGTCTGCTTTTGTCTGTGTTCCGTCAGTTTGTCCCGGATATGAACTTTATTATATTTACAGCGAACCCAAAATAATTAAATTAATGGTGAAAATTTTGTTGTATTTGTTATATGTTTTGTTGAGAATTGTAGTTATTGAAAATTCTGTACAATAGTTCCAGATAATAAAATTTGCTTGTTTCACATGTAGTTGGAATCACTTACTCCACATCATACTGCATGCTGTAGACTACTTTTACGTCCATTTCTATATCTCAGCTTAAATGTTGTAAGAATTTTACGAGTGACGATGTGAGAAGCACGATATTGTTGGTGCAATGCATTTTCAAACTCAGCGTTATTGTCATTTTTCTGTAGGTGTACAAACAGCCAACAAAGGCTCAGTATTGCTCAACTTGATGTGTTATACTGAGCTTAATATTTTCAAATGTCGTAATATGAAACTAAGCTACATGCTAGGGCGGTGATCCTTACGCGAATGCACTGTCGCATGCGGCGTGGTTGTAGTTCCGCGCATGCGCGCGCAGTCAGCTGGCGTGGTAGTGGGGGACGTGTGACGTCAGAAGGGAGCGATCCGCACGCGTATAAAGCCGGGTCCACACGCAACGATCTGTCTGCACAAATGTCTGTGCAAATGTCTGCGCACAACAATCGGTGCGTCCGACATCTTTCGGTGAAAAAAGAAGGTAGTACAGATTGCAATCTGACTGGCAAACGAATACGATAAGCTTTTTTACGAAGTTTATGTTTGTCAACGATAGAGGAAATCTTTTTACGGACACTATTTGCAACGGGTCTTAGAAAAGTGCAAACAAACCACAATAAACAGAAAAGGTCTAGGCATTGGCTGCTTAAAAGGAGGCAGTTGTCACATGTGATTCTACATCGTGAGTTGAAGTGCAAACCCGATGCCTGGCTTAATTATTTGCGAATGAATGTGGAAACTTATGATTATCTTTTGACACTGGTAACTCCTCGCATAATACGTAAAGCCACTTGTATGAGGAGATATATTTCTCCACATGATTGGCTGACAGTTACATTAAGATACCTGGCCACAGGAAGGACCTACAAAGACCTCGAATTTTCAACAACAATTTCTAAACAAGCATTGAGTTAAATCATTCCCAACACTTGTGAAGCTGCCCAGAAGAATGGTTTCATGAAGGCAAGAAAGTAGGCCTACCTTCCAACAAGATACAAATAAAATTGTCAGAGGTTTAGATATCTTTGAAACACTGTACGCCTACTTCACTTTATATTATATATGTGGCCAATAAGCAGCAGCTAACTTTGTTTCCCAGTCGGAATTTTCAGTTTTCAGCCATTTTCATCCACTGTCAACATAGTAAACAGACTAAAAAAGTATACACTGAGACAGATTTGCAGCGATCTCCTGTCCACACGTTCCAACTTGTCTGCGTAGATGTGATTTGAACCCACAGATTTGAGCAATTTTGCTCAAACCTCCAACTCCAACTTCCAGGTTTGCGCACATCTCATATATGCGCAAATGTGCTGTCCACACGCAACGATTTGTGAGGTGTGCGCAGACATTTGCGCAGACAGATCGTAGCGTGTGGACCCGGCTTTAGAGCTAGGCACGCATGTATGCACACGTGCCGTGTTCTTGGCCGTCCCTGTATTAGCGTATTCGGTACCAGCTGAAAATCCGGCGTTGCCTGGGTACTTTTTTGTTGTAGTCTTACATTACTCGATCTTTCCTTTCCCTTTTTCTCTTTGTCCACCTTTTCTTTCGTTCACTCTCTGTTCATCTCCTTCTCCCCCCTCCCCCCCCCCCGCACTCCTACCCCTTAGGCCAGTCGTCGTAGAAAAAAAATGGCCTTAGGTCCAAAAAAATTGCGGGAAGCTGAATTTTTGGTATGTTGTTAGGACATATTAGAGTAGTATTAAATCAAGTTTGCAGCTTCGAAATCCTTTAGCTTAACTTTTAAGA
This sequence comes from Locusta migratoria, assembly GCA_026315105.1. Taxonomy (NCBI): domain Eukaryota; kingdom Metazoa; phylum Arthropoda; class Insecta; order Orthoptera; family Acrididae; genus Locusta; species Locusta migratoria. Next base: position 442,853,063 of record CM048755.1, on the reverse strand, counting down.
GCCGAAAAACCTCGAAATTTTCGGACTTTTTTCTGGTTTTGGCTTATAACTCGTGAAGGGTGGTTTTTTGACGAAAAGTCACTCACACCTCTATTAATGTAGATAAAATATTCCAAAATTTAAGCCTAACCGCAGCTCTGTAAGTCCAATAGTTCCCGAGATACTGGACTTCAAAAACTGACTTATTTCTCTAAAAAGTTCAAATTTTCGATTTTAGTCATCTTTCGGCTAGAATATTGGCTCTAATGATCATCCCACGGGGAAAGTCATACAAAAACAGTTATAGAGCAGTTATTTAGCTTTAATCTAAGTACTGAACGAAGTCCATAGGCCCAACAGATTTCTAGTTATCGTTAAAAAACGAAAAATTGGAAAAATAGGAGTATTCAATAAATTGATCCAGACGAATTGCAGTCCTCTTATATGTTTAAAAAAAGGAAGAGTTACTCATTGACGATGATAATTAACGCATTTTATATAAATAGGATTTTTTCAACACTGTTTTCAGCAAATATTGAACTGAGAAGTTCCTTGAGTCACTTCCTTTCATTATGGCACCAACGGCCCCCATGAATGACATTATGTGGTGAAACCCTCCAAGCCTCACCACTATGTTGACAAGCTGAGGTTGCTGGTGGCTCTCCACAATGTCTCGGGCTTTCAAGTACAGTGGTTGATCGTAGGTCACAAAACATGTTTCCTGACCGTAAATGCTTGTTCTTTAAATGGCTTCCAAAAGTTATGTTAAAACAGTGTCGTAGTCGGTTCGGGGAGTATGGATAAAATAGAGATCCTGGGATGCCTGGCATGTTAGTTGCTTTTCCAAACAACCACAGCAGGTGTGGGGATTTTGGCAAAATGCCATCAGCGGTTTTCACTTCGTTAATTGAAATGGATGACAAGCCAGATTACTTTCTCATAGAAGAATGTTTAACATGTGTGGCAGTGTGTGAACCTGATAGACTCTGCAGAAACAGACTTCAAACGTAGTTTGTTTATTGCTGAGTGAACGGATGAGTGAGGGGTCATGATCATTATACCACCCATTTCATGGAACGTATTTTCTGATGCCTCTGCGTCTTTTAAAAAGGCACCTGACGGGGGATATTGAGTAGTGTCAAATGTTTGGGAACGAATGTCTTGCAGGATAATCTCTGCTGCAGCTTTGACAACTCTTAGTAGGGACGCTAAGTCTTTGATTGTACCACTTTTCATAAAGAATGTTTTGTCCAATGTTTGTGAACATCAAGACTGCCCTGTGATACGGACCAACCTCCATATCGCTTTTTTAAATGAGCTTGAATACTTGCAACTACTGGTTTGTAATCACATGTGAAGTCCTCTGCAATCAAGTCACATATGGAAAATTGGTTTTCCTCTCTTGTTTCTGCAAGGTATGCATATATACGCTTCATACCTTCGATAAGGAAGGAATGTTCAGGACGCCCTCTTCTACCTCCTGCACCAGTAGATCGCGACAAGGAGTGCAATTTTACGTAGCAATGTTTATGGTACTTATCCTCAGCAGCAACAAGTTCACTTATACATGAAAGACGCTGAAGAATGTGTTGTCCCCATTCATCAGCTTGTCTAGCTTTTTCCACTATCGATTCTTTCACTTCCAGTGTTTCCCCTTGGAGTTCATACTGTAGATATTTGGGCAATTTTATCTGCTTCTCGAAATATTCCTTGGAGAATTTTTCACCTCAAAGGAAACAACAGTCTCCAATGATGTGACGCCTTGAATCCGACGCACGTCTCAGCCTTTCCCCTCGCGAAGACGATGGTTGAGCAGTTCCACAGTTTACCTCTTCCTGCATGCGTCATGTTCGGTCACTTCGTTTAAACTGCACAAAAACCTCATGTCCCTTCCAAGCCCACGTTTCTGACTGACTTATCAGCGTCTAAATTCCGCGTTTTTTCACTGTCACTGTTCCCTCTCCAAGCACTTCCGGACGACCCCGAAATAAACATGCGACGGGGGTAGCTCCGACATATTGTAAAACAGAAAGTATTTAAAACACCACCACGATCGAGATTTAGACGATTTTTGTTTGAATTCTTCACAGATCCGAATACGGCCGTTTCTAAGGACAGACAGGGTGTAGTGGGGAAGACCTCGGAGACAAGAAGTTTGGGAGGGAGGGCAGAACACCAGCTAAGTCACCACTCTCAGTGAGGGGGGAGGGGGGTGGGAGTGCCTTCACACAGCAAAAGGCCTCGCTGCGAACGAAAGTCCCAATCTCTTAATGGCTGACCAATACCCACAAAAGGAGAGGCTTTCGTTTTTTACAGAAATACCTACATTCACACAAATATATTGGTTTGCACTAACGCATAATTACACCTATTTATATACAATGCGTTAAAAATCATCATCAGTGAGTAATTCCTCCTTTTTCTTTAACATATATAGGATAAGAGGACTGCAATTCGTCTGGATCAATTCATTGGATGTAGGTAACTCGGAAAAAATAAAAAATAGTCCGATTTTTCCAACTTTTCGTTTTTTAACGATAACTAGAAATCTATTCGGCCTATGGACTTCGTTCAGTACTTAGATTAAAGCTAAATAACTACTCTATAATTTTTTGTATGAATTTCCCCTTGGGATGATCATTAGAGCCAATATTCTAGACGAAAGATGACTAAAATCGAGAATTTGAACTTTTTGGAGAAATAAGTCAATTTTAGAAGTCCAATCTCTCGGGAACTATTGGACTTACAGAGCTGCGGTTGGGCTTAAATTTTAGAATATTTTATCTACATTAATAGAGGTGTGAGTGACTTTTCGTCAAAAAACCACCCTTCGCGAGTTATAGGCCAAAACCAGAAAAAAGTCCGAAAATTTCGAGGTTTTTTGGCTCTTAAAAGTTAAGCTAAAGGATTTCGAAGCTGCAAACTTGATTTAATACTACTCTAATATGTCCTAACAGCATACAAAAAAATCAGCTTCCTGCAATTTTGTTGGACCTAAAAATACATGACGACTGGTCTACCCTTCTATGTAAATCTGTTAACTTTGTTGAATAGTTTTCGGATATCCTACCGGGTTGCATCGTAATTCCTCCACGATATTTCGGCAATCGCATACGCTGCCATCTTCGGGTGGTTACTGCTGAATGCTCTGCTCTCCTCTCGGCGCCCTATATACGTTTGCCGCTACCCCTCCAGCGCTCCTCTCCTGCTGCTATTGGTGGGGGAAGCTGCGCCCGGGTTCGACCTCTGGCCTTCAGTCTCCGCGCTGCTGTTGTCGCGCGCGGACCTTGATCCTTGGAGGCAATTCTTCCTCTCCGAGCACATTCCAGGGTGCCAAGCTATACTGAGTTGGATGCCGCTATCTTTATTAATCAGACCATACTTAAAGCTGATTTCGATGGCCTCTTTCGTAACGCAATTCCAAAACGAGTAGGACTGCCTGAATACTTTTGTCTTCTCGTACTCCATGCTGTGGCCAGTGTTTATACAGTGGTCGGTCACGGCAGATCTAGTTGTCTGGCGTAAGTGAGTGTGTCGTTTGTGTTCACGGCACCTCTCTCCTACCGTGCGGACTGTTTCTCCGATGTATGATTTGCCGCACTGGCAGAGAGTTTCGTAGACGCCTGAATTGAGAAGGCACAGATCATCTTTAACTGAACCTAGGAGCAGTGGCGGATACAGAATTTTTTCTGGGGGTGGGGCACAAGGCTGACGACTGACGAGGGTGAACATGTCCATACCTTGTGATCCAAATTTTAAAACAACTTCCCCACACAATTATATATATTACAGTCATTGTCACATATAACAGCTATAGGAAACACACAAAATGTTTTAAAGCCACAGTCGCATCTTAGAAAAAACTTTTTAATATACTTCCATCTAACTACCAATGCACTATGAACGTATTTTAAAATACCCATGCTGCCCTACATGTTCCATGGACGGCATTGAATTAATTTCCCCACAATGTCACTTCCTTTTCCTTCCTAGTGGTAGCGTGTTTTTTTTTTTTTTTTTTAATTCCAATGTGTTCCGATAGTCAAATATGGCGAACAGCTGTTTATTCAGACGGCACTTTCATTTGTTTCTATTGCCAACATAGTCGAAATATATCGTACCTTCTCCTTTTCTCCAGGTTAGCAACCGAGAGGTGTATCTGGCAATGACAAACGCAGTGCACTTAACGAACACAGTTAACTGAACGTTAAAGGCATCTTCTCGGTTACTAAACAGAAGATTAACGAGAGACGGACGAATCGGCCCTAAGTGTGCACGATTTCGACAAGAGGGGGAATAAAACCGCAAATTTTCTCTACGTTCGTTGGTAAAGTACCCTCTGCCATGCACCGTAAAAAGTTTTATGTAGACAATGACTTTCCTCTCGTTTTGAAGATCAGTTGTGCAAAGTTTCATCACAATCGAATGAACGCTAAGGCAGCTCAGAAAACACGAACAAACATCATAAAAATATACCAATTTCCTGCTATTTTTATAGCTTTTTATTATATTGTGATGGATCCATTTCAGCTAAATTGGCGTTTTCAGACCATCTGCGAAATATACATAAAATTTTTATACAATAGTCACCGTTTTGTTTTTATGTACATATAGTTTTGTGATAGGCCTTTATTATGTATAAATTTTGTACTTACGTCCATATGAGATGAGTGGGCAAGGTCACGTTGCCATTAAACAATAAGGTGAGCTTTGCTGTCACTCCTATCTTTCGTAATATTTTATTTGACGTTTTATCAATGGATTTAACAGTTTTCTGTTTTGGCAGCTGGCCAAAGATGTTATATTTTGAAAGGTAAGTGTGACAACAAAACGCATCTAATAGGTATATGGCAGTGTGACCTCGCCCACTGATGTGATATGGACGTAAGTACAAAATTTATACATAAAAAAGGGCCCATCACTAAAAGTATATGTACATAAAAACAAAACGGTGACTATTACGTAAAATGTATATGTATATTTATGTTTGTATATGTATTTTATGTATATTTCGCGGATTGTCTATAAATGTCATATGTATATGTATGTTATGTATATTTCACGGGTTGTCTATAACTGGCATTTTAGCTAAAATACATCCATCATAATATAATAAAAAACTGTAAAAGTAACAGCACATTGGTATATTCATATGATGTCTCTCAGAGAAATTTTCTACGCTTCGGTCTCATTGGATCGAAAATAAATATTCATTTTTACATATTAGAAGATTTATTCGTCTAATGCTTTCAATAGTATTACTGTGAATCCAAGCCATATCTCATCTATGATTAGACAGTGTGGAAAGAAAGGTGGCAGTTTCTTAGAAATCCATCAGGTGAGTATTGGTCTGCTTTTTTCAATAGATATATTTTGCGTTAATTTTTTGTGGGTCTAAATGTTATGGTATTCAGTCTAGCTCACTAATCCACATATCCATCATGATGATTTATGTTTGATCTACGTATTTGTTGGTAAGAGGTCAAGTGTGTTTTCGTAACCATGTACAGTTGGAGTAGGCTCATAAGCTAATTGCTCAAAATAATTTTCTGTGAAAGTATTGATTAAACTTTCGGAGGTTGTTTTATGCATACCACATGTAGTTTGGCCAACATACAGAAGATAGACTGACGTCACCAACAGCTATAAATGTATTAGTGGAGTACGTTTTAAATATGATATTCAATGTTGTGGCAATATCATCTGATTTATGAAGGTTGTGAGAGGAGCCCATGTATCAATTTTTACCTGTTGCCAAGTATAATCTTTAGTCATACGTACTCACAGGAACTATGTAATTCAGTTCCACGACAAGACACATAATGTATACCAGCAGCAAACACGCCGCTAGCAGATTTCTTTCATCTGTGCTCTACGAACAATCTTACACGTTTTGTAAAATTTTCAACTGGAATTATCTCAGACCATAGCCATCTTTCAGCACCTTTAACGATTTGATATTCAATGAAATTGATGAGTTTTGTAAGAGTAAGTACTGCTAAATTCGGGAAAACTTACATATCTGAACGACTTCTTTCTGGTAATGGATTTTGGAATTATAATTGTGGTAAACATTCAACATACTTGGTTACTACACGGAACACGCCCTGTAACTTAATTAAACTGACGTAAACAACGCAAAATCCGATCCTTTTATTCAGTTAAATGGAGTAGCCGCTACAACAAAACACGACTTTCTGATTCTAATATAAATCATAATACATACGATAATGCATTGATCCCGTTTCCGGCTTCCATTAGGAACGCTTTTATATGTGTAGGGGCCTTCTGGAACGATGGCGTAAAGAAAAAGGATTCAGTGCGGCTACTTAACGCCGCCTGAAACCAGTGGTTAGCGCTATGGGAACCTGTAAGTACGTGGAGGAAGGGACTGTGTCCACCATCTGAAACGCTGTTCTCGTTGTCAGCCAGCCAAGTCCCCACAACTGCAGCTGGTCTACAGCGAACATTAAGCAATTTCAAAAATGTTCAAATGTTTGTAAAATTATGGACCTAACCGCAGTGGTCTCGGTCCCTAAACTTACAAACTACTTAAACTAACTTATACTAAGTACAACATACACCCATACCCCTAGGGAGCCCTCGAACCTCCGACAGGAACTGCCGCCTTAGTGCACGCGGCTATTCCGCGCGGCAAGAAATTTGAAAGGCAGCCATCATGGTGGTAAACCATGGCGCATTAATTGTAGGGTCATTCTATGACAATTCAAAGTAACATTTTTAACCTGACCATTTCAGATTTCTTTCAAATTTGGTACATTCAATGACCCAGATAATAGATGGAAAAATACCAATTTCCAGGGCTGTATTACAACTGCGGAGAAAGTTACAGGTCAGGAAAGTTTGGAATTTGTGTGAAATTTACATGCGTCTGTCTCAACATAAGACTTTATTTCTGGTTCTAATTAAGTTACAACAATGAAAATGGTACCATTGCAAAGCTAATGAATAGACCTTTACACTGATATGCCACATGGCAGGTTTCTGAATATTTTTATTCTAAAGGTCATTGACCTTGACTATTTTCCTTCAATATTTCAAATCACCCCATCTTCAAATTTTCTGGAAAAAATATATTTTATTGTTCCATTATGTTACTACAAATATGATAAATATCAAGATGGCACACGGGGGGTCATTCACAAAAAATTATTTTGTCATCATCAATACACTACCGAAATGAAGAAGGTAACTCACATATATAAAACACAAATTATGATAACATACAATCCATAAGTAATATTCTACAAAAATGTAGTTTGCATTATTATAATGGTATGTTGAACCATTTACATTACAATTTTAATGAAAAGGCAATGAAAAGTGATTACATCTCTCCTCACAATTCTCCAACTAAATTATTAATGTTCGCCAGATCTGATGCAGGGAGATTGTATGTCCTTCCAGTTGGTGTCACTGGATCGACTCTTGTGATAATGTCACATTTTCTGATGAAACAAGTGTCTGGTTTGGCAGGAAACACAAATGACGGAGACGGTTCATGTGGATGCAAGAAGTTGACCTTTACTTCATTCTTCACAAATGATTGTGATTGTCATACATTCAGACAACAAATCCATGTATATCTGTTAACAGTATTTCATTCGCCATAGCAATCACTGACTCTTCTCTACTCAGTGAAAACGCAGAATATGTCTTCGTCCTTACTAAACCTTTGTAAATAGGTATTACACAATGAAGCTTATGGGTACCTGGAATTGTCCTTGTATTTTAGAAACGTTGTTTCAGCTTGGCCGAATCTTCATTATGATGGGAAACCAATGTATAATGGAAGATACATGAAGGAATATTTTCCTTGCACCACTGAAACAACTGTCAGAATATGAGTTTCATTAGGTCGCTTGACGCTGGTAAGTCTTTCTAATCTCTTTACAGTCCGTGCTAATCCATCACAAGGTTCTTTACCATGCGCTGTAGCAAAAAAATGATATTCTGTTGTAACATTAAAATCTTCCTGATGATAGGACAGATTCATAAAGTTCTTTCTGTTTTTGTATCGGGCAGCACATCCATCTGAAAAGTAATAAATGTGCTTTGGATTTGAAAACTGACATTTTAAAAAATTGATGAAATTTTTCTGGAAAGAATAAACGCACACCGTATCATGCTGAAGACAGTCAGGGATTTCCACGTATGATACATGTCGTATTTCATTAGTGCTTGAGTATGTAGCAAACTACGGATGGGTGAATTGCAGCCTGTGAATTATTCCAGTGGAATCCCTGTACCTCATCTTGAATGGAGAAGGAGTAATTTTCTGCAAAGTCACAAAGAACAAGATACTCATTTACTTTGAGACCTTCTTTAGTGATTTTACAGAAATGTGACTGCAGCTGGGGGATAAATGAGTGTGCCAGGAGCTGTTGTAACCTCAATGCAAACACCTCGATGAAAAAATCTCTTAACTTTGTTGTAGCGCCGGCCGCGGTGGCCGAGGTGTGTGAGGCGCTCCAGTCACGGTCAGCACGGCCACTACGGTCGGGGGTTCGAATCCCCCCTCGGGCATGGATATTTGTGCCGTCCTAGTTCGTAAGTAGTTCATAAGTAGTTTGTAAGTTTAGGGACTGATAACCCCGTAGTTAAGTCCCATAAACTTAACAAACATTTGAACATTTTTTGTTGTAGCCTCTAGAATTACTCTGCCCGTAGTTAACCAATACTTATATGTAATTTCGTCAAACCATTTCTTACTAAACAGATCATACAGATAACCAGTCTTGTCACACTTGGACAGTACGAACATGAACCTAAGAAGCATGCCGGTAGTGCAGAATTGCATGTAACAAATGCTACACAGTGCTTGTATGATGGTAATGAGTGTTATTCACACTGTTAGCGCTTCAGTTTACACCCTTCAATCATTAACTTGAAATTCTGGTGTGAGACACACACACACAAACAGTATGGGTCCAAATGGCATTGGCAGGAACACACAGCTTTGACGGCAACTCATAAAATTTTGAGAATCCAATATTTACATCTGGGTATCTATCTTTGAAATACGAATACAATTCCTTAAGGTTGTGGAACACTAGCTGCTTCTGCTTATGTACTGTAAATCCATTTTCTTTCACAGACACAAAGTCTTTTCTTCCTGGCGTCATACGGCTCACGTCAGGATCACAGTAAAAATAATGCACGCGCTGATCGGTTTTCTCACATAATGTCTTACCTTGCTATGGATTTGGTCTCACCAATATACCATGTTCTGCTACTAACTGTAAACTGAAGCAGAAAATTCTTTCATAGGTTGTCTTATACCCCAACTCTTTGGAAGTACAGTAAGAATTTGTATTTTGTCGCACATACGGTCTGAATTGTGAAACTTATCTTTCAGCTGGGCGATGATTTCACGTTCTCCATTTTCAGTCTCTTCTTTTTCCAGTTGTGCCATATAAGTATGCTTCAACACAGAAGCTTCATCTTCACTTAAATCTTGTCTGGAAGTACCTGGCTCAACTGAGGCAACATCTGCAGTGCTTGTTGGGATTTCTGATATTTTATTTCTACATTTACTGCAAAGTTTTCCACCTAAAACTACATTAGGACATTTGTTTATCATCCACCCCTGAACATTCCCGAAATTCTTCTGCCCTCTTGATTGACTTACTTCGCTAAATGGATTGCAACAATACAATTTTGACTTGAAATCCATTTTTTACAAACTATTACTAAATGTTCTTTACAACACTTTGATTAAACAAGCCTCAGCCATATAAAAGTTTAATGGTGATTAAATAAGTCTCTCTGATTGGCTGTTCACTAAAACAGGCTAACGTTGATTGGTTGAAATAAAAGTCTCTCTGATAAGCTGTTCACATCTAGAAATATTATAGAATTGGTAAGAATAAAAGTAACTGCTATTGGCTGGTTTTCTAGAAAAAAATGGATCTAGGCTGTTCTTGAGTTGACAAAATAATTTTTTGTGAATGATGCCTTTGGAGTGCCATCTTGGTATTTACCATATTTGTAGTAACATAATGGAAAAATAAAAAATATTTTTTCCAGAAAATGTGAAGAAGGGGTGTTTTTAGATATTCAAGGTAAAATGTCAAGGACAGTGACATTTAGAATAAAAATATTCGGAAACCTGCCATGTGGCATATTAGTGTAAAGGTCTCTTCATTAGCTTTCCAATGGTACCATTGTCATTGCTGTAACTTAATTAGAACCAGAATTACAGTCGTTTATGTTGAGACGGACGGATGTAAAATTCGCACAAATTCTAAACTTTCCAGACCTGTTTTAATACAGCCCTGCAAATTGGCATTTTTCCATTTCTTATCTGGGTCATTGAATGCACCAAATTTGAAAGAAATCTGAAAGGGTCAGGTTGAGAGGTGCGTTGAATTGACATGGAAAGACCCTATAACAAACCTTCCTTTTAGTTAGTTACAAACATAATATTTCATTTAAGTATGTACCTACCAACTAGCAATTTAATTTATGAAGAAACAGCAGTCAACTGCACATAAATAATATTTTACACACCTAAATAAATTTTCCAATTTTTTTTATTGCAGCATAACATATACCAGAGAACCAAACTGTTTACAGTTTGGTTAGATTCATCGAATACACACTCTAATTATTGCATTTTTTTACTAATTTCAGTTTTTTACTTATGTAAAGAAGAACCTTACGCACATATACCAACAACTCTACAGTGACAGTTAACTGTCACTGCTTGGTTATTGGTGAAAGTATTACGACTTGTAATGTTACATAATAATTTTACCAACTACCGAGCAGTAACATGACACTATATAATTGATGTTATATGGACGCCAGGTTCATCTAGACGTAAATAATACTGTTACGATGCTCAAATATGCAATACGTTTAGTATGTATTCCAATAATCTCAGCAAGGCTTTTCTCGCAAGCCACTTGAAAATGTCAATAAAAGCCGAAACAGGACTGTCGTAATAACACTAATAATTATACAGCAGTTACAGGGACATATTAATAATTACGTAATTTCCCATAACTGTATGCTAACTGCAGCTTATTGCGTTGGCATGAGCACGAGATGTTGAATTCAAAACGTTTTGTCTTGAAATTTTTAAAGTGAAGCAGGACGTTTCGAGCCCCATATGCGACATGACTGAAAAAAAGAAAAAAAAAAGTTTAGGCACTCTTAGAAAGAATGTAAATTGGGCGATGAATTTCTTCTGAAAATTTAAAGTGCGTAATATTGAACAATATCTAAATTCAAGTAAATCTGGGAAACGTACTATTCATTCCTTTCTCGAATTTATTCGTGTAATTAAATGCGGCAAATGTGTAAACAGCATAGCCATGATTTACAAATACTGTAGGCATACACCAATAAATATTCAGAGTTCGATACATATCTGTACACGCCAAAATACACTTCAACTAACGAGACGCTTTCCGTCATATTAGCGTCCAGCGTCCAGCTGAGGGTACAAATTGATCCGCGCCCTCGTTACGGCTAGTTATTTTTACGTCTTCGCAGCCAACGGAGCGGAGAGCTGTCAGTGGAGTCGTCTATCTGACGTACGTTGTCTGCGTCGCAGTTGCTGCCGTTGACGAATGCAGCAATTTTGACCGTGCTGTTAGTTTAAATGGCTATTTTATTTAGCAGTGCTAAAAAGTATTGAGCCTGTGCTCATTCTCGACGACGCGAATAAACATGCTCACAACGTCCCCTTAAGTATATAACAAATAGAACTTGGCAAGCCGGCCGCGGGGCCGAGGGGACTGAGGCGCTCCAGTCACGGTCTGCACGGCCACTACGGTCGGGGGTTCGAATCCCCCTTCGGGCATGGATATTTGTGCCGTGTTTAGTCTTAGCTAGTTCATAAGTAGTTTGTAAGCATAGGAACTGATGACCCCGTAGTTAAGTCCCATAAGTGCTACAAACATTTGATTTTCAACTTGGCAAACACAGTTACCCACTTAATGATTGTCGACGTATAAGACCTCTCGATTAGTAACTACAAACCATACATACACATACACAGCTGTTTCCAGCATCACCCCATAATACATTGATTTTCACCAGTCTACCTCTTACTTCACGGTTTTTAGTTAAATGTTCAAATGTTTGTAGAGTCTATGGGACTTAACTACGGGGCCATCAGTCTCTAAACTTACAAACTACTTATGAACTACTTACGAACTAGGACGACACAAATATCCATGCCCGAGGGGGGATTCGAACCCCCGACCGTAGTGGCCGTGCAGACCGTGACTGAAGCGCCTCAGTCCCCTCGGCCACCGCGGCCGGCTTTTAGTTAAAAACGAAAGAAACAAGTCGCATGCATGAAAACGTCCATAAAATTACTCTGCTTTACTTTTAAATACAGTTGTAAAAAGTGTTCATTCAGTGTTTCTAGTGTTTCTTCGACTCTATTTACTTATTCTTACGTTGACTTTCACCGATGAAGTCCCCCCCCCCCTACCCCACCCTCCCCGCCGGCCGTAAGATACAAGGAGAAAGACAACACACTAATGGAAAAAAAAAAACAAGAATAAAGCGTCTCATCGTAATTCGGGATTCTGCTACAATCCTAAGGTTGTCCCAGAGGAATAAGCTACATCAAATTTTGAAAAAGCATAAGACTCAAGTCGTGAAGAATAAATCCGTTGAAATAGTAGTAAGCAATGAAACTTGGAGAACTAAATGTACTGGTAATATAAGACATTAGTCAGTACCGTAGTACAAAAACTCCCAAAAAGCGTAACACCATCATGAACGCTCATAATGAGAATTTTGGACAATGTGGAACGAGATTTAAAAGGTTTGCAAATTACTAACTGAAAACACTGCTGTATACATGAATAAGTTTAGAAAAATATCGTTAGGTCAAAAAGAAAGAGCTTAATTAGTTTGTAAAGGTGTTACAAAATGATTTACGTAAAAAAATATGAAGCTCTAAAACGCCTCTGCCGTTGATTTCCGATCGCATGGTCTCCAGGGGTCGCAGTGGATGGCAAACTGGATTTCCATTCTGAATTTGACAGTTCAGATCCTCGTATGACCATTCAAACTTAGGTTCTCCCTGATTTCTCTAAATCGCTCCATGTATATGCCGGAGTGGTTCCTCTGAAAAACGCAAGGCCTATTTCCTCACCTATCCTTCCGTAATCCTTCTCTAATAACCAAAGTGTCGATGGGGCCATAAAACCTTATTTGCCTTTTTTCACATGTATCCAGTCTAGAAGATCACTACACTTTCCAGAGCGTTATGCTTAGAGCCTGAAAATGGAATCAGTGCCTTATCTAATTGTAACTCTGATAATTCATTAGAGTCAGAAAGTCTCTTTTATTGTAGTGGCTACTCCAGTCATTCATGAAGGATCAGATTCTCCATCGGTTATGTAAGTTACAGGACGTGGTTCGCGTGTTGCCCAAGTAGTGTTGCCAACTGTTCTTTAATGTGGATACGTGTAGCAGAATTATAAAACCCATATCCGAACGATCTGAATAAGATATCAGTATCGTGTAAAATTGGCAATTGACTCTAAATAATGGGAAGTGTGAAGTCGTCCACATGAGTACGAAAAGATATCCGTTAAACTTTGTTTACAAGGTAAATCAATCAAAAGTGAAAGCGGTAAACTCTACAAAATATCTAGGAATTACTATTACTTCAGACTTAAATTGGAAAGAACACGTAGATAATATCGCGGGAAAGGCGAACCAGAGACTGCGTTTCATTGGCAGAACCCGTAAAACATGCAACAGAACTTTAAAAGAAACTGCATACACTACGCTTGTCCGTCCATTTTTGGAGTATTGCAGCCCAGTGTGGGATCCTTATCAGGTGGGTTTGACGGAGGACATCGAAAGAGTCCAAAGAAGGGCAGCTCGTTTCGTATTGTCACGATACAGGGGAGACAGCGTTACGGAAATTATACAGGATCTGGGATGGGAATCATTAAAACAACGGCGCTTATCGCTGCGGCTTGGGTTACTTACGAAACTCCAATCGCCAACATTCTCCTCCGAATGCGAAAATATATTGTTGACTCCCACTTACATAGGTAGAAATGATCATCAGAATACGAAAAAACAGAGCTCGAACAGAGAGATTCAGGTGTTGTTTCTTCCCGCGCGCTATTCGAGAGTGGAATGGGAAATAAATAGTATAATGGTGGTTCGATGAACCCTCTGCCAGGCACTTAAATGTGATTTGCAGAGTATCCCATGTAGATGTAGACACCATAAACAAGGTATCAGATTTGTGAATTTTCCAAATTTAGCAGTAAGCCCAACTTAAGTTGTAAAACTTATTAGAATTACTTAACAGATATTTGTTAGTATTCCTGAAATAGTGAAAAACTAATTTTAAGCCCCAATCTTTCAAAATTTGGTAGTTCACTGAATAACTCCTTGATCTTCTTGTGTCACAACCATGGGCTCACGACCAAAGAAAGTGTAGCGTTTCCGAGTAATACAGATGTGTGTATGTCTGAAAAATTATTTGGCTTTCGGCTGTGACTTTTTTAGTGCCAGGAAGATATCAATAGTGAAGCATGCTATGCTGCCAAGTTAGTACACTATCAGTCGAAAACAAAAAAAAGTTTTTGGTCTCATATGATACAAAAGGGACATGACATCTTCGAAGATGTCACAGTTGACTTGAAGAACCTAGTATAAAATCCTAGCTGGTATCTAGCGCAGCTTTTTTACAAGAGAGTTACGGAAGGAAGCTTAGCGTTTAACGTCCCGTCGACAGCGTGGTCATTGGAGACGGAGCTCACGCCTGGCATTTGCCTGAAGTGGTTTAGGAAAATCACGGAAAACCTAAATCGCCGCCCGCAGTGGCAGAGTGGACTGAGGCGCTACAGTCCGGTCTGCACGGCCACTACGGTCGGGGGTTCGAATCCCCCCTCGGGCATGGATATTTGTGCCGTCCTTAGTATTAGCTAGTTCATAAGTAGTTTGTAAATTTAGGGACTGATGACTCCGTAGTTAAGTCCCAAAAGCTATACAAACAAAAAACCTAAATCTGGATGGCCGGAGATGGATTTGAACCACCGTGCTGTCGAATGTGAGTCCAGTGTGACACCTCGTTCGGTGGGAGAGTTAAAAATGTAATCGATTCGATTACGTTATCAATATTCTATGCAGACAACTGAAAAAGCTCTTCGGTGTAATGTCAGTATCTATATTTAATGCAGTTATAGATTAATTTTTATTTCGAATTGATGAAGTATGTCTATTACTTTGTCGATTGTTTTCATTAATATGCAGACGATAATAATATTTAAATTTTCGGTATTTGTGAAAGTGAACCAGAAGTCTAATAGATATGTGACACTCGGATACGTGAATTTTAAAAAGCCTGTGTACTTGAAGTGGATCGTCGGCGTGACACAGACGTCATATGGAACAGCGGCGCCCCTGACCACAGACGGAGGCTCCGGTCGATAGGGTGGCGTCACAAGTGGACCGCCATTCATAATGGAGGTGCGGCCGCCTGCGCCTCCCCGTGTCGCCTATTGCCTCTGCTGCGTCACTGATTTCCAAACCGATCGACTCCTGACCTTTACGACCTTAATAAGCATCGGCCGCAAGACACGACAACTTCAATTCCCGTGTCCTAGTAGCTGCGTCACTAAACCTCAATCAGTGAATGGTTCCGTCATGAATGAAACAACTAATCTGTTCTTTGAACCAACAGGAATGTTACATTTGGCAACAAAATGTGAACTGTTATGGTTCCGTCATGAATGAAACAGCTAATTCGTTCTATGAATTAACAGGAATGTAATCTTTGGCGACTGATTGGGAACTGAAAGCGGCTAAAACATGAAGACTATAATGTTAACTGATACTTTACACACGTAGACAAAACGTTATTGTACAATTCTTCTGACCTTAACCACTGTTTTTGTACACCCTAACTACCCTAAAGCCCTGAAAATCCCGATACGTCCTAACGACAAGTTCCAAGTCTTTACAGAAATTAAACGACAAGCTCAAACTTTCAACCACAAGTGAATCCCTTGTGGTTCAAGTAGCAAAGTCACAATGAACTCTTAGACATTTACAGATGTCAAAATGCAGCTTAATACTAATAAAATACTGGCAGAAGCGTGCATGTTCCACCAACCCTCTCACACACAACAGAGCCAGTGCCATTCGTCTTATGTTCTCCACCAAGCAACAAGGGCTCGTACGGAGGGATATAGGCATTCTTTTTTTTTCTCGTTCTATTTGAGAGTGGAATAGGAAAGGAAATGCCTAGTAGTGGTACAGTGTACCCTCCGCCACGCACCTTGCGGTGAATTGCGGAATATGTATGTAGATGTAGAAGTAATGTTTGTATGTAAAATTTATACGCTCGAAAGGCTTAGATCAGCGTTCGCGTCTAGGTTGTTTATATGTCTCATCCTACATCGCGAAAAATGTACAGAGCTACGATAAAGTAAAAAAAAGACTCACTTCTATCTCTTCTGAATGTAAATAGACCCACAGATCAGTGAAATACACGTCAAAAAAACCTACGAATCCTTTTCTACTAAGGCAGGTGATTGTTCTTCGAATTACGCTTTTGTGTAGAATTGTAAATCCACGCACATATCGATAGATCAGTTAGTTCGCACACAACACATAAAACACCACGACTTTCAGATAAGTTCAACATGCATAAGCTCTGTTGTATCTTACCCATCAATCCTCTGAAAGATAGATCAATGTTTCGAGGAAGAAACGGAGCCGATAAAAATTGAATATAGAAGCATCTTGTTAGGGTCTAGCGCTGTACTAACCACAGAATCGAACCAATCATCGAGTATGTTTTCCAGATAGAATGCGATGGGTAAGTTAACTATCACGCAACATACCTCAGAGAACCCGATAAAAACAACTCTTAGTACATATATCTTACACACCACTCCCACAATACAGAAATTATCCGTAGTAGCAGCAGTCTACAGTGTTATTAAATATCCAGACCAAGTTAGTTTAACATGTAGAATACAAACTGTAACGTATTTTAGGTAATCATATCGTCGATTACAAATGCATCAGCGCACATCGGTAAGACTGCAGGAACAGTGTAAGGTATCTTACGACCCCAACAGACAACTCGTAAGGGTCATCTACACGCACCACCGAATGATAAAGGGCCCTACACACGATGCGATTTATTGGACCAATTCGTTGGTCACCCGAAAAATTGGGCGGTTTTAGGTGCTACCCGAACAACTTTCCTTGTCGGTCGGTTGGTTGTGCCTGACCACCCCATCTCCGATTCCCCCACCACTTCACACGACAAATTGTACCATGTGCAACGGTTCCCGATCAACTTCCATGCCTGAGGTTGTCTGTACAGCGAACACGCGTAAATAAAAACAGTTCGACAAACAGACACCAGAGCAGGGTGGCGCTGCGTGCAGTTGGTTTGAACGTGTGTAGGCTGCTACCAATTGGTTCGTTTGACATCTTGTTGGTCGTGCGATAAATCGGAGTGTGTGTAGGGGCCTTAAAATTGCACTAACACTGAAACAGTTCCAGAAACCGCCTCCTCGAACAACTCTCCCTTAGCCTGGGAGTCCGCCGCCGACATGCCGGCCACCCACCGCCGCCCCCCCCCCCCCCGACCAGTGTGTGTTTTAAAGGTAGCAACGCCCGCTCGCCCGCCGTGACGCACCTAGCAGCTGTGGCGCGCACAGGCACTTCCTAAAGTCACAACACTCTGTAGAACATTGTATGTACAATTTCAACCTTATCTCTCTCTCTATGCCACTGATGAAATGCTCTTCTTACGTTCGTTCGTTATCCTCTTAAACGTCAAAGATCACAGCTACAGCCGGAAAAAAAATAATAAAATGAAATAAAAAAGAAAAAGACTGAACGAAGAAACAATCGACTGAGCAAACGGTTGGTAAAAACAGTCGGTTGTTCCATCAGCTGAACTAAAGTTGAAATGTTCAAGTGTTTGTTAAATGTTCAAATGTTTCTTAAGCTAATGGGACTGAACTGCGGGGTCATCGACCCGTAAACTTACAAACTACTTATGCACTACCTTATACTAAAGACGACACAAACATCCATGCCCGAGGGGGGATTCGAACCCCCGACGGGGAACGGCCTGCCGGCCGCGGTGGCCGAGGAGACTGAGGCGCTCCAGTCACGGTCTGCACGGCCACTACGGTCGGGGGTTCGAATCCCATGGATATTTGTGCCGTCTTTAGTATAAGGTAGTTGATAAGTAGTTTGTAAGTTTAGGGACTGATAACCCCGTAGTTAAGTCCCATAAGCTTAACAAACATTTGAACATTTTGGGAACGGCCTCACGCATCGCAGCATAACGCCCCAAATGCGCTCGGCCGCTCCGCTGCGGCATGTTTGTTAAGCTTAAGGGACTTAACTGCGGGGCCATCAGTCCCTAAACTGACAAACTACTTATGAACTACCTTATACTAAAGACGACACAAGCATCCATGTCCGACGGGACATTCGAGCCCCCGACGGGGAACGGCCTCGCGTATAGCAGCATAGCGCCTCAATGCGCTTGGCCACTCTGCCGCGGCTGAATTGAAGTACACTGTCCAACAGGCAAATGTTCAAATGTTCGTAGAGCTTATGAAACTTAACTAAGGGGTCATCAGTCCTTGAACTTAAAAACTACTTATAAACTAGCTAATAGTAAAGACGGCACAAAGATCCATGCCCGAGGGGGGATTCGAACCTCCGACCGCAGCAGCCGTGCAGACCGTGACTGGCACGCCGTAGACCGCTCGGGCCACTGCGGCCGGCTGTGTCCAACAGGCCGTCCGTTATGTACCGTCTATCTAACTCAGCTTCGCCAAATCGGATTTAATACACGTGATATAACTGATATACCGCGGCTTCTGACAGGAAGTGCATTGTCAAGTGCCGCGTGGAGTGTCCGAGCGCTCTAAGGCGCCTTTTTGCGGAGCGCGCGGTTGCTCGCTGTCGGGGGGCATGTGTGTGTGTGTGTGTGTGTGTTTAGAGCTTAGCATAAGTTAGTTTAAGTAGTTTGTAATCCTAGGAACTGATAACCGCAGCCGTTAAGTCCTTTATACGTACGAAGTTTAAATTATTATCAGTCAGTGGTCTCTCGGCCGTTACTTTGACGGTAATCGATAGTAGTGTGGTGCTCTCTGGTGCCACTAACTCCGACACCACAACTACATCAATAGCCAGTAGTTCATCACTCAGCTCATCGTTATCTTTCATTTCTATCATAAACACTTGCTTGTTTATCAGAGAGCGACAGCTCATCCGTTGCCATCCCATCCGATCAGGTAGAGCAGTAAACGCAGAGCTTCTGCATTGCACACGAGCGTTCTTATATTCGCGAATACCGCTAGCGAAACAACGCGAGGTAGAGACACTCGGGGAGTGTGGGAGGTGCGTTATCCTGGAGAGCAGGCGACAAAAAGTGGCAGGAAACGCGACGGCGACGCTTCGCTGGCGTAGCGTTTCTCTCGCGCCAGGACAATGACTTCGCTTTCGTCTAACAGCCCCTCCCCTCCTCTGTAACAGGCGGGACATACGACCTCCTTGTCGCACTGCGCCTCAAACATTGCTACTGAATGTTTACTGAAAAGCGGCTTGTAAGCTTTGTAAGTAAATCGTATTTAACAGTATTTAAAGGTTTTATACTAACGAACAATCAACTTGCCCCACAGCATGGTGTGTTGCCAGGCAGGGGGGCCGCGGTGGAGTAGCCGAGCGGTCTAAAGCACCTCGCTGCGGAGCGCGCGGTTGCTCGCCGTGGAAGTTCGAGTCCTCCCTGGGGCATGGGTGTGTGTGTTTGTCCGTAGGTTAGTTTACCTAGGTTTAAGTAGTGCCGGCCGCGGTGGCCGAGGTGACTAAGGCGCTCCAGTCACGGTCAGCACGGCCACTACGGTCGGGGGTTCGAATCCCCCCTCGGGCATGGATATTTGTGCCGTCCTAGTTCGTAAGTAGTTCATAAGTAGTTTGAAAGTTTAGGGACTGATGACCCTGTAGTTAAGTCCCATAAACTTAACAAACATTTGAACATTTGTTTAAGTAGTTTGTAGGCTACGGCTGATGACCACGCAGTTTGGTCCGATAGATTTACAGACATTTGAACAGGCAGGGGGTCCGGGGACTGGGTGTTGTGTCCTCATCATCATTGACACGCAAGTCGCCGAAGTGGCGTCAGCTCAAAAGACTTGCACCAGGCAGGCCCAACACGACCCCAGCTGGAGTCCAGGAAGGAAGGGAGGAAGCTTATGGTTTAACGTCCCGTCGACAACTTGGTCATTTGTGACGGATCTGCCGGCCGCAGTGGCCGAGAGGACTAAGGCGCTCCAGTCACGGTCTGCAAGGCCACTACGGTCGGGGGTTCGAATCCCCCCTCGGGCATGGATATTTGTGTCGTCCTAGTTCGTAAGTAGTTCATAAATAGTTTGTAAGTTTAGGGACTGATGACCACGTAGTTAAGTCCCATAGACTATACAAACATATGAACATTTTGAGACGGAGCTAATGCTCGGAGTTTTGGGTAAGGATGGGGAGGGAAATCGGCCGCGCCCTTTGAAACAGCTGGAGTCCAACGGCATAATTTCCACACGGAATCATAACTTTGCATTATTATTATTATTATTATTATTATTATTATTATTATTATTATTATTATTTATCGTGTGGATATTCATATACAATTCACATCAGTATTTCCACATTGAAGTACAAATTGAATATGCAAGAGCTCTGGTCGCAGATGACTTTACAGATTGATGTCAAGATGGTATGTCCATTCCAATGTTCGTGAGGCATTGATTATATACCTCCAGTTCAAATGTTGAGATGTTTGTAGAGCTTATGGGACTTAACTACGGGGTCATGCTATGGTAATTCTATGGTAATGCTTTCTTAGCGAGCTCTGGAGGCATGCCTGTTTAACTAGAACTGCTTCGTCATTATGTTTTGTTGACAACACGGGCTTGGAAGTGGACGCTGTTTTCGTAACAATTTTTCCTTTAGTTTAAATAAGTTTCATGTAAGTAATACTTTTATTTTAATGAATTTCTCTTAAGCCTTGTGGACTTTCTGATGCTTTAATAATGGGTTAATGAATTTATTCTTCGAGACTTTGTCCATGTTCAAGTTTGTGTCCAAAAATTCTACTGCGTTTAAGATGACGAATTATGCAGAGGCTAAGATGTTGAGTTCGTCATCAAGGGTTTTATGTACACAAGAATCGAGCCATTAAATTCACAGATATTTAGTGATGAAGACTTCGCGCCATCACTAATAACAGACAACAATATAAATGAAATTACACCCAAAACAAATGCTCTACCTGAGATATCACCAAAGCCACCTGCAGAATTTGATGCTTACAGAGACTTTCATCTAACTCTGCAACTTCCTCTATTTTACCTCTGTTACTCCAAATAGTACCTCTACCAGGGCCTTCATCTAATCTACATCCACTTCTGTTATAGTTCCATTACACCATGCAAACCTTTGTGCATTATCAGTGCCCTTATCCACCTCTGACTCCAGATCTACTTCTGCTTTACGTCCGTTACCTCATGCTGCACCTAAAAGATGTCCAAGACAACAAAAAAGTAAGTTGCCATCTCTACACATGAGCCTCTTAAAGCACAAGTGGTGTAACTCCACTTTTTTTTTAATTGGGCATGGTATTGAGTAGGGAAAAGTGTGTCCTGTTTAATGCACAAACGCTGTAACTCATAGATCCCATAGCAACCTCATAGATAGCAACACTTACTTGTGCAGTGAATGCTGCCCCCTATTAGCTGACAGCACAACCGGTGCAGTTGGCAGGTACGCCATTTGTGCAGTAACTTTCGTAAAGGAAGGATTTACTCTCTAGTGTTTTTTATTAACAGTTACAAAATATGACATATTCAAGGCTATTATAGTATTCTTGTTGTTAAAATGGTCTCAAGTGAAGATGATAGTTGCGGAACACCAAGTATTTTGGCTGACAGTGGATCAGAGTCATTTTGGGAAATAGGGACACGCTCTGCTCCAAATGCATTAATGTGTGGTCTGGTGAAACAAGTAGTACCAGAACGTCATCTGCCAACCACCGGTGTTAAGAATCGAAGAAATTCTAATAAGTTTTATTTAAATGTTGCTGGGGAAAGCAAACAGGTTTGTAAAAAGTACTTTTTAGAAACTCTAAAAATTTCTGATGGAAGGATTACACGAGCCTTACAGAAGGTGAAAATTGGCGATCCTCCAGGGGACGATCTACGGGGTAAGAAGGTTGCCGGAAAGAAAACCCCCAGATGAAAAAGTAGCACTAGTAAGAGACCACATTACATCTTTTCCCGCCTACGAATCTCACTATACGAGAAAACACAACCCAAACAGAAAATATTTATCTGAAAACTTGAATATACGACTTATGTACAATCTGTACAAAGAGCATGTTGAAAGCCAAGGGCGTCAGCCTGTTAAGGAGCATATCTATCGGAGAATCTTTAATAATGAGTGTGGGCAGCCGCAAAACGCGCGGACATTCTGCGCTGCCTCGCTCTTTCCACAGTCCAGACGAATGCAATCATTCGTTGCAAAGGAAAGGCGTTAAGAAATAAAAGTACATTTCTGGTAATAGTGGACTGTATTTGTGAGAAGCGCTACATTATGAGGCAGATACACGTGCGTCCGAACAGGTTGGCGGTCACCGGCCGAGTCCCCCCACCGGCCCAGTGCCGGACGTTTCATTGTCCGAGGGCCGAGCAGGTAGCGGCCGCCCTTACCTGCAGCCACAGCGTCCGGTCGCTGCTGCGCCCTTGTGGCGCCTCGCACCGGTACGGAACATTCCGCCCACCTAATTTGTATAAATTACACTACTACACAAATTACAAAAAGTACAAGGTAGATAACACAAACAAAACAAACTAAATAGTTGAGGAACTCAGGTCCGATGTACATGAAAGAAACACAAGTTCAATTAGTTCTTGAATGGTTATGAACACTAAAGTCTACGTTTCCTGTGGAACAACACGAATCTTCGACAGCAGTCGTTTATAGGTTCCTGTTGCTGTGCGCACTGAAACCACTCGCACCACACCGTCAGCACCAGGGTGAGGGCAAACAATGACCCCAGACCGCCACACGAGAGGTGGCAAGTTGTCTTCCTTCAGGAGAACCAGTGTACCCAGCTGCAGATTGTCTTTCGTTGACGTCCATTTATTCTTTGCTGCAGCTGTGACAAGTAGTCGTGTGACCAGCGATTCCACACGTGCTGCTTACACTGCTGGATGAGCTGCCATCTCGACATCCTGGATGATGGCTCCGGAAGCAAGCCTGGCTCTAGGACTGTTGTCAAGGGTTCACCGATAAGGAAATGGCCAGGAGTAAGGTACGAGAAATCATCAGGAAGTTAGGTCGAGAATTTAATCACGCTTCCATTTGAGTTAGAGGCGTCTATAGTTCTTCAAACGTTAGCACTTGGTTTCCCACCACTCTCTTTAGATGCGTTTTTATGGATTTTACACCTGCTTCCCATAATCCACCAAAATGTGGCGCATGAGGAGGGATAAAATGCCACTGTACCCCATTTTGTGATGCACAGCTCTCGATTTGTGTTACATAGGACTGAGTGCTGAACAATTTGTGGAGTTCATGCAGATCATTCCTTGCTCCCACGAACGCCTTTCCATTGTCACTGTACAAGTTTGCACAGACACCTCGTCGTAAAATAAATCTTCGGAGAGCAGCAATGAACGCTTGAGAGGACAGATAAGTGACAAGCTCCATGTGTACTGCCTTTGTTGCCATGCAAACAACAAGTCAATGTAGACCTTTGCCTTCGTTTTATATCTCTTTCCACCATATTCAATCTCACAATTAAGAAAGGTAATTTGATACAAGAACTGAAGGTAGTTTTCCCATAAAATGGGTTGCAGTAGCAGCCTTCAATCGGTAACAAGGGAGACACTTGTGAATCATTTGCCTGATGACTGAGCTTCCTATTTGAATCCAGTACCTTGGTCTGAAACATAGGAGTTATGATCCTGGATGCTCGCCCATGACTGTTAACTTAGTTACATGGTGCTTAGGAGCCGGAATCATGGGATGCCTTTGAATCTATGAAGCATTTGACTGTTCCAACCTGCCGCCCACCCTTAACAACTGTTCTTCGTCTAAAAACAGATGAAGTGAGATCACTTTGCTTTTCTTGGGGATCGTTCGACCATGTAGTAACTCTACGATCTCCTTGCAATACTTGCAGTCCAGCGTGGTTGTTTTTCTTTGGTAGTCTCGCCACGTATCTACCGTTAGCGTTCCTTTGTATGGTTCTTTCAAAATACTCCTCACACAAACGCTCTTCTTTCGTTCGCACAGAAACATTCATTTCTTCTTGCTGACTGAACCTTTCAACCTGAGTGTTAAAGTGATTAGTGCGTGTGAGGCATGACAGTACATTTCGTGCCTTGGACTTCAAAGACAGATGAGGTATCTTGCCTGAAGCAATCCAGCCGAACGATGTCTCCTGCAATGTTGGATGATTCTTCATCTTCAGCTGGCCTGGCTTCAGTGCGTCAAAAGAGATCGATGCTCCAAGCAGTAGATCAATCTCACCAGGTTTATGGAAGACTGGATCCGCTAGCTTTAGGTGCCTAGGAAGCTGCCATGAGGAAATTTCAAAGGATGCTGATGGAAGTGTCCCTGTTATACGTGGAAGTAATGCGCAGACGGCATTTGTGCTGTAGTTACCAACTCTTGAGGAAATATTCACCTCACAAACATGTGACGATTCTATCGTTTGAACAGCACTGATTCCACTTATTGGTATCGGACGCCGACTGAGCTGTAGGCCCATCCTATCTGCCAGGCTAGAAGATATGAAGTTCATCTGTGATGCACTGTCAAGCAGTGCTCTGCATTGGTGTACCTTCCCTTTATTGTCCGTGATGTCTACAAGGACAGTCGATAATAGTACTTCTGTAAGTTGCTGATTTCCCTTCACGGCGCAGTATGTCTGCTGTTCTGGTACACACGTTTCTTGCTCTCTATTGCCACTGCCACTGGCTCGTTCCTTGTGCAATAACGTGTTGTGGCGCTTTTTACAAATGCGGCAACTCCCAGCATGGCATTCCCTTTGCCTATGATCCGTGCGCAGGCAGTTGAAACAAAGCTTTTTTCTGCTCACATAGTCTAGTCTGCTTACAATATCACTCTCTTTGAATTTGGGGCACTTATTTAGTTCGTGAGCTGCGCCACAGAATACACATTTGGATGATGTTGAGAGGAAGGTTCGTTGCAAATTGTAACCTTCTGCTTTAGTACGCTTGGCGGCCGGCTGGTGGAAATGCTGTAACATTGCGTCTGAATGAATTAGTTCTAACGTCTGACAGCTGCTTTCTAGAAATGCCACCAAATCTTTCAGACGAGGAAAAGTGATGTTAGCTGTTTTAGATTCCCACTGTTTTCTGAGATTCACACTAATGTGATCCAACAAAATGTGTGAAAGTAACACCTCATGCAGTGGAATGCCGACGTTCAGAACCTCCATTGCGTTCATATTTGTCATCAGCTGGTTGATTAACATATGCAAGTCCTTAGCTGATTCAGTTTTGATGCTTGGCAGGTTCAGAAGTTGTTTAATATGCAAATCTACAATTAACTTTGGATTATTGTATCTATTAACAATCAGATCCCATGCGATTTTAAAGTTGCTCTCTGTAACTGGTAAAGTTTCAATCAACTTACGTGGTTCACCAGATACACAAGACAACAAGTAATAATAACGCTGGACATCAGTTAAGGCGTCATTGCTAATAATTAGTGCCTTAAAGGTATCAAAGAAGTGCATGAACTCGGCAACGTTACCATTGAACGTTGGCAATGAAATTGCAGGGAGCTTCGTTTCAGGTGCATTGTATGAAGTTGCCGAATGAGGAGGTGCCACAACATTCGACTCGAGTAATGTAGTTATTTTAGATTCAACATCTAAGCATAAGTCTTCAAATGACTCTCTGTCAGCATCATGGGATTCTTCCAGATCGTTAATTTCTAACTGAGTTTGTATTTCGTGATATTCATTTTTGCTTGTGGTTAGCAATGACTGCCTTACTCTAATGTCATTGAGATGGGATCCGTCCTGAAAGTTATTGAGAAATGTTGAAATTCTAGTCACTCGTGACTTGATGACTGCTCTTTTCTTAACTAGGCTACGTTTCTCGACAGGATCCATGACCGGATATTAGAGCACAGGAAGGAAGATTAAGGAAAAAGAGCCAGGCTGCTTGCAGAGCAGAGCGACGGTACCTTGCGATGCGCCGAGTGGACCGCAGCTGCTGCAGGAGTCGGCGGCGGGTGGCGCGGCTCGCTGGCGTGTTGCGTTGTGCTGCGGGAACGGCTGTGCTGCTTCACGGCGTCTGCTGGTTTGAGATGCACTGCACTTCACAACACGATCGACACGATTCGCGCGTATTCTGTACTGCGGACGGCTTTACTACGGGCATATAGCACTGTTAGTGCACTGGTGGCACTCGTAATTCATGTTACTCTCGGAGATCAATGTACAAAGCCACGAAACCGGATACTCTTAGTTCGCGGTACGTACAGTCAAACGTCGGAATAGTTCTATTCGCGCCCGGAGGACCAAATGTGGGCAGCCGCAAAACGCGCGGACATTCTGCGCTGCCTCGCTCTTTCCACAGTCCAGACGAATGCAATCATTCGTTGCAAAGGAAAGGCGTTAAGAAATAAAAGTACATTTCTGGTAATAGTGGACTGTATTTGTGAGAAGCGCTACATTATGAGGCAGATACACGTGCGTCCGAACAGGTTGGCGGTCACCGGCCGAGTCCCCCCACCGGCCCAGTGCCGGACGTTTCATTGTCCGAGGGCCGAGCAGGTAGCGGCCGCCCTTACCTGCAGCCACAGCGTCCGGTCGCTGCTGCGCCCTTGTGGCGCCTCGCACCGGTACGGAACAATGAGTTCAATCTGCAATTTCACTGCTACTTCAGTAAGTCACAATAAATTTACATACCTGACGACTGGTACAGAACTATTGCTATGTCGAAGAAAAGAAAGCCTTTCACGTGACAGTTATGACGATCGACGATTTTTTGTCAGTCGAAAACATCCTGAAAAAAATTAGCAAACGAAAGACTGTGACGGCCATCCTGTATCATGGCTAAAATGCAATGGATACGCTACCAAAGGAGTGATCCATTTAAAATCCTTTTCAAGGAAACTTTATCTGAAGATATGCTGTTTTCAACTTTGAATTTCATGCCAACGGGAAAAAAAGGACGACCAGTTAAGGTTTGCAACATTGATCAGGGTAAGCTATACATAATCGCTCGGCCTTTTACGAAAGAAAAAAAAGAAAGACATGATGGAGCTGCTGCTATACATCCCTCCAATAAACCACAGTTATTTCCAGAGGCTTGTCACGAGCGGAAATACTGGAGATGTTGGCCCACTTCAGGAAGAAGTTGAAGAAAGTGACAATGAGTAAAAAAAAAAATATTATCTCACTTATTTTGTAATAAAACAGAGGTTTATTGATGATGATTTTGTTTTTGTTCACAATAACACCTTAAAACCATTTACAGCACAAATGGTTTAAGAACTTTTAAGTGCTCGAAAAAAGAAATAAATAAATAAAAAGTTTTAAAAACGTCAATTTAAGTTAAAGATGACCCTTCTTTGGAGTTTTATTGAAAAAAATAGTCCAGGAGTACAATACTGATTTTTATATACAAGTTGTAGCAAACCTTTTAATATCTTAAAACAAGATAAATGGTCGTTTCACGAGTTGTGCTTTAAGGGGCTCACATAACAAGGACATCCGTGAAAAAAGCTCTGGAAGAAAAGAGACAAAGACAAGAGAACAGAGAGAAGAAGAAACAAGGCAGAAACATTAAAAAAGATAAAAAATTAAAAGAGAATGCGAATGCAGAGGCAAAAAAAGTGAACAAAGGTCCTATACGTAAACTTGTGTTCAGCGGATCTTCTGGAACGGAACAAAGAGAGGACCCTAGAATGGACTTTTGCAACTCCTCATCGAACTCATCCATTGAGATTGAGTACGCCGACAGTGATTCCGATTATGTCGATGAAATAGACTGTATCCTTTGTGGTGAAGTTGGAAAGACTGAATTGTGGTATCAATGTTCTCGATGCCAAGAGTGGGCTCATGCCCAGTGTACGGGCGTAAATGACAGGGAAGCAAAGGATAAATGCTATGGTTGCAACTTTTGTGATAAAGATTTAACTTACCAATGAAATGTCATTGTTTTCTAAATAAAATGTTCATTTCGTCATTTTAACCGTACCCCTAAGTCATCTTAACCTCTTTGTAGGGTAAGTTGATGAATGGTTCTATCACTAACAAAAACAGGTCTATCTAGAAAAACTTCAGTTTTAGGAAATGTTCGAGGGCTTGAATCTGAATGGGATACATTAAACAATCATTTTACCATAAATAAAGTTTTTGGTTTCTAATATAAAGGTCAGAAGAATATTAATGTGCCTTAATGTCGTCATCTTACCCGACTTTCCCCTATCTGCAAAATTTCATGCTGACCGGCCAAACGGTGTCTAATTCTAGAGTAAGGTACCGTCCTCCATGTATTATATGTAGACAGGGATGTTTCTTTTGATTTCAAGGTGAAGTGTGCAAAATTTCATCAAAATAGCAATAAAACTATAGAAATGTTCCAGCAATTCCGTCATGCATCGTACAAAACTTACGTAGTCAGTGTAGTTTTCCTCATTTTGAAAGTAAAGAGTGAAAGTTTTACCGCAGTCATATGAACGGTATGGCAGCGCATAGAATACGAGACTAATTCGAAGTTACTAAAATTACCAACTTAAACATTTCGATTTTTCAGCGCACCAACTGGGTTCAATTGTGAATGTAAAGCATCCAGGGACTATCTCTCTGCCGGCCACAGTGGCCGAGAGGACTGAGGCGGTTCAGTCACGGTCTGCACGGTCACTAGGTCGGGGGTTCGAATCTCCCATCGGGCATGGATATTTGTGCCGTCCTTAGTATTAGTTAGTTCATAAGTAGTTTGTAAGTTTAGGGACTGATGACCCCGTAGTTAAGTCCCATAAGCTATACGAACATTTGACTATCCCTCTCTCTCTCACACACACACACGCACACACAAATTCCATCATAATCGGTCCAGTAGTTTAGAAGTAGTTCAATGATATACATACAGTTTTTTCAACACGTTTGTGTCGTTCCTTTCTGATACAGGCATTTTCGAGAAGATTTTTTCGTGGCATTTTACTGATAATTATTTACAGCGCAATTACAATTAAATACACGAAAAATTATAAAGCACAGTTAGATAGTACGTGAATTTGGAAAAATGGCGTAATGTAGCGTCAAGCGAAGGTTTGTAATCTTAACTCGGCACCATCTATTGCTTACCCAACCTAGTCAGGTAAGGTGAAGTTCTGTGTTCTAGTCCTAGATTGGTCAATCGCGCCCGACAGGCTGTCACAACATTTATTTACAATAAAAGACAATGAGATTATTAATAGAGATTAGTATTTAATCTCTTATGTCGGACCAAACCCTACAGCAGGCATGGCCAAACACCGCCCCACGGGCACGAGCTCCCTCGCCTTGCCCGCGCCCCCAGCCGCGGGCACGGACACCTCTGTGCGCCCCTGCCCCGCGCACTGTGGGCAGCGGCGTGTGGGCCAGAGTGCTGGTGCTTTTTTTTTTTTTTTTAAAGAAATTTTTTGACAGTTTTATGCTGTTTAATACTTTCAAATATTATGTTTTGTGCACTTCATTATTTGCACTTATTACATTTTGCCAGCACAGTTCACACCATTGATATATATGTTTAAAAAGAATTTGCATTTCTTTTTTGTATGTGTTCGTATTTTCAAAATGATCATATAATTCTACACTTCAATTTTTTCGCAGTGATATAATTTACGTTACGTAATATCTCTGTTGTATTGAGCTTGGGGTGTCGAAAATTATGCTTTCTCTTTAAGGAATTCAATAAAGGTTCTAAATATATTTAACAGCTTAATCCAAATGGTATTGTTTTTCAAGAAATATGTGTATTTCTGCTAATCACATGAATACTGCGTAATGTGCTTATTTCATTAAAGAATAAAGTTATTGCTTTGGCGAATGAAAAAAGGTAGCAAACATATATTAGTGCTCAAATCCTGATTATAAAAGTACTCTACGACATTGCGATCTCCACTGAGTAGTCTCACTGTGTTGCAAAAAATGCCTTCCTTCTTTTCCCCCTTGCTGCGTTTGGCATATAGCCGTCTCACTCCCACGCATGCTGCAGGCTTTGCAGTGGCAGGGGAAGTAGTGCGCTCGTTAAATCCGCTCGCGCCTGAAGTGCGCTAGCATCTTTTCAGAGGAACTGGGGGAAATACACCTAAAACCAATGTTTCTTATTTGTGTTTTAACAAAAAAAATTACTTGTAAAAATTGGATTCTATAGCGCCTACATAAAATTATTTTGAAAATAGTATATTTATGATTCTAGTTCATTTAAGAAACATATATCTTTCAGAAGAAGCCTATTGTACGTACTGTATATATGACGAGAGTGCATGTGCAATACTAACAGAATGAAATTTGGGTCACAAAATTACTAAGTTTTTGTACAAAAAAATGTTCAAATGTTTGGAAAGCTTAACTGCGGGGCCATCAGTCCCTAAACTTACAAACTACTTATGAACTACCCTATACTAAAGACGACACAAACATCCATGCCCGAAGGGGAAAGGCCTCGCGCATAGTAGCGTAAAATCTCAATGCGCTATGCCGCACCGCCGCGGCAAAAGTTTTTCTTCGATTCGCTTTTTGGATGTTTTTTAAAGCTTCGCGTAGTGATTCTGCCATGCAAACACTAATTGTTACCGAAACAGTAAATGGTTTGCTTGTTTTACCGTTCTTTTACCATATTACCGAGCTACGCTTCCTCTGTTTCATCGTTTACCATAGATCTGACCGCGGGACGGTCCAGCGCAGAGCAGTGCTGTGCGGTCTCACTCTTTCCGCAGGCGCCTTACTCCGATGCGCGAGGCCGTTCCCCGTCGGGGGATCGAATCCCCATCGGGTATGAATGTTTGTGTTGTCGTTAGTATAAGTTAGTTCATAAGTAGTTTGTAAGTTTAGGCACTGATTACCCCGCAGTTAAGTCCCATAAGCGTAACAAACATTTTTTCCACGCTTTCCGCAGCTACCTGTCTCGCTCCGATGCCGACACTAGCGACACACGGTCGCGGCCGAGGCGGTGAATTACAGTGTACTCCGCCCGCGGGGCGGAAGTGTTGGCCATGCCTGCCATACACAGTGTGCAAATATGATTAACGGCAGTTGAGTAGTTTCGTTGTTCATCGTGGAAACGTCCATATCGCAGTGGATGAAGCGGTCAGCGGTTCCGCTTGCTCACCGCAGTTATGCGCTCTCGGGCCTGTGTAACCCTTTGATGGGTTATCGACAGTGTGTGTCGTCGTGGTGACTCAGCGGTTTCGCTGAGAGGGCTCGATGTCCTCTCTAATAAGAAAAAAACTGACCCCAGGACAAAACGATCAAGACACAGTAATGTTCCTCTTGTTCCGAAGCTCAAGTGTGCAAAATGTTACCGCAACCGGATAACCTATGTGGCAGCCCATAAAATACGAATCTAATCTGAAGTGGCGATGCCGCTTAAAAAGCTATCAATATCGATTTTTCTCTAAAACTACCACCTTTTTAAATCGAACAATACTAAACTAAATACTCTTCAAATCACTGAAGATATTTCTGATTTTCAGCGAGACTAACCACAGCTATTAAAAGTTAAGAGGTTCTAAGTTTTTGTAACTAAGGGAGCAAACTACTCAGGTATAGAGTTCAAATGTTTGTTCTTATGTTTGTAATTCTATCGGACCAAACTGCGTGGTCATCAGCCCGTAGCTTACAAACTACTAAAACTAAAGTAAACTAACCCAAGGACAACACACATGCACACCAATGCCCCAGGGAGGACTCGAACCTCCGACGGCGAGCAAACGTGCGCGCCGCAGCGAGGCGCTTTAGACCGCCAGACTACTCCACCGCGGCTTCAAATATTTGTTAAGCTTATGGGACTTAACCGCGGGGTCATCAGTCCCTAAACTTACAAACTATTTATAAACTACCTGATACTAAAGACAACACAAACATCCATTCCCGAGGGAGGATTCGAACCCCCGACAGGAAACGGCCTCGCGCATCTTAGCATAGCTCCTAAATGCGCTCGGCCACCCTGCCGCTGCCCAGGTATAGAGTATTTCCAACGTCATTGCCGCGTCTCGTATCCTAAGCGCCATCGATCGTCGCTCGTCTAGATAATGACATCTGTTTTTTTTCCCTTGAATTTCTGGCAGTTGTCATACTACACATTCGGCATAAAATATGAGTTATGTGGTTAGAATATATTTCCGTCTCAGGTAAATGTGATGTTCAGAGTGTAAGCGAGATACCCCATGGACCTCTCAAGTAGAAACAACAAATACCCCGGCGGGTATGGTCGTGTGGTCTGAGGCGACATGCCACGTATTGCGCGGCGCTCCCACCGGAGGTTCGAGTCGTCCTTCGGGCATGTGGGGTGTGTCGCCCTTAGCGTAAGTTACTTCAAGTAGTTTGTAAGTAGGGACCGATGACTTTAAGACTATTAGGATTACAAACATTTGATTTGTATCAACATATAAATGAGTGTGAAGTAGGTTAGTTCACTCTCCTACACGTAATCAACTTCGCTCTACAAACTTTCAAAACTTTTGAAGATTTACTTATACATGTGCAGAAAGAATTTGATGGTGTACATATTGGAAACATTTAAAAACATGTATATTGATAGATCACTGGGAAACCGGTGATTTTGAAACTGTTGCTGTCAAATGTTGCAGATTATGTCATAAACGTGAATTTCCATCACTTCTTTGGGAGTAATCATATTTACATTTATAAGCACATCTAAATCGGGCAAGGAGGCTCAAAAATGTTCAAATGTTTGTTAAGCTTAAGGGACTTAACTACGGGGTCATCAGTCCCTAAACTTACAAACTACTTATGAACTACCTTACACTAAAGACGACAAAAACATCCATGCCCGAGGGGGGATTCGAACCCCCGACCGTAGCGGCCGTGTAGACTGTGACAGACGCGCCTCAGACCGCTTGGCCCCTGCGGCCGGCGGCAAGGACGCATATCTCATTATCCAGGCGTACAGTTTCGATGTGGCGATAAGAGATTCCTATTGCATGACTCGCATGTCGTAACCAGTGCCGTGTATGACACACTAAAAGTGTTTCTCGAGGCAGGACTCGCTATGTGATCAAACGTTTCGAGAGCAACCTCCTTTCTGTTGCTGTTAGAGTAGTTGCGCCGGCCGCGGTAACCGAGAGGACTGCGGCGCTTCAGTCACGGTCTGCACGGCCACTAAGGTCGGGGGTTCGAATCCCCCCTCGGGCATGGATATTTGTGCCGTCCTTAGTTGTAGCTAGTTCATAAGTAGTTTGTAAGTTTAGGGACTGATGACCCCGTAGTTAAGTCCCATAAGCTCTACAAACATTTTGAACATTTAGAGTAGTTGCGCGGCACGAACGTTACCCACAAAACTGAATACAACGAACAAATACGTCAGTGACAGGACGGACAGTTCATAATTTTGTGAAAAAAAAAAGTTAGAGGACGAGGGAGAACTGAACACGGATGTGCCGCGTCGTAGTCAAAGGACACGAATACATAACCATGACGGTACAACTGTCGCCATTTACTTAATGTTGCACAACTTTCGCTTCGCCCGATCAGTTTCGATTTTTCTTAATTCTGTTTTTACGCTCAATCTATGTTCATTTTTGACGGTCTATCCAGTGCGCCAACTTTGCACTAAATCTGAGGGCGATGCGATGGGGAGTTTCCCTTGTTAGCAAGTATTCATCGTACTCTGGCACCATTGGACACAGTTGTTTTTTCAGCCACGGTGCATTCTGCTGGATCAATATGAGGGATCATCGGACCGCGAACTACACCCTCCCCCAGGCTGCGTTGCGAAGTGCAGCCGTACTCGTGGCAAATGCCTAAAGTTATCCGAAGCTCCCACGTGCTACGGCAACAATAAATCATGTGTGACCTGGGCAGAGGCACTGCTCGTGCGTCACGGTGTGTACCGACGTCGCTTAGAAGCCAAGGCCGGCTACTGTTCAGCTGTTTACATGACAGACTTCGAGGTAGTAAGCTATAAATTACTAACGGCAAGCGGGCAATGTGGTCAGCTCCCTTGTTTGCAGCCAACTGGCCTGAACTCCACCCCCGCTAACCGGCACGCTATGTACACGTAACTCCAGATTGGACAAAGAACACACTGCACAGCTGTCGGTTCACTTGCCGTTTGGGTAACTACCAACAAACCCAACTAAAACTAGGTTAATAATTGGTATTCACATTTCTTTTTTCCAGGCAGAATGTCATACTCATGTAGCGGGAAGCCCAAATTTATAAATTAATGTCGTAACCACATCACTGTCAGAAGCCTTTATTCAAAAGGAATGCTCCACTGTTACTGAGTTCATATGTTAAAATAAAAAAATAAAATAAAAAATAAAACAGAAACAATCGCTAAGATAGAAAAACTTGCTCTTTTCCTTGAAACTTGAAGCAACGCTCATTTGTCATCTCGATGTACTACTTTTATTGAATTCGTTTATGCAAAAGAAGAGCAGAATCTCTTCATACGGTTACTGTCTTTCTGTATACATTTCTCTCTCCATTCTGTAACTTGTCGAATAAACTACTTTACAAAGTTTGGTTGTCAGTTCTGGTTCTGAATTCATTGAATTATTTCTTTGTGATGTATTTTAGGATTCGAGTATTTGCATTACTTAGTTTCTTCGCTTCTTCGATTACGCTAAGTTCAGAACTATTTCAAATGTACCTCTTGTCTTTCATACTAAGGGATAATCAAATTTTAATCCCCGATTCTGGTTGGTTATTCAGTAATTTCATACCCTTCCAGTAACTGATTCGTGCAAATTTCTTTTGCGTATTTTAGCTCTGTAACCACAATTTTCCTTTGTTGTTTTCTAACGTTTAAATCCATTTCTGGAGCAAATTCTAGTACTTTCAAACATGTGTAGGGTGCATTATTCAAAACTGTGTTATTATGTAATAGTGTTGTCTCCAGTGACAGAAAATGATTTGTTATATCAATTCAAAAAAGTTAATCTTTGATAGGTTCCCAATTTTGTCGTATCTGATAATTAATGGTCAGCTGTGGAATTTCAGTCTACTTCCTACAAATGTGTTGCACGTTCTAATACGAAACTTGCAATTCGAATTGCGCTCCTATGTTAGTAATTTTAATCAGAATAGCTTCGTAATTATTATCAACCTGCATTGCAATTCATAATCAAGAGCTAGGCAATTGCCGACCTCGGTGGCCGAGGAGACTGAGGCACTCCAGTCACGGTCTGCACGGTCACTACGGTCGGGGGTTCGAATCCCTCCTAGGGCATGGATATTTGTGCCGTCTTTAGTATAAGGTAGTTGATAAGTAGTTTGTAAGTTTAGGGACTGATGACCCCGTAGTTAAGTCCCATAAGCATAACAAACATTTGAACATTTGAAGCTAGGCAATCGAGGTAGATTTTTATTCAAGTCTGCATACTGCTATATCTTTGGATTAACTGTGTCATTTTCTCGACAGTTTCTCTTGAACTTTAACCACAGTAGACACAATAAGTCATTGCCCCTGTCGAACACCTTACTTCATCTCGTACAGTAGAATATGTTCTCCCAAAATTTTTTATATTTGTCAGGCTTTGATTGACCAGGTCACTTCCTCTGGAATTTTTATAATACGTTACACAGTGAATATCAATGCAATCGTAAACTTTCCTTAAATCCACAAATGTGATTAAGGTTTACAAAAATAGTTCTCGGTTTTCTTGCCACGTCAAATACTGGATCTTCCTGCACATGATAAAGGTTGGTCTGCTGTTTCGGAATTTAAGGAACATTTCTAAAAGTTTGGAGTTGAACTAAATACGACCTGATATTTCGAAATCCACCTAGGTTATTACAAATGATGTAATATATACGAAAGCAGTATGGATTTAGAGAGTACGTTTTAGTGGAATGAGAGTAAAAGAATTCTCCATACTGTTGGAATGAGGTGGTTGCAGTAGAAAGCACCGCGGCCTCGCATGCGGGAGGACGGCGGTGCAAACCCGCCTCCGGCCATTCGGATTTGGAATCTCCCACATAATAGCTCCAGGCGAATTATGTAGTGGTTCCTTTCGTAGGACCCGGCCAATGCCCTTCTCGACCCTTAACCGAAATCAGTTTGAGCCTACGCAGCGTCTCCATTGACCACCTTAAATCCTAATTTTCTTCTTTGCACAGAATTTCAGATGTGTTGGAGAGATTATTTTTCTTCTATGATGCTAGTAGTTCATTTCAATACTACCTTCTGATTAGAACACTGACCAGGCACTTGAATGTGATTTGCGGAGTATCTATGTAGATGTAGGTTAAAATTGGACTTATCCGGTATCAATGATAGAGTATCATTCACGAACATTTTATGACAAGTTCCGATGTAAGGAGGAATCGTTTAAGGGCCAGCAAATGTATTTCTGAGACGCTGATATTTGTTTAGCTACAGCATCGTGTTTAAACCTAAAGATTGTTTGACTATTTCTTTTAGGAGAGGAGTAGTCCCACGAATCATTTCCTCGATAGAGTGAAAATAGATTAGTACAATGTTCTGGTCGGAAACGATAGCAGAAAGTGAGAAGTGAGTGCTGCTTCAGACAGTTCTAAAGGAATGTGCGTGAAATAGCCGTACTGCAACCCTCATAGAGTTTTCCAAGCTTTACCTTAAACGCTGCAGAGAAATGTCGCTAATTCATCAACAGTTACAGCCATTCCCTTCTCCAAATCCATTTGCAGTTGAGGTAGATTACTTTCTCGAATATCTACATCTACGTACATACTCCGCAATCCACCGTAGGGTGCTTGGCGGAGGGTACACTGTAGCACTACTAGGCATTTCCTTTCCTATTCTACTCCCAAATAGAACAAGAAAAAAAGAATGCCTATATGCCTCCGTACGAGCACTAATTTCTCTTATCTTGTCTTTGTGATTGTTGTGGCGTAAAGTCAGCGCCGCACACCAGACGTAGAAAAGGATCGTAGAGAAGACAGCGATCGACCGAAAGCCAATAGCAAGCAGGCGCCGCGCATCCTGGCGGGTGTAACCGACGATGCGCGTCCTCTACAAGCGGCTATATCTAGGCCCACATACGTCTGGACGCCCGTCAGTTACTAATCAGGAAGAAGACAGTTGCTAGAGAGAACTCGGCAGTTAGTAGGCGGATACGAATACAGAACTAGGACCGTACTAAGTTAGAACGCGGCTACGAACTTAGCAGTAACTAGGTCTCAGCGCAGCTAGTATCATACGGACGACGCCACGGGAAGCAAGAAGAAAGAGGAAACAGACTTGTGTTCTTAAGTTGAATATTACCAGTTGGTCAATAAATATCTTGTAATACTATGTCAATATTTTAGATGTCAAAGGATCCTGCACCAGTCCCTTTCCTAACAACTAGACCGGGACGAGTAAACAACAAAAAGGCGACGAGGTCACAACAGAGATCACTACACGAAATGTAAGTAGGCGGCAGCAAGATCATACTACACTCAGCTTCAAATTCCGGTCTTCTAGATTTCCTCAACAGAAATTCACGAAAAGAACGTCGTCTTTCCTCCAGCCATCCTCAATTGCGTTGCTGGAGCATTTCCGTGAGACTCGCACATTGGTCGAACCTACCAGTAACAAATTTAGCTACTCGTCTCTGAACTGCTCCTATGTCTTCCTTTAAACTGATCTGTTGTGGGTCCCTAACACTTGAGAAATACTCAAGACGTGGTCGTACAAGCGTTTTATAAGCGCTCTCGTTAGAGGTGAAGTATATCTTCCCAAAATTCTCTCAATAAACCGAAGTCGGCTGTCCGCCTTATTCACAACTGTCCTTACATGTTCGTTCAGTTTCATATTGTCCTGCAATGTTACGACGGTCGGGGGTTCGAATCCCCCCTCGGGCATGGATATTTGTGCCGTCCTAGTTCGTAAGTAGTTCATAAGTAGTTTGTAAGTTTAGGGACTGATGACCCCGTAGTTAAGTCCCATAGACTCTACAAACATTTGAACATTTTTTTTTTGCAATGTTACGCCTAGATATATGAACGACGCGACGGCAAAAAAAAAAAAAAAATGTTCAAATGTTTGTATAGTCTATGGGACTTAACTACGGGGTCATCAGTCCCTAAACTTACAAACTACTTATGAACTACTTACGAACTAGGACGGCACAAATATCCATGCCCGAGGGGGGATTCGAACCCTCGACCGTAGTGGCCGTGCAGACCGTGACTGGAGCACCTCAGTCCCCTCGGCCACCGCGGCCGGCGACGCGATTGCTTTAAGAAGTTCACTACTAATGCTGTAATCGAACATTATGGGATTGTTTTTCCTACTCATGCGCATCACCTTACATTTTTCTACACTGAGAGCTAGCTGCCATTCTTCGCACCAACTAGAAATTTTGTCTAAATCATCCTGTATACTATTACAGTCAGTTAAAGACGACACCCTCCCATACACCACAGCATCATCAGCAAACAGCCGCAAATTACAAGTTACTCTATCCGTTAGATCATTTATATAGATAGAAAATAATAGCGGTCCTATCATACTCCCCTGGGCACGCCTGACGATATACTCGTCTCTGATGAACACTCGCCTTCGAGAACAACGTACTGCGTTCTATTACTTAGGAAGTCTTCCAGCCAATCACAAATCTGTGAACCTATTCCATAAGCTCGTATCTTCGTTAGCAGTCTGCAGTGTGGCACCGCGTCGAACGCCTTTTTGAAGTCGAGAAAAACACAATCCGCCTGTTGTTCTTCATCCATGGCTCGCAAGATGTCATATGAGAAAAGGGCAAGCTGAGTTTAACATGAACGAAGTTTCCTAAACCCGTGCTGATTCGTTGAAAGAAGCTTTTCCGTCTCAAGGAAATTTACTATATTCGAACTGAGAATATGCTTCAAAATTCTACAGGAAACTGATGTCAACGAAATTGGCCCATAATTATGTGGCTCAGTTGTCTTTTCTTTCTTATAAACGGGAGTCACCTGCGCTTTTTTCAAATGTTCAAAAGCTTATGGGACTTAACTACGGGGTCATCAGTCCCTAAACTTACAAACTACTTATGAACTACTTACGAACTAGGACGGCACAAATATCCATGCCCGAGGGGGGATCGAACCCCCGACCGTAGTGGCCGTGCTGACCGTGACTGGAGCGCCTCAGTCACCTCGGCCACCGCGGCCGGCTGCGCTTTTTTCCAACCACTAGGAACTTTGTGCTGAATTAAAGATTTGCGATAAATGCAATCTAAGTAAGGGGCCAATGCCGTAGAATACTCTTTGTAAAACCGAAGTGGTATTCCATCCGGACCAGCAGACTTTTTCGTATTTAGCTCTCTCAGCTGCTTCTCTACAACGGAAATATGTATTACTATGTCCTCCATTTCGGAATTAGTACGTTGATCAAATGATGGTACATTCGTACGGACTTCCTGCGTGAAAGATTTCTTAAAGGTTAAATTTAGAACTTCAGCTTTCCGTTTGCTTTCTTCTATTACTGCCCCGGAATGAGCAACGAGTGACTGGATAGTGGGCTTTGACCCGCTTTTACATAGCACCAGAATTTTTTCGGGTCCTCGGAAAAATCTTTTGCTAAGGTATAGATGTGGTAATTATTGTATGCTTCGCGCATCGATCTTTTTATAGACGCAGGGATCTCAAATAACTTTTGCCTGCCATTATTTGCGTGTTCTTTTTTGAACCGAGAGTGCAACAGTCTTTGCTTTCTCAGTAGCTTTCTAACATTATTATTACACCACGGTGGATCTTTTCCATCCTTAATCGACTTTACAGGCACATATTTCTCTAACCCATTATGTACAATGCATTTAAATTTCGTCCACAATTCCTCTACATCCATAGTCTCGGAACTAAACGATGCCTATTCATGTTCTAAGTGCGATCCTAACAATTGCTTATCGGCTCTTCCCAACAAAAACACGCTCCTAGCCTTCTTGATTATTTCATGAACTTTGGTTACCATGACGAAATCATGATCACTAATTCCTGCCTCTACACAGATATCGTTAATATGGTCAGGCCTGTTCGTAACTATAAGATCTAAAATATTTCCATTGCGCGTGGGTTGCCGGTTTAACTGCTTAAGAGAGTTTTCGGAGAATATGTTCAAAAGTAGCTAGGAAGGCTGCTTGTCTGTACCGCCTGAAACGTAACTAGAGAGGTCCTAATCTATACTCTTTTAAGGTCGAAGTCTCCCCCGACTAATATTAAGTGAGCCGGATACCTACGCACTAACTGACATAGACTTTCTTTGAATGACTCTAAAACTGCTACAGCAGCACTGGGGCGGGGGGGGGGGGGGCGGTAAAAACACCCAACTATTAACTTCTTTTAGACCTGTTACACGTGGCCAGATAACTTCACAGTTACTTTCAACCTCGATCTTAGTAAAAACAATATCTTTGTCCACAGCTCTAGTTGTGTCCGATCTATCTTTCCGATACAATTTCCACGCCTCGCTAAATATCTCTGAACTTGCCACATCATGATTTAGCCAGCTTTCGGTGCCTAAAACTATCTGCGGAGAATAATTTCCATGCAGCCCGGGAAAATCGGGAACTTTGTTTTTAATACTTTGAAAGTTCGTGGCTGATATTTTGATTGTTGTATTTTTGAGCCGAACGCGGCCTGAATTCACTGTCTGAATGTTGACAGGCTTGTGCTCATCAGAGTTGGCGCCTAGCCTAGAATACCATTGATAGTGAGTACATCAAACACGCTCTTCCTTTACTTTTGAATCCGATTATCTGTGTTATTTTTTCGGCTTTGAGCTTCGAATTGGGCAAATCAGCTTTTGTCATGGACCAATAGGACTGTCGAGCCATTAGTATAACTTTTCCTCCAATACTCATTTCCATATTTTTGTTACTGTCATGCTGATTACATGCTTTATTATATCCATCTTATGAATAGGCTCACATACGGAGCAGTCCGTCTCAACAATGATAGACTCATATAAAAAGAGGTCCGTCTCAGAAATACTTCCGTGTGTCTCGAAATGTACGTAATATGTGAGACAGATACTTGTTTTCATATTGGCGTCTGTAATACTATAATCATTAAACGTTAGCAGGATATAGTGAAGTGAATACCGGTACCACCACAAACATAAAATGTACAAAAAGGCAGGTCTCGCGACGATTCTCTCCCGCCGCAAACAGCTGTGAGATTTCATGACAAACGAAGTCTCGGTTATCTAAGTTGGCTGTAAACTCATTATATTTATTATAGAAATAAAGATGTCTAATACCGTTATAGTCACTATAAATATTGGTAGGTTGCTAATTAGATAACAGTTTATGACAAAGTTGATGAATCGATGCTTTCATAGATACTAACTAAAATCACCGACTTGGCTTTACATGCTATCTCACAGCTTTCTTCGATGGAAGGAGATAGTTGCGAACCTTGCATTTTTGTACATTTTATGTTTTTAATTGTATCTGATTTATTTTTTATAGGTATTAATCCTTTTTTCCTTCTAGGGTAACGTTGTCTGTACGTCAGGTACGCATTTTCTTCTAAACCCGTTCCCTATCTTTTGATTTTGCACAGAGGCTTTGATGTAGCAGTTTTTGACCAGTCGCGACGGTGAGCCCTTCTAAGTTGATTATATTCCACATTTCGGAATCGTGAGCTTTAATAACATTGACGTCGACATTAATTAGGTGAAATCCAGACAGAGTTATCACTCTCGAGAATACCATGTACTCTCTAACGCATATGAACACTGAAGAATTGGTGTCCATCAATGCACTCTTTACATCTAGAGTTTAACGTGGTATTCGAAATACCTATCATTTCTAGCGACTCCTCACATCTTAAAGAGGTGTAAAAAGACAGTGAAAATAAGTTTATCCACCAGTTACAGAACCCACAACCTCATTGATACGTGTGCCCGGCGCTTTACCGCTAGCCCGTCACTATTGCTCTGGTAGAAACATATAGCCGGCCGCGGTGGCCGAGGAGACTAAGGCGCTCCAGT
Organism: Locusta migratoria; assembly: GCA_026315105.1. Taxonomy (NCBI): domain Eukaryota; kingdom Metazoa; phylum Arthropoda; class Insecta; order Orthoptera; family Acrididae; genus Locusta; species Locusta migratoria. The sequence continues at coordinate 442,810,875 of CM048755.1, read as the reverse complement.
CACGGTCTGCACGGCCACTACGGTCGGGGGTTCGAATCCCCCCACGGGCATGGATATTTGTGCCGTCCTAGTTCGTAAGTAGTTGATAAGTAGTTCGTAAGTTTAGGGACTGATGGCCCCGTAGTTAAGTCCCATAGACTTTACAAACATTTGAACATTTGAGAAACATATATTTAGAATATGTTATTGTACCAAAAAGAAGAATGATCAAGTTTGGAAAACGAGACTTACAGTTAAGGATGTTTGACTTTTTCGTTTCATTATAAGCACTAGCTAAATACAAAAGTAAGTTTCTGTGTTTTCTAGAAGTATCTTAGAGTTTTGATGATTAGTGAGTGAGTGAGTGAAAACAATGATTTTCGACTGGCAATATGTTGTGAAGTATAAGGTATAAAATAGTATAATTTGAGAATATAGCTAGGTATAGTAGGTTCACAGGGGCACTGAAATTTGAGGCTTATGGCTTTATCCATAATCAAGCTACAGTAGAGTCGAAAGTGCCGTGAATCGCTCCGAGAAAAGGATGCTGAGGCTACGCTTCTGTCTTTTGCTTCAGCTCAATATAGCGGAGGTGCTCAATAACAACTGTTAAAATAAAAGAGGAATGTCTAATCTCCATCATCCTAGGATCCTTCTGGAGGTCCTTCTAGCCCACTATCTCCTGTTGCCATTATTATTTCGTGAATTGTCGGTACAGATTATGCTGGGCTAGTTCCGTATTTTATTCCCCACATTTTTGTAGGATAAAAATAAATAAATCCTGCTTCATCCTTTCATCCTTAGTGTCCAACCCACGATCCCTGTTTTTCTTCTCGATGTGCAGCATACGGTGCACATTACCCAAAATATTTGCGGAATCTTCTGAGACAATTTATCAAGCAATCGCACGGCAACACAATCTAATCTACCATTAAAAATACCCAATTTGTATGTGATTCTACTTTATTCTTACGTGCCGGCCGCGGTGGCCGAGGGAACTGCGGCGCTTCAATCACGATCTGCACGGCCACTACGGTCGGGGGTTCGAATCCCCCCTCGGGCATGGATATTTGTGACGTCCTTAGCTGTAGCTAGTTCATACGTAGTTTGTAAGTTTAGGGACTGATGACCCCGTAGTTAAGTCCATAAACTCTCCAAACATTTGAACATTTTATTCTTACGTGATCGTTTAATTAGATAATGGACTTTTGATGTTAAGTATTGCGTTACAATGCCTTCAAATTGTTTCTCAGAGGCTTTAATGTAACAATTATTGACAAATTTGGGTGGGAAGTGCGTATAAATATATTATACTGAACGATTTGCTATGCAGGCTTCACCGTATGTGAACACTTAAGAATCGGTGTTCAAATGTTTGTATAGCTTATGGGACTTAACTACGGTGTCATCAGTCCCTAAACTTACAAACTACTTATGACCTAGCTAATACTAAGGACGGCACAAATATCCATGCCCGAGGGGGGATTCGAACCCCCGACCTTAGTGCCCGTGCAGACCATGACTGGCGAGCCTCAGTCCCCTCGGCCACCGCGGCCGGCAAGAATCGGTGTCCATCAGTACACTATATATACCTAAAGTTTAACGTTGACTTTGACCCATTGTTGTTTCTGAAGATTACTCACATCGTAGAGAGGTGAAAAGTAAGTTACAATGAACAGCGACAATATAAAAAATTCACCCGTCCTAGAACAGATCCCCCGTCTTACTGGATGCTAGACCATCGCTCTACCGTGAGACGATTACCCCTTACACCGTCATTGTTGCTCTATAATTGTTGCTCTAATAAGCTAGTTATAGTAAGTCCTCTTGGTCAGCCTTCTGCTTCCCACACAGTGAGCAAGCATGTGGTCAGGTTTTTACTCCAACTGGTGGCAGTATCGGTATCCGCATCACTGATTCCAGGAGAAGTTCGACATGAGTTTTGATGTTGTGTCGTCCATTTCATAATTGTGGGTAAGAATAGTGTTATGTCCCTTGCTTTTACACTCCTGGCCATTAAAATTGGTACACCACGAAGATGACGTGCTACAGACACGAAATTTAACTGACAGGAAGAAGATGCTGTGATATGCAAATGATTAGCTTTTCAGAGCATTCACACAAGGTTGGCGCCGGTGACGACACCTACAACGTGCTGACATGAGGAAAGTTCCAAACCGATTTCTCATACACAAATAGCAGTTGACCGGCGTTGCCTGGTGAAATGTTTTTGTGATGCCTCGTGTAACGAGGAGAAATGCGAACCATCACGTTTCCGACTTTGATAAAGGTCGGATTGTAGCCTATCGCGATTGCGGTTTATCGTATCGCGACATTGCTGGTCGCGTTGGTCGCGATCCAATGCCTGTTAGCAGAATATGAAATCGGTGGGTTCAGGAGGTCAATACGGAACGCCGTGCGGGATCCCAACGGCCTCGTATCACTAGCAGTCGAGATGACAGGCATCTTATCCGCATGGCTGTAACGGATCGCGCAGCCACGTCTCGGTTCCTGAGTCAACAGATGGGTACCTTTGCTAGACAACAACCATCTGCATGAAAAGTTCGACGACGTTTGCAGCAGCATGAACTATCATCTCGAAGACCATGGCTGCGGTTACCCTTGACGCTGCATCACAGACAGGAGCGCCTGCGATGGTGTACGCAACGACGAACCTGGGTGCACGAGTGGCAAAATGTCATTTTTTTTAGGATGAATCCAGGTACTGTTTACAGCATCATGATGGCCGCATCAGTGTTTGGTGACTCCCGGTGAACGCACATAGGAAGCGTGTATTCGTCATCGCCATACTGGCGTATCACCAGGCGTGATGATATGGGGTGCCATTGATTACATGTCTCGGTCACCTCTTGTTCGCATGGACGGCACTTTGAACAGTGGCCGTTACATTTCAGATGTGTTACGACCCGTGGCTCTACCCTTCATTCGATTCCTGTGACGACCGCACGTTGCAGGTCCTGTACGGGCCTGTCTGGATACGGAAAATGTTCGACTGCTGCCCTGTCCAGCATATTCTTCTGATCTCTCACCAACTGAAAACGTCTGGTCAATGGTAGCCGAGCAACTGGCTCGTCACAATACGCCAGTCACTACTCTTGATGAACTGTGGTATCGTGTTGAAGGTGCATGTGCATCTGTACCTGTACACGCCATCCAAGTCCTGTTTGACTCAACGCCCAGGCGTATCAAGGCCGTTATTACGGCCAGAGGTGCTTGTTCTGGGTACTGATTTCTCAGGATCTATGCACCCAAATTGCGTGAAAATGCCGCGCCGGGCGGCTGAGTGCATTGAGGCGCTATGCTACGATGAGCGAGGCCGTTCCCCGTCGGGGGTTCGAATCCCCCTGAGGCATGGATGTTTGTGCCGTCTTTAGTATAAGGTAGTTCATAAGTAGTTTGTAAGTTTAGGGACTGATGACCCCGCAGTCAAGTCCCATAGGCTTTGAAACATTTGATTTTGATTTTTTTGCGTGATAATGTAATCACATGTCAGTTCTAGTATAATATATTTGTCCAATGAATACCCGTTTATCATCTGCATTTCTTCTTGGTGTAGCAAATTTAATGGCCAGTAGTGCATATCTTTAAGTTGTATTCCGCCGTCAAATGGAGGAAGGGTGAGGGTGTCATAGCGGACTTGCACTAGGTATCCAGATGTGGGGTAATATCCGAAAAGCGCTTGCAGTCTTCGTGCCATTGCCATCAGTAGTTGAAGCATGTGTATAAGCCTTATCGCCACGCGGAACTGCCTTGCGACCAGGGGCACCATGTTAGGGATCGTGCGGCCGCTCTCGTCGCAGGTTGAGTTATCCCGCGGGCATGGGTGTGTGTGTGTTGTCCTTAGCATAATTTAGTTTACGTAACTTTTAAGTCTAGGGACCTCAGCAGTTCGGTTTCTTGCAGTTACAAACATTTAAACATTAGATTCAGCTTAATCACCATGTAAATATTCGGTTATTCAACATGCTATAGTAGGTCCATCCGTCGAACATCGTTCTGGATTACTTCTTTGCGTATCACTTGCCGTGGTCTTCTCAGAGGCCTCTTCGCCGCGGTGGAGTAGCCGAGCGCTCTAAAGCGTCTCGCTGCGGAGCGCGCGGTTGCTCGCCTTCCTGGGGCATGGGTGTGTGTGTTTGTCCGTAGGTTAGTTTACCTAGGTTTAAGTAGTTTGTAAGCTACGGACTGATGCCACGCAGTTTGGTCCGATAGATTTACAAACATCTGAACTTTTTTTTTTTTTTTTTTTTTTTTTTTTTTAGAGGCCTTTTCCCCATGAACTTTGTTGCCGATTAGGCTATATTCGTGAGACTCCTCGCCGCCAAACGATATTGCTGGATTTATACAAATACAGAGCGTATCTCAACACCAGACCGGACTAACAGAAGACTCCTTACCGTAATCCCCGAGAGTCTACTTTCAGTGCTCCTTTGAACTCGTCCAGAGCGAGGAATTAAAGCTAGAGAACTGTTCATAGTTGTTGACTCTGATGTTATTGTTATTTTAGAGCACTTCTTAAATAATTTCACAATAAAAAGGCTTCCTTTACCAGATTATACGTCAGATGCCTGCTATTCCAGGAGTTCTTTGCAGTGTGCTGGAGTGGCCATGTACATGATAATCGGTATTAATACTGAGTCCATTGATGTTCCTAAACACTTCATTGAAAATATGTTTACGTGTTGTGCTGGAGTGGCCCAATAAGGCGGGGCTAAACATCTAATAGTTGTTATTTATAGGTCCCCTGACTCTGAATTTAAAAGATTTCTGCTCAGTGTAGAGTGGGTTCTATGTGCATTTTATAGGAAGAACCAAATTAGTTCTATGTGGTGATTTGAGTATTAATTGTGTAAATAACTGTACAAGAAAAAGAATGCTTTTAGATATTTTTAAGTCTTATGACCTGTTGCAAGCAGTATTCTTCCCAACTAGAGTGCAGAGGAACAGTAGCACAATCATAGACAACACTTTTGTTCATGCTTCATTATTAGAGGGGCATTCCGTTAGCAGGATTGTTATTCTTTTTATAACGTAACAAGCTGAAGTCACTTTCTATTATTTGATGTCGGAAACGTTTGTTTAATTAGCAAATACTAATTAGTTAATGCCGAAGGCATTATATTTCAGATATACGCTAATTAGTATTTCTGATAAAACTAAATTCTTGTCCATAATACTAAAGTAGGTATTATTATGTTTCACAAACCTTTGACCTCATTAGTTTCTGTGTAATTACAGTTAATTAGGAACGTATTGTTGCAAACCTATTTCATTAAATACGTAAGTGAAACACTATTAATTTAACTGAGATATATGCAGTAATTTACTCAGTATTATTTACGCTATCTTTTGCTATAGCCAGTTGTATATAACTGTTTACTTTTCCATTTTAATTAATGTAATGAACCCAATTAACAATACGTAATTTTCAGTGACATTGTTTGGATGATATAAATAGGATGCGCCATTTAAATGAGTATTGTTCGTGCGTGATCTGAGCCACAATCCACGCCAGTAGGGATCTAATTTGAACAATTATGTACAAGATCTTCAGTATTAGTCGTGTGGAAAGTGTTTCTATTGGTATTATGAAAGGACTATTAATATTTGTGCCACATTAAGATGTACACCTTGGACTTTAGAATTCAATACACGAACTGTGTAAATTTGTATTATTGACGTGTGGAATGTTCTTACCGGATCGTAGAGATTGTAATTAATGAGACTTGTACGCTGGCCATAATTGGGGACAACTGGGCACTAATGAGTCATTAAAAGTGTCAAAGAACTGCAATTCTGTGTGTCGCCTATGTTCTTTGTAGCGGATTAGTTTTGTACATGAAATTTCAGCCAGCCATTACCGAAAGCGACGATCAATGGCTCGCTTCGTTACAAGTAGCTTGGTAGGGAAGGCTGTTGGCAATATTGATGCACTACCAAATAATGCAGTTAAGGAAATAAGTTCATAGCTTGTAGAAATAAATTTATGCTAAAATACAGTGAGACGTAGTTTTTACAGTTTCTAGCAAACAATCCAACACAAACTTACAGTTTAATTACACAGAATGGTAACATGATAAGCGAGACTGAACAGTTCAAATTTCTAGGCATTCAGATATATAGTAAGTTGTGAAACATCTATGTTCATGATCTTGTTCAAAAAGTCAACAGCATTAAAACAGTGTCTGAAATAAATCATAACTCAACACGAAAAGTAGTGTGCTTTGCTTGCTTTCATTCGCTTTATGACTTATGGTGTTAGTTTTTTTTTAGTAATTCCTCTAGTTCAAAAAGGGTATTTATTACGCACAAAGGGGCGGTTCCAGCAATATGGTGTAAGCTCCCTTTCCTCATGTCGACCCCTGTTTCGTAGCGTGGGAAAGCTGACATTGGCCTCCCAATACATATTATGTTTAATATCGTTTAGTGTTAATAATATTTGGCTATTCCCAAGAGTTAGCAGCCTTCCCTCACTCAGTGCTAGACAGAAGTCGAATCTGCGTTTGGATCACATCTCCTTGACACCTGTGCAGAAAGGAGTGCAGTATTATGCCTCATCCATTTTTAATGAACTGCCACAAGAATTCAGAAAGCTTACAAGGAGGGTCTGACATGTGGGTCACCGATTTCGATGGAATTTTGCGTGGACGTTCTATACTGAATTTAATGAGACACATGTTTGGGCGTTTTGCAAGAGACTCAGTAGTTCTGGAAAAAATCAAGCTAAAAGTTGACCATGGAAAATCGCGTTTTCAATAATATACATCGAAAGATCGTCTAAATATAGCCTTTTTTAAAAGTATATGTGGAGTCAAAAGTTAATGACGTTCGAGTGATTAACGTTTTTGTGTTTTCATGCTGTAGATTGGGTACTCGTATACAGTATTAAGCAAATTCTATTTTTCTGTGCTTAAGTTTTCAGAACATGATCCAAATATAATTGATACGCTTCGGAGGTCAGTTTTCCGCCGCGGCGGATTAGCCGTGCGTACTGAGGCGCCGTGCTGCGCTGCGTGCGGCTGTTCGCCGTTGGGGGTTCGAATCCCCCCTCGGACACGGATGTTTATGTTGTCCTTAGGTTAGTTTACCTTAGTTCAAGTAGTTTGTAAGCTGCAGACTAATTACCCCGCAGTGGAGTCAGATAGATTTACAAACATTTCAACATTCTTTTAGCTTTCCGGATTTTGAGCACGCGAAGAAAACATGTACAAACTGTTTCCAGAGCTCATCAAATTCTTGCGAGACGCATGGACCGAAATTTCGACTGGGTAGCAGTTTACCGTTTGCACTGATAGACTACTGCGCAGTGTACGAAAGTGTGTAATTTTGTTCACACTACCAGCTGCAACTAACGTTTTTCTATTTTATTTCATATTTTTATTGTCTTTTGAACTGTGTATGACAAAACAACTATAAACACATAATACACTTAATTGAATATTAATCACATTTCCCTATGCTCTAATCCAATAGAGGTTCGAAGCTGGATCCACGCTTTGACGGCCGCTTATGTTTACGAGTACCCACACTACAACATGAAAATTTAAAAAAAAGTTAATTATTCGAACGTCAATAACTTTCGATCACATATATATTTGTAAAAAATGTTCATCTTTAAACGATCTTTCGATGTATAGCACTGAAAACATGATTTTGCATCATCAACTTTGATCTTGATTTATTCAATAACTACTGTCTAGAAAAAAGCCGAAACACATGTCTCTTTATATTCTATATAGAACGCCCATGCAAAATTCGATCGAGACCGGTGACCGACATGTCGGACCCTCTCCTTGTTAGTAGTCATCCACGGACTTTCAAGGCAGGACTGAAAAGTTCCCACATGGCTCACTCTTTCTATTCTGTAGAGAAATTCCTGGAATTTTTTAAAGTAAGCTAATTCCTATGATCTAGGTTCGTTTTACTTATGATTAGAACTGTCGTGTGTGTATAGGATTGCTTTACGTTTCAATTTTATCTATTACTACTCTTTTGTTAGAAATTGATGTACTGAGTCGCTCCATTAACATGGAGACTTGCCTCAGTTTGGTCTTGCGAAACCCCATAAATACAAATATATTGGTGCGAGTTTTCTGAAAGCACGTGTGGTGCAGTCGTTAGCATCGCAGATCACTGTGGTTGCGGTCCCTAGTTCAAATCCCGCCACGCGCAAAAGAAAATTTATTTTTTTGTATTTACTATTTCTAGAAGGTCCTACATGTTCCTTATGTTTGATGTACTTGAAAGTTCCAGAAAATTATTTCTATGTGTAGATAGTGAAGCACTCCAAGCAGGAGTCAGTCTGTACTGAGTGTTCGCAATAAACGTGTTGTAAGTGTAAAGTATTGTGCTCTATTACCAACCAGCCTTGGAATTCCGCACCACCTGCAGATTGTAACGTGACAATATAAACGTAAAGAAATTATGGAGAGTGGGCATTCCTGTCTAACTAAACGTCGGATTGACATGGCTTGTGTTTCATGTCCATTCAACACTACAGGGGACGAGACTTGGTATAAAAGTCGCAGTACGTTGTCTTTAATGTCACGTGGGAAGCCCATTGGAGGATGGACTCTGATTAAAGAATGATCGAAAACAACGGCGATCAAAGCTGCTCGTAGGTGACAGGATCTGGTGATATCTATCACATCCCTCCGTTCACTGGTGGCTGCTTACGTGTTACTCTCTCCTCTCTGTATTGGTTCAGCTATGGAAATTATTATTGGTAGGACCTTCTTGATGCACGCTGCCAGTAACCGGTAAATAATTTTATAGTATTTACTTAGCAACAAATTACAACTCTATTGTAGTCCTCTATTTCCTGAATTATTAAATGCTTCTGTGTTTGGGTGAGTATTCTTTCAACGAAAGTTGATGGGCCGCGGTGGAGTAGCCGAGCGGTCTAAAACGTCTCGTTGCGGAGCGCGCGGTTGCTCGCCGTGGAGGTTCGAGTCCTCCCTGGGGCATGGGTGTGTGTGTTTGTCCTTAGGTTAGGTTACCTAGGTTTAAGTAGTTTGTAAGCTACGGACTGATGACCACGCAGTTTGGTCCGATAGATTTACAAACATTTGAAAGTTGATGGGACACGTAATGCACGGAATATTAGCCCTCGATACTTATTGATCCAATGTGATCTCATGAGGGTGAGGAAAATTTGATAAAATTCAAGTGATAGTCAGTCTGGCCCGGACAAATTGTTCAGCGCATACTAATCTATCGTATGTCATCCCTGGAATTCTCCTTTAGAAGAGCCGGCAATGCTGTGTTATCGAGGACGTGAGCGACGTACTGCAAGACGTCGTTATTGTCGCCCTCCTCTTGTTTTCTTCCTTGTAGAATTGCCGATTATGATCTGCAAAGCCTGGGTCGTTACGGTACGACCGCATGACAAAGAGGGTTTCGTGATTAGCTGTCGTTAGCAACGGAGGTTTTCTAGCCCGATGTGATGCATGTTGGGATTTACCTGATCACTCGGTGTTGACGCTTTAATTGTTCTCCTAGTCAGAAACAATATTTTGACTTTAATGCGCCGGTTTTCGATTTGTTGGTCCGGTGACATGTTGTGCTGCGAGTTTTCGCAGCATTGTATAATGTGTGACAATTCCTTGCTGTAGTGTCCTTTCCATATTGTATAACCTCCTAACTAAACGTCGGTTTTGCACATTCCATCCAACATTTCCGAGTCGACGGGTATCACAGAAGATGTTCTCAGTCTTCCCATATAGCGTGGGAATGGTCGCCTTGTCTAAGGCTCCAAACCACGGATTGCACGGCCGCTCGCTGTCGGGGGTTGGAGTCCTGCCTTGGGCATGGGTGTTTGTGTTGTCCTTAGCATAAATTACTTTATATACTTCGTAAGCGTAGGGACCGATGACCTCAGCAATTTATCCCCTTAGGTTTACAAACAATTGAACATTTGATTTAGTACTTCCAGGCCGCGGCAATAAGTTCTTAGTATTCCGGATCTTTCAGGTTTTCCACATTCAGTAACTAGATTTCACGTTTTCCCATATTTTCTGTATCTGGACGGATGATGGTGCTGTGTTCTGAGAAAGCAATCGGCCATCGTTCGGGGTCCAGAACTCCAGGAGCAATACGCCAGGGAAAATAAATGCGGTTAAGAAAACTGGCCGAGCTATAGATGCGTCGTTGGCGGATGACCGTGTACCTTTTCCCCAGTAAATATCAGAAGTAGGTCTTGTACGATGATCTGGAGTTCATAACACGTAAAAATGTGGGATCTGATCCTTTGAGGGACGTACATTGTTGATGTCCCGATATATTAATCGTAAGAACCAAGAAAGAGGAGAGGGGGATTTCCTCGTAGAATACTTTGTAGTACTGCCAACATTTTTGCTTTTTCTGTCTTCCTATAGAGTATAAATGTTAATTACACGGGTTCCCAGGACCGTGATTGCCAACCTCCTAACTGAGGGGACACTAGATGCTGCTTTAACGTTGATACATTTCGCGTATTAGTATCGCTGATCCGTTGTCTGTGTGATCGTCTGTTGTCATATATGTCACCTAACTACATACCGGGTGATCAAAAAGTCAGTATGAATTTTAAAACTTAACAAGTCACGGAATAATGTAGATAGAAAAGTAAAAATTGACACACATGCTTGGAATGACATGGGGTTTTATTAGGAAAAAAAAAACGTATTGCTAGACGCGTGGAAGATATCTTGCGCACGTCGTTTGGTGATGACCGTGTGCTCAGCCGCCACTTTCGTCATGCTTGGCCTCCCAGGTCCCCAGACCTCAGTCCGTGCGATTATTGGCTTTGGGGTTACCTGAAGTCGCAAGTGTTCAAATGTTCAAATGTTTGTAATTCTTTCGGACCAAACTGCGTGGTCATTAGTCCGTAGCTTACAGACTACTTAAACCAAGGTAAACTAACCTAAGGACAACACACACACACCCATGCCCCAGGGAGGACTCGAACCTCCACCGCGAGCAACCGCGCGCTCCGCAGCGAGACGCTTTAGACCGCTCGGCTACTCCACCGCGGCGAAGTCGCAAGTCTATCGTGACCGACCGCCATCTCTAGGGATGCTGAAAGACAACATCTGACGCCAATGCCTCACTATAACTCTGGACATGCTTTACAGTGCTGTTCGCAACATTATTCCTCGACTACAGCTATGGAATGATGGTGAACATATTGAGCATTTCCTGTAAAGAACATCATCTTTGATTTGTCTTAATTTGTTATGCTAATTATTGTTTATCTGATCAGATGAAGCGCCATCTGTCGGACGTTTTTTGTACTTTTTATTTATTTATTTATTTTGTTCTAATAAAACCCCATGTCATTCCAAGCATGTGTGTCAGTTTTTACCTCTATATCTACATTATTCCGTGATTTATGAAGTTTTCAAATTTATACTGACTTTTTGATCATCCGGTATATGTATATTTTTATTATGGGACCACACTACGTTGGTCATCAGTCCCTGGACTTATAAACTACTTCAACTAAGTCAAACTAACCTAAGGACAACACACACATCCATGCCCGAGGAAGGATTCGAACCTCCGACGCGGGAGGCCTCGCGATCCGCAACTTGGCGCTCCAGACCTCTCGGCTACTCCCGCGCGGAACATAACTACAGAATTAGAGGAAGTACTCTATGGATAATTCTTGTAATAAAGCGAAGTCAACAAGCGACGATCGGATCTTCTCTCACTGCAGCTAAATCTTCGCCACTGTTCGAATCGTATTGATGTTAATTGTCCCCATACGAGATGCCTGACGTTTAACTGCAAATACCAAGTTAGTAATGAAGTCTTAAATGTCTATCGAGTGTCATGAGATTTCTCAGTTGGCACCCACCTCTATCGCATCGGCTGGACCTGTTTTCTAATGTCCTTCGTATGATTACACGTCATCATCGACTCCCCCCTCCCAAATCTCCCAAATAGTGGAGAGCGGCGATGGTCTTTTCCCACTGATTCTTCAGGCGGCACGCTCCATCTCGTGTACCGACGGCTGATTGCTCAACTGCAGATTTGTAACACACTGTGATTTCCGTTGTTGTCCCCACGCTGTTGCCGGCCTCTGAGGTAGCGTCGTTAGGCTGGTGGACTCCTCGTCCTCCTGTTGCTGGCCTCTGCACGTCCCACAGTCGTCCTGCGCCTCGGCTTCGGAGCTTTGGGAATCGTTGCTTCTGTGTGTGTCATTCGGTGTCCTTTAAATAAACGATTCACGACTCTTCGCCGACTCTTCGCCACAAAGTCACAGTTGGCATAATTAGTGAGTCTGTTTGCATGTTATTGTCATAGCGCTCTTCCTGCATCGACGGGGGCGGCAATGTCGGAGTAGGTTCCTCATTATATAGAACAGACGTTTTGTCGTCACATCGCGTTGATGGGCGTTGTACTGGGACGTCCGGAAGTGGTGGAGTAGCAGTAGTAGTGAGAGCGGCAATGTAATTCATGAGAAGTAGCGTCGGCAGCTGTGGTAGCACCATCTCTTTTGACGGCAGTTGCGTCATTCAGTATCCGGATCGTAGGGGTCATTCTGTCCTACATCTTGAATAAGTTTTCGGTTGTCCGACAAAGATGAGTATGGCGCGGCAGCCACCGATAGCTATAATGATGCTGTTGAACTTATCGTTTAATTTCAATACGGACCTTCTGCATTCTGTTCAAGGCAGAACAGTCAGAATTGTGTCCAACTTTCCTAAAGAGGCCTGTGCGCCATGCCGTAGGGGCAAGCGCTGTCTAGGCCTCTTCCGCTAGTAGTTGGACAGGGAGTTGGGACTTCCCAATTGTGCACAGTCCCAAGCCAACTTTGTCGACTGTCTCAACACCTACATTGTCGTCTGCGTGGCAGAAGTGCAAATACCATTTCGTAACCCAAAGGATTTTTTCACAGATTGCTTCGATGAGGCCGCGCGGGAACGGCCTTGTGGTCTAAGGCGCTATATACGGATTACGCGGCCGCTCTCCGTCTTAGGTTTGAGTCCTCCCTTGCGCATGTGTGTGTTTGTTGCCCTTAGCATAATATTAAGTAGTTTTAAGTCTAGGAATCGATGACCCTAGCAGTTTGGTTCCTTTGACCTACAAACATTTGAATACTATTTTCGTTTCGTATATCATCTTGAAGGAAACTGTATTTCACACAATAAACAAATATATGCTGATAGTGACGACAACTTAAATTATGACCTAGTCTCTTAAAAATCTTTGTAATTCGAGTGCTTTTGGTCGGGTATATTCGTTTCTGAACGCGAATTTGAGCGTCGAATTTCTTCATTGGTTCGCCATATTGATCTATTTGGTTAAACCGGCAGGCGTGAAACGGCCGATTACAAAGTAAACAACACGAGCGCTCGCTCTGAGGCAGAAAACAAACAGTGCGCAGAGCCGCGTGGAATGGCCGTGCGATTCTGGGCGCCACATTACGGATCGCGCAGTCGCTTCCATCGGAGTTTCGAGTCCTCCGTTGGGCATGGACGTATGTGTTGTCCTTAGTGTAAGTACGTTTAAGTAATTTGTAAGTCTAAGGACTGATGACATCAGTAGTTCGATCCTTTAGGTTTACAAAAAATTGAACCTTGTAAAACATAGCGCGGTACGTCTCGCTGCTTTACTGCCGAAAGCACACTGCGTTGCCATCCCTCCCCCCCCCCCCTCCCCACAACGGCCATTCTTCGTCAGTGTTCAAATGTTTGTACAGCTTATGGGTCGTCAGTCCCTAAACTTACAAACTACTTATGAACTAGCTAATACTAAGGACGGCACAAATATCCATGTCCGAGGGGGGGGGGATTCGAATCCCCGACCGAAGTGGCCGTGCAGAACGTGAATGGCGCGCCGCAGTACGCTCGGCCACCGCGGCCGGCTCTTCGTCAATTATACCTGTTTTCCTGAGAGAGATGTTTACATTTATACCTACATATCCTAGGTTGAGAGGATACAGGGTTTTAGGTTAGTAACCTCTGGTACGTTTTGTCGAACGATAGTTATCGGTGGCGTGCAGCGAGAGCTGCTGGCAACAATGCTTAGGTTGGAATGTTCTTTGTTTGTTGCCGGTGTGCGGCAGTCTCCCGCCGACCGCAGAGCAAGGCGGTAGCATGTCGGCAGTGAGTTCGTAACCTGCGTTTAGTGGTGGCTAAAGTTTTTGCCATTCCGTCGTATCGCATACGGGTTGCAGTTGCATACTGAAATGTTTCAGTGTGGACTTGTAGACATTCATCGTAGTGGCACGCAGTTATTTAATCAGTGTATTTAAAGGGAAGAGTTTTTAACATTTGTCGGTCCATATTAAAGGAAGTTAACAAAGTTTACTGTTATGGATCAACCTAGTAATTGTCTGCATCCCATACCGTCAAATCATTGGAACAATTATTAAATGATTAAGCATAAAATAGAATGTAACGGCAACTTCGTCCATCGAGGATTAGGTGGACGCAGCGGTGGCGTTACAAGGTGAAAACCCGGCGTTGCCCAGCTACTTCTATGTTCTGTTAGTCCATCTCCTCTTATCTGCTCCTCTGTCCATCTATTCTTCTCTTCCTCCCACCTCTGTCTGTCCTCCTTCCTCCCTCTCCATGTCCACCACCTCTTCCCCCTCTATCTATCTCCTCCTCCTCTTTCTTCCCCCTTTCTGTGGAAAATCATACGAGGTCCAGGTACAAGCAAACAAGACTGCTGCGAACCCGCAGTTCTTATAGTGGATCTTAATGAGTACTTCGCCACTCCGACATCTACACTTGACCAGGGCACAAGGGTACAAACCATTTACTCCTTTAAGACGTGAGTGGATTATATAAATGAAAACATTTCTGCAACCAGTAGACCGTAACACAGTCAAGAAGTCGATTATGCGAATCCTTTCGGCAGCTGCAGGATATGATAATATTATGGTTCAAATGATGTTATCTCATCGATATATTACTACTTATAATAACAGAAATTTTTTAACAAATCTCTGACGTCCAGTATTTTTCCAACAGCTTGTATGTATGGACTCATAAAACCATTACCAAAAAAGGAATCTCTACATAACCTTCTGACTATAGACCCATTTCCATTTTACCGGCGTTACACAAGCCTTTGGAATAGATAGTTCACGAGCAGCTTACAAATTATTTAACATCGCATAAGCCTTTAGACGAACACCAGTCTGGTTTCCGGAAAAATCGCAGCCGCAGCACGACGACCGCTCTTGTAAAAGTGACTGAGGATTCGAAACGAGTTATCGACAACCAACAGGCAACTATTATGTGCTTCTTAGATTTCAGTGAAACATTTGACACAGTCGACTTGCTAAACTCTCAAATCTAAATTTTGTTTCAAGTGCTGTTCAGTGATTCTACTCATACCTCACATTCTGCAAACAGTGTGTAATGATTGATAATGATAAGTCACAATGGATTGATATTGTATCAGGGGGTTCCACAAGGATCTGTATTAGGCCCTTTGCTGTTCTTATTATATGTAAATGATGTGTCAACTGTTCTCTCACACTGCAAATACCACTTATGCGCTGATGACCTTAAACTATATCTAAGCGCTAGTGCAAAAACCTTTTCACAACCATCCGTCATGTGAATGCTGACTTACTGGTTCTATCAAAGTGGGCATATAATATTGGTCTGAAACTCAATCCATCGGACACACAGTCAGTCTTAGTTGCCCATAAGAGACTCATTGCTCCTCAGTGCAGAGAGTCTCTACCAACATTAATCCAAAACGGCAGAGAAATAACTTTCAGCAAAGAACCTGGGTATAATACTAGACCATCACTTGGATTGGACGGAGCACACAACCACAGTAGGTTAGAAGGTGTCAACGTCACTTCATTCAATACAGAGATGTAAAAAAATTCTTTTCAGCTCAAAAAGTAGCATGTTTAGACCCTAATACTTCCCATAATTGACTATGTTGTTTGTAAATCTTATGGGACTTAAAGTCGGCCGGCCGCGGTGGCCGAGGGGACTGAGACGCTACAGTCACGGTCTGCACGGCCACTACGGTCGGGGGTTCGAATCCCCCCTCGGGTATGGATATTTGTGCCGTCCTTAGTATAAGGTAGTTGATAAGTAGTTTGTAAGTTTAGGGACTGATGACCCCGTAGTTAAGTCCCATAAGCTTAACAAACATTTGAACACTGAACTTAAAGTCTGTGGTTATCAGACCCTAAGCTCACAAACTACTTAAACTAACTTAAACCTAAAGACAACACAGACACCCATGTTCGAGGGAGGACTCGAACGCCGGATGGTAAGCAACCGCGCGCCCCGCAGCATGGCACTTTAGACCGCTCGGCTACTCCACCGCGGTCCATAGGCTTTTTCGATCATATCACTCCTGCATACTAAAAGTTGTCTTGGCTACTAGTAGATAAGTGTCGAATCTATCATACCCTATGTTTACTGCATTGTTTTTTCACCTTCTTATCTATCTACAACTTTTACACTACTATTTGAATACCACAACAGAAATACTCGTTCTCGCCAAAATAAAACCGTATCTATACCACCCCATAACAATGCCTTCTTTTGTACATCAATTTCTGTGTCAGGATTCCGAATCTGGAAAAATCTTCCTCTGAAATAAAATCCGTTCCAAACTTCAAAAGACAGCTAATGGTGCACCTTCTATCACAATAGCCATCTCTTCCATATACCATTCTATCATCATATATTTCTCCTCCCCCAAAATATTTCTCTTGTTATCAGAGGTCTTCATTAATATTTTCTTCGTTCCTAACATCCACTGTCACTGTCATTTCAATATTCCCCTATTCCTTTAATCTTGTTGCATCAGATCATACTAAACATGGTTTCAGATGTACCAATCGTATGTACACTTCTTGTAAATACCATTTATTATTATTATTATGATTATTATTATTATGGATCTTGTAATGTTTCCCGTATGTGTTGTTCCTGACCAGCTGTAGGAGAGGGCCTTATGGGTCTAATCGGTCAGGTTAAATAAGCAAATAAATAAATATTCATCCCCCTCCATCTGTCCATCTTCTCCTACTCCTCTCCTCCTGATATTTACATGTAATTCATTATAATATTTTCTTCCATTAGTCTATCTCCTCCGCCTCCCTTTTCTGTTCACCTGACTTTTCTCCACTCTATTTTTCTGCTCCTCTAACTTGTCCATCATATCCTACCCTCTTTCTATCAACCCCCTCCTCCCCATCTCTCTATTCATGTCCACCTCCCATCTCTCAGAACATCTCCTTCTCCGCCTTTCTGTCTACCTCCTGCTCCTCTATTCTGTCTCTCCATCTCCTCTGCCCCTCTCAGTCTATTTCGTCCTCCACTTGCCGATGAAAAATTACGTAGGCGACAACTGCCGACTTTCATGATCATCGGTGAAAAGGCATCAAAAAATATTGCAGGAGTCCTTTTACCATGTGCCGTAAGTAGAATGAGGAATAAAAATAAATAAATTTGACATTTTTAAGATAATGACTTAAACTATATCGAAGTGTGTTGTGAAGTACCTTCCGCCAAGCACCGTAAAAATGTTATGAAGACATTTCTATTGTTTTGAAAGTAAAATGTTCAAAATTTATTTAAGATCGGACTAAAACTGTTGATTGGTGTCCATCATGCAGGGTACGAAATTTTATGTATATAGTGACCTTCCAGTTTTTTCAAAGTCAGGTGTTCAAAATTTCATCAGGATCGGAATAAAACTGTAGATTTACAAACAATCGAAGCACAACTGTCCAACTTAGATAACCACATTTAATTTGCAATAAAATATTGTATTAATCATGATAAAAACTGTTACATTTAAGTTCAATAAATTGCAGTCATGACTCTAAAGGAAATGACCTTGAGGGGAAAAAAGTTAAAGCTGCGAGCTAGAGGAAGAATGTATGGAGAGCACAACAATAGTAGTAAGCGGTAGGCTAAGAATCTGGTCAGAACTGGAAGCGTGTCCGTATAGCCAAAGGGCTGAGGCGACCGCTGGTCCGTAGCGGAAAATCAGGGTACGATTCACAGACACAAACATTTCCAGCGACCACCGTTGAATGCCTTTCGACGCCTTGTAACAGTCAAGATGTCTAGAATTTTCTGTTCCAGCAGTATTTTAGTCTATTTAAGTTAAAAGCAGTATACTGTGATTCGAAAGAGCGTTCAATACCTTTAGTAAATGATTTTCTTTTTTGATTTTGTGAATAATTACTGTCTTTCAGTGAAAGGTTTTATTGTTTCATTAAGTTACTTTTTTCTTTTCTTGAATTGATATCTTCCTTTTCGGAAAACTTCTTTCACGATATGTAAGCTTTGGGAGAGTGAACGATGCCTTTGGACAAATTCCCCGCTTACTAGTCTAGCTGCATCCTGTACAGGTAAGTATCTTGCACTGCCCGCTAAAGTCATATTTTTTAAAATTAAATGTACTAGATAATGTCTGGAAAGTGTTCTAAGGCGTCTTTCAACAGTTCCCGATTTTACGAATTCGAAATATTTAAATATTTCGACCGTTTCAGTGCAATAAAATATATCCAACGGCAAGGTTGAAAATTTGTGTTCGACCGGGATTCGAACCCGGATTTTCCGCTTCTATCCAGCGGTCGCCTTAACCAATTAGGCTCTCCAGGCACGCTCCCTTCCAACCCAAATTCTCAACTTATAGCACGCTACGATGACAGTGCCCCCTGTCCATTGGTTCCTCTTGCTCGCAGGCTATACTGTATTCCCACAAGGGATCGAGCGTCCACAATGAAATTGTCAAATGATCAAATGTTTGTAAATCTATCGCACCAAACTGCGTGGTCATCAGTCCGTAGCTTACAAACTACTTAAACTAAGATAAGCTAACCTAAGGACAACACACACATCCATGCCACAGGGAGGACTCGAACCTCCGATGGCGAGCAACCGTGCGCTCCGCAGCGACGCGCCTTACACCGCTCGGTTACTCCACCACGGCTGAAAGTGTCAATTTCCTGTTGGTGGCATATATACAATTATTGATATGGCCTGTTCTTTTTTTGGACATGACCGGAAAGAACACACACAATATCAATAAGTTTCTTATTTATTGTAAGTACACTGATTTCCACCAAAAAGCAACCCTGAAGGAAGCGTCCAAGTGGAGTGAAAATCGCAGCCTACGTTGATGGTGACGAGAGATGCACAAGTTTAGCCTTTTAGCACGGGTGCACATCACGACCGCCAGTAGTGCCAGCTGAAAGGGCTAGCAGTGCTCTATAAAGGAGGAACAGACAGATGTGTGGACGTACTGGAATTGTTCCTTCGCGTAGTTCTTTCGCGGAAGCAGCTTTAATATGCCATGTAGAAGACACCGATCACGACGTTGGACTGAGAAAAAATAAATGCCTATCGGGTTTGATAATTAGCCGGCCGCGGTGGCCGAGGGGACTGAGGCGCCCCAGTCACAGTCTGCACGACCACTACGATCGGGGGTTTGAATCCCCCCTCGGGCATGGCATGGATATTTGTGCCGTCCTTAGTATTAGTTAGTTCATAAGTAGTTTGTAAGTTTAGGGACTGATGACCCCGTAGTTAAGTCCCATAAGCTATACAAACATTTGAACATTTTTTGATTGATGATTATCCTTCAGAGAAATCAGCGATCATGTCAGTCGTAACCAAGCGACTCTGACGTGGATCTGTAATTTATAGATGCAGGGGGAAACGAAGGACAGATGGGACGGATTGCAACCCAACACTACACGTGATTTCAAGCATAATGTGCCGCGATGGATTAGCCGTGCGCATTGGGGTTCTGTGCTGCGGTGCACGCAGCCGTTCGGCTTCGGGGGTTCGAGTCCCCCTTCGGGCATGGGTGTTTGTGCTGTCCTTAACTTAAGTTAGTCAAGTAATTAGTGTGTAAGTCTAGCTACTGATAACCACGACGTTTGGTCGCATAAGACCTCACATACATTTAAACATTTTGATTTAACACACTGGACTCGCATTCGGAATGATGGTGGTTCAAATCCACCTCCGACCATTCAGATTTAGGTTTTCAGTGATTTTCCTAAATCACTCCAGGCAAATGCCGGGATGGTTCCTTTCAAAGGGTATATCCGACTTCCTTACCGAAACATCCCTAGCGTAAGCTCCGCCTTTAATGGCCACGCTGTCGATGGGGCGTTAAACATTAATTTCCCTTCCGTTATAGCAAATTCGGTCTGTTGTTCGACAAGCAACTTCTTGGCGTCCGTCGTTTGCAGCAGAGTGAAGACTACAAGGCGTTCATTGTGGCGTTTACCAGTGATAAGGGGACCCAGCCTACTCGTCATCGTTCAAAGCTGTGATATATGAAGGCCATGGCCAGAAATAAATGTGACACAAGTGGGAGCTCCAGATGGCCAAGCGCTCTGAAGAAATGATCGTTTTTGCCGCCAGACGAGCGAGGCATGTGCCATTGGCGGCAAGCGGCGGTTGGCGCCAGGGGCAGAATGCAGATCGCTAATCTGTCATGTCAGAGGTGTAGGGTCGAAACATTTGAAAGTAGCCTGTTATTAAAATTAGCAAAATCTCGGGTAGATGAGATCCGCAAATGAAAGTTAAAACGCTCACTGCTGCTCTAAATTACTTCATGCTCTAAATTACTTCACTCCTTAAGGGCGCAGCCTACGTTTTAACAAACACAAAATCAACGTTAAAAAATAAATGAATAGATAATTAAACATGGGACGGGGAGCATGAAATCATAAAGCAGAGGTTTGATACTTTAAAATCATAATATATTCAGTAAAATAACAAGCAAATAGATGTGGGGAGACCAAATTAAGCACACACCTTGTACAACAGTTAATTAAATCATATAATTACTGGCCATATTAAAATTGTTTCTGCCCTTTATGAATATGGAGGTAACGTGGGAGGAAATTTGCTAACACACGATGGGTAACAAAGCATATTCATTCATTCACAGACACGCGCATAAAGCTAGGCAGTACATTACAAAACTGGAACACTTGAAAGCAGCGACGAAACGAAGCATCGGCGGCGTCTTAACGAGATGGCAGGTGTCTTGATCACAAATTTCATTAAACTGTGCACTAATCGAACTCATGTTTGGGGAGGCAGCAGCTCACTGTTCTTAAGTACCACGTGGTGTGCGACCACGCAGAATTTCATTACATTTACAAACAGAAATTAATTTAGAATAAGCGAGTAAAGCACAAACGAGAATTCGCATAGAAGAAAGCTAGTATTAACAAAAGCATGGCTGAAGGCCGAAGTAACGACCGTTTTGAAAGAAAGTGGTGCAATCGGTCATACAGGTCAGGAAAGACGGAGTCAAACAAGAAAATCTGAGAAATATTTAGAATACTCGCGGATACGGTAATGATGCGATAAGTCAGTTAAAAACAGCAAGGAGATTCAAACACACTAAGTTTCCACTAAGGCTGAAGGCCACACACATGTATTCTAACTTGAGCAATACCAGAAACACAATCATCACTGGAACGAAAATTCAAATAATAAATTTAAACAGAATTTACTCGAGTTCTGTAAATTAAGAAATGCTTCGCCTCTCATAGCGAAAGAATTACTCAAAAAACTATCACTGAAAAACCAAGACTGCCTGATCACAAAAAAAGCAAAGTCCTAACAACATGCCTTCCCCTCAGCATGATTCGGCGGAGTACTTACTTCCTCAGTCGTCGGAGCCAGAATGAAGAGTGAAGACTAAAGCTCTAAGGCCTCGGAAAAACCTCCCCCCGCCATACACCGGATGTAGAGCGCGCTAAAAGCGACGCAGAGTGCGTTAAGAGACTAGTGTTTACCAATCTTTGCTACCTGGCCAAGACAATTCCCTCTTCAACCGCTCCAAGAGAGGTCTCCTGTCACCTCTTTCTTCCAAGATTAGGTTGGTACGACACTAAGAACACGGCCACTTCGCCACCTTGCAAAGTAAGCTTGTCTCTGGCCAGCCAGCAGACGCCAGCGCAGACGACAAAAGAAGCCATGCGTTCTTAACTACAGCAAAACGAGGCCTAAAGCGGGAGGCGGCGACTGTAAGCCATTGCGCGGCAGTCAGTCACATGAACACACAAGTTCAGTCACACAGGTGGAAACATTTATAAATATGGGGCAAACATACATAAACATGGGGCACTGATCATTAATAAAAATAATAAAATAATTAACACACAGATAGATAACATTAATGGTGCAGGAACACTTTAGGTTAAAGAATAAATCAAAATGGAACACAACCAAACAATCAGGGACGTGTTTCACATTGTGCGCGAAAATTTACGTTTTATTTTTGTATGTGTCAGTTTATGAATAACTTACACTGCGTCGACGAGGACTGTGCAAATAACTTTCCAAAAAAGGATTGTACTTAAACCGTACAGGACTCCGTTTTCCGCTATTTTAATTTGGAGCAGAACTCGACAGCTGCAGACGAGAATTATGTTCCTGGCTATCTGTCGTGGTTAACGATTACTGCTACATCACATTCGCTCAGTAGCTGTCAACCGAATAATGTGACGTCTGCGGGAACATCTTGTCAACAAAGTGAGAATATTGTCTATTGATTTCTTCTTAGGCCAACGAGGTCCGGGTTAAGTAAAGTGTACAGAACGTCGTGATTTACGGTGTTAAGGTTTAGTTAATGGGGAAGCTGAGGATTTTCCCCCAGTGTTTATAAAACGCGTAAGTAAGGAGAGACGCAAATGTAGTATGCGAATTGTAAATAGATAAGGTAATTTTGGGATATCTCGACACTTGGGAGATCTCGACACTTTTAACATAACGCTCATCTGGAGGGTAATGTGCTCCATGGACCAGACTAGATATAGATATCTGAGTAGCGGGACATCTTGGTGTAACGTATGTATATTGTGTTGATTTTCAAAGTTTAAACAAGGCAACGAAGCCACAGAATATAATCGGGTGAGTCCATCATAAGCGACCACACTCATTTTATTGGATTAGCAATAAATACTGCAGTGTATTGCGTAAATATGTGTGGTAATGAATGATTTCTGTTGCGTTGTTGAATGCATTCTGTTGGGCGGATAAAGTTATATGATGCATTGGCTGATTACAGTGCCAATTCTTCTGTAACTCACTCTTGCTCGGGGATATCCCGACACGTTGACTTCTGCCAACATTTTTGCTCTCTGCTTTGAAGTAAAGTGTACACTCGTTTATTTATTTTGAATGTATCTACGAGGCGCGTCCAGAATAGGGTTGCCAGATTGAACACGAGGCAGGCCCGGAGACCAGACGTGCCCCCCTCCCCATTGGCCAATGATGCACCCCCCCCCCCAACTGCGACCAACTCCCCCCCCCCCAACCAGGATAGTCGTCTTCTGCAGAAAATTGTTTCGGCAAGAAATTAAGAAGCGACTGATTCTTCTTTTGTGTAGTAATATTATCTTTGCGTATTTCTGATTGTAAATGTTTATTCACAGCTTTCACTCTGTCGTACTTAACATAAATGAGATACTGCATATTCTGCACTTACACATACACTCATCAGTATCGACTTTTTGTAGCCACTCTTTATAATTTTCTTCCTGCAACCATTCTTCACGGAACGAACTTAGATATCGTCTACTCATTTCACTGTTATTACTCACTAATCTGAGTTAATGTAATCTTGTCTGTTCACACACGATACACACTACGGTCGGGGGTTCGAATACCCCCTCGGGCATGGATATTTGTGCCGTCTTTAGTTGTAAGTAGTTCATAAGTAGTTTGTAAGTTTAGGGACTGATGACCCCGTAGTTAAGTCCCATAGACTCTACAAACATTTGAACACACGATACAAGTATTCCAAAAATTGCCGGTAAACTGATAAACAATGAACGAACGAACACAAATAATAGACGTCGCCAGCTGACACGTTGCCGCAACAGTGTTTACTTAATAATGCGCTAGCCGATTACTACCGACGCAACAATGAAAAGTTTTCAGAGGAAGAATAGAAAAGTAGCGTTTTGTTGCAATAAGAAATTGACATTTATATAAAGCTATTCATAATTACTAGAGAGGAGCCGGCCGGGAATGGCCGAGCGCACTGAGGCGTCTTGCCACTGTGCACGGGGCTGCTCCCGCCAGAGGTTCGAATCCCTCCCTAGGGCATGGATGTTGTGTTCGTCCTTAGTTTACGTTAAGTTTGATGTAGATCGTCGCTACATGAGCATAGTAGTTAAAAAGCGTCGTAAAAACAAAAAAAAAAAAACAAAAACAAAAACAAAAAACAAAAAAGTTAAGATGAAGGTTACATTCAAGCCCGGAGATGAGAGTGATTGGCCCGTAGACCCGGAGAATTCATTCCAAACCCGGGCACTCCGGACGGCGCCCGGAGATCTGGCAACCCTAGTCCAGAAAGTAAGTTCTGTTTGGTAATAAAATGAAATTGTACACAGATACAGAAGAAATTTTTATTGCACAAAATTCTACAACTCTTAATCTACTTTTCCACATAACTGCCGAAATTTTGCAGGCATTTGTAATAGCATGGCACCAGGTTTTGTATACCTTCTTCATAGAAATCTGGCGCCTGTGTCTTCAACCAGTTGGAAACAATGAAATTTGGGGGAAGTCCATAGCGAGAGCACTAATTGTAAACCTACGGTTTTCCTGGATCTTGTCATCAATCTCGTGAACCAGTTCTTCTGTAACCAAAGGTGGACGCCCACTTCGTTCTTCATCGTGCACATCACTACGCCCGCATTGAACTGTCGGACCCATCTTCTCGCCATCGAATCACTCATCGCATTTGGTCCGTAAACATCGCAAATTTGCCGATAAATTTCACTTGTTTCACTTTCCTCGCATTTAGAAACCGAATCACCGACCTGATTTCAACGCCGACATTTCCGACAAGCACAACAAAGCGTACGTAACTGACAGCGATCTCCAAATGGCGCACGTTCTTCTCCTTGATACACATCGTCTACAGCGCATGTGCGGAACTGCAATCGCAGCGCTGCAGCGGAGATAAATTGAAACGGAACTTACTTTCTCGACGCGCCTCGTATAACGCGTCACTAATATATAAAATAAGAAAAGCTTTGTCAGTGGAGGTAGGAGCTCTGAGGATATGGCGGCAATATGTCACTTGAAACTGCCGACAAACGATTCTCTGAACCGAGAAATACGCAGCATTTAATTCTCAGTGGCAAAGTATCTAGTCGACAAAATGGGAAAGGAGTCACCATAACTGCTGCTGTAAAGGACGCACTCGTAAGGCACGTGTTACTGCTGGATGTAAGTGGATTTGTAACTGATGTTGGAGAACTCGCTTCCAAATATGCTGAAATAAACGACACTAGTCATAAATTCGTTTGTTCAAAACAAATGGAAGTATATGATTAGCTGTATTTCCTAGAAATATGTCCAAATTTAAGTGTGAGAAAAGCTCAGGGACTATCTTCTGCTCACCATGGGGACTCAGTAAAGAAGCGGGGATTTTTTTTTGTATATATAAATCTCAGAACAATGTGCGAATCTGTCGTTATCACATCCGAATGATGAAGATTTCGTGTGGCATTTTTGGCCGTTAGACTCCAGATGGAGCCGTGTTCAACCTGCCTGGTGAAAGTCTTTAGGTGACGCCACTCCTCGAGTGGAGAAAATCTCCTACCCGACCGAGGATCGAACCCGGACCTCTGCGTAGCAATCTAGCACGCTGTCCACTGGACTACGGAGGCGGACATCACATCCGAAAATTACTGAAAGCAACTTAGAAAGCATCCACACAACAATGAAAGTGGCGTTGAGGGAAGAATGCAGCATGCTCATATGCGAATCTCGAGGACAAAGATAACTACTGTGCTGAATGCAGTGGTTATTATGATGATACTGCAGAAGAAAAATGAGTCAAGTATCTTGGCCAGTGCAAGAGATAATTCCATGAGACGTGTGTTCAAAATGGTGAATAACTCAGTTCAGTGGCGCAGCGAGGATTTGGTTCTGGGGGCGGGGGTAATTTAAAAAAAATAAAGCCTATTGAATTTATTAATCTATGACTTATAGTTACACTTTTTACAATTTAACCAATTATAATATGAAAGCAGTTGCACAACAAATAAAGTTAGCTCGTACAATAATTAAGTACTTCTATTTTACCAGCCAAAGTGAAAGGTCTTTACCGTTTAATTAACATGAAACTTTATGTGTAAAATTGAGATAAAATAACACTAGTGTTGTTCATAAGATTCCACACGATGGCGCCGCTGACCTGCGAAGCAGCGGGTCGCCGCATATGAACAATCGGCTCGTAACTTCAGCATAGCAGTAATAGTAGCGCAGCATCAAAGCTCGCCGCGGCGGCATTAAACCCGCTCACAGTAGGCCCTATTTTAACAGGGACACTGAGATACTGTGCCGCAGAGACAAGAGACGCAGCAAATGTAGTTAAATAATGCCGTTCACACGGGATACTGGAGTATATTACGAGACTCGACATGCTGGTCGCAGTCTCCCACTCTCTTGGCTGCCTTCGTACCATTTCGTTGCGCAAAGTACGAAAATGTGTTTAATTTGAAATTCGAGGTAGAAAATGCTTATTGTCGTGAAACATGCAGTAGCTCAGAACATGTTGAAACTGTTTGTTATCTGGTTAACTGTACACAGGAGAAGATAATAAATTGATTGACTCACATAAGAAAACTGAAATTAACCTGAAAGTTATCACATGTCTGCGGTAAAGCATCTTAATGTTTGAAATATATTTAAAAAATTCACATGCGCTAGACCAAAAACTAGGACATAGTTGTATTATTTAAATATGTTTTTAAAATCGAATAAAAAGTATAATTTCTCCTGATCCATAACAAATTCCTAACCCCAAACTATTAGACCTAGAAATTTGAGCTTGTGAATTTTAAACAGCGATGACAGTACTTGTACAATTTAAAACGAAAAACGTGGGGTGCATGGAATAGATAATAGTAGGAGGTAGATGTTGATTAGAATAATCACACAACAGTTCAAATCGTTTGTAGTGCAACAAAATCACTAGTGCCTTGATGAAGTATTCGTATCTCAGTTATCTAATGCATGTGCCTCACGTTTTACGGTTTAATATTACACATATTGAGCTAGATATTAAAAATTAACAAGCACAAATTTTCGGGCTCATCTGGACGTAATAATAAAACTATTATATTACTATCGTCACTGCTAGAGTCACTAGTTATTGTACTAAAGGCAGCAGGACGCAAAAAAAAAAGGACGCCTCTGTCACACTCAACCAATGGAATTGATTTTAATTGCATTTCACATCGCAAGCGACTCGGCAGTATGGGAGACCAGAGTCGTGCCTGTGTGAATGTGATCGGCTACTTGAGTCGTGCAGTCTCCCAGTCTGCTGGTTGTCAGATAACTGGTGACGCGATTTGCGTATCTCCGTGTGAATAAGGCCTAACACCAGCACACGTTCTCAGTGGCGGCATCACGTTGGTGGCCCAATGTCACGTTCTCTTGGGCTTGGCAGATTATAGTTACGTTGTGATTTATTACAAGTGTACTATTTCAAATTTCTAGTGCCAACCTGTGTTAAAAAAATGAAAACAATAAAAAATAATAATATTAAAAAAATTGGAGGTCCTGGGGGGGGGGGGGGGCGGAGGCTATAGCCCCATTAGCCTCCCCTTTCCTCCCCCGTGGCAGCGCTACTGACTCAGTTTAACATGTAAAAAATGTTCATAAACATTTGTATGATTTCTACAGATATTATAATGTAGGCCTAACTAGGTGACTACAGTTTCTTGACACTTTTGCAAAAGTTCGTTTTCTTAGGTTTTATTGTTCGTTGTGGATTTCCGTTTCCCATTCTGTCTGTCACCTACAATAATGTGTCAAGATCTCCCGAACCACAGGGAAAAGTGGGCATTCTGCTTTATATTCTAATAATGAAAACATTACACGACATATGATATTAGCACATTTCGTTCTAGCAAAATAAATGTGTTGAAGTCGAAAAATACCTGAAAGTGTGTATTGTACAATTTTGGAACATCTGTCCTACAATTTCAATTTTCCTCTTAAGGTGTCGAGTTATCAAAAAATTACCTTATCTACCTATGTGTCCATGCACAGACATTTTGAGGGCACACAATGCGCGGCCGCAACGTCTGTACCATAACCAAGAAACAGAGCAAAATAAAATTAATCATGTTATTCCCACCACAGATTCGAGTAAAATTACGAACTCCTGGATACCAATAACAGACCGGACGGATCATTAATTAAAAAGTAGCAAAATTAAATCAATTAATTTAGGACGTTTTATTAATTTTCACCAACCAAGGAGCATCACAGAATGATTGCTTACTTAGAGGACAATCGAATGGAAGGGACATAATAAATTCTACATTACCCGTTTGGTTAATGTAAAAATTGCTCAAAATGGAGATTTTCCTGTAGCCGTTAAATTTAAAAGCAAGCGGAAACGACGCCGTGGCGTAGGCATACCACCAGCTTTGTCCCGCGCTCCAAACAGGTGTCCCAACCCGAGTGTCCGAAACACAGTGTCGCCCGCAAGGGCTAAGCTTCGCCAACGGTTTCTCTCTCCTACCTGTAAGGTTGGATACAGGAACTATTTTTGAACATCGGATGTACACTGCGGTGCCGTGCCCGGAGAACAGCCATACACCGCCTTTCGGTTGCAGAGCTTCGAAGTATCTACCTCGCGGACAGTCTAGGTCGGAAGTATTAGTAAAGTGTGTCTTTGAGGACCGTCCGCGTCTGTTAGAATGATGGGCGAGTGGAAGCATCCAGTACACTTATCATTCAGTTTACAGTGAGCTAAGCTTGGCCGTTTGGCCCCTGCTCTGGTCATAGTATTACGATTTCATGGCTAGCAACATTCTTCGTTATTCAACCACTCTCCGCTCTCTCTAGGGACTGCAAATGTATCGGTATAAAATGTGCTTATTTCTTGACTATTGGTAGTAATTTCTTGTCCTACAGCAAGGTGGTTTCATGGTAAAATAGTCTGATTTATGACACAATATCAAACATGCAACAGGGCTACCTCAATTTCGTCATATCTTTATGAATATAGATTTCACAACTCTTCTGTCTATTTGTTCTGAAACATTCCTACTGTCCTCTTTTCAATTAATGAATCTTCAATAAGGCGACGAAAAGCCTGCCAAGAGAAGAAGGCCGACACATGTACGGTCCAAGGACAGCAGATCAGCAGGTGAGTGTAACTTCCTGTCTGAGAGGAAAGGCGATAGGCAGCAACCCTTCTTGCTTCATCTTCTTTAGAAAAACTTGACCATTTACAACCATCCCTCCATCAAGGTAATACAGCTGCTACCAAAGCTGAGAAAAGTAAGATATGTGAACGGAACAGAACTCTAAACTGTGAGATTACAAATTGTTATTGAAATGTTTAAAGTGGTGTACGCAGTATTTTGATTTTAACAGAATTAGGATACGAATTTTCCTTCATAGAAGGAATATTCTATATGGAATTTGGAGTAAGTAGTTACGCAAGTCGCGGTGGAGTAGCCGAGCGGTCTAAAGCGCCTCGCTGAGGAGCGCGCGGTTTCTCGCCGTCGGAGGTTCGAGTCCTCCCTGGGGCATGGGTGTGTGTGTGTGTTGTACTTAGGTTAGTTTACCTTAGTTTAAGTAGTTTGTAAGCTACGGACTGATGACCACGCAGTTTGGTCCGATAGATTTACAAACATTTCAATTTGAATAGTAACGCAAAGTGTAAATTCCAGTGTAAATAATTTAGCGTATAAATAGTATGTAGCTGTTCCAATATCCGATAAGTCAACGAGCAGTTTCAGCCATTAACACGAGCAGAAGATCCGGGCACGTGACGACACTGTTCAAAATGTTCAAATGTTTGTAATTCTATGGGACCAAACTACGTTGGTCATCAGTCCATAGACTTACAAACTACTTAAAGTAATTTAAAGTAAACTAAGGACAACATACAAATCCATGCCCGAGGGAGGATTCGAAGTTCCGACGCGGGAGGCCGCGCAATCTGTGACGTGGCGCTCCAGACGGCTCGGCTACTCCCGCGCGGCGACGACACTGTGCGTGGTCACCAACCCAAAATGCATCGAACCGAGTCACAAACCACCCCGTCAACGGTTCATCATACCTGAACGTTAGTGCGTCCTCCAGCCTGTACCACGCGCTGCCATCGTCATCGGATGGAGTGCGATGGTGAGCGGTAGTGCGCATTATCTGTGCCGCACGCCGCGATGTCTCAAAACGACACTGAGCCCCCACCCTGGACCTCGACACTATCGCTGACCGACGAACCTCGCTGCCGCAATAAAGGGCCGGACTCCACTAGGAGCTGCCGTACGGGAACGAGCGCGGCAGAGGCGCGGTTGCCATAGACACGCCAGCGTGGAATATCGCGGCAAGATCAGAGTATCTTCCCACTAGAGGTCTGCACCTCGCTCGAATCGCTTGATACATGTCGTTCTATTACAGTCCGGCAGGTGTCGGTACTGCAGCATGGGACAAGGCGTGTGACTGCGCTCGACTTCTCCACGCTCGTTCGAGCGGGGCCCACTCGACTGGCCCACCGTCCACACTGCCCGCTCGCCACTCAGTCGCCCACCGCAACGCCGTGTCGTGTGAACTCAGTCCAAGGCTAGTGTCAGGAGCAAACTAGACGCTAGAGAATACATCCTGACAGCGAAAGGCGGCAGTCGCAACAGTGTTTGGGAGAAATTAAAGTGACACGTTAGGATGGCCATTATGTTGGCTACGGCCGGCCGTGGTGGCCGAGGGTAGCCGGGCGCCGTGGCTCAGCGCGTCCGGTCAGAGGGCTGAACGCTCCCTGTAATAAAAAAGCTACGCCAAAGAACACGTAGAACCAAAACGAACAAACACGATCAGCGTCCGCAAGGACAAGAACTACCCATAAAAAAAAAAAAAAAAAAAAAAAAAAAAAAAAAAAAAGTGTTGGGGACTGCGGCGCGCCAATCATGGTTTGCAGGGCCACTACGTTCGGGGGTTCGAATCCCCCCTCGGGCATTGATATTTGTGCCGTCCTTAGTGTTAGCTAGTTCATAAGTAGTTTGTAAGTTTAGGGACTGAAGACCCCGTAGTTAAGTCCCATAAGCTATAAAAACATTTGAACATTTTTTGTTGGCTACGTGTTCTGTGGCAGGTGCTCGACTCTTCTGTCTTACAGATCTACGACGACACATCTGAAGACACATATCTGCAAAACACGGCAAGGTGCGATTCATGAAGTAGTACCGGCTGCAGTGAAACACACTTTAAAAAAATGTGATATGTGCGCCAGGGACCTCCGTCCATTTATATCAACTAACTGCAAGTACCCGGCTTTGCCCGAGTTTAAAATAAGGTTTTCTGTAGAAGCGTACAAAACCGTTTATTTGCATGTAATAAAAGGGAACAAATGCGTCTTATATCTATAGAGATTGCAATCGAAGTCTGTAAGTAAAGTATTCTCCCCCATGCACCGAACGAAGTTTTATGTAGACGGCAACCATCTTGTTTTCAAGGTCAAGTGTACAAAATTTCATCAAGATCGCAGCAAAACTGTGGATTTTGGCGAAATCCATAAGTACCCTCCACCATGCACTGAACGAAATTTTATGTAGACAGTGCCCTTCCTCTTGTTTTGAAGGTCAATTGTGCAAAATTTCATCAAGATCAGTGCGAAGATATAGATTTACACGGACACATTGAAAACGCACTTTTTCTCAAATTTTCCGGGTGGTTTTCCAAAAAATGGAACGAAATCTATTTAAGAACCTCCCCCATGTAATTTTGTGTACGTGTACCAACTGACATGCTCGAAGGCGAGGAGGACCCTACAATTCAGTTTGTTGTGTTATGGCTGCAGAAACTGAAAAGTCATTGCAAAGCAGGGCCTGACGACATAGAGGTACGTATTTTTCACTTATTGTCAATCCTATTTTCCTCTTTTCAATGCGGTGAGTGTCCAGCGAATGCAAGTTACAGTAAGTTGCTAGCACCAGTAGTTAAAAATGTTCAAATGTTTGTAAATCTATGGGACTCACAGCTTGGTTATTAGTCCCTAGCTTACAAACTACTTAACCTAAGGTAAACTAAACTAAGGACAACACAAACACCCATGCCCGACAACACAAACACCCATGCCCGAGGGGGGAATCGAATCAGTAGTAATGTCACTGGTATTTAGCCATATGGTACAGCTGTCGTATTATCTTATGTTACTATAGGAGATACGAGTGCTCAAAGAGCGGTGTCTCCGTCCCGTGGAAGAGAAAGT
Source organism: Locusta migratoria (assembly GCA_026315105.1). Taxonomy (NCBI): domain Eukaryota; kingdom Metazoa; phylum Arthropoda; class Insecta; order Orthoptera; family Acrididae; genus Locusta; species Locusta migratoria. The sequence goes on along the minus strand of CM048755.1, from coordinate 442,778,667 downwards.
GGAACTTCAGACGTTGCACAGAATAGCAACATTTATGTGCCCCCCCCCCCCCTTCCGACGTCTAAAAGTGATGTCCGTTACAGAGAGGAATGAGTCGTCAAATGCTGTGCGTCAAATTTCAAATGTTTGTAAATCTCTCGGACCAAATTGCGTGGTCATCAGTCCGTAGCTTACAAACTACTTAAACCTAGGTAAACTAACCTAAGGACAAACACACACACCCATGCCCCAGGGAGGACTCGAACATCCACGGCGAGCAACCGCGCGCTCCGCAGCGAGATGCTTTAGACCGCTCGGCCACTCCACCGCGGCGCGTCAAATTTTTTGATGAAATATAGGTTCCAGGTAAGCAGGAATAAATGTATGACGTACGTCACTTTCTTACTTTGGAATTGTTTTCTTTCCCGGGTGCTTCGAAAGCTGTTCTCTCGATCCAGTTGAACTAGCCATTCAGTTTCGCATTTTGTAGTGTGTACCCGTAGGTTACTTTACCATACAGATTATTATACGTGATTAATATAAAGTTCCTGTGATAAGATCATTTACTAAATGAGTTTTCCATGATGTTTCTTTTTCCCATTTTGTGGGCTGTTATTGCCTGTTTAGTGATAGGTGTTACTTGCCTTCTTAACGAGGAAATGATTATATTTTATATCCATTCCTCTTATCACTCACATGTCCTGGAATACTTTGTCCGTCTTTATATTGATATTAAATACTCCGAGCTGGCCGCGGTTGCCGAGGGGACTGAGGCGCTCTAGTTACGGTCTGTACGGCCACTACGGTCGGGGGTTCGAATCCTCCCTCGGTCATAGATATTTGTGCCGTCCTTAGTCTTAGGTAGTTCATAAGTAGTTTGTAAGCTTAGGGACTGATGACCCCGTAGTTAAGTCCCATAAGTTCTAAAAACATTTGAAATACTCCGATAATGATGTATGCACAACCGTTACATTAGGTTTGTGCATCTCTCTCTGTTGCACCCCGTTAATACATATTTCCGCAGCATTTTGGCACTGTACGCCTCTACCTTCTCCGAGTGAGTCCTTAACGGGAATTTTTCCAATTGCAGCATTCATATACCCCCCGCTGCCATTGTCGTCTTTCTTATCTATACAATAAAGAACGCATGCCATCTTTTGTGCAGTGTATAGGATCCACGCTTTCTTCCGTCGTCAGGGTCATAAGCTGCTCTAATACTCATATATCCTCTACCTATTTTAAATTCTCTTGTTCCAATTGTTTACTTTACATAGCTGTACCAATTTATGGTGCTCCTGCTGCTTCATTGATATTTGTGTTATATTTATTTAGGGCCGTCTGAAGAATTTCACCCGAGTACACCGGCCAAAAGAATGAAGTTCATGTTTCCGTAATGGCTGGACTGTGAAATGCGCGAGGGGCAATCCACCAACGAGGTGGACCTTTATTTAGCACGAATTGATGGTGATGACGACGATCCGCTTGAATCGTGGAAACACAACAGTACTCTCTTTCCTAAGATGGGTGTATTGGCAGAAAGAGTATTTTGTGTGCCCGCCAAAATGCAGCTAGTGAACGCACTTTCAGTGCGACAGGGAACATGATCTCTGATAGAAGAACTCGACTCGATCCATCACGTATCAATGATATTTTAACAATACATTGCAATTACAACGCCACCAACGAATAGTTTGGGGATATTGTGGTTACTTTTCGATGTACATTTTGTTGTACGGTAACATTCAGTTTTGTACATTGCAATAAAAACGTCGTTCGTTCCATAGTTTCTCTTTGGATCCTTTATATTACTTCCAAATGTTGTAGTTGGTTCAACAACCTTTTTGTCTCGTATGGGGTGTTATGATAACGCCGTTACATGCTACTATGCAGGAATATGCGTCTACAGCATAATTGATTTTATCCGAAAAAGGTTGCTTTAGTTAGTGGGGTTGCGTCAGCAGCCCACGCGTTAGAGCCACAGAGCCGCTGCCGTAGCGACTGAGAACAGCGGCAGCGCCACGCCCCCCCCCCCCCCCCCTTACGTAGTGTTAACACGCTCGCTCCGAGCATACACATTCGGCGCGCCACCGCCAAGCGTTGCGCACTCGACTGAGTACGAGCGAGCGAAACCGGCGATTTGCAGACTACTTCCCACTTACGACAGTGGCGAGGAAAACAGCGCGGTTATTATGGGAACGCCCTCTGTGGAGCGTTGTGGCAAGCTCAGTGGCGCGGTTAGTGCATGACGAACCGTCGTCTCAGCCACTGGTCAATAACACAAGGTGTTGCGTAGATGTAAGCGAAATACGTGGCCCGTGTACACCGCATCTACTTGCGTTCTCGCCGAAGAGCTGTAGTGAACGTAGCGCCTGAGCTGTAACACTTATCATCCGATTTTAATAAAACTATTCCTTGGAATATTTTGATTCTTTCTTACCTTACAGCTTGATATATTTGCTCCATAAAGGGTGAATTTATTCGTCATAATTACTGTACTGCATGAAGTAAATTAAAGGACTTAGAATTTGCATACATAAAAAAGTCAATTCTTATACTTTCTGTATTTTTCACTTTACGCTAATCAAACGTAGCCAACGTACCGAAAATGTATTTGGAGATAAGAGCGGAATGATACCTCTAGCTATTCTCTCACGCACGAGAAGGTCACTGTTCTCACTTTGTCCATCTCGAATCATGTGGTCGTAACAATCGTCTCACTTTAAAAACGATTCAGAATATACAAACGAGAATTTTTGTAAAGGATAACACAAATGGGTACATGTTTTATGATCAATATTTTTATTCGACTTGATATGGAAGAAGCTATATGTGTTTTCTACAGAACGATATGCTTTTTAATACAGTTTTTAATATCATATCAATGAAGAATACAGTGGCATACGCCTCATTAAGATTTAGAATTCCTACGTGTAGAAATTGACACCTGTTTTTTGTTATGTCACAAAATGTGATCGCTCTGTAACTACAGTTTTTAATTATTTCAGTTTATAATGAAGCCTTCTATTTATTATAGTCACATCACTGTTTAATTGTGACCTTCTGTACAAAGAGTATTTTGGTGGATTTCTCCACGCTAGTCTGTCTATTGTAAGCCTCGTCATCGCTTTATAACTGCAACCCACATCCATTTCAGTCTGTTACTGTCATCAGGTGTTAGCCTCCCTCTACTACCTTTCCCTTACTCTTGCTTTCATAACCAATTTGTTGATTCGGAGATGCATCAGAACATGTATCAATCAATCACCTCTTTTAGAAAAGGTGTGCAATAATTTTTATTCTCTGTCCTATGCGATCCAGTGCTTTATAATGAGTTATACGATATACTCAGATAATCTTCTGTATTAGCATATGACCTTTTGGAAGCTTGGAATCTCTTCTTGACTGATGCATTTGTCATTCACGATTCACCTACGTACAGAGAGACACTCCACACAAATACGGTAACTTTACAAAATTTTTTTTTTGAGAACGCATTTCCCCTCTACCTTTGTTGCCCCTTCAAGTCCCGTAATTACAGCCTAGTTTCTGTAGAATTGTAGAACTTGTGATTTATTCCTGCAGCGGTATCTCAAGTTCAAATGTTTGTAAAGCTTCTGGGACTTAACCGCGGAGTCATCAGTCCCTAAAATTACAAACTACTTATTAACTAACTTATACTAAAGACAACACAAACATCCATGCCCGAGGGAGGATTCGAACCTCCGACGCGGGAGGCCGCGCGATCCGTAACATGGCTCTCCAGACACTCCGCTACTCCCGCGCGGCGGTATTTCGAGTGATTCAAAGAGAGTCATTCAAGATAGTAAAAAGCTTTCCTGAAATCTACAAATGGTACAAACGTAGCTTTACTTTTCTTCAGTCTGTCTTCTAAGATAATGCGATAGATCAGTATATTCTTCCCATTTATTCATCTTCTATGGTGTTACCTAGCACCATCTACATTGGATGTGAGCTTTTTGTTCCTCCTAGATATGATAATGCTAATGTCTGTTTAAATGTAGAGTTTCGTATCCCAACTTAACTGATGATTGCATAATGTACTAAAGTTAATATAAAATATGTTATCTTAATACCAGAAATAGTAGAAAACAAATGTTAGAAATTTTCAGTCCTAAATAAATGTCTACTACATGAAATACAATGTAATATAATTATGCGAAATTGTATTACAGAACTGCAAATTGTAATTATTGCGGCAGACTTTGGAAGATGTCTCCCGCATTTGGAGACGAAACTTCGGGAGGAAGTTTTATACCTGGACCACGGCCTATTAGCCCGGAAGTTTTACCTGAAGTGCAAATTGGAATATTAAACGCTGTTATGAGAAACATAGCTAGATGTTGATTCCGTGCCGATCAGTTTTCTAAATGTTGTCACCTACATTATTACAGTTCATCGAATCTGTTAATTGCGAAATAAGAAAACATGAACAACAGCCATTAACATATATGGGCGAATTTACACGGTGATATATAATTTTTTTCGCAGATGCCGGTTGTTAAGTCCCATCTATACTTAAGCCCCATCGCTACTGATAGTGTCTGCCGCTTCCGCCAACCACCGCGGTAACGCGGTAAAGCTTGCCGCTGACAATGAGCGTGCTACGCTGTTTAGTGGGAAGACGCAGGGCGCCCGACCCTCGCCAGACAGCACGCCGGGGATGTGCTAGGGGTAGGGACTAGGGAGCTGACGTCACACGCTGCCGTCCTCACGTCTAGAGGACGCTCACCGGTGCCTATACCCGGGCCGCTGAAACATTGCACTTGACGTTTCGCATTGCGGCGAGTTTAGTTGACTACACTGCTTTAGCGACGTTGCAACACTAGCCTCTATACACAAAGCAGACTAAACGGTTTTCAGTTGCATCTCGTAAATGCAAGCTCTTGAGCAATAAAAGTGCATATAATAATTCGTTCTTGAGCTGCTACCACAATTAATTAACGGCATATTAATGTATACAAGAGCACAACAAAGCACACGCTTTCAATAAAGGAGCAATGCAATATAGAAAATAAGCATTTGACCATGACATATACGAAATAAAGAATAATCAAGATAGTAACTTCTCTCTCAACGTTTTATAATCACAACGCTTTTCACTCACCAATTTACGGCGACAAATGGTGCAATTGATTACATCCAGTTCCCCATCTTCACTGCCAAAATCGTCACCACCAAGACAAATCATTAACTGCTCATGATTACTGATGATCCCTTACATTGTTTGCGCAGCCCGAATCAGTTTTTGAACGTGCTCGACCCTTTTTTCCCAAGATGCAGCATCCACATTGGCAACAGCTTCACGCAACAGCCTTTCCACCTCTGTTATTGTGAAAGACTTATTGTTCCTTACGTAATTCTTCGTCACTGCATACTACTTGTATAGGGTTAAAATGGCAATGTATGGGGGTAGGTTTATTACACTGTGACGCAGCTCCTTTGCGATTTAGTCTACTGCATATGTGGGCGTAATAGGCTTTTTTTGTTTCACGAGCGAATGTAAAGGAAGTTTTGACATTGACATGTCTGTAGCAATATTTCTTTCTTGTAGCCACTGCACCATAATTTCTTTCCGATCGTTTGAAGCGAGAATGAACTCCCTGTTCAGAGCATATACTTCGAAGCTTTTATTCATACGAAATTGAGAACTTACTCAGAAATCGTCACAAGACAAGCGTCTTTTCGGTGACATTATCCAATTACTAGAACTCGGAAAGTCAAATTAAACCATTCACAGTAAAACAAATCGTAGCTAAAACAAGCACACACAACATAAACACCCGGTAAATACGATACAAAAATTTGTTTACGGTAGCACTGAACAAAGCCGGCAACGCGGGAACTTTGACGTCACGGCACGTGACCACTGGAAGTGTTTAGCGCGCTGTGATTGGATCGTTTCTAGCGACTAGCGCCTCGCGCTTCTTGCTCTTCACTTGTTGTTTGTAAACGTCAAGTGCAAAGTTTCAGCGGCCCGGGTATAACGCCACGATATCGTCCAACGCAGCTGGGCCACAGAACACACGATCGGACTGCCGGTCGCCGCAGTGGCGCATTTCACTCGGCGCCAAAGTCAGCACAGTCGCCGCTAGCTGGCGTCTCTTTCAGCCTCCGCAGAACCAGAATGTAATGCAACTGGAGGCCAAGTTGACAACGTGTAATGTTTAATAAAGACAACTTGCGTGTTTCCCAGGAACCGCTGTGTAACCTAGGGCCAATTCCCACTAAAGCGTGGCAGCGCAGGGCCGACCATAACAAATTCGTCGCGCTAGGCAAATTATTTTAATGGCGCCCCATTTCATAAAATCACAATAAAACATCAATGTAAAATATACATTGGATCTCATTTATTCAAATACATAATCACAACTTATACATTACATAAACTAATACCCCCATTAAAATGGGACACATTATACACTTTTATACAACAATGTTACTTTTTCATCGTTTTTACATTTTGTCTTTTAAAATGGTTTTGGTTGATAGTTTACAATAATTGACACAATTATAAGCTTCATTATACAAGAGTCACATAAATTTAATTTTTCTTGCCTTGTTTTTATCAAAATGTGAGACGATTTCCTTTAAATCAATTGTGTCTGCTGTTTCTCGTTCAGTTGACAAAGTTGCCTACCCCACAAGTCTTTCTTGACTCATTGTGGATCGCAGATTTGTTTTATGAGTTTTAATTTCGAGAAGCTGCGCTCACCACTGGCTACAGACACAAGAAAAGTAAGCAGCACTCTTAGTGCAGTAACTAAATTAGGTACAATGCCTATAAGTCCATTTTTACAAATAGAACGTCCTATAGCCCAGAGTTATAGGGTACTCTTCTAGCAATGACTTGTGATTCATTGCATAGATCGGCAGCATCAATGTCTTTAGAGTCTTTGTGAGTTAGAGACTCTTCCAAATTAACACATTCTTCAAGGACAGCTTTGGGAGTTTTATTTTATACATCATGTATGTTGTACAGACATCCATATTTAGGTTGTTTAGGTTAGGTTGTTAATCTGATGAAACCTCCCCTCAGTTGAATTTATTGCAGTATCCAATATTACAAAATAAAAATTAATTTTGAAATGAATTTGCTCGTCACAAATAGGTTCATCTTCTGCTTTATAACTGTCTTTTCTGGTTCCATATCTGATGAAAATGATGCGGAAATGTTGGCTGCTTATGAAATTTTTCTTGCTTCTACCACAATTATTTCAAATCCCAAATCACTTCTAAAATCTTCAAGAGACGTTTTTGTTTTTAGCAGAGCATTTGTAGCAGCGTTAAGATCAGTTTCTTTTGACTGAAGAAGTCATTGTATACTACAGAGACTGCAGAGCAGCTGAATAAGCGGTAGGGATGGGAAAAACCGACCGGTTAAAACCGAAACCGGTATTTTAGCTTTGAATAACCGTTTTTTCGGTATTTATTTGGTGTCGGTAGTAACCGGTTTTTTTAGTTATTGCCAAGAACCGGGTAAAAAAACCGGTACGACTACTTCCTGTAGTAGTGGCTCAAAATGTGTTATTTGTAAATAATTTAAAAAAATTAAAACAAGTAGACCCTAATATTTAGGGCTATTCCTAATTTTTCCACTGTTGTGAAATATTAGGTCATCGCAGTGACTAAGAAAAGCGATCAGTGATAATTTAAGAACAATCCCGGCAGTCAGAAACGCGCAACAAACGCGTGGCATAAGAACTTTAGAACTGGTACAGCTATTGAGGCATCGATGCACCTGTTGCCTTGTGGCGTGGCCCATTAGACGACGCGCGTGCACTGGCAGTGTACAAGACTTGCCTACGTCTGGTCATGCGGCAGCTCCTTGCTGTCGTCGCCAGACATCAGTTGTGTCTTAAATGGCACCATCCCGAGTGTGGAGGTACTTCACGAAGTACGGTAGCAGTGAGTTACAATGCTCCTTTTGTTTTAAAAAGCTGAAAACGGGTTGAGGTACTACAAACATGCTATGTCATTTAAGGAGAAAACATCCAAAATGTTTCTTGGAAGAGAAGATAAATTCGATTCATATACCTATTATGTAAGCATAGAATAATAACTTTTAATGTATTATCATATTGTTATGCTAACAAGTTTTATTAATGTGATTCCTTGAAAGCGAGGTGCTTTTTAATAACCAATATGGGTTTAGGTAACATTGATCATGTGGTGCCTCGCGAGGTAGCCGTGCGGTCTGAGGCTCCATGTCACGGCCTGCGCGGCTGCTCCAGTCGGAGGTTCGAGTCCTCCCTCCTCCCTCGGTCATGGGTGTGTATGTTTTCCTCAGCGTAAGTTAGATTAAGTAGTTTTTAAGTCTACGGATCGATGACCTAAGCAGTTAGGTATCATAAGAAGTCACACCGATCTGAACATTCTCTGATCATGTGGTACACAGCTTTCCTAGTTATATTTGCGTAAATTTACACTGACAACAATCATACTGTTAGTCGGAACTGTGACTTTATTTTTCGAAATACTTCTGCAGAACTGATTGCAGTTCATTTACTGACTAACTTACGTATATATATATATATATATATATATATATATATATATATATATATATATATATATATATATATATATGTGTGTGTGTGTGTGTGTGTGTGTGTGTATATAACGAGATATTCGTATGCGCTGACCCACAAGTCCAACTTACGGAGTGGTTGGCTCAATATTTGCAACTGCCGAATGGAAATACTAGGCCAGTAAATCTGTATGCTTCGTATATCGTCTTCTACGGACTCCTGGCTAGGCTTACACACCCTCAAGAAGGCGTAGTATTGGGAGGGAATCTTGCAGAATATGGAAAGGCTAGTGATTTGTCGTATAACGTAAATTTACCTAAATTTTAACTAAATTTCGTGAGTTTCGGTTTCGGCCGAAACTAGAAGAACCGAAAATTCGATTACGGTTTCTGTTTCGGTCGCAAAATATGTTTCTAATGGAAATAATAGAAATAAAAACCGGTTATTTAAAAAACCGGGTATCTTGAGCAATTTTTACAGTGCGGTTAAATTGGAGACGAAAAGAACCGGTATAACCGAAAACCGGTTGTTTCAGCGATAACTGCCATCCCTACTAAGCGGTGACGTGACGGCGCCCCAGCTGACACGAAGGGCGGCACGCCAGCTGTGACCCTGGCCGATGTTGAAAACTGCTACTTATTGATTAAACGCCTACTAGCAAAATTCTGAAGAGTCAAAGAGAATGCATGTAACATTGACTTACGTCTTGTCTCTTGCCTATTGCTCCGTCTATGTGTTGTAACTGAGAATTCATCGCTCCTGGAACCGCAGCGCAACAACAAAGTAAACCGCACTGCGAGAGCCGGCCGCGGTGGCCGAGGGGACTGAGGCGCTCCATTCACGGTCTGCACGGCCACTACGGTCGGGGGTTCGAATCCCCCCTTGGGCATGGATATTTGTGCCGTCCTTAGTATAAGGTAGTTGATAAGTAGTTTGTAAGATTAGGGACTGATGACCCCGTAGTTAAGTCCCATAAGCTTAACGAACATTTGAACATTTCGCACTGCGAGAGCACGAGGATTCGTTACGCACGACAAATTTGCCGCTCCCCAAATTCGAACGACCTAGGCAACTGCCTAGTCTGCCTATATGGCCCTGGCAGCGCGTCGTGCAGCGGTATACTCTTACCCATGAAGGTAAGAATAAACGGAGGAGCTCTGACGCCTCAGCTGTGAATCAAGGGTAGCCATCTTGATCCGACCAAAACACCGATGTATTTACCTTGTTTGCATATGCTTGTCGCTCGTTTTTGGAAGGATTTTTTGCACTGTTATGGTGACATGTGTGATGTTTATGTGTACGAATCGTTCTGATTGTGACGTGGCATCGAAGGAAATACCATTTCATGTGTAAATTACCTCGTCAACGTGTGATTTTACGACTTTTATTGTGAACCAACGTATACAACATCTTTACTTGTAAAGTAGCGTATTGTTTCTCTTATGATTTTCGATTTCCTAAAGATGAAAGTTATTTCCGCCTCTTAACATACTACTTACGAATGAATAAGGAATAACATATAAATTTTTGTTAAGTCACTGATTTCGAAAGCAAAACCTAGTTTCAATATTAATGAAACTTACTACACAAATAAAATATATCGTCACTGTGCTCGTAGATCTGACGTAGGTTCACTCAATCGAGTTGTTTCATCTGACGATCGTCAGAGTAGCTAAAGAAAGAACCCGCGTTTGTTAGCCGTAATATTGTAGTAAAAACTATTTTTAAACAGAATAAACGCGCAATTTTTTCGTTTTTCGAGATTTTATTTTAAACAAAAAATTGAAACGACCGGTTTGAGGACGTTGCATGCGTATATGATGCAATTAGCAACTGTAAATATAGACACAATGTTCTGGTCGGAGTGTCATGGCGGTCATGGCTTCAATGCATAGTATGGCTAGGATACGTAGCGCCATCTCCCTTCATTCTTACCTCCATGCTTTTAGCGCATTGTCGCGGAGTCTTGCTGCTGCGACCACGAGGCTGAGGTACGGATGGTGACCCAGTGTCACGGACTAAACAGCTCCCATCTCGGACACAGGTTTATTTGTCAATATACGAGTTCCTACAATTATGTTAGTGATTGTCCCAAGTCCTGCAGTATATGTGATTAACGATCAATGAAGCTCTACGAAAGAGGCACGAAGTTGCGTGAAGACATACATTCTTTCAGATATTTCATTACTACTGTTTACTTCTTGTTATAAGAGCCATTAGGTAACACAAAGATATTCATGTGGTGTATAACCTTGACCGCATGTGAATCTTGAACCACAACTAGATCAGTCAAGAAGAGGTTAAAAACTTTAAAAATACAGTCCTGGTATTGGTGATTATATTTGTACATCGTAAAGCTCTTGATTGAGAAAGTAAATCGTTGCATTGCATTATTAAAAGAGGAGATTGTTTAATAGGACATATTGTTAAGTCATATTGCAATAGTGAAATTGGTACACTGGTATTAACACAGAAAGTAGACAAACAGTGGCTGTACCAAATTTAAATTAGATTTACAACTACATATCAGTAAAGTAATAGTAAGACAAAAGTAATCAAACCTATTACAAATATATGCTGACTCAAAAACAGAGTAAGGTAAAATAAGAAGAAACAAGAATTGGAGGAATAAAATGTAACAGGCCCGGTGAGTTGTATTGGATATTCTGAGGATTAGGGAGGGTTTATCTTTAGTAAATCACTACACTCGCATTTGGAAGAACGGCGGCTGACATCCCTGTTCAGTCATTCAGATTGATGGGAGATGTATTCGCAATTGCCAATATGTTTAAGCACCAACTGTACAATTTGTTGGTGACCTACAATAATTTGAGCCTGAACGGGACTCGATCCCGGAATTTCCGATTATCACTAGCGGTCAATTCAATCACTTGAGTTATTAATGCACACTTCCCAGAACGATCCAAACCTACATCTGTCACACTGTCAACATTCCCAAATACTCGGACACAAGGACAAGTAGGAGGAACTGAGACAAACGCATCTATCGTCGTTTATCCATTTTGGCATGAAGTAATTTATTTTGAAGTGCCCCTTCCTTCAGACATGCATGCATGGCAGTGTGGTATATAGGGTTTTCAAATGTTCAAATGTTTGTAAATCTATGGGACCTAATTACTATGGCCATCAGTCGCTAGGTTTACAAACTACTTAAACTAACTTACACTAAGGACAATACAAACATACCCATGCCCAAAGGAGGATTCGCTGATGGCAAAAGAATCTACTCTCAGCGAGTAAATTTAAAAATATTTGGTACAGCATTCAGACTGAAGCAACAGACATTTTAAAATAAATTAAGTATTCCATGTCTAGGCCCGCAAACTATGAATTAAACGGTAGTCTCAAATCCTCTTATTGTCATTCTCCCTAGTGCTTGTTTCGTAATGTGCGAGTAATAGGAGATTAGACAGTGTGGTCATACAAAGTTTTGGATTGGTCCGGGAAGCTTTAGAGTATAGACAACGTACGTAAGGTAACCTTTCCGGTGGCACGCTGGTAGAATGCTTTACTTCCTTAACCTTTCGGGATAAGCAGGAAATTCCCAGTTTGGCACAAGTTTCCATACGCACTAGTTCTATTTCTTGTATGCCTACAGCTGATATCAAAAGGATAAATTTCAAAAAATTAATTCTCATGATGGCTCATTTGACAAAGAACGACGATTTTTTATCCAAATCTAAGTTTATGCTACTTTTTTAATGATTTCGCTGACAAGACATTGAAACCTAACCGACGCTTTTCTTTCAGATATAAATATAACAAAAGTTACGTGCTGAAAACTTAATTAACCAATAGGTTCGCGAGCAAGGCACATAAATCTCCGTTTTGCAGGCAGAAGTGTGATGTGTGGCGCACAAGCGCTAAGCACTGTTATCGCGGTATGAGATTTACAGATGGCTGGCAGATCGATCGTCCTGCGTTTGCGTCAGCTGCGTAATGGATGCGCTGCGCGCACGAAGCGTGAAATGGCTTCATGTTAACTTGGTGAGCAATTTCGCGCGGTCCTTTCATCAGCAGGACGAAACTAGGCGCCACGCACTTGTTAGAGTGCCAGAAAAATTATGTCAAAATTTGCTCTCTGCTTGAGATATTGTCAAAGGTCGAGTGTAACCTCAATTACTCGGGCATGAGGAGAAAGTGAAGCTATACAACACTGCTAACACTGATAAGATTCTCAGCGGACTAACAAAATTTAATATCCCGCTTTCTCGTTATTAGGTCTGTACAGAGGCGGCAGAACTACCGATGAAGCAGTTTCTGGCCATACGTTTAAATGAACCACTATAAATGGATTGGCGGTCTCCATGGGGCTTCCGTCGCCATGAAAGCGCTATGTCATGCGTCTCAACTATTCGGAGATACGCCTGTCACTGTGCCTATTTGAAATGTCACTTCCTACCTGTAGCCGGTTAAAGATTGTCTTACAAGAGGACAGATAACGTTGCGTCGTCTATCCAGTGCCGCCGCTAACTATGAAATAATCGTGTAACTCTGATGTTGCGGCTGTAGTATCACGAAACCAGTTGCTAGTTGGTCGCAAAACAAAAAAATATCACTGTTGTGTTTTACGGCCCTCTTTAGATTTACCTGTAGTTTTATGTTTTTATTTATTTTATTTTTTTATTTTTTTTTTGCAAACATTTCGGACAAAAATAAGAAAAAAATAATAAAAAATTATGGACGATACGATTACGATTTTACTATTGTCATAATATCTATGCACCCAACACGCAATATTCTTTCTGACCGTATTTTAACAAGCAGCCAAAATTATTTGATATCTGCGTTTAGCTTTGACAAACAAACACTTTTATAACTTCAACCTCTTTAAAATATTATTTTAATATTCCTCCCACATTTTCATTATCTTTTTCCGTTAAAATATTATCAACTCTCTTGCTTTGGTAATTTGTTCTAAATTTATTTTCTTTGCCTGTATTGTTTACGAATGACTGTAGCCTGGAACGAACGTGGCGTGTCGCGCGTCGGAGGTTCGAATTTTCTCTAAATGTTCAAATGTTTGTTAAGCTTATGGGACTTAACTACGGGGTCATAAGTCCCTAAACTTACAAACTACTTATGAACTACTTACGAACTAGGACGGCACAAATATCCATGCCCGAGGGGGGATTCGAACCCCCGACCGTAGTGGCCGTGCTGACCGTGACTGGAGCCCCTCAGTCACCTCGGCCACCGCGGCCGGCGAATTTTCTCTCGGGCATGGTTGTTTGTGTTGTCTTTAGTATAAGTTAGTTTATAAGTAGTTTGTAAGTTCAGGGACTGATGACCCCGCAGTTAAGTCCCATAAGCTTAAGAAACATTTGAACATTTTTTGAACGTAGCGTACATTAGGCGTTCCGAAATCAGTCACGTGATATCCCCGCCCCGAAACCTTGCCCCAAACTCTTTTACATACGCCATATTGCTTTGTGTATTTGAAGATTTTCTTCTCATAACTCAAGCGCAGCGCCGTATTTAGGCAGGAAGAACATGTGGAGCTGCCCAGGGCGGCAAAATTTTGTGGGCGGCAAAATTTCGCCTTCGATTTTTTTAAAATATTATTTTAATGTTAATTGAATCATCATTATTCAGAGTTTTGATTACAGCAATAAATTTTAAAATTCAGGCTTTTGTGTTTATAGCAATGGCATATCCAGAGAGATGGTGTTTGTTTGTGTGGGGGGTGGGCGTAAAATAAATTACTGCACTGTGGCGTCGCGTATCCTATATACGGCATTGTTCAAACATTGTCATTTAAAAGCAATGGCGCAGTGAAATATGTCAAAAACACGTCGTTCTTAGGACAATGAATTATAATCAAATGTCAAAAAGTGCCATGTTAGCAGATAACACCTGCCATCGATGGTACGAGAATTACGGATTACTCTCGCAGCTGCTCGGCGTAGCGTAATGGGCGGCGACTTACTTTGTGATGCACGAACATGTTACGAAACTTGCCAGACGCGGTGGCTCAGCGCGTTCGGTCAGAGGGTTGCCGCCGGCCGCAGTGGTCGAGCGGTCTGCTGTGTGCCAGTCACGGTCTGCACCTGCTGTCGGGGGTTCGAATCTCCCATCGGGCATGGATGTTTGTGCCGTCTTTAGTATAAGCTAGTTCATAAGTAGTGTGATGACCCCGCAGTTAAGTCCCTTAAGCTTAACAAACAAGCAATTAGACAAGAGGGTTGCCGACGTGGTAGCTCAGCGTGCTCGGTCAGATGGCCCGACGCTCTCTGTAACGAAAAAACTGAGTCAACGACGAAACGATCAAAATAAAAGAAAAACCAACGTCCACAAAGGACCGATCAAACCAAAGAACCAATGAAAATAAAGGCAAATACAGAGGCCTCAACGCCATCTGCAATAAAAAAATTTCTCAACAAACAACCCAGAACGAACATGAACAAACGGCCGAAAAGCATCGACCTACCTAAAGAACAAAGAAATATAAATTAATAAAAAAACCGTCACTGTCATTTTTCCTTTAAATTTTGTCTTCAGCTTGAATTCTAAAAGGTTTTCACACGCACTTGTTAATTGAATACAACTATATTCTGCAAGATTCCGAGTTGTTCAAACGTAGCAGCTCTTTCTTTGAAAAGTGCATTTGTTCTGTTTTTTAAACATACCGTGAAATACATATCACCGAATTGAAAAAAGAAGAAAAAATGGTAATGGCAGGTTTCGAACTATCGAGCATATGCATCACAACCGAACGCGGTGCACACTACCTTACGGCGTACAGTTACGAAACTGTTCCTTAATTTTCGTACTACTGATGGCGGTTGTCAACTGCTAATACGGCATTTGAGACACTAGATTATAATTGATCGTACTGAAAACAACGTAGTTTTGTTAATTCTTCAGCGCGCCATAGCTCTGAAGTGACAACGCGTAAGTTATTATAAGAAAATCATAAATGGCGTATGCCAAAGAGAGTTCTGGGCGAAGAATGTCACGTGACATCTCCGAACGTCTGGTTTACGTAAAATCAAGTGACGGAGTCAGATCGCTGATATTTTTGCAAATATCTCTGTAACGGGGCGAATTATGAAAAAAATACAGTTGTAGAGAATTTTCTCTTCTAAAAATTCGGTTATTCAATTTTCGTGTCAGATGAACGGTTTATTTGGAATTTACTGCTGTCAAAACTCCATTACAAACGGCCTATTTTTAGCATTACTAACGTATATATTGTCCGAAATATATGGAAAAGGGAGATTCTGGTCTCTGGCGGCCAACAATTAACATTTATGTCCGCAAAATTTGGTGCTGATCGGTTAAGCAGCTCGTCTTAAAAAGTGGGAACACTTTATGGACAGACATCCCAAAATTGCCGCTATTTTTGCAAATATCTCTGAAACGATACGATGTATGAAAAAAGCATAACAGAGCAAAGATGTAGAGAATTTTATCCTCTGCAAAGTAGGTTATCATCTGTCAGATGAACGGTTAAGACATAAGTTTCATTTAAATTTCGATTTGTCAAAAGGCGATCGCCAAGGTCCACTTTTAGTGTTACTACCAGTGGTGGATAAAGAATTTTTTTCTGTGGGGAGTGGGGGCACAATCCTGAAGAGGATGAACATGTCCTTAAGGGCTTTGTGAGACTAATTTTAAAACACACACACACAGATATATTTAAATTTTATTACAATTATTGTCACATATAACTGCTATACGAAAAACGTATCTGCGTTATTTTAAAATGCATATGATCAGAAAAATATTACAATGATACAGTCACATTAAACAGTGTAAATTTTCTATATTTACAAAAATAAATAAATAAAATAAAATAAAAAATAAAAACCACAGAGAATTTAGAGCGTGAATGCCCTGTGTTCAACAGTGGGGACACTTGTTTCATCCTTCATCATCATAAAGGATGAAACACTTGCTGACATCGGAACGCTGGGCATTCAGGCTCTGAATTTAATTCCATATGTAACATTCTGAGCTTCGCCAGGTGGATATATGCAAATCCCTATACAGAGGAAGGCATGCGAAATGGGCATAGGTTTCTCTACATTTTTACAACTTTGGAATAATTGGACTAGAAGACTGAATAAGACTGACCATTTGAAAATTCAAACAATTGTACAATATGGTCGAAAATGTTTTGTACATATTAAAAGAGCCAAATGACTTAATGATGACTGTAAAAAGCGTAGGACATGGTTTCAAAAAAAGTTCAAATGTTTTTAATCCAAACGGACCAAACTGCTAAGGTCATCGGTCCCTAGTCTTACAATCTACTTTAACTTAATCTAAGGAAACACACATACACACTCATGCCTGAGACAGGACTCGAACCTCTGGTGGGAGTGGCCGCGTACTACACGACGTTGCGCCCCAAACCACACGGCCATTCCCGTGCGGTGCACATGGTTTGATAAATTATTAAACTTTTCACTGTTTAACGTGGTTGAATCATTGTAATATTTTTTTAACCATAGGAACTTGAGACTGACGCCATAGTGCGTCGTAACTAGTAGTACATTGGTAATTAGATGGAAGTATATTAATGTGACAAGTGAATACGATTTTACCTGGTGGGCCAGCAGCACAAAACATTTGCACTAGTTTGCAGGGCATCCATTTATTTCGGATTGCTCTCAACGTTACGCTGCCCCTAGACACGAAATATTACTGCGCACCATGTTACGGGTATCGTTCCCAACACTGCGACGCTGCCTTCCGCTCACTACTCCTCGCCTCCCGGCAGCCATAGTACACGCCTCCTGCCGCTGCCAACAGCCAGCGTACGAATCGTCAGCTTCCCATGGATGCACAGTACAGTAACCGGAGTAACTGTGTCATTACCAAACAATGCAGAAATTGGAAAAACAGCGTATCCTAAAAGATCGCCCAGTTACGGAACAGAAACAAACTGCCAGTAAATACCAGTGTGTCGCGCTATTTTGATATTCCCTCCAAACCTAAAATCAGATTTTCTGTGTTTGCGTTGTAATGACTCAATTTCTTCTTCATTCTTTGTAAAGTTGCTATGCAAAACGAGATAGGTTTTCAAGAAAGCTTTCGCGATCAACAAAATTACAATTGAAATTTCCTAGCAGATTAAAATTGTGGGCCAGAAACAGTATTCGAACCTGGGTCCTTTGCCTTTCGCTGGAAAGCGCTCTACCATCTGAGCTATCCTGGCACGTTTCACGGTCCGACAACAAAACTTCACTTCTGCCAGTACCTCGACTCCCAGTTTCCAAACGTCACAGAAGTTCTCCTGTGAACCTTTCAGGACTAGCACTCCTTATTCTGTAAACATCCTTTAGGCTGTTGCTGATCAATGTCTCCACCACATCCTTTCTTCCAAGAGTGCTAGTCCTGCAAATTTCGCAGGAGGACTTCCGTGAAGTTTGGGAAGTAAGAGGTGAGGAACAGGCAGAAGCAAAGTGTGAAGCGTGTCGGAATAGTTCAGACGGTAGAGCGCTTGCCCGCGAAAGTTAAAGGTCGCAGGTTCGAATCTCGGTTACAGCACGCAGTTTTAATCTGTCAGTAAGTTACATTTCAACGCACACTCCGTGCAGTGTGAAAATTTCATTCTGTAAATTACACTTGACTGTGTTTCAGTAAGAATTTCTACTACTATGAAAATCCTTTGTATCTGATGTGTGGAAAAATGCCGCTGAAATTTCTAATTTGCTCCAATAACTGGAAAAGCCAAACCTGTAGCTTCAGATAGAACTGTTTATAATGGGTGGGATTACCATTTCTTGGTGTCTAGGAAAAGAATCAGATAAACCGTTTACCGAAAACATCTAAAAGCGCCAGCCTGAACGCAGCCATGAAATTTAGTTTTTTTTTTTTTTTTACATAGTTAAATTCTTTATTTACGTATGAGTAAAACATACACAATAACTCATTTATCTATTTAATTATTCTAATGCTAAGATTCTTTCCCTCCCTCCCTTACTCACATCTCTCTCTCTCTCTCTCTAATTTTTCATCAGTGCATCTGGGGGGGGGGGGGGGGGCGTGCCCCTGTGCCCCCGTGCCCCCCCTCCCACTGAATCCGCTCTTGGTTACTGCCATAATCTAAAGAGGGCCAAAATTTACCATACAGCTGAAGCACCCTCTTGCATAATGAAACACGTCTGCAGCTGTGGAAGCCCAAAATACAACTTTTTACAATCTTATATTGTTGATACAGCGGCCATTGTTGCAACTTCTAACGGTCTCCTAAGTTACCCTCTTCTGTTAACGTGCTTTGTCATTCATGATTATTTCAGGATATATTCACTCCTGCCCAGGCCCGTCAGTTGAAGTGGGTAAGCTGTACCCACACAAAAAATGGAGAGTTGGTAAAATAGCCACACTTGATTTGAAGGAATATTTATTTTCACTGAGCCGCGCGGGGATGGCCACTCACGGTCGGTCCGGGCAGGGAAAAAGGGGGAAATCACATCTTCGATTTTCACATTTCCTGTCGTGTCGAGATCAGCGCTTAACAAAACGGCAGTGATCGCTTGGTCATCGGAACAGACGGCAAGAATGTATGAGGAGGGTATTTTAAAATTGGTTGAGAGGCATGATAAGTGGTTGAACAAACTTGGCAACTATGTCGAAAAATAGCGTAAAGTATGTACTTTCTGAAAATAAATTTAATTTTTTTAAATAACCTTTCGTTGTGCACTTCTGTTCAAACTGAACTTACTTTAAAAAAAACGTGCCTCGTATTATTTCTACGTGTATTGTGACGTGCCACATAAATCCGTCTAGTTATTAATAACAATACGTTCAATTTAAAGTAATTACATTAATAAGATGCACCTTTCTAACCAGTGATTGGCAATGCAAAATGTGCCGATACCTAGTTATCGTATTATTTATCGCCAATAGGATGTAAATTTTTATTTCTAGATGACAGAACTATTTATCGATTAAATACGTATTTTAAATGCGTATTTCAATTGTAAAAATGAAGTGCCACTCTCTCGGACAGTGCCTGTTGCTGATACATTCACCCAGTGTGTCTGAATTTTAAATGACACCACGAACTGTCTGGTTCCGGATATCGAATGAAACCCAGCACTTACAGGCACTTAAAAAGTAAGCAAATATTTCGCGCAGACTCAGATTAGAACACAGCATCTATAGTCTTTAGTGACTCGGCACAAACAGACGTGAAATGAATCAATTTCAGGAAGTAGCATTTCGCAAATCTGAACTTTAAATTAAATGGCGTGAATATTTTTACTGCACAGGAACTGCTATCCAGCAGACTTTGAGCCCGTCAACTAACCACGAAAAATACTAAATATGGTTTTATTCGGAAGAAAAAATTTGATCAGGCACGATGTAAGGTTTTGTGATAAATGTATATACGAACACAGAACCTAATATTATTGTCATTTAAACACCATAAAATGTTATATATCGAATTTTCTCAACAGTAGCGAGATGTTTTAATCTGAAATGAAGATACGAATGATCAATTTTAGCCTTCAAACTCACTTATCGCTGTTATTTTGCAGAGAAAGTGGAACTGAGATACAGGTTTCTTTTAGCAGTAACGAGATGTAGGCTACTTGAAATGGAAATAACGTGAAGAAGAATTTAATGCTGACTGGGAGTCGAATTTCATAAACATCTCTGTTGACTACTACACAGAGAAAAATTGACGATCGAATTGTTCTTCACCGGTTAGGAGTTAGAAAGAAAAACATACAAATTCTAGTATTTCAAATCTTGATTTTTTTTCAGTTTTATTCTTGAAGAGGATCAATCATAAAAGTGTCCCAAGTACCAACAACTTGTAAAGAATAGTATGCCAAAGTAACATTTTTGAGTGTGAATATCATTAGGAAAAACGGTGGTAGCTATCTCCAAATATGGCGATGCAAATGAAGAATACCTAAGTATTTTCTCGAAAGCAGTTGGTAATTACGTGTATTTTAGTTACTAAATCGCTTCTCCCTAGTATTTGGTAGAAATATCGTTCCATATTGACCCAGTTTTGCAACCTGTTCAAGTTCATTTGGTTAAAAAAAAAATGTTCAAATGTTTGTAAAGTCTATGGGACTTAACTACGGGGTCATCAGTGCCTAAACTTACAAACTACTTATGAACTAACTAAGACTAAGGACGGCACAAATATCCATGCCCGAGGGGGGATTCGAACCCCCGACCGTAGTGGCCGTGCAGACCGTGACTGGAGCGCCTCATTCTCCTCGGCCACCGCGGACGGCTCCATTTGGTACATCCCTAGTTGTCTAACAATTCAGAAACTCATTCATCATGATCGTTTTACTTTCACTTACAAAGTGGCGATGCTTTGTAAGTGAAGCATCGTTGCGAGTAGACGCTGCTTTCGTTACTTTAGTTTCTATGAAATGAGTGTCGGATTTGCTTAAGCACGACATTTTCGACACATTGTCACCAGATTTGTTGTTTTGTTTCATATTATTCTCATCACCACTGATTCTCCTTTCACATAATCGAAGATACACTATAGTTGATCATATTTCTAAATCGCTAGCGTCTTTTGCGTTCATTTGCCACGTTGCGGATCGCGCGGCCTCCCGCGTCGATGGTTCGAATCCTCCCTCGGGCATGGTTGTTTGTGCTGTCTTTAGTATAAGTTAATTTATAAGTAGTTTGTAAGTTTAGGTACTGATGTCCCCGCAGTTAAGTCCCATAATCTTTACAAACATTTGAACATTTTTGTTCATTTGCTCTAAATGTTTGTAGCGTCTATGATGCCAAAAGAATGAATCAGTTGTGGCGACTGAAGAGGGGAGCCATTCAACTAATTTTCCATCCTCTAGTTTCAGTTGTTGCATCTGGACATTGTTAGGGATTACGATTTCGAACAAAATCACAGTTACAGAAATCCGATTGAAGCTCATAGGCCTAAAGGAAGTGTTTCTGTTTCCTGTCAACACCGTGGTAGCCAGCGCGACGCCTCTCACAAGCCGTGCGCTCTAAGGCGCCTTGCGCACTTGCCGGCTGCGGTGGCCGAGGGGACCGAGGCGCTCCAGTCACGGTCTGCACGGCCACTACGGTCGGGGGTTCGAATCCCCCCTCGGGCATGGATATTTGGGCCGTCCTTAGGGTTAGCTAGTTCATAAGTAGTTTGGAAGTTTAGGGACTGATGACCCCGTAGTTAAGTCCCATAAGCTTAACAAACATTTGAACATTTGGATTTTGCATTTGAGCCCCGTCGGAGATTCAAGTCCTCCCTCGAGTATGTGTATGTGTCTGTGTGTGTTGTCCTTAGCATAAATTACAGTAGCTGTATGTCTAGGGTCTGATGGCCACTGCAGTTGGTCACATATCTACTCAAACATTTGAATTCGAATTTGCCTCTCATAATCGTGATCATAGTCAGCGCTAGCCATATTATGAAGCCAAACAGCTGAGCAGCTTCTTCTACCCGATACTAGTCTTCTGGAGTCTTGAGTACATTGTCGAATACGTTCGGAAACTTTGTGGCCGGCAGTTTACTTTCTGTAACTGGGTCAGGAGTATCACGATCAAGTCACTCGATATTTTCTCGTCATTTAAATGAATTTTATGAATGATTCTCACTAAAGCGATGACACAGAGATAGCAGACTTATATTTTTGAGGCTAGGAACCTAGAGTTTACTTTGCCAATGAAATTGCGAATCCTCCTTCCTAATCATCGCTAGGACAGCAAGAGAGTTAGCAAGGCATTTGCTACACGAGTATGCCAGCTTAGCGGCAAAGTGCAAGTCTTTCACGACGGGTTCTCTGTTCTAACCTCGAGGAAGAGAATACTTTTATCTTCTCTCTCATAAGCTTTGTCGGTATTTGATTCTGTACCTGCAGCTCTAGAAGTGAAAAACTTGCAGGACTGCACACATTTTAATCCTTTCTTTTTCTCATTCTGTCATCTGTAGTGACTTAATTGTGAAACTTAATGGTATATTTATTGGTCTTAGTTATATATCTACTCGTACTCTTACATTTGTATACTTTTGTGGTAGTCCTGTAAAGTTATTTTCTAGTGTAGTGGGAGTAACAACCGAGACACGAAGCCTAAATATGTCTCATCATGCTTATTTGCGAGTACTTTAATAATGAAAAGTGTTAAGTCATCCATATGACCACTAAAATAAGCCCGTTAATCTTCATTTACACGATAAATCAGTCAGAACTACGGGCCGTAAATTCAACTGAAAACTTAGGAGTAACAATTACAAACAACTTAAATTGGAAAGCGCATATAGAAAATATTGTACGGAAACCGAACCAAAGACTACGTTTCGTTGGCAGAACAATTAGAAGAGGCAACAGTTCTGCTAAAGAAACTGCCTACACTACAGATGTGCGTCCTATGTTGGAATATTGCTGCGCATTGTGGGATCCACACCAGGTGGGACTGGCAGACGATTTAGATAAAGTTCAGAGAAGGGAAGCTCGTAATGTATTAACGCGATATAGGGGAGAGAGTATCACAGAAATGATGCACGAATTGGGGTAGAAATCATTAAAAGAAAGGCGTTCTTTGTTGCGACGGGATCTGTTTGTGAAATTTCTTTCACCAACTTTCTCTTCCGAATGCAAACATTTTTTTAGCACCGACGTACATAGGAGTACAAGATCATGAAAATATAATAAGAGAAATCAGATCGACAACGGAGAGATTTAGGTGTTCCTTTTTCCCACGAGCTATTAGAGAGTGGAACCGTAGAGAAACTTCATCAAAGCTGTTCGATGAACCCACTGCCATGCACTTCAATGTGGCTTGCAGAATATTTGTGTCCTATGTTGGAATATTGCTGCGCATTGTGGGATCCACACCAGGTGGGACTGGGATATATTAATTACTAAAGAAGACTTTTTGTGGCGTTATTATGATAAGCTGTAATTCATTTTTTACTACTGAGCCGAGTCGGCTCGTTTTTGGTTGGCTACTGGTGCCAGTACCGGTTATGCGAGTATCGATTTCTCTTCGTTACTGCACCGCGGGTTGTGTTGCTAATTTCGTTTGTTTGTTGTCTCGCGGCTGGCGCTAGTGCCGCGTTCCGGCGGGCTATATCGAGGAGGCAGTTGGTGTTGTACTGGGCCGAGCTGGTGGTCCTAGCCGGAGGTAAACAGCGAGGAGGTCTGCAGCCGCATCGGCGACTCGGAAGGCCAGTGGAGTCACCGCTTGTGTGAGGACACGTAGTTACCGGCGACCGAATTATTAATGTAATGTTTGTAAATCTATCGGACCAAACTGCGTGGTCATCAGTCCGTAGCTTGCAAACTACTTAACCTAAGGTAAACTAACCTAAGGACAAACACACACACCCATGCCCCAGGGAGGACTCGAACCTCCGACGGCGAGCAACCGCGCGATCCGCAGCGAGGCGCCTTAGACCGCTCGTCTACTCCACGGCGGCGCGACTGAATTGACTATCATTGTACGTGGGCTGACGCGAGTTAGCATGGGGAGCTCGCCCTGAAAACAGCCGGCGTCTCGTCGCGGCGCGCCTATTGTGGTTTCACTCAGAGTGTGGCTGCCTTCTTCATATTGTCCTTTGGAGTATATTGTGATGACACCCCACTAGTGTTCATCCCCGGAAGACCCAGCTGGTATTTGCTGCCGACCTGTGACACCGATGGCTTTACGTTTTGGTGTACATTCCACTCCTCGTGTGTGAGGTGCTGGTAGTGTTTTCCTTCAGCTGGTGAATGGTTCGGTTTTGTCTTTCATGCCGAGTGTTCTGTTTTGTTCCCTTTTCCCCGCTGTTGATTTAATGTGTGTGTGTTCTGGGTTGTGTATGTAGAACGTGTACTACATGGCCATATGTTTACGTGAACTAGTATTATCAGCGCACAGAGCTCCATTCAAGCACTCAACTGTCTTACTCCAGGAATGATTTGGTTTAGTGGGCATACTGATGGTGTCAGAGCACTGATGTACAATTTCGCAGTATATATTGTGCAATTTAATTTTAATTATACATTACTCCCTTCCTTCCCTTCCTCTGTGGCTGTGGTCACTAAAAAGCGTTAAGTTTACCTATTGCTGCCATTCCTGTTCCAATTTGCAAGCTGCATTTAACATTATTAGGCAAACTCTTTACCAGTCTTTCACTGTTGTACAAGTTAACTTGCTTGCCTCACCTGGTTATTGCAACTTACTATCCTTGTTTAAATTGTGCCTGTATTTGGAATGATTTATATGTGGTGTCACCCGAGCTTACGGCAACCGTTTTACGATTGTCCTGTATTATTCATTAATGAACTAGCCCTTATACAAGTTTTAGCGGTTTTACCTGTTATATTTATGGAGCAGTGTCTAGTGCCCGTTATTGTTAGTTGTCTCGTGCTTGCCGGCCGCGGTGGCCGAGGGGACTAAGGCGCTCCAGTCACGGTCTGCACGGCCACTACGCTCGGAGGTTCGAATCCCCCCTCGGCCATGGATATTTGTGCCGTCCTAGTTCGTAAGTAGTTCATAAGTAGTTTGTAAGTTTAGGGACTGATGACCCCGTAGTTAAGTCCCATAGACTATACAAACATTTGTCTCGTGCTTGATTAGCTTCTTGTAATGGTGACATTACACCATCAGTTAGCGCTTCACGCTTCCTGAAAGTTAATTATAAGTATAGTCTATTTTGGAGTTATTACCGTCTCAAGTCATTTATTGCATGGTAAATACGAAGTTACGCATGACCGATCAAGTTATGTTTTTCTTGGCTCCTTGTCCAAGCTAACTCACTCATGTCACCAGCGCAATTGCAACTTCACTTAAAGTTACTAAGATGAATTCATTACTTAAAGCTTCCGGGCTGAGATGCCGTGGTCCATATATGAAACTTTCCCCTGACGTTTCGCCCTGTGCTGTGGTCTCTGCTATTGCCAACCTCCTCGATTGAAATTAATCGATTGTCATGCTGTTGCTGCTGTGTTAACATCCATATCTTATCAAGTTTGAGACCTTCCTCTTTTTTGTTAAAACTATTTCGATGTTTAAAAATCTCAATAGCCTCTCTGTACAAACGCGCATAATAATGCGACGTTTTTGCTATGACGGACGTCTCGTTAGAATCTTTTTGATGTGGTGGTTAGAATCTTTTTGATGTGACGGTTATCAAACGAGACGACGGATCATTGGGTCATAAGGTCTATAGGAAAGACACACACACTGATCGTTATCTTCAAAAAGATTCAGACCAACCACGAAAATAAAAGAATTCTTAAGATTTGCAAAAGATAAGCGACATCCTCTGGCCACACCAGGTGTCTATAAAATCCCCTGCAGTTGTGGAAAAGTTTATATAGGTACAACGTAAAGAAGTGTCAACACTCGTCTGAGCGAACACAAAAGGAACTGCCGCCTCGGACATACTGATAAATCGGTTGTAGCGGAACACGTGTATCAAGAAGGTGACCACGAAATAAAATTTAACGAGACGTCCGTCATAGCAAAGACGTCGCATTATTATGCGCGTTTATACAGAGAGGCCATTGAGGTTTTTAAACATCGAAATAATTTTAACAAAAAAGAGGAAGGTCTCAAACTTGATAAGATATGGATGTCAACACTGCAGCAACAGCATGACAATCGATTAATTTCAATCGAGGAGGTTGGCAATAGCAGAGACCACAGCACAGCCGACACCACGTGACTGACAGCAGCGCCCTCTGTTTTGCCTATATATACGACGCTCACTCGCGCTCTCGATGCAGTACGCCGCTTTACCTCCGAGGATGCCTTCCGCAGACGAGGGCGAAACGTCAGGGGAAAGTTTCATATATAAAGCCACGGCATCTTAGTTGTGTTCGACTGAAAAGAGTTTGTCGTGAACTGTTCATTAATGAGCTTACCTTTACCTAAATTGTTGTTGTATTTATGGGGCGTTATCTGAGGGCACTTTATTGTTAATAGCCTTAATTATAATTTATTATAATGTGAGCCCCATTTTGTTGTTTGAGAGCTACTTATTTAATTGTAATTTCTCTATTGTGATTCTAAACTCCTCCCTAATGATATTCCCTTTAGTCAACTCTGTGAGAGCTTTTAAGTCTGTTTGTCCTTGAATAAAGATTTTGTAATCGCAAGCAGTAATTGTCTTTGGCACCAGCCCTACCACTTCCATCCTTTTGCACCACCCCTCAACTACTACAGTGGATACTAAATATCGTTTTGCGTTAGATCAGGCTAGATACCCACAGCCTCCTTCATAGAAATGAAATGGCTTTTTTGGTCGGATATTTTCTCTGATGTACCATGTATTTTACGACTTTTGGCTACACGAAGAAAAATATTTTAGCGATTCAGAATGTTGTGGCTTGGAAAGTGGCTTTAATCATCATTATTCTGAAATGTGAAAAGTTATCAAGTTCCTAAAGATGAATATGAGCAAATTCAGAAGAAAGCATTACTGTTGAAATTGGTATTTAATGCTTAGTTAACCGTGAATGGTATATGTTGTACCCTTGTAAACATCTTCTTAAGTATTTTGCATCTCCCGTGCCTGATAGATACTGTAATGTTAGGCCTACTGCTTTCGCTGCGGTCAGAACATTCAAGTCGGTACATAATGTCTGTCGTAAAAATAAGTTGTCTTTAGGTTAAATCGGGGATTGGGTGAGAACAAAGTAAGCATCGGATATCTTTCGTTTTCTGAATCAGTGTCTCGCTCCTCCAGTCTGACCTCACTTTTGGTCCGGTTTTTATGCTGCTATTTCAAAATGGTCAGATTTTTTGCCGTTTTGCCTAGTGGCTGCCGAGTTTACATATTAATGGCGGTCTATACATGCTATACTAATCAATGTATAGTTACAGGAGCAATAGCATGGCTAGTTTGATTACTGCTATGGAGAAATATAAATGTTTTTTTCTGTATTATAACCATTAACAAACAGTCTATTATAATTACAGTTATTGAGAAATTAGTTTACACACCAGTTGTTTAAGTAACAGTATTAGGAGAGCTATTACGTCAATTGGCATGGAGAAAGTGTGGTGGACATCTTGTGAATCCTGAGCTTCTCCAGGACATCGAATATCAGCATCATCAGGAGGTAGTTTGAAAATAGCCTGTTCAGTAAAACTAATAAAATCAACGACGGGTAAACGCTTAGACTACCGTCCTGGGTAAGGGTTTGAACTTTTCACCGACGTATAAGCTTTTACCCGTCGTTAATTTTAATAGTTCTACAGACTGTTTTTAAACTAACTCCTAATGCTGCAGAGGATGTTAGGAGTGCTGAAACATGTTCGCCTATGGCTAATATAACAGCAGCTGAGGCGGCTGTTTTACATCCACTTAGAGTGGCTCGTAATGTTATTTTACCTGAGGATAAGAGAAATGCTACGGCTGTGTTTAACAAGCATTATTTTATTCATAGGATGCACTGTTTACCTTTTGAATCAGTATATCGTAATATCGGCACTATCTCTTTCAAAAAGTGTTTACAGAAAAACTAATAACCTCCCGAAGTTCTTTGTCATAAGAGACTATCAAGAGTCTTAATTCTTATTGTGCTGTACCCTCTAGATAATATGAACTTCCTCAAGTGTATAGGGAAGGTGTTCCACACAGACCTCTTGTATGTAACATTGGTGCTCCAACATACCATGTAGCCAAAGTTTGTACTGGTTTAAGATCATTAATAGGTCGGTGTGAAAATCACATTAAGAACTCTGCCTATTTTCTGAGTCGACTGGAGGAACTTTATTTGAATGACGCAGATATTTTAGTGAGTCTTAATGTGGTTTCTCCCTTCAATCACGTTTCTCTGTCTGATTTGTTGCAGTTAATTGATGTCAGCTTTGGTGTTGAGGTAACGAATTTATTTCGACTGTGTTGACTTCCACCTATTTCTTCTTCAAGGACCAGTACAATAAACAAATATATGGAGTTACGATGAGAAGCCCCTTGTCAGTTATGATTGTTATTTATTCGTAGAGGGCTTCGAAGAACATGACTTGGAGTCAGTGACTTTGAACCCTGCGTTTTCTATTTTTCTTTTTTCTTCTTTTCCTTCAGGTATGTAGACGATACTTTCGTTGCTTGGCTTCATGGTCTTGAGAATTTACACTGCTTTTTAGAACATCTAAATTCAATGTGCCTGAATATTCGTTTCACTGTAGAATTGGAAAAGAATGTCTGTATTCGCTTCGTCGATGTGTTGGTCAGGAGAAAACCGCGCAGGAGTGGTCGAGCGCTCTAAGGTGGCTAGCTGCGGTGTGCGGTCTTCTTCCCGTCCGAAATTCGAGTCCTCCTTCGGGTACAGGTGTGTGTATGTGTTGTCCTTAGTATAAGTTAAAGTTGTTTGTAAGTTTAGGAACTGATGACCACTGCAGTTTGGTTCCATACCTTTACAAACAGTTGTACAGTCAGAAGGAAGGTAAATGGTACGATGAGACATGCTGTTTATAGGAAGCCAACTTACAGTGACTGCCATCTGCAGACTGATAGTGGTCAGCATACGGCTAAGGATGTAAGGGTACTTCGTACCTTGGTGGACAAGGCCCACTTTATTTCAGATCCTAAAAGTTTGTCAGCTGACTTATCTCATTTGAAAGTCGTCTTTCGTCAGAATGGTTATAGTGAAAGAGAGCAAACGACAAACTTTGCAACGGGTGAGGGATGGTAGCACCGAGGTGTCACGTAAGTTTAACGGCATGTTTTGACTTAGAAAGCATGGCAAACTGAGTTGGTCGTATTTTATGGAAATATTATGTGAAATGGGTTTTTTCGACCACCATCTAGCCGACCGCGGTGGCCGAGGGGACTGAGGCGCTCCAGTCACGGTCTGCACGGCCACTACGGTCGAGGGTTCGAATCCCCCCTCTGGCATGGATATTTGTGCCGTCCTTAGTGTTAGCTAGTTCATAAGTAGTTTGTAAGCTTAGGGATTGATGACCCCGTAGTTAAGTCCCATAAGTGCTACAAACATTTGAACATTTTTTAACTACCATCTAATATTAAGTCTCTGTTAAGGTCTGTAATGGATGATCTTGGTTAGTGTCAGGCGGGTGTCTATCGTATCCTATGCCGTTGTGCCATGTTTGACCAATGTATGACATTAGGTCTGTAGAGGACCAGTGTATTGAGCTTAAGCGTCAAACACACATTTCTATCACCCCAGCAAATCTGTTACTGCAGATCATGGTCTAGACACAGGTCACCCAATCGGAAAATAACGCGAAGATTCTGGCGTGCATTTCCAGCTATTGGGGTTCTCATTAATGAAACAGTTGAAATTAAACTATCAAATTGTAGCGCCTGTCTCTTTCTATGGTTCGTTGTGGGAAGAAAGAAACGAGATTATGACTTAAATCAATCTGCCTGACTTCGGCTTCCCAATTAACAGATGACTTACCTATTAATCTTCTGTTGCTCTGACCGTTGCCAGCATCGGACCTCCTCACTTCTAAAAGGGGTTTCTATTATTTTGAAAATGAATAAAAATGATATCAACAGGGGAAAGGTTACAGACACGAAGCCGGAAAGTTCACTGAAATAATCTTTGTATTCTGAAAGTAGCATATTGAGTTACGAGGTAGCCTGTTACATCTTTTTAAACGGTTACTGATTCTTGCTGCAGGGCAAGACATACAATGGAGAGCAAACATTGAAAATAAAGTACATGCAAATAGTTCGACCAGCCTTTAACGAGAGAGAAAGAGAGTGTATCGAGTTTCATGAAGATTTCCGTTGGTCATGAGAACAATAGACTGATCCCGAAACAGGGGCGACACAAATACTGCCTGATATGCAGACCATTGCATATTTATTAAATTCGCGACCAAATAGAAATATTTCACTTTAATCGCGAATACCTGCTCGGTGGAACTGTGAAGTTCCTGTCGGTCAACGAAGTATCACCAGAACTGAGCATGGCGGCTTCTGCACAATAGGCGATCGCGGACCTGTCCTCCTAAGAACTACCAGCATCCGAAGCAACTGCCGAACTGAGAGCAGCCACGTCGCTCACGCCCGTTCTGTTAACCTGAGTTTCGCACCGCTGATTCTTCCGCCGACAAAACAAGTGACGTGTTACCAACCTGACCAGAGCACACACAAAAAAATGTTCAAATATTTGTATAGCTTATGGTCCACAAACTAAATCCTATGTTTACTTTACACTCATATTCAATTACCTAACAGTCTACTTATTTATTAAAAATTGTCTTTCCACTCATTTTCAGCCGCGGTGGAGTAGTCGTCAGTCTCGAGAAAGCCGTGGCGGAGGACGGACGCGCGGCGGCAGCGCGGGGCATCGGGCGTAAACATCGGCTGTTTACCTGTTGACAGGTTGGTCTTCGCTGCGCATACGCTTACTTTCTACGTGAAATGATTGCATGTTGGAAAATAAGATGAACTCTCCAACGCCGCGGTGGAGTAGCCGAGCGGTCTAAAGCGTCTCGCTGCGGAGCGCGCGGTTGCTCGCCGTGGAGGTTCGAGTCCTCCCTGGGGCGTGGGTGTGTGTGTTGTCCTTAGGTTAGTTTACCTTAGTTTAAGTAGTTTACAAGCTACGGACTGATGACCACGCAGTTTGGTCCGATAGATTTACAAACATTTGAACATTCCAACATATTTGAGAAAGGATACAATTAAATTTACGCTCGATCGTAACTATGTTAGACCAAGACCTTTGGAACTGAAAACGTGGATTGCTGAAAAATTTAGGATTAGTGAAGCCGACATTGAAGGTGTACATTTGTTCAAATGTTCAAATGTTTGTAGATCTTATGGGACTTATCTATGGGGTCATCAGACCCTAAACTTACAAACTACGTATGAACTAGGTAACACTAAGAACGGCACAAATATCCATGCCCGAGGGGGGATTCGAACCCCCGACCGTAGTGACCGTGCAGACCGTGACTGGCGCGCCGCAGTCCCCTCGGCCACCGCGGCCGGCGACCAGAGCACAGTTAAGAGTTCGTTCTCGCCCGCAAGGCCCGGTTTCACGCCTCCTAGGTTGGCGGCCTGTCTTGGCGGCAACTCGCCAAAGACGGCGGGAACAGAAGTGTCCTTCCGCTAAGACGTTGGCTCTCTGGGTTTGAACTTAACGGCTCCGGCAGCCTTTGTGGCTGATCGCCATCTTGCCAATTTAATACATTAATTAATATAGGACACGGAAAATTATTTTGCCCCGATGATACGATGGTCCTCTGGTCAGGCAAGCAAACGGTAATTTTAGATTGTCGGGGAAAATTAGTTTTATATGATTTGACTGGCGATTAATTTTACCAACTTCTTGAATATTAATCGGACCTCACTTTGTAATACTTCAAACGAATCGTCCTTTTCGTTAGATTGGAATTCGTCGTCAGAAATTTTAGCATTATTTTATTTATGCCAACTCTCTTTGTCCTAAAGGCTGGCCATGTGGTTCATGACACCTTTGTGCTGGTCTGGGAAAAGTCTTAGCTCTACAAAATATATAATCTTATAAAGGGAGACGCAGATTTTTGCTCAAATTCTGCGTGGAATCCTGCTCTATCTATCTTAGGTTGTGTGATAGCGCTACTGTTCATGTGTGTTTTTTTATGTTTTCATTGCAAACTGAGGCATTAAATTTCTGTGTAGATTGCTTCCTCTTAACAGTTTGGCCTTAAAAATGGCTGCGTTTTCTCCTTTAGAAATATGGACAGTAGTCGAAGTTGTTTCCTGGTTGAATACCCTTAAGGTGTTCGTATTGTATATCTTGCTAGTCTAAAGACATTCAGAAAAATCCATATAAAAAGTTGTTATTCTCACAAATAGTGTTATTCAACAGGTTTTAAGTAAATGAGGCAGTGTATATAGTAAACTTAGGCAGGTCCCTACAAAATAAATTAATGGTTGAAATATTACGAAAGCCTCAGCGCACAATTTGCACACAAAATCAACATAATTACAAAATATTAAATGAAAATGATTATGGTTACTTCATAGGTAGTACAACGTTGTAGATAGTGATGAAGGAAACAGATATGAGTTTTCTTATCTTTGAGACGAAGCCTTTATAATTACACTTCTTGGGAACAAATCAAATGTTCAAATGTTTCTAAAGCTATGGGACGTAATAACTGTGGTTATCAGTCCCGCCGGCCGCGGTGGCCGAGGAGACTGAGGCGCTCCAGTCACGGTCTGCACGGCCACTACGGTCGGGGGTTCGAATCCCCCCTCGGGCATGGATATTTGTGCCGTCTGTAGTAATAAGGTAGTTGATAAGTAGTTTGTAAGTTTAGGGACTGATGACCCCGTAGTTGAGTCCCATAGACTATACAAACATCTTATCTTATCAGTCCTTAGGCTCACAAAATACTTAAACTAACGTAAGGACAACACCAAACACACCTATGTCCGAGGGAGTATTCGATCCTCCGACGGGGAGCAACCGCGTGCTCTGCAGCAAGGCACCTTACAGCGTTTGAAGCGATAGCCCCTTACTTAACAGCAAATACAAACGCTCTCTCATAGAAGGATCTGTACCGAAAGATTGGAAAGTTGCACAGGTCACACCTATATTCAAGAAAGGCAATAGGAGTAACCCACTAAACTACAGGCCTATTTCATTGACGTCAATTTGCAGCAGGGTTTTGGAACATATCCTGTATTCAAATATTATCAATTATCTCGAACAGAATGATCTATTGACCCAAGGTCAACATGGATTTAGAAAATATCTTTCATGCGAAACACAACTAGCTCTTTATTCACACGAAGTGATGGGTGATATCGACAAGGCTTCGCAAATCGATTCCGTATTTCTTGATTTCCAGAAGGCTTTTGACACCGTACCTCACAAACTGCTTTTAATCAAATTGCGTGGTTATGGCATATCGCCCCAAATTTGCGATTGGATTTGTAAGTTTAGGGTCTGATGACCCCGTAGATAAGTCCCATAAGATCTACAAACATTTGAACATTTGAACAAATGTACACCTTCAATGTCGGCTTCACTAATCCTAAATTTTTCAGCAATCCACGTTTTCAGTTCCAAAGGTCTTGGTCTAACATAGTTACGATCGAGCGTAAATTTAATTGTATCCTTTCTCAAATATGTTGGAATGTTCAAATGTTTGTAAATCTATCGGACCAAACTGCGTGGTCATCAGTCCGTAGCTTACAAACTACTTAAACTAAGGTAAACTAACCTAAGGACAACACACACACCCACGCCCCAGGGAGGACTCGAACCTCCACGGCGAGCAACCGCGCGCTCCGCAGCGAGACGCTTTAGACCGCTCGGCTACTTCACCGCGGCGTTGGAGAGTTCATCTTATTTTCCAACATGCAATCATTTCACGTAGAAAGTAAGCGTATGCGCAGCGAAGACCAACCTGTCAACAGGTAAACAGCCGATGTTTACGCCCGATGCCCCGCGCTGCCGCCGCGCGTCCGTCCTCCGCCACGGCTTCCTTGAGACTGACGACTACTCCACCGCGGCTGAAAATGAGTGGAAAGACAATTTTTAATAAATAAGTAGACTGTTAGGTAATTGAATATGAGTGTAAAGTAAACATAGGATTTAGTTTGTGGACCACTGCGGCTGAGTGTGTGGAGACGTCGTTAAATATGTCAACTACGCTGTTCTTCATAAAGCTCTGGTAACGCCGCTATCGCGGAAGTAGGCGGCGGGCCCCGCAGGCAGCGCTAGTGGGGCCTGTGAGGAGAGGCTGCCGCCCCTCTCCATCCACTCTTACTGCAATAATAGGCGCCGCCGCCGAGCGCTTCGGGGAATTCGTGGCTGCTTCAGCGAAGCGTTAACACTATAGCCATAGGGGACCGCGTCGTATTGCTACTCGCTGTCTGCTGTCACCCATCGCGAAGAGGAAGTTTTCATTGTGCATTATCTCAAGAAGGCCGCGGTGGATTGGCCGAGCGCTAGATCTACATCTACATGGGATACTCTGCAAATCACATTTAAGTGCCTGGCAGAGGGTTCATCGAACCACCATTATACTATTTATCTCCCATTCCATTCTCGAATAGCGCGCGGGAAGAAAGAACACTGCCGGCCGCGGTGGCCGAGGGGACTGAGGCGCTCCAGTCACGGTCTGCACGGCCACTACGGTCGGGGGTTCGAATCCCCCTCGGGCATGGATATTTGATCCGTCCTTAGTCTTAGCTAGTTCATAAGTAGTTTGTAAGCTTAGGGACTGATGACCCCATAAATTCTACAAACATTTGAACATTTTTTGAAAGAACACCTGAATCTCTCCGTTCGAGCTCTGATTTCTCGTATTTTATTCTGATGATCATTTCTACCTATCTAAGTGAGAGTCAACAATATACTTTCGCATTCGGAGGAGAATGTTGGCGATTCGAGTTTCGTAAGCAGCCCACGCCGCAGCGATAAGCGCCGTTGTTGTAATGATTCCCAATCCAGATACTGTATCATTTCCGTAAAGCTGTCTCTCCAGTATCGTGACAATACGAAACGATCTGCCCTTCTTTGGATTCTTTCGATGTGCTCCGTCAAACCCACCTGATAAGGATCCCACACTGGGCTGCAATACTCCAAAATAGTGTATGGTTTCTTTTGTAGTTCTGTTGCATCTTTTAAGGGTCAATCAAACGCAGTCTCTGGTTCGCCTTTCCCACGACATTATCTACGTGTTATTTCCAATTTAAGTCTGCAGTAATAGTAATTCCTGGGTATCTTGTGCAGTTTACGGCCATCACTTTTGATTTATTTATCTTGTAAACAAAGTTTAACGGATTTCTTTTCGTGCTCATGCGGACGACTTCACACTTCTCATCATTTAGAGTCAATTGCCAATTTTTACACCATACTGATATCTTATTCATATCGTTATGCTCTTGGTTTTGATCTTCAGATGATTTTACTAGGCGGTAAATGACGGCGTCATCTGCAACCAACCTAAGAGAGCTACTTAGATTTTCCCCTAAATCGTTCATGTAAATAAGGAACAGCAGAGGACCAGTTACACTACCCTGTGGAACGCCCGAAATCACCTCTGTTTTAGTCGATGCCTTACCATCGGTTACTACGAACTGTTACTTATGAACTAGCTAAGACTAAGGACGGCACAAATATCCATGCCCGAGGGGGGAATCGAACCCCCGACTGTAGTGGCTGTGCAGACATTGACTGGAGCGCCTTAGTCCCCTCGGCCACCGCGGCCGGCGGTGTACATTTGTCTTTCGTGCAGTGTGCTACGTACCTTAAATTGAAAGATCCGGCTATGTGTAACGTAATTGTCGATAAATTTGGCGATACTGTAAAATATAATCATTCTGACGGCAATGTTAGTGATGTATTTGTCAGTCATGCTGGCCAAGGGATCCGAACTGTTAGAGTACTCGAACTCCCGTTTGAGATACCGGCAGAAGAAATAAATGCTTTCCGCCCTTATGGTCATGTCATTTCTAACACTGCCGAAAAATTGTCGGTAGCTCACATGTATTCCGTCCTCAATGGCGTGAGACAAGTGAAAATAGAATTATTACGGCATCTCCCGTCATACATGAACATTTGCTGTTACCGGGCTTTTATAATATATGACGGGCAGCCTCGCACGTTCGCGTTATGTGGCTCTACTGCACACGTCCGTGCTGAGTGCAATAGAAGACGGAGTGACGCAGTTGCCTGCCGCAGAAGCAGTGACTCCCGGGCCGGTAACTACGATGAAACTGACGTACGCTGCCGCCGCAGTTTCACCGAAGCGAACCGAACATTCACTCTCGGACCACGATATGTCGCTTACACAGCACGTTGAAGCCTTAGATAAACCCGGTATCAGTCAAGTGCCCGATGTCTCGAAAATAAACGAAGTGCACACTGTTACTACCACCAGACAAGATTCTTTGCGAGGCGAACTTCACGAACAAAACGTTAGTGTACAACATGCAGAAATTACAATAAACTTGTCCAACAATGAACCTTCACGAAATGCTGAAGTAGTAAAATAATCGCAGCTTGATTGTGCTGTTTCTGCCGTTAAACAGGATGAAAAACAACGCGCGAATAGGGTTAGCATCGAAAATGCGCAAAACATTGCCAGTGAACCTTCTTCAGGGTCTCAAAGCGTTTTGGCGAAAGAAAATTGGCACATTCAACCCATAGAACGCAAAGAGGAACCCTCAATTGGTAAGGAAAACTTAACTTCTTGCACTTTGCCTCAGGACTCGGCCGACGAAACTCAAGACAATTCATCCGATAAATCCCCTAAAAATCCCTCAGGAAAACGAATAAAAGGAGAATAGCCCATCAGGCAGCTGAGAGCTTGACCCCAGCAATAAGGGAAATGCTGAGGAACATCAAAGGCAGTACGGGAACCCTGGAAAAGAAAGGGTTAGACCCAGCTAGGAAATTGCGGAAAGGAAACGAAAGTAAAATTTCACACAGGTTCCAGCGATGAAGACCACATGGTGCTTGACGTATCGGATACACAAGTACGTAACTCTCAATCAAAAGAAGAACTGGAGGACGGACGAAAGGATTGGACAGACGAAGTAGAGGAGGCAAATCGGGGAAGGGAAAGGGATAGTGACATGGATTATTATTAATTTCCACTGGTCAAGTACGAAGGGTATTATTCAACCTTATTTATCCATCTGTAGCAGAAGTGTATTTGCAACCTCATATTGCAGTTCTTTGAAGCTCACTGTTCCTTAATGTCCTTAGCAAAATTTTCCGTAATGCCGCATTCTAACAGTTTAGAGGAGGAGGGCAAAATTGTTACCTATGTGTTTTACCGTTATAGTCCTTTCAAATAATTTACGCAAATTATTCGTGAATCCTTTTAATTTTCTCCCTGTTAATTTCATAAAATGCAACAGGCGTATAAGGTGCTAACAATTAATATCAATAGAATTTGGTCAGATCTTAGATTAGCATTCTTGCAGCAATTTATATACGATTCGGATGCTGACATTGTGTTCTTACAAGAGGTCATGACAACGACCCTACACGTACCTGGTTTCCAGACGATCTTAAATGTTGCACGCGAATATAAAACGGGCGTTGCGCTCCTGGTTCGAGATGGCATTCCTATCCACGAAACGGAGCAATTGGAACTAGGGATGGCGGTTATTGCTGAAACAACCGGTTTTCGGTTATACCGGTTCTTTTCATCTCCAGTTTAACCGCACTGTAAAAACTGGTCAAGATAACCGGTTTTCGGTGTTTATTGCTATTATTTTCTGTAGAGTTCGACCGAAACATATTTTTCGGCCGAAACAGAAACCGTAATCGAATTTTCGGTTCTTCTAGTCTCGGCCGAAACCGAAACATATGAAATTTAGTTAAAATTTCGGTAAATTTACGTTATACGACAAATCAGTAGTCTTATTTTGCAAGATCCCCTCCCAATACTACACCTTCTTGAGTGGGTGTAAGCCTAGCCAGAAGTCCGTAGAAGACGATATACGAAGCATACAGATTTACTCGCCTACTATTTCCATCTGGCAGTTGCGAATATTGAGCCAACCACTACGTAAGTTGGACTTTTGAGCCAGCGCATACGAATATCTCGTTATATACACAGTTCCGATTAATAGTATCATTGTTGCCAGTGTGAATTTACGCAAATTTAACTAGAAAAGAATGTTCAAATGGGTGTGAGTTCTTATGAGACCTAAATGCTTAGGTCATCGGTCCCTAGACTTAAAAACTACTTAATCTAACTTAAACTAACTTACCTAAGGAGAACATACACACCCATGACCGAGGGAGGAGGGAGGACTCGAACCTCCGACTGGAGCAGCCGCGCAGCCCGTGACATGGAGCCTCAGACCGCACGCCTACCTCGCGAGGCACCACATGATCAATGTTATCCAAACCCATATTGGTTATTAAAAAAGCCCCTCTCTTTCAAGGAATCACATCAATAAAACTTGTTAGCATAACAATATGATAATACATTAAAAGTTATTATACCAAGCTTATAGTACATGACTTACATAATAGGTATATGAATCGGATTTACCTTCCCTTCCAAGAAAAATTTTGGATGCTTTCTCCTTAAATGACACAGCATGTTTATAGTACCTCCACCCGCTTTCAGCTTTTTAAAGCAAATGGAGCATCGTACGTCACTGCTCCAGTACTTCGTGAAGTACTTCCACACTCGGGATGGTGCCAATTAAGACAACCGATGTCTGGCGACGACAACAAGGAACTGTCGCATGACCAGACGAAGGCAAGTCTTGTACACTGCCGGTGCGCGCGCGTCGTCTAATAAAAATGTTTGTATAGCTTTTGGGATTTAACTACGGGGTCATCAGTCCCTAAACTTACAAACTACTTATGAACTAGCTAATACTAAGGACGGCACAAATATCCATGCCCGAGGGGGGATTCGAACCTCCGACCGTAGTGGCCGTGCAGACCGTGACTGGAGCGCCTCAGTCCACTCGGCCACCGCGGCCGGCCGTCGTCTAATAGGCCACGCCGCGCGGCAACAGGTGCATCGATGCCTCAACAGCTGCACTAGTCCTTAAGTTCTTATGCTACTCGTTTTTTGAGCGTTTCTGACTGCCGGAATTGTTTTTAAATTAACACTGATCGGTTTTCTTAGTTATGGAGATGACCTAATATTTCACAGCAGTGGAAATTTTAGGAATAGCCCTAAATATTAGGGTCTACTAGTTTTAATTTTTTTAAAATTATTTACAAAAAACACATTATGAACCACAACCACAGGAAGTAGTCGTACCGGTTTTTTTACCGGTTCTTGGCAATAACTAAAAAAACCGTTTACAACCGACACCAAATAAATACCGATAAAACTGGTTATTCAAAACTAAAATTCCGGTATCGGCTTTAACCGGTCGGTTTTTCCCATCCCTAATTGGAACCAGGACGAGGCATAGGGTGTAAAATTTACGATGTCACTTTTATAAACTTATATGCCCCCTCAGGAAACAGCAATAAACTCCAGAGAGGAAACTTTTTTAAGGAAGACATTATCTATCTATTACGAAAGAACCCTCAAAATGTTCTTATAGGAGGATATTTTAATTGTGTACTCCACAGAAAAGACGAGATTCCTAACTTTAATTTTTGTAAGGAACTGTATGATCTGGAACAAAAAATGCGCTTTAAAGATGTCTGGGAAATTACGTTCCCCACCTTAGTGAAATTCACGTTTTTTACTGTATCGTGGAGTAGTAGACTCGATAGGATTTACATTTCTGACAGTTTTACTGATAAAGTTTTAGTAGCGGACCTCATCCCGGCCTGTTTTTCCGACCATTCTGCGCTGTCTGTGATAATAAATTTACCACGACAGCCTACAAAAATGTATAGAAACCAGTGGTATTTAAATACTTCGCTTTTAAAGGATGATCAACTACGGGACGTGATTCATGAAACGTGGAATTTTTGCTTGCGGTCAGTGAATAGGTATCCGTCCAAATCCGAGTGGTGGATAAAGGTGGGCAAAAAGAAGCTAAGGCAAAGTTTAATTGCCTATAGTCGCCAAAAAGCTCGAGACGTGAAGAGAACCTCCGAGTTTTACTATTGTGTACTGAGAGACTTATACGACAAACCGCATCTGACAAACACAGAACTGCAACAGATTAAACAAATTAAAGCTAAATTGTTAACAGTAGAAAGAAAACAGTTAGAGGGCCTCAAAATTAAATCAAAGTGTAAAACTCTAAGAAGAGGAAACTACGTCTCTGTACCATTTGATAAAACACCAAGCTCATCGTGAACGTACGTTTATCGTTGAACTCGTCGCAGAAAACGGAACATTGCTTTCCACCCAACAAGAAATTGTGCCAGAAATCTACCGGTACTACGAACAACTATACACAGACAATTAAA
Organism: Locusta migratoria; assembly: GCA_026315105.1. Classification (NCBI taxonomy): domain Eukaryota; kingdom Metazoa; phylum Arthropoda; class Insecta; order Orthoptera; family Acrididae; genus Locusta; species Locusta migratoria. Next base: position 442,738,394 of record CM048755.1, on the reverse strand, counting down.
TTGATGTCGCTTCATTACCGCAGGTAGTAAATTCCTTAAACAGAGTCATCACACCAAAAGAGAACACTCAATTTTTATTTGAGTTTACAGCAGAAGAAGTTTTAGAACTTATATCCAAATCATCTTCAAATAAATCACTTGGCCTGGATGGCCTTCCGAAAGAATTTTATTTAAGTTATTGGGATGTTATTGGACCGACCTTTACAGAAATTTTAAATGAAATACTGAAAGGAGGAATCATGCCCCAAGATCTGAAAGAAGGGAAAATTGTTCTGGTGCCTAAAACTAAAGGACGGAAGAAAATCAGCAGTTTCCGGCCGATAACCTTGATGAACTTTGACCACAAAACTATTGCTAGAGCGATTAATGAGAGACTGACACCATTGATCCGAAAGGTAGTCAACACACATCAAACATTCTTCCCTGGGCGATCTATTATGACAGCTATCTCCGAATACAGAAAAATGTTCAAATGTTTGTATAGCTTATAGGACTGAACTACGGGGTCATCAGTCCCTAAACTTACAAACTACTTACGAACTAGCTAACACTATGGACGGCACAAATATCCATGCCCGAGGGGGGATTCGAACCCCCGACCGCAGTGGCCGTGCAGACCGTGACTGGAGCGCCTCAGTCCTCTCGGCCACCGCGGCCGGCCCGAATACAGAGATCTGATTTCTATTGTCGCCGTTACGAATATAAAGTGTGCTCTACTGTTCTTAGATTTTGCCAAAGCTTTCGATCGAGTTAGTCACCGATACATAGAGTGGTTATTACAGCACATAGGAATAGAACAAAGAGTTCTTGCGGTAGTACACAATATGATTCACTGACATAACGGCATCAATATCAATTAATGGTCAGCTGACAAAAGTATTGACTATAAAAAGAGGTGTTCTTCAAGGAAGCCCTCTTTCAATGTTATTGTATGTGTTGTCACTCGAACCCATACTCCGCAAGATAGACGAAAAAATAACAGGGGTGTGTCATTTTATTGCGCGAGCATATGCAGATGATATTGGTGTAGTTTTACGGCATGAGAATGAAGTCGACATTCTGAAAGAAGAAATTGAGAACTACAGTAAAGCATCAGGGGCGAAAATTAATACTGACAAATGTAAAATGTTAAACCTTAGAGGACTTGAACGTCTAGAGTGGGCAAGAGTCGTGGAAACCCACAAAACTCTCGGCATTACCATCAGTAAGTGCCCCATGAAAATGTCCGCTACCAACTGGAAGGAAACATCTAACAGAATGCGAGGCGCACTGATCGACAGTAAATGGCTTCAGTGAATATTTTACAGAAAATTAAAATAATTAATACGTACATTTTCTCGAAGGCTTATTATATAGCACAGATCTTTCCAGTGCCGAAATTGCATGGAAAAATAATCATGCAACATGCTAGCAGGTATGTGTGGCATGGAAATATTTTTAAAATGAAACCCAGCAATTTGACTAAGACGAGGAAAGCAGGAGGTCTTGGTCTAACTGACATTTGTAGGAAGTCTTTGGCACTCTATTTAAAAAGAATAACAACACTTATAAACAATGAGTCTCATACCATGACGACCAAGCTATTCATAGCCGTCCGTCCTGCAAGTATGCAACAGCCCATTAATGTCGGTACTTTGAACAATAATTTGAAAAATATCAAGGAATTTTACCTTGAAGTTAGTTTCATAGGGGAAGCTACGATGACAAAATCACATTTAACAAGTAAAGAATTCATTGACAAATGGCAGCAATTCTACAATCCTAACACTATTGAAGCTAAATATCCGTTAGTAGAGTGGAAAACCGTGTGGAACAATCTTAGCCTGAAAATCCACAATTCTGATGTCGTCTCCTCATGGTATAAAGTCATTATCAACCTCATTTCCACTAATGAAAAATTATACAGAATTGGTAAGAACGACACCGATAAATGCTCAAGTTGTGGTCTATTAGACATATTAATGCACAGATTCATATGTGGAAATCGTTTACTAAACTGGAAATGGGTACAGAAAAAGCTAGGTCTTACGAGGTCCTCGGAAACGTCTTATACCACGGAGATATTGTTACGGCCAGACACCGAATTCTATCCAGCTAAAAAAACTAACACAGTGATGTGGCTTATTAGACATTACGTAAATTACGTAGTAAAAGGATCTGAAGGTGAGAGCCTCATAGAATTTATCTTATACATGACTGAAGCGTATTTCCAAATACGCCGATACTCCAACACAAAAATTATTTTATATAATATAGAATATTATGAATAAATAAAAATACGGGTATTTTTCATAAAATTACCGTTAGATATTAAAATTGCGTAGGTAACATGAACGAAGTCGTATCTGAACTACAGAAAAAGTAATACAATCTACGTTAAAAGCGTCCATGGCAACCATGCAAAAGACAAACATTTTAGTAGACGCATTGGTTCTAATAACTGATTTTCAACAAATTCCACTATTAGTGCATAATTGCTTAGGAGAGAAAAAACAGGTAATTTGTTGCTGTGAATACACTTCCATTCCACTAAGTAACGACGGTTCCCACAGAAATATAGTACTCCAGTATCTGCACGTTGTTTAGGATATTCATGTTCGTAGTATCCTCCCTGTCGTTGTGCAAATGCTTCAGAAGACCAGTGTTCAGTTCCTTTTTATGTATTTCAAGGCATGTTCACGAAATAGAACAAATTCACATTTTAGAGGGAGCACTCTTACATCTGCACCCCCTCAGGGGCTCAGCATTAATTTACTGAGTACGGGCTTGGCGAACCCGGGGTCCTGAGCTGTGGGCTGTGTTGCGCCAACAGTCCGCTACACCGTAAGCTCTGTGCGTGCTTCAACGACCATCGTTTGGCGCGACGGTGGAACGTTGGACGTTTCAGAGCCCGGGGATCTTGGCTTAATCGCCCGGGTCGCGAGGACGGTACAAACCTCTATAAAAAACCCCTCAATCTCAAGGTGTGCTACGTGCCGAGGAGATGCATGGCTGTTGAGGTTGAACAGCCGCTAGCGAGCAACCTCTGAGGAACCTGCCGCACCTCAGTTGTATAAGGCTTACCCAGGCAAGCGGGGCTCTGCCTGGGTGGACCTTATTTCCCTAGCTGCTCGTGGGACGACAATGAAACGAGCCATAAACAGCGTAGGCGGGCGCAAAACCGCCGTCTCTAAGAGAGGAAGAAACGAATTTAATGGTGCACAGTATGACCCCCGATCGTTCCCTTCCCTGGCCACACCTTGGGAAGAACGTCAGGCCCTTAACAGATCTGAGCCTTACTCACCCCAGTACTTAGTCTGTACTCGGGCTGATGGGGAATCCTTTACTAATACTAAGCCGCAATTTTTTGTTGAAACCATCGAAAATAGATTTGGCGAAGTCGCATCATTTTCTAAAATGAGAAGCGGGTCTGTCTTAATACAAGCGGCATCCCCTGCACAGTCAAAGGCTTTACTCGCCTGTGACATGCTAGGAGACGTCGCCGTAAGTTTCACGCCGCATAAGACGCTCAACATGATCCAGGGCTTAATATTCCACCGTGATCTTCTGTCACAGACTGACGACGAATTGCGCACTGATTTAGAGCGGAGAGGAGTTCACTAAGTCCGGCGCATCTACAGGGGACCGAAAGATCGCAGGGTTGCCACCGGTGCATTTATCTTGGCCTTCGAGGGCGATGTACTGCCTGAGAAGGTCAAGATAATGATATACCGGTGTGAAGTAAAACCGTACATCCCTCCCCCTATGCGATGCTTTCGGTGCTGGAAGTTCGGGCATATGTCCTCCCGATGCACTTCCAGCCCCGCCTGTAGGGACTGTGGGCGTCCATCACACCCGGACGCGCCATGTACACCTCCTCCTGTGTGTGTGAATTGTGGGCTGCAACACCCACCTTGCTCGCCGACCTGTAGTGTGCTACATAAAGAACGCAAGATCATGGAATTCAAAACCCTGGATAGATTACCGTACTCAGAGGCCAGACGAAAATATGAACGTCTTCATCCCGTTCGGATGTCGTCATCCTTTGCTGCCATTGCGTCGTCTCCGACCGCTATGGGGACGTCAGCCTCCCATGTCACGCCACCTTCTGTGGCCCCTGTGGGCCGAAAACATCAAACTGCCCCCTTGACGGTTGGGGGCCCTTCCTCTGTTGCCCCCCCACCACCTCCTGTGGGGGCAACTGCCCCACACCCGTTGGGGACTCCGGTCCCTAACACCCAGCCGGAGAAGCAGCAGCCTTCTCCGGCACCTCTCGCCAGGAAGGGGTCCCTGGGCTCCCTTCCTCCTATGGTTTCTCCCACTGATCATGTGGGTACCAGTGAGTGGCTGACACAGCCACTTACTCTGACTCGTGGTCGCAGGGCTTCAAGGTCCTCCTCAGTCCCTGAGGCTGAGGTCGAGGCCCCAAAGCCCTCCCAGCAAGAGAAACCTAAAAAGGAGCGAGAGAAGAAAAAGTCGAAGGCTGCTAAGCAAACGCCTTCCACGGTGGACACTGTGCCGCCGCCGCCGCCGCCGCCACCACCACCACCACCACCACCACCACCACCACCTCACACATCTGAGGACGTGGTGGAACTCCTCGCCTCACCAGAGGACTTGGCTATCACCAAGACTTTGGAGGCGATGGATGTAGAGGCCCTGCCTCCACCGACGGCGACGACCGGTGCTTCTGTGGAACCAACAGCACCGTCGATACTGCCATGCCTCAGCAATCAAGAAGTAGCATGATCTTGCAATGGAACTGTGGCGGCTTTTTCCGCCACTTACCCGAGCTGCAGCAATTACTGTGCCGCTATCCTGCTTTCTGTGTAGCCCTACAGGAAACATGGTTTCCTGTCCAGCGGACCCCAGCCCTCCGTGGGTATCGGGACTATTATAACAACCGCGCTGACTACAACAGGGTATCTGGAGGTGTCTGCATTTATGTCCTCGCCACTGTTCCTAGTGCTGCCGTGCCTCTTAACACGGCTCTCGAGGCGGTGGCTGTTAGACTCAGAACAATGCAGGACATAACTGTCTGCTCTCTATACCTCCCACCAGATGAGGTCATTTCCCTTGCTGACCTCACTGCCTTGGTCGCGCAGCTACCCCCACCATTTATCCTTTTGGGGGACCTCAACGCCCACCATCCTCTCTGGGGCGGTATACAGCCCTCGGGACGTGGTAGAGACGTTGAAACGTTACTGACGCAGCAGGACATATGCCTCTTAAACACCGGTGCACCCACACATTTTAGTATAGCACATGGCACATATTCTGCTATTGACCTATCTGTATGTAGCCCAGGCCTGCTCCCACATTTGAGTTGGAGGGTCCACGACGACCTTTGCGGGAGTGACCATTTCCCCATCCTTCTGTCAGTCCAGCACTTTGAACCTGCAGGCTACCCATCCAGATGGTGTCTACATCGAGCAGACTGGCAGCGTTACACCTCGGCTGCTGTGGCTTCTGTTCCATTACCAAATGATATTGATATGGCAGTCCAACAGGTCACAGCTATTATAGTCTCAGCTGCAGAGGAGACCGTTCCGATCACCACTGGTTCCCCTCGGCGCAAGGTCGTGCCCTGGTGGACGCCAGAGATTGCTGAGGCTATACGGGACCGTCGGCGAGCACTACAATGCAACCGGCGCCGCCCTACACTTGAGAATCTGATAGCTTTTAAAAGGCTCAGGGCCCGAGCCCGACGACTTATCAGGCAAAGTAAACAGGACTGTTGGGAGCGGTACGTCGCCTCTATAGGCTCTCGTGCCTCCCCTTCTTGCGTCTGGTCTCAGGTACGGCGCCTCTATGGATACCGCCCACCAGCGGGAATCCCATCTCTGACCGTCGATGGAACTCTCTGTACTGACCCGGCCGTAATTTCTGAGTGCATGGCAGAGCATTATGCAAGATGCTCCGCGACAGCAAATTATAGTGCCTCCTTCCGCTCCCTTAAACAACGGGTGGAGCGAAATCCTCTATCTTTCCACACTCGCCGCCGGGAACTGTACAATGCTCCATTTACGGAATGGGAGTTTACCACTGCTCTTGCTGCATGTCCCGATACCTCTCCGGGACCAGACCGCATACATGGCCAGTTCATCCGTCACCTGTCAGCGGACTTCCATCAGAAATTGCTCGCCTTATTTAATAGGATCTGGACAGGGGGTGTTTTCCCGTCCCATTGGCGGGATAGTATTATTATCCCTGTTATGAAACCGGGAGCAGATCCGCTGGCAGTTGACAGTTACCGCCCCATCAGCTTGACTAATGTCCTGTGTAAGTTGCTTGAGCGAATGGTGAGTCGCCGTCTTATGTGGATCCTTGAAGATCGGAGTCTACTGGCCCCACAACAGGGGGGTTTCCGCCAGGGTCGCTCCACTATCGACAATTTAGTGTCTTTTGGAGCCTTCTCTAGACGTGAGCACTTAGTTGCCGTCTTTTTTGACCTCCGGCGGGCGTATGACACGACATGGCGCCACCATATTCTCGCTACACTGTATGATTGGGGCTTACGGGGTCCACTCCCAATTTTTATCAAGAATTTCCTCTCGCTACGCACTTTTAGGGTGAGAGTTGGTACCTCCTTCAGCTCACGCCGAGTGCTGGAGAACGGAGTCCCACAGGGCTCCGTTCTCAGCGTACCGCTCTTTTTAATAGCGATAAACGGTCTTGTTGCGGCAGTGGGGTCATCGGTTTGTTGTTCTTTATTCGCCGATGACTTCTGCTTATACTACAGCTCTCCTAGCATTGGTGTTGCTGAAAGGCGTCTTCAGGGAGCCATCCGGAGGGCACAGTCATGGGCCACGACACATGGCTTTACTTTTTCAGCTTCTAAAACCCGGGTGATGCACTTTTGTCGTCATCGGGCTGTTCACCCTGACCCAGAACTGTACCTAGCTGCTGACCAGCTTCATGTTGCAGAAAGCCATCGGTTTCTCGGCTTGCTGTTTGACAACCGACTGACTTGGGGGCCACAACTTCGTCAGCTGAAGCAGAAGTGCTGGCGGCACCTAAATATATTGCGATGTCTCAGCCATACTGCCTGGGGAGCTCACCGTCGAACCCTCATGCACCTCTTTCAGGCGCTCATCCAATCACGCCTGGATTATGGGAGCCAAGTATATGGCTCTGCATCACCTTCAGCACTGAGGATCTTGGATCCCATTCTACATAGTGGTGTCCGTTTAGCAACAGGGGCATTCCGCACCAGCCCTGTGCCTAGCCTCCTTGCCGAAGCTGGCATCCCTCCCTTGAGGTACCGCCGGCAACAGTTGCTGGCCTCCTACATTGTCCATGTCCACGCTACGCCTCACCATCCAAATCGTAGGTTATTGTTTGCAAATACCGACCTTCCCTCTCCGCAACGTCGACCCAGATCGGGTCTTCCAGTTGCGGTCCGTGTACATTCTCTTCTTTCTTCCCTAGAGTCTTTTCCTCTCCGTCCTGCATTCTCTTGCCTATCTAATATTCCTCCTTGGACCATCCCACGCCTCCAGCTTCACCTGCAACTGTCCGGCAGTCCAAAGGCATCGATTTCACCACAATTACTTCGACACCAGTTCCTGGACATACTTAACACATTCCGTGATGCAGACGTCATATACACTGATGGCTCCCAGGTAGACGGCAGAGTGGGTTACGCCTATGTTCATGGCGACCACACCGAACAGCGCTCCCTGCCCTCTGGCTGTACTGTCTTTACGGCAGAGCTAATCGCAATAACCCGTGCACTCGACCATCTCAGAGCATGCCCCAGGAAGTCATATCTTATCTGTAGTGACTCCCTGAGTGCCTTGCACGCTCTAGACCACTACTTCCCCAGGCACCACTTGGTGCGATCCATCCAAGTCACGGTGTTTAGTCTTGGCAAGTCAGGCCGTTCTGTGGCTTTCATATGGACCCCAGGCCACATCGGAATTCCAGGGAACGAACGCGCTGATCAGCTGGCCAAGCAGGCCATCACATGCCAGCGCCTGGATATCGGTACCCCAGAAGGCGATATCCGCTTGGGTCTCCACCGAAAGATCTTTGAGGCTTGGAATTCGGAATGGGCAACAATGAGTACGCCCAATAAGCTCCGTGGAATTAAGCCCACGACAGCAGCTTGGAAGACTTCCCTAAGGCCTTCTCGAAGGGACTCAGTCGTTCTCTGTCGCCTGCGTATCGGCCATACGTGGCTAACGCACGGCTACCTCTTACGCCGAGAGGAACCGCCAGAATGTCATTGTGGAGCTGTATTGACTGTAGTCCACATCTTGTTGGACTGTCCAATTTTAGCCGCATTGCGGCAGTCTTTTAAGCTGCCTCCTGCACTCCCTTTGATTTTAGCTGACGACGCCTCTATGGCTGACTGTGTTTTAGGTTTTATTCGCGCAGCGGGCTTTTATCACAAGCTTTAGCGGTGGGTTCGTATGCATGATCTTCAGGCATACACCGCTTATAGTTTTAATCTGTTGTCACTTATGTCTTGTCAGACCCTTTTCCGACTGGCATGTGCAGAATGGCTGGCTCATCCATTATTATCCTAGTGATCAGCCAGCCAACAACATCTGCTGTGATTTTTAGTTGATTATTTGTTCCACCACTACTGTGGTTCCCTTTTCCTTTTTATGTTGCAATTATGACCAACACTGTCTTCCTGTACGTCTTTTGTACTAGTTGCAGGGCGCTTATTTTAATCATACATGAAACCCTGTGATCTCTTAGCTGGGAACAGGGGACTGATGACCAAGCAGTTTAGTCCCCTTTAAACCCCCAACACCAACCAACCAATCTTACATCTGCACAACTGTAAACATTGCAGAAGATAGCTCTATTTAATTAATAAGAGTGCCGGAAACCCTATAAAGAGTCAAGGCGAAAAAAAAAGGTATCGGCGGCTTTCGAACTACCCACCACATGCATCACAACGTAACGCACTACCCACTACACAATGGCTAACAAGTACGGCAGTTCTCTTTAACTCACGTACTATCGCTGGCAGTTGCTAACAGTTAAAATGACATTTTAGACACTAGATTATAATTTATCGTACTATGAACGACATGATTTTGTTATTTCTGCAGTGCTCCACTGCTTTGAAATGACAAAGCGTATGTCATAATAAGAAAATAATAAAATACAGGAAGCAAGATGGCGTATGCCAGAGTTCTGTGCGATGGATGTCACGTGACTTTTGGAACGTCTGCTATAAGTAAAATAAAGAGGCGGTGTCAAATGTCCGTTATTTTTACAAATATGTCTAAAACGATGCAAGATATGAAAAAAAAAAAAACAGAAGAGAACAAAATTGTAGAGCATTTTATCCTCTACAATTTCGGTTATTCAATTTTCGTGTCAGATGAATGGTTACGGTGTTAATTTCGTTTGAATTTCGAGCTGTCAAAAGACGATCGCAAAGGCCCACTTTTAGTGTTACTACCGTAACCTAAAGTGGGCCAAAAATAAACTATCGAACCTATGGTTGTGAGCCCAAAACGCTACCACCTGAGCTACGCCAAGAGATGGTGTAATTGTTTTAGGTATTGGTACTTGCCGGCCGCGGTGGTCGAGGGGACTGAGGTGCTCCAGTCACGGTCTGCACGGCCACTACGGTCGGGGGGTTCGATTCCCCCCTCGGGCATGGCTATTTGTGCCGTCCTTAGAATTAGTTAGTTCATAAGTAGTTTGTAATTTTAGGGACTGATGACCCCGTAGTTAAGTCCCATAAGCTATACAAACATTTGGACATTTTTAATTGGTACTTACGTGTACCTCCAAAATTTCTAAGTCGATTTTCTCGAGAATTTTTGAGAGTTGTGTCGAATGGCTTTCACTGATTGTTATTGAAGTTCTATACTTCACGAACTGTAAATATGAAAAAAATATAAAATCCGACACCCATGTGGCCTCCTTGTTAGTGTTTGTACTATTATAAAGTATATAGTTTTTTTCCACAGACAAACACCATGTTGCCAGTTTGAAAACTTCAATAAAACAACTTACATATACTACTATATCATATGGTATGTCAGCCCTTCCAGAAATCGGAGTCAAACGTCTTGAGAGATGCAAGAAAACTACATAACAGGGGTGCGCTAACGATTCAAATGTTTGTATAGATTATGATTATCGTACTGCAGACCGTGACGGAAGCGCCTCAGTCACCCCCGCCACCGCGGCCGGCACATAAATGTCTTTAGTACAATTTTTCTGATGCACTCATCAACTAATTGTCGATGAATGTCTGTTTTGGCCGTTTAAACGAAAAATGCTGTTGTGGACAGAGCAACTTTCAGGAAGGTCATTCGCACACTTTTCGAATGCTGCACTACTTATAAATGAATAAATCTTGAAAAAGAGTCATGGAGCGGACATTTTGATGAATTCGTTGCAGTCCTACACGCTTCATTAGAAAACTTTGATATGTGATTTCTTGACTTACTTTGATCTGAAACTGATTTAGCACAATACTGTTAACAACTCTAGCCACATTCCGTAGTTGTTAATTTTTTGTATGTTTTATTATTAAAAGAACAAAATTCCCGACTTATGTCAATTACAATTTTTATTCTTCAATACCGTGGTCATAAGTGATCGTATTTTGCAATTGAAATTTTTTTGTTCTTCAACAGTGTTTCAGTTGTAAAAGGTGGGAGTTTCATATCTGTATGACGAAACAAACCAAACTGATATAGCATTTTTTCAATTGCATTCGATGTGCAGCTCGCCGCGCGGGAAGACTCCTTGCTACCAATTGCGTGGCCGCTTCCCGTCGGAGATTCGAGTCCTCACTCCGCCACGGGTGTGTATGGTGTCCCTAGTGTAAGTTAGTTCAAGTAGTTTGTAAGTCTACAGACTGATGACGTCAGCAGTTTGGTCCTATAAGTTTACAAACATATCTTGATTATGATGTGCAGCCGGCCGCGGCGGCCGAGCGTTCTACGGCGCGTCAGTCAGTCTGCACGGCCACTACGGTCGGGGGTTCGAATTCCCCCTCGGGCATGGATATTTGTGCCGTCCTTAGTATTAGCTAGTTCATAATTAGTTTGTAAATTTAGGGACTGATGACCCCGTAGTTAAGTCCCATAAGCTCTACAAACATTTGAACATTTGAATTATGATGTGCAGCTTCTGAAGTTCAGTCAGAGCTTCGTGATTTTCAAAGAAGTTGTGTGCTCAGGGAGAGGTTTCCAACTGTTGTAGATATTTAAATATAAAAAAACGAAATTTCACTCACTGAGAATCATATGAACACAACACCACTGTTTTTCAGTTTAAGCCTGTTGTGAAGAGATGGCACATAAAAGCAAGCAATCTAACATAAATTCATTTTATTTTCCTGAGGACGTAATTGCTATAAGCTATTATTTCGTTTTAATTCGATGGTAGTTCTTTACACCATTGGATTGATCTTTCGCCGCGGTGGAGTAGCCGAGCGGAGCCAGGCGCCGTGGCTCAGCGCGCCCGGTCAGAGGGCTAAGTGCCCTCTGTAATAAAAAAGTTGAGCCAAAGAACACGTAGAACAAAAACGAAAAAGCGGTCTAAAGCGTCTCGCTGCGGAGCGCGCGGTTGCTCGCCGTGGAGGTTCCAGTCCTCCCTGGCGCATGGTTGTGTGTGTTGTCCTTAGGTTAGTTTATTTTAAGTCGTTTGTAAGCTACGGACTGATGGCCACGCAGTTTAGTGCGATAGAATTACAAACATTTGAACTTTTTATTGATCTTTCAAGCTACACTTACTCAAATGATGTGCACAAGTAACAGATATTGCATCGTTAGTATTCACTGAAATATCGTACAATAACAAATACAATGCAATTTAACGCGATTAAAAACTGGAACGTCTGATGTCCATCGTGCATTATCGGCACTCTCGTGTCGTGTTCGCGAGGAAGAGAATCCGGGCTGCGGGCAGCCTCGCGGGCAGTTCAAGTGCCACCCTATCATGGCAACAATACAGACATATGTAATGTGCAAGCCAGCGTATTTGAAAATCCCGCGCGGAATCAAATTAGAACTGGTACAGTTCATAACATTATCTGTAACAAGCTGAAGTACCCCTAACATGTGCATGATGGGTCCTAAGCCGGCCGCGGTGGCCTAGGGGACTGAGGCGCTCCAGTCACAGTCTGCACGGCCACTGCGATCGGGGGTTCGAATCCCCCCTCGGGCATGGATATTTGTGCCGTCCTTAGTATCAGCTAGTTCGTAAGTAGTTTGTAAGTTTAGGGACTGATGACCCCGTAGTTAAGTCCCATAGAATCTACAAACATTTGAACATTTGATGGGTCCTAAAGTAGTTGATGCGGCTACACAAGGAAATAAGTTTGTGGGAAGGTGTGTGTGCACAGATCTAAAGGAACGTTATGAAAGAGAAGATGAGCACTTCCTCAACAAAATTTTAACTATTGATGAAACGTGTGTTCGCTCTTATGATTCAGAATCGAAAAGGCAAAGCATGGAATGGAAGCACACCAAATCATCTGTCAAGAAAAAATCCAAAACTCAAACATCAGCAGTAGAAGTCATGTTGATCGTGTTTTTGGGCGCTGAAGTTCCAATTTTTGTGTTTATCTCGAAGAGCAGCGTACAATCAACAACCAATACTACTCTGATTTGCTTTTAAACGAGGTGACGCCAGCTCTGAGACAGAAATTTCGTTAATCTCAGAAGATAGGTGAGATTCTCCAGCAAGACAACGCACGTCATCATATTGCTCAGCTAACCAGTGAAACCACCGACAAAATGGGTTGGGAAGTACTGCCTCATCCCCTTTACAGTCCTGATTTTCAATTGTCAGGTGCACTGAAGGGGCCGGCCGCGGTGGCCGAGGAGACTGAGGCGCTCCAGTCACGGTCTGCACGGCCACTACGGTCGGGGGTTCGAATCCCCCCTCGGGCATGGATATTTGTGCCGTCCTTAGTATAAGGGAGTTCATAAGTAGTTTGTAAGTTTAGGGACTGATGGCCCCGTAGTTAAGTCCCATAAGCTTAACAAACATTTGAACATTTTGTGCACTGAAGGAGGCATTACATGGAAGAGTTTCTAGGACAACGAGGATGTGGAAAAGTTTGTGGGTAATTGCTTCAAACATCAAGATAAAAAGTTCTTTACAGCTGCAATAAAAAAGCCTGGAACAAGCTTGGAACAAGTGCATGAATGTCAAGGGGATTATGTTGAAAAGTACAAAAAGTATTGTTTTGTAAAACTAAACGGTTTTTTCACACCAATTTGTCTCTGTAATTATTCAATGAGCATCGTACATAGACTTTTGGTTAAGTAAAATTAATTATCGATACTGTTTGGCTATCATAAGTAACAGTCCTTCCTGCGACGACTTCACTGTATAAACATGTCCCTTCCACCTCCAATAACATTTGAATTTTATTTTCGCTTTAAACTTCCTGTTTGTACTGTCTGTTACAAGCGTAAATTATCTGCAAGCCATCTCATTCCTATTTCAGGTTAATATCCCTTTCATAAGAAGTTGATACGCAATACTCCCCTGTTTCTTTTATTGAAGATTACAACTGCTGTCGTTCCCTCTAATAACAGAATAAAGCGTGAACAACGTATGTCCAAATCCACAAATGAAATACCTTTGAAAGTTTTCTATATGGATTGGCTTTGTTGTGTATTTTGTTAAATTCTTGCATTTCTTTCTCTGCTCACTTAGAGCCTACATCTTTGCACACATACTGTGACATATGAAAGGATTATTTACCATTTAATTTTCATCCATCAAAACATCAAGCTAAAAGCTAAAAGTACTGAATAAAAAGTGATGCGAACTATTGCTTTTCTGTTCAATGACTTTACGGAGACAGGTACATGTTGTCGCGGTGGAGTAGCCGAGTGGTCTAAAGCCGTGGAGTTTCGAGTCCTCCCTGGGGCATGGGTGTGTGTGTGTTGTCCTTAGGTTAGTTTAACTAGGTTTAAGTAGTTTGTAAGATACGGAATGATGACCACGCAGTTTGGTCCGATAGATTTACAAAAATTTGAACATTTGGTACATGTCGTTCAGTATAATCGCCGTCGTTCTTTCATGGGACAGCGCGCCGTCATTCTGAACGATGATGCTCGTTGCCACACCGCCGCTACTGTACGGGACCTCCTCCGCCGCTGACAATGGGGAATTCCGGAATATCCACTGAACTCACCCGAAAATAATTCCTGTGGTTGCGATCTATCTCACAAAGTGAAAGTATCACTGTGAGGGATTCGGTACAACACCACAGTTGCTGTGCAGTAAGATTTGAATTTCGTCTCCTTCGCCTCTCGTGTCGGCGCCGAGCGAGGTTGCGCAGTGGTAACGCACTGGACTCGCGTTCGGAAGGATGGTGGTTGAAATCCACCTCCGGCCATCCAGATGTAGATTTTCTGTGATTTCCCTAAATCACTCCAGGCAAATGCCAGGATGGTTCCTTTCAAAGGTAACGGCCAATTTCCTTACCCAAAAACTTCAAGCGTTAGTTCCGTCTTAAATGATAAAGCTGTCGACGGGACGTTAAACCCTAAGCTTCCTTTTCCCTTCCCTATTGTGTCAGCAGAGTCCACAGTTAGTGCCTGTTTTGCAAATTTTTTTTTTTTTTTTTTTTTTTTTTTTGGGGGGGGGGGGGCACTTAATCTTCCAAATGAGTTTTATAATCATTATTGATAGCTACTGTTTTGATGAGATTAATTTCTATGGGCTCTTCCACGAGAACATAAAAAAAAATCGAAAAAGTGGTTCTTTTCTATACCGTTTCTAGGTCCTGTGTCATATCAGTAGGTACGCTATGAGGCTTCTGGAACAAATTTGAGGCTTCTGGACACAGTGACGTCATCATCAGTGACGTCATCATCAGTGACGTCATCATCAGTGACGTCATCATCAGTGACGTCATCATCAGTGACGTCATCATCAGTGACGTCATCATCAGGGACGTCATCATCAGGGACGTCATCATCAGGGACGTCATAAATGCAGTGACATCATTAACAGGGACGTCATAAATGCAGTGACATCATTAACAGTGATGTCATAAATGCAGTGACATCATTAACAGTGATGTCATCAATGCAGTGACATCATTAACAGTGATGTCATCAATGCAGTGACATCATTAACAGTGATGTCATCAATGCAGTGACATCATTAACAGTGATGTCATCAATGCAGTGACATCATTAACAGTGATGACTGCTGCAAGATGGCGGACGATGACGGTATGGCGGACGATGACGGTATGGCGGACGATGACGGTATGGCAATAACAGGAAAAAATAACATATATGTAACTCAAGTTTATTATTCTGGCATGACAAAAACTGGCAAAACTGCTATCCTATTTGCAGCTCTCAGCTCATTTCAGCCACATGTGCTGCTGAAATGACCCTGGACTCACTGTGAGGATGTGGCTGCAAGGCGAGTCCCATCACCTCCACCCTACCCAACCATTCATTCAAGCAGGGTGAAGTTTATTATTATTTTATTTATACAATATTTACAGCAACTATTTACTTTGTAAAATACACAAAAGTACTTTACTCATTCTGTTGTGCAGTCAACTTTCTTGGAAGTGTCCCCAAGCCAAAGTATTGACTTTATCATTGAGAATGTATCGTTTATCGTCGTTTGATGATAATGCTAATTTAGTTTCTTTTATTGTCGAGACAGCGTGTAGTTTTGATCAAATTATGTATTGGTCAACAGTTTTCTCTTTATCATTTAACACAAATCGTCGACAGTCGTCAATAGTTAATGATTTAGCAGAAGAGCGTTTTATTCCTTTATCTCTTCACATAACCCATTGTTCTTCTGTTTTTAGTGCATACATTTTTGCCCTCAGTCCAATAAATTCTTTTATAACATCTCCATTTAATTTATCTTTCATTAAAACTACAACCTTTTTATTCTCAAGTGGAATGTTATATTTGTTGTCTGCAGGATAACTTGATGTATCAAACCACTTGTGAGCATCTTTTCCAATAACGTAATAAATATTAGCGTTTTCATGTGGTAAATTAGGTGTCTGTGTCAGTATAGCACATTTTAACGTGGTTTGCTTGAAATTGTTTTCACATATAACAATGTGTAAATATCCAAAGGACAAGTGACGCCTACCGCCAATTTAGACTAGTTCTAAGTTTTTACACCACCAGCCAATACAGGCAAACAGTGTTCATATTGACGACGTCGAGGAAGAAGACTGATAGCTTCCAAGATCGTAAGATGGCAATATATTCAATTAGTCCTTTAGAGTACAACCTCTGATTTCAGGTAATAATCGAAGCCTCTCGAAGTTCTCCTTCAATAGCAATTATTTCATTATCGTGAGCTGTATTCCCAGCTGCCTTGGACGCTAGTAACAGGACCAATCGTTCTACCAGTTCATTTGGATCATCCCCATGTACATAACTCATATGCTCAGTCTTAGTTTATGTTAGTATACTTGTAACCCTCGTCGACATTTATTGGTCTGCAGGAATTATAACTTTGTCTACCTGTATTTGTGGCAGATAGTATTTTAGCATAATTGCCAAGATCCTTAGCTGTATAATTGTTTTTACTGGGTTTGTTTTTAAACAAGAGATTATACAATCCTTTCGTTCCAGTATATTTTACTTTGGAAATTATTAAATCATTTCCATCAACTCGTACTGGGGAGTTTCCAATCGCCCATGTCTTTAATTCATCATCAAATCTAATGCCCTATGTAAGATCCGCTGTTTTTCCGTCTTGGGGTTTATGAAAAAATATTTTCGCCAGTCTTCCTTCATTCTCGTCATCATTCCCCCCTCCTCCTACTTCTTCCTCCAAATCTTCTTCTTATTCTTCCCCTTTTACATCTAGAGCTGTGTCATCTGGTTTCTTTTTATCCACAACTCGAGGCCTGAGCTGATGGGTCTCTTGAATCAATGTCTGTAGCGGTTCAGTTAGTGGTTTAATTACTTTGTTCAGTACACTCTCAGCTTCTGCCTCACGTCTTTGTAGTAAAGCCAATTTCTTGAGTATAGTGCGTCGAGCATCATGCTCTTGCTTCTTAAGTTTTACCTTCTCATCAATGCAATTCTGCTGTGACATGAGACGTATTTGTACTAATATTTCTGCTGGAGGACCACCTGCTAAGAGCTGACTGTAGCGAGTCCTCTACAACGCAACTCCGATACATTAATATAAATATACTTATCAAAATTACATCGATAACGTCCAATATTTAAATCATCATCATCTTTACTTACAACTAAGGAAATTATGCGCGTTAGCACTCCATATCTCTTTACACAAATCAATGAATTCATTAAATGTCATATCAGGATCAACGTGATCATTGAAAACGTGCCGCATATTACGTTCATCTTGTTTGAAGGGAACAATAATATTAGCATTATTTCTAATTAACTGTTTCGGAATTTCGCTCTAAGTCTGACCTAAGTAAAAACAGTCTACACCATAATGACGACCCATTGAAAAGTATGCTCTCATATTATCCTGTTTATCACAAACAATGTCATCAAAAATGAAAATGGAGTGTGGAAGTGCTTTATCCGGCGGCATTACTTCATTATTACTCGAGAATTGGAAATATCCAATATCTCCAATCCTGTCAATCACTTGAGGTAGAAATTTGTATTTATATTGCCGCAAAGATTTGGAGAATAGATAAACGTTCTTAAATAACAGACCATTCTCATACACAAAAAGATTAATTACCACATTCATTTTTCCACAGTTTGAAGGAGCGGATATAATACATCTAATTGTATCTGCGGCTGATGCCCCATCATTCATTTCGGTAATAGGAGCAATGGGCAGTTGGCGAGCGTCTTCTTGAAGCGCATCTCGAAGATAACTAGTGAGTCTCATATATATATATATATATATATATATATATGAGTAAATGTATTAATATGACCGGAGTTGCATGGAGAAGAAAACGTGGTGGATCACTTAATAGCGCAATCAATCGTCTACCTGGTTACTCTTACTGCGGTCGAGGCACCAAGTTAGTAAAACGACTCAAAAGAGGTGACGTTGGAATCAATAAACTAGACTCATCTTTCAAAGAACACGAGATTGCGTATGCGAAACAACCAAACAGGTTGTCTGACAGGCATAGAGCGGACTTAATTCTAGCAGATAAAGCAGAACAAAGAATAAAGGCCTCAGACGCTAAGCTCAGTGAAAAAAATCGCCGCCCTAACGGTGGCTGGAGCAATGAAGGCCAAAGTCAAGCTCGGTATGAGTATTAATAATAAGAAGAAGAATATGACTAACAAGGAAAGTACTTGGGCTCGAACAAACACATATACACTAAAATCGTATGAGAGATAAAGATCCTTTATTGCACTAGTGACACTCCCGCATCTGCAAAACTCTGCAGTCGTCCGTTAGAGGCCTCTGCGTGTGCCATGCCGCATTACACTTTGATCTGTCGGTTCGCAGGTAGGAACGGTGCATTGTGCCTCCGAAGTTGCGTTTTGTGATGTTATTTGTGTGGTGAAGCGTCAGATGGGGCGGCGATTGCTAATCAGTCCTGCTAATGTATTGCGATTAGTTGAGATGAAGTTACGAAGAACCCTTCTTCGTGAAGATGGTATTAGTGTAGAAGATGAATCATGCGCATGCTTTCTCGTATCTGTTATGGTACAGAAATATGAGCATAAGTTAGATACTGTTGTTACAAACTCATAATAAAGATAATAAGGATGATAATGACGAACAACTCATTGCAAACGGTAGTGCTGCGGTAAGTGCGGGAAGAGGCGATGGAAGCAGTGGTAGTGAATGCCAACAGTCTTTCGGGAAGAAGGTTAAAGTTGCAACATCATCACGGCTTTTGATGACAATTCGCTAGAGAACATGTACGATGATTATTACATAAGTTATAGTTAAGATATCTGCATTACGTATGGCGTCTACAATTACATCTACAGTGCTATCTAGAGCATGGTTGCAGAGCTTTGCAGAAAAACGACACCCACCAGCACATTGAGGTGTACGTAGAGATCCTGTAACCAAACGTTCATACAGATATGTTTGTTCGAGCCCATGTACTTTCCTTGTAAGAATAATAAGAGGAATAAAATCATTGAATGTATTGAGATGAAATGTTTAATAAAAAAAAATTCGGTCTGGTCTTAAGCCAATGATGAGACCTGGCCCTAATTTCTGGGGGGGGGGGGGGGGGGGGCAGTGAAAGCGGCTTCGGATGCAGCTCCAAAAGCAAAACAAAATCTACTATTAAAGAACGCATATTACCACTTCCCAAGGGAGGTGGCTTTTTACCCCCTTATTCCAATTTTCGCTGCTTTATCAGCACTTGGTGGCCTGGCAGGTATTGGCTGGTATTGCCAAAGCAGTTGTAGATGCAAAAAATGCTCACAAACAGCTGTCGGAGTTGCAACGACTTAACCAAACTATGGGGACTATAGCGCTTCGCAAAGGCAAGGGGCTGTATTTAGGGCCTTATAGGAATAATGGTTTCGGACTATATTTGGGGGAAAAAATTCTCGTTAAACAACCTTACCAAAAGAACACTTACAAACGTCGACTTAGAACGCTATGCTAGAAAACTTCAAATGCCCCACTTTCTAGGTGTCAGAACTGTCTTCTCGATGTCTGATTTCTCAGTTTATCCCTTTATCTACTCGTATTTTTCCTTGTGACTCGATTGGAAAATATCGTTTTTGGGCTTTTTATTTTTGTCTTCTCGTTACTTTGATAAAGGCACTCGTCGGAAGCGCCACACGACTATCGGTGACTGCAGAGCACGATTCCTTATTTCTCTCTTCAGTTCAGTATGACACTATTGCTTTTTCTTTTATTTACCTCGGGTTCTTCGGCTGCTGATGTCCTTTCTTTTACAGAAAACGTCGGATAAAGCTCACAGTCAATATACTCCTTTCAAATTTATTATGTATTGAAAAATTTAATAAAAAAGATAAAAGTGAAATAACAGATTTCGAGTACTTTTACACGAAATAAAATCTGATTTTCCCGTAATACTTGATGAAAATTCTTGTGCCCCTCAGGACGTGAGGAACACAATCTGAACAAAGTGTCCGAGTGGGATGACACAAGCGAAGGAGCTGGACAGAAGCATAGTAATTAGTATCACACACAGGAAATGTAAAGCTCGGACCAATACTTAACTTTTGTATATTTCCTCGGATGTACAAATCAAATGAGCCTCCTGCTTTATAGCAAACTAGCTGAAAACCCGGCGTTGCCCGGGTATTTATTTATTTATTCGAACCTTGAGTTAGTACTTTTCCTATCCACTCTTTCTCTGACCATCTCCTTTTTTCTAAAAACATGTTACATTTATCAGAGAATATATAAGAAATCACAGGTAAAAATGCACTCGATTCGAAGAATCCAATCACGAAATTCAACAATAATGATTGTAATGCGCGAAACGTCAAATCGATTTTTTAAAGAGATGTATTAAAAGAAATTTCTTTTTTACTGCTTTATTTATTTATTCTTATATTTCCTTATTCGTATGCTTATCCTTACAGAGAAAGAGCTGAAAACATTGTAGCAGTGACTAAAAATATGGTCTGTGGCATCACGTTTCGCTGTATGTAACCTCCTTGCTATAGAGTCGCAAACGTCATCGCTCGCCTTCAGTGCGATTTTTTTTAAATAATTTGACGGCTTTCAACTACCATATCTTCAACCCCCTTATAGCTGTCGGCATGGAACTGCTATGGTGTATAACGGGAGACTTCGGACAACAATTACACACAGATCATTCGTTTGCATTCTGTACTTTTCGCTGCAGAGCGAAATAATTAACACACACACACACGTAGAATTTTATATACACCGATAACTTTCCATCCCAATATACTCCACCCTTTTATCATTATCAACTCTCAAGCAACAATGCAACCAATAAAACCATTTTCAAAGAGTAAATATAATTTTCAAAGAGTAGTTATTGTTCCGCATTTCGCGTCATATTCATCAAATTACTAAATATCTATCAGATCGCTATAAAACCGTGCCTAAAACCTTCCTCAGGTATAAATTACTAACTACAAATATTTAAGTCTCTGCGTCTTGTCGTTCGGACGTGATAAGCGTACACCGAATAGACATTCACATTAATATATATAGATAAATAGCTATCCGATCGCCATAAAAGCGTGCCTAAAGCCTTCCCCGGGTAGACATCAGTAACTGTACAAATTTTTAGCTCTTTGTGTCTTGTGGTTCAGACGTGATAAACGTACACCGAACAGTCATTCACATTTATAGATATAGATAGCAAATTAAAGTAGACAACGTATCCTCAATGCAAACAGGTACAAGGCAGCCAGGCGTAACTGAAAAGACAACATAACGGGTGCCGAGGCAGCGAAGAACCGATAGGTTGTCCACCTGACGTAAATCAGCTGATCGGGCGTCCTGGCTGGCAGATGGCGCTGACGCGCGAGAGATGCGTCCCCGTGGGCTCCGACGGGCCGCGGGCCAGGCTGCTGGTGATTGGTTGTCGCTTGTTTTTTGGAATAGGGGGACTAAACAACTATGGTCATTAGTCCCCCCGGTGGGGAGGAGAGACAGTGAGGATAGGAAAGGAGGGGAAGGGAAAGAAGGAAGGGAAGAAAGAAGGAAGAAAGACTCCATTAGCTCGGGGCCCCGTGCTCGTCACGCTGCTGGTGATGACGCGTTTGCCGTCGCCACGCACTCTTGGCGCCGGCCGCGGGCGTTTTGAAGAGTCGTGGCTGTCGACTCTTCAAAAATTTCCTGTACTCCGATTCAAGCAGATGCGTCTCTTCTCACACAACAAAAACGCCAAATAGAATGTCCCATCTGGGAGTGATACCTTATCTTCAAACTTAAAATCTTTTGCATGTTTAAATTGCTATAGATAAAATAAGAAAATATAATTTTCTGCTTCATTATGATAAAATTAGTATTTTATAGCTGAAAGTACTGAAGCTATCACAGCCTCAGAAAACACCAGTTGCCTTCTCTTAGACATAAAAATACTGGTTAAAGATAATAGTATTTTGAAAATTTGGGCCATTCACGTCGGTGTAAGGTGCAAATATCCTGAGTCTGTGATACTTTTTCTAGGACTTCGATACCATTGTGTGAAGGAATTTATGAATTCTTCCCAGTACCGGCGACAAAACTGTTTTAGTTCGCTAATGCTGACTCAATAGTTACGCGCAGAAATATTGGACATTAGGAGTAATATCTAAAATAACTCGCCAACCACAAGTACCTGTAGTGCTTGGAAGTCTGGTCACAGGATATTTATGATTTTGCATTTGTTCTTCTGTACAACTGTCTCCATCACATGATACACTTTAATGCCGACTCGCAAGTCTGATTCTACGTGGCTTCTCTTACGTGAGTAGTTTCCGTTATCACATCATACCATTTCGAGCGCACATCTGTATGTCACGTTCTGTTACGGATATTAGCCCAAATAAGAGTACAATCACAATCTGGTTTCTTTTTCTCTCAAAAAAAAAAAAAATGTTCAAATGTTTGTTAAGCTTAAGGGACTTAACTGCGGGGTTATCAGTCCCTAAACTTATAAACTACTTATGAACTACTTACGAACTAGGACGGCACAAATATCCATGCCCGAGGGGAGATTCGAACCCCCGACCGTAGTGGCCGTGCAGACCGTGACTGGAGCGCCTCAGTCCCCTCGGCCACCGTGGCCGGCTTTTTCTCTCAATGGTAAGATAATGACAGCCGTAATACGCTCCAATGTTCCCATGTTGTACAGCCGATCAGTCATCTTCTTGAGTAGTTAAATTCTCTCTAGATAATAAAGAGCTATGCCTAAGGTTTGGACTGATATGGGAGATATCTGCTGGTGTTAGCATGTTGTGTGGGCGTGACAGCTGTTAAAGTCGCTTCCTCACGGTGTCATCGTTGGCCTTAAGCGTCTTCCAAATTCATTTCCGATATGCTGCAACAGCACGAAAAATGTTCAAATGTTTGTTAAGCTTACGCGACTTAGGGTCATCAGTCCCTAAACTTACAAACTACTTATGAACTACATTATACTATAGACGATACAAACATATATGCACGACGGGGATTCGAACCCCGACCGTAGCTGTCGTGCAGACTGTGACTGGGGCGCCGCAGACCTCTCGGCCACTGCGGCCAGCCGCAACAGCGCAAAACCGAGGGTTGTTCAGTCCTTGTATGTCGGAGGGCAAGAGTAGTGCGGAAAGTCATTTTAAAATTATTTAGCTTTCATGTTGCGATTAGTTTAGTCAATTGTAAGTATAGCGCAGGGCGTCATCGAGTGCCGACAACCTTGTTCTATGCTTCTAGGCTATACTTCGACAGGGTACCATTTGATGATTCTTGTCCGACTTCCATGTAAGCAGTTTTAAATAAGTCACATAGGCACGACTGAAACACATTGTTGCTATTACTTTGCAAAGATAGGCGTATTCTGCTCTATTATAAGTCTTGTCAAAGTTGAAGAAGGCGAAGGAAATGTGTATATCGACCAGGCGAGTGTGACGACGTCCCTGCACTGCACTTAGCCCTAGATATTTGACACTGATCGGCCTAGGATCGCACTTATTTGGTATGGTCGTAAGAAAATGTTTAAGAGTAGCCTTAAACGGAAACTGAGAGCAATTCTCAGGATTTCACAATCTGCATTAAGCAGCGGAATGTGGATAGTTTTCATCTCCATTTTTTAGTTATTAATACAGTTATCTCCTCCGTGGACCGAACGAGGTGGCGCAGTGGTATTTTAAAGAATATTAAGTCAGTCAACAGAACATTTTCAAAATTCATTTAAATCTAGATTTTCTGTTATTTTCTTCATAAATAAGTCATTGTACCTGCTTACAACAGAGAGGATTTTCTGCAGGTACCCTGTAGGCCTCAATCGAAAGCGAATTCCTACTCTGTTCCACTATAATGATGCAAGACGTATCACTCCAACAAAGCAAGCAATTTCGGTAAGGTACGCGGCTATTTCCACACATAAATATGAAAACCACACAACGTATTTTTTGTGTCTCGTTTCCGCCGGTTGTCGTGGGTGTCGGTGGCCGAGTAGAGAGAGACCGACACAGGAAAATAGGATGCACGCGTGTGCAGATACGGAGGTGACCAGCCTGTGGGAGAGCAGAAACTAGAAACACTAGGCTAAATTAGAACAAGTTGTAATTTCGTAGAAATAAGATAATACTTATCTTTTACAAAGTTCAAGGCTGCAGAGTGCTGATACATAGTTAAACTAGAGAGAGGCCTGCCTACTGATGATTCCTAGTGCCTATCCGATAGCCAGTTCTTAACTGGTGCCTATCTGATTCGCAAGTGGCCGATGCAGCAGTCGTGGCCACGAGCGGAGTTGCAGCAGAGGGCGCTCGTGGCTGACGTCGTAAGAACGCCGCGCCGTGTGTGCATGGCGGCGCGCGGCGAAAGTACGTGACGCGCACTTCATACTTGTGCGACACCACAGTATTCACCTCTGCGCATGCGCACCCACTTCGCTACTAGCAAATTTAAAACGCGTCCTAAAGCGTACTAGCTAGTACGTAACGCCGTGTGCGCCCACGAAATGCTAGTAGTTCTGCGTTTACGTCGCTAGATGGCGCGCAACGTGATCTGTTCATTACTAGCGCGATCACCGCGTAAACTGGACTTTAAACACCAAACACAAACATTGTTGAGCACAGTGACAAACATTTTATTAGGCACTTAACATACATGCCCTTCGATTTTCCACTTCGCATTGCGGCACAAACAGACATAAAGTTACATATTGTCTCGGCGTGTCCTTACGTTTATTGCTGTAAAAGCAACTATTGTGATAACGGTGGTGCCTGACGAAACAGGCGGGCGAGACGGAAGTGTGCGGTAGGCGGCCGCCGGCATGGAGGCCAGCGGTGACGTGGTGTGCACGGGGCATGTTTACCACCATGCTCCACTGCCGCCGTTTCCGCCACGCCGCTGTGACGCGGCCCGAGTCGCGGTCGCTGACGCCACCACCTCTCTTTCAGCCTCTCGTTACTCTTCCAATTACTGTGCAAGCGTTGAAACCTCTTATACAGGGTGTTACAAAAAGGGACGGCCAAACTTTCAGGAAACATTCCTCACACACAAAGAAAGAAAGTATGTTATGTGGACATATGTCCGCAAAGGTTTAATTTCCATGTTAGAGCTCATTTTATTACTTCTCTTCAAATCACATTAATCATGGAATGGAAACACACAGCAACAGAACGTACCAGCGTGACTTCAAACACTTTGTTACAGGAAATGTTCAAAATGTCCTCCGTTAGCGACGATACATGCAACCACCCTCCGTCGCATGGAATCCCTGATGCACTGATGCAGCCCTGGAGAATGGCGTATTGTATCACAGCCGTCCACAATACGAGCACGAAGAGTCTCTATATTTGGTACCGGGGTTGCGTAGACATGAGCTTTCAAATGCCCCCATAAATGAAAGTCAAGAGGGTTGAGGTCAGGAGAGCGTGGAGGCCATGGAATTGGTCCGTCTCTACCAATCCATCGGTCACCGAATCTGTTGTTGAGAAGCGTACGAACACGTCGACTGAAATATACAGGAGCTCCATCGTGCATGAACCACATGTTATGTCGTACTTGTTAAGACACATGTTCTAGCAGCACAGATAGAGTATCCCGTATGAAATCATGTCTGTAAATCTATCGGACGAAACTGAGTGGTTATCAGTCCGTAGCTTACAAACTACTTAAACCTAGGTAAACTAACCTACGGACAAACACACACACACCCATGCCCCAGGGAGGACTCGAACCTCCACGGCGAGCAACCGCGCGCTCCGCAGCGAGGTGCTGTAGACCGCTCGGCTACTCCACCGCGGCATGAAATCATGATAACGTGCTCCAGTGAGCGTAGGTGGAAGAACATGATGCCCAATCTAGACATCACCAACAATTCCTGTCCAAACGTGTTCATGACGTGAATCAAGGAAGTGCAGTACATACCAACGAAACGATTGGGTATTTTGACAATTGTCTGCACGAATTATTTCAATTTACATTTAAAGAGAAATACTAAGATGAGGTCTAACATGGAAATTAAGCGTTCCGGACACATGTCCACATAACATATTTTCTTTCTTTGTGTGAGGAATGTTTCCTAAAAGTTTTGCCGTACCTTTTTGTAACACCCTGTTTAGTGTGGTCAACAAATTCTAATACCTTTCTCTGGCCCCGAACGAATATTATATTCCCGACCGTATCTGCGAGCTACTTACTCTTTATTTTTTGTAGTAACAAATCTGCACGTCATATAAGGCACTGTGATTCTAATGTCAAAGTGACGTACGTGTGACTACGTTGTTTCTTAGACTGATAAATCAGTACTCTCGAAAATGTCACAAGAGAATGACAGTGATAAGTTGTTAATATGTGACACATTTCTCCGAATGATATTAATGTCCGTTTCGTGAAGTGAACCAAATTTCCAGCGGCGTATATTGTGGGCTATCAAATCTATCACCGAAGTCCATATCTAAACCAAACCAGAAATTAAGAATCAATATCAACAAAAATGGCAGTAGAAGCCAGTTTCCGTATTGAAGAATTAGCGCGTAGTGTGGAATATGTTTCGTTCGCTTCATTCCAACAGTGGGAGAGCAGAGCTTCGGACGCTCACTGCCGCCGGCCGCGGTGGCCGAGGGGACTGCGGCGCGGACGCGCCAGTCACGGTCTGCACGGCCACTACGGTCAGGGGTTCGAATCACCCCTTGGGCATGGATATTTGTGCCGTCCTTAGTAATAACTAGTTAATAAGTAGTTCGTAAGTTTAGGGACTGTGACCCCTTAGTTAAGTCCCATAAGCTCTTCAAACTTTTTTGTGATGGGAGGGGTGGGGTGGGATAGTGCGGCCAACAGCGCGCCAATGCTTCGGAATCCTCGTCACAACACAAGCACGAGTGCTTCCGAAATGTGCCGAACGGACACGACTCGCTCTTGTTGAACTCCGTATCAGAATAAAGCAACAAAGAGTGTGTTTGTTACATTTCACAACAGCTGTATTGGTGTTATTTATTTCATAGTGTGCAGTGTACTTTGACAGTTCTTAGTGCTAATTCTTCAAAATGGATGGACAATGTGTAATTAAACAGTTATTTGGATTCTCCGTGATAAATACGTGACGTTTTTTATAAAACATTTTTTGTTTCATGTGAAAGGTTTTTATCTTTGTAAATTACCTAAGTTCACTAGACAGGCTTTTTTTAAAACGAGAACCCCTTTCGTTCGGAGTCATGAGGAATAGCATTTCATTTCATGTTTTTAAATGTTAGTTTCTGTTATACTGTGTTAATATTGCTGGGATTTTATTATGCTAATAATTTATCACTGTTTCTATGAATGTGACTATATGAACGGTTTCTCCATGACGCCACTGTCCCTGTGACAATGTGTACTTGCTTTATTCTGTGTGCATGTATGAGTATCTTCTAGCATTGGAGTCTGAGTGTATGTACGAGAATTTTCGTCGTCAGCTGCTGGCTGCGCGCTTTGCATCTCTGGCTTCGTGTCGATAGGTAGTCGTTACCACAGACATATATTACTAGACTGGCAATGTCGTATGTGGTATCATTGGTGTCACTGAAGTTTCAAAAATGTTCAAATGTTTGTAAAGCTTATGGGACTTCACTACGGGGTCATCAGTCCCTAAACTTACAAACTACTTATGAACTACTTACGAACTAGGACGGCACAAATATCCATGCCCGAGGGGGGATTCGAACCCCCGACCGTAGTGGCCGTGCTGACCGTGACTGGAGCGCCTCAGTCACCTCGGCCACCGCGGCCGGCTCACTGAAGTTTCGCCGCCATATTTCTATACTACAAATGTGTGAGCAGTTGTATGTGTATTTACAGAAAACATTCGCAAAAATACGGATGAGCCCACGTAACTACACTCTCTTTACAGATTTGACATAATGATCGATTCATGTGTTGTATATAGCTGTAAATTTTCTTATATCGAACGGGAGATAAGGCCAATTCACATTGTCCATCACGTCAACGTCACGTCACGTTACGTTACGTCACGGCACCGTCACGTCAAGTTGTATTCACGTCAGTTGGTTAACCAAATACCCGATGTTGAAAGTGATGTTATGAGTGGCGATCTGTGATGTAGAAAGTCATAGTTTAATACTGGAATTGCGGAAACAACAACAATAAGTGTTACTGACGGCCAAATAAAACCTTACACCGTATATTTATGGTGAACGTAGTGTGGTAAGGTTTGGGAACTGAACCATTTCGAAATTTCGACATTATTTTCAAGCGAAAATTTAAACATACTAGCAGATCAAACCATATTTATAAGAGCATAAATAGAGCCTGTTCACTTTATCCATTACGATTTTCCCGCTTACATTGTTAATACCGCCGGAAACAACCGAATTTTTGTCCTTCATTAGCACTGACATTTTCATTTAAAAAATTAATAGTAATTGCGTCATCAGATTAAATATTACTCAAATAAACAGTTTTCCTCAGTCTTTTCGGTTTCAGATATCCGACAACGCTTTTAGGAGGACACTCAAATTAAAATAAAATATTTAAGACATCATAAAACATTTGAAATTTATGGGTAAAACAAAGAAAAATAATAAAATAAAGATTAATAAGACACATTTGCGTGTAATCTTTGTAACAGTCTCTCACAACATTAAACTCGCATGTCGAAAATAGGTTAACTTCCGATGTTAGCAGACGACCGTTCCGTCAAAACGTTCCTCTCAAGAAAGTGACATGACGTGAGGGCTAGTTGAATTACAGTGTGAATACCGCCATTAGAAGTACATTGTAGAATGTTCTGACGAAACGTGACATGACGTGACGGACAGTGTGAATTGCCCTGTATACAGTAATTAGTTTATTGATCTGACTTCTTTATTAATCTGTTACCAATTTTATTCTACTTCGGCTTTTCTATCAGCAGTATGATCGCTATGGAAGAGCCATGTGTTGTGGATAACACGTATCTTTATTCATTTGAGTGTTCTTACGAACACTACAGTCTACTTTGGTATATACAGTAATGAATCCCATTAATTTTCTGGCTTTGGTACCAGTTACCAGTCTCGATCAACTGCGGGCTTTTCTTTCAATAGTATGACCGTTGTAAATGTGCTATTTGTCGCGTATAACAGGTACCTTTATTTTCTCAGTGTTTCCCCGATAACTACAATCAGCTTTAATTGTATGTAGCGGTAAAATTTTACTTACCATCGCGGTGGCCTCGTATGGTTATGTTGGCAACATCAACAAAGCGGTAGAAATCTCTAAACAAGATTGAAGTGTTTCATACAGGAAATAAATAATGCTGTTCGTGCTGTATGGTTGACAGATTTTTGTATGTGCCTTGATTCACTCAGTAAATGTAATTGGCCCATAAAACGAAGATTTCATGACAAAACATTTGCATCGTCAAACGAATGGCTATTCCAACGTTACACGACTGACAACATAATCACGCGATGCCGCCAGGACAGTAAGCAAAATTTAAGCGTATGTAACACGTTCTTCTCATAACACGATAGGACAATGTAAGCCTATCTGTTAAATTCAAATATTGCGGAAGTGTTAACTCAAATGCAAATAATGTTCAAACGAAAAAGTGAAGCTTACAACGTCATATTGTATGAGAAAATCATATAGTACATGTTAGTCTCTGGTGGTACCGTATGGAAACAGTTTGACGTTAGCTAAGGCAAGATGGCGGCGTCAGGCTTCAGTCCCAGAGGTATGTTTGCCAGTCTACTAATATATGCCTGTTGTCGTTACCAACCTCAGCTTTTGATGCTACCAAAGAGGTTCCTGCACCCCTTGGTTTGAAGTTGGTTCGCAATGCATTTGATTATAAACACTTCTTGACTGTGAGAAAGTACCAACGGGATACACCCCCATGCATGGCTGGAACAATTCTATTTTTTTGTTTGCCCCCGGACTGACCTAAAGGGAATAAGATCGAATATATGTGCGGATATCTTGAAGGAGAGTCCGCCACGAGCATGTGTTCGCTCTTGAAATATTGCCGATACTATGAGGACTTTAAAGAGCATTTCCTGTATGCTTACTGGTCAGCAGGAAAGAGTAAAAAGTAACATATTAGTGATGCCGCATTTTGTGAACAGCAATTGCAAGAGTCTCGGCGACTTCTTTCAAGGAATGATGCTGAGAAATCAGTTCCTTGATTACCCATATCCTCCACACGAATTAATTAGAATTTGCGCCTCAAAACTACCATGGAATGTGTGCAATGCCATCCTAGCTGGAAGCTGCAAGAAGGACATTGAGTCCTTCCAAGCTTACCTGGAGGACTTGGAGTTCGATGATAATTATGGACCTAGAAGAGACGGCAACGACTCTTCTAGGAGGAGTAATTGGAATGGAAATTGTGTTGGGGACAATCGCCAGGTGGAAAGTACTAGTAGCGGGCAGCCCAGTCCTTCCAATGCTGAGAATCAGCAGCAGAGAAGGAGCATGCAATTTCATGTCATTACAAGGTAGCTTCGGTGTATTAGTGGGGTCGTCCACAGAAGAGTTCTTGCAATACTACATTTCATCCCATGCACATTTCTCTATACTTATAAGACGCATTTGTTGTCTGTCTGTCTGTTCTCTTACATCTCAAGATCCAGACAACCAAATAACGTGAAATTTGGTACACATACACAAAATTACATGAGGAAGGTTCTTAAACAGGATTCGTTCCATTTTTTGGAAAACAAACCGAAAAATTAAGAAAAGTGAAAGTGCGTTTACAATTTGTCAGTGCAAATCTATATCTTCGCACTGATCTTGATGAAATTTTGCACAGTTGACCTTCAAAATAAGAAGGGCCTTGATTACATAAAATTTCGTTCAGTGCATTGTGGAGGGTACTTACGGATTTCGCCAAAATCCACAGTTTTGTTCCTATCTTGATGAAATTTTGTACACTTGACTTTGAAAACAGGATGAAGCATACTGTCTACATACAATTTCGTTCGGTGCATGGGGGAGAGTACTTTACTTACAGACTTCGATTGTAATCTCTATACATATAAGACGCATTTGTTGGAAAACCTTATTTTAAACCTGGGCACAGCCGGGTACTTGCAGGTATTATTCTATAAATAGCGTAGGATTTTTATGTCACTTTTCGCCCTTTTCGCCTCTGGCAGTGTTGCTGATGTGAAAAAGGCTAAGTTCCGCTGTGGTTCGGAATCCACGTCAAACGGTAGGTCCCCCTGTAACTATCTGGGTAAGACATTTTAAAAGATCGGATAAGGAAAATACACAACACCTCCAAACAGGAGCATGCCTGGTAAAACATTCTGGTGTTCGATTGTTGACTGTTTTACCTTTAAATAGCTTTGTGGCAATTACATTCAGAATTTCTATGTATTTTAACATCTGTCACAGTTCCCTTTATTACAACCAGTTCTTTGTAACTAGTTTCGGGCATTTAGCCGTCCACTATCCATACTGGACTCAGCCGTAATAGTATTCACATCGCTACATCAGTCGCATACATAACCACATACACACAACATGATTATTATAATACAAATCATACACTTCATACAGTTGTTTTGGCGCAGGGAGCCGGCCGCAGTAGCCGAGTGGTCTGTGGTGCACCAGTCACAGTCTGCACGGTCGCTACTGGCGGGGGTTCGAATCCCCCCCTCCTCGGGCATAGATGTTTGTGTCGTCTTTAGTTTAAGGTAGTTCATGAGTAGATTGAAAGTTTAGGGACTGATGACCCCGCAGTTAAGTCCCTTAAGCTTAACAAACATTTGAACATTTTTGGCGAAGAGAGTGCCCTTCCCATCGAAGGCTGCCAACATTGCTGTTGGTCCCAGTTCCACCCATAGTGCTACTAAATAGTCAAAAGTCTTTAAAATTAATAATAGATATGATGCCACAGTTATATGAAGACATAGAACACAGTTTTCCTATACTCTATTAACAGAACCTTTAGAGATTTTTGTATCAGTTTTAATAAAACGAAGCAAAATGTTGCGTCGCACCGTGGCACCGAATTCTGGAAACATGGCCTGAACCCCAAAACACGTTTAATTTAGACAATGCTCATCATACTTTATTTTTTAAGTTGCTGATTACGAATTTGAAGGTATAATTTGTCTAAATGGTGGAGCCAATATAGCAACGTGACCCATGAAAATCCGGAATAATTTATTAATAATAGCTTATATGGAGTATTTAGAGACCAATAACTACATTAACACATTGACAATATAATTTATTTACTAAACCAAAATGACAGATATTTCTTCGAAATTATATTGAAGAAACAGTTCTTCGATTCCACACAAATTGCCATACAATATAGGCCGAATGAAACAATCTTTTAAAGTCGGTGACAGAATACAAGTAATAAAAGTAATACTATAATCAACGATAAAAGTAATTGTTATGATGGTGGTAATAATAATAATAATAATAATAATAATGAGTAATCTGACTGAAGAAGTTGTTCTGCTGCATACAAAAAAATGTGGTTTCCTATTTAAACTGAAAAAAAAGTCAAATCAAAATAATTATCGCTCTTGAAGTCATCATAGTTAGCATCCACATCGGAATCTTCCGTGGTCGGTCGTGGTGTGATTGGAATTGCAGGAGACAGTAATAACTCTATTGCCTCCTTTGACAAACTTTTCATATGTTTTATGGCTGTTTTCTAATAATGGATGTATAACTATTGAAAGTTACCAGAAGCCACTTGAAAACATCTTCCACTGTTATTACTCGTAAACATTTTCTGGAAAAGTCTTTGTGACAACTTTTAACATTTGTTCCTCGCTTCCTGTGCTTCTTCAGATAATTGACCAATTGGTAGCACTGCATAGGCTATTGTTTGTTGACTGTGAATCAATAGCTTCTTCACTGAAGTGAGCATATAATACCATGGATCTAGCTCAATGAATTTTCTCGCAATTACCAGCGCATAATAGTCGAACTTATTACTAATGACTTTATGTAAAATTCGTTGTTTTGTTTCAAAAAGTTGTCCTCTGCCCTGTTAGCCATTTGCCACCTTGTTCTCAATTTACCAGACAATTAGGAGAGAAAGACTTTCAAATCCTCCGCTGGATCAATTTTCTCGGAAAGTTGTTCCGCCAGGTATGGTATTAATGCAGGTAGACCATCATTCACCAGGTGTTTAACGAGGCTGAATATTTCTTGCCGAATGACTTTCACGTATTCTCCACCCGAACCTGTGTGAAAAATATATTATTATCAGAAACACATTAAGTGTGGACAAATGGTAAGATATCATAAGCGTGTCGCACGGGAAACACAGTTCTGAAGCCTGCCGCGCCGAGCGCTGCATTGACCAGGTTGTTCTACGAAACGTTATACAAGATAAAGGAAGCAACCTTAGGGTTTATCGTCCCGTCGACAGCGTGTTCATTAGAGACGGAGCTCACGCTCGGATTTTTAGGTAAGGATAGGAA
Source organism: Locusta migratoria (assembly GCA_026315105.1). Classification (NCBI taxonomy): domain Eukaryota; kingdom Metazoa; phylum Arthropoda; class Insecta; order Orthoptera; family Acrididae; genus Locusta; species Locusta migratoria. The sequence continues at coordinate 442,704,960 of CM048755.1, read as the reverse complement.
AGGAACTCGACCGTGCCCTTTCAAAGGAACCATCCTGTATTTGCCTGGTATGATTTAGGAAAATAACGGAAAACCTAATTCTGGATGGCCGGAGGTGGATTTGAACCACCGTCCTCCAGTGTAAATGTACGTGTACATGGGATACTCTGCAAATCACATTTAAGTGGCTGGCAGACGGTTCATCTAACCACCTTTATAATATTCAACTACTATTCTCGAATAGCGCGCGGGAAGAAAGAACATCTGAATCTTTCCGTTCGAACTCTGATTTCTCGTATTTTATTGTGATGATCATTTCTACCTATGTAGGTGGCAGTCAACAATATATTCTCGCATTCAGAGGAGAATGTTGGCGATTGGAGTTTCGTAAGTAGACCACGACGCAGCGATAAACGCCATTGTTGTAATGATTCCCAACTCAGATCCTGTATCATTTCCGTGATGCTGTCTCCCCTGTATCGTGACAAAACAAAGCGGGCGGTCCTTCTTTGGACACTCGATGGCTTCCGTCATTTGATAAGGATCCCACACTGGGCAGCAATACTCCAAATAAGGACGGACGTAGTGTATGCAGTTTCTTTTGTAGTTCTGTTGAATCTTTTAAGGGTTCTGCCAATAAAACGCAATCTCTGGTTCGCCTTTCCTACAGCATTATCTACGTCTTCTTTCCAGATTAAGTCTGATGTAATAGTAATTCCTAGGTACTTAGTGGAGTTTACGGCCTTCACAATCGATTGATTTATCTTGTGAACAAAGTTTAACGGATTTGTTTTCGTACCACTGCGCCATCTCGTTCGGTATACCATAGCTTGGGCAGATTAAGGAAACTGATTCTTGTCAGTTTAAGTAGATAATTGATCAATGTATAGTCTAGGAGCTATAATTGCTTTTTCTGCTTTTGCCACAGTTGAAACTGCAAGTTCGGCAAATAATAGTCGTGTTGTAAAAGAATAAAAAATAATAATCATATAAGTAGGATAACAATGTTATTTAGACTATATTTCTGTTTGAATATTTTCTACACACCTGTAGCAACCTTTTCCATCTTTTACAACTGAAATTCTTCACTTCACCACGTCAATATTCACTCATAAAGCGAGAGTAATTTGCCTAGCTTTCTCAGCGAAGAGTGTTTTCAGGACGAAGGTAATTTTGAAAGTGGTTTGTTAAGTTTCCTAAGTGAGATCACGGGCAGTTGAGATCTGCAAATGCGACTTAAAACGCTCACTGTTGTTCTAAATTAATTTATAAGTGGCCACAGTACTTGGTCAACAGAAACTTATCTAACTGCTCATTCCTTAAGGGAGCAGCCAAAGTTTTAACAAACACAAACAATATTAATAAAAAAGGAATAGATAATTAAACATGGGATGGGGATCATGAAATTATAAAGCAGAGGTTTGATTCTTTAAATCATTATCTATTCAATAAAATGAACAAGCACATAAATGTGGGGGACCATATTAAGCACAATAAAGCACACACCTTGTGCAAAAGTAAATTAAATCTTACTGTTACTGCCCTTAATAAAATTGTTTCTGCCAGCTGCAGTGGCTGAGGGGACTGAGGCGCTCCAGTCACGGTCTGCAAGGCCACTACGGTTGGGGGTTCGAATCCCCCCCTCGGGCATGGATATTTGTGCCGTCCTTAGGCTTAGTTAGTTCATAAGTAGTTTGTAAGTTTAGGGACTGATAACCCCGTAGTTAAGTCCCATAAGCTATACAAACATTTGAACATTTTTGAAGATTGTTTCTGTCCTTTATGAATATGGAGGTAATGTGGGAGGAAATTTGCAAATACACAATGTGTAAAGAAAAGCACATTCATTCACTCACAGACACACGCATAATGCTTGCAACACATTAATCATGCGACAACACTTGATAGCAGCGGCGAAACCAAGTGTCGGCGGCGTTTTGACGAGATGGCGGGTGGCTTCAAGCACTAATTAAAAAATATACTATGCACCAAACGAACTCATGTGTGGGGAGGCAGCCACAAAGTATCTGTAAGTACCATGTGGTTTGGAACCACAGTGAATTACATAGGATTTACAAAAAGAAATTAATTTAGAATAAGAAGTAAAGAACACACAAAAATTGATATAGAAGAAAGCTAGTATTAGTAAAAGCATGGCTGAAGGCCGAAGTAAAGGCCGTTATGAAAGCACAGGGTGCAATCAGTCATACCAAGGCAGAAAAAAATGGAATCAAACCAGAAAATCTGAGAAATATTTAGCATACTTGCGGGTACAGACATGATGCAAAAATGTTAGTCGAAAAACAGCAAGGAAATTCAAACATATTAAGTTTACACAAAGGTTGAAGGCCACACATATGTATTCTGACTTGAACAAAAGGGGACACAGAATCATCACCGGAATGAGAATGCAAATACTAAATCTAAACTGAATTACTCGAGTCCTGTAAATGAAGAAACACTTCACCTCGCATGGCGAAAGAATTACTCAAGGAAACTATCACTGATAAACAAAGACTGCCTGATCACAAAGAAAGCAAAGCACGTCATCCCCTCAGCATGATTCGACCATGTATTTACTTCGACAGATGCAGCAAGAGTGAAACCTAAGGCCACGCCAAAAGCCTTCCCCTCCACACACCGGATGTAGGGCGCGCTAAAAGCGATGCAGAGCGCGTTCAGCGCATAGTGTCTACCAACACTCGCTACCTGAAGACGATAATACCCTCTCCTAGAGCTCCAGAGAGGTCTCTTTTGTCACCTCTTTCGACTATGATTATGTTGGTACTACACTAAGAACAGAACACCTCGCCATCTTGCCAAGTAAGCTTGTGTCTGGCCACCCAGCAGACGCCAATGCAGACGACTTGCGGAGCCGTGCATTCTTAACTAAAAAAAGACGAGGCCCTAAGCGCGAGGCGGCGACTGTAAGCCATTGGCGCGGCAGTCAGTCAATGTTAAAAGCAATCTTCCACATTCACATGAACACTCAAGTTCAATCACATGGGTGGAAACATATATAAACATGGGGCATTGATCATTAATAAAAATACTAAAATAATTGACATACAAGTAAACAATATTAATGGCGGAGAAACATTTAAAAGTAATGAATAACTCGAAATGGAATACGACCACACATTCAGTGGACGTGTTTCAGTTTGTGAACTGACGTTAACTCGACAGGAATCGGAGGTGGGGACCTACCTTTTGACGAATAATGCACGAATCCTGCCTCTACCCAATCCACCAATACAAATACCCAGAATCGTAAATTCTATTTTCGGGATTTTGGCCACGTTTTGATTATTCGGCTCCACGGTGCTTCATTCTATCAGGCTGGTGACTTTAACGCACTATTGTCACTCTATACTTGTGTGTCTTTCCATGGGCGCGTTTGACCTTGACTTTATTGTAATGGATGACAGAGCACGATTGCTAGAGATAATACAGCTAGAGGAGCTCTTTGAAGGAGAGTTTTGTGTCCCAGCCTCGTCGCCGCTTTTGTGTCTCGTTTCCGTCGTAGGTGTCGGTGGCCGAGTAGGAAGACCGACACAGGAATAAAGGTAGCACGCTTGTGCAGGTACGGAGGTGAGCAGCCAGTGGGACAGCAGAAACTAGAAACACTAGAGTAAATTAGAACGAGATATATATTGCACAGAATGTATACAATACTTAACTTTTACATAGATCAGTACTGCAGAATGCTGATACATAGTTGAACTAGAGGCCTGCCTAGTGCCTATCCGATAGCCAGGTCTTCACTGGTGCCTATCTGATCCCGAAGGTCTTAACTGGTTCCTATCTCAGTCCCAAGTGAACGATGTCGTTCAGTGGTGGCCACGAGCGGAGTTGCAACAGAGGGCGCTCGTGGCTGACGTCGTACGAACGCCGCACCGTGCGTGCATGGCGGCGTGCGGCGAAAGTAGGTGGCGCGCACTTTGGACTTGTGCGACACCACAGAGAGGTTATTCGGTGAATGGACTGGCCTGTCCGTTCCGTCGTTGCATGAGCACGTGTGTAATACATTGCAGAGACGTATCGCAGCACATCCACTGGCACCAACCACCATCCCGTAGTTGTCATGACTGAAGCGCCCCACCACAATAACTGCTTACCAACCTCGTGAACAGTGTCGAAGCGCGATGCAGAGCATTCAGCACAGCTCGCGGTAATTAGGTGCCACACACTAATCAAAATCAATACTCACCTTTTTTAATATACACCGAATCATCATCAATCATGAAGAGATACATATTATCTTTGAATAAAGTGTCATTTTCGTTCATTTCACTACGTATTTCTTTCAGCTATACAGTACCATTTTCTCCATGTTTGGTCCAAATTTCGTCGAGCTGTGTAACTTGACAGTGGCACATCATGAGAAAGAGGCTTTGGCCCTTACGTTTTGAACAGTTGTTTAGATCCAGTAATAAAACTAAAATTGTCATAGTTTTGGTACCTACAAACGTAAAAGTACCGAGACGCAGTGGCTAAGGTTTGCGGCTGTCACGTAGCCGGTAAGGATTAAAGCTGTGAACTTAATGCATAATTTATGTGATACATGGCCTGTGGATTTTAATGGATTTCAACGTCTAAGGCTATCGTTACTAATGTTTTTTATTTCATTAAAAATTCATATCAGCGTACAATTTATTTCTTGGCTGTAACCCATAATGTGGTCCGACAAAATGTTCAAATGCTTGTAGAGCTTATAGGACTTAACTACGGGGTCATCAGTCCCTCAATTTACAAACTAAGTATGAACTAGCTTATACTAAAGACGGCACAAACATCCATGCCCAAGGCGTATTCGAACCCTCGACCGCAGCGGCCGTGTAGACCGTGACTGGCACGCCGCAGACCGCTCAGCCACCGCGGCCGGCGGTCCAACAAAACTGCGGATATTTATAGTATAAGAATCTGAAACAAATGCGTTGGGCTGCTGTCATGCAGCCCCACGGTGTTCTCAGAAGTGATTCCGGAGAGCACATATCATTTAAATTCAAAAAGATTGTTGACTCGAGAAGCGACCTCAGTACGAATCAGGTGTATTGTAACACTTCTGTGAAATCTCGTACACCGAAATGAAGCAGAATTGGCGTACTTTAATGGAATTAATTTATTTTTTGGAATCTTCCTTGGAAACGAGTGCTCTATTACGAACCACAAATGGAATACACATTTGAAGAAGGTGTGCTATGATTATTCATTTATTAATGAAAATACTACGAAGGAAAGGTCTATGTCCTAATAATTTTGCGTATTACATAATAATACTCTGTACGATGAAACTGAAAAAGGGAACTATTTAGGCGGGATTCGTACCTACACCACCCGCGTGGTTGTCGCGAACGTTACCGACGCTAATATTACGAATATATTTAACAAGCTTGGAACCTCAACACGAAGTCTCTCGGTAACTTGAAACCGTTGCAGATACGACAGATCCCATTACAACATATCTAAGCTACATCAGAATCCGTGATAAACAGGTGTGACGGTCAACTCGTAAGTGCTGTCCTAAATATTTAGTGAAACCGATGTTTCATATGTTGTTATCAAAGGAAGCGTTATTGATCATTGACGTCCTTAATCTACACTGGTCAAAACAATAAGGAAATCAGTTGAGTTATTTAGTTTCATCGTGAGAATGAACTAAAATGGTTCGAAGTCTTTCTGCGGAGTGGAGAAAAGAACATTACGGCAACCGAGATAGTGGTAATAACAGAAAGTTGCTGCACAGTGCGTTCGTAATAACTCTTGTTCACTCTACCAAACGAATTACAGAAGCTGCTGAGCTCACACCGTACAGTGAGCAGGTAGTGCAATGCAACAACAACGTGACATACCCGAAGCTATTGCATGGAGAACCATAGGAAGGTTGGAAGCGGGACAGACACACAGGGAAGTGGCTACAGCTATTGGAGAGTCCCAGAATATAATTTCCAGGACCTGGATGCGATTTCAGATAACAGGAAGCGTTAAAACAAGTCAAGGCCAAGGTCATCGAACGGTAACATCTGCAAGAGATGACCGTTATCTCTGGTTAAGAGCCCGTTGAGACAGGAGGCTGAATACAACTAAGCCGCAACACAACCTCCCGGCAGCAACAGACCGAGCAGTATCAACACAAACACTCCGAACTAGCCTTCGGGAGTTTGGCTCTATACAGGGAGGCCTATTGTGTGTGTCCCATTAAATCCACGACACCGTTTAGCCCTCAGAAACATCACGATGGGAGATGCAATGAATGAGCGCCGGGTTCTGTTCACAAATGAGTCAAGATTTTGTGTTCAGACGGACAATCGTCGTTCCCTCATCTAAAGAAAATGTGGAAAGCCAAACAGTTCTGCTTATGTGCAAGAAACATCACCAGATCATGGTGGTGAACGAATGGTTTGGGCAGTATTGGCGGATGTACGAACTTCTATGTCGTTCAGAAAGGCGATTTGACTGATTAGTGGTATAGAGAAGAGATCCTTAGAACTTTTGTTGTGCTTACGCTGGCACCATAGGAGATGGGTTCCTTCAGGTGGACGATAACGCTTGTCGCCACAGAGCTGCGCTGGTGGACAACATGCTTGTTCAAATGTTTGTAAATCTATCGGACCAAACTGCGTGGTCATCAGTCCGTGCCGGCCGCGGTGGCCAAGGGGACTGAGGCGCTCCAGTCACGATCTGCACGGCCACTACGGTCGGGGGTTCGAATCCCCCCTCGGGTATGGATATTTGTGCTGTCCTTAGGATTAGCCAGTTCATAAGTAGTTTGTAAGTTTAGGGACTGATGACCCCGTAGTTAAGTCCCATAAGCTATACAAACATTTGAACATTTGAACATCAGTCCGTAGCTTACAAACTACTTAAACCTAGGTAAACTAACCTAAGGACAACACACACACCCATGCCCCAGGGAGGACTCGAACCTCCACGGCGAGCAACCGCGCGCTCCGCAGCGAGACGCTTTAGACCGCTCGGCTACTCCACCGCGGCGACAACATGCTTGACGCCGAGAGTTGTTCACGGGTCTAAAACCCGATTAAAATGACTGGCATGCACTTGGCAGACACATTCCACCCAGACCGGCACCTCCCACAACGGTTGCAGAGCTGTATATTGCACTCATGGAAGTATGGCCACATATTCTTCAAGAGCAGATCGACTACCTCATATTGTTCATGTCACGCAGGTGTTCAACTACACTTACCGTCTGCGTTGATGACACACCATATTTGAGGGCAACGAGAATGACTGTTCAAATGGTCAAATGTTTGTATAGCTTATGGGACTCGACTACGGGGCCATCAGTCCCTAAACTTACAAACTACCTATGAACTACTTAATACTAAGGACGTCACAAATATCCATGCCCGATGGGGGATTCGAACGCCCGACCGTAGTGGCCGTGCAGACCGTGACTGGAGCGCGTCAGTCCCCTCGGCCACCGCGGCCGGCGACTGTTTCACTATTATGGTAAATCTATGGTGCTTCGCTCAAAGTAAAAGCCGTGTAAACCTTAAGTTAAGAGTTGAGACAGCAAAATATCGTACTGTATCTCACACAAATTACAAGTGAATCGGTTACATCAGAAACCACTCATGTTACATTTTTAGCGGTCTTGAGTTATAGAGAGCACACAAGACGCATCGCTTAGCACAGAAATCATTTATGTGCATCACGTCTAAACCCGTGAAAAAGAACTAAGAAGTTTATGTGAAATGCAGAAACATCGCGAGATACGTGTGCTTTTTCCGTTGTGCAGGAAACGATGTTTTCGTTATCGACCAAATGGTTGTAAAGCTTAATGGAATTAACTACAGGGTCATAAGTCCCTAAACTTACAAACTACTTATAAACTACCTTATACTAAAGACGGCATAAACATCCATGCCCGAGGGGGGATTCGAACCACCGACGGCGGACGGCCGCGCGCACCGCAACACAGCGCTCCAGTATGTGCGGCTAATCCGTCGCGACCGTTGTTGACCCTCCTGCTCGGTGTGAAACAAATACTTACAAACTGTAGAACTTGGCGCTTTCAGTCTTGTATTGTTGAGAAAAACAGGGAAACTTCCAAGACATCCATATACAAGTAGTTCCGTTACAGCGATAAAATGAAGGTGCGAGTAGTTTCCAGCTCATTCATCAAAGGACTAATTGCGAATACCTTGTTTTATAAAAACGTCTTCTTCGCAACAAAACTTATCCAGAAGTAAGAGTCCTCAAACCAAGAAGGAGGTAGATGGCTTGAAAAAAGTATAAATGTACACTAAGGCAATGAATACTTCTACAAGCAACTTTTCGAATGGCCAACCGTCAGCAAAATGACTGATATTCCTACTTCAGCTGCAGAAAATGAGGACTATATTAGTTAACAGAACATTGGAATATTACGATATGATTGGTGGCATATAACTATTTGTACTACATAAGACTTGCTATTGTGACTCGGCAGCACAGTGCTAGAGGGTCAGACGTCCCGGTTTCGATTCCCGCTAAATCTAGGATATTTATGTGTCACTTTCCACTGGTTTCACCTATGGTAATGATACTGTTGTGAAAAATGTCGACTAGCACGGTGATTCGGAATCTACGTTAACTGTAGTTCATCCTATAACTGGCTGGGTAAGTCAGTTCGAAGGTCGGAGGAAGCCATCGGCATACCACCTCCAAACAGGACGACGGCTAGTAAAAGACTGTGGTGTTCAAACCAATTTTCGGATTGCTGACTGTTTGAAAAGATTTTATTTTATGTCTTTTAAGATTTCTTTAATGTTTTGCAATAAATATGACTATGAAAAGCTGGTTTTTTTTACAAGTGAAGCCCATTTCCTTTATTGGAAGCTGTGTGGAATAAATATAAATATTATTTACGTACGTAAACAACATATGTGACCTTTTTTTAATGTTATAAAATTAACAATGGCAGGTTGGCAGATCTGCCAACTCTGTCTAGCGACATCGATGCTTCAGTGCCAAAACGTGTTAGCGCTGCTTCCATTCCAACGGTTGACATGTGATCTATCAGATAGGTGGTCTTAATGTGCTGGCTGATACGCGTATTTAATTCATTGCTTAATCCATGTCGTCTAAAAATATATATCAGTACGGTCTCAGGCGCCAAGTCACGGATTGCGCCTATCCGGGCAGTGGTTTGCATGTTCTCTTTAAAGTTAGTTAAAGTAGTTTGTAACTCTAGTGAACGATGACCTCAGCAGTTAGGGTCCTTTACGTTTACAAAATTTTGAACATTTAAAAATATATTAGTCATTTCTTTAAATTAATAGTCCTTAAGTAAAAGGTCACAATTTATGTCGTTTTTCCCAAACAGTTGCTGCTGGTATGTAAGAGAGAACTTACTTCTATTCTGACTTTCATGTATTCCTATTCTGAAAAAGCATTTTTTTTTAAAGACATTACTGGATTTTATAACAAGGTACTTCCTCACTTTGGTATATTAACTTTTATCTTTCAGCTGCCAAGCGTCTAGCTGTATTTGATATCTCTAGAACTTATATTTCTGTGGTAGTCTATTCGACGGTGGTTCTTTATCTGATTCAGTTCGAATTCTTTGTTGCTCACAAACGGAACTCGGTTTCGTTATGCTGCTGGTTCTTAAAAATGGTTGTTTTGAACCCTTTTATCCAGCAGAATATCAAACCTTATATCCAAGAAATTGTCAATGGCTCCAAGGTCATTTAATTTAATTAATCTATGCCTTTTCTTAAACGCTCCCAATAAAATGTCCTTTATTCTTGACAACAGGTGACACTAGATTAGATTAGTGCTTGTTCCATCGATCATCAATAAACATTCAGTAATGATGTGAAATGTGTCAGTGTAGTAAAAGGTAGCTTTACATGATACTTGAAGACGTACATTCTTTTATTATTTATTTTTACTTTTTTTGTTTATAAAATTACTAATTTATATCTAAAATTTCATCAGATGAGTAGAAGGAGCTACCATTCAAAAAAACTTTTTTTGTTTTGTTTTTAATAGTAGTTGGTCATCTATCAGAATTTTGATGCGATTTGCCAAGTGACGAAAAAAATTTGTGGCAGCATAATTCACCCCTTTCTGGTGCACATTTAGATTTAACCTTGAATAGTGAAGATTATCCTTTGTCCCAGTGTTTTAGTTACGCACGCTGCTATAACTTCTGAATGAGGTTGGGTTATTTATAACAAATTTGCTAAGTGAATTTATTAATTGTGAGGTTACTCTGAAGACCCATAGTTCCTTAGGTAAACATCTGCAGGATGATCTGGGTGGGATTCAGCAATTATTCTGATTACACGCTTTTGTGCTATAATTACTTTTTACTCAGTCATGAATTACCCCCAAAATTTGAAGCCGCATGAGAGAAACTTAGTATGTCAATTTACTGAGATGTCTAGCCGTAATAGTATAAGTAGCTGAACACAAAGCATTTAATTAATATGTTCCTTCCAGTTCAATTTCTCATCATTGCACACACCTAAAATTCTGAATACTCTCAGCTACAGACTTCTGTCCGAAGTGTATGTTTATTAATGGTGTCGTACCATTTCCTGTAAAGAACTGTAAATTTAACGAGCGCTCATTTGCAGAGAATCAATGAATTTCTGAAAAATTTACAATTTCATCTGTTAATACTTGTTTGTCAGGTGTGATTCCAATACTTGTATCGTCAGCAAAAAGCACTAGCTTCGTTTGCATCTTGGTGAATAAACAATTGCAAGTCATTAATACATATCAAAGACAGCAAATTACACAAACCAAGCCCTGTGGTACTCCATTCTAAATAGATCCCCAGTTTGAGAAACAGCTGATTTTTGCGCATTATGTAAACCACTTATTTCAACTTTCTGTACTCTTTCAATTAAGTAAGAATTAAACCATTCATGCTCTGTTTCTTCAATTTCTCCAGGCATATTACATGATGAAATAGATCTTGGGTGTACAGCCTGGTGTGTGTGTGTTTGTGTGTGTGTATGTGTGCATAGGACACAATATTTCGGCAATCGACCATGTTGCCATCATCAAGTGTGTTGATGTACTGCCATGAGGTCGGCCTGGGTGATGTACATATCAGATTTCCCCCTCCTCATTCTGGCTCTCCGTCTGAGCCCAGCGTGCTCCGCGCTCGGTTCAGATCCCTCATCCTCTCGTCCGTCGTCTGAGTGTTCCCTCCTAGGTCTCCAGTTCCGCGCCCAGGGCATCCACCAGCGGTGGCATACCATCTTTTTCTCTCCCCGCCCTCAAACTCAGTACAATATGGGATGTTTCATGCTTCGTCTTAATTCGTGTAATTGCGGGTTCCCAGGTTTTGCTAAGAAAATAGCAATCGTGATATGATAGAGACATGGCTCAGCCACAGCCTAAGGGATGTTTCCAGAATGAAACTTTCACTCTGTAGCGGAGTGTGCGCTGTTATGAAACTTCCTGGCAGATTAAAATTGTGTGCCGGAACCGGAATTCCATCCTGGGACCTTTCTAGTGCTAGTGCTAGTTCTAGTCTTGTAAGTTTCGCAGGAGAGCTTCTGTGAAGTTTGGAAAGTAGGAGGCGAGGTACTGCCGGAAGCAAAGTTGTGAAGCGGCATCGTAAGTCGTGTCGGGATAGCTCATTCGATAGAGCGCTTGCCCGCGAAAGGCAAAGGTCCCAGGTTCGAGTCCCGGTTCCGGCACACAATTTTAATCTGCCAGGAAGTTTCAAGCTTTAAGTTGGTTGCGCATTCCTGTCACTACAGCACTTGACATGTAAGGTTACTATTTGAGATACCAATTTCCCTAAATGTTATAGGCGCTCCAAGACGGAGAAGGTCAAATTCCACCTCGTTTTAACATCACAACATTATTTTTAACCTGAAGCATTATTTTTAACTTTATTTTAACTGCAGGATCCAATTTGATACAAGTACCTTTTATTTGCTACCCGAGTAAGTATCGAAAGTATGATTCGATTCTGAAAGTACTCGGTGTCGAAACAAAAGTATCTAATTATTCCTCTGTTTTGACGCCATCATACAAATGTTGGTCGAAGTATTGAGGCAAATTACGCAGCATTTGTCAATTATATAAAAGTTTTTGACGTGTTTCGAGATTACATTATACAATTTTAGGTACTAAAAACAAGGAAGCACATATTACAATATCACGCACGAATTCGACTACCAACGAACCAAATACGCAATTCACAAAAATGACATTCCTTAAAAAAATTATCTACCATTTGAAGTCATCAATAAGATACACGCAGAATACATGCTGTTTCATCATTAACACTTCGTCTAAAACACAACATATTAATGCTATGATACACAGTTGTGAAGTACAGGATAGCCGCTCTCACATACCAAAGCAATGACATACAGAATTAATCAGCAACATTAAAACTTTACGTCACTAATGAAAACTGAAGGAAACGTCACTGCTACTAAAGGAGAAAATTGCTAAAATGTGGCCAGTAATGTTCCATGAATCACATACATTGCCGAGGTGGGGTAGTTTGTGTTCGTCAACGATACAGATAGCCGCACCGTAGGTGCAACCACTTCTGTGGAGAGGCCAGGCAAACGTGTGGTCCCTGAAGAGGGGCAATAGCCTTTTCAGTAGTTCCTGGGGCAACAGTAAGGATGATCGTGAGCTGGCATGTAACATAAGCAAACGTGCCTTTGCCATACAGTTACTGCGAACGGCTGAAAGTAAGGAGAAACTACAAACATAAATTTTCCCGAAGACATGCAGCTCTAATATATGAATATATGATGATGGCATCCTCTTGGGAAAATATTCCGGAGGTAAAATAGTCACACATTCGGATTTCCGGGCGGAGACTACTCAGGAGGATGTGGTCATTCTACGGATGGGAGCGTGGAATGTTAGATCACTTAACCGGATAGAGAGGTCAGAAAATTTCAAAAGGGAAATGGATATGTTGAACTTGTATATGGTGGGGAATAGTGAATGTTCTAGGGAAAGATGAAAAGGATTTCTGGTCAGGTGAGTTCAGATAATTAGGTTATCGAAGATCCTACTGTAGTTCGCAAAGTACTGGGCACATATTTTTCAAAAACAATATCATAAGGAATTTCAGTTTATTGATTAGGCTGAATAATTGTGCTGTTTACTGACGTAAACAAATAGTAGATATTATTGCTATGATTAGTACATTAACACATATTATATGAAAAAAAACAATTTAAAATAGTTATATTAAAATATTAAATATTTATTGATGATAATGTATATTTTTCAGGTAGGATGGGGGAGGTGGTGGGTAGGTAATGGCAACGACCGAAAACACGACCTGTGACCACCTCCACAATCCAACTTTTTATCCGCCCCTGCCTGCAGGGTGCGTTGCAGCTTAGTTTCATTCAGCATCCTGTCTTGACAGGCCGTTAACCGGAGATAACGATCATCTCTTGCAGATATTACCCGTGAACAATCTTGGCCTTCCTGCCTTTTAACGTTTACTGTTGTCTGAAATCGCGTCCAGGCTCTGGAAATTACACTTTGGAACACTCCAATACCTGCAGCCACCTCCCTCTGTGTCTGTCCCACTTTCAATCTTCCCTTGGCTTTTCATGCCATAGCTTTGGGTAAGCCATATTATTGTTGCATTGCACTACCTGCTCACTACACTACCTGAACACAACTGATTGTGTAATTCGTTTGGTTGAGTCAACACCAATGCACTCCACAGCAACTTTACGTTATTACCACTCTCTTAGTTGCCGTGATGTTGTTGCCTCCATTCCGTAGAACTGACAGTGTTTCAGAACCTAGATAACTTAACTGATCACCTAATTGTTTTGACCATTGCATTACACCAGCGTCATAACAATTTTTTATTTGTTCCTTGGCTGAGAGATTTTGTCTCATCTTTCTTGTTATCAGGGGTTAGCGGAATGGAGTGAATACTATGAATTGTACTTTTAAATAGTTGCACGTTTTTGCCGCGCTGGAGTACCCAAGCGGTCTGAAGCGCCACATTATGGATCCCGTGGCCTCCTGCGTTGGAGGTTCGAATCCTCCTTCAGGCATGGATGTGTGTGTTCTCCTTAGGTTAGTTTAACTTAGTGTAAGTAGTTTGTAAGACGAGCGACTGATGACATATCACTCACAGAAGGAGAAAACTGAAAAGAATATTTCACATGCACTATACAGAATAAAAATATTTCCACATATTAGTCGTGTTCCACAAAGCTAGAAAGAAGTTAAACAGAGTTCATACACAACCAGCTAGTCTCACGCAGGTTACTGTTTCCCAGCCATTATCAAACTGAATTAGTTGCATATTCACCGCATCTACCTATGCAACATCAACTAAATGAAACTGAATACATTTACGTACATGATCGGAGAGTCTTATCCCGAAAAAGGAACCTAAGATCTGAAGTTTAACAAACCAGACAACGAATCACTACCATCTCAAGGGAGGAAAGAAAATGCAGAACGTCTTACCAGGTCGAAGCGCAGCCACTGAATGTCCTATCGGCCCCTGAGACCCCCGCCAGCTGCAGGAAATTCACCGGAAATCGGCAAAACCCAGGAAAAACGAGGTGGTGGGGAATAGCTTAAACTCGCACGTCTTGCCGAGGCTCGCTAACTGGGCATTGCCAACCCAACTTGTAAGCAAAAGATGGAGGAACCTCTTTGTTAGCATCAAAATCAGAGGTCAGTAACGACTACCTATCGATACGAAACCAGAGAAACACTAGTACCGAGCAGCCAATAGCTGACGACGAAAATTCTCATACATACGCTCCGACTCCCAGGCTAGAAGATTCTCCTACATGCACATACAGAATAAAGCAAGTACACATTTTCACAGGGACATCGGCGTCACAGAGAAACCGTTCATATTGCCACATTCATAGACACAAAGATGAATTATTAGCATATTAAAATCCCAGCAATATTACGGAGACCAACATTTAAAAAAGTGAAATGAAATGCTATTCGTCATGCCTCCGAACGAGAGGGGTTCTCGTTTAGCAAAAAAGCCCGTCTAGTGAGCTTAGATATATTACAAAGTTAAAAACCTAGGGAAGACGGCAGACAGCCGTCTTTCAGTCTCCTCAACAGAACATGTAGTTTGCCTGTGTACCAGCAGTGCGAGCTGGCAGCGTACAAACGACGCGCGAAACAACGGAACAGGCGGCCGCTGGTGTGTCGGAGTGGGGGCGGAGGAGGAGCAGCACGGTCTGGTGGCGGCGGGCCGGACGCATGCGTGCGGGGGCGGGGGCGGGGGCGGGGGCGGCCCGGCTGTGGCGCGCGGCTTTCACTCCGCAGACACCGCCAGCCCGCCGCGCAGCGCCACGCCGCGCACGGTGAGTCCTCGGACCTGCTCTGCACTCTGCACTCCCGCTACCAGCACTCCTCACTCACTACGCTAGGTTTCTTCTCACAAGGGAGCTTCCCATCACATTTAGTGCTAAGACAGCCCTGCGGATGGCCCGCCAAACACAAGCACAGATTGAGCGTGGAAACTTGAAGGTGTACGGAACTGTGAAAAAGGAGGTAAAATAGAAACAGTGCACTGTCCGTGCAAAAGACATACAGCATCCAACTGAACAACCACGCTCCCGTAGTAATGTGCTCACGTTGTTGGACTACAAAGCGGGATATCCATGTTCAGATCTCCTTCGTTCTGCATCGTTTTGTTCACAACATTATGAACTGTGCGTCCGGTCACTGACGTGCACGTTTTCTTCCTGCAGTTTTCGCAGTTATCAAACTACACGTTGTTTACATGCGACTATTGTGGTGAGAAAAGTAAAATAACGTAGATTAATGTGATGAGTAGTGAGAACAGGCTAGATAGCGCAAAGACCTCTCACGCCTCATGTACAAATGTTCGATGTATTTCGATTTACAGAAGAGAAATACTTAGTGAAAAGACTCTACGACTTGCAGAGTTGCACGGATACACAGATCAGTATTGTTTAAGTGATCTGTGTCTATCATCAGTGTTCAAGCTACGACATATAATCAGCTTCGCCCTCCTAAATTCCAGGACATGTTGGGGTTGGTGTACACGTGGAAAACATCAAAAACGTTAAAAAAAAACATTTTCACTTATCGGTGTCGTAGGACGCACCTGGTTGACTAACAAGCACTTATTTAAACTCAGCGATGATCTACTGAGCACTTGTCACACACCTACAAGAGCACCGACTGCAGCCGGAGGTTTACACAGTATATATAATCTAATAGAAACTTCTGAAACATTATTTCTCATTGCATCCACAAGTTACTAGATCTCTATAATCAAATTAAAATGTATATACAGGGTGGTTCTCTAACCCAGGACCCATTGTTTCAGAAGTCAATACTGTCCACTACACCAATCGCTGTCTTCCAGCGCCTCGTTTGCAACAATATGCTTTGACTGAGCACAAGGAAAACTATGATTGTGAAACTGTTGCATTCATTATTTTGTTGCATCTTATGTGACAAATTGTTACGCTTTCATTATTTCTTCGGGGGTAATCTCATTCACATTCATATCTCACTCACTCACCAGCCGTACACGCTAGGTGTGTCCACAAGAGATTCGTATCATATGACAAATACTGTCGCCAGTGTCGTGTATGACACATCTGGCTTGCTTCCCGGTGGACAATTTAGTTGACGTGTCTCCTTTTCATTAAACGTTTGCTGTTTAAAATCGGCTGGTAATATATTAGTTGCGCTAAATCAACTTTAACTGTTCAACCGTTATACCTCGTTGTTGTAAACGGATATTGCAACTCGTCACAGACAACATTGAATAGATCGATAAGACACGTCAATGATTGGACAAATAGTCCATAATTTTGTGAAAAATATCAAGCATATGCCAAATTCAAACATCAATCTCTCGCTATGTACTCCAACATATGACCACGTATTAACATAACCATAACACGATGGATCTCACAATGTGCCCTCTACTGTACATCTGATGCTTGGAGTGTTTTTCTTATTTTTATTTTTGCAGTTCAGTGCATCTTCATCTTGGTTTCATGCTTGATCTCTGTTCAGTTTTCGACAGGCTACTCATTGGTTATCTTACAGCGAAATCTGAGCGGAGTGCGATTGGAAGTAGCCCTTGTTAACTTCTGTGAATTTCAAATCGTAAGAGCGACATTTCCCTTCGTGTAGAAAATGTCCAGTGCATCTTTGAATAAAAACAGAGCTCTTCCGAGACCGGAGAAAGAAGCGTCTTCGAAAATATTTGGTCTCATTCTGGTTTAGATTGTCAGGTTACTGCCACTGAACAATTCCCATAAATTGTCAGACCTGTATCACAACATACACGGTGCAGAACTACTACCTTACCTACGGACCACATAACTGAAAGCAAAAGAGTTGAATAAAGTATGTTTTTTATTTTTAGAAAATGTTTCGAAATTTGTTTCATGCATTCTAAAGACTAATGCGTCAAACGTGCTGATGTGTATCTTTGGGCTACAGAAACAACACAAAAACTTTATCGACAGGTGCGAGTCAATTTCCGTGCGTTTTCCTAACAGTTTGTGATTTTGGTCCCGTTATTACCAAATTCTTCACTTTGATACTCTGGTGAACACAGGAGTTGATAACAGTTTGTGTTTCTTTTTCTCTAAAGATCTGCTGGTGTTCTAGTAATAACACATTTATTGGTGATCCTCAGAACGGGAGAAAATTATCGCTAAAAGCTTTTTCACGACTTCCGAACAAGACCACTATTCGATTCGTAGACTGCATTAACTCAAGGTCGTTAATAAGAGCGATCTCTGTTCATTCGCATCGTTCTGACAATCTCTCTAAAACATTTACTATGGAAGGGACGTGAACTTGTGCTGGAAAAGAATATATTTTGACGAGCAAGATGTACGTCGTTTGTTTCCAACGACATTGAAATATTTTCATAAACACACATTGTAGTTAAAACGAGGCAATATTCTGTGTCTTATGGAAGACTACCAATACATTAAAAACAAAGTTGGCGACAGCTTTCCACACTTGATATTGTGTACGAGGCGCGTCCAGAAAGTAAGTCCTGTTTGGTAATAAAATGAAATTGTGCACATATACAGAAAAAATATTGATTGTACAAAAATCTACAACTGTTAAACTACTTCTCTACATAGCTTCCGAAATTTTGTAGGCAATTGTCATAGCATGGCACAAGGTTTTGTGTGCCCCTTTTTTTTTACGATAGTGCCTGACTTCACACACCGAATGTGACAAAACAATTCTTACGGAAATTTCAATGGGACCTTTTTGATCATCCTCCATACAGTTCGGACCTCTCTCCTAGCGACTTTCATCTCTTCTTACACTTAAAATCTGTGCTTGGTGGTCAACACTTCAACGATGATAAAGAGCTGTTACCGCATGGTTGAATACACAGGCCACAACCTTCTGTGCAAGATGCGTGCAAAAACTTGTGGCACGCTATGACAAATGCCTACAAAGTTTCGGCAGTTATGTCGAAAGGTAGTATAAGAGTTGTAGAATTTTGTACAATAAAAATTTCTTCTGTATCTGTGTACAATTTCAATTTATTACCAAACGGAACTTACTTTCTGGACGCGCCTCGCATTTAAGAGACGCGTCGGAATGGAACGTTCACTAGTCAGTGACAAATTCTCTGAAAAATGCGTAACATACCGCTTTCACTAGCTGGAACCTACAATACATAGACAATGCAGTTGTTGTCGACAACTCCTAAGTCGTGTACAGGAAGAAGCGCGGACACCTAAGCAGTCAGAGCAATATTCTTAATCCGATATTTTCAATTACTTCAATCACGTCGCGTTCTTTGTTCATTGGTCTAAAAACAAGCGATCACATTATTTGCATGAGCTAAAATATTCGAATTTCGATCATTAAAGCACACTTTCTACGAATAATTTGATAAATGCGATAAAAACAAAGTTTATTTTCTGGTCTGGTTAAGTTTCTCAATAACTTGTACTATTGACGTGATTATGAACGGGAAGCGGCACTACAACTCTTCACCACTGACTGCATTTTGAAAATTATCAGACGTGATTCCCGAAGTTCACCCTTACGTTTGCGGCGAAGCCAGAGAGTGCCGTGTTAGTAAATGCTCAATCCAGCAATTCGTTAAATACCCGGCCGCCGGTGATATTAGGAAGTAAACAAGCTAGTCAGAGTTGTTCCGCGGAAAATCGTAAACGAAATTTGGCAGCAAGTACAAGGCCGGGCGTCGCGCGCGGCGCTGGGATAACGGAGCAGGGGCTCAGTTCCTCGCGCGGCCCGCCTCACAGCATTCGCTCTGCCTCGGCCACCCAAGGTCAATATCAGCGGACCTACCCTCTGAGTCACCACTTCCAGTTCGTCGTTACAGCGTCTATGCGACCTTTTCTTACCTTCACTGTTTCGGTAAATAACCTTCCTTTTTCTCGAACCGTTCGTGAGAAAATTGCAAATTTACTTCCCCAAAAATTTCCTACAGCTGACGCAGTGTTCTAGCTACGTATGACTCAACAGCAAGACATTTTCGTTACAGTAAATGCATCAAAAACATACAGATTAAACAATATATGTTTTCATTTTTTAAAATGTTATACAGCCTGCCAGTTGCGTAAACTTTAAGGTACCTGACGTACTTCCGTCACCACTAGAGGTAACAGCATCGGAATAATTAACCTTTAACTGCCCTGGCGGGGTCATATTTCACCCTAAGAGTTTTTATTTTAATATTTATTCGCTTGGTGAAATGGTG
Source organism: Locusta migratoria (assembly GCA_026315105.1). Taxonomy (NCBI): domain Eukaryota; kingdom Metazoa; phylum Arthropoda; class Insecta; order Orthoptera; family Acrididae; genus Locusta; species Locusta migratoria. The sequence continues at coordinate 442,685,270 of CM048755.1, read as the reverse complement.
CGGAATTTTACGAAAGCTGCCAAATCGAAAGAAGGTAACCAACATGTTTTTGTACATATTTGAAACATAAGAAAAAAATATAAATCATATTCAGCGTAGGAATTTAAACAAATATGGTTCGCAAATCATCTTTTGTGTTTTCATATGGCAAGAACCAGGCCTTCAGAAGTGCAAAACACGGAAAATAATGTCTTTCTAATGAAAACAAATTTTTATGTAAATTAAAATACGTCAGATAAATTCAAATCTTTTAAAATAATTTCTTTGTGGTTACTTCTATGGTTAAATAAATTTGTTTACCTTGACAATTTGATATTAACTAGAAAATAAATTCTTTACACTCAAAACTTTATTTACAATTACATTTACCCCAATAATTTGGGGTCAAAAATACCCCGCCAGGAAATGAAAGTTATCTACATTCGCCAGGGTTGTTAAGGGTTAAAAAGCTTACATGAGAAACATTTAGAACTCGCGCGAGCCGAAGGATTCCCTGTTCCCAGAATTCCTCTGGCTGTGACAATAGCAAGTCCTCTTCTGTGTTTCTCATTTCGTCGTTCGATTTGAAGCGCTTCCATTTGAGATGTGTTTTTAACGGACTAAGCAGATGGAAGTCACAGGGCGACATATCCGAACTGTAGAGCGACCCTGGAGACGTGTGGACGCGCGTTATCATGGACCAGAATCACTCTCTCCGTGAGCGGGGTAGACTGTTTGATCTTGATGTGCACGCATAGGATACGGAGTGTCTCACAGCACACGTCACTATTGATAGTTTTTCAGTGCTTGAGGAATTCGGTGACTTTCGAATCTCGGACGCCGAAAAAGACGGTGAGCATCACCTTGTTTGCTGAGGCCACAGCCTTGATTTTTTTGGGGGTGGCGACGACGCATGCTTCGCATCCCTAGATATCCCACTACATTATTCCAAAGCGGCATATTCAAATTTCAAACAGTTTGATTGTTAAGAAATTTCCTTTCTTTTCACTTAAACACCCCTCGTATAAGTTAGTTTAAGTAGTTTGTAAGTCTAGGGACCGATTACCACAGAAATTTGGTCTCTTAAGATTACAAACATTTGAACAACTTGAAGTAGCAGACATTGAGTAGATACGTTCCGAGTCACTGAGTATCTCCACAACAGGCTACGTTAGTTTCCTACAAAACAGTCTCTACATACTGACGAAGATCACACTTGGCTCTACCTAATACGGTGTTAATCCTTTTGTGAGTAAATTTCCAAAAGAAGTATATACTAGTCACTTTCTGGAGGAAGCGGTGCAAATTATCCTCCCACCATCCATATTTATTCTCTAAATTACATAACCGTAAACCTGCATATATCTTTTATAATGGACGCCTTGCGAGACATTTCCCATCCTTGCCATCGACTGGACGTTAAGGCCTAATCTGCCTTCAGAATATGCTGATTTATTCGAGATTGTTATCATGTCTTCCGTAACATGTAAAGGTACAAATATATGGTTGCACATTGACACAGCAATTCAATTTTTTTCTGCAACTTTTAATGCACAGAACTAAAAATACACAGTTAATGTTCCATCAAGAATTTGCAGTTAAAAGTTCATATTGTGATCTAAACTGGACTACATGCGTTGTGCTGGCAACATCATCTGTCGAACAAGACTGCCTACTTTATCTGTGAGGAAGTTAATGATGGATCTACGAAAGAGTAGAAATTTGTACGAAAATGATTAATGGCGGATTCTACTGGATAATGTACCTCATTTGTACATCACGTTAGGAATTACATTAAAAAAATTATCTTTTATTGCAGATTACGTGTTTCAAGCAGTAAATGCGCACGATGTTGCATGTCTCCAGTGTCACGGGTGACACTGATCAAAGAGTTTTCTCTGAGGCCACAACTGATATACAGCTAATGCAAGTTTTGTACTGCAAGTGAAACAGAAGTCGACTCCGAAATTGATTGCATCTGCGACAGCTCTCCATTGATCAAAAACTTCGCTTTTGATTTGCGGTCCCATGTTTCAAGCATTTTTTAAATGGCTATTGAATTTGATTAGAAGCAGCTGTAACAATTTTTGGCCTCCCAAGCGCTAATTGGAGAGTTATTAGTGTTTAACATCCAATTACCGCCGAGATCATTAGAATCGAACAGGATTTCGTACTGGACAAGTATAGAGAGAGAATGGTAGCCTCTGCATTCAATTTAACTATTCCCGCTACTAGTCATAATGAATCTGAAAGTATCTACTCGAACTCTTAAATATGCAAGCGGAATTGAAGATATTTCATAAATTAATCGTTGCTTAATGTGTCATAATCAAAGGGAAGTGAATAATTTTAATTTTACATTCTTCTAAATTGTATTTTTATTTCGTTTAAGTTGTAATATATCATTCGCTAAAGATATGAAGACATAGTAAGACCTCAATGTAACAACAGTGAGGTATTGAAGCTTCCGTTGCCATATACATACATGAAAACATCCTGCCTTCCATACCGAGTGCTTTTCAGTTACGAAGTGCGCCGGAACGACGTCTGTTCTAGTTAGATGGATTGCTAGTAATTTTAAATGACAACTATTGACCATGCGCGACTTCGTCACCACGCCTTCCGTACACAAACGAAATATAACATTTCGTTCAAAATTATATATATATATATATATATATATATATATATATATATATATATATATATATATATATAACTGTCAGAAGAAGAACTAAGGTTCTTGTTCGAATTAGGAATGTGAATTTCAACTGAACTGTCAAGATAAATCAAATTGTGATTGTCTATTCCTTAAAATTTTTCATACTATTTCGTCCAAAATTCTCCGTTGTTTTATAAACAACAGATGTAGTTTATGAATGAGTTGCAAAATAAGATATCGATTCACAAACTCGAACACACAGTTTCCACATTACATAAACGTATGCTGAGTCCCTGAAGCTGTTTAAAGTCTTGAATGAATCCTGTAATAATCTTCAAAAATATAATTCAGAACAATATTTAAAATTTCGGGTTTCTTAATGGCTGAAATTAATCTCTTCAACGCAGTGACACTCGATGGAAAAATTTCAGTTTTATTTCCCTGCACACAAATCAGTATAATAAAATATACAGTCTTAGAACATTCTTGTTAGCACCTGAAACTATTTGTGATATACGTAACTAGGAAAACGTTTGTGATAATACTAATAATTCTTTTTTTCTTGTTTACTCGATTATGACGGTTGGCAACGGCGACCCTTAACAAGATCTTCTCTTACTCAGTAGCTGTAGACCCGCGACGTTTTATGGCGAGCTATATCGTCTATGTGCACAGGGAGAGAAGTTCTCGTGGGTTGCACCGTTGTCACCGCACATGAAACATAAGAGAACAACACATATTGTTTTAAGAATTATGTAATAAGAATCATTAATATTAAAAACCATTAAGACTAACATAAGTAAATATGATTTTACCTGCAAAACTCAGCTGATGTAAGGCAGTAGCAGGGTGATATTTCGTCCCACTACAGAGGAGAATCTAATTCAAGTGCCCGGCCGCGGTGGCCGACGGGACTGAGGCGCTCCAGTCACGGTCTGCACGGCCACTACGGTCGGGGATTCGAATCCCCCCTTGAGCATGGATATTTGTGCCGTCCTTAGGATTAGCTAGTTCATAATGCAAGTTTAGGGACTGATGACCCCGTAGTTAAGTCCCACAGACTTTACAAACATTTGAACATTTGATTTAAATCAAGTGCAGTAATCAGGGTACGAACCTGCACAATACGTACTGTAGGAAGGAAGGAAGCTTAGGGTTTAACGTCCCGTCGACAGCTTGGTCATTAGAGATGGAGCTAACGCTCGGAGTTTTGGGTAACGAGTGGAAGGAAATCGGCCGTGCCCTTTGAAAGGAACCATCCCGGAATTTGCCTGAGTGATTTAGGGAAATCACGGAAAACCTAAATCTGGATGGCCTGAGGTGAATTGAACCACCGTCCTCCCGAATACGAGTCCAGTGCGTTACCACTGCGCAACCGCACTCGGTAAGACGTACTGTGACGTAAAATGTGCAAGCGCTTGCAGCGCCTTGGAAGAAACTGTGGCTTTGACACGGAAATGGACGTGTCTGTAATGTGTACAACAGTAGCTGAGGAGCCTTGAGTAGTTTCAGGAGCCTAGAAAGCGTGTCTACGAGGCAGCTGACGACAATCTGATAGGAGCCTTTGTTCCTGCGGTCGGTGCCATGGTCGCTGCAGACGCAGCAGGCACGGACTCCCGGACACCCGTTTCCGGCACGCCAACATCAAGACGTGGCCACTCCGCAGCTGTCCGTATACGTTTATGCTAAATAACAGGCGGCAAGAAAATCAACATTTCCTCTGAAAATAAGGAACAGGCCTTATACAGTACAACAATAACATAGTCTCTCACAAGCTCCGACGTAATATTTATTAAAGCGGCGATTCAGAACGCTTAGAATATATTTCTTTTGCAAAATGTAAAAGGAACTTCGTCTTCAGTCACAATCGTGATTTGTAAACGACGCGATGCATTTAAAGACTAGGGGTCACATCTTCAGTAGCCTCTTGAGCAATTTACATTTATTTTAAGCAGTTCTGGGTCTAACAAGACCTAATATGAAATAGATCATTCTGATACATTACAAATATAAGAGTAAAGAATTAGAAAATTCTCTACTGCTTTACAGTGCAGAGTAAACTCGTATGGTACATCTGACGACATGTACAGGGTGTCTCACGAAAGACGCCTGCCAGGCGTCCGCGGAACGCGCGGTTCGGTTCCCGGCCACCGCCACATAATCCGCCGGCAAGGCAGCGCCTGATTCTCGGACTCTATTGTGCCGCGGGTGCATACACAGAGTTAAAGTCTAAAAAACATTGCATCTGACAGCTTACCTTTATTTACAGTAGATGTTCAAACTGGTGTCCCTCTATGGAAAGAGCGGCCTGACATCTCTTGAACACATTTGCGTACACTCGACCAATTTCCGCTGCCGAAATCTGGGAAATGACTAGTCGAATCCTGTCTTCCAACTCTTCGAGTGTATGGGGATTGCTTACATACACCTTGTCTTTTAACATTCCCCAAAGATAAAAGTCACAGGGATTTCGATCTGGAGAACGACGAGGCCAGTCAACTATCCTGTCATCAAAAACACTTCGTATTGCTGCCATAGAAGCATTGGCAATGTGTCGTCTCGCAATCTCCTGCTGAAATAGCAGTACAGCTTTTCGTTGGGTGAAAATTCTTGAAAAAATGGATGCAGGATATTGTTGACATACCTGTCAGAATTTATTGTTTCGTGAAAAAATATTCGCCTAGTCATTTCCCAGATTTTGGCTGCCGATATTCGTCGAGTGTTCGGTGTTCAAGAGATGTCAGGCCGCTCTTTCCATAGAGGGACATCATTTTGAACATTTACTGTAAATAAATTTAAGCTTAGGTTACTCAGATGGCAATGTTTTTTAGACTGTAACTCAGTGTATGCGTCCACGGCACAATAGAATCCGGAAAACGGGCGCTGCCGTGGCCGGCGGATGCTGTGGCGGCGGCAGGGAGGCGTACTGCGCGATCCGCGGACGCCTGGCAGGCGTCTTTCGTGAGACACTACGGTCGGGGGTTCGAGTCCCCCTCGGGCATGGATATTTGTGCTGTCCTAGTTCGTAAGTAGTTTGTAAGTTTAGGGACTGATGAGCCCATAGTTAAGTCCCATAGACTATACAAACATTTGAAAATTTGAAACACTTAACTACTGGGTCATCTGTCCCTAAACTTACAAACTACTTATGAACTAGCTAATACTAAGGACGGCACAAATATCCATGCCTGAGGGGAGATTCGAACCCCCGACCGTAGTGGCCATGCAGACCGTGACTGGCGCGCCGCAGACCACTCGGCCACCGCGGCCGGCACCACTATTGTGCCTAAGGTGATTTATATTCACTTTACAAAAGTAAAACAGTCACGGAATAACTAATGAAGACAATTAATAAAACGAAGATAATTTTCTAAGATCATGAAACGCTTTAGACCGCCGCTTACGATCAGCGAGTTTCGTTTTCAGACTTACAGCAAACCATGGGGAACACAAACCCGCCGCGGTGCAGTGGGCAGTGGGCGAACTTTCTAGGCGCCTCGCTGCGAAGCGCCTGGTTGCTCTCCGACGGAGTTGCGCCTCCTCCCTGGGGCACGGGTGTGTGTGTTTTCCTTACTGTGAAACAAATTAAGTGAGTTTAAATAGTTTGCAAGCCTAGGCACTGATAACCGCAGAAGTTAAGTCCCTTAGATTTAGAAATATATGAATATTTGAAATCCAAACACAACTACTCCATAGTCTATGTATTAAAACAATAATATATGCCATAAGAAGAAGTAGTACATTCACGCATAAAAAGGAATTAGGTTTTAACGTCTCCTCGACATCGTGGTCATTAGAGACAAAAAACTCACTCCGATAGTATTTGTTAAAGATGGGGAAGGAACTCTTCCGTGTTCTGTGAAAGGAATCGTTCCGTCATTTGCATGGAATTATTACGAAAAACCTAAATCGGGATGGCCGAAACCGGTTTTGAACCGACGTCCTACAGCGTACTTTGACGTGTCGGAAGCATGTGAATAGGTAATTGTGAAAAAAGCACATATCCACTTTTTGGCAAAAATGAGATATATGTAGAGAAGCATTCAGGATGCGTAGATTCGGCATCTTGGGAAAAATCACAGATGTCCTACATATATTCGTGACTTTACAGGCAAACAGTTTTTCGTGTTCTTTGGATGAACGACACGAGTCCTGGACTCGTGTTATTATTGAAGGAAACGGCAGATGGAAGCACCAAACATACATACTAACTCCTGTTTTCGTGTAGTGAATAGAATGTATGTCAGATGACAGCACAGGTATATAGACACGTCTGATGCCTCTGCTCTTGTTATCTATGTGCACTGTTGTAGCAAGTGCCTAGGCATTGTCGTTCAGTTTTGTTAATAGTACACGTTCCTTTGGATTATCTCTGCACAATGTCGAGGAAGAGAGATGTGCAACCAGAACCATAAAAGCTGTCAGAACGATATGAATTAGTTGCATGAATAACAGTGGAAGAGATCTCGTTGAAAATACATGTCATCTGTAAATAGCTCTGTTACACTAAATTAGGGTTAAAATTTTGTTGAAGAAACCACTCCCACGAGAATACGTGTGCAGTGCAATCAGCTGCTGATAGTACCTGCTCACGTTGTAAATTGGTGTGTTTCCCTGATAACTGCGTTGGAAGTGTAAGCGTTTCGGGACCCATGATCGTATATCTTTGTCATCGTTTACGTTTGAGAAATTTGACTTGCAAATGTGTCGTGCATTTTTTGTTATACACTGTGTGAGCGGAGAAGAAACGAATGAATTATCCTTGTAACAACGATGCAGAACGCAATTGGGGAAAACCACTAGCATAAGCAACTTTCATTAAGATCATATTCTTATCTCCCGGTACCTGAGAACCATCAGTTAGGCAACGACGAGACTAGTCGGCTGTTGGGGTGCAACCGTCGTGAGCAAATAGGAGGCGTGGTTGAAAGATGGCTGAAATCACAAGATATTTGACTTTCACCCAGCGTGTCGTTCCCACACTGTAAATCAATATAGGGTGTAGCAGAAGCAGTACAGTGGTGTTTCAGGCGAAAACTTTCAGAGCACACTGTTGGCCATGTGACTCAGCAATCTAACAAGAAGCTACTGTTAGATGTCTGGTATATACACATCGTGTAAATAGAAACCCGTGTTAGTAGAGGATTATACAGAGCACCTGTCATAATGCAATAACGCTTGTTTTGAATAGGGGCCTGAAGATAACGTGAATGCTGCGTAGAAACTGATCGTGTAATTAATAAATTTTATAAAAATATGACTATTGTTATTCGTCATTTCTTTACTTTTATAACCTGCTACAGTCCTTTGTCCACTTTACTGGATGTAAGCCATATAATGCTGCAAGAAAGCGAATTTTGCGAAAGTGTCGACTAATACTTTACAACATCACTTGTACCATTTACAGTTATCAGATAAAGAAACAAGAATGATAACATATGTTGGGAAAATAGAAGATGATCAGAGAGAAACACGCCGTTAAGAGCACGCTGTGCTCCCTCAAACAAACTGTACATTATAACAGTGCCGCGTATGTCGTGTTCTTGTGTTATACGCTTGCAGGCAACCGAAGTTAATGTAGATTCAGCATTGCCACGAGAGGTCGAGTACTGCACGCCACGCGTGACCACCAGTCTTCAACAACAACGGCAAGCGGCCTTGACTGCCACCTCTAATCTTACGTTCAGAGATCGCAACTTATTTAATCGTTTTGTTGCGTGTCAGTTGCGATAGCAATCAGAATGTCACGGTTTAGTACATACGTGTGACGTCACTGGTGACTCAGACATATATGGAATGTTTTTTAAACTAATTACTTAAAAATGATCGGTTTCTTTGTGCAATTTGATGTTGCTCTACTTCTGGATTTATTATTTCGTAAAATACTAAACAATCTATAAACAATATGCAATACCTGCTTACTCTCAATGAGAATGAAATCAGTAACTTCGATCTAACGGTAATTTCTTTTCGAGAAGTGGCAGGTTTCCATCTGCCATCCTCATAGCTGAGGATCTATTCCGTTTCATCCTGGAAAAATAAAAGAAAAAAATATATATTTTTTATTGTTTTGATCTCTATACTTGTCAACTTAAGAATTTCTTTGATTTAGAGTCCATAAGCTTACTGTCTCTTGCTGTCTGGATACTATGACGTATATTGGCTTTGTAGATAGAATACTTGGAAGATGATGGTTGTTACGTCCTGTGGAGAACGTGGTCATTAGCGACGGAGTACAAGCTCAAATTGTTGTTGTTAAAGATGTGTGAGGATATCGGTCGCACCCTTTCAAAGGAACCATACCGGCATTTATTTCGAGCTATATTGGGACCACGGAAAACTCATATCTTGATGGCCTGTGGTGGATTTGAACCGTCCTTCCGCATGCGAGTCCATTGTGTTATCTTTGTTGGTAGATTTCTAATTTATGACACATATTCGGCTTCACGTCTGATGTTTATGAGTATACTGGCTGTTTCAGAAGGAACAGTTAATATTGTGAGAGGTGGTAGCATAAAAGAATTACAATAAATGCCATTAACACGTGACCAATTTTATTGAGTACAAATACACAGCTAGTACTATGTAACCCAAACAAACTTAAAGCAAACGCAAATGAGAACATTTTGACTGAACTAAAAGAACAATTTTGTATATATTGTCGCGTTGAAATGGAAGCAGGTTTGACTTCGAAGGCAGGGTTGCCAACTGAACACTGAAAGCAGGTTTATTGCGAAGTGAAACATACACGCAGCATTGACTGCCTTTCAGACAGAGTGCTCTGCTATTTATACACAGAACGTAACAGAAATTAGAAGAATAGTTAACGTAAGAAACATGTGGAAATTACAAGAGAACATAAGAAACGTGTAGAACATTCTGGAAATGGTAATTACAAAGAAATAATTTTCGGCGGTGGACGGAATTGAACCGGCGACCTTCAGCACCGCAATCGGTGACGCTATTCATTGCGCCACGTCAGCAGTCGGTTAATTTAGCGCCTTGCGGCAATATTTCCGGCTACAAATCTGTCTTGAAACTTTAATGTCTGGTGATGGCACTGTAAGCCGATAGCCGGTCAACTAAATAAAAATAAACTTGTATAACATACAAAAAATTGTGCTTTTAATTGCATATGATGATGATCTACGAAGAACCGACGGAAAAATCAGTGTAAATGTCCTCATATGCCTTTGATTTGAATTTATTTGGCTTACGTAGTAACAGTTCCATAAAAATTGGAGACATATTATATAGCATTATATTGCACTTCTTAAAATATTTGCCATTCTTCCTGAAACACCTTGTTTACGTGTTGATCAACGCTATTTTATTTTTTTCAAGGCGTCAACATTGCAGCTTGAACTTTATTTACGTTATAGCAGATGTTTTGCGGTAACTCCTCACTTTTGTAAAACAGAAGCAATGAAAATTATTCACGGTGTTCACTCATGTGAATATCGTAGGCATCTGATTAAGCAGTTGAAAATATTAACGAAACATCACAGTAAGTTTTTTTACTAATAAAATTGGTTATCGACAATCCAGCGTACTTTGAGAGTTATAGAAATGATCACAAATATAGGATTAGGTGCAATACCAGAAATGAAGCACTTTTACGATCTGTCTATACTACATTGCGGAGCTCTTAACGGAGTAATAATTTTCAAGCCTACAGTTGACGAGCACATAAACATTGTTTTCAAATGTTCGCCGGCCGCGGTGGCCGAGGGGACTGAGGCGCTCCAGCAGTCACGATCTGCACGGCCACTACGGTCGGGGGTTCGAATTCCCCTCGGGCATGGATATTTGTGCCGTCCTTATTATTAGCTGAGTTGGAAGTAGTTTGTAAGTTTAGGGACTGATGATCCCGTAGTTAAGTCCCATAAACTATACAAACACTTGAACTTTTTTTTTTTTTTTTTTCAAATGTTCAAATGTTTGTAAAGTTATAGGACCTAACTGCATTGGTTATCGATCCCTAAATTTACTAACTACTTAAACTAACTAATCGTAAGAACAACACGAACACCACAGCCCGAGGGAGGACTCGAACCTCCGACATGGAACGGCCGCGCGCATCGTAGCAGGGCGCCTCAGTGCGTACGGTTATTCCGCCGCGGCAAACATTGTTTTCTGTGAACTTCGTGCACCTTATGTTGATTCGACGTTTATACATTACCGCGGCCAAATTAAATACATGTCTGATACATAACTAAAACTTAATCAACAAATAATACTCGTCTTTGGTACCGGTTTCGTTTAATCTACCTTATTCTAGATTAAAGTAAAGAACATGTAAAACATTCTACAGTTAAGAATTTTAACAGTTTCATATTCCCTATGAACTCTTTCTCACAGACATTGAGTTTTAAAAGCAAAATACATCGTAATAGTCTACAGTTACATTTCTATCGGCACTTTCATTCGGTCCATGAATTAATTCTCGCTTTTTGTTGGAGATAAAACATAATAATTATTATTTAGCAGAATGTTATAAAATACTTTACTGAAAGTATAATTACATTAAAAGCTACAAGCTTTTCCCCGTTTCAGGGTAACAAATGGGTTTTGCGTTAAAAATTTCAGATTGCTTCGAAGTCATTCACTCACAGAGCAAGATTTTCGTCATTCAGCTAGCAACGTTTGGTTTGGCATTGTCATTCAGCATGATAATTTGTCAAATTTCTGAGCATATAGCAACTCCATTTTGTCTTTAAGTGAGCTTTTCAGACTGGATACTTATGCTCCCTAGCGTTGAGCACTCTCTGATTGCTGCAGTTCTAGGCACACCACGCCGACCAGGACGCGTTCTGTTACTCACATAAAAATCATCGTCTTTGTACCGTCGAAAACAATCTCTGAACGTTGTTCCCGTCAGAGTGTGCTCTCATACTCTTCCACTAGTAAACGACCCCTTACCGCAACAGATTTCTGGAGTTACAAAGAGAGGAAAAATTTTAAAACAATTTTTTGTTGTTGTATCTACAACACATAACGTGTTCAAGGCACTAAGTATGTATGTTTTGTGCAAGATTTTATGGTATAATTGAGGTGTTATTTGTAATCACCGGCTGACCGGCTGACTCCAAACCTTATTTAATAAGGTTTTACCGCCAGGGACGCCTTGTACTTTGTACCTCGTTTTATTTCCACATAACCTGTTTCAACAGGCAAGCTACCGTCTTCAGATCTTGTGGTATAGTTTATGAAGTACTAGCTTAAACCCGCGGCTTCGCTCGCGTGTTGGTTCATTATGATAGATAAACTATCTTTAAGTAGTGTGCTATGAGACTGGTTTTGAAGGAACTGAAAAATATTCCTATCAGATTGCAGAATTCTATGTACTTACCGTTTATCAGGAAAGTAAGTAGTGTAGATCAAATCACTCGTAAAATGCACTCGTTTCGAAGAATCCTATCACGAAATTCAACAATAATGATTGTAATAATATCACAGATCGATCACTTGATGTAATGGCGAAGCGTCAACTCGATTTTCTTTAAAGTGATGTATTAAAAGAAATTTCTGTTTTACTGCTTTATTTATTTATTCTTATATTTCCTTATTCGTATGCTTATCCTTACAGAGAGAGAGCTGAAGACATTGTAGCACGCATAGACCAAAGATATGGTCTGTGGCATCACGTTTCGCTGTATGTAACCTCCTTGCTATAGAGTCGCAAACGTCATCGCTGACCTTCAGTCCGATTTTTTTCTATAATTTAACGACTTTCAACCACCATATCTTCCACCCCCTTATAATTACACAGACCATTCGTTTGCGTTCTGTAGTTTTCGCTGCAGAACGAAATATTAATACACACACACGTAGAATTTTATATACACCGATAACTTTCCATCCCAATATACTCCACCCTTTTATCATTATCAACCCTCAAGCAACAATGCAACCAATAAAACCATTTTCAAAGAGTTAATATGATTTTCAAAGAGTAATTATTGTTCCGCATTTCGCGTTATATTCTTCAAATTACTAAATATCTATCGGATCGCTATAAAACCGTACCTAAAGCCTTCCTCGGGTAGACATTAGTAACTGTACAACTTTTTAGCTCTTTATGTCTTGTGGTTCAGACGTGATAAATGTACACCGAACAGACATTCACATTTATAGATATAGGTATATCTCGCCCCCCCCCCCATTATTAATACTACGAAAAACGATCGCGTCCTACAATATGTGCATCTTATACCAAACCTTAGAGTCAATACGATACGATTGTTAGAGAGCCCATGATTGGGCACGAGTATTTAGCATTTTATAAATATCAAGTGCAAAAACGTATGCTTGCTTACAGCAAAACTATCCATGCCGCCTCTCGCAATGACCCAAATTTCTACATGACGCACATTGTCTAGTACGCATGCATGTTTGAAGGGCATTGGCACTGTTTACAAAAAAAAAAAAAAAAAAAAAAAAAAAAAAAAAAAAAAAAAAAAAAAAAAAAAAAATCAAATGTTTGTAATCGTAGGGGACTCAACGACTTACGTTATCAGTCCCTAGACTTACAAACAACTCAAACTAGCTTAAACTAAGGACGACAAATACACCCATACCCGAGGGAGGACTCGAAACTCTGACGGGGAAGATCGATGATTATATTAGCAGTGGAAATCAAAACACCATAGAAACGAATTCTGAACAAAACGTTGTTATGGGCGTCGTTATTAGATTTAATTTTATGTAACAGTAACTTTGTGATAGTTTCCAACAGATAACACATCATTTGAAGCAATTGCTCAATTTTTAATTTCTTCACTTTATATAGGTACGACGAGGCAAACGCGATACGTGCACAGAGATAGATGAAGGAGGAGAAGGAAGATGGATGGAAGGAAAGCGAGTGATGAACAGAGGTCAGGGATTAGATAGAGGGAGGACGAAGAGGTAGATAGTGGGGAAGCAGGAGATAGATGTAGCGGATGGGAAACAGATGGAAAGAATGTAGAAAAATTAGCTTTTTACTAAGGCGAATCATACGTCACATCATCGGTATGTTTGTGGAGAAAAAGAAAGACAAAAAATGTAATCTATCTTATGGGTTTAAAATAGTATCTGCAAAACTATATTTTTAGAACTTTCGTTTCACATAGCCACAGTAGTCTAACGAACGATATTGATATGATTGAAGCATTCTCTCGGTGATTCTATATTCACATGAATTACAATATTTCCTTTTCTATTTATTTAAAAAAAATGTTCAAATGTTTGTAGAGCTTATGGGACTTAACTACAGGGTCATCAGTCCCTAAACTTACAAACTACTTATGAACTGGCTTATACTGAAGACGGCACAAACATCCATGCCCGAGAGGGGATCCGAACCCCCGACGGGGAACGGCCTCGCGCATCGTAGCATAGCGCCTCAATGCGCTTGGCCGCTCCGCCGCGTTCTTTTTTTTTTTTTTTTTTTTTTTTCCCATATGAGAGTGAGCTACAGCGCAGCGTGGCCCGGTTTAGCTAGTTTGTAATAACTTCTCCTTCTGTGTAGAGATTACGTAATGTAATGGAATGTACGAGCACTCATGCGTACTACAGAATGTGCTGCATATGGAAGACTGAATTGACGCAGGAAACGTGCATGGAAAGGGTAATGATTAACACTACCGCTGGCGAATTGCGGGAAATCCGGGTACAAGTTTCGGTCCGGCACAAATTTTCATGTGCCACCAATAAATTGTATAGCTAATGCTGGTTCATATTGCCAATTGCGAATACTTTGCTTGTATTCTTGGCAGCTGTAGTCGCCGCTATGTCCTTTTTCTTCAGTCGTGCAGGCATCTCTTAACGAAAATTGCATTAGTTACATCGTATTCAATGTGTCAACCTGCGGTCCCAATCCATAGTTGGCAATTAAGCATAATATATTATGCCACGCCCACTCATGTATCACTAGTCTGTTATAAATGAGACAGGCCGCAAGGAACTTTACGAACAGATCCTTTTCGCCTTCTACTGGAGCTTCATTCTCAAACAGCTTTATGTAACACTGTAGGGATCAAATCCCCAGGAGTGATATACGAAGATAGCGCTGGCCATGGGACAAGAAAATCCTATCGATTCTACGTTAAGCGTGTCATTTGGTTAGAATCTCAGAGGCGAAACAGTGGCAGCGAATATGGAGTGAACGGAGTAATAGAAAATGTGTTACTATTTCAACTTGTGCATTTTCAGTTGACACGTTGGTAGAAAAAGATGTGAAACGACGGTATGCTACGCATGTTATGCACTCCAAACATGGCTATTACGGCGTGTAGAAACACCATCACTCTTCAGAAAGGTCTCTATGAACTGTAAACAGTCATAAACTCCACTACAGACAAATCACAGCGTTGTTTTGTAAGGTAGCACCATTGAAGTGAGTGTGGTAGCGAATTGTTTGTTATCAAACATCAGCAGGCTACGAACACCTGCCTCACATGCATTGCGTATTCCAGAGTTCGTACCACTTTAAAAATTTCAGTTTTTACCATTGGTTCCCAATTTCAGGCTCCTCAGTTTAGGATCCCCTAGCATCTCTATAATTTTCGGTTGTAATGTTCTGGGGAAATCTGTAGGTAGTCGATTACCAGTCACTTCTTACCACAAAATCTGTTTGTTGTTTTGGATCTGAAGTTTACTATAACCTCAGATTGTGAAAGGATTATCTATTACTGAATTACTAAAATTGAGCAAGTTTACAGTGACAGCAACTTGAGGGATGACTTCATTGAAAAGAATTAATTTTCCACGTAATGCAGAAAAGAACTATAATCACGTCATTGCATCATCGAGGTTCGCAGAACCTTTCAGACGAATTCTGGGATAGTTTACAGTCAAAATGCCGTGATAAATATTTTTTTCCCATCGTCACCAACTGAGTAATCAGGATGTTAAATAAAAATAATAATAATAATATAGTACAACTAATAAATCACCAGCAGTAGTTGTTGTTATAGTTATAGTAACCATAACAATAAACATTGAGCTAAATGTTTGACGACAGGACATTTACTGTTGTATTAAAGTATTTTTGGACTGATATCTTATTTTATGAGCATTTGAAATACTCTATAGTCGCATTGTGTGAAGCAGATCATTGTAGTTGACTCGTTTTGAAATAATTATAAAACCCCCAGTTGCCCGTTAGGTCTTAGGCCACGTTCATGTTGAATACTACAAAAATGGCAAAAAACGAAATTAGACTCATAAACTTCGCTGGTAAAAGAACCAACACGTGCAGCTACCAGCAGTAACAGTTTGTCTAAACTGAAGAATTTCTTCATGGCTCACTTTTTCTGTTCTTTCCAGGAACTTATAAAAAATTAAATTAATTTATGGTTTACATTGTTGATTTTATTTATTTGTATGCTTAGGATACGTATATGCGTCACTTTATTTATTATTACTTTTCTCTTACAACTTCATGTACTTATTCGCTCCATGATCATGGAGTCTTGCTTCTCAATTTGGTCCTTCTGAACATGAAGAATATAGGTATAAATAAATACAACTCTTCATAAAGTGTAAGAAGTTTAACAGTTAGTAGTTACAATAACATAAAATAAAATAAAAAAATTGAAAACAACACCGTGACGAATTTAATTTTTTCTGGAAACAATTTACATTCAAGTATTTTCACATGTAATTCAATTAATGTGTGTGTCCCTGAGTGAATACAGTGCATATCACATAATGATAAATTTTCACACTGTGCGATTTCAAAAGTAAATTGTTCATGAGTGCCGTATTATTTATAAATGGAACGGTTGCTCAAACATTAAGCTTCTTTGCCTTGCCGCTCTGCCTCTCAATTTGTTCATTTCATGTAAAATATATTTTGTTATAGTAGTCGTCTGTAGGTTATTGTAGTTGTATGATCTGTCGAGATTTAATTATTACTCCGCTAAAGTGACCTCGTCGCAACCAAGATGTTGTTGCCGTCGGCAGTTAACTCCGGCGGGAATGGGCTTCCCCGTATGGAGACGCATTCCCCACTTCTTCCTCGACACGCGAGTAGCCAAGTGCTTTTACAAACTCGAACACGGCGTGTCTGGTGTCCACGACCAAATACGCAGACCTGGCGCGTTCTTTGCGATCCACGGTATGTGCTGCGATCGAAGACCAGTCTCGTGACTCGCCGAAAGATCCAGGGTTCTCTCTAATAGAGATCACAAATGGAGCGAGTACGATCCCATAATTGAGCGTTCCATAAACTGGAGGTCAAGGTGCAGCTTTCATACCAGAGCTTTCAGGCTTCGTTTCTTCCCTGAATAACTCCGAGAGTACGACGGTCTGAAAGCGACGGCGACATGTGTATTCTTACTCGTGGCTTAGTTCTCCAGGCGTAAGGCTATCCGTACGGAAGGTCACTTAGTGCACGCTCTTGCTGTTGTAAAGTAGTACTGACAGGGCGAAGTGATCCATTATCGGTATCATAAAGCATTTAAATGTTCTAAGGACTAGAAATATTGGTAACACAAAATTGAAACTTGAGTTTCTTTCGGTCTCGCACACTAGCCAGGACAAGAGTTCTATAATTCTCTACAGTTATGCTAGCACATTTTATGAAATACTAAAGCGTTATCTCAAACTACCCACTATTTTCATTTGGCAGATATAGTGTCATGCTACTGGATTGTGTAGTCAGTAGAGTTGAGAAGAAATATAGAAAGAAAGAAGAGATCATATCACCTTATGAATATAGAATTCTAGCGAAGTTTGGAAAGATGCAGGTATGGAAAGATTTGTTTCCTATGACTTCAGACGAATTTCTAAGGAAATATTATAGAAGCTTACTGGATGTACTATCAAGAACTTTCAGACAAACCAGTAATAAGATAAATTTGCTGCTCCAGATGAGATGTACGAGGAATGTTCAAATGAAAAGGTATATCGCCCCAAATTTGCGACTGGCTAGGGGATTTCCTGGCCGAGAGGACACAGTTTGTAGTAATCGATGATAAGGCATCGACTAAAACAGAGGTGATAACGAGCGTTCCACAGGGTAGTGTTCTTGGTCCTCTGCTGTTCCTTATTTATATAAACGATTTTGGGGAAAATCTAAGTAGCTCTCTTAGGTTGTCTGCAGATGACGCCGTCATTTACAGTCTAGTAAAATCATCAGAAGATCAAAACCAACTGCAGAACGATCTGACTAAAATATCACTATGGTGTAAAAATTGGCAATTGACTCCAAATAATGAGAAGTGTGAAGTCGTCCACATGAGTACGAAAAGAAATCCGTTAAACTTTGTTTACTAGATAAATCAATCACACGTGAAGGCCGTAAACTCCACAAAATACCTAGGAATTACTATTACTTCAGACTTAAACTGGAAAGAACACGTAGATAATGTCGTGGGAAAGGCGAACCAGAGACTGCGTTTTATTGGTAGAACCCTTAAAAGATGCAACAGAACTACTAAAGAAACTGCATACACTACGCTTGTCCGTCTTTTTTGGAGTATTGCTGCCCAGTGTGAGATCCTTATCAGGTGGTTTTGACGGCGGACATCCAAAGGGTCCAATGAAGGGCAGCTCGTTTCGTATTGTCACGATACAGGGGAGACAGCGTTACGGAAATGATACAGGATCTGGGATGGGAATCATTACAACAACGGCGCTTATCGCTGCGGCGTGGGCTACTTACGAAACTCCAATCGCCAACATTCTCCTCCGAATGCGAAAGTATATTGTTGACTCCCACTTACATAGGTAGAAATGATCATCAGAATAAAATAAGAGAAATCAGAGCTCGAACGGAGAGATTCAGGTGTTCTTTCTGCCCGCGCGCTATTCGAGAATGGAATGGGAGATAAATAGGATAAAGGTGGTTCGATGAACCCTCTGCTAGGCACTGAAATGGGATTTGCAGAGTATCCCATGTAGATGTAGAAACGACACTGTTGGTATAACTGAAGTCTTTATGCAAAAGTAATCACCAGAGGCGTGAGCACAACTATGGCACTGTTTAATGAGCCGAAGGATTCCCTGCTCCCAGAACTGTGGCTGTGTCCTTCGGTTCGTTGTCCGAGTTGAAGCGCTTCCCTTTGAGATGCGCTTTTAGCGGACCAAACAGATGGAAGTGACTGCACGACGTGTCCGGGCTGTAGTGCGGATGCTCAGGCTGCTGCCACTTGAACGTGACCAGTACACTGTGTGTGACCCTGAAGACGTGTGGACGCGCGTTATCATGGAGCAAAATCACTCCCTCTGTGAGCAGCCCAGGCCGATTACTCTTGGACTTGCGTAGGCCACGGAGTGTCTCACAGCACACATCACTGCTCGAGAAATTCGACGAGTATCGGACCTAATACGCCGAGAGCGCAGCCGTGAAGCTTTTAGGGCGGGGTGAGACGCATGCTTCGCGTCCCTAGATGTCACACTACTTTATCCAAAGCGGAATACTCAAATTTGAACCGTCTTGGTTGTTAAGACGTTTCGTACCTTTTCATTTGAACAAACCTCATATGTTGAGTAGCCTGGAAGAACATTTCTACCTTGAAAGCCCTGAAACATGTTGTGGCTATTCCCTAGAAAGGGCCGCTTTGAGTAGCCGAGCGGTCTAAGGCGCCTCGCTGCGGAGCGCGTGGTTGCTCGCCGTCGGAGGTTCGAGTCCTCCGTGGGACATGGGTGAGTGTGCTGTCCTTAGGATAGTTTACCTTAGATTAAGTAGTTTGTAAGCTACGGACTGATGACCACGCAGTTTGGTCCGATAAATTTACAAACATTTGAACATTTGAACCCTAGAAAGGCCATCTGAGTGCAGAAAAGAAGGACGTAATGAAGGGAATGCGTTTCCTTACCATTACTACGGTTTCCGCAAGTTCCTACAGCTACATAATCTCTGAAATTGTAGTGAGATTGGTGGTTATCATAACTCGTGTAGAATTTCTGAGAATGAAGGGTCTTCTGAAGTTTCGTAGAAGAGAAAAAGGAATATTTTAACTTTTGTGTCCCGTTTCCGCCGGTTGTCCTAGGTGTCGGTGGCCGAGTAGAGAGAGACCGACACAGGGAAATAGGATGCACGCGTGTGCGGGTACAGGGTCTGAGGTGACCAGCCAGTGGGACAGCAGAAACTAGAAACACTAAGCTAGATTAGAACAAGATATTTATTTCGTATCAGTGTGATAATACTTAACTTTTACAAGTATCATGACTGCAGAATGCTGATGTATAGTTGAACTAGGTAATGGCCTGCCTACTGTTGAGAGACTTTCCTAGTGCCTGCCCGATTCCCAGGTGACCGATGCAGGTCAGTGGCGGCCACGAGCGGGGTTGCAGCAGAGGGCGCTCGTGGCCGACGTCGTAAGAACGCCGCGCCGTGCTTGCATGGCGGCGCGCGGCGAAAGTACGTGGCGCGCACTTCAGACTTGTGCGACACCACATTAACACTTTGTTGTTAAAAGACAGTTAATATTCAGGTATGTGACTGATCTTGTTTCGGCCTAAAACAAGTTATCAAAAAGATGGGTGTTTCTCTACGCGTAGAGTTAAGGTAACAAAACTTTAATGTATATGCAAAGACTGTCTTAACATCTAATCAAAACTGTACGTACTTTGCTAAACCAGGAAAGACATTTTATATATGTTTAACTTAAGCTACTTATTTATTGTTATGCTGACTAGGTGCGAGCTTTGTCCATTTTCATAAGCCATTTATTACAGAGAGCAATGTTCTTTCAGTAGAGGATATGTCAGTAATATGTTGTACATTGTATGTTTATGTGGCGCCGGCCGCGGTGGCCGAGGAGACTGAGGCGCTTCAGTCACGGTCTGCACGGCCACTACGGTCGGGGGTTCGAATCCCCCTTGGGCATGGATATTTGTGCCGTCCTAGTTCGTAAGTAGTTCATAAGTAGTTTGTAAGTTTAGGGACTGATGACCCTGTAGTTAAGTCCCATAAGCTTTACAAACATTTGTTTATGTGGTAACTGCTTACATTCGTTTATATTTGGACACTGTGTATGTCACGCTGTGTATTTCCGAATACTTTGGTGCAACTTTTTGAATGTTGTTGATCCATAGAAGTTTATCGTAAGGTCTTAAATATTCTTTGCATTATTTCGTTTACTTAGCATTTGTGACAATATTTCTAATTATAGACAGTTCCATTACACTGCAGTTGACAATAAATTAATAGGTTACTTAAATTACCGCTACTAGGCACATTTGTTAATTATTTACATACAATCACGGTCGGAGACCAGTCATTATGGCTATAAATTGTTTTATATGATAAATTTTTCATTTGAAATTCAGAACTATTGTAAGTGTTATATACTGTATGTTTCGTAGTATAGTGTAATTAAAGACGATGTTTTTGTTGTGCTACTATAATTTATCGCTTGTTGTCGCACGTTTGGTGGGTGTTTCAGGTAGGATTTAGCGTATTTTATATGCTAGGCAGGGTACTATGGAAAGTTTCTATGATTTTTTTTATTGTTGCGCACTTCAGTTTGTTTGTTTAACATTTGCTGCGGGTGTTAAATCGTGTAAATATAGGTTTGAATATCTTCTAAAATATCGATTAGTTTTCCTTTGTAGGTAATAAATAAAACTTTTTGATTTCTCTTAGAAAGTAGAAAATTTCCACAGCTCCTTGGCCGGCATACAAAATACACTCTATCCCATCTTAATTACCCACGAAACATGTGTCCACGAACGATAAATTATATTAGCACAACAGTGATATCGTCTATCCCTGCACGCTCAGTTGTGCGGTTCTGGTTTTGCTCGCTTTCTTTCTTTGTGATTCACGCTAGGGAGTTAAGGCCTGCATCACTCAAACGTACGCAACGTGTTTTGGTTCCATGTTTCCACACTGTGTGGTACCAGCAGTCGGCAAACTTTCAGTACACTTACAATGGCGGCAATAAAGACTTGTTGACAAGCTGTTAATATTCTTGTTTTGACATGTGAAGCTATCATATCTGACAGCCAGTTGATTTTATATGATCCTGTGATGTTATTATGTCATTTCTATCAAAGGCATTTACTGTAAGATGATGCAGATCATAAACATTGTAGTGAAGGCCCAAAACAGACAATTGTGTGGGAACAAAATTTTTGAAAATAAAATTTTCTTTTTTGTAATGAATTACTGTATATATTTTTTATCTTAAATATCCCTCTCTATATTAATGTCACGTGACCTACAACCTTTGGTCTGAAAGGGCTATAAAGTATATTACAATACGAAACGTACAATATATAACAAGTAAAATAGTTCTGAATGTGAAATGAAAAATTTACTGTACAACTGCAGTGTAATAAAACTGTATATTTCACGCCGCATATAATTACTGATATTACCACAAACGCTAGGTTAACTAAATAATGCAAAGAATGTTTAAGAGCTTATAATAAACGTCTCTGGATCAACAACTTTTAAAAATTATACCAAATAATTGGAAATTAAACAGCGTAATTACCACATAACATTATTGATGCACGTGTATCTTCCACTAAAAAGAAGATTGTTCTCTGTAACAGGTGGCTTATGGAAATGGTCAAAGCCTGAAACTAGTCATCGTAACAATAAATTAGCATAAAATGTCTTTTCTGGAATATGTGAGAACTGTAAAACGCAACATATTAAAAACTAACCACAACACTTTTTTTCAAAGAGTTGCCTGTTAAATAAAAAAGTGAGCCTGTAAAATTTTACCTTTTCATGAAGCGAGTTTTACAGAAAATAAATAAATACAAAATATAAAAAATCGTCAATCGCATTAATCGATAATGTGTAAGCACGTAGTATAATTTTGACACCTTGTTAGTATCTGGTGGAACATCTATTTTGAGACAGTAATCTATATCTATAAATGTGTATGTCTGTTCGGTGTACGTTTATCACGTCTGAACCTCAAGACATAAAGAGCTAAAAATTTGTACAGTTACTAATGTTTACCCGGGGAAGGCTTTAGGCACGGTTGTCCTGCGATCGGATAGCTATTTATCTATATATACTCATGTGAATGTCTGTTCGGTGTACGCTTATCACGTCCGAACGACAAGACGCAGAGACTTGAACATTTGTACAGTTATTAATTTATACCTGAGAAACGTTTCAGGCACGGTTTTATAGCGATCTGATAGATATTTGGTAATTTAAAGAATATAACGTGAAATGCGGAACAATAATTACTCTTTGAAAATTATATTTACTCTTTGAAAATGGTTTTATTGGTTGCATTGTTGCTTGAGGGTTGATAATGATAAAAGGGTGGAGTATATTGGGATGGAAAGTTATCGGTGTATATAAAATTCTACGTGTGTGTGTGTTAATATTTCGCTCTGCAGCGAAAACGACACAACGCAAACAAATGGTCTGTGTGTAATTGTTGTCCGAAGTCTCCCGTTGTACACCATAGCAGTTCCATGCCGATAGCTATAAGGGGGTGATAGATATGGTGGTTGAAAGTCGTCAAATTATTTAAAAAAAAATCAGACTGAAGGCCAGCGATGACGTTTGCGATTCTATAGCAAGGAGGTTACATACAGCGAAAAGTGATGCGTACTACAATGTCTTCAGCTCTTTCTCTGAAGGATAAGCATACGAATAAGGAAATATAAGAATACATAAATAAATCAGTAAAAAAGAAATTTCTTTTATTGCATCTCTTTAATAAAATCGATTTGACGTTTGCTTCTAAAGAAGGTATTGTGTATTTCATTTCATCCTTCAAAACCAGTCTCATAGCACACTACTGAAAGATAGCTTATCTATCATAATCAACCAACACGCGAGCGGAGCCGCGGGTTTAAGCTAGTTTATTATAGACAACAGCATCATCTGCAAAACATCTGAGATTATTGCCAGTATTGTGTGCCAGGTAATTAAGATAAAACATGAAGATTAAAGAACCTATTACATTTTTCTGTTATGCACATGTAATTACGTCTATATCTGACGATAACTCCTCAGCGAAGATAACATGGTGAGTGCTCTCTTCTAAGAAATTCTCCAGCCAGACATACGTTTCATGTTGCCAGATAGTGGTACTTTATTTAATACAATGAGCTGATAAGTCATCAGACACCTCCAAATAACATGTCAAGTCTCCTTTGGCCCGGCGAAGTACAACAACTGGACGTGGCATTGATTCGACGAGTCATTGGAAGTCCCCTGCAGGAATATTGAGCAGCCGTTCATAACTGCCAAAGTCTTTCGATTACTGGATTTTGTGCACAAACTGACCTATCGATAATGTAACATAAATGTCGGGTGAGATTCCTGTCGGTCGATCTGGGTTGCCGAATGATTCTCAGGAACAGTTCAGAATATTCTGCAAACTAGTCTCGAACAATTGTGGCTGGTGACATGGTGAATTGTCATCCATAAAAATTCCTCCATTCTTTGGGAACGGGAAATCCTCCAACTGCCGCAGATGGCCTCCATGTCTCCGATCATAGCCATTTACGGTTCAGCCAGACTAGAGCATCCAGTCCATTTCATGTAAAAACACCCCACACTATTATGGAACCACCACCAGCTTTCACAGAGCCTTCTTCACAACTTGGGTCCATTAAAAAAAAAAATGGAAAATCTACAGTCGTTAAGTTATGTAATTAACTTTTTCAACCACTCTCGACACTTCATTGTATCATTTTCAGGCCCTCTGACCAGTGTAATAATGGATATATGTTACATATAATGTGGGCCAGTACTAATCTGATAACCATACATTGCCAGTAAAACACACAAAGCCTGTGAAAGCTGCCAGTAATGTAGTCACTTCCATATCATCAGTGAGCAGTTTTGCGCTAGTCAGGGAGCCTGAAGATCACAATGAATTGTCGAAAACAGTTACAAAATTAAATTCCATAACATAATGGCTGAAGGTTTTCCATTTCATACAGCTGGCATTCCTCATCATCTACCTTTCTAAAGGACCTGCAAAGACTTGGGCAATGGCTTCATGGGGGGTACGCCAATCTCGAAACCAGCATGAGTTAATACCAAGTCAAATCAGGACTCATCTGACCAAGCCAGGTTTTCCAGTTATCTAGTGCCCAACTGATATGGTCACGAGCACACGAGAAGCGATGCCTTGCTGTTACCATAGTCACTTAAGTGGCTCTTCTGTTGCCATGACACTCGAGTTGGTCATCTGCTGCCATAGCCCACTAACGCCAGATTATGCTACATGTCGTTACATATGCATGCCCTATATGTCTCCCATTGGTGTCTGCAGTTATTTTACACGGTGTTGCTTTCTGGTAACACACTAGACTCGCATTCGCAAGGGTTGTTCAAATCCACCTCCTGCCATCCAGATTTAGTTTTTCCGTGATTTCCAAAATGTTCAAATCTCTGTAAAGCTTAAGGGACTTAATTGCGGGGTTTTCAGTCCCTAAACTTACAACCTAATTATGAACTACCTTATACTAAAGACGACACAAACATCCATGCCCGAGGGGGGATTCGAACCCCCGACGGCGGACGGCCGCGCGCACCGCAACACGGCGCTCCAGTACGCGCGGCTAATCCGCCGCGGCCCGTGATTTCCCTAAATCAGTCTAGGCAAATGTCGAGATGGTTCCTTCGCAAAGGACACGGCCGATTTCAAATGTTCAAATGTTTGTTATTCTATGGGACCAAACTACTTCGGTCATCAGTCCCTTGCCTTACAAACTACTTAAACTAAATTAAACTAACCTAAGGACAATACACACATCCAAGCCCGAAGGAGGATTCGAACCTCCGACAAGGGAGGCCTCGCGATCCGTAACGTGGCGCTCCAGACCGCTCGGCTACTCCCACGCGGCACGGCCGATTTTCCTCCCTATCCTTAACCTAGAACCCAAGCTTGAGCCCCGTCTCTAATGACCACGCTGTCGACGGGACGTTAAATCATAAACTTCCTGTCGGTCATTAATGCCTGAAATTTGGTATTCTCGACACACTCTTGGCACTGTTTATCACGGAATATTTAATTTCCTAACGATTTCCCAAATGAAATGGCCCATCCGTGTAGCTCCAACCAGGAGCGACGACTTTGTGGGTGCTCCGGGACTCGTGCACCCCCCAACAATTTTTTGTGGGTGCTGAGCACCCACATAAAATTGAGGTGGAAAATAAAATTGTATAAATTTTTAAAAAAATCGGAAAAATCAAAACCTACCTTATGACTCAAGAGGCAATGCAAAACGTGACCATATCGAGAGACGATATTTCATGCTTGAAAGAAATGATCAGTTTTGTACGCGGGTCCCCAGGCGAGTAGTAATGAGTGTCCGTGTTTCAGCCACTGTGCTAGCTTTATTCATACTGAAGCACGTCGGTCCTTTTGACAATCAAATGTTCAAATGTTTGTAAAGCTTATGGGACTTAACTACGGTGTCATCAGTCCCTAAACGTACAAACTACTTATGAACTACTTACGAACTAGGACGGCACAAATATCCATGCCCGAGGGGGGATTCGAACCCCCGACCGTAGTGGCTGTGCTGACCGTGACTGGAGCGCCTCAGTCACCTCGGCCACCGCGGCCGGCGGTCCTTTTGACCTTTCAGGTGTAAGTATTTATGAACATTCAATTGTGCTCTTTCAGGAATTTAGCTTGAAGAATCTGATGCTGATGCTAAAGTTAATCGTTTCTCATTTATCTTCGTCACTTCCCTTGTTATTAAAATTATAGATTGAGTTGAAATTTGTAATGCTTAAAAAACCTTGGACTATATTAATACCGTCAGAGATGTCATGAAGTTATATCGAAGTGATGAACATTTCATTGTATACAGCTCTTGCTTGGAACTGACCAAAAAATTTGAGAATTATATATATACTGGGTGTTTCACTAAGTGTGTTTGACTCTGTAACCTATAAAATAATAGGTGACGGGAAATTTTAAAGCGGTAGGTCAACACAAGAAATGTTACACTTTCTGCAGAGCTATGAACATAGTTTATTGTATCATTTTCTAAAGAGTTACACCACAAAGATATAATTTTTTAAATGGAACAATAGTTTTTTTCTATCGTGTATTGGATTCGTTTAAACCAGCTGCGTCCAAATCAATTTAAACTACATTCCTATCACTGTTAGTTTGCGAGCTACAACCCTTCAAAGACCCGGGGGCGGTGGCTGCGAAAGCGTAGCTAACTGGCCGAGTGGCTATCCCCTGGGGCACGGCCCACTGTCTCATGACCACCAGCCAGTCAGATACGCTATCGTAGCCTCCGCCCCCTAAACTTTGAAGGGTTGTAGCTCCCAAACTAACAGTGATAGGAATGTAGTTTAAATTGATTAGGACGCAGCTGGTTTCAACGAATCCAATGCACGATAGAAAAAAAACTATTGTTCCATTTAAAAAAATTATATCTTTGTGGTGTAACTCTTTGGCAAATGATACAATAAACTATGTTCATAGCTCCGCAGAAAGTGTAACATTTCTTGTGTTGACCTACCGCATTGAAATTTCCCATCACCTATTATTTTATAAGTTACAGAGGCAAACACACTTAGTGAAACACCCTATATATATTTGATAGCGGGCTTCAAAATCTCAAAATATTTCGAAGATTTCTTTAAACGTTGGTGACGGTTTTCTACCAAACGCTTTTGTTAGAAAGAATAGCCTCGCACAAAATGTAGTAGGTTAGTGTACAGTAAAAAAATTATTTCATTGGTCGTGTAGAAGTTTTGGGGTATTACTTATATCGAAATATCCATTTTGGCCACTTAGATCGCTTTATTGTAGTGTCCTAATGCAGCCATACTTACCTTTTCTTCCTCCTCCTTCTTCCTTCTATCTTTAAAAGGTCAGACAACTGCCTATTTACTTTTATCAAGTATTGCTCATTCAAAAATGCACGAACATGATTTTCAGGAGGGTTGGTTTCGAACATATGTGAACCGTGATATAGAGCACCCGCACTGATTTTCAAAAGTCGGCGTCTCTGGTTCCAACTACCACTCCACGTTCAGAGTCTGTTAATTCCCGCCGATCGATGTCACATGACTTTCGCCACCTCAGTTTAACACGTTGGCTGCCGTTCACGCTCTGGCGCGTGTAAACGTTACTTGAGTCAGGTGCCGCTCACGCTGTGGCGCGTGCTGCGACCTAGCATCCTATTATGGCTTGTTGTAAACTGGCATCGTCTAATAAAGCTGTATACTCTGGTAGGCACTCAGGGAAGAGTATAAGTGACATGCACACGTACGTGCTTCCAGATTTCCGCGTTTGCATTACCGGCTACGAGCCACACACGCTTCTCATAATGTCATGATAGATTTATTGAATTCTTATGTAAACAAGCAAGCAAGCTTTTGATTATTTTAATTTTATTTCGATTAGTTACCAGTTTATAAAAAAAATACTTCTTAGTTTTGATATTATTCATACTTATATCGCTGTTGATGAAGAAATAAGCATATGTTTTATGAAATACCTTGCATGTACTGTTTATATTGTCCATTTGTTGTTTTCACAAAAATACAAATGCAAATAAAAAACCATATAAAAAAAACTGAAAACTAAAACCAAACATTCAGTGGCTCAAAACTATGACAAGATACTGTCAAAATACGATCACGCGCCAGAGCGTGAAGTCGTAGCTATAGTCGGGCTGCCGAAAGAACGACGCTGACAGTTCTCGCACGTGGGCTGCAGAGGTTGGAGAGGACACTCAAGCACCAACCTGAGCTCTGGAATTCGTAAACGTTGCCGGGGTAACGGTGCCGCGTTGCCACCCTGCCACTCAAGGTCGCGCGGGGTGGCATGCTTCAGTCGCTGCAAAGCATCTGTCGTGTGTTCATCGTTACCAGTTTTGTTCGTGCCGTGTTACGTGTCGTTAATTTCAGACGTGTGTGAGATGGCTTCTTCCTCTAACTGTAAGAAAGTCACTTCTGTGACCAATAGACTGGCTGTCGAAAATGATCTGATGATATTACTCAGACATTATACTAAAGCAGTCAACAGCGACCGTAAACGAATGAGGCAAAAAAACACTCTTCTTTTTATGTAAGAAGACAAATCATTTCCCTGGAAGAGGCGATTTTACTACTTGTAAAGTGGTAGTCCTTATTTGTTTACCCACTCGGTAGACTGCCACAATACATTTTCCGAGTAAAAACACCGAGTTTGTGGAAAATGGTTATAGAAGATGAAATATATAAAAAAAATTCTTCAACTAGCGACCTTTGGCTGAAGACTAAATTATAAAATCAAATGTTTGTAAATCTATCGGACCAAACTGCGTGGTCATCAGTCCGTAGCTTACAAACTACTTAAACCTAGGTAAACTAACCTAAGGACAACACACACTCATGCCCCAGGGAGGACTTAAACCTCCACGGCGAGCAACCGCGCGCTCCGCAGCGAGACGATTTAGACCGCTCAGATACTCCACCGCAGCACTAAATTATACACTATATTTAATGGAATACTGGAACATATGAAGTTTTACTTTAACATATATTTCTAAACCTTTCTTTTTACCTGCAACAAGAGTGTTTTTCATCACTTCGTTGTTGTTATCGTTCGTTCACACTTGAGTAGTACAAGCAACGGTTCCAAAATATTCGGACGTGATATTCGTATGCCGGCGACTGGCACGGCGTAACAACAAACAGCCGCGTAGCAGCCTCGGCAACATAGCCGCTAGCTGTCAGAGTCGTTCTTTCGGCGGCTCGACTATAGCATCGTCGCGCCAGAGAGTGAACGGCAGCGAACGTGTTAAGTGCTGGTCTGGTACCGAGTCGAAAGTCTATCTAAAGTGAAGACGTACTGCTTCACCTGTTTGCCTACAAGCATGACTTCCAGAAGAGTGAGAGAGGTTTCCCGTGGTCGCCACAGAGGAGTGTGTGGCACCACAGATAAATAGAAATATAAACAGACGGGAAACCTCCGTAAAGGCCCGGTCCTACGCTCAGGGGTACGGGGAGGGTGGGTTTCCAACAGTTCCGTAAGATGTCCCACAGTGGCGCTGCGGTCAGAAGCAGCCCTTTAAACTGGCCAGAGCAGGCGGCAGGTAGCGGCTGCCCCCACCACTACCTCCCCTCAAACGCCAGCAAGCCGGACACAGCCGTGGCCTCGTGGCAGGTGACACAAACTCTCCCCTCAGCCTCCCCTCCACGCTACCCTCTGACGTGCGAGAGGTACCCTAAGCTAGCGATCCGCCTGACACCTGCTAGCATCTTACGGAACTACGAGGGTAGCGTAGGACAGTGGTTTAGGGGAGGCTTCTCCTCTGTGTATGTTACTCTGTGGTGGCAGGCAGAGCGCGGGGCGGGTGGGCGCGGCCTTCGGCTGGGCGGCCAAGCAGATATCCGCGCGCCGGCCGCCGGCCACTGACCTTGCGCGATAACAATCGGCACGCCAGCCGCGTCCAGCCGCCAGATTAAGCACGGCGCACAGTCACGCACACTCCGCGCCCAATTTGTCAGCGTCTTGTGGCCAGTTCCTCTCCTGCCTTAGCATTACTGACCGCGCCGCCTCACTATGTAAATCCGACGCAGCCATTAAGGCATCCAGGTCAAGATATACGCTGCGTTTCGATCCCACCTCGCTGAAGAACGGGCTAAGGCATAACAATATAACCAGTGCATCCAGTGCCGGTGCTAGACGAAAACTGGGCGTCGGCGAACTCGTCTTTGCGAGGCCCCTTTCATTTTTCCAGTCAGGAGGAAAATGTTAAATAAAATGAGCTGAATTATACACCAATAATCATTATACTATAATTTTATTAGTATAAGAGACAAGTATTATTGGGATCAAACATATTACAATAAACAAACACAAATTAAAATATAGAAACATTTCGGCTTTTCGCCTCACAGATTTTTTTAAAGATCACATCTTAATTGATACTAGCTCCTATTTAGACTTCAGTTTATAGTATTGACAACGCAGATAGTCTTTCTTGGCTCATCGTGCTTTTCAAGTAATAACTTTCAAATGTTTGTAAATCTATCGGACCAAACTGCGTGGTCATCAGTCCGTAGCTTACAAACTACTTAAACCTGGGTAAACTAACCTACGGACAAACACACACACCCATGCCCCAGGGAGGATTCGAACCTCCACGGCGAGCAACCGCGCGCTCCGCAGCGAGGTGCTTTAGACCACTCGGCTACTCCACCGAGGCTATCACTTTTAACTTTGTGAAGTTTCTCTCGGCCGAATCTGTACTGACTGGAACTGTGAGTATGATTCTGATTGTTGTATAAAGATTAGGATATACTTCTTCTAAATTGTTTTCTTGCCGGCCGCGATGGCCGAGGAGACTGAGGCGCTTCAGTCACGGTCTGCACGGCCACCACGGTCGGGGGTTCGAATCCCCCTTCGGGCATGGATATTTGTGCCGTCCTAGTTCGTAAGTAGTTCATAAGTAGTTTGTAAGTTTAGGGACTGATAACCCCGTAGTTAAGTCCCATAAGCTTTACAAACATTTGAACATTTTTTTTTGTTTTCTAAAATGTACTGAAGAAGTTGTTTTGCAAGTATTTAACTAAAAATTGCATCAACTGCTGCACTCATACGGAAATAAATACGGACAACTAAATAGCTGCCGGCCGGGAATGGCTCAAATGTTAAAATGTTTGTACATCTATCGGACCAAACTGCGTGGTCGTCAGTCCGTAGCTTACAAACTACTTAAACCTAGGTAAACTAACCTACGGACAAACACACACACCCATGCCCCAGGGAGGACTCGAAACTCCACGGCGAGCAACCTCGCGCTACGCAGCGAGACGCTTTGAACTGCTCGGCTACTCCACCGCGGTCCGGGAATGGCTGAGCGCACTAAGGCGTCATACCACAGTGAACGAGATCGCTCTCGTCGGGGGTCGAATCTCACCCTCGAGTACGGATGTTCGTACTTGGGTTAAGCTAGTGTAAGTTAGATGTAGGTCGTCGCTACATAACCTAGCAGTTGAAAATCGCCGATAAACAACAAACATTTAAAAAAGCTAAGATGTTAACAATGTTTTGCGAGGCCCCCACAGGCGCGAGGCCGTCGGCGGTTGCCGACGTCGCCGACGCCTAGCGCCGCCACTGAGTGCATCCACTCGAAAATGTTTATGAAGTATGGAAGGAAGATTGGTGTTTTCACACCGATCTTTACTGATAGATTTCATAGAGGTGGGAGCTGGACTGCCGCGGTGGAGTAGCCCAGCGGTCTTTGGAGTCTCATATGCTTATTCACACAGATCAGAAGCCTTTTCAATGTGATCAATCATTTCGGCAGAAGCAGCTTCTCAGGCGGCATCAGAATCTCTATCACAACCCTAATTACGTTCCTCCACCTCCATGGGATAAAACACATGAATGTCCAGAATGTGGCCGACCTTTCAGACACAAATGAAATCTCATACGACACATGGCTGTTCACGATCCTGAATCTTCAGCGCAAGAAAAAGCCCTTGCGCTCAAACTTGGACGTCAAAAGAATATCCAGATAATTGATGGTCAGCAGGTTGAAGTAATGGCTGGTGAAGATGAGGATGAAGATAGTGATTCAGAAATGATAACAGTTGAAGGGCAAGATGGCCAGCAATATGTTGTTCTTGAAGTCATACAATTACAGGATTGGGATGGAGATGACCAGACAGTTGCTGTAGTAACTGGTGATCCAAACCATATTCAGGGCCATAATGTTGGTATCCATGCAGGAGACAGTGATGAAGAAGGCATATTACGTTCTCAGCACATAGCAACTGAATCCAGTTTGACAGATGATGACGTCATACACACACTCCAGGGGAGCAGAAAATTGTCGAGAAAAGATGCTCTTGCCATTAGGAAAAGAATTGAAAGTGAGAAGGATGTACAAACGTATTTTGGATTTGATGATGAGCCAGATGGTGAGGATGATGATGATAATACCAAGACAACGATTCAGCTTCTGGAGGCAATACGACAGTGAATTGTGATAAATTATTTATATGTGACTGTGTATTGTGATCATTACAATGTGAAACTTTTATGTGCTGGAGGTGGCTATTGATGAAACACATTCCCAAAGAATGTCAGAACAATACGCAGCAGAAGCTGTTGTTTGACTTCTGTGGTTAACTGAACATTTCTGGACAGTGGATCCGCCCTTTAATGTAAATAGTGTAGTTTTCGTGTACATAGTAATGTTCAGAGTGTCAATTGCCGGCCGCGGTGGCCGATGAGACTGAGGCGCTCCAATCACTGTCTGCACAGCCACTACGGTCGGGGGTTCGAATCACCCCTTGGGGATGGATATTTGCGCCGTCTTTAGTATAAGGTAGTTGATAAGTAGTTTGTAAGTTTAGGCACTGATGACCCCGTAGTTAAGTCCCATAAGCTTAACAAACATTTGAACATTTTGAGGGTGTCAATTCTAGGATTTTATTGTGACTATAGCTTTTTTTAAATATTCGAATGGATATAATGTATCAAATATCAATATCAAAAACTTTTGTAAATCGGACAGAATTTTCTACAGCATGTTCTGGTATATCCAGACTGTGCAATAGCAGTTCTCTATGAGAAATACTACTAATATTATAACAGCATCCTTGCAGAAATACTTGTTATGTCTATAGTCTTAGTGAGTTGTCAGCTGCATGAATTGTGAATGTCATAGTTTTCTTTATTTATATATGTTTGCCACAGACAGTGAACTATTTAAAATCAGCCAACACTTATTTTGCTCTTTTCACAAACTGAAGTAATATGTCCTGTCTGAGAAAGAAAAAATGGGCTGTGAATCACTTCATCAAGAAACTGGAAATAATTTTATTTCCTAAAACTAAATAAAATGTTTATTACTTCATGTTTTAATGCAAAGATGTTTGTTTATATGTCCAATTAATGGTAATTTTTACCATGTAAAAAGTTATTCTTTTATCGGTGATCATTTCACTTCATTTTGTAAAATGCAATAACTATTGTGCATATTCTTGTGGTACATAAATGTTACACATAAGTTTAACAAAGAAAGATCATCAGATTTAATTTTTTTAAGATAATCAATCTTTTGACTGCCATCAGTACCAAAGCTCTGTAGTTTACAATATGAAAGGTGTAAAATATTTTGATGTCTAAGTAAGAGATGGCTCCAAGACACCATCAGGTAAACAATGTAAGAACTGTTGTAATTCTGACCAAACTCACTACTTAACATGTAAGAGGTGTTTGTGTGTGTGTGTGGATAGAAAGCATTAAGAAAGGGTGAAGGTTCTGTAATATCGATGGTAAAATGTGAAGATGTTATCTTTACATTTCTACACAAAATGGAAGTAAATTAGATCACAGCTGTGTTTGAAGGAACATATTTGTAAATTATTGTGTAATTAAAAAACAAAAGATAAATATTTAATTATTCTGTGAACACACTGTGATAAATTAATTTTGCACTTTCCATTATGGTATTTTCTTTCATTAATCATATGGCTGCCAAAGTATTGTCAAATTGTAATGTCTCACCTATCTTTACACCTTTCATATCTGTTAAAATGCATTTTATTTGTTGGTTAACAGAGTGCACTGTTTCTGTAAGTACCTGCTTTGTCTTTGTGAAGATATTTGTTATGATGATCACTTCTATTACAGTGTTGAGAGAAATATGCAGTATTTTGGGAAAATACAAATTACGATAAGAAAAATGCTCATTCTCTGACTCAGAATAAATTGGTTCATTGTTTTTTTTATTTATTTTTTATTATATATATATAAAAGCGGTCTAAAGCGTCTCGCTGCGGAGCGCGCGGTTGCTCGCCGTGGAGGTTCGA
Organism: Locusta migratoria; assembly: GCA_026315105.1. NCBI lineage: Eukaryota > Metazoa > Arthropoda > Insecta > Orthoptera > Acrididae > Locusta > Locusta migratoria. The sequence goes on along the minus strand of CM048755.1, from coordinate 442,650,909 downwards.
GTCCTCCCTGGGGCATGGGTGTGTATGTTGTCCTTAGGTAAGTTTACCTAGGTTTAAGTTGTTTGTAAGCTACGGATTGATGACCACGCAGTTTGGTCCGATAGATTTACAGACATTTGATCATTTTTGAGCTGGACAGCCGGCCGCAGTGGACGAGCGGTCTGCGGCGCGCCAGTCACGTTCTGCACGGCCACTACGGTCGGGGGTTCGAAACCCCCCTTGGGCATGGATATTTGTGTCGTCCTTAGTATTAGCTAGTTCATAGGACGTTTGTAAGTTTAGGGACTAATGACCCCTTAGTTAAGTCCCATAAGCTCTACAAACATTTGAACATTTGCAGCTGGACAGTATGATGTACTCGTGTTTTCTTTAGAAAATGCTTTACTTACTTCAGTAGTAGCAAGCGCTTGAGGGAATAGACAGTGGCCGGCCGCGGTGGCCGAGGGGATTGAGGCGCTCCAGTCACGGTCTGCACGGCCACTACGGTCGGGGGTTCGAATCCCCCCTCGACCATGGATATTTGTGCCGTCCTTAGTCTTAGCTAGTTCATAAGTAGTTTGTAAGCTTAGGAACTGATGACCCCGTAGCTAAGTCCCATAAGTTTAAAAAAAAAAAAAACAAAAAAACAAAAAAAAACAAAAAATAGAGTGTGCACTGCTAACCACCCAAAATACAACACAAAGAACAACTATAGATATCACAGTCAATATGATTTGGGCGCTAACACGTTGTACAACCATCATTAAATTGCCTATAACCGCTGCTTAACGTCGCTGCATTGAATCAAAGAGGTTGGAGCAGTCAATGTTTCTTCCGCATATTACTTAACCCTTTAAGATCTGATTTTTTTCTCTATCGAGGAAATTATTTTTAATGCTGTAATACACTTAAGTGAAATTTTCAATGATTTTAGAAGCAAGATTTATGCAATTTTATGCACCCATTTTCATTCTACAACACTGTGTATACTGAAAAACAAGGCTCTTTTGCGGACTAAATTAATTTATTTTGTAGTAGCAACTGTTGTACTAAAGAAACTGATTGTTCAATAACTACATGCCAAAATAACAACTACTTTCAGTTATACAGTGGAATACAAGTAACCCACAATTTCCGTGGTCTTTGAAGTTCGTAAACTGCTGCGCAGTGCAACACACGCTTGTTAATATTTTTATAGTGATCTTCCTTTGAAATGATTAAACACTCAGGTGTCGTATACATGTTCTTTCCATTGAGAAAAAATGCTTTTGAACCATCATAGACACCATAGAAGTTATGTACACATTTGTAGCCAGAGGGTCGGAAAGGGTTAAGTTGATCTGATATAGCAGAGGTTGTATCCCAGGCAAGATATGGAAGGCCAACAGGCTACAGCACCTTAAGGTACGTTTAGATGGGCAACATTTTACCTAAATATTATTGCATTGCGAAAAACATTTTTGTAATATGACTGCAATATGCGGTAATATTTCGATATGGATGGTCAATATTGCTGATCTTGCAGGTAGTTGGCGAGATATTGCCTGGGGATTGCCTTGTTGTCCATGAAACGTGGAGAACATTCCGCATTGAAGGGCATTACCGATCTTTGACCTTCTTTGTAAATGCTTCCCACTAGCTCTCACCTCTGCTTCGTGTTTCTCTTGCCGACAGTGCTGCAGTCACGTATCTGAGAGAAAACAGTATCGCTTCGTTTTTGTTCACACGAACGTTTGCGCGCATACAGTATTTGTTTTGGAGGTAGATCTGTTTACAGTTGTCATTCAATGTGATATTGTTCGGTCAGCAGCCAGCCGCGGTGGCCGAGCTGACTAAGGCGCGCCAGTGACGGTCTGTACGGCCACTACGGTCGGGGGTTCAAATACCTCCTCGGGCATGGATATTTGTGCCGTCCTTAGTATTAAGTAGTTTGTAAGTTTAGGGACTGATGACCCCGTAGTCAAGTCCCATAAGCTCTAAAAACATTTTTTTGTTCGGTCAGCAATGGAAAAGTGGTATAATGACAAACCCATTTTATTTATTAATGCAATACATCTACGTCCAGTGTTGTAGGCCGTAGAAAGCAGTATGTATAAAGACAGAAACGCTAAGAAACAGTTTCTCTCATTCTTGTTTCGAACGACATTATTATTACAATTCTCATGTAACAGTAGGAGGGTCGCACTAACTTCTATAACGTCGATTTTGTGTGAAATAGTGTAGCCCTGTGCAAACACTTCTGGCCCGGAAATTCGTTGCCGCAAACACTGCCGGGCAATAGATGCCGGTATGTTGTAGCTGGTGTGATTACAGTACATGTGGCTGCAATGTTTTCCCGATACACTGTCGACAATATGTAATTTTATAGCCCATCTAAACGCTCCTTTAGAGTTGTAACGCTGGGTGTTGAGAGTACCGGTAATGCACCCTAGGCGATGGGGAGGGGGGGGGGGGTTGAGGGGCGGGGCCCGGAAGTGGAATCCAGTATCATCCCCAGCCGTAATACTTTATGCAAGTCCAGATGTCGATGCATAAGACAACAGCACAACACTATCTCTAAATGTTCAAATGTTTGTAAATATATCGCACTCAACTACTAGGTTATTATTCCGTAACTTACAAACTACCTAAACTAAAGTAAACTAGCCTAAGGACAACACAAACACCCATGCCCGAGGGGGCACTCGAACCTGCAGCTCAATACTCTCTAACCGCCCTCTCTCCAGACTAACCCCACCATCGCCGTGGTGCAGGCCGAATCGTAATTCTTCCCTGAAAACAACGTATTTCCGTTCGTTTGTCCATGTTATTCATTGCACATTTGATAGAGCATAAGAGTTTGGCACTGATTCAGTGGTACACACGTCAATGATGCCTTGGACGGTCCATTCTGCTGAAAACGACGTCGAATGGTACGAGCGGATTCTGATTGATGGTGCGAAACAGACCGATTTTGTTATCACGTGATTCGTCATGTGGCGGAGCCATGCCCAAAATGTGCCTGTCATCGCGTGTAGTGGTGAAACCAGGTGGATGTAATCGGTTCCGTTTCTTCTGAAACCAGTGGTTACAGGCCCACAACACAGTTGATTGGTTGCAACAGACACACATAATATGAAGCATGTTCGTAATCCCAACAGGCAACTATTCTTCTTTGGTGGAACTCCAAAACATGGTCGAAAGACGAAAATGTTTGTAAATCCATCGAGACAAACTGCGTGGTCATCATTCCGTAGCTTACAAACCACTTAAACTAAGATAAACTAACCTAAGGACAACAGACAATCCCATGCCCTAGGGAGGACTCGAACCCCCGACGGCGAGTAACCGCGCGCTCCGCAGCGAAGCGCCTTAGACCGCTTTCTTTTTCTTTTTCTTTTATTTTTTTTTTTTTTTATGTAGGGATCTCCTTTTCAAAGACGACACAAACATCCATGCCCAAGGGGGGATTCGAACCCCCACGGGAGACGGCCGCGCGCACCGCAACACGGCGCTCCAGTACGCTCGGCTAATCCGCCGCGGCGACCGCTCGGCTACTCCAACGCGGCCTCTAAAGACGCTTACTGTCTTCTACGACACACAATGAAGTCGACATCAAGTCAGTTATATCCAGAATAATTGCGAAGCGAATAGCGAATTTGCCGCTTGAAATAAACGCGATGCGCAGTTAGCATACGTCCCGAGCCTCAGCGCGAACCTGACACTGCGCGCTTCGTTTATTTAAAGCGTTAAATTCACTTCGCAATTTCTCGGGATGCCATTGTTTTTGTGATTTTACACGCAACCGATTGATTACGGTATAGAATGTCTCATAGTACTTACCTTCATAAGTCCTTGCTGTAAGTTCGTATCCGTGAAACTCGTTATCGTTCCAGAGATATTTTGGACGAAAACATTCAGTAGGACACCCTCTTCAACGCTTGCAAGTGGCGCTAGCGGTGCCTGTGATGTGCGCCTGCGCTGGGATGCTTATCATATCAGCTCTCGTCGCTGCAAATGTATGCTGCAAAATATCTGATTTGGATACTTCCGTTAGAGTATTGCATTTTTGGTAGAGAGAGTGTATTTTTGGCTGCGACAACGGTCCTGAAAGCGGGAATGACGAGGGTTCCTGTAGTGGCGGCAACGATATGACTACAATTCCTGACAATTTTTATACGAATACTAAGATTTTTAATTAATTATAAATTATTTCCAAAAAAATTTCCAACAACCGCCATGAACCTATTCTGAAAAGACAACAGAACAAGTTTCTGCCTCAAGTTACCTGACCTATTTGCCCTATGTAAGCTCAAAGGAAAGAAAGAAAATTGTGGTTAACGTCCCGTCGATAGTGCGGTCATTAGAAACTGTATTGTAGCCGACGCATGAGATTATAATGTAGGTTGAAACATGCCTTTTCCTGTATAACTGTGACCATCGCAATTTTCAGTGAATCTCCAGTAAACCTAAGTGTGGATGTTCGGATAGAGGTTTCAGGCCCAGAGGTCAGGAATAATAATTCTGCTTATTAAATGCTTCACCATATCGCTAATGGAAAATTATGTTAATACATACTATGATATGTGTGTTAAAAAGGAACAAATATTGGTGGTGGTGCGCAGCTATAAATATTAATTGGTAATTAGCGAGAATTTCTAACGTAAGTCGCTCTTCTTAAGGTGGTTTGTGTTAATAGACTATGAACCTAAGAGCGTAAATTAAAAGTGCTTGTAGTCCCATTGCTATAAAAGTCGGAATTCCTATCTACAATTTTTGCATTGATCTCTTACATCCGACACGAAAACTAATGTAAGAATGCAATTTTCTAATTTTCAAAACTAACGAGTGTCTTCAGTCTTCCTAAAATCGTCTAAAACGTTTGCCAAGGTGTGCTTAGATGTCTGATGATTGGTCGTCACGTTTCGCACAGCGCTGACAGTAAAGTAAATAAAAAAAATGACAGTCTTCTGCTGCCACATTAGTTCCTAAAATGTCCACATCACACATCTTAGACGTAACGTAATAAGGGGCGTGGGCGCTCCGTCCACTCTGCATTTCGCCGAGTACGAACAAAAGGTAGCGACTGTACCGTCGGACAGGCGGTCGATAGACGCAAAAGGCGGTCGTATTTCTCGGAGTCTCGCGAAGGGTGGTCAGCGAACTGGTCAGTCCCACCCCTCCAGCCGAGCGCCCGAGTTCGATGACCGCAGCTGCTCCACTTGAGGCCGCCGTTATTAACTTCTTTTCAGCCAGCACGCTAGAATTAAATAGTACGGTGAACTGAACAGTTCGGTGTGCGTCGTGACTGCAATGTCGTCAGACACTCAAGCGCAAAATAGGACAGAGTGCTAGACAACAAAATCAACACACTTGATGGCTGTCAGATACTAGATGCCCGATTCGCAGAACACTTCATACCCCATATGGTAGATTCACGGATAATTTCAGTTGCAGGTTATCAATGATATGCTGTAAGTACTCGCATCAGAGGAAAAATCGTCGCAGACCGTGCGAACTGCCTTGAATATTTAGTGACAAGGGGGTTCCCCGAAGCCGGCCGCGGTGGCCGAGGGGACGGAGGCGCTCCAGTCACGGTCTGCACGGCCACTACGGTCGGGGGTTCGAATCCCCCCTCGGGCATGGATATTTGTGCCGTCCTTAGTTGTAAGTAGTTCATAAGTAGTTTGTAAGTTTAGGGACTGATGACCCCGTAGTTAAGTCCCATAGACTCTACAAACATGTGAAAATGTGGGGGTTCCCCGATTTCGGCCAATAGAATGAGAGAGAGGACAGATAAATCACCGTGCAGCACATCCCTTGCTATTTCAATAGGTGGTCGACTTCAACCGAGACTTCGCTAAGAATTATAAAGGCAACCGCCCTCGTGTGTAGTTTTATTCAGCGTACCTTACAGGCATCAGAAACTAATACAGGCGTGGAATATCTTCATTGGACGCTGAAAGAGAAGATTGGTAGACACCGATTTCATAGTATTAGTAACGAGCACAAAAGCATTCCACACCGTTCTGACAGTTACTCTCCCGGGAGACGAATTGTTTGTTGTTGTTGCGGTCTTCAGTCCGCAGACTGGTTTGATGCAGCTCTCCACGTTGCCCTGTCCTGTGCTTGTCTCTTCATCTGAGAATACGTTCGGCAACCTACATCTTTTTGAATCTGCTTACTATATTCGTCCCTCGGTCTCCCTCTACGATTTTTACCCCACACGCTTCCTTCTAATGCTAAGTTGACAATTCCTTGATGTCTCAGAATGTGTCCAACCAATCTATCCCTTCTCTTAGTCAGGATATGCGAGAAACTCCTTTGCTCCCCGATATCAGCAGTTCCGACGGTATATCATATACTCCAGGGGCCTTGTTTCGATCAAGTCCTTCAGCGCTCTGTCAAATTCTTCTCGCAGTATCATATCTCCTATCTTATCTTCCTCCACTTCGTCTTCCATTTCTGGAATACTGTCTTCAAGTTTATTTCCTTTGTATAGGCCCTCTATATATTCCTTCCACAGTTCAGCTTTCCCTCTTTGATAATTACTGGTTTTCCGTCTGAGTTCTTGATATTCATACAGCTGTTTTTCTTGTCTCCAAATATCTCTTTTATTTTCCTGTAGGCAGCATCTATCTTTCCCCTAGTTATGCATTCTTCTACGGTTCTGCATTTGTCCTCTAGCCACTCCTGCTTAGCCAGTCTGCACTTCCTCTCAATCTCATTTTTCAGACGTCTGTACTCTCTTTTTCCAGTTTCACTTGCTGAATTTTTATATTTTCTCCTCTCATAAATTAAGTTCAGTATATCCTGTGTTATCCAGGGATTTCTATTAGGCCTTGTCCTTCTGCCTATATGGTCCTCTGCAGCCTTCACTACCCTATCTCTCAGAGCTACCCATTCTTCTTACACTGTATTACTTTCCCCTGTTTCAGCCAATCCTTGCCTAATGCTCCCTCTGAAACTCTCAACCATCTCTGGTTCCTTCAATTTGTCCAGGTTCCATCTCCCTTTCTGCAGTCTCTTAAGTTTTAATCTGCAGTTCATAACCAATAAGTTATGGTCAGAGTCTATATCTGCCCCTGGATATGTCTTACAGTTTAGAACCTGGTTTCTAAATCTATACCTTACCATTATAAAGTTGATCTGGTACCTTCCAGTGTCTCCTGGTCTCTTCCACGTATACTGCCTTCTTTCATGATGATTAAACCAAGTGTTGGTGATCATTAAATTGTGCTCTGCGCAAAATTCCACCAGAGCGATCTCCTCTTTCATTCCTTTTTCCCAGCCCATATTCACCTACTACATTTCCTTCTCTTCCCTTTCCTACTATCGAGTTCCGGTCCCCCATCAAAATCAAGTTTCCGTTTCCCTTAACTTTCTGAATGATTTCTTATATCTCCTCATACATTTTTTCGGTATCCTCATCATCGGCCGTGCTAGTTGGCATATAAACTTGCACTATTGTGGTCGGTGTTGGTTTCTTGTATATCGTTACTACGATAATGCTTTCACTATGCTGTTCATAGTAACTTACCCGCATTCCTATTTTCTTATTCATTATCAGACCTACTCCTGCGTTACCACGAACTGATTTTGTATTGATAACCCTGTACTCAACTGACCAGAAGTCCTGTTCATCCTGCCACCGAACTTCACGAATCCCTACCATAAGTAACTTTAACCTATCCATTTCTCTTTTCAAATTTTCTAGCTTACCTACGCGATTAAGGGTTAGAACATTCCACGCTCCGACCCGTAGAATGCCTGTTTTGGTTTTCTTGATGACGACATCCTCCTGAGTAGTCTCGCCCGGAGATCCAAATGGGGGACTATTTCACCTCCGGAATATTTTACCCAAGAAGACGCCATCATCATATAGTCATACGGTAGAGCTGCATGTCCTCGGGAGAAGTAACGACTTTAGTTTGCCCTTGCTTTCAGCCGTTCGCAGTAACTGCACGGCAAAGCCATATTAGCTGATGTTACAAGGCCAGCTCAGTCAATCATCCAGATTGTTGCCCTTGTAACTACTGAAAAGGCTGCTGCCCCTCTTCAGAAACCACACGTTTGTCTGGCCTCTCCACAGATACCCCTCCACTGGTTGGACCTATGGTACGGCTATCTGCATCGTTGAGGCACGCAAGCCACCCCACCTCGGCAATGTCTGTGGTTCATGGGGGTGTTTACGTCATATTGCCACGAGAGACCACGAACATCAACTGCCGGCGTGGCGTAGGGGATAGCATCACGGACTGAGGAGCAGAAGGTCGCCGGTTCAATCCCGCCCACCGGCAAAAATTTATTTCTTTGTAATTTACAATTCCAGAAGGTTCTACATCTTTCTTATGTTCACTTGTAAATTCTACTTGTTTCTTATGTTAACTGTTCTTCTAATTTCTGGTAAATTCTGTCTGTGTATAAATAGCAGAGCACTCTGCCTGAGAGGCAGTCAGTGCTGCGTGTATGTTGAGTTCGTAATAAACGTGCTTTCAGTATAAGTGCTGTGTTTAGTTGCCTTCGAAGTCAAGCCTGCTTCCATTGCAACGCGACATTGTTTGGTGGAGGCGCCGGGTACACTGTGCAACAGCTGCATCACCGTGGCTCCGATTAGGCAACGTAAAAGCCGTCGCTTACACGGGCTGGAACCGGAATACAAGGGATACACCGAGTACGTCCTTCCAAGAGTCCGTATCATCAGACGAACTATGGAAACGAAACCATCAGTAAGCCAGCTACACATCAGGCACCCGTCGGTGTTCTCTGGAGAAGCTGGATAGGACCCAAACAAATGGCTAAAAGGGTTCGACCGAGTCGCCAAGTACAGGTGGGATCATACGATGTGCTTGGCCAACGTTTACTTCTATCTCGATGGGACAGCCCAGCAATGGTTCGAGAACAACGAAGACAAGTTGAATGACTGGGAGACGTTCCAGGAGGAACTGAAGAAGACGTTTGGAGACCGCCAGCGTCAAATCCGCTCGGCGGAAGAACAACTGAAGAACCGGGCCCAACGACATGGTGAGCCGACACAATCGTACATACAGAATGTTTTGGCCCTGTGTAACATAGTGAATCCGAACATGACTGAGGCGGACAAAATAACCTGATGAAGGGAATTGCAGAAGATATGTACCAAGCTCTTCTGATAAAAGACGTCGCGACGACAGAAGACTTCATCCAGTGGTGCCAGCGTATTGAAGAGATGCAACAAAGGAGGGTTGGACGCAAGAAGTATGACAGACTCCCAAATGTACTCCCTATGGCCGTTGTGGAAGACCAGCAGGACTTGGCTTCTCTCATACGACAAATCGTGAGAGAAGAATTACAACAGTGCATGGCAGCCGGGACTATTAGACCGAGCGAGCATCAGATTATGGTCATGGATGTGAGCCCTGTAAGTCGCGAGGTAGCCGACGCCGCTGAGGACGAGGTATTTCAAACATTGGCTCCTGTCTGCCCTGTCAATCGCACCCGACGTGAAGAGTGGCGTCACCCTGCTATGACTTACGCTGCAGCCGCCAAACGGCAGCCCATGAAGAGTCCGACGCGACCACAGCCAACTCCCCCGGTAACTATGACGCCCCGCAGAAGAACAGACGTCTAGAGGACAGAAGACAACCCACCACTATGTTTCCACTGTGGACGCCCTGGACATGTCGTACGCTACTGCAGAGAGAGGAGGCGAGTATTCGGTGATTATTTTGCCACAAGACGTCAGCCGTCGGAGCAGTTCTATCCAAGGGAGTCACCTGCTGATGAGTTCAGTAGACCTATGTTAAGAAGCCCATCGCCGTACCCTAGACGAGGTCGCTCCCCGACGCGCCGCAGCCGTTCACCGTCGCCGTACAGAGGTACCAGCCGCTCCCCTAGCCGCCGCGCCCAGGAAAACTAAGCGAGGCGACCATCTACGGAGGTGAGGCCGCCGCAGATGAAAATCCTCCATGGACAACAGTCGCCAAGATGTCGGGAAATCTCATCGACGTCATAATCGACGGCCAACCTATCCGGGCACTTGTTGATTCAGGAGCCTCTTTTTCTGTATTATCGGATAATTACCGCCGCACACTAAAGAAGACAATGTTCTGTGATACGGGAGCAACTGTGCTGGAGGTCGCGAATGGAAAGTACGTCAATCCAGCAGGAACTTTGTCGCAAGAATAACCATCAACAACAGGACGCAGCCGTTTGAATTTGTCGTGTTAACAGAATGTAGTCACAATGTCATCCTCGGATGGGACTTCCTTCAGGCATCCCAAGCTATCATTGACTGTGGAAGATCTGAGCTGCAAATTGAAAAAGTTGTTCCGCTGGATACACGTAATACAGAATTTTCTGGGAAGCTATTCGTCGTTGACAATGTGACGATACCGCCGTTGACAATGAGAAGAGTTGCAGTCACAAACACAGATGACTGGTTAAACTGTGAAGTTCTTGTTGATAGTAAAAAGTTTATGAGGCTCACAAAAGAAATTTACATTCCAGCGGCTATCATAAGCATTACCGGTGGTCATGGAGAGATTTGGATCACAAATTGTCACGAGCAGTCACAACTGATCCCCAACGGAATGTGTATCGGGACAGCTGAACGAATCCAGGACGGTGAGCTCAATGTCATCAATGAAGACCATGCCCTGCTGTTAGTACAGACAACACGCTGGAGGAAACAAACGTGGAACTGCCAATGGGCCCTGGACTGACCAAGGAACAACGGCAGCGGGTGTTAGGTATACTACGCCAATTTTCGGGTGCATTCACACCTCAGCAGGGGAAAAGTCAGACGAAACGGCCCACGATAAAGCACCGTATCAATACTGGGGATCATCCGCCAATTAGCCAGCGTTCGTATAGAGTGTCGCCAGCTGAAAGACGGATAATTCGGGAGGAAGTGGAGAAGATGTTGCGAGATGACATTATTCAACCTTCGGAGAGTCCTTGGTCGTCTCCGGTGGTCCTCGTAAAGAAGAAGGATGGCACGTGGCGATTCTGTGACGACTATCGGCGGCTGAACAGAATCACAAAGAAAGATGTCTACCCACTGCCGTGTATTGACGACACCTTAGACTGCTTGAAAGGAGCTACGTACTTCTCAACTATGGACATGCAGACAGGTTACTGGCAAATCGAGGTTGACGAAGCTGACAGGGAGAAGACGGCTTTTATTACACCTGACGGCCTCTATGAATTTAAAGTAATGCCATTTGGATTATGTAATGCTCCAGCCACATTCGAACGCATGATGGACAACTTGCTTCGACACCTTAAGTGGACGACGTGCCTCTGCTATTTAGATGACATTGTCGTCTTCTCGAAAACATTTGAAGAACATCTGAGTCGCGTGTCAACTGTGTTGAAGTGTGTTCAGGCTGCAGGTCTCCTCCTCAATCCAAAGAAGTGCCTCTTCGTCGCCAAAGAGATAAAAATCCTGGGGCACCTAGTCAACGGAGATGGTGTTCGTCCTGATCCAGATAAAGTAAGGGCAGTCACAGAATTTCCAACTCCTCAGCACATTCGTGATGTGAGAAGTTTTCTCGGGCTGTGCTCATACTACCGACGTTCCATAAAAGGATTTTGTAACAAGGCACGTCCATTACAAGAACTTCTGCAGGGAGACGCCAAATTTTACTGGGATGAGACAAAAGAAAGAGCTTTCCGGGCACTTAAGGAGGCTCTAACTTCCGCACCAGTGCTAGCCTTGTACGACGAGAATGCAGAAACGGAACTTCACACAGACGCCAGTGGCTATGGGACTGGTGCAGTGCTTGTACAAGTTCAGGAAGGTGCCGAAAAAGTGATAGCCTATGCGTCAAGAGTACTCTCAAAGTCCGAGATAAACTACTCTACAACTGAAAAAGAATGTCTCGCGGTTATCTGGGCTATCAACAAGTTCCGGCCGTATTTATTCGGCAATCCATTCACCGTCGTGACAGATCACCATTCTTTGTGTTGGCTGACTAGCTTGAAGGATCCATCAGGTCGACTAGCAAGATGGGCACTAAGACTCCAAGAGTACGATGTCACAGTGGTATTCAAGAACGGGCGCAAACACAAGGATGCCGACTGCCTTTCGAGGAATCCATTAGTGGAACACAACAGCATTGATGAAATTTCGGCTCTCACTGAATTAGATGACGTTACAGCTGAACAGAGAGAAGATCCAACACTATTAAAAATGATAGAGGCCTTGGAGAAAGGAGAACCGACCAATGGAGAGTTCCAACTTATAAACGGAACATTGTACAAGAGCAACTACGATCCACTGGACCCCAAATGGCTACTTGTTGTTCCAGCTCATCTCCAGCCAGTTATTCTCAAATATTTCCATGATGCTCCAATATCCGGTCATCTGGGATTCGTGAAGATCCTAGACAGAATCAGACGCAGGTATTACTGGAAAGGTCTCTACCGATCTGTCAAGCACTATTTGAGTCACTGTAAAGAGTGCCAGCGACGGAAGCATGTGCCGCAATTACCTCCAGGACATCTCGTACCGATTCCGCCGGCAGCAGCTCCATTCCACCGAGTTGGGATCGATCTTTTAGGGAGGTTCCCGAAGTCGACAACCGGTAACCGTTGGATAATAGTCTGCACTGACTACCTCACACGCTACGCTGTCACCAAACCTGTGCCGACCGCAGAAGCTCCAGAGATCGCAAAATTCCTTGTAGAAGACATTATTTTGAAGCATGGAGCACCACCTGTCATGATATCTGATCGTGGAAAAGTATTCCAGTCAAAACTAGTATCAGAGGTAATGTCACAGTGCAACATTGTCCACAGAATGACAACTGCATACCATCCTCAGACAAATGGTCTTACGGAATGTTTTAACAAAACGTTAGCCGACGTGCTGTCGATGTACGTCGATGTTGAGCAGAAGGATTGGGATACAATTCTGCCAGTCGTGACATTTGCTTACAATACCGCAAGACAAGACACCACAGGCTTCACTCCGTTTTTCCTGCTCCATGACCGTGAAGCTGAGACGACAATGGATACACTGTTTCCGTTCCAACCGGACGACACTCAGGATGACTATGTTAAACAGCTCATCACCAGGGTCGAAGAAGCAAGACAGCTGGCTCGCATACGGACACTGGACGCCCAGGAGTAGGACCGTCAGCGGTATAACGACAAGCACCGACCTGTTGTGTACAGCCCAGGAGATCTGTTATGGATTTTCACCCTGTACGGAAGGTTGGACTGTCAGAAAAGTTATTGAAGCGATACTTTGGTCCGTATCGTGTCATACGCCGCCTGTCAGACGTCACATACGAAGTTGAAGATTATGAGCCGTCGTCGAAACGTCAAAAACAAAGAGACATTGTTCACGTCCTGCGCATGAAGCCTTACTACGATCCTGAAGAGCAGGTAGACGACAATGGCTTCTTGTTCAAGGACTTTAAGGACGGTAATGTTCCTGATGAATCCACGACAGGAACGTCTGTCGTCGATAATCGCGGAGAAGGGAAGGATTCTTTTGAACTGTCACACAGAGGACCCATGACACGGTCAAGATCCAGGACATTGCAGTTGGCTGCACAGGGATCATAACAGCGGGTCGCTGTTTCTCCAGGAGAGGGAGCAATGCCGCGAGAGACCACGAACAAAAACTGCTGGCGTGGCGCAGGGGATAGCGTCACGGACTGAGGAGCAGAAGGTCGCCCGTTCAATCCCGCCCACCGGCAAAAATTTCTTTCTTTTTAATTTACAATTCCAGAAGGTTCTACATCTTATGTTCACTTGTAAATTCTACTTGTTTCTTATGTTAACTGTTCTTCTAATTTCTGGTAAATTCTGTCTGTGTATAAATAGCAGAGCACTCTGCCTGAGAGGCAGTCAGTGCTGTGTGTATGTTGAGTTCGTACTAAACGTGCTTTCAGTATAAGTGCTGTGTTTAGTTGCCTTTGAAGTCAAGCCTGCTTCCATTGCAACGCGACAATATGAAATGGCGTTCTTGGTACGTCTGTCATTCTCTGTTAGCAGTGAGCGAAAGGAAGAATTGTCCAATTTGTGTGTCTATGTCTTCACCATCAGTATCCACACGTACCTCAATCTTTAGGAAGTTTGGGTAGTACGTCGGCACCCAGGTGAGTCATGTTAGAATGTTGATCAAACAATGTAGGCTTCCATGACCGGCGCTTTGTTCAATTAAAACTTCGAGGCTGAGAGGCCGTAGTCGACGTATAAAATCGCTTCCTGGAGTTTCGTCTCCAGCTGTGAACGACTTCCTAGTTCCGCTGGCTACTGCCACTAAAGCGTGAGGAGGTCTCATATTCAGAGAAGGAATAGAGGAGGCCATCATTTGTCACGTGTGTCGTCATTATTGTGGGTTAAAAGCAATCGATTTTCATTCAATTGACGCAAAGCCATCCATATTTTACGAGTATCTAAGGTTAAAACTTATTATTTTTTAATTAAAATTCTCATGGTGTTTATGAATTTCTGATGCTTCCCAATACATAGCTGCATAATAATAAAATGTCCCCGACGAACCACACGTCTCACGCTGTGAGAATCAAAAGAACAACAGTTGTTTAAATCAAGAATAATGACACCTTCCAAAGATATTCAAACAGTCGACATCACATGACGAATGGTGGTGCCGTCTATGAACTCTAGAACGTCTCAAGTCTTGGTAGCAGTAGCCGGTGATTCTCAGAAAATGATGTCCCGCATTTGGAAACAAAACGTCAGTCACCGACCAAAAACTAAAGAACATTTTAGTCTCTGCTTGTGCAGAATCTTGATCTAATCTCACGCAACGTAACTGAGACGTCAGCTTGTGCGTGTCTTAAATCCAAAACTTATCACAATTGGTGTGTTGTGGTGTCGTTGAAACGCCCAAGGATTACAATGTCTCAGCAATCTATGACACAGTCATCATGAAGTAAGTATGTTGTACTTGGTACGGGTTATTTATTCAGATCCTCATGTAAAAAGTTTACTCTGTTTTCTCCTTCTGAAAAGATCCATGCCGAGAAAGGTCATATATTTCTCTTGTAATTATGTTAGAGTTTACTGATCAGGTTTATATTTAGGAAATATTATTATTAAATATTTAAAGAGAAAATAGTAAAAGCCAGTAGAGGATCATATAGGATAAAAGGAATTGCCCTCACAATATAAAACCATTAACTTTACTTACAAAACAAAAAACACAAAAATTCAGCATATAGAGCAATAAAAATAAATAGAAATAATTAAATTGACAGAACGTGCAGAAGAGATAAGAAAGAACCGGGAGAGATTAAATGTAAAGCTGTAGAAGTTCACATAATTAAGTCAAATAAAGATGTTACATACAGGACGACTAATGGGACTTTTGGAGAAAATAGGACCAGGTGCTCAAACGGCAAGCCAATACTCAGCGAAGAAAGAAAGACAGCTAAAAGAAATACAGGGTGATCAATCCTCAGCGCAACCGCCTTTGCAGCGTGCGACTTGCCGGCGATGGCAGCTGCGGTGGCCGCTTAGCGGGTTGCCCGACCTCCGTACTAGATCTAATACAGGTTGGCGCGCAGGTTATTTCTGACATACATCACACAAACACTTAGAGAGAAAAGTTTATTACTCACCTGTATTACGAAAGGAGGTGCTGGAACTGCTTCCCTTCGTTGTTCAGGCATTTCTGACACCTGTTGAGGAAGTTGCTCATTACACTCATTGATTCTGAAAAAGGCGCATGCCGGATAAACTGACCCGAACTTAACCTTCTTTTCGGACGAATCATGGTTCCACTTAAGGGGGTATGTTAATTTGCAAAATAATCGTTACTGGAGTTAGGAAAAGCCTAACTTAATTCACGAACAGCCCCCGCACGATAAAAAAAAGGGAGTGTGGTACTCTGTTAGCGGCGAGAGAATAATAGGCCCTATATTTCTTCAGCCAACAAATAATAGTGTCAGGTAAGTTTAAAACATATTGCGGCCTTTATTCTCCCAATTAACTAAAAGAACATGCCTTCGCGACATTTCGTCAAGACTCTACGACAGCACATTACGGGAAATTGGTAATGTGCTCGGTGAAAGAATTATTAGTAAGAACATTTGGCGCCCTCGTTCTCCCATTTTAACCCCGTGCGATTTATATCTGTGAGGAACATTAAAAGAGAAAGTGTACAGATGAAATCCCCACACTTTAAATGAACTAAAAACAAACTTTCGTCATGAAATCACTGCAATTTCTGCGGGCGAACTCCGGAATGTAATGAGAAACTTCCTCAGCAGGTGCAGAAATGCTTGAACAACGAAGGGAGGAAGTTCCAGCTCCTCCTAGCTTAATAAAGGTAAGTAAATAAACTTTTCTTTATAAGTGTTTGTATGATATATGTCTGAAATAACTCGCGCGCCAACCCGTATTAAATTTACTGCAGAGGTCGGGCAACCCGCTAAGCGGCCACCGCAGCTGCCACCGCCGGCAAGTCGCACGCTGCAAAGGCGGTTGCGCTGAAGATTGATTACCCTGTATATGAAGCGTCTATTTAAGCGAAAGAAACTGTAGGGCAATAATATGCAAAGAGAAGAGGAAGTATGAAGAGATGAAAGGTAGAATGCTGCGAGAAGGAGTACTGAAGGACGTTACAAGAAACAAGACCCCTGGAGTAAATGACACTTCCTCTCTCCTAGAGAGAGCCAGTCACGATGAATTTTCCACGCAGTGTGCAAAACATGTGAGACAGGCGAAATACCCTCACTCTTCATAAAGAATTTAGTAACGCCAAATAAATACAAGGCAGATGTAACTACTAGCGAACTATGAATTTGATAAGTCGTCTTTTCAAAATACTGATGTGAATCACTTGTAGAAGAAAGAAAAAACTGGTAGAAGCCGAACTCGGAGAGGTGAATTTGGGATTAGAACTAAAGTAGGAACATGGGCCTTTTAATTATCTTAAAAGACGCATAAAGGCGGATCTACGTTCATGACTGTTATAGATTTAGATAAAACGTTCGACAGTACTAACTGGTTGCATTAATTGACATTTTTAAAGTTAGAGGGTCAAAATATGGGCCGTGCGAAATGGGCAAGCGGTTCTAGGCGCCGAAGTTTGTCTTTCCTGGGACATGGGCGTATGTGGTGTCCTTAGTTTAGTTTAAGTAGTTTGTAAGCCTAGGGACTGATGACCGCAGTAGTTTGGTCCCATAGATTTACAAACATTTGATTTTTTAAATCAAAATACTGGGAACGGCAGTTTATTTACAACTTGTACAAAAACTAAACTGGTGGTATGAGAGTCAAAGGATAGGAAGGAAGATTAGGGTTTACTTCCCGTCGACAGAATGGAAAGATAAAAAGGGATAATGTTAATAGAGAAGGGAGTGAGACAGCGCTGGGGCATAAATGAGATGTTATTCAATCTGCACTGTGAGAACAACGTGAAAGAAATGAGGGAGAAACTTGGAAAAGCAGTTACACTTCGGGGACAAGAAAATAAGGACTTAGGGTTTCCCAACGTCATTGTAGCTACGTTAGAGACACCAAATGGCTTAGAAATATAGTTGGACGGAATGGATAGCATCTTTATACGGAAGTAAAACAAAGAAAATCAAATGTTTGTACAGCTTATGGGACTTAACTACGGGGTCATCAGTCCCTAAACTTACAAACTACTCATGAACTACTTACGAGCTAGGACGGCACAAATATCCATGCCCGAGGGGGGATTCGAACCCCCGACCGTAGTGGCCGTGCTGACCGTGACTGGAGCGCCTCAGTCACCTCGGCCACCGCGGCCGGCGTAAAACAAAGCTAATGGAATGTAATCAAATTCAATGAGGCAATGATGACGGAATCGGATTAAAAAATAAAAGCAGTATATCACCATATAATGTATGCTATATGGGCAGCAAAACAACTAGTGATCGCCGAAGTAGAGAGAATAAAAAATTAGCAAGAAAAGCTATACTTTCTTCTTCTTCCCTTCTCTTGAGCATTGTCCCGCACGAGCGGGGTCGACTTTGTTAGACGGATTTGGCGCGTTAGTGGTTACGGGGTGGCCGGATGCCCTTCCTGCCGCCACCCCGGGAGGAAATGTGTGCCCCATATGTCTGCGTATAGTGTTATAAGTGCGCATAGTGTTAAGAAATGTTTGCGAATCGTGTAACAGAGGCGGGACTTGGGGACCAGCCCGGTATTCACCTAGGGGGATGTGGAAAACCGCCTAAAAACCACATCCAGGCTGGCCGGCACTCCGACACCCTTCATTAATCCGCCGGGCGGATTCACGCCGGGGCCGGTACACCTCCCCATCTCGGAAAGCGGTGCGTTAGATCACACGGCTAACCGAGCGGGTTCAAGAAAAGCTATTCTGCTTAAGAGTAATTTGTTTGAAGGTGAAATATAAATTTATGTATTAGAAAATAGCCGCGGTGGAATGGCCGAGCTCTCTAAGGCGTCTTGCTGCCGAGTGCATGGTTGCTCCCTTCGGAGGTTCAAGTCCTTTCTCGAGCATGTGCGTGCGTGCGTGTGTGTGTGTGTGTGTGTGTGTGTATGTGTGTGTGTGTGTGTGTATATGTGTGTGTGTGTGCTTGTGTGTGTGTGTGTGTTGTCCATAGTGTAAGTAGTTTGTAAGTCTATGGACTCATAATCATAGTTGTTTGGTCCAATGCGTTTACAAACATTAAACAATATTTTTCATGGAGGTTTGTATCTAAAATGTGCCCTTGTAGGGAGTGAAACATGGATGTTAAATGGTTCAACCGAAGGAGAATAGAAGTTGATGAAATGTGTTGCTACAGGAAAATGCTGTAGGAGTTACAAATGCTACAGGTTCACTGATTATAGAAGACATTGTTTACATAATTCGACTCACAGGTCATTGTACTTATCTTGATAAGCCGTTCACAATGTTCGAAGCAGACTACCACTGCAAGGTTAATGGAACTTGTGACAATGACTTTGTGTGGCTTACAATGCAGGGATAACTGATAACTGACATGCAACGGCTGGTGCATTTCTGATAGTGCATTTATGACTCACTGTCGAAAAGCTGCTTGCAGCTTAAATTTGGTAGGGCGCACGCGGCTCGTGTTAACGCTAATGGTCACGTACGGCACGAGTGCACAGTCCGTTTCGTGAGAATGGGGGGTCAGCGTCCTCTCTACATATCGCTTTCGGCGCCGCTCAATTCAGGTAACGACTCAAGGCCACTAACTTCACTGCTGCAGCTGTCAGCACGTACGTCAGCTATCAAATTTATGACGGAAATTGCTGATAAGAGTTTATGATTAATTACCACAACACTCACATCTGGCACGATATTACCGTGCTCGGAAATTTCTACCAGAGCTGATAAATGTCATTCATAATCGATTCAGAGCCATTGACTGGGCATACCGAAAGTGAGAATCTTATCAGATTATCTGCTGACAACTTCTTTATATAGATAAAACATTAATTCAATGACTTTTACTTAGTTTCTGTGAGTACATTAATACCAGCAGCGATTCTTATAGCCACGTTGACCAGTCTTCATCTACGTCTTCGTATCTACATTGTAAATCACATGGAAGTGCCTGGCAAAGAGTTAATCGAACCGCTTTCATAATATTTCTTTAAGGTTCCATTCTCTAATAGCGTACTGCGGAAAAAAGGAACACCTAAATCTTTCCATTTTAGATTTTATTTATCTTATCCTATTATGATTATCATCTACCCCTATATACGTGGATGCTAACAAAATATGTTCGCATTCGGATGAGAAATTTGGGGAAAGAAATTTCGCAAATGTATCCTGCAACAAATAACGCCTTACTTTTAACGATTTTCTACCCCCAGTCGTGCATCATTTTCGTGACACTCTCCCTCCTGTATCGCGATAATACCAGTCGAGCTGCTCGTCTACGAACTTTTTCTATATCCCCCGTCAATCCCACCCAATGAGGATCCACATTGCGCAACATTTCTCCTATATAGGACGGACAAGTATAGTGTAGGACGCTTCTTTACTAGAACTGCTTGATCTACTAAGTCTTCTGCCGATGAAACGTAGCATTTGATTCGCCTTCAAAAATGTTTTTCAAATGTTTGTTAAGCTTAAGGGACTTAACTACGGGGTCATCAGTCCCTAAACTTACAAACTACTTATGAACTACCTACAACTAAGGACGGCACAAATATCCATGCCCGAGGGGGGATTCGAACCCCCGACCGTAGTGGCCGTGCAGACCGTGACTGAAGCGCCTCAGTCCCTGCGGCCACCGCGGCCGGCGGTTCGCCTTCCCTCGGAATGTTACGTCTGTTCTTTCAACAGCAGGTAATAACTTGTTACATGATGCCCTAAGAAGCCGAATTCCGGCTAGTGTCTCAATAAATAATTTTTCAGAACATTGGGGTTTTGTTCCTTATTGATAAGATAAACGACATCATTGGGGAAGCGTCTAAGAGAGCAGCTCCGATTGTCTCCCAGATCGTTTATAAAGACAAGGAACAGTACGGGTACCAAAACGCTTCCCTGGGGATCACCAGATATCACTTCTGCTTTACTCTATGACTTCCCTTAAGTTACCACGAACTTTGTCCTTTCTAAGGAGCCTCATCGCACAAGTGGGACATATTTCATATGTACGAAGTTTGATTAGAGGCCACATGCGAAGTACAGTCTGCATTCCGTTCTTAGTTATGCTTCATGCACTATATTTCAAATGAATCGTATTTCAGTAATGTGACAAACAAGTGGATACAAAGAAGTCATTGTAATCCCGTTGAACCACAACACTTACTCAATGACACATTTCTCATACAGCAATCAGAGTGGTAGATCCACATTGATTTATTGAAGTTTTCACTGTCATCGCCGTATGTATTAGATCTTCAGTTATGTCTTGTCCAGGGATTGGAAATCATATTGTAGCCTATCAATCCGAACAAGAAGCTATGTTATAAAAATACTTTCAAGAATGCTTTCAAGTAGATGCTCTAGTATATGTCACTAATTTCATCGCCGGACTCGTGCATCGAGACTAAAAGCGGCGCACCAACAAAAAAATAAATAAAATAAAATAAAATAAAATAAAAAAATTAAAAAAAATAAAAATAAAAAATAAAAATTTCAAATTTTTGTAAATCTATCGTACCAAACTGCGTGGTCATCAGTCCGTAGCTTACAAACTACTTAAACCTAGGTAAACTAACCTACGGACAAACACGCACACCCATGCCCCAGGGAGGACTCGAACCTCCACGGTGAGCCACCGCGCGCTCCGTAGCGAGACGTTTTAGACCGTCGGTTACTCGACCACGGCGCGGCGCACCAGTTTCGGCCATCCAGACTTGTTTAGTTTCGGGCCTACATCGCAGCCGGTGTGGAGTTCTCATGAGTTCCCAAGATCGTTTCGTAGCTACGCTAGGAGGAATGTGTTCGCGCTTCCGTCATCCACTTCTGTTAATGTTTCCGAAACTTTCCTCTCACCGCCGCTATTTTCGTATTCAGTTACGCATTTGCTTTCAGTGTTTCTAGATTTGTTGTTGTGGCTTTGTCTGCACCCTGTTAACGATTTTTGTCTTTCCCTTTATCAAATATTCTTGCCTGTCCTTTCGGATTCGAGTTCTCGGTCCCTGTGGCCTCACAGCATCTTATTGGAAAACGGCTTGTAGCACTGCACGTCTGGGCCTACTTAAGTCACTGAGGCTAGTAACACACGTATCGCTCCTTTCTTATATCGTCCACAGAAAGACTCACATTCAAATCAAAAATGTTCAAATGTTTGTTAAACTTAACGGACTTAACTGCGGGGTCATCAGTCCCTAAACTTACAAACTACTTATGAACTACCTACAACTAAGGACGGCACAAATATCCATGCCCGAGGGGGGATTCGAACACCCGACCGTGGTGATCGTGCAGACCGTGACTGAAGCGCCTCAGTCCCCTCGGCCGGCCAAATTCAAATTACGGAGGTTGAAACGCTCCTGTATGTTAATTGTTTTAACCCCGGATCAAGGCAGGACTGGAAAGGGAGAAGTCTATCGTGGAGCTGTTAGAACCTAGGACACAACGGTCCCTGAGTGGAAAGTCACAAGCCGCTTTTAACAAATATCTTTATTTACAATTAAACTGTAGATTCATGTACCATAAAAGGCCAGTGAGGTTTTATTACTAAAGCCTTACAGCCAACACACAACGCGCGACTACAAGTACTTGGCTACAGCAGCGACGAGACAGGTTTATGGAATTTATTACACAACAAGTAAATCAGAATACCTTTCAGTTAATAGACTGGAAACTTGAGCATTAGCTCACTTAGACTAAATATAACACTTAAACAGTGACGATCACTATCTGTTAACAAGAAGCATGGCTTATACCACACAATTTGGAAAGGTGCATAACTTTCAAGTAAAACAAGTGCAATACAACAGGGCACTAGCTCACGTGAATTAAACGGCCATTGAAACAGTGATGAGCGCTAGCTCACTTAACTAGAATCAGAATTTTTATCACTCAAAATTGGAAAGGTGCATAACTTTGACTTAAATAATTGCAGTACACCAGAGCACTAGGTCACATGAATGAAACTGTCATGCAAACAGTAATGAGCAACGGCTCACTTAACTGGAATCAGAATTTTTATCATGCAAATTGGAAAAGTGAGTAACCTTCACGTGCAGTAACTGCAGTACAGCAGAGCATTAGCTGACATCAATTAAATTGTCCTCCAAACGGCGATGAGCACTAGCTCGCTTAACTAATAGCAAAGTTTTAATCACACAAATGGGAAAGGTGGATAACATTTACGTAAAATAACAGCAGTACAGCAGATGTGTAGCAGACATGAATTAAATTGTCCTCCAAACATTGATAAGCGCTAGCTCACTTAACGAGAAGCAAGGTTTTTATCACACAATCTGGAGAAGTGCGTATCTTTCACGTAAGTAATTTCACTACATCAGAGCACTAGCCCACGTGAATTCAAAAAAGTTTAAATGTTTGTTGAGCTTAAGGGAATTAAATGCGGGGTCATCAGTCCCTAAACTTACAAACTACTTATGAGCTACCTTATACTAAAAACAGCACAAACATCCATGCCCGAGGGGGGATTCGAACCCCCACAGGGAACGGCCTCGCGCATCGTAGCATAGCGCCTCAATGCGCTCGGCCGCTCCGCCGCGGCCCACGTGAATTAAACTGTCATGCAAACAGTGATGAGCACTAGCTCTATTAGCAGCTAACTTTAAAATGCCTGAAACGCAAGAAACAGAATAACATAATAATCTCACTTTCCGGCATACAATTACGAACAGGTTACAAAAGAAATGGGCTCCTGCTGTATCATACAACCACAGAAATTCCAGACCATAAGGGAGCTACAAATGAACTTAATCTCATACTGGAGTACACAGCAACGGACTGCACTCGGGAACTTACCGCAATTCAAGTGACGACTAGCAGTTCAGATCACGGAGACAGAAACAAATACTGTAATTAGACATGAAAGCTAGTTGGTATAGCCACCAAATCGCCGTTCTTAATGGCGAAGGAGATGCAATACGTAACTTGCGATTCCATGATTACGCGTCGTTTTCAAATCCCACGGATGCCGCCGCTTCCTGTACAAACTCCGCATCTATCAGCTGCTAACCACCGGGCCCCTTGATTACACTCGACACCGCCACACTCGGCCTCCGTTCACGTACTACCCCCTTGTCGCGCAAACGGCCGATACTCGATACTCTCGCTACAGCGACCACGCCCCATTACTACCGATGGTGCGCGGTAATCTCTCTCTGGACGCACTCAAGCCACACCACATGGGCACACCTCTGAGGTGGTACAAATTTTCGACAGAATTAGTCAACAAGGGGCCCTGATCACCAGTCATTGGTCAAGTGACTACGTTATTTTAGAAAGAACTTCAGTAGGTCTCACATTGGTAGGGCATATTAGACTGTTGACTATGATCCGTCAACTGGGTGGATACCTGAAGTTCGGCCACTTTTTGAACGTGTTACATATTGACTATCAGTTTGGCCTTCTCTTAGCGTCATCAGTAGCAATATACCGCTGCAAAAACTCCACTCTCACTCATCATAGATACCCAAGCGCAACACCACTTATGAAACATAAATCACTTTCAACAAACGCTCTTACGTCTGTACTAAGCAGCCCATAGAGCGTTGTGAGACGGAGGATCCATTATAAGATGGGGGGGGGGGCTGGAATAAAGAAGGTCATATCTCTGTGTATTGGCCAAAATTCTATAATTTTAAAGGAAAGGTAGGAAGATAAGCATTGTCAACAGATACGGAGCACAGGTTCGGATTGATTCGTTAAAGATGGGGCAAGGAAACGATCGCGCCAAAAATTGAAATGTTCAAATGTTTGTAGAGCTTATGGGGCTTAACTACGGGGTCATCAGTCCCTAAACTTACAAACCACTTATGAACTAGCTTATACTAAAGACAGCACAAACATCCATGCCCGAGGGGGGATTCGAACCCCCGACCGCAGCGGCCGTGCAGACCGTGACTGACACGCCGCAGACCGCTCGGCCACTGCGACCGGCGCGACAGTGCCCTTTGAAAAGAACAGTCCTGGCATTTTTCTGGAGAGATTTAGGGAAATCAAGGAAAATCTAAATCTTGAGGCGGATTTGAACCGCCGTCCTCTCGAATGCGAGTCCAGTGTGATAACCACTGCACCGCCTCAGTCGATCTCTAATTTTAAAGAGGTGATGTATATCGAAAGCGGTACAATAGTTTCTTTTTCGAACGTTTTGAGACATGGGTTCTCAGAATGAAGAGCTTTTCTTTTGGAAAGACTATCGCTGTAGTTTGTAGTGCATTTCTGAGAAATTCTCACGCTAACTAAAAAATCGCGTTACGAATTGTGCTGCTCTTCACTGAATCTTTTCTCCCTCTTCCGTTAATCCAGATAACTAAGATTCGCAAACTGATGAATAGTTCTCAAGTCTCGGTCAATGTGGGCTTCATAAACCAACTCTTTGGTTCGTGTATTACACTTCCTCAAGATTCTTCCAATAAATCTGAGTCAGTTTACTGCCTTTCCCGTGGCTATATTTGTGTGGAGGTTCCAAAACAGAAAATTTTGGATGCTTGAATTAAAGTAATTAAATTTTTGTTAATCTGCGGGACTTAACTACTCTGGTCATCAGTCTCTAGGCTTACAAACTACTTAAACTATCTTTTGCTAAGGGCGACAAATACACCCATGCCCGAGGGAGGACCGGAACCTCCGACGGCGAGCAGCGGCGCATTCCGCAGCTAGTCGCCTTGGAATGCTCGGCCACTCCACCGCGGCTTTTGATGCTTGGAGACTGTAATTTAGTTCAACGATGACTCTGAAGTCGTGAATTGAAATATTATTGACCTTCTCGTCTGCTCACTTAATCTAAGTCCTGAGTCACCAGTTTCTGATTACATAAAAGTCGTCCCGCATGTAAAACAAGTTTCTGACGATTAACTGCCAGTTCAGATAATTTTAGAACCGTTTATGATAACGTAATTCTGTGTTGACTCGAATTCTGAAAAAGTCCTCATTAATTTATGTATAATCTCATTTGATATTTACATTAATTACAGAAGTAACGGTATCAGCTCGGTTCTTTAAATGAAACTACAACTTTTTTTTCCTCCTGGTATCGTAGTTTTTAAAGGGATGAATTTAATTTCGTTTTATTTCCAAAACTCGATTACTAGTTTAGAAATGTTCAAATGTTTGTAAATATATCGGACCAAACTACGTGGTCATCAGTCCGTAGCTTACAAACTACTTAAACCTAGATAAACTAACCTAAGGACAAACACACACACCCATGCCCCAGGGAGGACTCGAACCTCCACGGCGAGCAACCGCGCGCTCCGCAGCGAGACGCTATAGACCGCTCGGCTACTCCACCGCGGCACTAGTTTAGAAGAAATGACAATATTTACAACTTTATCTGTTTTGAACTCGAAACTATCTACTGTCTTACATGGATATTCGTGCTGTTATATGAAAATGTCGCGTTGTAGCTTTTCCTCGTATGTTTAATTTCAAAATGCACACATTGCAAAATAGCATCAACAGCAATAATTAGGTAACCAAAAAAGTATTTGTTTATAAAAACTTCTTGTTAAAATTCATTAATTTTAATCAAGTGTTCCGCATGCCCATCGTGTATTACAACACATCTCTTCGTTCGCTTTTACAAGTTTTTCTGGACTGACTGCAGTGATTCCTTAAGCCGTCGGCACACGAAACGTGTATCTCAACGATTGTGGCCAACTTAGCGAGTTTCTGACGTCACAACGTGCGAACCGTGGCCTACGAGAAAGACAGGCCCCAGCGCAGTCCTCATGCGACGTAAGCAAGGTAGTTCCGAGCCGGCGCGATCGCTAGCTCAGTGGCTGCCCGCTATGACGCAGTGGGCAGTGCCCCAGCGGCCGGCCAATCGGCTAGCGACCGCGCCGGCTCGGAACTACCTTGCTTATGTGGCATGACGTCTGCGCTAGGGCCTGCCTTTCTCAAATCAAATGTTTGTAGAACTTATGGGACTTAACTACGGGGTCATCAGTCCCTAAGCTTACAAACTATTTATGAACTACCTAAGACTAAGGACGGCACAAATATCCATGCCCGAGGGGGATTCGAACCCCCGACCGCAGTGGCCGTGCAGACCGTGACTGGAGCGCCTCAATCCCCTCGGCCACCGCGGCCGGCTGTCTTTCTCTTAGGCCTCGGTGCGAATAGCACGTTGGCGAAGTTTTCCCAACGTGTCGGGCAGTATCAAGCATACCAGATATTCCCAGCGTGCGTCTGAACGATCACCAATAAGGTGGAAAACGCCACCGACGTCACACCACGTGGCTTTCCGGGGAGGAGGACAGCTCTTTTCCGTAGAGAGATGAAGACGCCATATTGGCCGTCGTATTTCATGGGTTTTATGTATATGACTTAGGTCTTATGAATGTATGACATCTCAAAGCAAGTAAAAGTAACTGAGTAAATTGAGAGTCTCTCGAAAACTAGTCATTAGAGGTACTATTGTTGGAATAAATGACTGGAAACGTCTGATATGTAGTTAAAAAAATTTCCGTACTACAGTAATCTGCCGTTTCAAGGCAAGGCGGACCGAAGATCTATCAACAAGAACTGTTCTTTGCATCATTTATAGTAATTACATATCAGCAACTGACATATCCACCAGCAGTGTGTACAACACGTCTAATAATTTCGTCAATGACAGCTCTGGATATTAGTAGATGTAGCATAGGCAGCAAAGCCGTAGACTGTGAAATAAAATATGTCCTTTGGCGCTGGTTGAAGGCTTCTCAGAAGTAAACATTTTTTCTTCTTATTTTCGGATTTACTGATAGACTTAAGGACTTTCCTGTAAATTTTATAGAAGTATACTGAATAATATTCGATGCTATATAAACATAAAGTGCGCATCCTCTGAGGAGTTAGTTTGTTGGATTCGTTTTATGAAAACGACAGTTTGCACCTTACTTACAGTAAAATACGCGCTTTATTGTTTCATATATTGCATTTTACACGTTCTTAACATTCTTTTACTGAATAGCAACACTGACCGTGGAAGAATGACCTTCAAGTTTTACTCAAATCAAATGTTCAAATGTTTGTACAGCTTATGGGACTTAACTACGGGGTCATCAGTCCCTAAACTTACAAACTACTTATGAACTACTTACGAAGTAGGACGGCACAAATATCGCCGGCCGCGGTGGCCGAGGTGACTGAGGCGCTCCAGTCACGGTCAGCGCGGTCACTACGGTCGGGGGTTTGAATCCCCCCTCGGGCATGGATATTTGTGCCGTCCTAGTTCGTAAGTAGTTCATAAGTAGTTTGTAAGTTTAGGGACTGATGACCCCGTAGTTAAGTCCCATAAGCTTAACAAACATTTGAACATTTTGGCACAAATATCCATGTTCGAGGGGGGATTCGAACCCCCGACCGTAGTGGCCGTGCAGACCGTGACTGAAGCACCTCAATCCCCTCGGCCACCGCGGCCGGCCAAGTTTTACTAAAAAGCAAGACTGTTGCAATAACATTTGCCTCATAGTGAAGGCCTTTTCTAATTTTACATCGAACAGTGTGTCATGAAACTTTTATAATTCGCTGGACGTATTGACATAGCATGCAACTTTTATAGGAGTCTTATGTTCACAAATATTTTGTTGTTATTTATGGCCGGCCGCAGTGGCCGAGCGATCTGCAGCGCGCCTTTCACAGTCTGCACGGCCGCTACGGTCGGGGGTTCGGATCCCCCCTCGGGCATGGATATTTGTGCCGTCCTAGTTCGTAAGTAGTTCATAAGTAGTTTGTAAGTTTAGGGACTGATGACCCCGTAGTTAAGTCCCATAAGCTTAACAAACATTTGAACATTTTGGCACAAATATCCATGTTCGAGGGGGGATTCGAACCCCCGACCGTAGTGGCCGTGCAGACCGTGACTGAAGCACCTCAATCCCCTCGGCCACCGCGGCCGGCCAAGTTTTACTAAAAAGCAAGACTGTTGCAATAACATTTGCCTCATAGTGAAGGCCTTTTCTAATTTTACATCGAACAGTGTGTCATGAAACTTTTATAATTCGCTGGACGTATTGACATAGCATGCAACTTTTATAGGAGTCTTATGTTCACAAATATTTTGTTGTTATTTATGGCCGGCCGCAGTGGCCGAGCGATCTGCATCGCGCCTTTCACAGTCTGCACGGCCGCTACGGTCGGGGGTTCGGATCCCCCCTCGGGCATGGATATTTGTGCCGTCCTAGTTCGTAAGTAGTTCATAAGTAGTTTGTAAGTTTAGGGACTGATGACCCCGTAGTTAAGTCCCATAAGCTTAACAAACATTTGAACATTTTGGCACAAATATCCATGTTCGAGGGGGGATTCGAACCCCCGACCGTAGTGGCCGTGCAGACCGTGACTGAAGCACCTCAATCCCCTCGGCCACCGCGGCCGGCCAAGTTTTACTAAAAAGCAAGACTGTTGCAATAACATTTGCCTCATAGTGAAGGCCTTTTCTAATTTTACATCGAACAGTGTGTCATGAAACTTTTATAATTCGCTGGACGTATTGACATAGCATGCAACTTTTATAGGAGTCTTATGTTCACAAATATTTTGTTGTTATTTATGGCCGGCCGCAGTGGCCGAGCGAACTGCAGCGCGCCTTTCACAGTCTGCACGGCCGCTACGGTCGGGGGTTCGGATCCCCCCTCGGGCATGGATGTTTGTGTCATTTTTAGTATAAGGTAGTTCAAAAGCAGTTTGTAAATTTAGGGACTGATGACCCGGATTACGGTCGGGGGTTCGAATCCCCCCTCGGGCATGGATATTTTTGCCGTCCTTAGTATTGTTGTTGTTATGGTCTTCAGTCCAGAGACTGGTTTGATGCAGCTCTCCACCCTACTCTATCCTGAGCAAGCCTTTTCATCTCCTCATAAGAACGGCAACCCACATCAATTTGAATCTGCTTACTATACGCGTCTCTTGGTCTCCCTCTGCGATTCTTACCCCACACACTTCCCTCCAATGCTAAATTTACGATTCCCCTATGTCTAAGAATGTGTCCTACCAAGCGATCCCTTCTTTTAGTCAGGGTATGCCAAAAATTCCTTTTTTCACCAATTCTGTTCAGTACCTCTTCATTAGTTATGTGATCTACCCACCTAATCTTCAGCATTCTTCTGTAGCACCACATTTCAAAAGCCTCTATGCTCTTCCTGTCCGCACTGCTTATCGTCCATGTTTCACTCCCGTACAAGGCAACACTCCACACGAACGCCTTCAGAAAAGACTTCTTTACACTTAAATTAATATTTGATGTTAGCAAATTTCTCTTTTTCAAAAATGCTTTTCTTCCCATTGCCATTCTGCATTTTATATTCTCTGTACTGCGACCATCGCATGTTATTTTACTACCCAAGTAACAAAACTCATCTACCACCTTCATTGTTTCGTTACCTAATCTAATTCCTTCAGCATCACCTGATTTTCTAAGACCGCATTCCATTATTTTTGTTTTGCTCTTGTTAATGTTCGTTTTATACGCTCACTTCAACACCCTGTCCATTCCATTTAACTGCTCTTCCAGGTCCTGTGCTGTCTCTGATAGAATTACAATGTCATCAGCAAAACGCAATGTTTTTATTTCTTCCCCCTGAACTTTAATCCCTATTTCAAATTTTTCCTTGCTTTCCTTCACTGCCTGCTCGATGTATAAATTGAATAACATCGGAGAAAGGCTACAACCCTGTCTTACTCCCTTCCCAACTGATGCTTCCTTTTCATGCCCTTCTAGTCTAATAACTGCAGTCTGGCTTTTGTACAAGTTGTAAATAACTCTCCTTTCCCTATATTTTACTCCTGCTGACTTCAGAATATGAAAGAGTGTATTCCAGTCAACATTGTCAAATGCTTTCTCCAAATCTACAAAAGCTAAAAATGTAGGTTTGCCTTTCCTTAATCTATCTTCTAAGATAAGGCGTAAAGTGAGTATTGCCTCCCTGGTTCCTACGTTCCTCCAGAACCCAAACTGATCTTCCCCGAGGTCAGTTTCTACCAGCTTTTCCATTCTCCTGTAGATAATTCGTGTTAAAATTTTGCAACCATGGCTTATCAAACTAATGGTTGTGTAATTTTCACACCTGTCTGCGCCTGATTTCTTTGGAATGGGGATTATTAAATTTTTCTTAAAGTCTGAGGGTATTTCGCCTGTCTCATACATCCTACACACCAGTTCAAATAGTCTTGTCATGGCTGGCTCTCCCAGAGACTTCAGTAGCTCTGAGGGTATGTCATCTACTCCTGGGGCCTTGTTCCGACCTAGGTCTTTCAGGGCTCTGTTAAATTCATCTCTCAGTATAGTATCTCCTATTTCATCTTGTTCTACTTCCTCTTCCCTTCCCACAACATCGTCTCTAAGTTCATTTCCTTTGTAGAGCTGCTCTATGTACTCTTTCCACCTTTCAGCTTTCCCTTCTTTGCTGAGAACTGGTTTCCCAACTGAGTTCTTGATATTCATAGAGTTGCTTTTCTTGTCCCCAAATGTCTCTTTTATTTTCCTGTAGGCGGTATCTACTTTTCCCCTTCTTATACATTCTTCTACAGATTTGCATTTGGCTTCTAGCCACTCCTGTTTAGCCATTTTGCACTTCCTGTCAATCTCATTTTTTAGTCGTCTGTACTCCATTTTGCCTGTTTCATTTACTGCATTTTTATATTTTCTTCTTTCATCAGTTAAATTCAGTATTTCCTGTGATGTCCAAGGATTTTTTGTAGGTCTTGCCTTTCTACCTATTTTGTCCTCTGCTGCCATCACAATTTCATCTCTCAATGCTACCCATTCCCCTTCTACTGTTTTATTTCCCCCTGTTTCTGTCAATTGTTGCCTAAATCTCCCTCTGAAATTCTCCAGAACTTCACTTTCCTTCAATTTATCTAAGTTCCATCTCCTTATTTTCCTACCTTTCTGTAGTTTTCTCAGGTTCAGCCTACAGTTCATGACTAACAAGTTATGGTCAGTGTCTATATCTGCCCCTGGGTATGTTTTACAGTTTATAACCTGGTTCCGGAATCTATGTTTTACCATTATAAAATCTATCTGATACCTTCCGGTGTCTCCTGGTCTCTTCGACGTATACAACCTTCTTTTGTGATTCTTGAACCAGGTGTTCGTTACGATTAAATCATGTTCCGTGCAAAATTCTACCAGGCGACTTCCTCTTTCATTCCTCCTGCCCAGTCCATATTCACCTACTATTTTTCCTTCTCTTCCTTTTCCTACTACCGAATTCCAGTCTCCCATCACAATTAAGTTTTCCTCTCCCTTAACTGTCTGAATAATTTCCTTTAGCTCCTCATATATTTCTTCGATCTCCTTATCATCGGCAGAGCTAGTTGGCATATAAACCTGTTCTACTGTTGTCGGTGTTGGCTTCGTATCTACCTTGACAATGATAATGCGATCACTGTGCTGGTCATAGTAGTTTACCCGCATTCCTATTTTCTTATTCATTATCAGTCCTACTCCTGTGATACCCCCAACTGATTTTGTATTTATAATCCTGTACTCACCTGACCAGAAATCCTGTTCATCCTGCCACCGAACTTCACTAATCCCCACTATATCCAACTTCAACCTATCCATTTCCCTTTTTAAATTTTCTAATTTTCCTACCCGATTAAGGGATCTAACATTCCACGCTCCGATCCGTAGAATGCCAGTATTGTCTTTCCTGATGACAACATCCTCCTGAGTAGTCCCCGCCCGGAGATCCGAATGGGGGACTATTTTACCTCCGGAATATTTTACCCAAGAGGATGCCATCATCATATTTCCATACAGTAGAGCTGCATGTCCTCGGGAAAAGTAACGGCTGTAGTTTCCCCTTGCTTTCAGCCGCTCGCAGTAGCTGTGTGGCAAAGCCACATTAGCTTATGTTACAAGGCCAGCTCAGTCAATCATCCAGACTGTTGCCCCTATAACTACTGAAAAGGCTGCTGCCCCTCTTCAGGAACCACACGTTTGTCTGGCCTCTCCACAGATACCCCTCCGCTGTGGTTGCACCTACGGTACGGCTATCTGCATCGCTGAGGCACACAAGCCACCCCACCTCGGCAATGTCTGTGGTTCATGGGGGTGGCCTTAGTATTAGCTAGTTCGTAAGTAGTTTGTAAGTTTAGGGGCTGATGACCCCGTAGTTAAGTCCCATAAGCTCTACAAACATTTGAGCATTTTTGGAGTTGCGGCGTGGTATCTGGAATGACCACGCAGTCTGCGCGGCCGCTCCCGTCGTAGGTTCGAGTCGTCCTGCGCGCGAGCGCGCGCGTGTGTGGGGTGTACTTGCGCGCGCGCGCGCGCGCGCGCGCGCGCGAGTGTGTGTGTGGGGGGGGGGGGGGGGGAGAGGGTCGTGCGTGCGTGCGTGCGCGCGCGCGCGTGTGTGTGTGTGTGTGTGTGTGTGTGTGTGTGTGTTCAAAAAAAAAAAAAAATGTTTGTAAATGTATCGGACCAAACTGCGTGGTCATCAGTCCGTAGCTTACAAACTACTTAAAACTAGGTAAACTAACCTAAGGACAACACACACACCCATGCCCCAGGGTGGACTCGAACCTCCACGGCGAGCAACCGCGCGCTCCGCAGCGAGACGCTTTAGACCGCTCGGCTACTCCACCGCGGCGTGTGTGTGTGTGTGGGGGGGGGGGGGAGGTGTTCTTAGTGTACATTAAGTTAGTTTAAGTAGTTTGTAAGACTGGCGACCGAAAACCTTAACAGTTTGGTCCGCTAGGTTTACAAACATTTTATCTTTGTTTTATTCTCGTTCTGACGCGTTAGTCGGCGTCTTTACTAATGTTTTGGTGTGGTTAATTTACGGAGTGGCTGTATGCCTTTCCTGCCACCTCCCCACTACCCCCTGGGAGGAAATATATTGTGTCTCCAACTGTCTGCGTATAGTGTTGCACACGTGATAGTGGGCGTTTTACAAATGTTGGCGAATCATCTGAGGTCTTGGGTACCAGCTCGGTACTCAACAAGATGTGGGAAACCGCCTAAAAACCTTATTCAGAGTCATGAAGTCTCTGTTGAGGTATGTGCTCATTTATGAGTTTCAATTATTAAACAGTGCTATTAAGACGCTTTAGAAATATATATGTGCCACAGATGGTGATGCGGCTGTTCATTTATTCAGCAGGACCATGATGATATACGTTTAGTGTTAAACTTTACCCCGAGCCTGGATTCTGATGATGATTGTTTCGAAACGCGTTAATAAATGAACAGCCGCATCAGCACCTGTGGCCGTTATACTTCTACGCGTCCCTAATAGCGCTGTTTAATAAATGAAAGCCCATTCAGGCTGTCCGCACACCGCCCTCGTCGTTAATCCACCGGCGGACTGAACAGGGGCCGGCGCTAACCGTTCGGGAATGGGCGCTTCAAATGTTTGTAAGGCTTATGGGACTTAACTGCGGGGTCACTTACAAACTACTTATGAACTAGCTTATACTAAAGACGGCACAACCATACATTCCCGAGGCGAGATTCGAACCCACGACGGGAAACGGCCTCGCGCATCGCAGCATAGCGCCTCAATGCGCTCGGCCGCTCCGCCGCGGCTGGACGCTTTAACACGCTCGGCTTCTCTAGCGGGTCGAAATTCGAGGAGTGAAACGTTTTGTATTTGTGACTTGTATAACTGCGGTACTAGCAACAAAAAGACTATAGTTCCAATGGAAAAAGCGCTGTTGGTACCGATTTCTCTGCAATTAATTCAGCTATGAAAAGATTTAGTTAATACCTGCTGGAATCCAATATGGGTGAAAACGTACTTATGAGCTAGGTTTATGGATAAAAGTACTTATGAGATACTTTACACCGTTCCGGGAATGTTTGAAATCATCTTATCTGGCCCACTCTGAGGCACGCTGAACTCTACCTTTACGTCTAAGAACGCTTCGTCATTAAGAGATCGAATACGAACGGGCGGCGGTGTAATTCCTCGTAGAGCCGTCCGGAGTTAGATTTCCCGTAGTTTCCCTAAATTCCTTAAAGCAAAGGCCGAATTAGTCTTGTAATTACAACGCGACCAATACACTTTCAAACAAAACTTTTATCCATTATGGATGGCCGCGCGGGAATAGCCCAGCGGTCTGGTGCGCCACGTTGCGGATCGCGAGGCCTTCCGCGTCGGAGGTTCGAATCCTCCCACGGGCATGGATGTTTGTGTTGTCTTTAACATAAGTTAGTTCGTAAGTAGTTTGTAAGTTTAGGGACTGATGACCCCGCAGTTAAGTCCCATAAGCTTTACAAACATTTGAACATTATGAATGAGGCACACTGCGACTGTGGTGGATAAATGTTTCTTGGATAAACAGTAACCAGTCGCTTTTTATGTAGGATGTTTTTATTGATCTGTTTGCATAACTTGTTTCGATATGCGTGGCATATGATCGAAAAATGTTCTAATGTTTGTAAATCTATGGGACTTAACTATGCCGCGGTGGAGTAGCCGAGCGGTCTAAAGCGTCTCGCTGCGGAGCGCGCGGTTGCTCGCCATGGAGGTTCGAGTCCTCCCTGGGGCATGGGTGTGTGTGTTTGTCCTTAGGTTAGTTTACCTCTGTTTAAGTAGTTTGTAAGCTACGGACTGATGACCACGCAGTTTGGTCCGATTGATTTGCAAACATTTGAACATTTGATTTGATTTGGACTTAATTACTGTGGTTGTCAGTCCCTAGGTTTACAAACTTTTTAAACTAACCTAAGAACAACACACACCCATGCACGAGGGAGGACTCTGAACTCATACGGGAAGCAAGTGCGCGCTCCGCGGCAAGGCGACTTAGAGCGCTCGGCCATTCCACTGCGATGGCATACCATTATCAGACAGTCAAATATTTTTATATTACAACAGGTGTGCATAAATCTCACCCCACACCAAACGTAATATAAAAACCATTTTACTATCTGATGAAGATATGTCAGGAATATCGAAACCGGTAATGGAAAAAGATTAATAAAAACATCATACATAAAAGGCGAGTGGTTGCTGTTTATTCACGATACTTTCATTCTTTTCGATGCTTCCCCTCTCCGATTCTGTGTTCTGCCTTTATTAATATACCGAGCGAGGTGGCGCAGTGGTAACGCACTGGACTCGCATTCGGGAGGATGGTGGTTCAAATCCACCTTCGCCCATCCATATTTAGGTTTCCGCGATTTACCTTAATCACTCCAGGCAAATGCCGGGATGGTTCCTTCCAAAGGGCACGGCCGATTTCCTCCCCCATCCTTACCCAAAACTCCGAGTGTTCGTTCCGTCTCAAATGGCCAAGCTGTCGACGGGACGTTAAACCCTAAGCTTCCTTCCTTCTATTAATAATACCTTCGAATACGTTTCACCGTAATAACGCATTTTGGCCCACTTTAGGTTACGGTAGTAACACTAAAAGTGGGCCTTTGAGATCGTTTTTTGGCAGCTCGAAATTTAAATGAAAATAACGGCTTAACCATTCATCTGACACGAAAACTGAATAACCGAATTTGTAGAGGAGACAATTCTCTACAACTTTGCTCTGTTATGTTTTTTTCATATCTCGTATCGTTTCAGAGATATTTGCAAAAATAACGGCGATTTTGGGATGTATGTCTGTCTGTCTGTCCGTAACGTGTTCCCACTTTCTAAGACGAACCGCTCAACCGATCAGCACCAAATTTTACAGATATAATTGTACGCCGCCAGAGACCAGAACCTCCCTTTTTCAAATTTTTCGGACAAAAAAAAAGGCAGTAGTACAAAAAAAAACAAAAAAAAAAAACAAAAACAAAAAAAAAGCCGTTTGTAATATAATTGTAATTTCAAATGAACCGTTCATCTGACACGAAAATTGAATAACCTAATTGGTAGAGGGGAAAATTCTCTACAACTTCGCTCTATTATGTTTTTTTCATATCTTGCATCGTTGCAGATATATTTGCAAAAATAACGGAGATTTTCCATTGATTTTACGAAAACCAGCCGTTCGCAGATGTCACGCGACATTCCACGCCCAGAGCTCTCTCTGGCATACGCCATCTTGCGTTGTGTATTTGATGATTTTCTTATTATAACTTACACGTTGTTATTTCAAAGCAACGGCGCACTGAAGAATTAACAAAAACACGGTGTTCTTCGTACGAAAAATGATAATCGTGTCTAAAAATGCCACATTAGCATCAGTTAACAACTGTCATCAATAGTACGAAAATTGTTCGCCGTAGTTTAGTAGGCAGCGAGCGTGTTGGAGTGTGATGCACACGGTCCGTGGGTCGGGACCCGCCCCTAGCAAAAATTTTTTCTCCTTTTTTCCTAAAAGGGTTACGTGTTGGCTGCATAGATATTATCACAGTAGTAGAGTCGTAATCAAATAACTGTAATTTTTTATTATTTACATTTTTATTTTTGTCGGAAATGTTTGCAAAAAAATTATAAAACTACAAATTTCAAATATTTCAAATGTTTGTATAGGTTATGGGACTTAACTACAGGGTCATCAGTCCCTAAACTTACAAACTACTTATCAATTAGCTTATCCTAAGGACGGCACAAATATCCAAGCCCGAGGGGGGATTCGAACCCCCGACCGTAGTGGCTGTGCAGACCGTGACTGGAGCGCCTCAGGCCTCTCGGCCACCGCGGCCGGCAACTACAAATTTAAAATGGGCCGTAAAACACGTCAGTGCGATATTTTTCATTGAGAAAGTCATTTGAGGTACGTCTTCTACTACGTCTTCAATCTGTTCGGGTTGTCGCAATTGCAAAAACCTCTTTAAAAGAAATTGATATAATCGTTTCATTACGTTTTGCTACGATTCCCTATTGAGACACGAGTGAGATTTTTCCAAAAGTAGAGTAGCTCTTCCGACACGAGGAGATTGTACTTGGCAGCAGCGGGACCCCGACGTGGCGACGCAGCTGCATTTCCTGAGGAACAACGGAGTCTGCGCATCGATTGGTGGCGCGGAACGTCTGCGCTTCCTCCGTGGGCCGGCAGAAATACGTGGAGGTTTCATCTGCGCTGCCAGCGAATCTGCTGAACGGCCGGCGACAGCTGGCCTCCCCTCCCTCCTGATGAGATCCGCCCCTCGCAGCGCACCCTCCCAGACGCACCCCTCCGTCTATGCGCTGTGCTCCCCGCCTAGCGTCCACTCCTCCCAGGAGTGCATACAATATCAAACATCCAGCCGTGTACTCCCGCTATACGAGGCGCGTCTAGAAACTAAGTTCCGTTTGGTAATAAAATGAAATTGTACACGCCTTACCTACGGACCACATAACTGAAAGCAAAAGAGTTGAATAAAGTATGTTTTTTTATTTAAGGTTGAAAACAAACAAACTGTTTTTGTTCTACTAAATTTTGTTTATTTACTAACTAGTTTTCGGCTTATTAGGCCATCGTCAGGTAAACTGTTGACATGCGTCGACAAAGACGCTATTGTTTGGTTCTCAAAGATGGTAAAACAAAGATACAACACACAGATTACTTGGTCTTTGGATATGACATTTGTTGGAATTACAAACAATATCTGTTGCCATGCAGAATTATGTTCACGTAATCAGTGGACTCCTTAACATTTTTACATTGTAATTTGCGAGTGAACAAGGTGAAACACATTACATTTCAAATATTAATGAATGAAAAACTATGTTAACATTATTGACATATGCTACAGTTGAAATGTACACAGATACAGAAAAAATATTGATTGTACAAAAATCTACAACGGTTAAACTACTTTTCTACATAGCTTTCGAAATTTTGTAGGCAATTGTCATAGCATGGCACAAGGTTTTGTGTGCCTTTTTCATAGAATGTTGCCGCCTGTGTATTCAACCATGTGGTAACATGTTCTTTCAGCTCGTCATCATCGTTGAAGTGTTGCCAACCAAGCACAGATTTTAGGTGTAAGAAGAGGATTATTGTCTAAAGATTTTTATTTTCACGATAATGCCTGACCTGACACACCGAATGTGACCTAACAATTCTTCCGGAAATTTCAATGGGACCTGTTTGATCACCTTCCTTACAGCTCGGTCCTCTCTTCTAGCGACTTTCATCTCTTCTTACACCTTTGTGGTCAACACTTCAACCACATGATTGAATAACAGGCGGCAACCTTCTGTGAAGGATGCATGCAAAAACTTGTGGCACGCTATGACAAGTGCCTTCAAAATTTCGGCAGTTATGTGGAAAAGTAGTTTAAGAGTTGTAGAATTTTGTGCAATAAAAATTTCTTCTGTGTCTGTGTACAATTTCATTTTATTACCAAACGGAACTTAGTTTCTAGACGCGCCTCGTATTATGTCCATTATTAAAAACAGCAACCAGCCGGAAATATTGTATAGAAATGTTTATTTATTTAAGCCACGAATGTTTCGGATTTTCCTACAAATCCACCTACAGATGGTTGAGGCCCTGGCTGCAAAGCATGTGAACCACGTGAAGAGGGATTTCTAAGAAAATCCGAAACCAGTCATGGTTTAAATAAATTAACATTTATATGCCATGTTTGAGGTTCGTTGCTGTTTTTAATTATAAACTTCATGATACCACAGCCACAGTTCTCACAATGCCAAGTTTTTGACAACAGAGCGTCTATTTATACAGTTCTTGCACTAACATGGGATTCCAATTCTTCCATGTCAGCTTCCATATACAGGGTGTCCCGCTTAAACTTTTAACCCCAAATAGCTCTAAAAAAAATTACAAACAGATATTGAAATACGACTTTCGTGAGTGTGTACGTACGCCATGAGTTTCTGAAAGCAATTACTATTAGACATTCCAAAAGGTAAGCAAATAATATTTTCAACAGAAACTTAGTTTTCTTTAAATGAACAATCCATATTATTTTTTACGCAATCAGTAGCATGAGAAATTAGAGAAAGTGCGGCATTGGTTGCATACCAATATGTCAATTACTTCCCGAG
Organism: Locusta migratoria; assembly: GCA_026315105.1. Classification (NCBI taxonomy): domain Eukaryota; kingdom Metazoa; phylum Arthropoda; class Insecta; order Orthoptera; family Acrididae; genus Locusta; species Locusta migratoria. The sequence goes on along the minus strand of CM048755.1, from coordinate 442,611,513 downwards.
ATATTGCGAAACTTGAAATAAACGCAACACACACGTTCCGAAACTCAGGCATGAACCTCATGCTGCACGTAACCACGCGCTATCTGCGCACTTCATTTATGTCAAGCGTCAAATTCCCATTTTCTCAGAATGTAAATGGCGTATTGGCATGCTACCAACACCAATCTTTTTATGATTTTTAACGCTATTGGTTTCATAAAACTAATCTGGGATGTTCATTTAAAAATAGATAAGTTTGTCTTGAAAATAATACAGTGGAAGTTGGTTATAACGACATTCATAGTACCTTGAAAATGATGTCGTTATAAACGAGTGTCGTTGTAACCGAGATTTGTATTTTCCGTTTATTTTGATAGCAAGGAAAAGAACAAATTTAGTCTTGTTTTATTATACATACAGTGTTCACGCTTAAGCTTACACGAATACAATATACACTACAGTATGTCGAGTACTCATCAAACTTCTTTACTTAGGAGTTAAGTAATTTGTGATTTTATTCTGCTATGTAATTGCCCAATACATAGTTTCTAAATTACGTTCTATGTGATTTTTTCATTTATGATTTACTGCTCTCTTCCCTAACTTCATAAAATATGTTCAAAATTCTAATGGCTTCTAGAGCGTTACTCACAGTGGGGATAGTCACTTTAATTCCTCTTCTTCTTCATTTCCCTTGCTCATTTCCTAGTCACTGTGGACCTCCTTCTTCACTTCCTTTGCAATTTCGTCTTCAGTTTGCGCTGTTGTTGTAACAAGGCCATTATCTATTCTTACATATATTTCATAGTGGCACTGATTATCTCAGTTGATTTGTGACAACAATGTACACAGCGGTATATCATGGGTGTCATCGAACGGGTTCTCAGTTTTGGCGGAATTTATTCTTTCATTTCTGATTCCCGCATGACGGAAGCAGTTATTGATGGTCTCGGCTCCAAGCTTTGGTAAAGCATCTCATTGCATCCATCAGTGTAATAGAAAAAGCCAGCTTTTTGTCAGTGCATTTTATCATGTTCAGTAATAGAAGCTTACGAGCCGCGGTGGAGTGGCCGAGCGTCCTAACGAGACTTATTGTTAGCTCCGGAACGCGCCGCTGCTCGCCGACGGAGGTTCCATTCTCTCTCAGGCATGGCTGTATTTGTTGTCCTTAGCATAAGTTAGATTAAGTAGTTTGTAATCCCACAGACTGATGACCGATTCACAAACGTTTGAACATTTTTTTCTTTTAGCTTACGGTTATTCGCATTTCAGACTCCTATTACTCCATTGTCTATGGGCTGCAATAAGCTTGTCTCCAGACCAGAGAGTGCAGGATGCGCTGAACAATAATTGTCATCAGGAAGCAGTATCTTTCTATGCTGGCTTCTAAGCTCCCGTTCAAACGTCTTATTTCATCTTCAAAGAGTTCGGAGGTCATCCAGGACTTTTTATTAACTCTATAGTGGACTGGAAGATTCTTTACACTCTTAAAAAACCTAAGACTTTTTTGTTTACATATCACAAACATTTTTTTCTTCTCAATTTCATCCGCTTTAGCACAAATCCATACTATTATTCGCTCTTTAGATAATTTTCCACTAACATATTTTCGCCCTTCAATTGCAGAGTATTGTAAGGTGTTAATATAAAGAAAATGCTAGTTTCATCTGCATCAAAGACGTCATAGTCTGCATGTCCTTCGCGAATCTTAAGCCACACGGTAATGAGCCATTACCGGCCGCGGTGGCCGAGGGGACTGAGGCGCTCCAGTCACGGTCTACACGGCCACTGCGGTCGGGGGTTCGAATCCCCCCTCTGGCATGGATATTTGTGCCGTCCTTAGTCTTAGTTAGTTCATAAGTAGTTTGTAAGTTTAGGGACTGATGACCCCGTAGTTACGTCGCATAAGCTATACAAACATTTGAAACATTTGAATGAGCCATTGTGGGATTGTTTCAGTGTTCACACTCTTGACTACACCGCTCAGTTTGCCAAAAGTAATCCCGTGACGTTTTTTTGAATTTGTCAATCCAACCACTGCTGCACGCAAATTCCTCATCTCTTAATTTCTTGGCAAATTCCTATGCTTTCACCTTAAGTAGAAGTCTATTAATGGGAACATTGATGCTTCTCTATTGTTTAACGACTTTAAGCAGCGCTTCGTCCACGTAACTCTGTTCAGCATTTCGTAACCACTTACTTTTAGATCCTGTTTGTTCAAACAGAGTAATAATTTTAGCGTTGTTTTTCCAAATCGTTTGGACTGTAATTTACAAGGCCAAATTGACGACACACGTCTTACTTTTTAGCTCCATTCTCGATTGCAATAATCACTTTCAACTCTTCGGTTATTGGTTATGCTGGTTTAAAACGTGTGCACTGCGTCAAAATTTGTTATGACAACTGATTTCACGTGTACTGTTGGCGCGTTCATTGATTGTCACTGCTAATGTAGAATGAATGCGCTAAGCTAACATTGAGGTGAGGAGCCTGTAATACATCCATTGTTGTCGGAAGGGGGAGAGAAGAATATGACAGGTTGCCATACTGCAATAAACATATGCATTTTTCGCACTAAGCGAGGATGAGAAGTATGTCCCTTATGAGGAATATGGCCATACGACAGAAAACATGACGTTATAGCCGATTTGTCGTTAAAACCGATGGCGTAATAAGAAAGTTCAACTGTATTTGTTTACATTTTATATTGTCTCATAGTATTTACGTTCATAAGCACCTGCCGTGCGTTCATACTGATGAAAATCTTTTTTCACTATCCATCTTTCTTCCAGTGATATTTGGCGAGAAAATTTAAGTGGAAGACCCGGTAGACAGATTTCATCATGACCAAAGCAAATACCTTTTTGTCTAGAAGCAGATTAAAAAAGCAAGTGCTGTTCAGCTGCCAGAGTGAAAAACCCTTTTCTTCTAACTTTGTTTGTTATGAGTACATGAACAATAGAAAATCCTCGAAGAACGGGATTTAATCGTTTAGTTTTAATCGTGTTTGACAATTGGCACAACTATCAGCAGGCTTAGCTGAATGTTCGTAGGTCCGTTTTCTTTAATCCGATAACTCTCCCATTCATAGGTAATATTACGAAATTGACTAGCAGTGAATTATTGATAAACACCACCACGTATCCGATTGCATATCTCAACACAGATAATGTTGTTCTCCATTCATCTCAGATTAGATAATACGTCAACGAGAACAAGCATATTTTCTCACTTCAAAAATTACCACAAAAGTGTGTAACTGTTTTTAAAGATTATAGGCAAATAATGATATCTTTATTTTTTATCTTAATGGGACTAAAGTTAGAATGTAATTTATTGTGCCGGCCGCGGTGGCTGAGGGGGCTGCAGCGCGCCAGTCACAGTCTGCACGGCCACTACGGTCGGGGGTTCGATTCCCCCCTCGGGCATGGATATTTGTGCCGCCCTTAGTGTTAGCTAGTTCATAAGTAGTTTGTAAGTTTAGGGACTGATGACCCGTAGTTAAGTCCCATAAGCTATACAAACAATTGAATTGAAAATTATTATCCTTAATGTAATAACCAATGATGGCAAATAAACAATGTGGGAAAATACTGGGGAAAACCGTCAATTCTGTTCCTCTACGGTACTGGGAATTATCAAAGAATTAAATCTGTATACTCTATTTACCATCTAGTTTGATATTATAGGACCCTAAGAAGATAAAATTGCAATAATGTCACTGACGTCAATATTTGACCGATAGTGAATTTCGTTACTAAGGGGGTACAAACATCCTGTTCGTTAGTCAGTTTGTACTTCATCAAATGTTCAAATGTTTGTAAATCTATGGGACTTAACTTTCTTGGTCATCGGTCCCTAGGGTTAAAAACTACTTAAACTAACCTAAGGACCACACCCACACACCCACACCCACACACACACACATACTTACATGCCCCAGGGAGGATTCGAACCTCCGACGGCGAGCAACCGGGCGCTCCGCAGCAAGGCGCCTTAGACCGCTCGGCCACTTCACGGCGGCTGTACTTCATCCATGAGTCATCCACGCACCGTTTCTTCTTCAAGTGGATCGAAAGCGATAACTATCAGCTCTTTCATGATTGCTTAGGAGTGCACTGAATCACACGTTCAGTTATTACAGCTCTAATAGGTTTTTGTTTATTCAACAAAATGCTTCACCAGCAATCAATATTTATTACATTATGTTTTCGTCGCCTGGGAATAGCCACGCGATCAGAGGCGCCATGTCAGAGTTCGACCTGCCACTCCCGCCGGAGGTTTGAGCCCTTCCGTGGGCCTAGATGTGTGTGTGTTGTCTTTAGCATAAGTTAGTGTAAATAGTTTGTAAGCCTAGGAACCGATGACCGCAGCAGTTTGCTCCTTTAGGTTTACAAAATTTTCTTATGTGCTTGATACATAATTATTCCAAGACAAACCGTGTCTACTACACTTATTTGTAAATAATCTTTGGCAATTCGCGTAAAAAAGCATGTTAAAATTTTGTAAAGATGTGGAACCAAACTGCAGTGGTCATCGGTTCCTAGACTACAAACTAACTTATGCTAAGGACAGCACACACATTCATGCCCAAGGAAGGACTAGAACCTCCGATGGAGAGCAACCGCACACATATTTTATGTATCATACAAAAATAATGTGTGACGTCAAAAAAACACGTCGGAGCTTCTTACAAATAGCACCGTATTTTTAAATTGGTAATACTCTCTGTCTCTTGAAGACTACTTTAATAACATACTGCAATGTACAATTGCCGAAACTACTGCGTTTTAAAGACAATAAAGAAAACTGACGCTGACCTTCTGGTACTATAACTTAGTACAGGTACCCAGCCGGCCGCGGTGGCCGAGGGTACTCAGGCGCTCCAGTGACGGTCGGGGGTTCGAATCCCCCTCGGGCATGGATATTTATGCCGTCCTTAGTGTTAGCTAGTTGGTAAGTAGTTTGTAAGTTTAGGGACTGATGACCCCGTAGTTAAGTCCCATAAGCTATACAAACATTTGATTTTGTAGGTACCCGGGATAACAAAACTCGACAGGTTACTCGAGATAACAGTAAGCATACGTAAACAAAACGGAAGTGCACACTGGTCTGTCAGCCAACCACCAAACAACTGCCTACATTCAACCACGATGAAATAAAGAAATGAATCAGGGATCGCTGTTACTGCACATAATATCTCGGTAAAAATTACAGTACTGTAGTAAGTGCAAAATATTGTTAATCATAAAATATTAGTCAACAGCTTTCTGTATACTTACACTGGACTGTAAAACTTCAAGACGGAAGCAATCTTAGTATAATGTGCTACTATTGAGTAACATAGCTGTATGAAACTTGGACCATGCATGGAAACTAGTTCGACATCAAGGTAAAGACGTTACCTAAATTTAAAGCAGAATGATTGGAACAGAAAGGATATCTTTATTAAAAGACAGTAATTACAGTCAAGTTATCGCGATTTTTCCGGTCCCACAGTGCGCAACTGTGGCGATATTTCATAAGCACGTAATTTGATTAGAAGACGCTTGTGAAGTACAGTGTCAAAAACCTTTCGGAAGGTTAGTAATATGGAATCGATTTGAGATCCCTAGGCGATAACATTATTTCATGTTAGTAAAGTGTGTTTCACAAGAACGGTACTTCTTGTTTCCTTGTTGACCATGAGTCCATAGGTTGCTCTCTTCGAGGTAGTTCATAATGTTTGAGGGCAGTATATGTTCTAAAATCCTGCTGCAGACCGAGGTCAGTGATATAGACCCGTATTTTTGCGGATCACTACTATTGCCTTTCTTCAATATTGTAGTGACCTGTGCAACTTTCCAGTCTTCGGGTACGGATCTTTCACCGAGAGAGCGGTTGTATAAGATAGCTATGTATGGACCTAATGCATCAGCATACTCTGAAAGGAACATAATTGGCATACAGTGGGGACCGTGAGACTTTTAACCGATTTAAGTTGGTTTAATACACCGGGAATAATTGCTTCAATATTATTTCTGCGGGTTACTTTTTATACTATGTTGGCAACCAAAGACTACCACACCAAATCGATGTGGCAACGAAAGCGCAAACAGTTGGCAACCAGAGTTCCTACATTTTCTCAAGAGGCCGCGCAGTACCAACTCAGTTTTGCGGGTGAAATCTGATATGCCGAAGTTAAGTAGGCGGATCATGCGACCTCTAGACAGACAGCGCCTCCTCTTCACAAACACGTGTTTTTACAGGCGGCAACATGTTCGTCAAGTGTGTGCTTCGAGTTAGCAGTGCTACGATCCAACTGATAAAATTCTGCGATTTAGGACAAAGTCTCACGCTACGGCGAATAGTGCCTCAAGACTTACACTTAGAAGTAATACTCACAGCTATGGAACTTTGAAGTCTAACCCTCGAAGCTCAAATGTTCAAAAATGTTCAAATGTTTGTTAAGCTTATGGGACGTAACTACGAGGTCATCAGTCCCTAAACTTACAAACTGTTTATGAACTACCTCATACTAAAGACGGCACAAATATCCATGCCCGAGGGGAGATTCGAACCCCCGACGGTAGTGGCCGTGCAGACCGTGACTGAAGCGCCTCAGTCTCCTCGGCCACCGCGGCCGGCGAACCCTCGAAGCCTGGACTTTATCAGTAATCAAATGTTTGTAAACCTATTGGACCAAACCAATACGGTCATTAGTCCCTAGACTTACAAACTAATTACAGCAACTTACAATAAGAACAACACACACACATACGCATGCGCGCGCGCACATCCGGTGGGGGACTCGAACGTCCGGCGGGAGCGACCTCCACTCCATAACATGACACCTTAGACCACGCGGCCACTCCCGTGTGTCTGTCAGTATTCCTTGTACTTCACTGAATTGTAATAAATTGATCACGAGCTACTACAGTTGTGGAATCTTTGTGTTCAAGTGTACATACGCACGCGTACCAAATAATACCCCCATAACAGTTTTTATGTATGGTCCAGTTTTCATGAAGCTATGTCAAGTGGCCATGGCACATCAGGCGAAAGTTATCTTCGACTTTAATTTTTGCACTCTAGTGCACGATTTTCTAGATCTGTACCATTTGTAGCTTTCCTTCGTTAGTGTATAATGCACTCATACACACCTTCAAGTGAAGACAGTTGAATGAATGACGCATGTGAATTTACCCCGTCTTTCTGTTTGTTGTAATCTCAAACTAATGCTGTTACCATCAAAGCTAGTTTTTGTTACCTTTTTAATGACGTCTCCTTTACAACAGCAATATCGACAATTAGTTCTTGTCAAAGATAGTGGACTGTTAAAGTCCACTCTAAAATTTTAAGTCGTGACATGCCAAATACATTAAAGTGGTCTGGAACACGTTAACACAATGGAGAAGGATTATTTAAATCTGAACTTAAGCATTTGAGACACGTCTTCGGAGAGGACAGTTAATGTGGGAGACATTGCAACTGTTATCGATATGATGTTTGTTTTTTCGGACAAGTCAGAAAGAACAGACACCACTGGTTGAGTTTAACAGCCGTAAATTTACGAATTAGTAAAATTCAAAAATCTCTGCTGTTTCAGGGCACTGAATGAAATGCAATGGCGAAATTGAAAATTTTGAGTGTTCATGTGAATGTGGAAGGTTGCTTTTAATATTGACTGACTGCCGCACAATGGCTTACAGTCGCCGCCCGGCGCTTTAGACCTCGTTTACTTTAGTTAAGAAAGCATGCCTTCGTAAGTCGTCTGCATTGGTATCTGCTGGGTGGCCAGAGACAAGCGTACTCGGCAAGATGGCGAGGTGGCCTGTTATTAGTGTAGTACCAACATAATCATGGTCGAAACCTCTATGGAGCTCTAGGAGAGGGTATTATCTTCTTCAGGTAGCGAGTGTTGGTAGACACTATGCGCTGAACGCGCTCTGCATGGCTTGTAGCAAGCCCTTCATCTGGTGTGTGGAGGGGAAGGCTTTTGGCGTGGCCTTAGATTTCACTCTTGCCGCGTCCGCCGAAGTGAGTATATCGTCAAATCATGCTAAGCGGGTGGCATGCTGTTACAACTTCACTTTTCTTTGTGATCAGGCAGTCTTGGTTTATCAGTGATAGTTTTCTTGGGTAATTCTTTCTCCATGTGAGGCGAAGTGTTTCTTCATTTACAGAACTCGAGTAATTCAGTTTAAATTTATAATTTGCATTCTCATACCAGTGATGATTTTGTGTCCAGTTTTTCTCAAGATGGAATACACATGTGTGGCCTTCAGCATTCGTGTAAACTCATATCTGAATTTCCTTGCTGTTTTTTTAACTAATGTTTTCACGATAAGTCTGTATCCACGAGTATGCTAATTTTTTTCTCAGATTTTCTTGTTTGATTCTGTCTTTCCTGTCTTCGTATGACCTATTCCACCAAGTGCTTTCGTAACAGTATTTACTTCGGCCTTCAGTCTTGCTTTTACCAATTCTAGCTTTCTTCTATATGAACTCTTGCATGTGCTTTACTTGCTTATTCTAAATTAATTTCATTTTGTACATTCTATGTAATTCACTGTGGTCGCACACCATGTGGCACTTTATGATAGTATGCCACTGCCTCCCCGCGCATGAGTTCGTTTGGTGCATAGTTGATTTTAATTAGTGCTTGAAGACACCCGCCATCTTGTCAAAACGCCACCGATGCTTCGTTTCGCCACTGCTCTCAAGTGTTACTGCATGAGTAATGTGTCACAAGCATTATGCATGTGACTGTGAGTGAATGAATGAGCTTTCCTCTATCCACTGTGTATTTGCAAATTTCCTCGCATATTCATAAAGGGCAGAAATGATTTCATTACGGGCAGTAAGTTTATGATTTAATTCACTTTTGTACAAGGTGTGTCCTTTATTTTGCGTAATTTGGTGTCCCCACATTTATTTGCTTGTTCATTTTATTGAATAGATGATGATTTAAAGTATCAAACCTCTGCTTTACAATTTCGTGCTTCCCGTTCCCTTTTTTAACATTTATTTTGTGTTTGTTAAAACGTTTGCTGCTCCCTTAAGGAGTGAGCAGTTAGATAAATTTCCGTTGCGCAAGTACCGTGGCCACTCGCAAAGTAAATTAGAGCAGCAGTGAGCGTTTTAACTTGCATTTGCAGATCTCTACTGTACGAGATCTTACACAGAAAATTTAACAAGCGACTTTCAACACTGTGGGGTCTATAAGTTATAACGCGTGCCGCAGAGCCCGTGACCGAAGTCAGTTTTCGTGCCCAGTTTCAAATGACAAGGTATGTTCCTCCGCATTGGAGGCGATGTAGCTCTTCGAGGCGCTGTTTGTATAGTATCCCATGCGAGAGCGGCAATTATAGGTCGAAGTATTCGCACTGTAGCTAAGTGCTGAACAGAGGAGACAAAGCACTTTTACAGGTCTTTATGGAGAACATATAATATATGATATACTTGAGGCAGCTCTTAAATGGGTGGCAGGGGAAGGGAAATTTAGAAGTTTGAGTGGTTTAAAATCCCAGGAGTAGGCATAAAAGAGCCAAAGAAAAAAAGGAAGCAATGGGAACAGAGATTAACAACATGAAATTAGCACACGACCTCTCTGAACAACTTGAAGAAGAAGAATCTTTCTATTAAAGTATAACGAAGAGTTCGTCAGTGATCCGCTGTCGCGGCGGATTAGCCGTGCGTACTGAGGCGCCGTGCTGAGGTTCGCGCGACCGTTCACCGTCGGTGGTTCGAGTCTCCCCTCGGGCATGGGTGTGTGTGTTGTCCTTAGGTTAGTTTACCTTAGTTTAAGTAGTTTGTAAGCTACGGACTAATAACCAAGCAGTCCAAGCAACTGGAAGTCTGAAGCTTGTAAGGACAGCATTACTTAGGAGGTCAGAGTGTGGAAACGAAGGTTTCTCAGAAGGCTATTGGAATAAAAAATAAAACCGGTCAATATTGAAGACGAGAGAACCAAAACACAGATAGAGATCCTTTCGGATACTGTTAGGAAAAAACGAACTGTTCTTTGGACACCTGCTTAGAATAAAGCAGGGGAGACAAACATAAGATGCTGAAGTTAATTGTGAAAAAGGAAACTAAAAAACTCTAGAGTCAAGAGATAAAAAGGTATTTCTACAAAACCAGTTTACCAAATTACAGGGGCTTACTACAGACTAACATTCAAATAAAAGTTTGTGCCTGTCATAGGCTTGCAGGACGGAATTAAACACTATACTCAGTATAGAAATATCATCGGTATAAGAGCGTTGACGGTTTCAACATATGATAAAAATCGTTTGTTTGGATACCATCTCACAACTGTATGAACTACGCACTAAAGTTTCCGCTCCAGTTGTCACAATGTTAAAATGTCCAAACGACCTGTTTCGCGCCTACATTAGCCGATTCTCAAGTTATAAAAAAAAGAAAGCCAAGGAAAACGTAAATTAAAACGAAAACACTAAAACCTTAAATACGATCAATGTCAATATAACGAAGCATGTTCATCCTAGACTGGCTTACCTTGAATTCTAAAACATATCTGCCCTAAGGCAACGTCAAGCGTAAAATATTTGCGGCATATGCGCAATTTCAACAAATAAACATTCCTCACAGTATAACATGTTGCTAGTTGGAGGCTATATCAGAGATAGTCCAAACGCTACCCAGTACCAAAGATAAATCTACCATATTGCTACTATCGAAAATAAACCCGTCTAAAAACACAATTTAAAATGTATCCAAAAAAACTTCTAACAGTAAATCAGCCAACCCCAACCCAAAGGAACCAAATGGGGGGGGGGGGGGGGAGTTTCACTGTAGTGCAATATGATAATAAGATAACTGATACCAGAAGAGAATAAAAGCTGATCCGAGTTAATGTGATCCCTAGACAACCAAATCGAAAATAGTAGGGAGAGATAATAATAAGAGGGCAGAAGGTTTGTGTTGTTGTTCAGAAAGAAGCTTGCGTGTGCAGTGTGCGCGCAGGCCGGAAGTGAAGCGCGGCTGCACAGCGGGAGCCGCTAGGCGCTAGCCCACACAGCGCCGCCTACCATCACACGTGGCGCAACCACACGCACTATTCTGCAGCCTCGCTTTCCTCCTGCCACCTGCCTCCTTACCGTCATCTCAATACGGGCACTTTAATACTGCCAACGGAAGCTGATCCCATCGTCTTTCCTGCATAGCTATCCTGTTGCATGAATCGAAACATCACTTAACAGCTTTAGCTGTTTGAACACACAACATACACGACCGGAAAAATATATTACATCTGGAAAGACGACGTCGATTTTGATCCGATGACGGTGGATGCCACCTGGGGGATAGTTGATGTACTGATAATGGTTTCAGAGTCGTCCTACAACAGTCTAGTGACGTAGCTGCTAGAGCGTCACCGTGGTGTACCCTTTTATAGGGAGTGTTTACAGTCACACAGCTCAGTGTGTTGTCAACGTGTGAAGCAGACAGACGCCATGGCAAGGACAAGCACTTTTGCTTCCTACAGCCAACTCGGCGAGTTTGACAGGGGACAATGTTTGTAAATCTATCGGACCAAACTGCGTGGTCATCGGTCCGTACTACTTAAACCTAGGTCCGTCTGCTTAAACCTAGGTAAACTAACCTAAGGACAACACACACACCCATGCCCCAGGGAAGACTCGAATCTCCACGGCGAGCAAGCGCGCGCTCCGCAGCGAGACGCTTTAGACCGCTCGGCTACTCCACCGTTGCAATATATATATTTTTTGATCATTCTCTATGTATGTAGGGTGGCGATTCTCTGATATTAAATTGTCTGCAAAGGTTGAGTGGGAACTGTTACTTTTTAATGCTCTTAATTGCTCAGTGTATCTGGTCTGTAAGTGAAGTACCCTCCGCCATATACAATACGATATTTTATGTAGACAGGATCTTGCCTCTTGTTCTGAAAACCTGGCACGCAAAATTTCATGAAGATCAGAACGAAATGGAAGATTTTGTCGAAATCCGTAAGTAAAGGACTCCACGCCATCCATGATACTAAATGTTGTGTAGAGAGTGACCCTCATCTTGTTCCGCATGTCACGTATGCAAAATTTGATGAAAATCGGAATAAAACTGGCGGTTTGTATTCATTGCAAACAAACAGAAAAACTCGCAAGGAAATACTTTTCTTTATATATAGGGTGAGTCACTTACTATCGCTACCAAGAATATCTGCGAAAGTATGATAGAAGCTGAAAAATTTTGTAAGTCAAAAGTATCATGGGCCAATGCGGGCAACAATATGACGTTAGTTTTTTGTTGCTAGGTGGGGTCGCTTCAGAGATATAAAGGTCAACTTTTTTTCTTTTTTAGTGTGGAGTTACAGTTTTTACTTATCTTCCGATAGCGGCTATCGATACGAATTCAATTATGTGTAACAGTAAGATCTTTGAATGTCAACGAAGGTTAAAAAAGGTGGCAGCTATAGGCATTGTGAAGCCGCCCACCTGTTCTATCGCGCTCGCAAGAAGGGTCACTGGCGGCATTCTGGGGAGTGAAAATTTCATTCTAATCGCCATTGCTATGTCTGAAAAAAAAAAAGAACTATGATATGCGCCGAGACGTATGGGGACACGCTTTGTCGTGGAGCAGCACAACACCTGCAGTAAGCAATCCACGTCTCTTGTTTGTGAATGGCACGTCGCAGTTTCCACATTGTTCCACAATAACAGTCACAGTTCACTGTTCCACCTCTGGACCGAAAGTCAATGAGCAGAATGCCCTTCCTGTCCCAGAACACCACCTACATCGCTTTCTGCACCGACACAATCTGTCTGAATTTCGTATTGACCGGAGATCCACTGTGCTGCTTGGTTTCCCGGGTAAAATGAGATATCCACGAGTCATCACCCGTGGCGACCCTGTCAGAGAACTTGTCGCCGTCATCATTATACCGCTGCAGAAATGTCAGCGCTGCCGCAAAGCGTTTGCTTTTATTCTCGGGTTTCAGGTTTTTCGGCACACGCCTGGTGCACAAATTGTTGAATAACGGGTGCTTAGTGACAATTTCATGGAACAAGGATCGCGATATCTGCGGAAAGTGATTTTTGTGTTCCGTAATCGTGAAGCGACGGTTCTCTAAAAAAAATGTCTGTAAATCTATCGGACCAAACTGCTTGGTCATCAGTCCGTAGCTTACAAACGACTTAAACCTAGGTAAACTAACCTAAGGACAAACACACAGACCCATGCCCCAGGGAGGACTCGAACCTCCACGGCGATCAACCGCGCGCTCCGCAGCGAGACGCTTTAGACCGCTCGGCTACTCCACCGCGGCGCGACGGTTCTCTAGAATGCGTTGCCACTCCAAATGATCACTGAAGAATGACGGTGGACCACTGCGCTCTTCGCCTTGGACACTTAGACCATCTTCGGAAAAAAGCCTATACCAGTGACGCACCATGTGTTGCTCATGATGTTTTGCCCATAGTCCTGACAGAGTTGACGATGAATTTAGATAGGTGTTACGTTTTGTGCATTAAGGAATTCTATCGCTGACGGGACCTCGCAAGCGGCGGGAGATCGAATAACAGACAACTTTCGGGGCACTGCTGCACGAGGCGGGACCTGGCCACCCGGCGTTAGTCCCGTCACAGATCTGTTACGTATGCGCAATTTTTCCAGCTAAATGCGTCTAGTATAAAGGAAACAACAAAACAACATCGAGAAACTCACTTCCTGGATGCATGCAGTACGTAGTAAAACAACTGACAGCCGCCGCGGATTAACCGTCCACACTGGGGCGCCGTGCTGGGGTGTGAGCGGCCGTTCGCCGTCGGGAGTTCGAGTCTCCCCTCGGGCACGGGCGTTTGTGTTGTCCTTAGGTTAGTTTACCTTAGAAGATTGTTAGCTACGGACTAATAACCTAGCAGTTTAGTCAGATAGATTTACAAACATTAGATTTGAAATTATCAGTACCTCATGTATTACTAAGTTCCGACTAGAAGGGAAACGCCTGTTGCAATCCACACGGAAACTACCGGTGTGAGCAGTGAAGGACCCCGGCTGCTGAGTGGTGCGGAAACAGGCCGGTGTGGACAAGGCCGCCCTATGACCTCCAGCCTGCCGGCACATCTAGCCGCGTTCCGCACACCGCTTTATCGTCCGTGCTGGACGCTACTTTTTCTGCCACTGTCTTTCCTGTGCCATTTCAAAATAGTGCGAGGGCACAACTAATTTTTATAAGACTTCTTATGATCTCAAATTTCATTCCCTTCCACTAATATTCCGCGAGTTGTAAATGGGAGGAAATTAAATGCTGTCCGACCCTCCACGAACGCGCGCTATTGTAATTTTAACAGTAAAATGTCCCAGTTAAAGCTACGTCTACAGGACTACTTTGAACTTAGCACTTACGTTCATATCAGAAGATTCATCAAAGTAAATACAAATAAACAATCCCTGAGACGGATTTTCGTCTCGAATAGGTCAAAGAGATTAATGATAAATCTGAAGCATTGAATTACAATTTATGATGTGACTGGGAATCGAACCCGGACCTCCATGCTTACTAGGCAGACGTCTTACCGCTAGAGCACCGCATCACTAGAGATTAAGGCGCCTCGGAGTAGTCTAAGCACGATTTCCTTCACGTCACAAACTTTAATTCAGCTTCTGTGTTCCATAGAACATTGCCAAGGATCTCCATGTAGCGGAATAGCACCTCGACAGTGGACATATTGGAACATTAAATATAGTTAAAATAGTAGGCCGACTCGTGGCGATAACGTGTTAGACCTGCCGATGACAAGACCCGAACTTTACGATTCAGGTAGTTTATAATAGGAAAACAGTGACCTAAGGCCATTACAGCATCAATGAATACAGCTTTAAATACAAATATCAAGAGAGGTAGAAAGTTCTTATTTTAAAAAAAGCTGCTTAACACAATAGTTTCGCCTCCAGCACTAATAGTGTTGAGCGACTGTGGACAAATTTCAAGTGCACCCTACAATACACTTTAGATAAGTATATTCCAAGTAAAATTTTGAGAGAGAGAAAAGATCCACTGTGGTTCAACAAACGAGTTAGGAAACTGTTAAGAAAGCACAGAGAACTTCTCCGCAAATATAAACGTAGCTAAAGTCCAGCAGACAAAAATGCCAATAAGTGTATGGGCAGCAATGCGAGTCGATGCGAGAGGCGTTCAACGACTTGGAGATCAATGCTTTGTGTAGCGACTTCGCGTAAAATCCTACGGGTCGAAACCAGGTATCCAGACACTCTGTGACCATAATGGAGCTGAAACAGAAGATGGCACACAAAAGGCCAAAATACTGAATACCTTTCTCCAAAGCTGTTTCACAGAGGAAGAATATACCATAGTTCCTTCTCAGAAACTTCGTACGAACGACAAATTGTCAGATACTGAAATAAAGTTCAGAGGGATAGAAAAGCAATTTAAATCGCTCAACAGAGCAAAGGCTGCTAGACGTCAAGGAATACCAGTTCGATTTTACGCGGAGTATGCGAAGGAACTTGCCCCCCTTCTAGCAGCAGTGTACTCAACGTCTCTAGAGGAGCGAACGTTCCTAACGATTGGAAAAATGCGCAGTCATACCCGTTTACAAGAAGGGTCCACGATCATATGCACAAAGATATAGGCCTATGCCTATATCTTTAACATCGGTCAGTTGCTGAATTTTGGTACACATTTTATGTTCGAATATTGCCATTTCTGGAGACCGGAAAGCTCCTTTGTAGGAATCCACATGGTTTCCAAAAGCAACGATCATTTGAAACACAACTTGTGCTATTCGTCCACGAGATCCAGAGAGCAGTAGTTACAGGATGGCAAGTAGATGCCGTGATTCTTGACTTCCGCAAGGCGTTCAGTACCATTCCACAACGTCGCCTGATGAACAAAGTGAGGGCATATGGAATATCAGACCAACTGATAGAATTGAGACATTCCTATCTACTAGAAAGAGGAATGTTATCCTCATACGTTAAAGTGATTTAAATGTTCAAATGTTTGTATAGTCCCTAAACTTACAAACTACTTATGAACTACTTACGAACTAGGACGGCACAAATATCCATGCCCGAGATGGGATTCGAACCCCAGACCGTAGTGGCCGTGCAGACCGTGACTGGAGCGCCTCAGTCTCCTCGGTCACCGCGGCCGGCCTAAAGTGATCTCAGGCGCGCCCTAGGCCCGTTGCTTTTCAAGAAATATGTAAATGACCTCATAAATAATATCAGAAGTTCAGTGAGAGTCTGCGCATGATGCTATCGCCGCTGAAGTTGCGACATTGGAAAAGGATAGCGAAACGCAGGAGCATCTGAAGCGAATTGACGCGCGATGCAGGGAATGGCAGTTGAGTCTCAACACAAACGAGTGAAAAGTTCTACATCTATACCCTTACTCCGCAAGCCACTCGACGGTGCGTGGCGGAGGGTACCTTGAGTACCACTATTGGTTCTTCCTCCTATTCCAGTCAAGTATTGTTCGCGGAAAAAAAGGTTTGTTGGTATGCCTCTGTGTAGGCTCTAATCTATCTGATTTTATCTTCATGATCTCTTCGCGAGATATATGTAGGAGGGAGCAATATACTGCTAGAAAAATGTTTAAATGTTTGTATAGCTTATGGGACTTAACTACTGGGTCATCAGTCTCCAAACTTACAAACTACTTATGAACTAGCTAATTATAAGGATGGCACATATATCCATGCCCGAGGGGGAATTCGAACCCCCGACCGTAGTGGCCGTGCAGACCGTGACTGGAGCGCCTCAGTCCCCTTGGCCACCGCGGACGGCAATATACTGCTAGACTCCTCGGTAAAGGTATGTTCTCTAAACTTCAACAAAAGCCCGTACCGAGCGACAGAGCGTCTCTCCTGCAGAGTCTTCCACTGGAGTTTATCGATCATCTCCGTAACGCTTTCTCGATTACCAAATGATCCTGTAACGAAGCGCGCTGTTCTCCGTTGGATCTTCTCTACTTTCTCTATCAACTCCACGTGGTACGGATCCCACACCGGTGAGCAGTATTCAAGCTGTGGGCTAACAAGTGTACTGTAACCTACTTCCTTTGTTTTCGGACTGCATTTCCTTAGGATCATTCCAATGAATCTAAGTCTGGCATCTGCTTTACCGACGATTGATTTTATATGGTCGTTCCATTTTAAATCACTCTAATGCTTACTCTCGGATAATTTATGGAATTAACTGCTTCCAGTTGCTGTCCTGCTATAGTGTAGCTAAATGATACAGAATCTTTCTTGTCTACATTGAGATTCAATTGCCATTCGCTGCACCAGGCGTCAATTCGATGCAGATCCTCCTGCATTTCAATACAATTTTCCATTGTTACAGCCGCTCTATATACTACAGCATCATCCGCAAAAAGCCTCGGTGAACTTCCGATATTATCCGCAAAGTTATATCGTTAACAGTAACGGACCCACGACACTCCCCTGTGGCATACCTGACATCACTCTTACTTCGTTTCTGCGTTTACTTAGAAAGAAAGATCCTTTATTATAGAACTACTCAATAGCAAGACAAACACTGGAAGCAGTAACTTGCATAAAATATCTGGGAGTGGACATGAGGAGGATGTGAAATGGAACGACCATATGAAATCAGTCGTGGGTAAGGCAGATGGCAGACAGTTTCATTGTAAGAATCTTGAGGAAGTGTTGTCCGCAACTAAGGAAGTATATAGGTTACAAAACACTCGTTCGGCCAGCTCTTGCATTTGCTCATCAGTGTGTGATCCGTTGCAGGTAGGGTTAATAGAAAACATAGAGAAGATCCAACGGAGAGCAGCACGCTTTGTTACGGGCTCATTTAGTAAGCGCGAAAGCGTCACAGAGATGGTTGGGAAATTCCAGTGTCATATGCTGCCAGAGAGACGTTCTATTATCTCGGTACGGGCCTCTGCCAAAGTTCGGTGAGCGTGCGTTTCATGAAGAGTCAAACATTGTATTGCTTCCTCCTACGTATACAAAGCGAAGCGACCACAAGAATAAGATAACAGAGATTAAGGCCTTCAAGGAGACATACAGGTAATTATACTTCCCGCACTAAACGCGACTGGAAATAGGAGGAAGTGACCATGGCACGCAACGCACCCTCCGCCACACACCGTGACCTGGCTTGCGGAGTTAAATGTGGATGTAGATACTTAAAATGCGACCTCCTCTGTTAAAAAATCAAATGTTTGTAGAGCTTATGGGACTGAACTACGGGGTCATCAGTCCCTACACTTACAAACTACTTATGAACTAGCTAACACTAAGGACGGCACAAATATCCATGCCCGATGGGGATTCGAACCCCCGACCGTAGTGGCCGTGCAGACCGTGACTGGAGCGCCTCAGTCCCCTCGGCCACCGTGGCCGGCACCTCCTCTGTACAAGTACAGATTGTTATCAATCGTTTCCTCTATTTGCGTGGTGTGCCACCGATTGATATTCCTTGCCTGTTGAGTGAAATATGTGGTGATTGTGTCGTGTATGTGTCCAATGTGCGTTTGTAAGTGGAACAGTTGAGAGGAGGCGTGTGACAACACATCAAAACAATCTCGACTTCGCATCAGATGTTCTGACGACATGATCGAGCCAGTGGAGACAATTGTTTTGAAGGATCGCCGAAGGACTGTGGAACACACCGCATTCAAAGTTGACATTTCCGTGGGAACTGTGCATAGAATACTGCATGAGGACCTGAAAACGTAAAAAGTGTCCTACAGGTGGGTGCCGTGCATGCTGCAGAACACCACAAAGCTGCACGTGTGGCATGTCGAAAGGCATTGTTGACGCGTGATGACGTCATGAATTGCACTTACTTTTCGTCGATTGTAACAATGGGATAGATATGGATGCATTTTTCAATCCTGAAACGAAGCGCCAGTCAGCTCAATGGAAGCGATTTTCTGATAGTCAAGGCAGATTCCTAAAGAAGAGTACGCAGCGAACATGGAAGCATGGCGTCATTGTTATGAAAAATGTTTACAGTTGCAAGGATATTATGTCGAGAAGTGACAGAATTTTCACAGTTTGTGTGTGATTAGTTTCTGAGGAAAAAAATCGGAGGTGCTATAACTTAAATGCACGTCGTATGTGGTCTATCCATGACAAGGTGTTCGTAATTGTAATCCATAGGTTACGAACTTACACACTCATTTTCCAAACACAAACTTGGGAAAAACACACTATCCTGTGTAGGGTGACACAATTTTATCATTTATTTCCTTCATTTGGCTCGAGCCTCCAGTGCTACAGCACTGAAATAATAATAATAAAACAAAACACCCATTCACAATCTGTGTTTGCTTGGAGCTCTGTGAAGTGCGGCTGTAGACCCTATTTTATTATACAATCTGGCTGCGTCGTGTCTAGGGGCCAGCCACACCTGCTGCAATGTCTCCAAAATGTTTAGCTTTAAATGCAGGCAGAAAAAAAGCACAAACGACACACTCACTTTTAACTAAATTGATGTTTATTCCACCTAATATCCGCCAGACTTCAGAGCAATGCCGAGTTCCTTAAAGCTGCCAAAAAAAAATAAAAAAATGAAAACAAATTTAAGTCTAGCAATAATCTTGAGAAACTCTTAAGGCCCACTGTCACAGAATATAGTCCTACGACGCACCACTGAAGACTTTTTCTAAGTCCCACAGACGCAGAATAAAATCAAATTTTTCAAAGCACCATAGAACAAATGTTTCGAAGTTCCACACTAGAATACTTCACTGAAATTTTTACAAGTCCTCAAGCGACTCCACAGTCACCCAGCATAACGACACGTCTTGTCTGTCAAACCGACACCAACAGACTGCTTCTAACAAGCCAAAGTGGCGGCCTTAAATACATTCGCTGGCTTATTCTGAAGTCAAATCAGTATCTTATTTTCTCAAAATTACGTCTTTTACAAAATATACAAATGAAATAAATACATGTGATGACAGTATTTAACAGAAATTTTTCGCTGAAACAGAATATGGCATCAAAAACGTTCTACATGCAGTTTTTGCATTATCAAAAAATTAAACTTTTCTACATTTGCTTTTTCAGTATTTCAACATAGGTTATTCACTGTACTATTGATCCTGTGGTTTTATTATTAAGTCTAGTTTACCTACTGCCGCTAATACTACAGTTATTATTGTTTATTTATTATAAATCCAGCTTTTATACCTGGAAACCATGTTACTAGCCCCTAATTCAATTTTACCGTATTTGCGCAAAAAAACTAAATATACAACTTAATATTACTCCTTTAGATCTATCATTTGACACCTTGTACGTAATATTTGATTAAGCCGTTTTCAATATATATCGTTTACGAAGTTGTTATTTTAGAATGATATTTGATTTAACATAACTCATAAACTATTACAGTGACAGGAGTCGAGTTTATATCAGGGCATCCGCGTAGTCTTTATCTTTAAAATGAGCCTACGCAATCCTTTGTATCATATATAGATCAATAGTTATTAATTTTAAGTGGTTTATTGCATAGTTCTGCAAGGCCATACAGGGCTTCTCCCGCCGTTCACCACTGAGTCTCATAACGGCCTGGGTTTTCCAGTCACGTTTCTATACGCAAAGCGAGCGACCAGACGTTTGTTTGACAGATGAGAGGTGCCGCTATCTATAGACTAACCTCTGAACTATGACAACTCAGTAGCTGTCAACACACATCACGATTCCCGCGCATGTGCGTAATTTACAACAGAATTGCAGACTTCAAGTGTCCCCTCGAAACTCTCCCCTTACAATGTCTTTAGTTGAACAGATAGCTCTCAGGTTCTTCTGAACTATCGTGCATCAGACATTTAGCGCATTTCTTACAGAAATAATGTGAATAACTTCTCGTATTTTATTTATAGTCAGTTGCCCCTTTTCGCATCATACTGATACATTGTATAAATCAATTTATAGATTTTTTAATCTTGTGATAACTTTACAAAGCGATAAATAACAGCATCATCTGAAAACAATCTAAGATTTCTCTTATAATATCAGTCAATGAAGTTTGAATAGATCTTCGCAAAGCTACTGCATATAATGAACGAATCGGTGATGGAAATCGCCACATTTCTTTGGATCTTTTCTACTTCCTTTGTTTATCCTTACTTAACAGTAAAACTTAATATTTGGTAGAATAGTTTTTGTAAGACATTTCCCTCGTTGACTAATTATTCTTCTTTAGGATATACATTTCTATAAGATTCTTCGAATCACTCGTGATATTTACAATATCGGATACCATAGGCCGCGGCGGTACAAAGATCTATGTGATGATTCTTCGAAAGAAACTAATTAATGTCAATATTCCCCCTCCCCTCACCCCGTTCATAGATGAAACCTTTAAAAGAAAAGAAACATATACCTTTAATTTGTAATATACAATGGTATAAAGTATCGTCTATATCCTAACAATTTAGTGAGAGTATTAGGAGGATTTTGGACCTCAGCATCTGTTAGGAAACTGACAATAATCCATTTAACAGCGAACAAAATGATGGTTAAATATGACTATATGATTCGCATCAGAACAGACTTTTACTCCTACAGATCGTAATTTGCGCTTTTCACAAAGACGAAACATTCATTTCGAAAGCAAATGCCACGTGAACTGCCACCAGCAATCCTCGAAGACACCAGGGATCGATCTCCGAACGGAAAATCTATTATGATTTCAGTAAATAGTAGACATGTCGACACACAAAATACAGAATCTCTTATTATATTTACACAAAAGCGTGCTCCCAACAAATATATGGCTTGTACTATTTTTGAACTATGCGGTTGTGTAGGAAGGGGAAGTAGAGAGGTGGATCGATAGCATGGAAGAAAATATGGCAGTAGGGACAGAGAAGAAACAGAGATACTTTTCTAGAAACGAAGAGCTCCAGTTGTCATTTAAATTGTAATGCTACTTACACAAGCAGTATCGATTCAGTTACGAATCATCACTCAAGTACGTACTTCAGGTATTGGAAGTATGCATTCCAATCAGTAACAGTTTAACAACAACATTTACATTTACTTGTATAACGATTTAGAATAAAACGTAATCACATATGATGGTGGAAGTGGCGGAAGCACCGCCTTTCTGGCCACAGGCGGAAGGAGTGGGTCCGGTCGACTACTGTGCCATCGTCTGAAAATGACGTCATTTAGGTACGGTATGGAGGGGCGTCTGTCAACACCTGCTAACCCGGCTGGTTTCTGTTTAAAAGATCTGCTGCTGATACTATTCGGCCAACTAGCTCCTCAGTTTTTTCACTTCTCTTCACATTTGAACTTGATAGCAACATTTAAATCAATCAAGGTACATGTTTTTCATTAATTGTTACGTATTATGGGCAACAGTAATATTATATGTAAATATGTGGAAATATTTAATCACCTATGTCTGTATAGCCAGTGCCTTTTGTTCAGATTTCCAAGACCATAGCTAATTTTTACTGCAGCTAAATGGACGGACGTCTTCAGATTATGTACACAGAGTGTAACACCACTAAGTATACATATTTACATAGTTACTAGAGAAAAAACGAAGACTTTTATGGTGCGACACAGATATCATACCTTTCTGCCGCTAAATTCTGCTGAAATGTTTGGCGTTAGACTTCACTTCGCCTAAAATTCACAATTGTTTCCACTTCTTCTTGTCCAACACGTTGACACACAGCAGTGACAGGCAGCTCCACGTCATCTTGGAGAAATACCCTCAAGATGGCCCAACATTGGGTTGAAAGTAGTTGGAAATAGATAATAAATTTTGCTCTCTAGACTGTTTTTATATATAAAATGATCATCAATGCGCTGTTATCCCTAAAGAAACTAAAATGTTTCCAGAAATATATGATGATGTATATGTACTATATCCTAAACTCATGGAAAATGAAAAAAGAACACCATTAATTCGTCAACGAAATCTAGAGGATGTATACAACACACGATCACGCAGTCAGAACCATACGCATGTCAGTAGTCACCAGAGCGTGCACAATGTCGACGCTAGTATCGTGTATACCCTCCTTTTGCAGCAATGCAGGGCGCAACTTTCTCATGAAGACGATCGTAGAGGTGCCGATTGAAGCCTTACGGTATGGCCTGCCATGCAATTTCCATCTGATGCCTCAGTTGGACCAGATCTCGTGCCGGTCGTGTAGCCCGCGCCAAGATGACGTTTCATCCGGTCCCTGATATGCTCAATGGGCGACAGATCTGGGGATAATGATGAGCAGTGTAGTTGAATTACATCTAGAAGAGCACGTTGGGTTGTACGGGATACGTGTGGACGTGCATTGTCCTATTGGAAAAGCATATCGCCTTGTTGGTGCATCAACGGTGGCAAGATGGGTTGAATGATGGTTTCATTGTGCCGTGTACTGTTCAATTTTCCCACAACGAACACTAGAGGAGAAAGGCCAGTGTAGGATATGGCTCCTCACACCATGATGCCAGGTGTCGGCACCGTTTGCCTCTGTCGCGTACACTCCAGATTTTCACACTCCCCTGCATGACACCACACAAGCGTACGACCATCATTGGCACCGTGGCAGCGACGACTCGCATCACTGAAGACGACACGTCTCCATTCGTCCCTTCATAAGCGCCTACCATGACACCATTGGAAATGCACTGAACGATGTTGGGGCGTGAGCGGAGAACACTCTAACGGCACACATGATCGTACATTATTATGAGGGGAGGGATATTCTAGACTCGCCATTCTCCTCTATTGATCGCCTAGAGAACAATGAACAGTGCGCGGTACACTGAAACCATCATTTAACCACTTGCTATCACTCATGTAGCAACAAGGTGATATGCTTTTCCAACAGAACAATGTAGATCCGCATGTATCCCGTACCACCCAACGTGCTCTTCAAGGTGTACGTCAACTACACTGGCCAGCACGATCCCCAGATCTCTTCCCCATTGAGCATGTTCGGGACCGCATGAAACGCCATGTTAGCCGGTCTGCATGAGCGTCACGAAATCTGGCCCAACTGAGGCACCAGGTGGAAATTGCATGGCAGGCCATTCCACATAACCACATTCAGAACCTCTACGATCGTTTCCATGAAAGAATTACACCTTGCACTGGCGCAAAAGAAGGATATACCAGGTACTAACGCCGACATTGCGACCGCTCTGGTGACTGTACTCACGTGCGTACGGCTCTGTCTGTGTGATCGTGTGTTGTATACAACCTCAAGAATGTTGCCAATAAAATTTCCATCTTCTGGGTCGGCGAATTCATGGTTTTCTTTTTTCATTTTCCAGGAGTGTATTTAAGTTTTTTCCCCTTAATTCATCATACAGTTATACAATTATTAAGCCGTTATTTATTGAAACACATACTCATGTTAGAGAAAACTGTAAAGGTTGATCCGTAGATTCCAGAATGAAACTTTCGCTCTGCAGCGGAGTGTGCGCTGATATGAAACTTCCTGGCAGATTAAAATTGAGTGCCGGACCCGGGACTCGAACCTGGGACCTTTGTCTTTCACGGGCAAGCGCTCTACCACTGAGCTATCCCGACACGACTCACAGTCCGTCCTCTTAACTTCAGTTCTGCCAATACCTCACCTTCTACTTTCCAAACTTCACAGAAGTTCTCCTGCGAAACTTGTAAGACTAGCGCTCCTGGAAGAAAGGCTATGGTGGAGACATGGCTTAGCCACAGCCTAATGTTTGTTTCCAGAATGAAACTATCACTCCACAGCGGAGTGTGTGCTGATATGAAACGTCCTGGTTGAGCGCTTGCCAGCGAAAGGCAGAGGTCCGAGGTTCGAGTCCCGGTTCCGGCACACAATTTTAATCTGTCAGGAAGTTTGAGATGTTGTTTGCGTAAAATTTTATATTAATATGTACCATGGAGCGCTTTATTTCAAGAAAGATGCATTTAATTGTTACTAAAGGATCTCTCACGCATAGAGTCCTTGCAACTCAGTTACTTCCTCACGAGCAAGACAGACTTGTAGCTAAAACACATGCAAGTGAGGACCGACCAGTCCGAAAAGTTAACCCCAGGGTTTGACCGCCAGGTGTAACAGGTCGACGGCCGGGGCTACTTAGCATGGCATCGCGTGGCTGCTGCATATAGTACGCCGCCCCTATTCCTCATCACCACAGAATAATTAACAAGGGGAGCTCGCGGCTGCTTGGAAATTTAAAGCAGGGCCAGAAATACGCGCCGTTAAATTCGCTCGCGGCGTGGCGTCGTGCGTCTAGCCGCCGATGGTCATTAATTTCTGTTCGCCGGTTCACAGACCTGAGAAATGGCGCTCAGCGGTAGCTTTTAATTACTCCCTAGTGGCTGATAATGCTGTGGAGTGAAATGTAGCTGTAGATCACTTAAAGCATAGTTAGTTAATTCATGTAGTTGCCAAGAGCTGAACTAGTACACATGTTGCTCGTTACGCCTCTTCAGCGATATACCGAGCGAGGGGAAACAATTGTAAACACTGAGGACGGAGGTTCAAGTCTGCCGCCAACTATTCTGATTTACGTTTTACGTAAATTCTGCATATCATTTCAGCAAATACATTTATGTTTCTTTTCAAAGGACACAAACTATTTACTTTCCCCATCCTTTACAAAAACTAACCGAACGTCTCTAATGACAACGATGTCGACGGGTCGTGAAACCCTAATCTTCCATCCTTTCGTTTTTGAAGCGTTATGACTCTCGTCTAATTATAAATCTTGAGGTATCTGAATTTTTATCAGGACACATAAGGATATGCATCTGCAGCCATACTCCGCACGCCACCTCACCACCTCACGCTGTGTGACAGAGTTCGTGTGTAGCAGTGTCCCTTCCTCCTTTTCTTATTTCATTCGCGTAAGTCTAGGGACTGATGACCATAGCAGTTTGGGCCAGTAGTTTTACAAACATATGAACACACTTAACTGGTGTCAGTCTGTGTCATACTGATGTGGAGAATTAGGTTCTCATTTTCGGGGATAGCTAGTAGACTTTCCTTTTGTGTCAGAACCGTGTGCAGTAGAACTCACCGGAAGACAATATTCGGAACGCCGTCGGCTTCAAGCCGCTTCCGGCCATCCAAATTGGTTTTTTTCGCTATTTTCCTAAATCGCTCCAGGCAAATGCCGGTTATTTCAAAGGGCAATGGAGATTTTCATTCCCATCCTTATCAAAAACAACCAAAGCTTGCTCTCAGTCTCCAATAATCACGTTGTCGGCGAGACATTTAACCTTGATCTTCTGTCCTTCCTTGACGCCTGAATAGTGTCGCTTGCAGAATACAGTTATTAGTACAGCAAAAATTTCTGTAGTAAAATCAAACGGTAGTAACGCTTTAAATTTTACTCATCAGCACTATTAACAGATAGCTCCTCACTCTCGCCGCGGTGGAGTAGCCGAGCGGTCTAAAGCACCTCGCTGCGGAGCACGCGGTTGCTCGCCGTGGAAGTTCGAGTCCTCCCTGGGGCATGGGTGTGTGTGTTTTTCCGTAGGTTAGTTTACCTAGGTTTAAGTAGTTTGTAAGCTACGGACTGATGACCACTCAGTTTGGTCCGATAGATTTACAGACATTTGAACATTTGACCTCCTCACTCGATAGAAGCAAACAAAGGAAACTTTACACAGCAGATGCTAGTAGTGCTGTCATTCTTAACGAAGTCAATTTAGTACAGTAGGACATCAAGTGGCCGAAGTATAAACTTCGTGACAACTAACCCGTGTGGCTACCATACACGGTCTCCCCTACAACGCTGGATTGTTTGTGCACGTAGTGAAGGTAACTCTCGCATCGTGCCTGGGTTCCAGGAAACACCTAAAGCAGGGGCCGGCCACAAGGTCCATGGTTTGCCACAGACAGCCATAGCTCACAGCGATCATTTGGAAGTGGAATCAAGGTGAAAAAATCATTCTCGAAAACATCACAGGCATAGATTCAGGTTCTACTGCTCACGAGATCGACAAGCACTTTAGGTTTCTCTGTCAGTGATAAGTGTATACATGTTTAGCAGCAGGAATTTTCATTGCTATAAGTGCCTTTCCTTCAGAGTCAACCAGGCAGTTGACACGCGTGAATCAATAACAAATTTTGGTAATCGTCTAATTCAGTATAATCTGACATGTAGAAAATGATACACAGATTGTGTATTCGAATCTTAGCGTCGAGAATTAGACAGAAGTTTCCATCGCTATCTCGCTCTCTGTCTGAAAATTCAAATTTTTGTGAACGCAAGGCATCAAATTCCTGAGGTCATCGGTCCATAGACGTACAGCACAAACTACCTAAACTTATTTATGATAAGGGAGGACTCACACGTCCGATGTGAGCATGGCGGCTTACACCGCGCGGCCTTTCCCGCCACCTAGATAATTTAAACGACTACTTCTCGCTTAATAACATCCGAGCAGGTAGAGACGACTCGCAGCTATTGTTTCCTATTGCGACTAGCGGCTGTGTGTTACGAAATCATGAGGCTATTACTCCTATTAAGGGGACACAATGGAAAGTTTGCTTCGCAATGCTGGTTGCGCACAAGAAAGAGCGTCGTTTGCAGTGGAAGATTCATAGCGAGGATAAAATTGTGGATGGCCCATTTCAAAAACTCTGGTGTACAAACACAGAAGTGCTGTAGCAACTCTCCCTTTTTTATATTCATCTCTTTTCGCAAGCCGCGTTGGAGTGGCCGATCGCACTGAGGCGCCTTGCTGCGGAACGCGTGGTTGCTCGTCGGCGGAGGTTGGGGCATGCGTTTGTGTGTTGTCCTTAGGTTAGTTTAAGTAGTATGTAAGTCTAGGGAATGATGACCATAGCAGTTTCGTCCATTTTGGCACCGTTTGTAAATATAGCTGATGTTGTATTTGCGAGTTTCTAGCCTAGTTGAAGATTCCAGTTTGCTGATGGTATGTGTTGGCTACCTGTACTCCAAATAGAGTATTAATGTTGGTGTCATGATTCCATTAAATGAAATGAGCGTATGGCATTCTTGGCCGGGAGAACCCTTGCGGATTTGTTCGGCCGCCTTAGTGTAAGTATTTTTATTTGACGCCGCGTGGGCGACTTACGTGCCAATGATGATGAGATGATGATGATTAGTACAACACACAACACCCAGTCCCCTGCCGGGAATCGAACCCGGGCCTCCTGCGTGGTAGTCAGCGACGCTACCGCTGAGCTACGGAGACGGCCTATGATTCCATTTAAAACCGAATTTGAATCTCATGTACCGTTACTTATTTATTTATTTATTATTATTATTATTATTTTTTGTGCACCCGTAACATTATTCCGTAACGGCTAATCGCAACGTTACTTTTGGATTCTGACGAATAGGTAGCGAGCGATGTCCTAACCTGTTCAGTGCTAGGTCAAAAGCTTTGTCTCACATCAAACGCCGGCCGCGGGGACTGAGGCGCTCCAGTCACGTTCTGCACGGCCACTACGGTCGGGGGTTCGAATCCCCCCTCGGGCATGGATATTTGTGCCGTCCTAGTTCGTAAGTAGTTCATAAGTAGTTTGTAAGTTTAGGGACTGATGACCCCGTAGTTAAGTCCCATACTCTATACAAACATTTGAACATTTTTGAATTCACATCAAACCTTTGTTCCTGGTTATGTTCATCTCCAATGATATAATTTCAATATATTCATTACATACGCTGCACCAACAACTTCTTTCCTGCACCATGGTTTTGTTATGATAGATTATAGTTTTTCTTTTTATTTCTTAAGGAGAGTTTCGACATCGTATGATATGGGCAAGAGTGACACTCACAGTTACAAAGAAGTGGGGAAGGGCTAACTTACGTAAAGTTTTATGTGTGATTTAGTGGTGTATACCACATTTCTGAAAACAGGAAATTATAATTCACATCAACTACCGACAATGTGATTCTTAAAGTATTAATAATTGATGTAATATAGTTGTATTTTATCTACGAAATAAAGGTATGATATTATTCCCCTTTTTAACGTTTTGTTTCGTGTAATGCGTATAAGACAAACTCATAGAAATTGTTATCCTCTGTTTATTAAAAACTTGACTGCACGTGATACGTATGTCACTAGGCGCGCCACTTCAGCGCTTATTGGAGGGAATGCTGCTGACATAATTTAATGTATTCGCTTCCCCTGACATGTTTGGGTGCCGTATGGAAAATTCTCTAAATGTGTATGTCTTTCTTAAACTGTAGAACCGATGATAGTTTTTAAAAAGAACCGTAGCGTGAAGAAAATAACTTTTTTGATCCAGAAAATACATTTTTATTGTCTGTAAATGTCACACTTAAATCTGTTGTTTATAATTAATAAAGATAGTAAACTTATGATGTACGCACTGCTATCAAAGTTCAAACAATACTCAGCCTGCGAAGGTTTCCGTTCGAAGCTGTTTTAGTTAATACAGCGTGGTGATAAGAAGTGGAGCTCACGCTCTGATTTTTGGTCAGAAAGGGGAAGGAAATCGAACGTGCCCTTTCAAAGAAACCATCCCGGAATTTTACTGGAGTGATTTTTGGAAATCACGGAAAACCTGAAACTGTATGGTCGGCGGTGCATTTGAAACACCGTCCTCTCAAATGCCAGTGCATTGTGTTATGACTCCGTCACATATCTCGGTATTGGTTATGAGACCTACTGTGTGCTTAGATTGAAGAGTTTCTAGCAAATGGAACACAGAATGTCATTCTCAACGAAGAGGAGTTTTCCGACGTGATAAAGATTTCTGGCGTGCCTCAAGGAAGTGTTACAGCACCATTACTTTACACAATATGAGGTGATAGATAACGTCGGTAGTTCACGGAGATATTTCACGGATGATGCTGTAGTATATCGAGAAACCAAACTGAAGAATGATTTACACAGTATATATGTGTGTGATGCGAAAATTGGCAATCGACCCTAAATAGTGAAAAGCTCCACATGAGCACTAAAAGGTATCCGCTAAACTTAATTTATGAAGTAAATAAATAAAATCTGAAGGCCGTAAATTCAACTAAATACCTAGGAATTACTATGACGACAGATCTAAATTAAAAGAACAATCCATCGACATGAATCCAGGTCGAATGTACCTCTGAAAAGATACACACAGGGAAGGAGTACAGGGCCAGAAAAAGAAGGCGAACCAAACACTGCGTTTTATTGGCAGAACACTGAGACGACGCAACAGAACTATTAAAGAGAGTGTCTACTCTATGTTTGTCCGTCCTCTTTTGGAGTATTGCTGTGCACTGTAACCCTTTTCAGATAGAATAGTCTGAGAACATCGAAAGAGTACAAAGGGCAACTCGTTTTTAATACCACGATACAGCGGACGTAGTGTCACAGAAATGATTAAGAACTTGGAGTGGGCATCATTACAGCAATGTCGTTTTTCCTCGAGGCGTGATCTACTAACGAAATTTCTCTCGCCGAATTTTTCCTCCGAATGCGAAAATATGTCGTTGACTGCCACGTATTATACATAGGGAGAAATGATCGTCAAAACAAAGTAGAAGAGATGAGAGCTCGAACTGAGTGCTTTAGGTGTTCTTTCTTCCTCCATGCTATTCGAGAATGTAATGGTTGATAAATAGTATGAAAGTGGTTCGATGAATCCTCAGCCAGGCACTTCAGTGTGATTTACAGATTAACCATCTAGATGTATTACAGGTCGCAGCGCTAGAAAATTGTAGGGAAATACAGGACATCAGCAACGTATCGACGACTGATGCGTGAAGTGACAATTTTTGAAAACAAATACAAATGTTGCTTATTGCGAAAAAAATGGAAAGAAAGATCCTATATTATATAATTAAGGGATTGTTGAGTAATCACTATAAGCAGTTATTTACGTAAAATATTCGAGAGTAGACATGAAGAGTGATTTCAAGGGAAGCGACCTCGAAATTAATCGTGGGTCAGGCAGCTGCCAACTGAGATTAATTGGAAGACTTCTCAGAAAGTACAGTCCATCAATAAAGGATCGCGGTCCGGCACACAGATTTAGTCTGCAGCAAGTGTCATACCAGCACATATTCCACTGAAGAGAGACTATGTCATTCTAGAAGTAAAGTAGCTTACAAAACGCTGAATCGACCATTACTTCAATATTGCTCATCATTGTTGGGTCCATACCAGGTAGAGTTGACCAAGAATTCCGGAAGAGAGCAGCTCGCTTCGGTATGGGTTCGTTTAGTAAGCGCGGAAAGGTCATGCAGATGATCGGCAAGTTCCAGTGGCATGTGGGCATGGTATGGGCTTCTGCCAAACTTCCGAGAGCGTACGTCTCTCACAGAGTCAAGCAATGTGTTGCTTCCTCCTGAAGACCACGAAGATAAAGTTAGAGAGATTTGATCCCACGCAAGAGGTATAGCTGATTTTTTCGCGAACCGTACGTAACTGGAACATGAAATGGATGAAGTGACAGTGGCACAAAAATGCTCTCTGCTACGCACCGTGAGGTGGCTTGCGGAATACTATACTGTAGCTGGTCCAAGATCCACCGAGCTCTATTACTGGCAGTGACACAGCTTGTAAAATTCACTTTCGCCTCAAGTTTCGCACAGCGCCGGAGAAGGCGTGCAGCCTCGCTAACGAAGTATTGATACTCGCAGATTAATTTGGAGTGAGGAAACGGCTGGCAGCGCGCTTTGCTGGAGATTTCTCCCTCCGAGGTGTGGCGTCCCCTCTCCCCTGTAGCGTATCGGAAAGTTGTAGGAGGCCAGGGCCAGGGGAAGGGAGCGAGAAATGTGCGGAGGGGAGACGCGCAGCCGGAGGGGAGGCCGTACAACCGCTGCCAATCCAAAGCCTCCACTCATTTGATTTCTTCCTCCACAGAAATAGCCACAATTCACACAATTACACCTACTTCAGGGGCTACCTTTGAAAACTTTCTTTACGGCAGACTTACGCGCACACAAGTTGTTGACGTGTTTCACCACTACAAAGCACCAGTGCTGAGGCTTCGGGTTTGTAACACTTTTGAAATGAAATAAATCGCAATTTGCGATAACTTATGGCTTCACTGTACTAGGTTTAGGTGTAATATCAATGTGCGGCCAATGAAAATTTGTCGCACATTGGTATTACACCTAAACCTAGTACAGTGAAGCCATAAGTTACCGCAAATTGCGATTTATTTCATTAAAAATGAACGCTGTAACCTCGTCAAAAATATGTTGTTGTTGTGGTCTTCAGTCCAGAGACTGGTTTGATGCAGCTTTCCACCCTACTCTATCCTGAGGAAGCCTTTTCATCTCCTCATAAGAACGACAACCCACATCCACTTGAATCTGTTTATTATACGCGTCTCTTGGTCTCCCTCTGCGATTTTTACCCCACACACTTCCCTCCAATGCTAAATTCACAATTCCTTGATGTCTAAGAATGTGTCCTACCAATCTAACCCTTCTTTTAGTCAAGGTATGCCAGAAATTTCTTTTCTCCCCAATTCGGTTCAGTACCTCCTCATTAGTTACGCGATCCACCCACCTAATCTTCAGCATTCTTCTGTAGCACCACATTTCAAAAGCCTCTATCCTCTTTCTGTCCACACTGCTTATCGTCCATGTTTCACTCCCATACAAGGCAACACTCCATACAAATGCCTTCAGAAAGGACTTCCTTAGGCTTAAATCAATATTAGATGTTAACAAATTTCTCTTTTTCAAAAACGCCTTTCTACCCATTGCCATTCTGCATTTTATATCCTCTGTACTGCGACCATCATTTGTTATTTTACTGCCCAAGTAACAAAACTCATCTACCTCCTTTATTGTTTCATTACCTAATCTAATTCCTTCAGCATCACCTGATTTTCTTACACTGCACTCCATTACCCTAGTTTTACTCTTGTTAATGTTCATCTTATATGCACCTTTCAGCACACTGTCCATTCCGTTCAATTGCTCTTCCAGGTCCTTTGCTGTCTCTGACAGAATTACTATGTCGTCGGCAAAACGCAATGTTTTCAATTCTTCACCATGAACTTTAATTCCTTCTCCAAATTTCTCCTTGCTTTCCTTTATAGCTTGCTCAATGTACAAATTGAACAACATTGGGGAAAGGCTACAACCCTGTCTTACTCCCTTTCCAACCACTGCATCCCTTTCATGCCCTTCAACTCTGACAACCGCTGTCTGGTTTTTGTACAAGTTGTAAATAACCTTACGCTCCCTATATTTTACTCCTGCTTGCTTCAGAACTTGAAACAGTTTGTTCCAATCAACATTGTCAAAAGCCTTCTCCAAATCTACAAAAGCTAGAAATGTTGGTTTGCCTTTTCTTAATCTATCTTCTAGGATAAGCCGTAAAGTGAGTATTGCCTCCCGAGTTCTTACATTTCTCCTGAACCCAAACTGATCTTCCCCGAGGTCAGCTTCTACCAGCTTTTCCATCCTTCTGTAAATAATTCGTGTTAGTATTTTGCAACCATGACTTATCAAACTGATGGTTCTGTAGTTTTCACACCTGTCTGCACACGCTTTCTTTGGAATGGGGATTATAACATTTTTCTTAAAGTCTGAGGGTACTTCACCTGTCTCATACATCTTACACACAATGTGAAACAATTTTGTCATGGCTGGTTCTCCCAGAGACTTCAGTAGCTCTGACGGGATATCATCTACTCCAGGGGCCTTGTTTCGACTTGCTCTGTCTTTCAGTGCTCTGTCAAATTCATCTCTCAGTATAATATCTCCTATTTCATCATCATCTACATCCTCTTCCCTTCCTACAATAGTGTCTCGAAGTTCATTTCCTTTGTAGAGCCCCTCTATATACTCTTTCCACCTTTCAGCTTTCCCTTCTTTGCTGAGAACTGGTTTTCCATCAGTGTCCTTGATATTCATAGAGCTGTTTTTCTTATCGCCAAATGTTTCTTTTATTTTCCGGTAGGCTGTATCTATTTTTCCCCTATTTATACATTCTTCTACATCCTTGCATTTGCCTTCTAGCCATTGCTGCTTAGCCATTTTGCACTTCCTGTCAATCTCATTTCTTAGTCGTCTGTACTCCATTTTGCCTGTTTCATTTACTGCATTTTTATACTTTCTCCTTTCATCGATTAAATTTAGTATCTCCTGTGATATCCAAGGATTTTTTGTAGGTCTTGCCTTCCTACCTATTTTGTCCTCTGCTGCCTTCACTATTTCATCTCTCAATTTTACCCATTCCTCCTCAACTGTTTTATTTTCCCCTGTTTCTGTCAATTGTTGCCTGAAGCTCCCTCTGAAATTCTTAAGAACTTCAGGTTCCTTCAATTTATCCAGGTCCCATCTCCTTATTTTCCTACCTTTCTGTAGTTTCTTCAGTTTCAGCCTACAGTTCATAACCAACAAGTTATGGTCAGAGTCTATGTCTGCCCCTGGGTATGTCCTACACTTCAAAACCTGGTTCCGAAATCTATGTCTTACCATTATAAAATCTATCTGGTATCTCCCGGTGTCTCCTGGTCTCTTCCACGTATACAACCTTCTTTTGTGATTCTTAAACCAGGTGTTTGTTATAACTAAATTATGTTCCGTGCAAAATTCTACCAGGCGGCTTCCTCTTTCATTCCTTTTGCCCAGACCATATTCACCCACTATCTTCCCTTCCCTTCCCTGTCCTACTACCGAATTCCAGTCTCCCATAACAATTAAGTTTTCCTCTCCCTTAATTGTCTGAATAATTTCCTTTAGCTCCTCATATATTTCTTCGATTTCCTCATCATCGGCAGAGCTAGTTGGCATATAAACCTGTACTACTGTTGTCGGTGTTGGCTTCGTATCTATCTTGACAATGATAATGCGATCGCTGTGCTGGTCATAGTAGTTTACCCGCATTCCTATTTTCTTATTCATTATCAATCCTACTCCTGTGATACCCCCAACTGATTTTGTATTTATAATCCTGTAGTCGCCTGACCAGAAATCTTGTTCATCCTGCCACCGAACTTCACTAATCCCCACTATATCTAACTTCAACCTATCCATTTCCCTTTTTAAATTTTCTAATTTTCCTACTCGATTAAGGGATCTAACATTCCACGCTCCGACCCGTAGAATGCCAGTATTGTCTTTCCTGATGATCACATCCTCTTGAGTAGTCCCCGCCCGGAGATCCGAATGGGGGACTATTTTACCTCCGGAATATTTTACCCGAGAGGATGCCATCATCATATGTTCATACAGTAGAGCTGCATGTCCTCGGGAAAAATAACGGCTGTAGTTTCCCCTTGCTTTCAGCCGTTCGCAGTAGCTGTGTGGCAAAGCCGCATTAGCTGATGTTACAGGGCCAGCTCAGTCAATCATCCAGACTGTTGCCCCTGTAACTACTGAAAAGGCTGCTGCCCCTCTTCAGGAACCACACGTTTGTCTGGCCTCTCCACAGATACCCCTCCGCTGTGGTTGCACCTACGGTACGGCTATCTGTATCGTTGAGGCACGCAAGCCACCCCACCTCGGCAATGTCTGTGGTTCATGGGAGTGGGTCAAAAATATATACTTCTGAAATGATTTCTCGTGGCTGGCACTTGTCTACAAGTCACCCTTGAAGCTCTATTGACCTTCCATGATTTTAAACAGAATAAATTGTGCTGAGATCTGCAAATGGTTTCCTACAAAGCGAAAGCCGATAATCACCAAATACTTACATATCTACATAACTCAGCAACCCACCGCAAAAAGCGTGTAACTCTTACGAATACCAGTCATTTCCTAAAAACCATTGCCTGTATGCTCTGTAAGAGCCCTAATTTCTCTTATCCTACATTTGTTGCCTTTACGAGAAATGTAAGTTGGCGGCGAAATGTAAGTTGACGACATTAGAATCGTTCTGCAGTCAACTTCAAATCCCGATCCTCTAATTTCCTCAAAAATATTTCTCGAAAAGAACATCGCCTTTCCTCCAACGACTCCCATTTGACTTCCCCGAGCATCTCTGCAACACTCGTGCATTGACCGAGCTTGCCAATAACAAACCCAGCTGCCCGCTTCTGAATTGCTTCTATGTCTTCCTTTTAACCGATATGCTGGCGATTCCAAACACTTGAGCAATACTCAAGACGGGATCGCAAGCGTTTCAAGTGTGGTCTCCTTTACGGATGAACCACATCTTCCGAAAATTCTCCTAATAAACCGAAGTCGTCTTAACGCTTTCGCCCTGATTGCCCTTATATGATACTTCCATATCATATCGCTCTGGAGCGTTTCACCTAGATATTTAATCTACGCATCTGTGTAAAGCCGCACTACTAACGTCGTATTCTAACATTATGTGTTTTTCCTACTCATCTGGATCACCTTACATTTTTCTACACTTAGAACTAGCTGCCATGCTTCACACCAACTAGAAATTTTGTCTAACAATAAGTTCGTTTTGCATCCTACTACATTCTTTCAATATCGGCACCTTCTTGCACACCACAACATTATCGCGAAAACAGCAGCAGATTGCTAATCACTTTGTCTGTCAGATCATTTTTGTAGAAAGAAAATAATAACGGTCCTGTCACACTTTTCTGTCCACTCGTGACGATATCCTTATCTCGGATGAACACTCGCCGTCTATTAGAACGTACTGTTCTATAACTTACCAAATCTTCAAGACACATATCTGCGTACCTATTCTATATCCTCGTACCTTCGTTAGCAGTCTACATTGCGACACTTTGTCAAACGCCTTTCGGAAGCGAGAAATAGCAGTCTTCCCGTTGCCCTTCATCCATGGCTCGCAAGATGTCATGTGAGAAAAGGGCAAGCTGAGTTTTACACGAACGATGCTTTCTAAAGTCGTGCTAATGTATGAACAGAAGTTTCTTCTTATCAAGAAAATTTACTATATTCGAACTGAGAATATGAACTCTACAGCAAAATGCAGTTAAAGATATTAGTCTGTAATTATGCGGGCCCGTTTTTTACTTTTCTATTATTGTCACCGTAGGGCTGAATAAATATTTTTCGGTGAAATTCCGCTGTGTTAAGACTAGTACTATCTATGAATACAAAAATTTCATAATAGAGAAGTATTTTACGAGACTTCAAAGAAGTAATACTGTAAAAGTTGCCAGAAAGCAAAGTTTATAGCCTTTCCCAATTTCAAGCAGGACTAATTTCATTAACGATAGTACCAAGTAGAAAAATCATTATAATGTTGCGACTAGCTGTGAAAGACACAGTTCCAGCTTTTATTTTCCTTACACTTTGACGTGAGCTATTCCTGCATTCTCTTTTCTCGAGCTTCCTTCTTTCCCGCTGATTCACATCTTGCCTGTCTCCTTATGCTTTGGCTAGAAACATTGTCCCTTAACAAGATTCTTCTTAACATAATTTAGAAGTAAAGATAACAACTTACCGAACAGATGTGCCGTGGAGTCGTTGCAGGGCACTTCAACAAGACAGGAACTTTGTGTGTGTGTGTGTGTGTGTGTGTGTGTGTGTGTGTGTGTGTGGTGGATGGGTGGGTGGATGGATGGGTGTGAGTGGGTGATGGGGTGGATGGGCCTTACATTAAATCAGGACTATCAACTACCAAGTTCCTTCTGTAAAGGGTCATAGTTCATATCATCATGTCGGATTGCTATTGTCTTATTCTGCTTCCGTCAACCAGGTTCCTTTTGCATTTTTATTTTAAAAGTAGGCACAAATTCAATTGGACAACCTTTATAATTTCTTTCTTGTCAAGTGATCGTAAATATGAATCTTTTAAGCAGTGCTGGGATCGTTTCTCAGAAAAGGACACGACGAAGTTTCGCACGCCATCATTTCAAGGCCGGGTACGAACTCGTCATCGACAAAGTGCGATATCTGGGAGTATGCGTGCGGAGTGATTTTGAATTGAAATACAACAAAAAGGTAATGGCGGATAAGGCAGATGCCGGACGGATTTATTGAAATAATCGTCAGGAACTGTTGTGCATCAACAAAGAAAGTAGTTTACAAAACACTCGTTCGACAAATTCTTGAATCTTGCTCGTCAGTGTGGAATGTGTATCAGACAGAATTGATAGAAAAAATAAAAAAAAAAAAAGAGAGAGATAATCCGGCAACGACTGTGGCAGACACTGCAGTATCGGATTTCTGCATCAAGGTGTGGGCTACTGTTAAAGTTCCACTACGTATATCTCGCGCTAATTCAGTGAAAAGACAATCAGGAAAATTTGTGTCAACAGAGAGATGAAGCAGCTACAGTTCTTTCCACGAAGTATACGCGACTGCAACGGGAAAAGATGGAACTACGTAAAGAGAACGACTTGCTGACCCAGAGTCAACGCGAATTCAGAAAGTATCGTTCTTGTGAAACACATCAAGAGATGAGTGCTACCGACAAGGGATCTCAAATCGATTTTATATTTCTAGATCTCCGTTAGGCTTTTGACATTGTACCTTAAAATCGACCTTTCATCAAATTGCGTGTTTATGGTATATAGTCTCAGTCGCGCTACTGGATTTGTGATTTCCTGTCTGAAAGTACACAGTATGTAGTAATTGACGAAAAGTCATCGAGTAAGACAGAAATGATATCTGGCGCCTCCCCCCCCCCCCCCCAAGGAAGTGTTATAGGGAACCTTCTGTTCCTCACCTTTATTATCGATTTAGGAGACAATCTGAGCAGCTTTCTTATGCTTTTCACGGCTGATGCTGTCGTTTATCGGTTAGAACAGTCACCAGGAGATCAAAGACAGCTGCAAAATGATTTAGATATCTTTATAGTGCAAAAATTGGCATTTGAACATAAACAATGAACAGTCTCGTCATCCATATGAGTACAGTACTTAAAGATATCCGTTAAACTTCGTTTACACGACAAATCAGTCAAGTATAAAGACTCTAAAATCAAACAAATACCTAGGAATTGCAACTGCAAACAACATAAACTGAATAGAATACATAGAAATTGTCGTGGGAAAGGAGAACCGAAGGCTGCATTTAATTGGCAGAAAACTACGAAAGAATTTGCCTACACTACACTTTTCGGATGTATTTTGCAGTATTGTTGCGCATTATGGGATCCTCATTATGTGGGACTGACGGAGGATATATAGAGCTCGGAAAAGAACGGCTCGTTTCGTATTATTGCTATACAGGAGAGAAAGAGTCACAAAAATGATGCACGAGTGTGGTGGAAACACTTAAAGGATAGGTGTTATTCGTTGCAGCGAGATCTACGAGGATTGTTCATATCAAAAGGTATGAAACGTCTTAATAACCAAACCCTTTAAAATTTGAATATGTCGCTTTGGGATAACGTAGTGCGACGTCTAGGGAGGCAAAGCATGCGTCCTCACCTCCCCTAAAAAATTCAAGGTTGTATCTTCAGCAGGCAAGGTGAAGCTCACCGTCTGTTTCGACGTCCGCGTTGCGATACTCGACGAATTCCTCGAGCACGGAAAAACCATTAAAAGTGACGTGTACTGTGAGATACACCTTATCCTACTGAAGTCCAAGAGTAAACGGCCTGGGCTGCTCACGGAGGGAATGATTCTGCTCTATGATAAAATGCATCCACACGTCACCAGGGTCACACAAAGTGTACTTGCCAAGTTCAAGTAGGGTCAGCTTCAATGGCATATGTGAATACTGTCCAAGGACGCATTAGGCTCTCAGGCTCCTGGAAGAACATTATAATTTGGCGCACCGCCTCCCCCTCCCACGTCGCCCAACCACCAGAGTGATGAAGTATCAGATTTCTGCTTCTTCTTGTTTCGAATGCGCCTACTTTGGACCACGCTTGTTCAATTGTTGGGCTTTGACCTCTGCCCAGTACTGTCGCATCCTCTGCCGGTGTACCTCCTTCCTTTCTTCTGTCCAGGGGGTACATTTCCTTTTGGACTTTTCCTGAAATCCTCGGACTTCCTTCAGAGTACGTCTCACGGATTTTCTATTCTGGAGATCAGTGATTCCCAGTTCTTTAATATCCTTCTCGGTTTCTAAAAGCTCAATGGTTCGAACATTCTTGTTTTACCAGAAGGTGAACAGACGGTTGGTCAATCTGTTTGGAGTCAATTTAGCAACATGGCTAATAGATAACTACTCTTCTTTTTATTGCACAATCCGAGAGTTTCTCGATATGTTCATAGAGCTCCGAGTTATGTTGCCTCCTGAATTCTCCATCTTCTTCTACTGGGCCTAGGATCTTCCTGAGGATTCTCCTCTCTCTGATCTCCAATTTCTCTACCATACCACTCCGGTTCATGGAAAAACATTCCATGTCATACAGGGCTTCTGGTCGTATGACTGATGTGTAGTGCCTAAGTTTCAGATTGCGTTATAGGCACGTTTTGTTGTAAGTGTTCATAGTCAGTCGATAGGCTAGTTCCAACTTGTTGATTCTCATGGATAAAGATTTTTTTTTTTCCTGATAGGTTGGGTTCAATCCATTCGCCAAGATACTTAAATTTCCCAGTCCTTTTGATGTTTCCCTGATCTAGTAACATCTCTCTGTCAGCTTTTTTGATGTTGGTGAAGAACACTGTTTTCTCCGGCGACAGTTGAAGACCGAATTTGGCTGCCTGTTTTCTGAGGCAGTTTACCTGTATTGTGAGAATCAGCAATCAGTACCATGTCATCTGCAAAAGCCAGGCAATCTGCAAGCAGTCCTTCGTTCTTACGGCCCAGTAGACACCACTCTGCACACCTAAATTGGGCAGTTCCTTGCGCCATTACCTCACAACCTTTTCAAGGACACAGTTAAAGAGAAGCGGGGAGAGTCCATCCCCTTGTCTTACTCCAGTTTTTATCTCGAACATTTCTGAGATCTCGCCTCTAAATTTGACATTGCAGTGGGTGTTGGCCAAGGTTTCTAGAATAAGTCTGCGGGCTTTGTTGTCTAGTCTTAATACCTGGAGTATTTTGTTAAGCGTTTCTCTGTCAACGGAGTCGTAGACTTAATATAAACAAAAAAATGTGATTATATTCAGTTCTATTATTAACGAACAGGAGAGCAGGGGTAACACGAATTAAATCGTACATTAATACATGTATTAATGTAGTATAAATAGAAAAACCAAAGAGGTCTAGGCTTAATGTAAAAATCGGCTTTACTAACCAATATAATGAAGGAACACACAATATTTAATTTTGAATACAAATGTATGCGGATTAGTAAATCTAAGTTTAAAATTCGTGGTTTTCTCAATACAATATAAGCATTTCATAACTTGTAGAATAAATAACGCCCCAATTTAAAGTTAACTCCTTTGGTAAATTTTAAATCAAATTTTCAAATGTTTGTAAATCTAGGGGACTTAACTACATTGGTCATCAGTCTCTAGGCTTACAAACTACTTAAACTAACTTAAAGTAACTTGTTGTAAGGACAACACAAACACCCATGCCTGAGGGAGGACTCGAACCTCCGACGGCGAGCAACCGGCGCTCCGTAGCAAGGCGCCTTAGAACGCTCGGCCATTCCACCGCGGCTGGTAAATTTGAGTCTTGAAAATAAATAGTATGAACTTTCCTCGGGGTAGATACAAATAAAATTATACTGACACAATAACAACGAAATAAAGATTAAGTAAATTATCCGAAAAATTAGAACGAGGTATTTACTGATACAAAGAAGCAAAATGAACAAAACTAATCTACAGCTTCATTTTATAAGTCGAATATCTTCGAAAGAATAGACACCATATCAATGATTATATATATTTTTGTGTCTCGTCGCCGCCGGTTGTCCTAGGTGTCGGTGGCCAATGGAGAGAGACCGACACAGGGAAATACGATGAACGCGAGTGCGGGTACAGAGTCTGAGGTGACCAGCCAGTGGGACAGCAGAAACTAAAAACACTAAGCTAGATTAGTACAAGATATATATTTCGAAGGAATATTGTAATACTTTTACAAGTTTCAGGACTGCAGATAGTGAATTGCTGATACATAGTTTAACTAGGTAGAAGCCTGCCTACTGATCAGAGTCTGTTCTAGTGCCTGTCCTATTGCCAAGTGACAGATACAGTTCAGTGGTGGCCACGAGCGGGGTTGCAGCAGAGGGCGCTCGTGGCTGACGTCTTAAGAACTCCGCGCCGTGCTTGCATGGAGGCGCGCGGCGAAAGTACGTGGCGCGCACTTCAGACTTGTGCGACACCACATCTATATGCCCCAGATAGGCAATTGGCAATTTCAGTGCGGATGCGTACATAAGCTTGTTCCCTTACGGGAATGCAGTTGGGCTGCGAGCAAGAGGAAGTAATCGGCAGGGGGCGCTACCATTGCAGTGTGCGATGAGTTGAGAATTTGAGCAGGGCAGGAAGTGTGCATGCATAACCAAGAAGGAGGCAGCCTCGAGAGGGCAGTGTTGAGCCTCTGCCATTTGTTTACGTCGCGGGGCTACACGAGTACAGGGAGCAGGCGTCCAGTGCTCGAAGTTCGTTTTGCCGATTAGTTTTCTGAGTTGTAAGTAATATG
Organism: Locusta migratoria; assembly: GCA_026315105.1. Lineage (NCBI taxonomy): Eukaryota > Metazoa > Arthropoda > Insecta > Orthoptera > Acrididae > Locusta > Locusta migratoria. The sequence continues at coordinate 442,569,196 of CM048755.1, read as the reverse complement.
TCAACATTTACCAGAGCAAACACCGAGCAATGTGTGTTTGATAGACGTGCCACGCGTTCGGCAGCCTTTGAAATCAATAGGTGGTTTTTAAGACGTTAAAAATACTCGAATTAGTAGACAGTTTTCAACTTGATTTTGTGTTGTTTTAGTTAGTTTTGAAGTCCTATAACGCTGAAAATTGTGACAAGTTATACTGAAAATCGGTGGCGTTAGGAAAAATTAAAAATACAGTCGACAAGTGAGTAATGTACAAATAATTTCTTCTGGACACGTAATTCGGACTTTTCCGTGTTTAATGAAATGTCTGGATTTCCATACGAGTACATAACGCGCATGTTGACACCATATGAGACAATACAGTCAATAAAGAATGAGGAATGGTCTAGCGCCTATCGATACCAGTTTAACAGTGGCGTGAGGAGCGTGAGCATTGACTAATAGTTGGCTGAATCCCAATGTAGGAAACTCCGAAATATTTAGAGAAGAGTGGAATGTATATCGCAAAGATCGATCAGGTACAATTGGAGGGGGTGTTCATTGTTCCTAATGAGGTCGAAGTCAAATTCAAATTCAAATGTTTGTGTAGCTTATGGGACTTAACTACGGGGTCATTAGTCCCTAAACTTACAAACTACTTATGAACTAACTAACACTAAGATCGGCACAAATATCCATGCCCGAGGGGGGATTCGAAACCCCGACCGTAGTGGCCGTGCAGACCGTGACTGGAGCGCCTCAGTCTCCTCGGCCACCGCGGCCGGAAGGTCGAAGTCAAGAATGAATGTCAGGTTATCAGGACGGGTATAACTGGTACAGACAAAATGAAGTTAACGGTTTAGTTTTTTACCGGTCACCGGGTTCCACCTTCAGAGCTAGAGTCATTCAAAGCAAGTTTACGATCAGTAGCGCCAAGGTACCCAGACTGTGCTTCATTAGTTGCGGAGGACTTCAACCTACCGAGTATAGACTGGGACGCCTATGCTTTCACAACAGGAGGTACAGACAAGCCGTCTTGGTGAACTGCTGTGGAATACGTTTCCCTGACACTGCTTTACTCAACTAAATCGCCGGACCACACAAAATGGAAATATTTTGACATTATAGTTACAAAGAGGCCAGATTTTGCCAATTATGTCCCTGTAGAGACAGTGTTTAGTGATCGTAATATCGTCACAGCGACAAAGGTCAAAAAGTTAATAAATAGGTCGAGAAGGCTAGGAGAGTGTTTGTGCTAAAAGACTAGATAAGCAGTTGTTAGCTTAACACTTAGGGAATGAATGCACATCGTTTAGTTTCGGTAAGGTAGACGTTGAGGTATATTGGGTAAAATTTAAATGCATTAAATTAAAGCACTGGAGAAATTTGTGCGGACACTATGTATTAAGGATGGGGAAAGATCCACCGTGTTTCAATCATAATATTCGAAAAATTTTGAGAAAGCAAAGGCAGTTGCACACTGGGTTCAAAACAGGTCAAGCAAATCGAATCAGGCAAAAGTTAGTAGAAATTCGTGCGTCTGTAAAAAGATCGATGCGGGAAGCGTACAATAACTGTCAATGTCATATATTATCAAAATATCTTGCCGTTACGTTCAAATGTTCAACATCATATCATCATCATTATCACCACCACCACCATTATTAGAAATTGATTATGCCTTTCAGAGTTCAGTCTGGGGCATATTCCCCCTAATAAAATACCTTCACGATTCCCTGTTCGATGCTATCATTAATGCCTCCTCTGATTTTACGCCTTTTACTTCAAAATCATTCTTGAACGAATACAAGTACTTTCTCCTTGGTCTACCTCGGCTCCTCTTGCCCTCTAATGCTGAACGCATGAGCCTCTTAGGTAACACTGCTTCTCCCATGCGTCTAACATGACCCCAACATCTCAGCCTGTTCGCTGCTACATCTATGGTGTTCATTCCTAATTTTTCTTTGATTTCCCCATTATGGACAACTTCATACCATTGTTCCCATCTATTTGTATCTGCAGTCATCCTTGCTACTTTCATATCTGTAACCTCTACCTTATTAATAAGGTAATCTGTATCCACCCAGCTTTCATTCCCATACAACAAAGATGGTCGAAAGATAGATCGGCGCACTGCTAACTTCGTCTTGGTAATGACTTCCTTCTTGCAGAAGAGAGGAGATCTTAGCTAAGAGCACACTGCATTATCTTCGCTACACTTTAATTAAAGTTCTTTCACTATGTTACCATCCTGTGAGATAATACGACCTAAGTACTTCAAACTGTCCACCTGTTCTAACTTTAATCCTCCTGTTCGGCACTCAATCTGTTTACCTCTCTTTCCCACAGACATTACTTTCGTTTCGGAGATGCTGATCTCCATACCATAATCCTTACACATCTGATCTAGCTCTGAAATATTAGATTCCAAACTTTCAACCGAATCTGCCATCACAACTAAGTCGTCTGCTTATGCGAGACTGCTCATTTTGTTTTCACCTATGACAATGTACCATGCAAGTCTTTTGTTTTCAACATATGATCCACAAATAGTGTGAACAACAGTGGTGACAGGTTACAGCCTTGTCTCACCCCTGAAACTACCGTGAACCACGAATTCAATTTGCCGTCTACTCTAACTGCTGCCTGACAATCTACGTAAAGACCTTTAATTGTCTGCAGAAGTTTGCCTCCTATTCCATTACCTTGTAGAACTAACAATAGCTTCCTCCTAAGAACAAGGTCATAAGCCTTTTCTAGATCTATAAAACATAGATAACAATTTCCTCTTCCACTCATAGCACTCTTCTATTATCTGTCGTAAGCTAAAGATCTGGTCCTGACAGCCTCTAAGGGGCCTAAACCCAAACTGATTTTCATCCGTCTTGTCTTCATCTAATACTCGCACACTCCTTTCAACAATACCTGAGAATATTTTGCCCAAAATGCTAACTAAAGAGATACTTCTGTAGGTGCTACAATCTTCTCTGTTTCCATGCTGGTAAATTGGTGTGATTACAGCTTTTGTCCAGTCAGATGGAATCTGTCCCGACTCCCACGCCATTTTAATTAAGCTGTGTAACCATTTGAGCCCTGACATTCTACTGTCTGTGATGAGTTCTGACTAAATTTCATCTACCCCAACTGCTTTATTGCACTGCAATCTACTGACCATTCTCTCCATTTCCACAAATGTGATCCCATTTACTTCATTATTCCTATCCCATTCTACCTCAAAATCTGACACACCATTGAACGTTTCATCTACACTGAGCAACTCTTCAAAATATTCCCTCCATCTGCCCAAGGCATCCATAGGGTTCACTAGCAGCTTTACTGACCTGTCCAAAACACTTGTCAATTCCTTCTTCCCTCCAGTACGAAGACTGCTAATTACGCTCCAGAATAGTTTTTCCGCTGCTTAACCCATAGTTTCTAACTTATTTCCAAAGACTTCCCATGATTTCTGCTTGGATTCTGGAATTATCTGTTTGACTTAATTTTCTGTCTGTCTGATTTCTAGTATGGGGCCATTTTAAAACTCCTTTTTCTTTTTACAAGTTGCCTTGAACGTCATTCTACCAAGCTTCTTCCTGCCTTTACACATAACTATGCCAAGACAGTCCTAGCCACATCTAGCAATGTGTCCCTGTACCTTCTCCATTTCTCTTCCAATGACTGTGAATGACTACCTTCAACTGGTACCTTTCTGAGATCATTGTCATGTATTTTTGCTTGATTTCCTCGTCCTAATGCCTCTCCAGTATTATCTTTCCACGTAGGGACCTGACGTTCTGCACTTTCAGCCTCACAAAACCAATTTCACTGCAGATTAAATAATGATCAGTATCGTCAAAGAACCCTCTGAAAACACGCGTGTGCTTGACTGCCTTCCTGAATTCCTGGTATGTTATTATATAGTCAATGACAGATCTGGTCCCCTTCATTCCCAAGTATTCCCTCGAACTCCAAGAAAACAGTGCCAGCGTAAAAACGAGGACAAGGGCAAGAGCCGACATACGGAAGATTCGTTGCCATTACTTTTGTGTCCCGACTTCGTCGCCGCTTTTGTGTCCCAGCCTCGTCGTAGGTGTCGGTGGCCGAGTGGAATGAGACCGACACGCTGGTGCAGGTACGGAGGGGAGCAGCCAGAAACTATAAACACTCGAGTAAATTAGAAAGAGATATATTGCACAGAATGTAACAATACTTAACTTTTACATAGTACTGCAGAATGTTGATACATAGTTGTTAGAGGCCTGCCTAGTGCCTGTACAATAGCAAAGTCTTCACTGGTGCCTATCTGATTACGAAGGTCCTAACTCGTTGCTATCTCAGTCCGAAGTGCGAAGTCGCCGATGTCCTTCAGTGGTGGCCACGAGCGGCGTTGTACCAGAGGGCGCTCGTGGCTGTCGTCGGAAGAACGCCGCGCCGTGCATGCATGGCGGCGCGCGGCGAAAGTAGGTGGCGCGCACTTTGTACTTGTGCGACACCACAATTACCAGTAGCAGAAAGTTGCAGCGAGTGTGGACCTATGTCACAGAGCTCGTCACGTAGTCATTCCTGTTAGGACCCCTGGAACAACAGTCAGACTTAAGCAGTATCTAGATTCGGCGGGGGAACAGAAGCAGCAGGCCAGCGAACAGCTGGTACCGCGACCGCGCAGTCAGTCACTGGCGGCCGGCAGGGCGGAAGCTACCGTGGCATGGGCGATGCGTGTCAGCACAGCACAGCGAGCGTGCTTCCAGGCAGAGGGAGGGGGCTGCGGTAATGGCACTTCACAAACGGATTGTGGTATCGCAGGATGTCTCTGAAAAAGTCTATTTTTAATGCATCCTAGTGAATGATTTTATTCAGGTGCAATGTTCCGCAAAGAAAGATTTAATGACTTTGGTCCAAAGTTTTATACTTTGATGGTACTTTTTGTGGTGTCGCACAAGTCTGAAGTGCGCGCCACGTACTTTCGCCGCGCGCCGCCATGCACGCACGGCGCGGCGTTCTTACGACGTCAGCCACGAGCGCCCTCTGCTGCAACTCCGCTCGTGGCCGCCACTGAACTGCATCCGTCACTTGGGAATCAGACAGGCACTAGGAAAGACTCTCATCAGTAGGCAGGCCTCTACGTTGCTAAACTATGTACCAGCATTCCACTAGTCTGATGCCCTCCAAGTATTGTAAAATTTCTACGAAATACAACTTGTTCTAATCTATCTTAGTGTTTCTAGTTTCTGCTGTCCCACTGGCTGGTCACCTCATACTCTGTACCCGCACACGCGTGCATCCTATTTCCCTGTGTCGGTCTCTCTCTACTCGGCCACCGACACCTAGGACAACCGGCGGAAACGAGACACAAAAGTGGCGACGAGGATGGGATACAAAACTTTTTAATTTTTATTTATACTGAGTACTAATCACCTTGTAGTCGATCAAGCAGTTTTAAATTGCTTCACTGTACTGTGATTTTCTTCCATTGTAAAGACTATGTTCTCAATAATAACTGTAAACATCAGTGTTATCACTTCAGCACACAAGGTGGGATCCCTCGTTGATTTTTTAAAAGATAGGGAATTTGATTTTGTGTTCTTCAAGAAGTTCCTGATTCCATCTCAAAACTTTTACCGGGCTATGGAGTCATTTATGACAGCACCAACAATAGTAGCAGTGTAATCCTTATACTCGTATATGAAGCAGTGTGTCTCTGTGTTTGTGTATGTATTGCATACGAATCTACAGTTTTGTTCAAATTTTTATGACATTTTGCACACGTAAGCTTCAATCCATGAGGACGGTCGCCGTAAGTGTAAGGATCACGTACAACATAGTTCACGAGATATGACGTCCTAAACAATGAGATGCGAGAAAAACTGCTTCATTACTGGATAATGTTGCACATTTCTTCTTAAACCAATGGACCGATTTCAGTCAAATTTGGTAAACATTCCTTCCCGCGAGGTGCCACGGGACACGTGGTTCGGAAGGTATAATGTCATAAACAATAGTAGTTGCAAGACACTGCTACATAAGGTGACGAGACTTTATCAATGCAGTATATGAGAACAAGATTACTTAGCGACTTGCAACAAACTTTAAACATAATTTCAAACCTTTACTGAAGTTTTACACGCCGGCAACCATAGCAAAATTATGAAAGGAGAAAAGTTTCTCGCTTACTACTTTTCTGCTGTTCATGGACTAAAACTACGGTATTAGGTATGACATTACAATTATAATTTCTACACTACAAATTGTAGCCACAGGAAATTTTACAGACAGTATACACACACATGGCTGAATGTACCTTCGAAATTGTATCACAGTACGACATGTAGTTGATGAGATATGAGCGCACAAGCAGTAACGTTCATGGAAAACCACCCCATCATGTACCAGGTTTTAATAAATAACTTCTTTAATACTATTCATAGAATATATGACATCAACTGCGATTGGGCAAAGCTTAAAATGTGTACACATTTTCAGCTTTGCCCAATCGCAGTTGATCTCATATATTCTATGAATATTAAAGAATAACAACTGCAGGATCAGAAGTGACGTCTGTTCTTTCGGAACAGACGCCATATGTATATATTCTTTATACTAATTGTATTCGCAACAGGTTTTACGGACATACAACAGTTATACAGATGAATATATACCTGTAAAGTTATACCATTGTACAACATATAACACAATAAATATGAAATCGTACGAATTTTATATGTCATTTGTATTGTGATTACTATCTTTCTTTGTACATTATGCAAGACAGCCTTATTTCTTATATATTCTCCGCTAAATATAACATGTTTTTAGAAAAAAAAAGGAAGTGGACGGACAGAGAAGGGATAGGAGAAGTACTAACTTTTGGCAGAAATAAATAAACACCCGAGCAATGCCGGGTTTTCAGCTAGTTTTATATAAACCGAGACTTTACTGTTTATCCTTTGGTTGACAAATTTTAATTTGTGTTTAATGGATAGGGAGCATAGACGTGCCTTGTTAGGAACACGTGGAAGGCATGTGATACTTCATAACGTTGAGGTCTCTGACGCATCGCAAGAGGGATGGAAACTTCAATCTCCAGTTTATTCTGTATTTACCCTTTGTTCAGCCTTTCACCTATAGATGACCGTGACTCCTAGAAAACGGAAATGGATTACCCTTGTGTAAGAAGATGCTTTTATTTACGACGCAGGAGATGCAGAAGTTTAATTTGAAACAAGGAATGGTTCATTTTCTTATTATTATTATTATTTATTTATTCTGTTCCATAGGACCCACTTCAGGAGTAAGACTCCATGGTCATGGAACAAGTCAATACATTAATTGTTACACAATAATGGTAATAGAAAAAGTGAAAAGAATCAATAAAGAAAAAATAAATTAGCTTAATTGTTTAACTTTTCTAGGAGTTCCTCGACAGAATAAAAGGAGTGAGCCACGAGGTAACTCTTCAATTTAGATTTGAAAGCATGTGGATTAGTGCTAAGATTCTTAAGTTCTTGTGGCAGCTTATTGAAAATGGATGCCGCAGAATACTGCACCCCTTTCTGCACAAGTGTTAAAGTGGTGCGGTGCAAATGTAGATTAGACATCTGTCTAGTATTCACCGAGTGAAAGCTACTAACTCGTGGGAATAAGCTGATATTATTAACAACAAACGACATTAAAGAAAAAACATATTGTGACGCCAGAGTCAAAATTCCCAGACTACTGAAAAGGGGTCGACATGACGTTCGCGAACTTACACCAGATATTGCTCGAACCGCCCGTTTTTGAGCCAGAAATATCCTTTTTGCATCAGGCGAGTTACCCCAAAAAACAATGCCGTACGTCATAAGTGAGTGGGATGCGTTTTCGATATGTACTCACGTTAATATTGATTTCTCCCTTCTGTATACGAAGGACACTGTTTATATTTCCATGCTGATGGATGTGTACGTCCTCGTCACCCTGCGTACTGACAGAAGAATAGACATCTGGAGCTGCATAAACAAGCTTGCCAAAGAAGCGTTTCATGGAAAGCGCGTACTGGGGCGCCGTGCTGCGGTGCGCGCGGCCGATCGCCGTCGGGGGTTCGGATCCCCCCTCGGGCATGGGTGTTTGTGTTGTCCTTAGGTTAGTTTAGTTTAAGTAGTTTGTAATCTATGGACTACTGACCACGCAGTTGAGTCGATAGATTTACAAACATCTGAACATGGAAAGTGGAAGGTAGGACTATAAAGGAAGATAAAGACTGCCCAAAAATAAACTAATAAATGGTAAAGTCGACTGCGGCCCCAGGCTGGAACTCCGGATTCGAATCCCGGTCCAGTACAAATTTTCAACTTCGCCACTGAATTTCTTTCAAATGAAGCTGAAGGTTCAACGTCCCGTTCACAGCGTGGTCAGTAGAGACGGAGATAATGACACTCGGCTTTCCTTTCAAAGGAACCATTGCGGAATTTCCTTGGAGACGTTTAGTGAAATCACGGAATACCTAAATCTGGATGGCCGGAATCACCGTCCTCCCGAATGCGATTCCATTGTGTTTCCACTGCACCACCTCGCTCGGCATTTAATTGAATGCTCTGTAACGGTCGATGCGAGTATATATTTCGTACTCAATCAATAAAGTTTTTTATGTAACTATGCTACATCTGTTTTTAAGAAATAGGGAAACTTACTTTCTGCGTGAGTCTTGTCATTCGAGGCAGTGGGAAAATCAGAACTTGATAAAGAGTCAGGCAGGAAAGTTACAGAGTCGTCCCCCAACACATTATGACCAGGTACCTAATAGTTGGTACGTTCCACCCTATTGTGCGGGAATGGCTGTGTGGTCTAAGGCGGTATGCTACTGAATGCGCAGCCACTTCCCATAGGTTCGTGTCCTCCCTGGGGCATGGGTGTGTGTGTTGTCCTTAGCGTAAATTAAAGTTATATTAGGTAGTTCGTAAGTTAAGTGATCGATGACCTCAGCAATTTGGTCTCTTAGCTTTACAAACATTTGAACATTTGACTTGAGCAGCACGACATCTGTACACACAAGATTTATGGATAATGCGCTAGGGCCGCGATAGCTGATTGGATAAAGCGTCTGCCTAGTAAGCAGGTAGCTTCCGGCATCGAATCCCGGCCATTTTTAATTAATGCCTCTTTCTATTCAGTATCTTTCATCTGAATTATTGTTTGATATTGATATCACCTAAACATGACGTACAAGGCATGATCTTTCCCATTAACGTCCATTGTTGGGCTTCTATAACGATATTAGAGGGCGTCAGCCGCATATCATAGGGAAACATAAAGGCAGAATTAAAGTATGTCAAGTGGAGGGAGACGTGTTCGTAAGACAGTCCATGTAGTCGCAACCTTATGCGATAGCTGAGTAGACAAATCATCTGCCTTGTGAGCATGAGGTCCCAGGTTCAAATCCCAGCTGCGATACAACTTTTAATTCAGTGTATCTCTTTGTATTCAATATCTTTGATGAGACAACTTACGTCTCAGGAAATTGAATTATTGTTTGATACTTGCAACGCCTGTGTATATTTCCAGATTTGAACTTATTTACAAAGCCAGTGTGCTAAAAAGAACTGCGTGGGAGAATGACATTGAGTGCTCACTACTGAACAAATTGGAGTAGTTCCTATGCGCTGTCTTATAGCTCAAAGATGGAACGTTTAGGCTAGAAAAGCTGTACGCCTCTAATACCACCTTCTATAGACTCCTAGCTAGGATTATACACACTCAAGAAGGCTTACTCCAGGGTGGGGGGTATCTTACATGGAGAGGTACACAAGTTCTGCAAATTACTTCTTTCGTTCTGCAAGATACTTCATGAACATCATGGTGTCTAGCACGAACTCCATTGGAACCATAGATACACACTTGAAAATTTCGAAGAATATAATTGAACTGCCGCCAGCGTGCCTTTGAATATGTGTCAAGTAGCTATTCGCCTGAAAGACGGCGGATTGGCACCCTCCCATCGGCATGATGAAGGTATTGCCATTCATCAGATCATGCAGCATGTTTCCATTGCGCCAATTTCTAGTGACGATAGTCCTGCGTCCATTTCAATAGTACCGGTAGTTGCCGATGTCGTGGTGTAACAGTGACAAGTAAATTGTTCGTCAACAGCGGAGACTCGTCATTTGGAAATGTTCAAATGTTTGTAAGGATATTGGATCAAACTGCTATGGTCATCAGTCCCTAGAGTTACAGGCTACTTAAGCTAACTTACACTAAGGACAAAACACACACACACACACACACACACACACACACACACACACACACACACACATGCCTGATGGAGGACTCGAACCTCTTGCGGGAGTGACTGCCTCGTCTGTAGCATGATGCCTTAGACCGCGTGGCTACTCCCCCGCAGTCCGTCATTGGGATAATTTGGTGCACTGTGTGTTCAGACACACTTATATTCTGTGCAGTATTGAAATCTGGTGTTAGTTCCGCCGCAGTTCGCTCCCTGTATTGTTTTATCAGTCTGTCCAGCCTATGACGTCTGTCATTTGTAATCCGTTGACACCCGAAAAGTCATGCAGTTTCCGAAATGCTTGTGCCAAGCCTCCTGGCCACCACAATCAGCCTTCTGTCAGACTCAGATAAATCACACTTCCACCCCGTTCCATGCACGAACAGGACACTCGTTGAGACTGTATGCATCATACGTGTGTCTAGCGGACATTCCTCATCAGGTGTCAGTGCTGTCTCCTGGACGGATTTATATAGATAGTTCGTAGGTGATCATAACGTTCTGGACGATTAGTGTAAATCATACAAATTGTTCATGATGAACTTTTCTGACTCCTACAGCAGGAGAAAGGCACTTATGCTAATCGAACATACCTGAACTACGTCTGGTTTATTAATTATACTGCATAGTTTGTTTTCAGTCTCGACTATCTTCAATATCTAATGAAAGAATCAAGGATCTCGGAGACGTATTAGCTGCTTGTTGTGGAATGTAATTGAATGTAATTCAATGAGGCTGCGGAAAATTGCCCAGGCCGGGGATCCAGCCCAGGTCTTCCGCTTACTAGGCAGATGTCAATCCCCTAAACCAGCTGGGACACGGTGGATATCACAAGTGCAGGATTTACCTTGGTATATTCTCAGCGAGACTCAAATTCTCAAGTTATAGCCTACACCATGAAGTTGGTGTTCCTTATCCATTAGTCACATTTCTTCGGGGTAAAGAGACTGAGTTTTGTGTGTATCCTGCATATCTCCGCATGCCAAAAGAAAGACTCAAACCTTCGTTGGGAGCGGCTGCGCATCCGTGGCGGCCGCAGTGGAGTAGCCGAGCTGTCTAAGGCACCTCGCTGCGGAGCGCGCGGTTGCTCGCCGTCGGAGGTTCGAGTCCTCCCTGGGGCATGTGTGTGTGTGTGTGTGTGTGTGTGTGTGTGTGTGTGTGTTGTCCTTAGGTTAGTTTACCTAGGTTTAAGTAGTTTGTAAGCTGCGGACTGATGACCACGCAGTTTGGTCCGATAAATTTAAATATTTGAACCCGTGGCGCCTCAGATTGGCCCGCCCAACGTTTCTATGTTGTTTCTGTTTTCGCAGATCCGTACAACTTCTATGCTCGATCTGTGTTCAGTTTTTGACAGATTTCTCGCTGAGCGATCTTAGCGCTAAATCTGAAGAGTTGCAGCTTCGTAAAGGTCTCCCACATACTTCGACACACATCCATGCTGCTTCTACACGTATCTTTACCTGCCCTTAGTTTATCACCTGGATTTCATCTCATTTTCAGCTACTTGCATTTTGGATACATTGTTTATGTACTGCTTTACTTGTTAACTTTATATGAAGAAGCAACTAAAGCAAGTAGACCTGAAGATCAATTATAGTTAACAAGTAAGACAATACATACACAATGTATCTAAAATGCATATAGCTAGGTGAGTAAACCGTTGATACACCAGAGATGCTATTTTCTGTGTACCTGAAAATAAGATGAAATCCAGGTGATAAACTTAAGGCAGGCGAAGAAACGTGCAAGAGCTACATGAATGTTTGTAGAGCTTATGGGACTTAACTACGGGGTCATCAGTCCCTAAACTTACAAACTACTTATGAACTAGCTTATATTAAAGACGGTACAAACATCCATGCCCGAGGGGGTATTCGAACCCCCGATCGCAGCGGGCTGGCACGCCGCAGACCGCTCGGTCACCGCGGCCGGCCAGCATGAATGTATGTGGTTCAAGTTTACAGTGCATAGATGAGACTTTTATGAAGATACAGATAGTCAACGGTTGATCACGTTCTTTCGGTAGCACATTTCTATGTCAACTGTGTCATGGTGTCTTAATGATCACTTCAAATGTTTGTAAATCTATGGGACTTGACTACTCTGGTCAGTACTACCTAGGCTTAAAAACTACTTCAACTAACTTCTGTAAGGACAACAAATACACCCATGCCCGAGGGAGGACTGGAACCTCCGACGGCGAGCAGCGGCGCGCTCCGCAGCTGGGCGCCTTGGAACACTCGGCCACTCCACCGCCCGCTTACAAGGCAAACTCCCCACTGCAACCTCCTCAGATTTGGCGCTAAGATCGCTCAATGAATAATCCGTCAACAACTGAACACGGATCACGCATAGAAACAAAGACAAGGTGTAAGGAACTGTGAAAAAAGAAGCAAAATAGGAAAGGTGGACGGGCCAAGCTAATTACGAGCGCAATGGAAGGACCGCGCCACAGATTGCCGCTCCCAACGGAGGTTCGAGTCCTCCCTTGGGTATGGGTGTGTATGTTGTCCTTTCCATAATATAATGTAATTAGTGTGTAAGTCTAGGGATCGATGACCTCAGTAGCTTGGTCAGGCAGTTACACAAACTTTGAACTTTTGAAGAGCCGTGGTAACGGGGTTTAAGAATTGTTAAAATTTTTGTATTCCAAAAGTAGCAAACTGCTATGGTCGTTCCACCCTAGCCTTCAAACTTCTTAAACTAAGTCATACTAAGGACAACATACACGCTCATGCCCGAGAGAAGACTCGAAACTCCGACGGGAGCTTCCGTCCAATCCTTAACATGACGCTCGAGAGGGTGCGTCCATTCCTTCGCGTCCACCTCAGTTATTTCAGAAGGCGAGAGAAAGTGAAGTGCAATTTAGCAGATACGTGTTTTTATATGTTCAAATGGACAATATTACAAAACTTTCAGTAAGCTGTAAGGCAGCGCTCGGTCGCAGAGGTAAAGTTACCTAGGTTTCGGCAACTACAAAGAGTATGTTAATCATAAATTGCTGAAATAGCTTATATTTATGTAAAATACCGTTCTTTGTAAAATTTATCTCTAAAAACTCAAATTTTAATGTAGTCTGTTTTTAACTGCGGCTACTAGAAGGCTTCACTTGTCCGATATTCTACCGCGGACACGCCACTCTGATGCCGCCTTCACACATGTGAGCAATTACCCTACATAATTGTCACAAGCCTTGATGTGGCTCATTTCAATATTATGTGCAGTGTGTTCATTGATGGAACCTTTGAAATATGTTTTTAAGTTTATTTTATTTAATTCTTTTTTAATCAATAAGATACAAAGAAGTGCCAGAACACAGATCAAGTGCTCGATCCCTTGTCATTTCTATGACTTTTTTTTCACTTCTTTAACTTCGGCATTTTCTTTTTCCTAGCTGTGATAAATGTCGAGTTTCACCTTCAGTCTGAATCCGCGTTGTTCTCTACTCCTCCATTTAACTGGCTGGGAGAGACAGTTCAGAGATCATAAAGACGCTACGTCATATCACCTTCAATGCCTAGTAAATTGCCCGCTACGGCAGAAAAAGTGCTATTAAAACTAAAAACCTTCAGGTGCCTGGTCGCTTTACAGTGACTTCCACCAGGAGGCATACCATAACACTAAACTTACAATAAACCACACAAAAACGAGGCAATTTTTTATGGAACTTTCATGTACCGATGCCTTGAAAAGACATTTTTTTCCCCTAGAGCGCAAGCTCTAAAAGAACGACCATTAAATGTGCCTTTAGAGATCTGTGTCTTTCGGTCCGGTGTTTGATGAAGGACCCAGTTGTTGAAACACAATGGCGCACGCTGAGGAATTCGCTGTGGTTTACTCGGCTGCTCATTCTCAGACGTGAAATTGCGCAGAACTCGGTCACGCTGCGCGTCCTTGGTCGCGTTCACGTCCCGTGTGAAACAGACCGCGAAATCAGGGCTCGCTCGCCAGACCGATAGCCGCCTGGTAATATTGCCGGCGGTGACACCGAATACACGTAGTTTATCTTGAGCTGTTGAGCATCGCAGTGCTACTAACGAACGCCGACACTTGCTAAACTGTTACCACAGAAATCATTGCTGCAGGCATTGGGAGTATTCTATTGCGGTCTTTATCATCTTCAATAATACTTTTCCAGGTATGTAACCACGTTAGCACGTTGTTATATGGTGACATATTCGTCCATTTTTGCAAGTGCACTTCGCCATGGTGTTCTTAGTTGTGTTATAGACATTGGCACCACTATAAGTGGTCTACTGCGTTAAGACGTAGTGTACAAATATGAGTAGATAGATTAATCCGTGATTTATTGGAGCTACACTTTGTTACATGAACTCGTATGATCCAATAATTAATTTTATAACGCAGTCTGGATCACATATAGTAAGGAATGAAGTAATTGCATTGAAATAAACTTACTGTAAACTTGAACTGATAGGCATAGCTTGTATTACTGAGCATCATCTACATCTACAAAGATACTCTGCAAATCACATTTAAGTGCCTGGCAGAGGGTTCATTAACAACTATTAATAACTTTTCTCTACCGTTCCATTCTCTAATAGCGCGCGGGAAGTAAAAACACCTAAATCGTTCCGTTTTCGATCTGTTTTCTGTTATTTTATTGGGATGGTCATGTCTCCCTACGTATGTGGGTGCTAGCAAAATATTTTCACATTCAGAAGTAAAAGTTGGTGACTGAAACTTCGCAAACAGATCACACCACAATGAATGACGTCTTTCTTTTAATGATTTCCACCCCAATTCGTGCAACATTTCCGTGACGCTTTCCCCCCCCGTAACGCGATAAAACAAAACGAGCTGCCCTTCTCTGAACTTTCTCAATATCTTCCGCCAGTCCCATCTGGTGAGGGTCCCACAATGGGCAACAGTACTCCAGGAGCTGGTGCATCTTCGAAGCGTTCTGCCAATGAAACGTAATCTTTGGTTCGCCTTCCCCACAATAATTTTTGTGTGTTCTCTCCAGTCTAAGTTGTTCGTAATTGTAACTCCTAGGTATTTGGTAGAATTTACGACCTTAAGGTTTGACTGATTTATCGTGTAATGGAAGTTCAGCGGATTTCTTTCAGTGGGATATGTATTACTTCAAACTTTTCTTTATTTAGTGTCAATTGCCAATTTTCGCAGTGTGAAAATTATTTTGAAAAATCATTCAAACTATCAAAACTACGACTGGCAGATATGTTTAGCTGGATGCAAATCATAGCTCAACAGGATGATTCCCCATGAATTTAATCACAATACTTTAATCTAAAAATGGTCTACTGCGTGAAACGTACCATCGCGGTGTTGAATATTGATGTTGTTCAGTAACAAAATTTGCATTTATTATTGCAAACTGTGAAGGCATCGCTACCCTGTCCTTTGCATGTTATTTCGTGTTTACATAATCATAAATAGTTCAAAAGTTTTCTACAGCAATTTCCATTCTAGTAACATATTTTGAGCTTGCTTTCACGATCGGAAAATTCATCATGTAAAAGAATGAAATAATAACGTGGGGGAGCTGATCCAATTAATTCTCTGTAACGTGGATAACCACTGAAGAGACAAAGGGAATACTGGAAACGGCTGTGCTCAATATAGCGGCATAAAAAGTATACTGCAAAATTACATACGGAAATTAAATAAATGCCTGAAGGGAACAGAAATGAATTGGTACTCCGAATTAATTTGAAAGTGATCAAGGAAGAAAATACGCTGTTCGTGGAATTGCGAAACACGTGATTTAAATAGCATGTCTACAAATAATGAAAAAACAGGTTTTCTAGAAACGTCTTCCAGTAAGGTATAGAACAGACTAAAGTTTAAAAGATGCCAGCAAAACTGAGTGCATGGTGCATCAGAATGCGTAACTAAGATGCCATCCTAAAAATCTCTTTCGAACTGAAAAAAAAAAAAACAACTTCTGTTGCTCTGCAAGCCTGGAGTCTAAATTACAAATCAAATGTCTGTAAATCTATGGGCCCAAGCTACTGTGGTGATTAGTCTCTAGGCTTACAAACAAAGTAACGTAAGGACAACACACACAAAAACATATACACACACCCATGCTCGAGGGAGGACTCGAACCTTCGGCGGGAGCAGCCTTACAATCACAGACGAGGCGCCTAAAACCGTTCGGCTGTTCCCGCACGGGTTATTCCAAATCATATCCACAATTCGTCACCATTTCAGCACACAACATTCTAGCAAAATAAGTGTGCAAATCCACGTCCGTAGTCTAGTGGACAGCGTGGTAGATTGCCACGCAGGGGACCCGGGTTCGATTCCCGGTCCGGTTGGAGATTTTCTCTGCTCGGGGACTGGATGTTGTGTCGCCCTCCTCATCTTTTTATTATCATTGACAGGCAAGTCGCCGAAGTGGCATCAGCTAAATGACTTGCAACTGGCAGGCCCAACATGACCCCAGTCGGAGTCTAACGGCCATAAATGCCACACGAAATCATCATCATCAGTGTGCAAATACGGATATCAGTCGACTGATATTTATTTAACGCTGCCAACTGACAATCACTGTAAAGAATTAATGCTGTCAGCAACATTAAATTACTAAAATACTTTACTAATGTATACTAGTTGTTGTTGTTGTGGTCTTCAGTCCGGAGACTGGTTTGATGCAGCTCTCTACAATACTCTATCCTGAGCAAGCCTCTTCAACTCCACATACGAACGGCAACCTACATCTGAATCTGCTTACTGTATCCATCTCTTGGTCTTCCTATGCGGTTTTAACCCCAAACATTTCCCTCCAAAGCTAAATTCACGATTCCTTGATGTCTAAGAATGTGTCCTACCAATCGATCCCTTCTTTTAGTCAATGTATCCCACAAATTCCTTTTCTCCCCATTTCTGTTCAGTACCTCCTCAACAGTTACGCGATCCACCTACCTAATCTTCAGCATTCTTCTGTAGCACCACATTTCAAAAGCCTCTATCCTCTTCCTGACCGCACTGTTTATTGTCCATGTTTCACTTCCATACAAGGCAACACTCCACAAAAATGCTTTCAGAAAGGACTTGCTTAGGCTTACATCAATATTCGATGTTAAAATATCTCTTTTTCAAGAACGCTTTTCTACCCATTGCCATTCTGCATTTTATATCATCTGTTCTGTGACCATCATTTGTTATTTTACTGCCCAAGTAACAAAAGTCATTCACCTCCTGTATTGTTTCATTACCTAATCCAATTCCTTCAGCCGCGGTGGAGTAGCCCAGCGGTCTAAAGCGTCTCGCTGCGGAGCACGCGGTTGCTCGCCGAGGAGGTTCTAGTCCTCCATCGGGCATGGGTGTGCGTGTTGTCCTTAGTATAAGTTAGTTTAAGTAATTCGTGATTCAAGGGACCGATGGCCACAGCAGTTTGGTCCCACAGGTTTACAAACATTTGAATTTTATTTATTTGTCTTTGTAAATCCTCTCCACAGTCGCAGAATTGATTATCTGCATGTACCCATTTAAATTTCTAATAGTTGCACCAACACCACTACACAAGCGGTTAGACAAAGACCATACCCTCCTGGGAAGGTCCATCCATTGAAGCTCCTTTGAGGGATCGTATATCAAGATGTTATTTTGTCTATTAAACATTTAGCAATTGTACGGTCTGAATCCAGTTTCCTAAGTTACAAGTAAGGGATCAAATATTGGCGACTGGTAATTTAAGGTCAATCTTTGAACCGATTTCTAAAGTTTACGCAGTAGTGCGACTGCTCTGAAATTATTTAGATTATTTCTTCTTTGTATAGTTGGAACAAAGCAATCACTAGGCTCTTCCGTGAGATTTTATAATATATAGTTGAAAAATTCGATAATCCATTTCTTTGTTGTTAAGCTAAAATTTTAATTTCCTCGGTTTTTATATCATCCAAGTCAGCTAATTTTACATTTTAGGTCTGTTTTATATTATTCTCTTATTCTTGCACTGTAAATATGAACCGCAAAAACTTGAGGAATCATAACGCCTTTTATGCGATTTACAATGTTTAAAGATTCACTACTATAACCCCACTTTCTTTCACAACATAAATCGATGAATAGCCACTCAAATGTCATAAAACAGTCAGAGAAATGTCTCGTTTCTGTGTTTAATGTTAAGTATCGCCTCGAATTACAAGATCCCTCTCTCTAAAACCTGTGGATGGAGTGGGAGTTCACCCGTATTTATTACGCCATGCTTGTACGGGACGCAGTGCTGACAAAAGGAGTGAAAGAAACATCTGGTCCTCCAAATGTTCAAATGTTTGTAAAGCTATGGGACCACATTGCAGTGGTTATCAGTCCCTAGACTTACAAACTACCTAAACTAACTGAACTATCCTTCGACTATGAATATGTAGAACTATT
Source organism: Locusta migratoria (assembly GCA_026315105.1). NCBI lineage: Eukaryota > Metazoa > Arthropoda > Insecta > Orthoptera > Acrididae > Locusta > Locusta migratoria. The sequence goes on along the minus strand of CM048755.1, from coordinate 442,550,595 downwards.
GTAAAATGACAAAGTGATTATAGGAACTTCGCTTTTAATTGGCACCAAAACCTGCGCATGTACTCACAAAATTTCGGATACTAGCGGCAATGCTAGGCATACAACGCACAATTCTTCAAATATTTATTAATTCAAAAACAACGTGAAACCCGAGGCTGATGTGTAGTATAAGGTTATGAGACAATGAAAAATACTTTCATATAAGGTTTAACACGATAAACACGTGCTAACTGAATCGTATCTAAGTTAACTATTGTTAAATCTGCATATTGTACTTTAGACTTGGAATTATAATCGGTACTTCTTCGCAGATAATTTCAAATTAAAAACTTTGTTTGTGTTACTATTGAGATATTAACAAATGTTGCCTAGTTTTCCAGATTTCACAAACTTGGAGTAATTAGTTTTAGTTACAAATTATAATAAATTATTGGTGGTATGGCGCCTACATTTGTACGCCTTTCATGCTGTAGCCAGATCAGCGTTCTTTCTCTGGATCAGTGTTTCTCAACCTACGGGTCGCGACCCCCAGAGGGAGGGGTGGCATATCATTTCTCCGTGTGAGGGGGGGGGGGTGCAGTCACTATAGGAAGCAGTTACAGCTTTGACAATTTCCTGACAATCATCTTATATGGCACAAATGCAAATTTAATTTAAAAAAATGGGCATTTCTGTGCCGTGATTAAGCACGAAACTTAGAAGTTAGAGCAAGACCGAAGCAAGACTGCCGTTAACAGAATAGCAACACTACATTGTCTGTGGCAGTATTGCTTCTCGAATATTCTTCTCTATAATACAATGTGCAATGGCAGTGTTTAACGAATGGACCAAGGGATGCAGCTCTGGAGGAGCGGGCACTGCGACGACTATAGCTGTCAGATGAAATACAAGAAATGTATTCGCGCTAGCTAACGTGAATCAGCATCAGCTGTATGATTTAATGGTGACATGCAAAAATCTGAACCGCATTTTCTGCATTTCGCAAGCTGTCGCGTTAACCACTAAGCTATTTGCACGCCGCTCCCGCAAGGGTCCAAACATCCATATGCTTCACATTGCCTTCTGGCCATGAGTGCTGATGTTATCATTTGCTAGGACAGACGCGTTATGACTTGGCATTTCGTACTGAATCTGGCAGTTAGTTAAGGGAGTGTGGATGTGCTCGCCCCCACACAACTGCTGAACACATCACGAAACGGAGTAGGACAGTCTCCCCCTGTAGGACTGACCTAATCCCCTACAACTTCCACTTGTTTCGGGCATTTGCACTTCACCACATCTACATCGATAGTCTGCAAATCACATTTCAGTGCATGATAGAGGGTTCATTAACCACTTTCATAACCTTTCTCTACCGTTCCATTCTCTAATAGCGCGCGAGAAGAAAGAACCCCTAAATCGTTTCGTTTTCGATCTGTTTCCTCTTAATTTATTGGGATGGTCATGTCTCCCTATGTAGATGGGCGCTAGCAAAATATTTTCACATTTAGAAGTAATAAAAGTCGGTGATTGAAATTTCGCAAATAGATCTCGCCGCCCTGAATAACGTCTTCCTTTTAATGATTTCCACCTTAAATCGTGCAACATTTCCGTGACGCTTTCCCCCCTGTAAAGGGATAAAACGAAACGAGCTGCCCTTCTCTTGACCTTCTCAATGTCTTCCATCAGTCCCACCTGGTTAGGGTCCCACACTGGGCAACAATAGTCCAAGAGAGGACTCACAAGTGTGATGAAGGCAGTCTCTTTGGTAGAGCTTTTGCATCGTCGAAGCGTTGTGCCAATGAAACATAGCCTTTGGTTCACATTCCCCACGACATTTTCTATGTGTTCTCTCCAGTCTAGGTTGTACGTAATTGTAACTCCTAGGTATTTGGTAGAATTTACGACCTTAAGATTTGACTGATTTATCGTGCAATTGAAGTTCAGCTTATTTCTTTTAGTCGTCATGTGTATTACTTCACACTTTTCATTATTTAGTGTTAATTGCCAATTTTCGCACCTTGTAGAAATTTTATCTAAGCCGCTTTGCAGTTGATCCTCAGTTGACTTCACTAACCGATAAACAGCAGCATCATCCGCGAACAGCCTAAGGGAGCTATTCAAATTGTCTTCTAAATCGTTTATAAACACAAGCAAGCGTAGGGGATCTGTAACGCTTCCCTGGGGAACGCCAGATATCACTTTTGTTTTACTCGATGAATTACCGTCAATTACTATGAACTGTGTTCTTTCTGATAGGAAATCGTGAATCCAATCGCACAATTGCGGCGACATTCCATAAGCAAGCAATTTCACTAGACGCCGCTTGTGAGGTACAGTGTCAAAAGCCTTCCGGAAATCCAGAAATATGGAATCGATTTGAGATCCCTTGTCGATGGCACTTATCACTTCATGGGAATAAAGGGCAAGCTACGTTTCGCAAGAACAGTACTTTCTGAATCCGTGTTGACTATTGGCTAATAGGTCGTTCTCTTCAAGGTAGTTCATAATGTTCGAACTAAGTATATGTTCCAAAATCCTATTGTAAATCGACGTCAATGAGATTGGCCTGTAATTTTGGGGACCACTCCTATTGCCTATTGAATACTGGAGTGACTTGGGCAACTTTCCAGTCTTTGCGTATGGATCTTTCGCTGAGTGATCGGTTGAATGTGATAGATAAGTATGGAGCTGTTGCATCAGCATACTCTGAGAGGAATCTAGTTGGTATACAATCTGGCCAGGAAAATTTGTTTTTTTTAGTGACTTAAGTTGTTTTACTACTCCAGGAACATGTACTTCTAAATTTTCTTTACAAGACCGTCATAATCTGGCTTTGCATAGGTGGATTAGTGTGGAAATCCGATGGAAAAAAGACGTTCCCTCCAATGGATTGCAGAAGTTTACCAGAGGTAATATCTCTCTTCCAGCTGACTTCTGCAGCATTTTCAAATCGGCAAATCCCAATCACTGTGGGTTTCTGTAGGAGGGCCGGCCGCAGTGGCCGAGCGCTCTGCGGCGCGCCAGTCACAGTCTGCACGGCCACTACGGCCGGGGGTTTGAATCCCCCCTCGGGCATGGATATTTGTGCCGTCCTTAGTATAAGGTAGTTAATAAGTAGTTTTTAAGTTTAGGGACTGATGATCCCATAGTTAAGTCCCATAAGTTCTACAAACATTTGAACATTTCTGTAGGAGGTCATCGTAGTTAAAGGACGTGAAAGATATTTTGAAGGAAGATTAGCGTTTAATGTTCCGTCGACATAGTGGTCATTAGAGACGGAGCACACACTCGGATAGTTGTTGTCAGGAATGGGGAAGGAAATTGGCCGTGCTCGTTTGAAAGGAACCATCCCGGCATTTGCGTGGAGGAAAATCACGGAAAACTGAAGTGAGAATGGCCGGAGCGGCTTTAAAGTGGCGTCCTCCCGAGTGTGCCTGCAATGCACTGCCACTGCGCGTAGACGGAGAGGTGATTCACACAGTGGAGGTATGCCTCCGTGACCAGAAAAAAAAAATTGCTACCGACAGGGCATACACGTTCCATGTTTCGCGCTGGGGAAGGCCATAGAACGGAATGGAGATTACGTGGAAAAATACTATACTGTGTATCAATGGAAAAATCATTCTTTTGCAAGTGTAATTTTCATTGTGTGCGATAAGTAATCTTGAAGAAGAAAAAATCGATGTATTACTTTGTGGGCAAACATCGCACTATGATTAACACGTAATTTTGTCATCTCTAATAAAATAGACCATACAAAATGAAGTAATGAAAGAGTGTGAATTCTTCAATCAAAATGTCATATTACCGAGACTGGTGGTGAATTACTGTCCATTAAAACAAATGGTGAAACGATAACTCGTAAACTTTTTTTTTAATTTCAATTCTACAGTCTCAATACTTTATCTTCTATTACCAATAAATTAATAAGAAATAAAGAAAAATGTTCAAATGTTTGTATAGTCTATGGGACTTAACTACGGGGTCATCAGTCCCTACACTTACAAACTACTTATGAACTACTTACGAACTAGGACGGCACAAATATCCATGCCCGAGGGGGGATTAGAACCCCCGACCGTAGTGGCCGTGCAGACCGTGACTGAAGCGCCTCAGTCCACTCGGCCATCGCGGCCGGCAATAAGAAATCATTTTACGTTACATTTATATATTATTTTTGACAATAGTTATTGTTTTTTTAAGGATAGGAAGGCAAAAGAAAGGTATTACTCTGGCTACCTTAGGGTACTGAAATAAATCGATGGTGACTGGTAAAGATTTGTGCCGCGACGGGATTCGAACCCTAGTCTCCTGCTTTGGGCCACCGGTCGCCTTAAGCACTTGGCTGCCCGAAGCACGCCTCTCGTCCGCCACAAGATGCACACTACGGAATTAGGGCCCCCATCGCCCATGTCCTATTATGCTCGCCATCCGGATTCCCACACGAAGTCGAACGATCTTGCGGTGAAGCAATTAACCATACGCCTTCGTCCATGACTTTCGCCACCTTCTATGGCTTATAGATGACTGGTCTGTATGGTTCTTTTTAGTCCGTTGTCATTGTTCATAACTAAAATAGCCACCGAGATACTGCATTATGACCAGTCTATAACGACCCAGTTTTGTGTCCCAGCCTCGTCGCCACTTTTGTGTCTCATTTCCGCCGGTTGTCGGAGGTGTCGGTGGCGGAGTAGAAAGAGACCGACACAGGAATAAAGGATGCACGCGTGTGCAGGTTCGGAGGTGACCAGCCAGTGGGACAGCAGAAACTAGAAACACTAGAGTAAATTAGAACGAGGTATATATTTCATAGAGTCTTGGTAATACTTAACTTTTACATAGTTCTTGACTGCAGAATGCTGATACATAGTTTAGATAGAGGCCAGCCTACTGATGATTCCTAGTGCCTATCCGATAGCCAAGTCTTAACTGGTGCCTATCTGATTCAAAAAAATGTTCAAATGTTTGTATAGTCTATGGGACCTAACTACGGGATCATCAGTCTCTACACTTACAAACTACTTATGAACTACTTACGAACTAGGACGGCACAAATATCCATGCCCGAGGGGGGATTCGAACCCCCGACCGTACTGGCCGTGTAGACCGTGACTGGAGCGCCTTAGTCCCCTTTTTTTTTTTTTTTTTTTTTTTTTTTTGCTCTATGGGAAGTTCTGTTTGTTGCGGACGTTGATCACGTTCTTTCGTTCTTGTTCGATTTGTTCTTAGCTCAGCTTTTTTATTACAGAGGGCGTTGAGCCCTCTGACCGGGCGCGCTGAGCCACGGCGCCCGGCGTTTAATTTCAATTCTACAGTCTCAATACTTTATCTTCTATTACCAATAAAAGTCCCCTCGGCCACCGCGGCCGGCGCCTATCTGATTCCCAAGTGGCCGATGCAGCAGTCGTGTGGCCACGAGCGGAGTTGCAGCAGAAGGTGCTCGTGGCTGACGTCGTAAGAACGCCGCGCCGTGCGTGCATGGCGGCGCGCGGCGAAAGTTCGTGGCGCGCACTTCATACTTGTGCGACACCACAGGTATATTTATGAACTATTAGTGAGATATCTTACCGATATTGGAATCGGACGATTCATATTAGGAATTTTATCTCATAACAGGAAAATCTGCACGAAGTATCATATAAATAACATTAAGAACATTCTGAAACCCATTGTGCAACGTGCACATATTCCCAAACTCAGCAGAACGCTACATAAGACAAATAGTTTGCTTGTGTTCTGACTCCTCTTGGCAGGCAGCGCACAGGCCTTGTTTCTAGGTGGCGATGCTTAAGTAGAGGCGGTCATCGGAGCTTTCAGGCTCGCTCGTAGCTCGTCGCCACCTTGCGCCAGAGACGCAGCCACGGGGGGCAATGGGGCACTGCGGGTCAGTCGTGGCTACGATCACCCACTGCGCTCCTGACACTCGTAGACGCGCAACGCTTGTACAAACTCGCAGCACCGTTTCTTAAAGGCAAATGTTAGCAGACGGGACGTACGTTCTGCTGAACGGGCCCGGAACAAGTTACAGTAGTTCCTGCTGGGGTAAGTTTATGATAATAATTCAATTAGAAACTTGTGTCATTTCATATTAGATGAACGAAGTGCCTACGATAATGTCCGATTTTTCTGAAGTTTATTTCTATAGCATTTTAAACAAGAGTGCTGAAATTTATTTTCGTATCACTTACCTTCTAAACAGTTACACGTTGAAACTTGCAGTAATTATGATATTTAACACTTTCGCTGCGGATGACGCCATCCTACATTGAGCGCGGACGCTTATAAGCAGCGAAAGTGTTAAGCGTTCAGTTTATTTGAGGATGTTGTTACAGAGCCGGACGCAGTGGCCGCGAGGTCTGCGGCGCGCCAGTCACAGTCTGCACGGCCGCTACGGTCGGGGGTTCGAATCCTCCCTCGGCATGGATGTTTTTGTCGTCTTTAGTATAAGGTAGTTCATAAGTAGTTTTTAAGTTCAGGGACTGATGACCCCGCAGTTAAGTCCCTTAAGCTTAACAAACATTTGAACATTTTTTTATTGTTGCAGATGCGCACGTTGCGCGCTATTAGCGGATATGCTTTGCGAGTGAGAGATCCAAAACAGGAATATTGAATTACACATTTTGCAGTCTGCTATACATTTCCTCCATGCACTCATCTATATCTCCGCAATCCACCATAAGATGCGTGGCGGAGGGTACCTTGTCCCACTACTAGTCATTGTCTTTGTATGAGCCCTAATTTCTCCTATTTTTATCTTTTTTGGTCTTTACGCGAAATGTAAGCTGGCGGCATCAGAATCGTTCTACAGTCAGCTTCAGATTCCTGTCCTCTAAATTTCCTCAACAGTGTTTACTTCTAGTAGTCATTTGGGCTATTTAGGACTTCCTAGGAAAGGTAGGCCTACAATTTTTATTTAATAGTGGAAATAAATGATGGCTATCGGATTTTTAGTACATGACTTAAACCATCCCATTATCACAAGTTCTATTAATTAGTGACGCACGCTGATTTTGCAGTTTTCTGATGAGACATCAGTTCCACTGAATGAAAGTTTATTAAAGAGCCTGCTATTAAAGACTAAATTTTCTATAGAGGAGTCTGCTCTAGTGGATTAATAATACTGTGGCGAGTAGTGCAACATTTCGTTATCCGGCTCATTTTTATAGTGATTATATAAAAAGCTAAAAGGAAAGCTGAAGCATCAAATTTCGTGTTTGAACAATAATTCACCAAGGAGGAACGCTAACAGTAAGCACAGATACAGATGGGACAGCGGTGTATGCTGGGTTTGTAACTTGGGCTATCACTACTATCTCACTTGTACCGAGAAAGAAAAGCTAAGGAAAAAAAAAATCGATTTCTTGCGCTGTTTCCGAGATATTGAAGTGACCGTGTCAAATATTATCAAGAAATTAGCAGCAAACGGAGAAACGGTTACCGGCAAATGTTAAAGTGTTGAGGGGGACATCCAATGACACTACACTCTTCCCCCAACCCCCTACTGAAACCCGTGGTGGGTGGTGGGAGGGAACTTTGAAATCTTTTACAGGAACGCCTACTTTTTAATGCAGATTTGGATTCTTCGTGAAAAAATATGTAACTTTCGTATGAAACACTTTTTTCCTTTCATGATAAATGGCGCTGTAATCGGCAATTATGGAAGTGTAGCATACCTGTGACGAGCTTCTTCAGCACTTCTGTGGGCCTCATAGTACCAGGAAATATCTACTCTCTCTCTCACTCTCTGCAATTGTTAACATCGGGGAACAAAATGTTCAAATGTTTGTACAGCTTATGGGACTTAACTACGGGGTCATCAGTCCCTAAACTTACCAACTACTTATGAACTACTTACGAACTAGGACGGCACAAATATCCATGCCCGAGAGGGGATTCGAACCCCCGACCGTAGTGGCCGTGCAGACCGTGACTGAAGCGCCTCAGTCTCCTCGGCCACCGCGGCCGGCATCGGGGAACAACTGCGTAGAGGTGGTCACAGTTCGAATCACTGAAATACAACAAACTGTCTGGCTGCGGACTGATAGCGTGATCATAGTTTGTGTTTCATTCGATTGTGGGAGATGTCACGAGATAGCATTAACAGAAACATGAAAAACTGTACTCCGATTACCCTGATCTGATGTGTATTTGTTTGAGATATTACAGTTTTCAACAATTTTCACAATGTTAGTTTTGCCTATTACAGTGCCATCTATGATGAAACGAAAAAATGTTTTATACAAAAGTTACATATTTATGCACGGAGAATCCATATAACTGCTTAATCACACATTGCACATCCATTTTGAAGAATGAGCACGAAGGATTGTCAAAGTATACTGCACACTATGAAATAAATAACACCAATACAGCTGTTGTGAAACGTAGCAAACACACAAACACGCTCGTTGTTGCTTTAAACTGATGCGGAGTTCGCCAAGAGCGAGTCGTGTCCGTTCGGGATATTTCGGAAGCACTCGTGCTTGTCTTGCGGCAAGGGATTACGAAGCTTTGGCGCGCTGTTGGCCGCATTACCCCACCCCACCCCTCCCTTCACGCACCTTAGCGAAGGCAGCGGCAGTGAGCGTTCGAACCTCTGCTCTCAAAAAAAAAAAAAAAAAATGTTCAAATGTTTGTAGAGTCTATGGGACTTAACTACGGGGTCATCAGTCCCTAAACTTACAAACTACTTATGAACTAGCTAATCCTAAGGACGGCACAAATATCCACGCCCGAGGGGGGATTCGAACCCCCGAACGTAGTGACCGTGCAGACCGTGACTGGAGCGCCTCAGTCCCCTCGGCCACCGCGGCCGGCCCCACAATATACGCCACTGAGATGCGGGTAGTACTGCGGACACAATGCACGAAATGGCAATGCATCGGCACAGCTGTCATTTGTACTCCGGCGATTGAAGCGAAAAGGTTTAAGACTTTATCATGGCCGCACGACGGGAATTCAGATACTTTGCTCAGTGACCGGCGGCCAGTGCACACGTGACCAGCAGCAGCTCTACATTGTACGGTAACCGGCTTCTTAATAGAAGCGACTTATTTACATTTCGTGTGTGCTTTCTCTTGCAGCTCTATATACTTTAGTGTGCTCGCGTGTTTATTTATTAAGAATCGCGTTTATTTGTCAGCTCAGTAACTGAATTTTTGGTTTATTAGCTCGCGTATATATTTTTCAGATTCGCCGTTAATAAACAGTTCAGCGTTAGGTTTATACTTTACAAAGCTCACTGTTTATCAAACTACTGAGTCCTCTGACGTACTTACTTGGAAGAAACAAAGGTTTTTAGAATGGCTAGGAACTGTGACTGCTGCGAACGGATGGAGGCAGAGTTGGTGACTCTTCGCTCGCAGCTTCAGGCGGCGTTGGCTACGCTGGCAACGCTTGAGACTGCGGTGGGTGGGCGCCGCTGTTGTGGGCCGCTCGCGGGGGTGCAGCAGACGCCCTGTGCGTCTGTTGTGCCCTCCGATCGGCCTGCGGCTGTGGCCAGCCCGCTCACTGCCCGCGAGGGGGTAGCCCCCCAATCCGTGGTGGATTGGGAGGTCCCCTCAGCGCGTGTCAGGCGGCGTAAGACTTCCCGGGGGACCGAAGTGGAGGCCTCCCCGGTTAGTCTTGCCAACAGATTCGAGGCGCTGTCTGTGGCAGGGGATGTTCCTGATGCGGATGGTGTCGCTTGTCCTGTACTCGCCCCTCTGCCTTCAAGATCCGGGCACTCACAGAGGGTGGGTTTGTTGGTAGTTGGGAGCTCCAACGTTAGGCGGGTAATCCATGCCCCTTAGCAAAATGGCTACTAGGGAGGGGAAGAATTCCAATGTGCACTCCGTGTGCATACCGGGGGGAGTCATTCCGGATGTGGAACGGCTCCTTCCGGATGCCATGAAGAGCACAGGGTGCAGCCAACTGCAGGTGGTGGCTCATGTCGGGACCAATGATGTGTGTCGCTTTGGATCGTAAGAGATCCTCTCTGGTTTTGAGCGGCTATCAGAAGTGGTTAAGACTGCCAGTCTTGCTTGCAAGATGAAAGCGGAGCTCACCATCTGCAGCATTGTCGACAGGACTGACTGCGGACCTTTGGTTCAGAGCCGAGTGGAGGGTCTGAATCAGAGGCTCAGACGGTTCTGCGACCGTGTCGGCTGCAGATTCCTCGACTTGCGCCAAAGGGTGGTGGGTTTTCGGGTTCCGCTAAATAGGTCAGGAGTCCACTACACTCAGGAAGCGGCTACACGGGTAGCGGGGGCTGTGTGGCGTGGACTGGGCGGTTTTTTAGGTTAGATGGCCTCGGGAATACACAAAATGGGTTTCAGTCTCAAAGGGGGCAGGTCAGACACGGGAAGAAAGTAGACATAAAAACCATTGGTGTAACAGTTGTAAATTGTCGTAGCTGTGTTGGGAAAATTCCAGAGCTCCAAGCGCTGATAGAAAGTACTGAGGCACAAATCGTTATAGGTTCTGAATGCTGGCTGACGCCTGAGATAAATTCGGCCGAAATTTTTTCAAAGGGCCAAATGGTCTTCAGAAAGGATAGAATAAATAAAACAGGGGGTGGCGTGTTTATTGCTGTTACAAACGGTTTATCCTGCAACGAAATTGAGGCAGATACTTCCTGTGAATTGGTCTGGGTAGAGGTTATACCTGACCACCGAAATAAATTAATAATTGGATCTTTTTATCGGCCCCCTGACTCAGACGATGCGGTTGCAGAAATGTTCAAAGAAAGCTTGAACCATATTTCAAATAGGTATCCGAAGCATACTGTTATAATCGGTGGTGACTTTAATTTACCCTCGATATGTTGGCATAATTACGTATTCAAAACCGGGGGCAAATATAAAACATCGTCCGAACTAGTTCTGAATGCTTTTTCTGAGAACTACTTCGAACAGTTAGTTCATGAACCCAGTAGAATAGTACGTGGTTGCGAAAATACTCTTGATCTCCTAGCAACAAATAATCCCGAGATAGTAAAGAGCATCAAAACAGATACAGGGATTAGCGAACATCGAGTTGTAGTAGCGAGACTGAATATCGAAATTCCCAAATGCACCAAAAATAAACGAAAAATATATCTATTCAATAAAGCAGATAAAAATTCGCTTCACGCTTTCCTGAGTGATAGTCTCCAGTCCTTCAAAACTAAAAATGCGAGTGTAGATCAGTTGTGGCTTACTTTCAAAGACATAATATCAGTAGCAATCGAGAGATTTATACCAAATAAATTAATAAAAGAGGGGGCTGACCCCCCGTGGTACACAAAACAGGTCAGATCACTGTTGCAGAAACAAAGAAAAACGCATGCAAAATTTAAAAAGACACAGAATCCGCAAGACTGGCAATCTTTTACTGAAACTCGCAACCTAGCGCGGACTTCAATGCGAGAATCTTATAGTTGTTTCCACAACGAAATCCTGTCTCGTAATCTTGCAGAAAATCCAAAGAAATTCTGGTCATATGTGAAGTACACTAGCGGCAAAACACAAACAATACCTTCACTACGCGATAGCAATGGTAATACTACCGACGACAGTACTGCTAAGACAGAATTACTAAACACAGCTTTCCGAAATTCTTTCACCAAAGAAGACGAAGTGAACACTCCAGTATTCAATCCAAGAACAGCTGCCAGCATGCGAAACTTAGAAGTAGATGTTCCTGGAGTAGTAAAACAACTTAAGTCACTAAACAAAAATAAATCTTCCGGGCCAGATTGTATACCAACTAGATTCCTCTCAGAGTATGCTGATACAATAGCTCCGTACTTAGCTATAATTTACAACCGATCACTCAGCGAAAGATCCGTACCCAAAGACTGGAAAGTTGCCCAAATTACTCCAATATTCAAGAAAGGCAATAGGAGTGATCCCCAAAATTACAGGCCTATCTCATTGACGTCGATTTGCAGTAGGATTTTGGAACATATACTTTGTTCGAATATTATGTACTACCTTGAAGAGAACGACCTATTAACCAATAGTCAGCACGGATTCAGAAAGTATCGCTCTTGCGAAACACAGCTTGCCCTTTATTCACATAAGTGTTAAGTGCCATCGACAAGGGATCCCAAATCGATTCCACATTTCTGGATTTCCGGAAGGCTTTTGATACTGTACCCCACAAGCGGCTTCTAATGAAATTGCGTGCTTATGGAATATCTCCCCAATTGTGCGATTGGATTCACGATTTCCTATCAGAAAGGACACAGTTCGTTGTAATTGACGGTAAGTCATCGAGTAAAACAGAAGTGATATCTGGCGTTCCACAGGGAAGCGTTATTGGTCCCCTACTCTTCCTCGTGTTTATAAACGATTTAGGAGATAATCTGAATAGCTCCCTTAGACTGTTCGCGGATGATGCTGTCGTTTATCCGTTAGTGAAGTCAACAGAGGATCAAAAGCAACTGCAAAGCGATTTAGACAAAATTTCTACTTGGTGCGAAAATTGGCAATTGACACTAAATAAAGAAAAGTGTGAAGTAATACACATGACCACTAAAAGAAATCCGCTGAACTTCAATTACGCGATAAATCAGTCAAACCTTAAGGTCGTAAATTCTACCAAATACCTAGGAGTTACAATTACGAACAACTTTGACTGGAGAGAACACATAGAAAATATTGTGGGGAAGGCGAACCAAAGGTTACGTTTCATTGGCAGAACGCTTAGACGATGCACCAGCTCCACCAAAGAGACTGCCTACATCACACTTGTGCGTCCTCTCTTGGAGTACTGTTGCCCCTTGTGGGACCCTCACCAGGTGGGACTGACGGAAGATATTGAGAAGGTTCAGAGAAGGGCAGCTCGTTTTGTTTTATCACGTTACGGGGGGGAAAGCGTCACGGAAATGTTGCACGCATTGGGGTGGAAATCATTAAAAGAAAGACGTTATTCACTGCGGCGTGATCTGTTTCCGAAGTTTCAATCACCGACTTTTAGTTCTGAATGTGAAAATAATTTGCTAGCACCCACCTACTTAGGGAGACATGACCATCCCAATAAAATAAGAGAAATCAGATCGAAAACGGAACGATTTAGGTGTTCTTTCTTCCCGCGCGCTATTAGAGAATGGAACGGTAGAGAAAAGTTATGAAAGTGGTTAATGAACCCTCTGCCAGGCACTTAAATGTGATTTGCAGAGTATCTATGTAGATGTAGATCTATGTAGATGTAGAAAGGTAGTTGGAGCTAGACGCATGAGACATTCCGTTTCGGAAATCGTTAGGGAATTCAATATTCTGAGAGCCACAGTATGAATGGTGAGCCGAGAATACAAAATTCCAGGCTTTACCTCTCACCACGGAAAACGCATTGGTCGATGACCTTTTATTAATGAAACAGAGTAGCGGTATTTCAAAATGTTCAAATGTTTGTAAAGCTTAAGGGATTAACTGCGGGGTCATCAGTCCTTAAACTTACAAACTACTTACGGACTACCTTATACTAAAGACGGCACAAACATCCATGCCCGAGGGGGGGATTCTAACCCCCGACGACAGACGGTCGTGCCGGCCGCGGTGGCCGAGGTGACTGAGGCGCTCCAGTCACGGTCAGCACGGCCACTACGGTCGGGGGTTCGAATCCCCCCTCAGGCATGGATATTTGTGCCGTCCTAGTTCGTAAGTAGTTCATAAGTAGTTTGTAAGTTTAGGGACTGATAGCCCCGTAGTTAAGTCCCATAGACTTTACAAACATTTTTGCCACAGACGGTCGTACGCACCGCAACACGGCGCTCCAGTACGCGCGGCTAATCCGCCGCGGCGCGGGTTATTTCTGTAGAGTTGTCTGTGCTAACCGACAAGCAATATTGCGTGAAATAGCTTCAGAAATCAATGTGGGGCGTACGACTAACGTATCCTTTACGACAGTGGGACTGAACGTTCATCGGCTATAGCACCAAACGCGTGACAAATTGGAAAGAACACATAGAAGATGTCATAGAGAGGGTAGAACACTTAGAAGAAGCAAAGAAACTGCGTACACCACACGTGTGCGTCTTATTTTGCAGTACTGCCGCGCATTGTCGGACCCCCACCTATTTGTGCTGACGAACGATTTAGAGAAAGTTTAGAGAAAGGCACTTCGTTTTGTTTTATCGCGTTATAGGAGAGAAAGTTTCACGGAATGATGCACGAATTAGGATGGAAGTCATTAAAAGAAAGGCTTTATTCGTTGCGACAATTTTCTTTCACCAACTTTCTCTTCTGAATGCCAACATATTTTGTTACTACCTACCTACATAGGGAGACATGATCATCAGAATAAAATAAGAGAAACCAGCTCGAAAACTGAAAGATTTTGCTGTTCCTTTTTCCCGCGCGCTATCCACTTGTACACTTCATTTCTTAACATCATGATATCGTCTGTAGCGCCTCTCCGTGGGCTCTTGGCCATATCGGTCGCATCCTAGACGACTGACAACTTGGTCAGATGGTACTTGTTCCAGTTAGTAAGACCTGATGGTAGGCTTCGACTGTGGCGCAGATACCACGAAGCCATGGACCCAAATTGTGAACAACGCCCTGTACAAGCCTCTGGTGTCTCCGTAATGGAGGGGGCTATTTTTACATGTAATGGACTGGGTACTCTGCTTCAACTGGACCGAGAATTGACTGGAAATGGCGCTGTTCGGCTACTTGGAGACATTTTCAGCCATCCGTGAACTAGATGTTTCCTAAAAAATAACAGATTTGTTTGTAATTCTATCGGACCAAACTGCGTGGTCATCAGTCCGTAGCTTACAAACTACTTAAACTAAGCTAAACTAACCTAAGGATAACACACACACCCATGCCCCTGGGAGGACTCGAACCTCCACGGCGAGCAACCGCGCGCTCCGCAGCGAGACGCTTTAGACCGCTCGGCTACTCCACCGCGGCAAAAATAACAGAATTTTAAAGATGACGATGCGGGCAACAGTTGTTCACAATTAGTTTGAAAACATTCTGGACAATTCTATCTTTCAAACTGGCCACCCTGATCGCCTGGCAAAAATCCTATCGAATATTTACGGGACGTATTAAAGAATTCAGTTTATGCACAAAACCTTGCAGTGGCGACACATGCACAATTCTGGACGGCTGTAGAGGCACCAGGGCACTGTATTCCCCCAGGGGACTTCTAACCACTTGCAAAGCCCGTGCCACAGAGAGTTGCTGCATTCTGCCGGAAAAAAAGACGTCCGAAACGATATTAGCAAGTAGGCCAACCGTTACCCACCATTCTGCCAGTTCAAAGTAGGCATGGTGGCTGTGAACATTGGTAACACTGGTGGTTCAAAACCACCTCCTACCATCCAGACTTAGGTTTACCATGATTTTCCTAATTCATTCCAGGAAAATGCTAGGATGGTTCCTTTGAAAGGGCACGACCGACTTCCTTCCCCATCCTTAGACAGGCAATCTGAACCTGAGATGCATCTCTAGTGATAACACTGTCAACGGGGTGTTAAATCCTAATTTTTCTTCCTCTTTCCATGGTATCTATCCATTTAGTGGTGCATCGCTGAAAGAACAGATTCCATACCTATAAATAGATTGTGTGCACCTTGAAAGGCTGCGCTACAAAGGTCGTTAGAAAAGCTGGGACGTAGCACTTTGCAGCACGGGAGAGCATCGCGTCCACGGCGGCTAGCGGCACTATTGAGCGCGCGACCGTGTTAGAAGCACGCGCCGGAATAGGACGTCTCGCGTGGAGAGGCGGCCAGCCTGAATAATGCAACGGCGCCATTACTAGCCGACGTCACAGTCACACCTAAATACCTTCCTGCAGCTGACTAATAGTCTCCATTCCAGCTGTCACAGCCCCACTCACTTCCCACCTAGTCGATAAGTGGAGAGAAGGCAATGACCTGCCGTAAATTTAAGGAACATTATGGGTGACGGAAGGGCTGGTCGGTAGAACAGATTTGAACGCGTAATGTGCAAGCGCTAAAACCTGATATTGAACCATGTACTTTAGTTTGAGCAAGGGAGACTGGTTCAATGTTGTTGTTGTTGTTGTTGTTTTGTGGGGACTAAACATCTAGGCCATCAGTCCCCTGTTCCTAGATAAGAGCTCACTGTCCTACACGTCCTTTTAATGCTAAGTTGGCGATTCCTTGATGTCTCAGAATGTGTCCCACCAAACTATCCCTTCTATTAGGATATGCCAGAAACTCCTTTTTTCCCCAATTTGTTTAAGAACCTCCTCATTAGCTACGTGATCTACCCATCTAATCTTCATCATTCGTCTGTAGCACCACATTTGGAAAGCCTCCATCATCTTTTTATCTGAACTACTTATCGTCTATGTTTCACTCCCATACAATGCTACACTGCAGACAAATGTTTTCAGACAAGACTTTCTAACATTTAAACTAATATTTGATGTCAACAAATTTCGCTTCTTCAAAAACGCTTATCTTCCCATAGCCATTCTGCATTTTATATAATTTGCTTGTGTTCTTGACATAATTGTGTTATATTATTGCTGTGACTGGATTCTGTATCTACATTTAATATAACTTCATATACCCAGTACCATATAACGGTACACACCCTTTCGTCTTTATGCCTTTCCGGTTGTGTTACTTAGCTCAGTCTATGTGCTTATTTAATGCACTGTTATTTTAGACTGGATCATTATCTGTTAATTTTAAATCACCTCAAGATGTATCCATAAGTATTATAATATTATGCAAGCTCTGTTCTAATACTATGCTCAGTTCTATCCATTAGTGTACCTCTGCATAACTTGATTATAATTGTAAGATTCTGTCACAGAATAACAGTCTGCTATATTCCCTAACATTACGCTTTTCGTGCATATTTCGTTTACCTACTTTGACAGATAATGGTTCGTATGACACATATTTAATTATTTATGTTTTCGCGGTCCAATATGTTATTTACTTAATGTTTACGTATCACCCTCTGTATCAGTCGCCATGATACCTTATCAAAAATGTTCAAATGTTTGTAAAGCTTATGGGACTAAACTGCGGGGTCATCGGTCCCTAAACTAACAAACTACTTATGAACTACTTACGAACTAGGACGGCACAAATATCCATGCCCGAGGGGGGATTCGAACCCCCGACCGTAGTGGCCGAACAGACCGTGACTGAAGCGCCTCAGTCCCCTCGGCCACCGCGGCCGGCGATACCTTATCAAAGATGTATCCTGTGGTGGTTGTCAAAGATATATTTTCATACCATGGATACTTCGATTTCTGCTAACTTTGTCACATAAACTGATGTAGTTCTTACCGTTTTCGTTGGATACTCTTTGAATTCATAGACACTGGTTCAATATAACACAGCCTGGCACTGCATTTATCTTTTATCAAGACTAGATTTCAAGTGACATGTTACGAATTTTTTATTGATTAACATGGATACGTTAGCTGATAATGTTTCAACTAAATCAGCCAGCTTAGTTTGTAAGTACTTTCTGGACGAAACTACTGAGTTATATTATGTATTTTAAGTTTTTTATAATTCGTGTTGGTCATTTTATTTAACAGACTTTTCTGAAGATCGTTTAGAACCGTAACCGGTCAAGCTACAACTACAATAAACAGCTGATGGTTGAAACTATGCATTTCTCAAAATACGTTAATAATGGACGTCTATTGTTCAGAGTTCTCCCTACACGTTTGATGTGGTGGCTGCTATTTCAAGGTCCGCGTACTCGTGTGGGAACAAAGGCGCCTGCCGCAGGGCTTCGATGCTCGCTACTTCGGTATTCATTCGTGACACAGAAACAGTTGCAGCACGCGATCGCGGTAGATGCCAGTCAAGGTCTTCAGGGTCTTCAAGGAGCGACCCCGCCCCGAACACGAATAATTCAGCCCTTTTTTCGGGAGGTATCACACTTTTATGTGATGACACCTGTGTACTGCGTGTGTTTGGAAATACAAGTATAACTTACAATTTCCCAAAGCATAACGCACATACTCGATAACGTCCAGGAATGACAGAGTTTAAAAATACTGAATCCAGCGACTAAGAAAGAATGAGTTCATTAGAAAACCAATTCAGCTAAGTCGGCCTGCTTAGTTTGTAAGTACTTTCTGGATGAAACTACTGCGTTATATTATGTATTTTAAGCTTTTTATAATTCGTGTTGGTCATTTTCATTTAACAGACTTTTCTGAAGATGGTTTAGAACCGTAACCGGTTGAAGAAGGCTACTATTGGAAAAGAGAATCCACTGTCCTTCTGAGGAATAAATCCCAGCATTTCAGATAACCACTGAAAACTTGAATCAGAGTTGCCTGACTGGGATTTGATGCCATATCCCCTCGAATAAAAATAATTAAAAAAAAGTATGAAAAAATATGCTAAAAATATATTTAAGTAATTTCAGTCCTTATGAAGCCTCTTTTTCAAGTGCTCTATTATCAACAACTGTCAGGACTTTCGTCAGACTTCTTTAATGTGAACTATAAAAATAATAACTAGTTTCACAGTTTGGTTTCAAGAAGGAGGAATTCACAGAAATTGCAACTTGTACTAGCGGGGTTAAAGAATAAATTGAGTATAGTGTGCGTTTTCTTTGCTATAGAAAAAGTATTTGATTCTATGTATGTAAGAAATTAAGTAAATTTCCGCGTTGTGGCCATCGGTTGGTGAATCTGGCCCTAGAGGTCGTCTACCAATGGCGTCATTGAATGGGTAGAGAGGCACGTATCAGCGAATGTTCAAATGCTTGTAAATCAGTGAGCCTTAACTTCTTTTGTTATCAGTCCCTAGGCTTACAAACTACTTAAACTAAGTTAAACTAAAGACAGCACATTGTGACCTATACTACTCGATCAAGTAGCTGTCACTTGATCCCTCAAGACTGCAGTCCCTTCCACTTCCTCAAGCTAGAAGCATCCTTGAGAATGCCGGTAATCGAACTTGAGTCCTCAAAAATATTCAAATGTGTGTTAAGTTAAAGGGACTTAACTACGGGGTCATCAGTCCCTAAACTTACAAACTACTTATGAACTACCTTATACTAAAGACGACACAAACATTCATGGGATTCGAACCCCCGACCGTAGTGGCCGTGCAGACTGTGACTGGCGCGCCGCAGACCGCTCGGCCACTGCGGCCGGCAGAGTCCTCCGCATGGCAGTTGACAACACTTACCACTTAATTTTTCCTTCGGGTTAATCGGTTCTTTGCGGACGTAAGATCGTTTTGGTTCTATGTTATTGGATGAGGTCTGGGTCATTTATTTTGTATTATTTTATGTATTAGTGAGAGCGGCCAGCCCTTTGACCGAACGCGCTGAGCTACCGCCCGGCGTACTCCCTTATGGACACAACATTATGGAAATAAACAAAAAGCTCACATTTCGAAAGTAAGAAGCAGGAGGTCGTCCCCTAGTTGCTACTATTTGTTTATTGCTGTTAGAAGTAGTTTACCTTCTTAGAAGTAGTGTACCTTATAGTAAAACGGAAATATCATGGGACAATGAAATGGAAACGAGGCAGGTGGAAAAAAGTAAGTGAACTGTTTATTATTCCAAAAGTAGTCGCCATAACTGTTTGCAGTTTGCATGATCGTACTTAGGCGTGCACCACTTCATCCGAAGCAAATCAACAGCTACGAATTTCATCCTTCATGACTACAAAAATATAGAAATCGCATGGAAGGGGGGGGGGGGGGGAGTTACAGATACTGTAATTATGTAAATATTGATGTAAATAAAAATTTCTTAAATTACCATATTTGTTGTGTGCTACGTTGACATGTATAACACGGCATTAGAAGCACTCAGGTGCTGCTGCGCTACACGATATCTCTGCACTTGATGAGCCATAAAGCGGTCGGCTAGCAGTACGAGTTTAGTGAGGCCGGTGCTAAGCCGCGACGGGCAGTCAACTTTTCACGAGATGCTAATCTTTCTGCGCGCTGTTTTATACGAGCCTGAGTCCACGCATAGGCCATCAGCGTAGATCTCAGTAGAAAATCACCTTGACCCTACATGATATGCGTCCGCCTCCATGACTGAATGCTGCCGGCACGGAACTCAGCGTGTTGACTGATGGAACTGATCAAGCTCTATAAATATAATTATAATAATAAACTGGGCAAAAATTTCAATGAAATTGCAGAGGCGCAATGCTACATCCGCACAAAAATGACGACGATAAATGAGGATGAAAGAGCTTAAAAAAAAAGTCTGTGCGAAGGACCCGGGTTAGACTTCCGGTACTGGTTGAGATTTTTCCTTGGTGACAGGACTGGAACATGGGTACACACAACCTCGTGAGGCCACTTTGGAGCGACTTGTTTCAGAAGCAGTGGCTCCAAACCTTACCTAATGATGTCATTGGTTGAAGGTGATAAGCGGTAGTTCGGTACCGAAGGACGGAGTTTACGTTGTAAATATTTATAACCCAACAGCTAATTCTCAAGACCATAATCAATTATATCAAAGATTTATACCAAAAAAAAATAGTTCACCATTTTCAAGAAACGTTTCTTCGAAATGGCTCGTAATCTGTGCTGTTAGTGTTTCTCATGAGAAACAGGAAAACTTGCTTTCTGGATGCACCTTGTATACGAGTATTGACTTCATTACACCAACAACTGCTGTATCATAGAATATTAGCCGCAGTATTTCCTTTTGCACGACACCGTAGTCCTGCTGAATTAGAGAAGAAAAACTTAGCAGACAATAGAGCTGTTGCCCCCTGCACAATGATGTGGCACTCACTTCCTCAGTATGCTTGCGCCAATTACCTGAACGTACTTCCCGACTGCAAGCGCCATTAGGCTGTTCAACTGCTGCAAGTCCACCATGAGAGCTTGGACCTCTAGTAATTAACTTCCTACATGGCCAAGGCATCGCAAGTTGGCTCTAGTCTGCACTGCATTAAGTGAGACGCTCACGCAACGTGTATATATCGCCGTGACGTGAAGAACAGCTCGAGTAGAAGCCGAGGACAAATTCGAAAAGCAGCATTTTACAGAGCGTTCAATAAGGAAACGCTGCCTTGACAAGCGTACTGGCTGCATCGAGAACTACAAGGGAGTGGGGTATATAATGAGGCGAAAAAAGTCATGGCACAGATACAGATGTCGTGTATACAACGTGTAAAAAAGTAATGCTTTGGCGCATCTGTCATCTTCACTCTGGTGGTGACTGTGAAAAGGTTTCCAACGACATTATGGCCCCACGACGAGAATTAAGTCTCAGAACGGGTAATGACAGAGGGACTAGACGCATGGAACATTTCATTTTGGAAATGGTTAGGCAATTTAACATTTCGAAACCTACAGTGCCTGGAGTGTGCCAACAAGATGTCCAAATGTTTGTAAACCTAAGGGAGCAAATTGCTGAGGTCATGGGTCCCTAGATTTACAAAATACAGGGTGCCCATAAAGTAAGTATCCAGTTTGATGTGCGAGGCCATTCACCGTCGGGGATTCGAATCCTCCATCGGGCCAAGATTTCTATGTCGTCTTTAGTATAAGTTAGTGTATAAATAGTTTGTATGTTTAGAGTCTGATGACCCTGCAGTTAAGTCTCATAAGCTTAACAAAATCAAATCAAATGTTTGTTAAGCTTATAGGACTTAACTACGGGGTTATCAGTCCCTAAACTTACAAACTACTTATCAACTAGCTTATTCTAAGGACGGCACAAATATCCATGCCCGAGGGGGGATTCGAACCCCCGACCGTAGTGGCCGTGCAGACTGTGACTGAAGCGCCTCAGTCCCCTCGGCCACCGCGGCGGCATAAGCTTAACAATTTTCATGTTACAGATGTGCTACAACCAATTTTCTACAAACTTGTCATCTTCAAAGCAAAACGAACAGTTAAATTTCTTGCTTTTGAATTTTGGGTTCAAGAAACGCGTCATTCGAGTTACTACTTACGATTCTCTTTGTTTTTCTTAGTTTCTGGTTGTTCCTGTTTTCTTTGTAGTGTGTTTCTTATTTATTTTCCACATATTGTACGTGGTATACATTACGTCACTGTTGATATTCGACGTACGGATACGATTGAGATCTATTCATTTGCCCTCTGGATGTTTCGTTTTGCTGAATTGCGCGCGAAATTCGAATGTTTACTGTTAGTGTCGTGTTACGTAATGTATATATAAACCACTGGTATATTATTATAGAAATTCAATTTTTTAATTATAATGTTCTTCAGTAAGGCAATAAAGTCCGCCTCCGTAGCTCAGCGGTAGCGTCGCTGACTACCGCGCAGGAGACCCGCGTTCGATTCCCGGCAGGGAACTGGGTGTTGTGTGTTGTTCTAATCATCATCATTGGCACGTAAGTCGCCCACGCGGCGTCAAATAAAAAGACTTACACTAAGGCGGCCGAACAAACCCACAAGGGTTCTCCCAGCCAAGAAAGCCATACGCTCATTTCCATTTCCAAGGCAATAAAGAAGGATAAAATGAAATTTCAATGCCTGGCATATCCACAAGTATTTGCGTGACTCAAAGGGTTAAAGTACACCATGAGACAAGAATAACATATTTCGAACAGCAATACTAAAAAAAAAAAAACGGTAGTTAAACCTGACACTTACATCGTCTAAAATTAAAACGTGAAAACACGACGAGGGACATGTATGTTTTGTTATAAAATAACAACATAATTTCTGCATTTCTGCATTAAATGATTGAGGACTGAAATAAACATCTGTGGATAGTGTATGAATCATATCTGGTTTTCAAAGCATTTTCGATAGTTATTCTTATCTCCAAGGCGGACAGCTTCTTTTGCTGATAAGCTGAGACAGCCACACGCAACGTGGTGGGCGGACTGACCGGCGACAGGCTTAAGCACATGCAAGATGGTGGTGATGACCTTCTGGGCGCGGGCGCCACTACTAGGAAAGCCGGCCGCATAAACAGCGGGAAAGCCTCGTCTCTGCACGCAAACAGCCTGCAGCGCACCTCTATACAAAACGTTGCTAGACCAAGTTTCTTGGCTTCCCTCAGTTACTTGGAAGCAGCGTAGCCCTGCAAACGTTTCCGCTTCTTTTGATTGACAAAAATGGAACGCGACTCGGAAAAGTACAAATAACATAAAAGTCTAAATGAAGCGTGTTTTTCCCCTTTCAGGCTGCAGAGAAAATATACTGGGCCAAGGAGTTCCGTAGTTCCAGACTGGGTCTTGTTGACAAAGTAATCTCGCATTTAATTTATTTTACCTCACTGATATAGGTATTCGATGTGGCTATTTATTTGCAGAATTGAGAACCTGCTAGTTATAAGATACATTAAATATAAACATCTGAAATAAGACTCATATGAATTGCTAAAGGTGTAGGACATAACAGGCTAAGAAATGAAGACATCAGACAACTCCATAAAACTGAGATTATTGGTAAAATAAAGAACTGCAGGAAAGCAGAGGCACATGCGAGTCGGATTAAAAATGGCAGATGACCAATGCAATTACTGAATGCAGAACTCATGGTAAACGTGAAATGTAAAGAGGGACAGGCATAGGATAGCACAGGTTTAATAACCAATATATGTTTAATGATGAGGATGATATTGAATTACACACATTTCAACATCTCGACTGTTTCAGGGCTTTGAAATAAATTCATCGGCGAAGCTGGAAATTTGTCCCGGAACGGGACTAGAAACAAAATTTCCCGCTCTGGCGCAGCGTTTTGCCTATTTCCGTACCGCTTGTTGACCTGCCCACATTTTCAACATATCGCACACTACTATACTAGGCGCCCCTGTGGATTTTTGCACTTGCTTGCAGCCTAACCTATATTCCCGCAAGAGCTCGAACTTAACTGTGCATCCCAACTGAAATTGTCATTCGTCTGTTTGAGGCATAGCACAGATTCAATTATAAATTGACGCCGAAGACATCTGGATCGTCTTGTAACAACAAAAAACAAAATGCGCTTTGTAAAACATATTACGCACGATGACACCAAAGACTAAACCCGATGACGCAATGGCAGCAAAATTGACAGGCATTTGGGATGACGGCGCTCAGAATCGCCTGCCATCGACCCAGACTTAAATTTTTGGTTATTTCCGTCACACTGTTTAAAGGGGTAAGAAAACAAACGTCGGGGGTCGAGTCTTCGCTCGGGCATGGGTGTTTGTGCTGTCCTTGGATTAGTTTCCCTTTTTTTAAGTAGTTTGTAAGCTACAAACTAATAACCCAGTAGTTGAGTCCGATAGATTTACAAACATTTGAACAAGAACACAAAACAATATGGAATGGGAAGAACATGTGTATTAAATAGAGCAGAAGGCGAATGGAAGACACATTTTTCAACTTTCTTGAGAAAGTGTGAAGGGAAGTGTAAAATAGACCACTGCGACCAATTCTTCTTACCTGTTTCGGCTTTTTATCCAGTAAGCATGGTACCACATATGGAACAAAATTAACTTCTAGGATCGTCATAGATTAGTGCAGCATATACTAAAGTGTCATAAAGAGGTTCAGAAAATTTAATTGAAAATCTTTAGAAGAAAGGCTACGGTCGTTCGGAACCCTAATGGGCAAATTTAGGGAACCAATATGGAGAGACAGTGTGCAATAATGTTACTGCCGCCAGAAGAGAGGAAGAATTGCGAACACATCAAGGCATACAGCCTACCAATTATTCCCTAATCTATTTTTTGATCACACACAGAGGAATTTACCTTAGATGTCAGTAGGAAGGAGCAAACTCTTAACCTATACACACTTTACTGGCGTAGTGTCCCTGCGCATTACTACTCACTATACGCGGCATTTATTGAGATGGAAATTATCCTACTATACATTGGCTATAGAATATGAATCATCATGAGGCAGGAATATACTACCGTCACAAGTAAATGTGATGAACACTGAGAGCGGGGGTAATGCTGAATTGACCATTCACAGAAAAAAAAGTGTCTGGTGAATGATAACACGACAAAGGAATTAAAGGTCAGAATTCCAAAAACGAAACGCAGATCATCTATGTTGTACTTCAGTAGGAAAAATTATAGGTCTCTCTTTGTTTCCCCATACAGTATGCGAATATTGCTTTTTCATAATATAATTATGGTTGAAGATACACACACCGATTATTTGGACCATATCATCGGTGTTACGTACGCATGTTATAAATGTGTTTCCCTTTCTAGGGCGTCGATAATATCAACTGAGAAAAAAAAAATTTTTTTTCTATACTGTTATCCAAATCTGTTTTTAATTCGCCAGTGTTGATTGAGCTGATAGGCGCTACAGATGCAGTGGTGCGTAGGGTGTAGTGTATAAAATGACCCGCCCGGCACTGTAGCTGTTCTGCTTGGCTTCCGGAAAGAGTCGTAAGTCTGGTCGCAGGATATCTCTACTTTGAATGATGTGAGGTGCTGTCTTTTTGAGGATGGTCAGTATTTTGCGCGTATAATTTCAGACAAGCCCTTGGTTTTTGCAGAGAAATACACTCCTGGCACATTAAAATTGCTACACGTGCTACAGACGTGAAATTTAACCGACAGGAAGAAGATACTGTGACATGCAATTAATTTACTTTTCAGAGCATTCACACAAAGTTGGCGCCGGTGGCGACACCTAAAACGTGATGACATGAGGAAAGGTTCCAACCGATTTCTCATACACAAACAGCAGTTGACCGGCGTTGCCTGGTGAAACGTTGTTGTGATGCCTCGTGTAAGGAGGAGAAATGCGTACCATCACGTATCCGTCTTTGATAAAGGTCGGATTGTAATCTATCGCGCTTTCGGTTTATCGTATTGCGACATTGCTGCTCGCGTTGGTCGCGATACTATGCCTGTTAGCAGAATATGGAATCTATGTGTTCAGGAGGGCAATACGGAACGCCGTACTGGATACCAACGGCCTCGTATCACTAGCAGTCGAGATGACAGGCATCTTATCCGCATGGTTGTAACCGATCGTGCTGTCACGTCTCGATCCCTGAGTCAACAGATGGGGACGTTTGCAAGACAACAACCATATGCACAAACAATTGGACGATGTTTGCAGCAGCATGGACTATCAGCTCGGAGACCCTGGCTGCTGTTACCCTTGACGCTGCATCAGAGACAGGAGCGCCTGCGATGGTGTACGCAACGACGAACCTGGGTGTACGAATGGCAAAACATCATTTTTGGATGAATCCAAGTTCTGTTTACAGCATCATGATGGTCGCATCTCTTGATGAACTATGGTGTCGTGTACCTGACACGCCATCCAAGCTCTGTTTGACTCAATGCCCAGGCGAATCAAGGGCGTTATTACGGCCAGAGGTGGATGTTCTGGGTACTGATTTCTCAGGATCTATCCACCCAAATTGCGTGAAAATGCAATCACATGTCAGTTCTAGTATAATATATTTGCCCAATGAATATCCGTTTATCATCTGCATTTCTTCTTGGTGTAGCAATTTTAATGGCCAGTAGTGTACATGTGCGACAGTCACAATCATGTGTACAATTGCAAGCCTAGTTAGCTTTGCTCTAATTGGTAAGGTGATGATGTCTGCAATAGG
This sequence comes from Locusta migratoria, assembly GCA_026315105.1. Lineage (NCBI taxonomy): Eukaryota > Metazoa > Arthropoda > Insecta > Orthoptera > Acrididae > Locusta > Locusta migratoria. The sequence continues at coordinate 442,524,140 of CM048755.1, read as the reverse complement.
CAGTGACAAAGCCGACCAGTCATCAGTATAATTGCTTTCTAGGTAATATAGAGGTATATGCTTAAGAAGCGAACTGCATGGGCTGTTACCTACATGCGGATGTATGTCGCGTGGGCATGAGAGTTGGTAAAACCGCTTCTAGACGGTGTCCTTATTGGCTATTTTTCCATGTTCGCTTCTGATGTGTTGCCAATCCATGAATTCCTGGGTGCTTCCTGTGAAAGCCTCCCATGTCGAAGATAAGGCTGTTCTGTGGAAAGAAACTTCAAAAAATTTAGCTTCCAGACTTCGACTTAGCGTATGTGTCGACCAAACTATGCTGTATTGGCCAAACACTACTTACATGTAGTGGGCTACATACGGCTCTGTTCATGAAATACAGCACTGTGTAGCCTCAGGGTCGAACCGCTCACGTCTGCTTTCATTTTCAGAAACTACATTAGCTGCAAATAGTACCCTGACCTGTGATCATACACTCAAACACTCTATACAGCTATATCTATAACTGTGAATGTCTGTTCGGTGTACGTTTATCCCGCCTGAACCACAAGACATAAAGAGCTAAAAATTTGTACAGTTACTAATGTCTACCCGGGGAAGGCTTTAGGCACGGTTTTCTGGTACATCTTCAGTCTAATAACATTTAGACTGTGGCAGACTGCTGCCAACATTCGTAGGAACATATTATGCCTCTTGTTTTGAAGTTTGGAGTATATCTGGCAAACTAGAAAAACTTCATTACCATTTTATCTAAACATTACAATTAAAATTATATACAGAATGACAAACGTAGATCATTTATACAATGTATTAGGCATAACACAAAGATACTGTCCCATTCTTCAATTGGGAGAAATTTTGTGAACCATTATGAAGATATATGTCCAAATTTTCTGAAAATGTTGTTTCGTGTAAATGAGAAAAGAATGTTATCACTGTTTTTCACTCACCGTATGCTTCTTTCAGAACATTCCAGTGGCATAATCTTGCTGGACAGCTGCTTCTTTATCCTCTGCAAACTTTTTCAGGAGTTTTTTCCTTACTCTGGACTCTTTAGTGGTGGATTCCGTAGCCCTTTCAGCATCAACTAGATGCTGACTATCTATGGCAGTCAGAGCAGCTATCATATTATTTCTTGGCTGGATGCCTAATTTGTCCATTACTTTTGTCATGTTACCATCACTGAAACAGATAACAGCATCCATCACGCCTATTTTGTGTACAGCCTTTCAACAAACACTGTTTTCTGTACTCGTTGCCACACGCGGCTATTGAAGATTTTGTGTACGGCCATGTAGACATTTGCTAAGTAATTTATCTGCAAGGTCCCTGTATATTGGCTTTATTGTTTCCATGACTGTGGCAGGCATGGAATATTTATGGTGGTATTCTTTACATGAACCATCAGCGTGGCAGTGTGCATACATTCGTTCAAAGACCGCTTAAGACTAAATAACTATTTAGAAGTAAATAAACCATACATTTTTTGAAACGGGAGATTTTTTTTTCGATTTTTTCGGTCATTTTCACGTCCACGGCCTTAAGTAGTTTGTAAGCCTATATACTGATAACCAGAGTAGTTATTTACAAACATTTGAACATTTATTAAATAGTTACAGAAATATGAGAACAAGATTGGCATATCATGATGCATGCTACTGCTGAATTACTGTGAAGCATACTGTGATCTGACATTATATATTGTTCATGATATGCGCCTATCTTTTTCTGACATCCTAGATGTCTTCAGAATCGATGCAAACATAACACTGTGATTTATTATCTATTGCAAAGTTAATGGTGTGGCCACATTTTAAGTGTTCACCAGAGTGACATCTGCCTGTCGTCGGCCACCATTGCTCAGCTCCGCTTCTGCACGGAATTCGCCGAGTTTCGGCGGCTCACCATTGTCCACTAATATTTTACTTAGTCGTAAGCGGTTGCTGTGGACACTCCCGGTCCTGCAGAAGTGGCTGCTGCACGCCTCCCCCCGCCTGCACAGGTGCGCTCCCTCCCATACAATTACAGCAATTTGAATAATTATGTGACTACCGAGTATGTATCTGTTATGTTTACAAGTCGTACCATCAGCCACTGCTTCTAGTGATCGCGTCACCGTGGTTGGCATTAGTAAAACGGCGGCGATATATTGCAGTTTTAATAGTGTATGAGAGTTTAAGAAAATGTATATCTGAGGTGATCCAGGATTCTCATGACTCATTTCCGTGACACACTACCCTCTGTATTGCGATAACACAAAACGATCTACCTTTCTCAGAACTTTATCTACGCCCTCCGTCAGTGCCACTTGGTGGGGATAGCCCAGTGTACAACATTACTGCTAAATATGACGCACTAGTGTAGGCCATTTATTTACTAGCACTGTAGCATCTTCCAAGTGTTCTGCCATTCAAACGTAGCCGTAGGTTTGCCTTTACTACGATATTTTTTTGTGTTCATTCCAATTAAAGATGCTCGTAATAGTAATACGTAGGTATTTAGTTGAATTTACGGCCTGTAGATTTGACTGATTTATCGTGTAAATTAAATTTAACGGATTTTTTTTAGTGTTCATAAGGATAACTTCACACTTTTCATTATTTGGGGTAAATTGTCAATTTTCGCACAAGACATATCTAAAACATTTTTCAGCTGCTTTTGATCCTCTGGTGATTTTACTAACCGATAAGTAACAGCATCATCCGCGAACAGTCTAAGAGAACTTCTCAGATTGCTTCCTAAATTGTTTATAAAGAAAAGGAACAGTAGGGCCCCTAAAACACTTCCCTGGGGAACGCCAGAAAACATATCTGTTTTACTCAATGACTTTCCATCAATGACAACGCACTGTGTCATTACAGGATATCGCCAATCCAGTGGCACGACTGTGGCCATATTTCATAATCACGCAATTTGATTAGAAGACGCTTATGAGGTACAGTGTCATAACTTTCCGAAAATCTAGAAGTATAGAATCGATTTGAGATTCCTTGTCAATAGCACTCATGACTTCATGTGAGGAAAGAGCTAGCTGTGTTTCACAAGACTGATAATTTCTTAACCTGTATTGACTACAGGTGAATAGGTCGTTCTCTTCGAGGTAGTTCACAACGTTTGAAAACGTATATGTTCCAAAAAAACTGTTGCAAACCGACGTCAGTGATCTAGGCCTGCAAGTTTGCGGATCACTCCTATTGTCTTTATTGAACATTGGAGTGACCTGTACAACTTTCCAGTCTTTGGGTACGGATGTTTCGGCGAGTAAGCGGTTGTATATGATAGCTAGGTATGGAGCTATTGCGTGAGCATACTCTGAAAGGAATCTAAGTGGTATACAGCTTGGACCAAAACAATTGCTTTTGTTAAGAGATTTAAATTGTTTTACTACTCTAAGGGTATCTACTTCTAAACTACGCATGCTGATAGCTGTTCTTGCCGGCCGCGGTGGCCGAGGGGACTGAGGCGCTTCAGTCACGGTCTGCACGGCCACTACGGTCGGGGGTTCGAATCCCCCCTCGGGCATTGATATTTGTGCCGTCCTAGTTCGTAAGTAGTTAATAAGTAGTTTGTAAGTTTAGGGACTGATGTCCCATAAGCTTTACAAACATTTGAACATTTGATAGCTGTTCTTGACTCAAATTCTGGAGTACTTGCTTCGTCTTCTTCGGAAAGCCGTGTTTAACAATCTGCTTCAAGCAACAGTCATCAGTAGCATCATCATTACTATCGTGTAGTGAAGGTACACATAAGTTCAAAAAAATGTTCAAATGTTTGTATAGCTTATGGGACTTAACTACGGGGTCATCAATCCCTAAACTTACAAACTACTTATGAACTAACTAAGACTAAGGACGGCACAAATATCCATGCCCGAGGGGGGATTCGAACCCCCGACCGTAGTGGCCGTGCAGACCGTGACTGGAGCGCCTCAGTCCCCTCGGCCACCGCGGCCGGCTACTCATAAGTTACGTGGCTAGCAGCAACATTACTAGATTGGATGAAGAAACTGGAGTAGATGAACCCAGAATTAAGAAACCGATTAAAGTGGTACAGTAATGTAGGTGATACGCTGTTAGAACAATGAAAGAAAATGCTATTCAGCCGAAGATGGGTCTGGAACTTGACACCGGCCGCCGCGGTTTAACCGTGCACACTGGTGCGCCGTGCTGCCGTGCGCGCGGCCGTTCGCCGTCGGGGTTCGAGTCCCCCCTCGGGCATGGGTGTTTGTGTTGTCCTTAGGTTAGTGAACCTTAGTTTAAGTAGTTTGTAAGCTACAGACTAATTACCACGCAGTAGAGTCCGATAGATTTACAAACATTTGTACATTTTTGAACACCAGATCGTTTCCACTTCGTATAAACTCTGTAATGGTCCCATAGTGATAACATGTATTGAGGACTTAATGGTGTGGGTTTCCTTTCGTAACTTTTTACGGTCTATTCATCTCAGTTTCACCGAACTTTAAATCGATGTTTACCAGGAAATATTGGAAAATAGTGCGTAAAAGTATACAAAACCTCAGCTTAAGACTTTCTTCCATGTGGTTAGTAATGACTTGAGGACACCCTGTAGTAGGCGAGAATGACAGGAGGTAAACATTTCACAAATGTAAAGTGTTGGCTGGAAGGCGCTTCTTCTGGATGATATGAGAGCTTAGTTCACAGCAAAAATAAAGTTATATTTATAAACACTTTGGATGGCAACATTTCTATCAACTAGAAACTGCCTCATTGTTGAAATCACAGCTCTCTGCACTTTCACTCTCGTTGTCTTCTCCGGATTGCAACTAGATAAATAAAAAATCAGTAGTTGTCCCCTCTGTATTAAATGCCCCTACGACAGTGCCATATTCGCAGCTGAGCAGCGGTAGCGAGCGCATCGTTGAAGAGCGCGCTCCCGAGCTTGTGCTGCGTTAGAGAGCCGTTAGGAGAGCCTGGGTTGTGGCAAACGCAGAGCAAATTGTCGTGTGTCGTTTTTACGACAAAAGCAAATTGTCGTTGTCTTTCTGCGCGCCACAACATGGACAGAAGAGGCGGCCAACGGAATAAGGAGGCCGAGAAGCAGGCGCCGGATGTTCAGAAAACTGAACCCAACGCCGAGACAGGAAGAGAGAAGAAGCAGACAGAAGAGGATCATGCAGTCATTCCTCCTGTGTACATTCCGTGTGAAGGCACAGGATGGATCGTCCTGTATGATCGAATTGAAGACTGCTGCCAGCATGAGGTTGCTGTCGAATCCTTGGATTCTGACGGCACCATCAAGCTGATAGCGGCGAACATGGACGACTGCAGGGCTCTCCATGACGTAGAAACGACGTGAGAAGCACTCCAAGGAACTCCTGAGGGGGCTGCTCTGGCTACTGGACGAGGCTGCCGTCAAGGAGGGACTACGACAAGCAGGGTTTGGCGACGCGGTCGTCCGGTTACACAATCGAACAGGAAAAGGCCACCCCTGTTTGTCGTGGTCGTCCCAGTGGCAGATGGCCCTCAGAAGATCTTCGAAATGCAGAAGATCCTGGGTTTTCCTACGAAAGCAGAAGCTCTCCCTCCAGACCTGGACTGTAAGCCTCAGTGCTACAGATGCCAGGGAGAAGAACGTGTTGCGAAGTACTGTCGCAACGTCGCAAGGGCGTAAAGTGCGACCAGAAGACGCGCCTGTATGTGATCGATGTGGTGGACCCTATGGCGCCTACTGGCGAGGCTGTTCGACCTTTTCAACCGATGCCAAACCGGCGGCGGCGTGGAGGCCGCTGCTGCGGCGCTGCAACGTCGGCGGAGAGCAAGGCGACGACGATGTCGAAGGGACGACGCGGCTTCCGCACCTCCTGCCTGTGACGGGCCGGGAAACCCCGCCAACGGCGGCGCGGACCGGCCGAGAGCGGGGCGCGGCCCGGCGAGGACCTGCGCGCCGCCGCGGGAGAAGCAACAGCGGCTTTCAAAGCCGCCGTGGCAGCAGAGAGGGCGGCCTTCCAGGCCCAGCTTGCAGCAAAGACGGAGAAGGCCTGCCGACAACTCCGGCAGCTGCGCGCCGAACTGGTGCGCGACCTCTATGAAGACCACTCTGTGGACGCTCCAGCGCCCGCCCCTGCGGTGCAGAGCTCTGGAACGACCACTGCCGAGACGACCGGCGCTCCTGTAGTTTCGCAGCCGCAGTCGACAGCTGCCGAGAAGATCACGCCTGCCCAGAGGAAGGCGTTAAAGACCTGCAGGCCGCACTGGAGGGGAATGCACTGGAGAAGGCGCTGAAGGAGTCGCGCGCCACCCAGTGGTGAAGCGGCCGTGAGCAACCGGCGGCAGGAACCTCCCCGTGCACTCATCTGCGTGGCGAGAATCCACGAGGAAGGACGACGCCGCTGGAGAGAGGACGCCAGAAATACCGTCGCACACTGCTGCAGCACTACCGGACTGATGTCTTTATGACGACCCTAGCACTGACACGGTATCCGATGCATGATATCCATTACTAACATAACCTACCCTTGCACGAACTATCGCAGTTATCAAGGAATCCGTTACTGCCCTTACTACCCGTCCCCGACTGTCGCAGACGTTTTTTTTCCCTTGGCGCTTGCCTTGGCACTTTTTTCCCTCTGCCCTTAAACCAGTTCTTTTTTCGAAGTTTTCGACCACTACTAACTCCCGATATGGACCGTATTAATGGGTAATCTCACCCACACGTACGGCACACATCACAGTTCCCGCTCCTGTGACTCCTACATTAACTTACTAACACATGCAGAAGTGACAGTAGAACCTTTGAGTTGGTCACCATGCTAGTGCGAGCGTGGAGCCAACGGTTTCTCAGCACTTGGTCAGATTTATATAACATCGCGACGACAAGGAAAGAACTGTCTTCTATTTTACTGCCAATATTGATTTATTTTTCTAATATGTGTCACACAATACCTACTTACCTGTGATCGCTTGTACTTTAAGAACGCCTTTTTTATTTCTTGCTAAAAAGTTGATTATAACTGCATTTTGTCCATGACGGAAAATGCCTAATACAAAGTAAGCCACAACTGTAACTCCCAACTACTTGTTTCTCATTTGAGAGCGAGAACTGTAGCTGGTTGTAGAACAATACTGATTTAATCTACACTCTCCAAATAGTGCAAATACTATTATTTAGAAACGCGGGAAGCCAGAAGACTGAGTTAAATAAAAATATCCTCCCTATATTCTTCACTGCCCTTAATAATTTCGCAGACTAACAGCTTCCTGTTTTCATAAACGTCAATCGTTTTACATTAATTAGGTGAAAAAATCCACTTGCGACCAGATTACGATTGGAACTGAGCACGCTTGACTTATATACACTGGGCAAGATAATTAGGGGAGCAGGTGAGATATACGCTATATATCTGTGGTAACGTATTTTATACTGATATTGGTTACAATTGTAATTTTTGTGTGATACAATACGATATTTTGCTGTCTCATCTCTTCACTTGTTGTTTACATGGTGTTTACTTAGAACGAGGCATCATGGGGCTTCCATAATCGTGAAAAAGTCATTCTCGTTGCCCATAATATGGTGTGTGATCACCTCGAATGGCTAGTACAGTTGCACACCTACATGGCAGGGACAGTATGAGGTTATCAATCAGATATTGTGGGATATTTGTCCATTTTTCCATGCGTGCAACATCTAGCTCTGCAGCCGTTATAGGAGGTGCTAGTCTGGCTGCAATGCGTCTGCCACATGCATCCCACACATGCTCAATCGGGTTTAAGTCCGGTGAACAAGCTGGCCACTGCGTTCGTTCAGTTTCCTCAGCTTCAAGCATGTTGTCCACCAGTACACCTCTGTGGCGACAAGCGTTATCGTCCACCAGAAGGAACTCATCTCCTATTGTACCAGCGTAGGGTACAACAAAAGGTCGAAGGACTTCGTCTCTATATCTCTGAACAGTCGAAGCGCCATTCTGAACGACATAGAGGTCTATGCGTCCGCCAATATTGATTCTGCCACTCTGCCCACACCATTCACCCACTACCATAATATGGTGATGTTTCCTGCACATAATCAGGATTGTTGCGAATTTTACGTTATCTCCAGATGAGGGGAATGACGATTGTCCGACTGAATACAAAATCGTGACTTATGTTTGAAGAGAACCCAGCGTCATTCATTACTACTCCAGTTTTGATGTTCCTCCGTCCAGTTTCTGCGGGATAAACGGTGTCGTTAGTCGTGATTGTATTGGTACACACACCATCGGCCTCCGTGCGTAGAGCATGCATTGCCGAAGGTAATTTCCGATTGTTTTTTGTTGGCTTTGCACATCCTGTTGCTGCCTGAAGGGTTCGTTAGAGCTGAGTTACATTCAGCCTCCTGTCTCGACGTGATATTAACCGGAGATAGCGGTCATCTCTAGCTTATGTTACCCATGGACGACGTTGGCCTTGGCTTCTTTTAAGGGTTCCTGTTTGAAACCGCGCCCAGGTCGTGGAAATTACACTTCGGGACATTCCAATTAGTTGCAGCCACCTCCCTCTGCGTGTGTCCCGCGTCCAACCTTCCTGTGGCTCTCCCTGTCACAGCTTCGGGTAAGTCACGTTGTCGTTGCTTCGTTCTGCCTGCTCACTATACAATCTGAACCCAACTGTTTGTGTAATCCGTAATCCCCCCTCCCCCGCAAAAGCTTTCTGTTATTACCACTACCTCGGTTGCCGTAATGGTGTTGTCTTGACTCCGTAGAACCGACAGAAAGACGTCGAACCATTTTAGTTCATTCTGACGACGACAATACTTCATAACCTAGATATCTTAACTGATCCCGTAATTGGTTTGACCAGTGTAGTTATTGCCGTATTTGGAGAATAAGTTAAAGTATCGTTCACATTTGTCTATAGATGATTAACACCGTTTATAAACTTTTCCCGAAAAATAAACCGAGCGATATGGCACAATCATTTTCGTGCCCATGTAAATGCAACCGTTTTTGAAGCGTTCTTGGCTTGTCAGATTGTGTTTTCTTCTTAAGAATTTTCTATCGCGAAATAAAAGTATAAATATTAGAGTGAGCATAAATCAGTCAAGAAAAATAGCGATCGTGCTGACTAAATCAGATGTTCTTCAGCCGCCATATTGAGTGGGCTAGGAAATCCGATTCAGGCTGTGACGTGTAAACCCGACAGCAAAAAACGGTTTACGAAAATCTGTTTTCGTCTTCCGGAAGATGTGTTGCATGTAAACGTTGTGAGTGGTAACACGCTGGACTCGCATTCGGGAGGACGGTGGTTCAAATCCACCTCCAAATGTTTCAAATGTTCAAATGTTTGTATAGTCTATGGGACTTAACTACGGGGTCATCAGTCCCTCAACTTACAAACTACTTATGAACTACCTTACACTAAAGACGGCACAAATATCCATGCCCGAGGGGGGATTCGAACCCCCGACCGTAGTGGCCTTGCAGACCGTGACTGAAGCGCCTCAGTCTCCTCGGCCACCGCGGCCGGCCGTGCACAAATCCACCTCCGGCCATCCACATACAGGTTTTCTGTGATTTTCCTAAATCTCTCCATGCCAGGGGGGGGGGGGGGTTCCTATGAAAGGACGCAGCCATTTTCCTTCCCTATCCTTGAGCAAACAATCCGACCATGATCTGGGTCTCTAATGATCACGCTGTCGACGGGGCGTTAAACCCTTATATTCCTACCTTCCTTCTTTTCGAAAAATAATGTAATGTGTTTTTTACAGATATGGCCATGGGAAACATTAACTCAGTGTGGATGCTGCTCGTAGTGCTCACTGCGTGCAAATGTAAGTAATCATTTCCTTCATTTTAACTTATTTCGTTTTATTCATGTTGTTTGCTAAAACTGCAAAACAAATGCAAAAAATTATATGAAGACTTAAAATAAACTTTAAATAGTAAACAGTCTAACATGAAATACACAAAATCATGAACATTTAATTACAACCACTATACCACATATTCCAGCATCATGAATAACTGAGTTGACCTTTGCGCCTCAGTGACAGAGACAGACCGACCTTGGAGGGGTATCTGTGTAGAGGCCAGACACCTGTGGTTCATGAAGAGGGACAGCAGTCTTTTCAGTAGTTACAGGGGTAACAGTCTGTATGACTAGCTGGCCTTGTAACATCAGCTAACATGACTTTGCCATACAGTAACTGCGAACGGCTGAAAGCAAGAGGAAACTACACTGGGCCCGGGCTGGATGTGCGATTGGGCGCTATCTCCAAACGTATAAAACCTATTTCACTGTTATTTTGAAGACGATCTGGCATGTTATAAACGTCGCGTAATTCCGTGAATATTGAAAATACACAAAAATACTCACTGGGTTGAGGTATAAAGTAAATATAACTTCTTATTGAACAGAAAAAATATGTTCATAAACGCAATTTATGCTACGGTAATATACGTTGCACGAGATATTGCCGGCAGAAATCGAGCAAACTAACGGTTATTTACGGCACAGTTGATTAAATACTCGGTCTGGTAGTTATCACAAGTGTAATGTCGATGTAGTCTTAATGGCAGTAACTTCGACTGTATGACGGAGTCAGTGATATTCTGTATTTCAGAGCCTGTAAACATACGAAGATAATATGTAAATTGTGACGTCACTGCTTTATATTTAAAAAGTAGAAGACGCCGAAGAAACCGCGCAATATCTCGACGCCGAATACTAATTTTATATAGCGGTTTATCAGACTAAATCTTCCTAATTTACTGTTTTCATGGAGACGCGAATATGAACATTACTTATCATTAATACTGAATGTACAGGAGCTTGATTTTCAATACAAAGGCAGTTTCTATCAGACTTGTTTCAACTGCTCCTTTTGTCATAGAAGCAATTAACTACCGAAAAATTCACAGAATAGCTACTGTAAAAATTGTTTGAGGTGTTAAAATACATTACATTGGTTTTCTACAAAAGTGCGGAAAGATATACTTTTGCAGCAGGGGGCCTATGTCATATTTTTAGGAGTTTATTTTCAACATTCACACATATGACTCCCACACACATTTGCACTTACAGTAAATAACGTTTGCTACACATTAAAAAAAACCATTTGTAGATATGTTTGCAATTTTCAAAGTATTTAAGTATAATCATGTCGTAGAAAGAAAACAATTTGGAGCACACTTGCGTGATGTACCATGCTAAAATCATGCACTGAATTTCATACTTGTTTCACATTGGAGTCCTTTTAGCACACTTTTTTTACACTACTGCGAGTTCAAAACGATGGATTTATGGACATGGCTCTATTAAGAAAAATGTGTACTTTCATGCTCCCTATTATACAAGAAAACTAGGAATAATATTCTCTTACAGTCTAAATAATCGACAATGTAGTGACACAAGAAAATCGTTGTACTACCAATTCTCAGATTTCCCACTGTGTCTTTGGAAGAACTAACACACCAATCGGATTAATAAGTGTCGAAAAAAATCAATAGATAATATCACTGCTATAATTCTTTCATGACATAGAACACAGGTCTCATAGGTAAAAGTCAGACATCAGGCCCATTATGCTCATATGATGCGTTTCGTAACTGAATGTATCATAAGAGCAATAAAGCCGTAATGTGAGGCCCGATTTTTACCTTTGTGACCTATCAACCTACTACTGATTAATATATTATTAGATTTGTCTCATTAAAATGAACAATACCTTGTTATGAAATAATTATTTTGTATGTAAAATAGTTTTAATTTGATTTTACGGGTTTAATCAGTGCCAATTTCTTTTATAGAATAATTATAGCTTAAACTATAACTATAATTATAATTCCGTATAGGAAATTGTGAAGTTAGCCTTCATTTGTATCTCAGCTTGTCCGTGTTCAGACCAAACTATATATTACTAAGAAAAAAATGATATATATAGCAGCACTTGTATCAACTATGGATGTGATGAAAAAAACTAACTTAAAATGTTCAAATGTTTGTAATTCGGTGGGAGCAAACTAATGTGAGCATCTTTCCCTAGACTTACAACCTACTTAAACTAAGTTAAACTAACCTAAGGACAACACACACCCATGCCCGAGGAAGGACTCGAACTTCTAACGCGAGAGACCGCGCGATCCGTAACGTGGCACTCCAGACCACAAGACCATTCTAACGCGACAAATAAATAAATAAATAAATACGGCTGCAAATTAAGAAGATTACGGTTTTGAATTATTGTGTGCGATTTTTATAGAGTTGTTAAGTTTTTGTTCTGTACTATTGCATTCAGTATCTCTTTGATATCAGAAACGTTGTCAAAAGATTGTCCATTTGAAAATATCTGTCAATAGCAAGTTTTTCAGTCATATAGCACAAGTGATACGTAATTTAAAGGAAGAGGATGTAGAGAAAAAAGATTCTTTGTTTACAGTTCCTTTGTTATCAATATCTACCCATTTCAAACGTGGAGATGAAGAGCAACGCAGACACACGGCGATGAGAAGTGTTCGGGAAACTTAATGAACGGCGAATACAAGGCAGAAGCTGCCTGCCCTCGTTCAGTACCGTCTCTGTTCGTCATAGGTGAACGCATCTACCGACGGCGTACTTTTGTTGATGAATTACATGGAATTACAAGGAATCATCGACATTTAAAATTGAAACGCTACGTGCAGTGCAGAATGGAACTTTCACTCTGCAGCGGAGTGTGCGCTGATATGAAACTTTCTGGCAGATTAAAACGGTGTGCCGGCACCGGGATTGGAACCTGGAACCTTTGCCTTTCGCGGGCCAGCTCTCTACTGACTGAGCTATCCCGACACGACTCACGATGCCGCCTCATAACTTTACTTCCGCCAGTACCTCGCCTCCTACTTTCCAAATTTCACAAAAGTTCTCCTGTGAAACTTGCAGTACTAGCACTCCTGGAAGAAACGATATGGTGGAGACATGGCTTAGCCACAGCGGAGTGTGAGATGATATGAAACTTCCTGGCAGATTAAAATTGTTTGGAAAGTAGGAGGCAAGGTACTGGCAGAAGTAAAGTTCTGAGGACGGGCAGTGAAGCGTGTCGGGATAGAGCGCTTGTCCACGAAAGGCGAAGGTTCCAGGTTTGAATCCCGGTTGCGGCACACAATTTTAATCTGCCAGGAAGTTTCGCTGCTTCCAATGTTTGTTGCAAAGTTGGCATTTGTGTAAACTGCTGTCGAAATTATAGACCAAAACAAAGAATACCACTCGTGTGAGACGTATGATTTCTGAAATCCATGAATATCTGTGATACGTTTCTTTCCTGATTTCAGCTGCACGGAATGGCCTTGCGGTTCTAGGCGCCATATCAGGAAGTGCGCAGCTGCTCCCGCCGTAGGTTCGAGTCCTCCATGTATGTGTGTGTGTGTGTGTGTGTGTGTGTGTGTGTTGACCTTTGGTTACTTTAAGTTAGTTGCGTAGTTTGTAAGCCTAGGGACTGATGACCACAGTAGCTTGGTCCCATAGATTTACAGACATTTGGAATTTCCTAATTTCAGCGCAAGTGCCACCCTCACTCAGTTATCTTCAGTCACCATACACAGCCACAGGAATATTCCGTATGTGCTTTTCCTTCATTCCTATTTTTAATACAATTGGTCACTTATAATGGATACGGCAACTTTAAATTTAAAGATAATAGCATTACTTAACGTTAAGAAGTTTATTGACGGCAACGATAAAACTTCTAATAGATATATAAGGGTACTGATTGAGTACAACTTACGTTAGTTTCTGGATTTAAAAAAAAAAAAAACTGGAAGGCGTCTAGAACGAATATAGCTCCACGAGCCGGGCGCAGGATCCATTCCTCCCGCGGTCAGAAAAATAGGACCGAATCCTCCCGAGCCCGCAAGGGTGTGGAAAAGGACGGGACTGAATCCTCCCATAACCTGTTCAAGCAGGTAGTTGGTGGCGGCCCGAGACCAGAGTGTGTGGCCAGACCTTTATGAATATTCCAGGCAAGCAAAGCTATCTAGCATATGTTCCAGTGTATGTTCCTATTGTACAGTAAAGTAAGAGTGAGAATTAAGCCCCAGTTAACTTTAGAGTCAGAGTAAACGTACAGTAATATCACTTTGGTTCTTACAATCTAAAAATTACGTGTTACTCGCAATTGATAAGTCTGTGCAACATTTTCAGCAGTTGGTATGCAAGTTTATTTGATACAGCGTCGAATTATAAACAGAGGACAAAGCAGGCTAATTTTTTTTCCTAAGGAAGAAGAAATTCTGTTTTAAACGGGAGGGCGGGACATGAGTCTCATTGAACTGGCTTGACTTAACGTGAATAGAAGCAAGTTATTAACGTCTGTAGTTTCTAATAAAACTTGCCATAATAGGAAATCGGAAAATAGGAAATACTCTTGACAGACTTTCACGGATATTGTATGTATTATGAGCAATACTCTTAAATGTGGTGCTGGGGCAGGTAAGAGAACAGACTGCTATTTTTGCGACTCGGGTTCGATTCCCACTAGAAGCTTAATTTCATTCATTAAATTTCTTGCAATATTAAACTTTTAATTATAAAAAGATAATCTTTAAATTTGGAGGTAATAAGTAGAAAAAGGTAACACGAGAAAAAAAATTCCATTAATCAACGCCGAAACGTGGAAGAGATATAAGGAAGGATGATACCGTTATAAACAAGTACAACGAAAACATTACGACAATGGAGAATGACAGTTGTATCCGCGTATTTTTCACAAAAATTTGTTTATTGCTAGTGGTACCTGGGTAAAAAGCTTCCAACGTAAACATTCCAAAAGACAACAACAACAACAACAAAAACTGACCAAATTCGTCAGCAAGAATGATGTTGCAACTTTGGAAGAAACGGTAGGAGCAGTAGAGAACTTACGCATGGAGACGAGATATATAATGCCGAACTTCAACGCTTGTTATGTAATCAACACTGACCATACCGGATGACAGTATGAATCAACGCTGAACACTGGTTGGTGGGGGTGGGGGCTGGGGGCTGGTACCTGATGGAGGTGCCACTGTGCTAGTTCGGGAGGATTCAGTCCTGTCCCCTGTTCGCCTACCTGCCGTTGGGAGGATTCCGTCTTGCGTCCCACGAGCCTGGCTGAGCGATTGAAATGTGGAGCGCGGCAGAGCGCCAAGGGGTGTAAGTGTTCGGTACAGAAGGTGCTGGCAGCGACAGGTAGCTACTGACCGCCGCCTTACCGCACACCTGCCTCTTTTAGGCCGGTATTGCACCACCATATCTATGACAAAGAAATATCACCAAATGTTCATGACTTTTTTTATTTTATTTATTTATTTACATAAATCTTTGATGTTGCCTTAATAAGGGGTATTACTCTATCAAATTTTACGTCACATTTCAAGATGGCGGACATACAAAATTTGTATGCGCCGCACTTGCTACCACCACAATTACATTTCAGTTTTATACACACACACACACTATATTGGCGGGAAACCTGCAGGGAAGAGTCCTCTGCAGTGGTGCTGGTCACTGTGTCCTCGGGAGGGGGAAGGGGGGGGCGGAGTGGTCAAAGCGTCTGCCTTGTAAGCAGGAGATCCCGGCTTCGAATCCCGACCGGGCACAAATTTTCATTCTCCGCACTTTGATATTCAATCTAAACCTAGTACAGTGAAGCCATAACTGATCGCAAATTGCGATTTATTTTAACAATTACATTTTGTGTACATTTGGACGAAGAGAAGCGATGAAAAAACCTACTTGGGTGGAAATGTGGGTTTCGCGTTCTGACAACAAACATTTTCAGAGAAATTTGTTTTGGGACCGCAAGTGGAGGACATCAAGTCATATATGATTGACTTAATAATGGTTGCCACAAAGTATCAGTATTTACTCAGTAAATTGGCACCTCACACCACTAAAAAGAATACGCAAATGAGATATGCTATATCTGCAGAAGACAGGGTTACAGCGACACTGCAGTTTCTTGCTACTGGAAGATCCGTTCTGGCCTCCAGTACAGTACTCGAATACCACAGTGTGCAATACGCAAAGTAACTCCTGAAACATGTAAACCAATTTATAACGCAATGAATATCTGAAACTAAATAAATGTTTAGTGCACTACATAGACATTAAGAACTATTTTTAATAATTATGTAATAATTATGCTCCAATGTGGGCATAAACTTTGTAAATAAATATACCGCTAAAACCGTTTGTGTTCCATCAACTACAAAATTTATACTAATGCGTGGGCTAGATAGGCGCTGTATAATATGAGGTACCCGGATTACAAAAATTAATTTTCTTCTCTGTGTTGTCTGATATACAACTGGATCCTATTACACCATCAAATTTCTTTGACGTAAATATGTGACATTTGAACTTTGACAAATAAATATGATTCTGTAATACCGGCCTAAGCAAGGTGCTCTCAACACGTATGTTCTGCGTGGATTGGCCGAAGCAACTTTGTTAGGAGTATTCGTGTGATGGCCCGTAATGGACGTGGCGGTGAACCAGCGAAAATAACGGGTCAGTAATCAGCTGTGTATTGCACCATTGTTTAATTTTTGGCCATTTCATTGACCCAAAATCTGGGTATTCGTCGTCTCGATCGAAGGAGAATCGAAACTTGTCAACAGAGCCCTTAACTCGGGACGCCCCGCAGAAACTGGAACACCTGGCAACACTAACCACAAACCTCTTTACGTAGTCATATTTTGATTATGCATCTGTGTTGTACAGTGCATATAAAAGTGTGTTAGGTTTCTGTGGAGTATTTAGTACTGAACATGCAAAGAGAACAACAATCGATGTGTGGATTTTGTCTATGGAATTTCCTGATTAAATATTGAGGGAAAGCTTCCAACTTAACAGACGAGAGTTCAGAGAGACTCATGCACGTACAAAGGATGAGGAAAACCACTTAACATATCGGGCCCATACCTTAGTAGCAAATACAGCACATTTGGCGGGGGGGGGGGGGGCAAGGTTAATGTAAAGATAAGTAGACACCGTATGATATTTTGTATCAGTGTTACTGCTCATATATGAAGGATAATTTGCGCTGAAATCCCTTTTACCTAGATCAAGTTTTTTTATTGTAAACATTAAATCATAAAATATATAGTTATTAATAAAACCGGCATTAATTTCACACCATTAACACACCATTCCCCTCAACAATACAGGGAAGTATCGTTGTCTACCAAGGCGTTGCCTTCACACATCATTCATTAAAATAATTCAAATACCGTACTTGCAAGGGGAGGCCGCCAATTGTGAAATTCAGATTAGATTCATACTGCGCATAATGAAAGCTCATGGCCAGAGGTGTAATTTGGCAAAGCACCAAGATGCACTTCTCAGCCGTTGTCGAGAAAATAGTCAATTAAAATGCGTTGAAATACTCTCTACGATTAATAATTTTCTGCAGCAGCGTGGCGCAGTGGTAAGCGCTCGGGTTGGTCATCGGAAGGTCGCCGGATCGAATCTCGAGGCATGCAACTTTATTTATTTATTTTGTAATTCAATATATCGCATGAACCTGAGTGATAGTTATCATAGAAATATGGAAAGCAGAAAGCAGCACGACATTGAGCACATATGATAAACGACGCGTTGTTACAAGAACAATTGTTTTTTAAATTATCTGTTGGGAAACACACCTGATTCACATTCTGAAAAATTGTTCTATTGTTCGTCATGTTTGACATACACTATACGTATTCGTTTCGGAATATCGGTTATACTTCTTCTGTTAACTACACGTGGTAAACATTATGAAGACAATTAATAACATTTGTGTAATACAACTTTGTTTGCGGAAAACATAATGATGTTCGAAGTCGCCAGTTGCATATAATAAGTTGTTGAAAGTCGTTTTTCGTGGAAAAACTGGCGACTTCGAATATCAAATGTTATATATTGTCTTATCTGGCGACCTTCGGATTACGAGCCCAAGCGCTTACCGCTACGCCACGCCACGCCTCTGTGCGATATTACTCATCGTAGAGATCGTAGTGAGCATTTCACAGCAACGGCTTTTTTTAATTGTCGATTTTCTCGACAACGGCTGAGAAGTGCATCTTGGTGCTTTGCCAAATTACACCTCTAGCCATGAGCTTTCATTATGCGCAGTATGAATCGAGTCTGAATTTCACAATTGGCGGCCTCCCCTTGTTAGTTGTTTTTCTTTATATTCATTATTTCAGGGGAGACGGGTCCCCTGCCATACCTAATAAAGAAAAATTAGCAACATGTTTAAAACTGTTCTACGCATTGGGGGATCGCGCGGCAAACATTACAGTGCAGCGCTGGCACACTTGTTGTCCCTGAGCTGCAGCCGGTGCTCACTGGGCAGCAGAGAGCGCTGTGTCCGCACCGAGCAGTATGATGCAGAATTTATTTTCAGCAGCAGCGCGATACTTTACTTTCTGATATTCTACATGTGAGCTTCCCATAGGGCCCCAACCCTTGACAGACTTGGGGCTCCCGCGAGGTTTGGGCCCCTGGGATTCCCGCCCCCCCCCCCTCCTGCCCTCCGTCTCCGAAGGGCTGTCTCGGGGTATACATTATATTACGAAATACAAAACTGGCATTCTCCGGATCGGAGCAAGGAATATTAGATCCCGTAGTTGGGTAGGAAGGTTAGAATAATTTGAAAATGGAAATGATTAGTTTCTCGTTAGATATAGTGCGGACTGATGAAGTACAGTGAAAATATGAACAGGTCTTCTGGTCAGGTGAGTACGGGTTTATAAATATACAATACTAGCTTAAACCCGCGGCTCCGCTCACGTGTTGGTTAATTATGATAGATAAGCTATCTTTCAGTATGCTTATCCTTACAGAGAAAGAGCTGAAGACATTGTAGCACGCATAGACCAGAGATATGGTATGTGGCATCACGTTTCGCTGTATGTAACCTCCTTGCTACTATAGAGTCGCAAACGTCATCGCTGGCCTTCAGTCCGAATCTTTTATAATTTGACGACTCTCAACCACCAGATCTTCCACCCTCTTACAGCTATTGGCATGGAACTGCTATGGTGTACAACGGGAGACTACTCCAACAATTACACACAGACCATTCGTTTGAGTTCTGTAGTTTTCGCTGCAGAGCGAAATATTAACACACACACGTAGAATTTAATATACACCGATAACTTTCCATCCCAATATACTCCACCCTTTTATCATTATCAACACTCAAGCAACAATGCAAGCAATAAAACCATTTTCAAAGAGTAAATATAATTTTCAAAGAATGATTATTGTTCCGCATTTCGCGTTATATCTATCAGTTCGCTATAAAAGCGTGCCTAAAACCTTCCTCAGTTATAAATTAGTAACTGTACAAATATTTAAGTCTCTGCGTCTTGTCGTTCGGACGTGATGAGCGTACACCGAACAGACATTCACATTAATATATATAGATAAATAGCGATCCGATCGCCATAAAACCGTGCCTAAAGCCTTCCCCGGGTAGACATTAGAAACTGTACACTTATTTAGCTCTTTATGTCTTGTGGTTCAGACGTGATAAACGTACACCGAACATACATTCACATTTATAGATATAGATGTTGGGGGTAATCCAGGAGTAGGTCTAATAACGAATAAGAAAGTAGGAATGCACGTAAGTAACTATGAACAACATAATGATCGAAAAACCGTAGCCAAGAGAGACATGTAGTACAAGTTTATATATCAACTAACACTCCCGATGATGAGGAGATAGAAGTAAGGTAAGCTTAAGGGACTTAATTGCGAGGTCATCGGTCCCTAAACTTACAAACTACTTATGAAATACCTGATATTAAAGACGGCGCAAACATCCGTGCCCGAGGGGGGGGGGGGGATTCGAACCCTCGAAGGGGAACTCAATGCGCTCGGCCGCTCCGCCGCGGCTACCCTATCGGGAATCGAAGCCGTGTCTCCCACGTGGTAGTCAGCGACACTGCCGTCTGAGCTACGGTGGGGGGGGGGGGTGGTGGTCATTATTCCGATACAGGGGAAAGAGTCACGGAAATTACGCACGAGTTAGTATGGAAATCATTAAAGGGAAGGCGTCATTCGTTGCAGCTAGACGTATTTGCGAAATTTGTATCAACAACTGTCTCCTCCGAATGCTAACATATTTTGTTAGCACCCACCTACAAGGGAAGACTTGATCATAATAATAAAAAATAAGAGAAATCGAATCGAAAACTGAAAGCTGTAGGTGTTCCTCTGTTGTGCGCTCCTAGAGAATAGAACGTCAGTGAAATATTATGAAAGCGGTTCGATAAATCCTCTGCCAGGCACTTAAATGTGATTTGCAGAGCAAATATGTAGATGTAGATGTACTGCGTTGATGCTATCCTGCAAATAGAAGCATAAAACCTAGGACGTTTTTTACCATCGTCTTTCTAATTTTAAAATCCGGGAGGTAGTGAGCCAAAATACCTTACATTTATCAGCTTTGTTCATGTACAAGCGACCTGTCAAAAATGAATGCAATTGATAAACCGCGTCTGAAAGTCTTTCCCTCGTCAGATGTCAACAGCGCCTCCAGCAAATTCTTCCTCGGTGGGAATTAGTTCGCCCACAGTCATATTCACGTGAACGACACGATGCCCGCCTGAAACACTACCCAGTGTTGGCCTATGGAATAGGCAACAGGGATTCCGCGAATAGTTAATGTATGCGCACTGCGACTCCAGGAAACGAAGGTGTACGCGCGCACTGACTCAGCTGTGACGTCACGGTCGGGGCTCACGCCCACAGACAATGCCCACCACGCCTCTGCACTGAAGGACTTCCTGTGTTTAAATGTGCGCTCGACTGCTGAGTGCCCAGTAACGAATGGCTGCTGCATTTACAAGGAGTAATATAAAGGGAACACGCGTGACCTAAATCTGTGCTCACACGCAATTGCAAGCAAGCGTGGTAACTTGGTGCCACATCGCTCGACGGAAATACTCGTCTTACACGTAAGCTTAGTGATGTTTGCGTCACTGAAATTCTAAATATATGCAAGATCGTATTCAAGCTCGGTGGATTTCCTACAGATGTCAGCTCTTTAAAGATTTTGAAATAGAAACGGATTTTTCTCATATTTGACTTAATATAACTAAATTTAATTACACTATGTGGTAATGTGCCCTTTCGAGACCGCTAAATAATAAACACAAGAGTGTAATTTAATGAGTTATAGCACTAAAGTTTGCTGTTGGTAGCGTATGGGTCTGATTGACATATTAATCTAATGGGTATCAAAAGCGATTCAGAAAATGTTCAAATGTTTGTAATCCTATGGGACCAAACTACTGTGGCCATCGGTCCCTAGACTTACAAACTTATTTAACTTAAACCTATCCTAAAGACAACACACACACACACACACACACACACACACACACACACACACACGCGCGCGCGCGCGCGCGCGCGCGCGCGCGCGCGCGCTCGGGATGGTTGGGTTGTTATAGAGGGACTAAACTACTAGGGTTATCAGTCCCCCAGTGGGGAGGGGAAGGAAAGGAGGGGAGGAGGAAAGGAAATGCAGTCCAGGAAGTAAAGAAGGAAGGGGGACTGCATTAGCTCGGGGCCCAGTGCTCTCCGCACATGTACTCGCGGAAGAAAATGTTCAAATGTTTGTTAAGCTTATGGGACTTAACTACGTGGTCATCAGTCCCTAAACTTACAAACTACTGATGAACTAGCTTATACTACGGACGGCACAAATATCCATGCCCGAGGGGGGATTCGAACCCCCGACCGTAGTGGCCGTGCAGACCGTGACTGGAGCGCCTCAGTCTCCTCGGCCACCGCGGCCGGCCTCGCGGAAGAACCATAAGCCCCCTGGGGGGGGGGGGGGGGATAGCTCGAGGGAACACTCGATACTACGGCGGGAGCGGCCACGCAGTCACTGAAATAGCGCCTAGAACCGCATGGCCATTCCCAGACGGTAAAGATTCACAATCATCAAAACAGACTTCAGAATCAATTGAAAACCTTTCTAACTGCTTACACCAAAGTAGCTAATCATTTATCGGCTGACTAGTTCCAGGCTTTGCCAGTTATCACAAGATGCCTATTATTATTATTTTCCGGTTTTACAATGTAATTTAGTTTATATTTTCCGGTACCCCAAGATTATACATTACAATATTTTACATTAATATTATTACATTATTGTTTATTACACATTATTTTATTTTCATTCTCTATGTTTCTCTATCTGCCCATAAATTTTCATCTATATTCCTCTTCCGGATAGACGCCTGAATTCCTTGGATCCATGTAGTTGGCGGTCTCCCTCTCTTCTTTCTTCCTGGTGGCTCCCATTCCATAATTCTCTGTGGTATTCTTTCCTTTGACATCCTTTTTGTTTGCCCATACTATAAAGCTGTATTCCTTCTATAAAATCTATAATTGAATTCTTAACATCCATTTTCTTCCTGATGACTTCATTCCTGATTTTTTCCCGCCTAGATATTTCTGCAGATCGTCTCCAAAAGTCTATCTCTGTTGCCATCAACCTCTTTTCTATTTGCAATTTAAGTGCCCATACTTAAGATACATATGTCATGATGCGCTTGATGACTGTGTTTAAGATATTTCTTTTTGTTTCCTTTCTGATCTGTTGATTCAATAAGATACCATTTAATGTTCCAATGGTATACTTCCCAACATTAATTCTTGCATTAATTTCCTTGTCTTGTTTGCCATATTGTGTGATAGTTGCTCCTAGGTATTTGTATTCTTCAGTGTTTTTAATTTTGCCCATTCCTTCTTCCAATGTTAAATCTTGGTTTATGTCTCCTATTACCACGTGTTTTGTTTTATTTTTGTTGACCTGAAGTCCTCATTTTTTATATTCCTCTATTAATTTCATTGTAATGTATTCTATGTCATCTTTATCCTGTGCCAAAATTAACCGGTCATCAGCAAATTGTAAGGAGTATATAGTGATATCATTTACTGGGATCCCCATGCTTCTGCATTTTCTTTTCCAATTTTCTAATGGGAAGAAAATATTCTCTTTACAGAGCACCGCAAATTATTTTTTAAAGTTTTTGCCAATATAATTTACCTTTATTAACTGCAAAACACATGTATCCCATTGTATCAAACACATTGAATTCCTAATGAAACATTATATCAAGATAGTTTACTCACAAACGTAATTTATTTGATATCCTAGTGTTCTCTCTCTTAGGTGTAAGTTTTTGTTACTGTCAAAGATTTGCTAATTCATAAAGCACACAAATACGGGTCAATTTAAAAATTTAACTTCGGTCGTCCACGAAGTCCAAAAGAAAATGTACGAGCTACTTATTTTAGGACACTTCTTATGCAAATCAAACTTCTTTATTATACAGGGTGTTACAAAAAGGTACGGCCATACTTTCAGGAAACATTCCTCACACACAAAGAAAGAAAGTATGTTATGTGGACATGTGTCCGGAAACGCTTAATTTCCATGTTAGAGCTCATTTTATTACTTCTCTTCAAATTACATTAATCATGAAATGGAAACACACAGCAACAGAACGTACCAGCGTGACTTCAAACACTTTGTCACAGTAAATGTTCAAAATGTCCTCCGTTAGCGAGGATACATGCATCCACCCTCCGTCGCTTGGAATCCCTGAATCGCTGATGCAGCCTTGGAGAATGGCGTATTGTATCACAGCCGTCCACAATACGAGCACGAAGAGTCTCTACATTTGGTACCGGGGTTGCGTAAACAAGAGCTTTTAAATGCCCCCATAAATGAAAGTCAAGAGGGTTGTGGTCAGGAGAGCGTGGAGGCCATGGAATTGGTCCGCCTCTGCTAATCCATCGGTCACCGAATCTGTTGTTGAGAAGCGTACGAACACGTCGACTGAAATGTGCTGGAGCTCCATCGTGCATGAACCACATGTTGTGTCGTACTTGTAAAGGCACATGTTCTAGCAGCACAGGTAGAGTATCCCGTATGAAATCATGATAACGTGCTCCAGTGAGCGTAGGTGGAAGAACATGAGGCCCAATCAAGACAACACCAACAATTCAAAAATGTTCAAATGTTTGTTAAGCTTAAGGGACTTAACTACGGGGTCCTCAGTCCCTAAACTTACAAACTACTTATGAACTACCTACAACTAAGGACGGCACAAATATCCATGCCCGAGGGGGGATTCGAACCCCCGACCGTAGTGGGCGTGCAGACCTTGACTGAAGCGCCTCAGTCCCCTCGGCCACCGCGGCCGGCCACCAACAATTCCTACAATCCATACATCAAATGGGCATCTACCAACTCCGCATTTGTAAATATTGCACTGACTGCAAAATCACGTTTGTGATGAACACTAACCAGTTAATGCTACGTACTGATGTGCTTGATACTAGTACTGTAAAGCAATGAGTCGCATGTCAAAACACGCACGGAAGTCAACATTACCTTCCTTCAATTGGGCCAACTGGCGGTGAATCGAGGAAGTACAGTACATACTAACGAAACAATTGGGTATTTTGACAATTGTCCGCACAAATTATTTCAATTTACATTTAAAGAGAAATACTAAAATGAACTCTAACATGGAAATTAAGCGTTTCCGGATACATGTCAACATTACATATTTTCTTTCTTTGTGTGTGAGGAATGTTTCCCCTCGGACATGGATGTTTGTGTCATCTTTAGTGTAAGTTAGTTCATAAGTAGTTTGTAAGTTTAGGGACTGATGACCCCGCAGTTAAGTCCCTTAAGCCTTACAAACATTTGAAAGAATCGAACAGAAAAGCCACAATAGACTAAAAACTGCTAAAATTACTAACTGGCCGTCCTTGGGGTTTACACACCTTCACTTTCCTCCATACCTACAAAACCCTGATCCGATCCAAACTCTGCTCTACAAATGTTCCATTGATAAACGCCTCCCGCTTTCTATGGAAACTGACATATACCTGTTAATTTTCATGGCGATTGGGTCTTTTTGTACGGTATCCTCCGCCAAGCACTTTAAGGTGGTTTACTAAAGTTAGCCTGTGTCTTGATCCTGGGTATAAGCCATTACAAGTTTCACTCATATCCGTTCGAATGTTTCATCGCGAAGAAGTAGCAAATATATACACAAAGATTCGGATTTTTAATATGCAGGGTGACCTAAAAGTCGGTTAATTTTTGAGAATTCAGTACTTCATGGAATAATATAGGCCGGTTGCGGTGGCCGAGCGGTCTGCGGCGCGCCAGTCACGTTCTGCACGGCCACTACGGTCCGGGGTTCGAATCCCCCCTCGGGCATGGATGTTTGTGTTGTCTTTAGTATAAGTTAGTTCATAAGTAGTTTGTACGTTTAGGGACTGATGACGTCGCAGTTAAGTTCCACAAACTTTACAAACATTTTGAAAGCGAGCAGGTCTACAGGAAGCAACTCGTGCGCACTGGTAGTTTTGAATAGATAGGATGTTTCGTAGGATTTTATGCACCGTCCTCACAGGTTTGTCCAACGTTCGGGCAATTCTCCGTGCACTACTCGTTTGCACACCACCACACGACTCCTCCTGCATTGGTGTGACCACTTCTTCCTCTGACGTCGAATCAATTAGTTCCTCCCTCTATCACGTTTCACACCAAAGTAACCCGCCTTTTCGAATTTTCGAATCATTTTTTGCAGACCCACGGCACTCATCGGACCAACGCCTTTTTCCAGACTCTCCAGAGTCCGAAATTCTTGCAGAGCAACATTCTTATAAAACAGCTTTACAAGCGATCCTGCATTGGCCTCTTAAGATCCAAACTCATTATGAGTCGGCTGACACGCATATGAAGACGAGACAGCCGTCGATGAGGCATAGCGCGGGCTTAGATGCTGTTGAGCGGACGCTCAACGGCAGAGTAAAACGCAATAAACGTACGCCGCTGTAGCGCGGCGAAACAATGCGGGTGACGTCAACATGCGGTGGCAATACGCGATACGTTACGTAACACCCGAGCGAAAATTTTCTTAGTCCGCTCTGATGCCGTACGCGTGCAGTTGAAGACTAGTCTGCACGCGTCCATACGGCGATAAAAGCTCAGCTTCAGTCCCGTTCAAAGTCACCCGCCACTGCAGGCGTATGACGCTAACGCCCTGCGGCCAGCGCTATATTAAGTCAATCAGTGTTTCAGTTTTTTCTTTCAAACTGTTACATACGTCGCGGACGCAAATGAGGAAAAGCCGTGTACCCGGCGTGTTTATACCAACTTCAGTAAGTCGTGCGCATGGCACGTGTTTTCATTTGCATATTCTGACACATAAAGCATCGTATGTTGATCAATTATCACACTACTTATTTTTCTTCTGTCATTTCACTGATAATATTCCGTTGCAATTTGACGCCATTCTAAATGTTCAAATGTCTGTAAATCTATCGGACCAAACTGCGTGGTCATCAGTCCGTAGCTTACAAACTACTTAAACCTAGGTAAACTAACCTAAGGACAACACACACACCCATGCCCCAGGGAGGACTCGAACCTCCACGACGAGCAACCGCGCGCTCCGCAGCGAGACGCCTTGGACCGCTCGGCTACTCCACCGCGACGACGCCATTCTAATCAGTGGTGTTATTTTTAAGGCGTTTTGAAAGTTACTTTAATTATAATCACTCGAACGCTGTCATCGGGGTGACTGATTTCCGTGCTTGTTTCCACGTGGCTGCCAGCGGAATATAGGCCAGTCGTCAAGTATGTTTAGGTCCAAAACAATTGCAGGAAGCTGAATTTTTGGTATGTCGTTAGGACATATTAGAGTAGTATTAAACCAAGTTTTCAGCTTCGAAATCCTTTTGCGTAACTTTTAAGAGCCAAAAAAACCTCGAAATTTTCGGACTTTTTTCTGGTTTTGGCTTATAACTCGTGAAGGGTGGGTTTTGACGAAAAGTCACTATCACCTCTATTAATGTAGATAAAATATTCTAAAATTTAAGCCCAACCGCAGCTCTGTAAGTCCAATAGTTCCCGAGATACTGAACTTCAAAAATTGACTTATTTCTCCAAAAAGTTCAAATTTTCGATTTAGTCATCTTTCGGCTAGAATATTGGCTCTAATGATCGTACCACGGGGAATGTCATAAAAAAGTTATAAAGCAGTTATTTAACTTTAACCTAAGTACTGAACGAAGTCCATAGGCCCAATAGATTTCTAGTTATCGTTAAAAAACGAAAACTTGGAAAAATTGGAGTATTCAATAAATTGACCAAGACGAATTGCAGTCCTCTTATCCTGTGTATGTTAAAGAAAAAGGAAGAATTACTCATTGACGATGATTATTAACGTATTGTATATAAATAGGTGTAATTATGTGTTGTTGTTGTTATGGTCTTCAGTCCGGAGACTGGTTTGATGCAGCTCTCCATACTACTCTATCCTGAGCAAGCCTTTTCATCTCCTCATAAGAACGGCAACCCACATCTATTTGAATCTGCTTACTATACGCGTATCTTGGTCTCCCTCTGCGATTTTTACCCCACACACTTCCCTCCAATGCTAAATTTACGATTCCCCTATGTCTAAGAATGTGTCCTACCAAGCGATCCCTTCTTTTAGTCAGGGTATGCCAAAAATTCCTTTTCTCACCAATTCGGTTCAGTACCTCTTCATTAGTTATGCGATCTACCCACCTAATCTTCAGCATTCTTCTGTAGCACCACATTTCAAAAGCCTCTATTCTCTTCCTGTCCGCACTGCTTATCGTCCATGTTTCACTCCCGTACAAGGCAACACTCCACACAAATGCCTTCAGAAAAGACTTCCTTATACTTAAATTAATATTCGATGTTAGCAAATTTCTCTTTTTCAAAAATGCTTTTCTTCCCATTGCCATTCTGCATTTTGTATCCTCTGTACTACGACCATCGCATGTTATTTTACTACCCAAGTAACAAAACTCATCTACCACCTTCATTGTTTCGTTACCTAATCTAATTCCTTCAGCATCGCCTGATTTTCTAAGACCGCATTCCATTATTTTTGTTTTGCTCTTGTTAATGTTCATTTTATACGCTCTCTTCAAGACACTGTCCATTCCATTCAACTGCTCTTCCAGGTCCTTTGCTGTCTCTGATAGAATTACAATGTCATCAGCAAAACGCAATGTTTTTATTTCTTCCCCCTGAACTTTAATCCCTATTCCAAATTTTTCCTTACTTTCCTTCACCGCCTGCTCGATGTACAAATTGAATAATATTGGAGAAAGGCTACAACCCTGTCTTACTCCCTTCCCAACTGATGCTTCCCTTTCATGCCCTTCGAGTCTAATAATTGCGGTCTGGCTTTTGTACAAGTTGTAAATAATTCTCCTTTCCCTGTATTTCACCCCTGCTGACTTCAGAATTTGAAAGAGTGTATTCCAGTCAACATTGTCAAAAGCTTTCTCCAAATCTACAAAAGCTAAAAATGTAGGTTTGCCTTTCCTTAATCTATCTTCTATGATAAGACGTAAAGTGAGTATTGCCTCCCGGGTTCCTACGTTCCTCCTGAATCCAAACTGATCTTCCCCGAGGTCAGCTTCTACCAGCTTTTCCATTCTCCTGTAGATAATTCGTGTTAAAATTTTGCAACCATGACTTATCAAACTGATGGTTCTGTAATTTTCACACCTGTCTGCGCCTGATTTCTTTGGAATGGGGATTATTACATTTTTCTTAAAGTCTGAGGGTATTTCGCCTGTCTCATACATCCTACACACCAGTTCAAATAGTCTTGTCATGGCTGGCTTTCCCAGAGACTTTAATAGCTCTGCTGGTATGTCATCTACTCCTGGGGCCTTGTTCCGACCTAGGTCTTTCAAGGCTCTGTCAAATTCATCTCTCAGTATAGTATCTCCTATTTCATTTTCATCTATTTCCTCTTCCCTTCCTACAACATCGTCTCTAAGTTCATTTCCTTTGTAGAGCTGCTCTATGTACTCTTTCCACCTTTCAGCTTTCCCTTCTTTGCTGAGAACTGGTTTCCCATCCGAGTTCTTGATATTCGTAGAGCTGCCCTTCCTGTCCCCAAACGTCTCCTTTATTTTCCTGTAGGCGGTATCTACTTTTCCCCTTCTTATACATTCTTCTACAGATTTGCATTTGGCTTCTAGCCACTCCTGCTTAGCCATTTTGCACTTCCTGTCAATCTTATTTTTTAGTCGTCTGTACTCCATTTTGCCTGTTTCATTTACTGCATTTTTATATTTTCTCCTTTCATCTATTAAATTTAGTATTTCCTGTGATATCCAAGGAGTTTTTGTTGGTCTTGCCTTCCTACCTATTTTGTCCTCTGCTGCCCTCACTATTTCGTCTCTCAGTGCTACCCATTCCTCTTCTACTGTTTTATTTCCCCCTGTTTCTGTCAATTGTTGCCTAAATCTCCCTCTGAAATTCTCCAGAACTTCACTTTCCTTCAATTGATCTAAGTCCCATCTCCTTATTTTCCTACCTTTTTGTAGTTTCTTCAGTTTCAGCCTACAGTTCATAACCAACAAGTTATGGTCAGAGTCTATATCTGCCCCTGGGTATGTCTTGCAGTTTAGGACCTGGTTCCGGAATCTATGTCTTACCATTATAAAATCTATCTGATACCTTCCTGTGTCTCCTGGTCTCTTCCATGTATACAACCTTCTTTTGTGATTCTTAAACCACGTGTTTGTTATGATTAAATCATGTTCCGTGCAAAATTCTACCAGGCGACTTCCTCTTTCATTCCTCCTGCCCAGTCCATATTCGCCTACTATTTTTCCTTCTCTTCCTTTTCCTACTACCGAATTCCAGTCTCCCATAACAATTAAGTTTTCCTCTCCCTTAACTGTCTGAATAATTTCCTCTAGCTCCTCATATATTTCTTCGATCTCCTCATCATCGGCAGAGCTAGTTGGCATATAAACCTGTACTACTGTTGTCGGTGTTGGCTTCGTATCTATCTTGACAATGATAACGCGATCACTGTGCTGCTCATAGTAGTTTACCCGCATTCCTATTTTCTTATTCATTATCAGTCCTACTCCTGTGATACCCCCAACTGATTTTGTATTTATAATCCTGTACTCACCTGACCAGAAATCCTGTTCATCCTGCCACCGAACTTCACTAATCCCCACTATATCTAACTTCAACCTATCCATTTCCCTTTTTAAATTTTCTAATTTTCCTACCCGATTAAGGGATCTAACATTCCACGCTCCGATCCGTAGAATGCCAGTATTATCTTTCCTGATGACAACATCCTCCTGAGTAGTCCCCGCCCGGAGATCCGAATGGGGGACTATTTTACCTCCGGAATATTTTACCCGAGAGGATGCCATCATCATATGTTCATACAATGTGTTAGTGCCTACAAATACATTTGTGAAAGTAGGTATTGCTAAAAAAAAAAAAAAAAAGACGAAAGCCTCTCCGTTTTTGGGTATTGGTCAGCCATTAAGGGATTGGGTCTTTCGTTCGTAGCGAGGCCTTTTGCTGTGCGAAGGTATCAATCCCCCTTCCGTCCCCCTTACTCAGAGTCGTGACTTAGCGGGTGTTCTGTCCTCCCTCCTAAACTTCTTGCCTCCGAGGCCTTCCTCACTACACCCAATCTGCCCTTAGAAACAGCCGTATTCGGATCCGTGAAGAACGTTTCAAACAAAAATCGTCCAAATATTGGTCTTGGTGGCGTTTTAAGTACTTTCTGTTTTACAATATGTCGGAGCTACCCCCGTCGCATGTTTGTTTCGGGGTCGTCGGTAAGTGCTTGCAGAGGGAACAGTGACAGTGAAAAAACGAGGAATTTAGACGCTGATAAAAATGAGTCAGAAACGTGGGCTTGAAAGGAACATGAAGTTTTTTGTGCAGTTTAAACGAAGTGACCGTACATGACGCATGCAGGAAGAGGTACGCTGTGGAAAGTAATGTGTATGCATTTGTCCAGCGAGAAGGACATGTTTGATTTGCTCAACCATCGTCTTCGTGTGTGGAAAGACTGAAAAGTGCGTCGGATTCAAGGCGTCACATCATTGGATATTATTGTTTCCTTTGTGGCGAAAAATTCTCCAAGGAATATTTCGAGAAGCAGATAAAATTGCCCAAATAACTACAGGATGAACTCCATTAAAGGGAAACACCGAAAGTGAAAGAATCGATTGTGGAAAAAGCTAGACAAGCTAGTGAATGGGGACAACACATTCTTCGGCGTCTTTCATGTATAAGTGAACTTGTTGCTACTGAGGGTACGTACCACAAACATTGCTACGTAAAATTGCACTCCTTGTCGCTATCTGCTAGTGCAGGACGTAAACGAGGCCGTCCTGAACATCCCTTCCTTATCGAAGGTATGGAGCGTATATATGCATACCCTGCAGAAACAAGACAGGAAAACCAATTTTCCATAAGTGACTTGTTCGCAGAGACCTTCACATGTGATTACAAACCAGCAGTTGCAAGTGTTCAAGCTCATCTAAAAAAGCGATATGGAGGAAAAATTATTTTTGCGCAGGTTGGTCCGTATCACAAGCCAGTCTTGATGTTCACAGACATTGGACAAAACATTCTTTATGAATAGTGGTACAATCAAAGACTTAGCGATCCTGCTGAAGAGCGGCTTAGAATTGTCAAAGCTGCAGCAGAGATTATCCTGCAAGACATTCGTTCCTAAACATTTGACACTACTCAATATCCCCCGTCAGATGCTTTTTTAAAGGACGAAGAGATATCCTTCTCTTGCACAGTGGAAAAAGAAGTGCATAGGATTTGCTCGTGCAATCATGGCTGCAACGAGGCCAAATCTCTCCTATCCTCAATTCAAATAAGCTTTGGAACCTATTTGTATAGAAAATTTGAATCAAAGCACCTTGTTGAACTTTGCCACTGTATGGGAATTTCTTGTACATATACGGAGGCTATGCATTTTGAATGTTCCGCTATCCTCCGTGGAGAAGTGGCCCAACCAGTCGACAAAGGAGCTTTTATGCATTTTGTCTTCGACAATGCAGATGTGAATGTTAACACAATTGATGGAAAAAATACGTTCCATGAAATGGGTGGTACAATGATCATGACCCCTCACTCATCCGTTCACCCAGACATAAACAAACGACGTTTGAAGTCTGTATGTGCCGAGTCTATTAGGTGCACACACTGCCACACACATTAAACATTCTTCTATTAGAAAGAAATTTGGCTTGTCAGTCATTTCAATTAACGAAGTCATTTTACCAAAATCCTCAAACCTGCTGTGGTTATTTGGAAAAACAACTAACATGCCAGGCATCCCAGGATGGAATGGGTTCATGGATCAAGTGACAGAAGATCTTCCTTACAAACGTTCAAAGATTGTATATCTCCCTTTTATCCATGCTCCCCAACCGACTACGACACTGTTTTAATATCACTTTTAGAAGCCAGTTAAAGAACAAGCATTTACGGTTAGGAAAAATGTTTTGTGACCTACGATCAACCACTGTACTAGAAAGCCCAAGACATTGTGGAGAGCCACCAGCATCCTCAGCTTGTCAACATAGGGGTGAGACTAAGAGGTTTCCACCACCTCATGTTATTCCTGGGGGCCGTCGGTGCCATAATAGCAGGAAGTGACTCAAGGAACTTCTCTGTTCAATATTTGCGGTAAACAGTGTTGAAAAAATCCTTTTTATATACGATGCGTTAATAATCATCGTCAATGAGTAATTCTTCCTTTTTCTTTACATACAGAGGATAAGAGGACTGCAATTCGTCTGGGTCAATTTATTGACTACTCCAATTTTTCCAAGTCTTCGTTTTTTAACGATAACTAGAAATCTATTGGGCCTATGGACTTCGTTCAGTACTTAGATTAAAGTTAAATAACTGCTCTACAACATTTTTGTATGACTTTTCCCGTGGTATGATCATTAGAGCCAATATTCTTGCCGAAAGATGACTAAAATCGAAAATTTGAACTTTCTGGAGAAATAAGTCAATATTTGAAGTCCAATATCTCGGGAACTATTGGACTTACAGATCTGCGGTTGGGCTCAAATTTTAGAATATTTTATGTACATTAATAGAAGTGTGAGTGACTTTTCGTCAAAAACACATCCTTCACGAGTTATAAGCCAAAACCATAAAAAAGTCCGAAAATTTCGAGGTTTTTTGGCTCTTAAAAGTTACGCAAAAGGATTTCGAAGCAGCAAACTTGGTTTAATACTACTCTAACATGTCCTAACAACATACCAAAAATTCAGCTTCCTGCAATTTTTTTGGACCTAAGGCCATTTTTTTGTCTACGACGACTGGCCTAATACGGACGACAAGTACTTTATTTACGAAAATGCCGCGACGGAACGGCCGAGCGCATTGAGGCGTTCAGCTACGATGCGCGAGGCCGTTCCCCGTCGGGGATTCGAATCCCCTCTCGGACATGGATGTTTGTGCCGTCTTTAGTATATGCTAGTTCATAGGTAGTTTGTACGTTTAGGGACTGATGACCCCGTAGTTACGTCCCATAAGCTTTGCAAACATTTGAACATTTAGTTACGAAAATGCTCACAAATGAAAGTGAGAGGCTCACCTGCCATGGATACACACACCTGGAGTAAACACTCGTGTGGTCGTCCCATCGCTCAATCCCCTATCAGGAGGCACGCCTCTCTGCAGCGCCAAGGCATTTATAAACGAAAACACTGAACGCTTATCCAACACTTCTCTCTGAAGCCTGATCTGCCAGATCATCTGAAATTATCTCAACGAAGTTTTTCTTGCAGAAAAAAAAAATGTCGCGTATTGTGATGACACCAAGGACAACTACACCACTATCAATACGGCTATGGGAACACAGGCAGTTGGCAACACCACTTCGTAGAGTCGAGCCAGAGACCGCAAATTACGAACATTACTATGTGTCCCGAATATAATTTGCCGACGCATATGGCCTGTAGAGTGCTCGAAATGGACATCTATTGGTCCTCCCATGTCAATTACTGGGGGATCACCCTTGATCGAGGACTCTTCTTTCACCAGCAACTCACGGAAAATGGCCACAAGTGCCTGAAAATGGACAAGGCGTTAGCCCCCTCCTTTCTAAGTACAGAACTGCACACGGTTACGAAGCTGCGCCTGTGCAAGGCGACAGTGGAGGCCGCCATGCTGTACGGTTGTAAACGGTGGGCACAGCGTCGATATCGCAGCTACAAAGCCTGCAGGTAGTCCAGAACAATTGATGAAGTGGATCCTGCGGGCCCCATCCTGGGAAAGAATGACTGATTCATAAATAGACTGGTTCAGCCTATGTGCTGCACACACTTAAGGAAAAGGCAACTTAATTATCCTACAAGAGAGCACTGCTCCGTATCTCAGGAGAATGACATACCAGACGGCCAATCCCCAGGGACGGGTACACAGGGTAGCGGCAGGTCTACTTCTTGCTGCCCCTAGGGATGATATGCGCTACTAGGTAATGACAGTGTAACGGCCTGCCCCCTTAAGTTCGGCGATGTACCGACGAACACAACCACAGATGGCTCCCGCTGTGAGCGGCTTGACTCAGGCACCATTCACAGGTTGTTAGGGACCCAGGAGGACCCACATCATCCCGTAAAGTGAGGAATATTTATCAGTAAAGTGCTTTTTTCAAATCCCAATCTCACACAAGTCCTGACGGAGCGCACTTAGGTGCTGGAACAGAACCCAAAATACAGGTGACAAAAAAAAGACCTGTAGGAAAACGGTCTGTAGAACGGTGTGTAGTCTCCATCAATCATGCAGAGCCGCGGCGGATTAACCGTGCGCATTTGGGCGCCGTGCTGCGGTGCGCGCGGCCGTTCGCCGTCGGGGGTTCGAGTCCAAAAAAAAAAAAAAAAAAAAAAAAAAAACATGTTCAAATGTTTGTAAATCTATCGGACCAAACTGCGTGGTCATCAGTCCGTAGCTTACAAACTACTTAAACCTAGGTAAACTAACCTAAGGACAACACACACACCCATGCCCCAGGGAGGACTCGAACTTCCACGGCGAGCAACCGCGCGCTCCGCAGCGAGTCGCTTTAGACCGTTCGGCTACTCCACCGCGGCTGTTCGAGTCCCCCCTCGGGCATGGGTGTTTGTGTTGTTCTTAGGTTAGTTTACCTTAGTATAGTAGTTTGTAAGCTACGGACTGATAACCAACAGTTAAGTCCGTGAAATATGATACAGGGCAAACTTCTACGCTTCACCGAACTTCGCTTCCTTGATACAGTGGTTCCAGATTTCTTTACATTGAGGTGAATGTTCAAATGTTTGTAAAGCTATGGGACCAAACTGCAGGGCTCACCAGTCCCTAGACTTAACAAAGTAATTGAACTTATGCTAAGAACAACACACACACACCCATCCCAGAGGGAGGACTCGAACCTCCGGCGAGGAGCAGCCTCGCACTGCGCAGGGAGGCGCCTCAGAGTGAACAGCCATTCCCGCGCGGCATAATGAAACGTTGAAATTACCCTGTACAGTCATGGGAATTTTGAAGAATTTACTATAATGTTAGGACTTTCAGTCTGATCGTACTTCTACAACGCCCAAAACTGAGTATTCAATTAAGTGTAATAAAACTTTTGAGGACGGACATCCACAGCTAAAATTGGTCATGTTGAATAAAAGGGTCCGCTGCAGCTGTTCTTCACTTTCGAATAACGAACGACCGATTTCATAACCTGTAGTCACATCCTCAAGTTATATACAATTAAAACATTAAACAAGGTGTTCCAAAATCTTAAAAAACAATCTCCCCGGTCCCTAAATTTTTTGTGGTTAGAAACATTTAGGCAAGATCCACCTTTGTCAAACAAACCAACAACAAGGCTGGAACGAAGCGCCACTGGCTGTGGCGTGGCTGGAGGTAAATGTTTTTAACCGTGAAAATAAATTTAGAGGCCGGGAAACTGTGTTTTTTTAATGACGTAAAACCCTTGTTTAATGTTTTAATTGCTCATAACCTGAGGATGCGACTACAGGTCACGAGCCGCGGCGGAGAGGCCGAGCGCATTGAGACGCTGTGCTACGATGCACGAGGCCGTTCCCCGTCGGTGTTCAAATCCCAAAAAAAAAAAAAAAAAAAAAAAAAAAAAAAAAAAAAAAAAAAAAAAAAAAAAAAAAAAAGTTTGTAAAGCTTATGGGACTTAACTACGGGGTCATCAGTCCCTAAACTTACAAACTACTTATGAACTACTTACGAACTAGGACGGCACAAATATCCATGCCCGAGGGGGGGATTCGAACCCCCGACCGTAGTGGCCGTGCAGACCGTGACTGAAGCGCCTCAGTCCCCTCGGCCATCGCGGCCGGCTTCAAATCCCCCCTCGGGCATGTATGTTTGTGTCGTCTTTAGTATAAGGTACATAAGTAGTTTGTAAGTTTAGGGACTGATGACCCCGCAGTTAAGTCCCTTAAGCTTAACAAACATTTGAATAGCCTATAAAGAATACTACCATGTTTCTGTATATTAGGCCTATACCTGTATAGTACTACTTCCATATTTCGAAAGATTGTGTATTTGCAGACTAGTACATCTGAACAATTATTGTGATTCTTCAGTTTCTCCCGGCGTATTTGATGATCAAAATATCCACGGGTGTACTGCCGGTCTATAGTGTCCACTGCCCGTTGGACACTATAGACCGGCAGTACACCCGTGGATATTTTGATGAACAATTATTAATAAATATAAGTGTGTTTTGTATTATACTCATATAATACTCCTACACGATTAGACTTTCTGCGATGCTTGTTAAGCTTATGGGACTTAACTGTGGGGTCACCCATTTCTGAGATTTATCTTTGTGCTGCATGTAAATGCATCCACTTACTCGACTCGTCATGTGCAAGAATAGCTGTCCCTTACTTTATGCTTATACTTCCTTTGACTGGTCTTTAATAATTAATTACGTTCAGCGCAGCACTCATCGTTCCCCCGAGGCCAAAAAGCTGAGGTAATAGTGCGAGGTGTCGACGTGTGCTAACGTTTGACTCCCTTAGGCACGCCGCGGTGGAGGGGCCGAGCGCTCTAAAGCTGCTATGCTGCGGAGCAGTCGGTTGCTCGGCGTCCCTCGGGCATGGGTGTCTGTGTTGTCTTTAGGTTTACGTTAGTTCAAGTAGTTTTTAAGCTTAGGGACTGATAACCACAGACGTTAAGTCCCGCGAGATTTACGAACATTTGAACCCTTAGGCACTGCGGCGAAGTCCTTGGACAAATTGCAATGTTTTGATCCGCAGCGTCATCTGTAGACTACGCAGATCCTGTTACGAATGTAAAAGGCGTACACTAACATCATGCTCTAGCTTCTGTTGCCGAGGTTACAAATGAAAGGTTGTGAAGCAGCAATATATCCGAAGGCAGTAGCGTAAAAAGTCTCTTGTCTGCTTAGCCATGCGCTCTAGGTCTACTATTGTGGCACACGCGATCCAGCTGCGTAACACAATATATCCCTGTCGACGAGGAAACCGTTAATCGATTGACCACAATCATCTATTTGCACTATTATTTTCCTGAAACAGCCTTTGTGAAAGCGTCCACTATCCTATTTTAGACTCAGGAGACATTGTTATGATGTAGTTGTCAGTGCTGTGCCAAACGGGAAACCTATTTGGCTCCATCACGAAAAGTTCTGAAGATAACGTGAAAATATCATTTTAATGGAATGTCCTTATAATATAAATAAATCCAGTTAGATGCTCAATAATGATGTTTATTATTTTATAAGTCTATTATATTATAGGACTATTTCGGCATCGTATTAGCATTGTCAAGCCCCTGCGAAATATAATGAACAGAGGTGATAATGATCTAGTTACAATCATGTTATGCTATGAGGGTTTTATAATGTTATTTACATTAGGCTCTGATCTAATACACATAACTCATCTGGTGCGATCGCTGTCGTTAGAAGGCGTCGAAATATGTGAGTTATTTCGACGTGTCCACTGTGATATTGCCAACGTGTTTAGATAATAATTTCATTCACTGTTTTAATTGCGAACTGAAGTTTCGTTGTTATTTATATGCTATTTAATCTGAGAGCAATTTGACAGCGCACCTAAGATGATACATGGTTACAGATGACATAGATGTTCTGTGGAAGAGTTTCAGAGGTTAGTATCTTAGCTATAATTTTTCTATCGCTGGAATTATAACGTTTATATTTTATCCGGCGTCCAATTGCAGATCACTAATAAAGTTTTCGAGAAAATGCTTGTGCTTTAGATCTGTTTGATCGTTGAGTATTTTATTTGGGTGCTTTTGTGCGTGAATGTAGATTTCATTTTACGATGAGCATTTTGGAAGAAACGGAAATCTACATACACGCACACAAGCACCCAAATAAAGTACTCAGCGATCAAACAGATCTAAAGCACAAGCATTTTGTCGAAAACTTTATTAGTCATTTGCAATTGGACGTTGGATAAAATATAAACATTGTAATTGCAGCGATAGAAAAAATATAGCTAAGATAATAACCTCTGAAACTCTTCCACAGAACATATATGTCATCTGTGAACATGCATCATCTTAGGAGAGCTGTCAAAAGTGTTCAAATGTTTGTATAGCTTATGGGACTTAACTACGGGGTTATCAGTCCCTAAACTTACAAACTATTTATGAACTAGCTTATCCTAAGGACGGCACAAATATCCATGCCCGAAGGGGGATTCGAACCCCCGACCGTAGTGGCCGCGCAGACCGTGACTGGAGTGCCTCAGTCCCCTCGGCCACCCCGGCCGGCAGCGCTGTCAAATTGCTGCAAAATTAAATACCGTACCAACAATAACGAAACCTCAGTCCACAATTAAAATAGTGAATTGAATTACTATCTAAAAACTTTGACAATCATGCAATGGACACGTCGAAATAACTCATATATTTCGATGCCTTCTAACGACAGCGATCGCACCAGATG
Source organism: Locusta migratoria (assembly GCA_026315105.1). Lineage (NCBI taxonomy): Eukaryota > Metazoa > Arthropoda > Insecta > Orthoptera > Acrididae > Locusta > Locusta migratoria. The sequence goes on along the minus strand of CM048755.1, from coordinate 442,485,337 downwards.
CGTTATGTGCATTAGATCAGAGCCTAATGTAAGTAAAATTCTTGTGAACATTATAAAACCATCACAGCATAACATTGATTGTAACTAGATCAATTTAATCTCTGTTCATTATATTTCTTCACAAGAGCTTGACAATGGCAATACGATGCCGAAATAAAAAATATAAACATCATTATTGAGCAGCTACCTGGATTTTTTTTATAATATAACTTATCTGTAAGATACATCAAACGTGCTGCGGGCCCCCTAATACAAGATAAAGGAACACCGTTAGTTCAAAATTTTCTCATTGTGTTAGATTAAGCATTAAATTTCCCTAAAAGCGGGCTGTAATTTCAATGAAACAGTCCTTTGCGTGCGTTTTTTTTTCTTTCTCACAATCGAAATATTTTACATTTAATTGTTGACCACTGGAATATGTAGGATGTAACAGCACTGTAACAAAGCGCTCGTAAATGTATTCTTCTGCGACAAGTTTCACAGTCAATTGCGTCAAAATATTGGATGAACTGACTATTCCGCTAGTTCCTGTTATGACTTTTGTGTGTTTTGAATTAATTGAATGAAAAAATACACATTAACTATTACGCTATCATAAAGTGTGAAGATAAATACGTAGGACTGTGAAATATTTATGGGATTAAGGGTTTTTAACTTGTGCATCTACATATTGTCTCAGGTGGTTTCCAAAGATGCCTTGTGTTAATTTTTTATTCAGGGCTAAAGTGAAAGGGCAGAATAATATCTTCGCCGTTGCGAATATGGTTAAACATCATCTGTACATTATTTATGTGATATATGAAAACGGGTAGCTGACCGGGAATAGAACCCGGATGTTTCGATTTCTGCGTGCAGTCGCCTTAACCACTAGGCATCCTTCATCGCCTCTCGAAGCAAATCAGACTTCCTTTTGCCACTAATAACCTAATCTTACACTATAGTGCTCACACAGTGAAACATCTCTTCATTGACACTGACCTTGATTTGGCTTGAAGTACAATATGCACTGTCCGTGTTATTTCGATTTATCAAAAGCAATGTCCTTCACTTTGTGCAAAAAAATTTCACTTTGTACCACTACAATACCTCTTTAGTCACACTTTTAATATCTTGCCTGCTTGTAATATTAATCTGTTAAGGACTAGATTATGTTGACCAGTCAGCCCCATGGAACATGTCACCGAAGTTTAGTATATATTGAACCTCATATTTCTTCCTTCTTTCCATTTTTTATGAATTTGCTATTCTCGCTTTTGTCCAAATTCAAACATTAACAATTATCTTTGGGACTCGGATGTAATTTTAAAAACTCTGATCCCACAAAAATTTCGTAGCCACACGTATTTAACATCGTACTTAACCATAGCCTGACAACTGAAAACAAATACTGTTGATTATTTCACCAGTACTGTGTGCATTCTTATGTATAATGCCACAGTATTAATTTTTTTGTAATAATAAAAAGATTATTAAGTGTTGTCATATATAGCGCTCCACGCAACGGTATTATGGAACTTGAATCCAACTCGTAATACCCTATTGAAAATCAACAATTAACATCTAATCATAGTAATTTCGTGTGCATATAAGGCATATTGAACGTCCAACCACGTCACAAAATCGTGTAAACTTGGCAGCAGTGCATAAAGAAACACATGGATACGTCAAGTTTGCTACTGGCTGACTTTACTTGTCCGAAGGTCGTTCTTTACATCAATCTTAATTGTGCTGGATGGTAGTCTGCGTGACGGTCACTTGTTTTGTTGCGTAACGCGAAATGTTAGACGTGAAGGAAGTCATCTCTTACATTTCACAACCATTTACTTATGTTGTTCAAATGTTTGTAGAGTCTATGGGACTTAACTACGGGGTCATCAGTCCCTACATTTACTTATGTTAGGACAAGGATGGCAATTGCTTTATATATCTTCTTACTAAAATTTAAATGAAATTGCTTAAAAGTTTGCGTAGTTGTGGGAGTAAACAACAATAATTGTTCTGCTCGTATGTTTCTGTTATCATAACTGAAAAAAATGGAAAGCTAATGCTATCTAAATCAGATGTAGAGCGGTATAAACTGCCTTCCGCAATTTCAATATTTCAACTTAACGTGGCTTTCATCAAGTCCCTGCAGAGAGAAGATAGAAAAGTGGGTAAAGAACTCAAGTCGCGTTCGGGATGAGTGGAGTTCAAATGTCCATCCGTCCATCTCGATTTAGGTTTCCATGCTTTCCTAACCGATTGTCACACTCCCGGTGCGATAATTCACTGGAGGTATATGGAAAACAATAATGATTAAAATATGGTTTGACCAACGACTTTAAATTATTTAAAAATGTATCTTTTATCACTGTTTCGTTAGTCTCTAATATTTATTAGGTAATTATCATCATCCAATAGATTTCCAGTACTGGGTAAAGACCATATCCACACTTTCCTATGTATTATAGCACACAGATATACGCATGCAGGCTGTTCGTATTACAACGTTTTTCGGCCTTATATCTCTCACCCAACAGTGAACTTCCATTTGTACATCTACAATGTTTTTCCTGGCCAAATGTATTGGCTGTCTTCACCAGCCTCTCTCTTTGTCTCTCATTACTTTCATAATTACACATTCCTTTACAGTCTTCCCTGATCACGTATCTGCTATCTTGCCTCTCTTAGTAATTCCCAATGCGCTTTTTGCTGTTATGCATTCTTGAACCCTCAGATCTAGAATGTGTCCCGCAAGTAAAGGACATGCTCCATTGCCGCAAGTCAAAAAACGGTAACTCACTGATGACCACGTTTGATTCCATATTGAATCTATGATGCTCAGCGACTGTTTCAAAATGCATAGAAGAAAACAGCTATCATTCGAAATGCTTCAACGAAGAAAATATTTGGTACTGATCTCTGTTAGTTTCAACACAACACAATGATTGTAAGCTATGAGTTTCAGAGACTTTAGATGCTTGGTTCGGAAACGCTATTTAGCTTACCAAAAATATTCAAGCCCACAGTTACTCGACTGTTGACGCTTCACCCGTTTATGCAGTCGTATTGATCCGCACTTATCAACATAACTCATTTTCCTAAGTTATAAACTGGAAAAGGACATGCCTGGACGGCAGGACCGGTTTCTGTGAATGAAGAAATATTTCCATGTAATGAAATGCGAGCCAAAGAAACATTGTATGACTTAATGATGACAATACAATAACATTAAATTAGCCAAACCAGAAAGGCCCTACAGAACACAGATTTCGTCAGCCTTAAATTGCAAATGTAGAAATAGATATTCGCCAAGTAATAATGATGAATCGGGGAGACTGGCCATGCGCTAAGGCGCCTTGCTGTGGAGTGCGGGGCCGTTACCCGTCGGAGGTTTAGTTTAAGTAGTTTGTAAGCCTATAGACTGATAATTTCAGTAGTTAAGTCCCATAGGTTTACAAACATTTGAACATTTTGGTCGTAGTTTTACAAACATTAGAAAATTTGAATAATTATGACAACCAAAGTTAGGAGTTTCAATGAATATGCGCAACATTGGCATATACCAAATCTAATTTTTAAAATCTTAAACAAGTAATACCAACTGTCCCGCTGTCTTATTATCCTTTTTTTATAATATCAAAATTACAAAACATGAACATTTATTTTGGTACGTAACTTCGTTTAAGGAGTAATGTGGTGAAAACGATTGTGAATAGCCACGCGGAAATAGCCGAGCGGTTCTAGGCGTCATGCGGGGACCGAGAGGCCGCTCTGCCAGAGGATCGACTCCTCCCTTAGGCATGGCTGTGTCTTATCCTTAGGTTAGATTAAGTTGTTTGTAAGATTGGGGACTGATGACCACAGTAGTTTTGTCCAATAGATTTTAAAACATTTGAACTTTATGTAAATAATTGGGAATAACAGCCCTAAATCGATTAAGGAGATCAGCTGATTTGACGTAACTGTGTATAACTATCTCATCCGCAGCGGAATATACACCTTATATGACTTGTGCTTCTCTAGTTCCTGGTACTGAAAATAATAGTTGTTTGAAAGACTAAATTCAAAAACGTTCAAATGTTTGTAGAGCTTAAGGGATTTAACTACGGGGTCATCAGTCCTTAAACTTACAAACTACTTAGGAACTATCTAATACTAAGGACGGCACAAATATCCATGCCCGACGGGGGATTCGAACCCCTGACCGTAGTGGCCGTGCAGACCGTGACTGGCGTGCCGTAGACTGCTCGGCCACCGCGGCCGGCCAAGACTAAATTAAAAACAAATGCTTACAGCAGAATCATTGCAGTATTAATCCTCATTTATATTGCGCAACAAGAATAAAAGACCACTTTTTCGAAACCTAGTAAGAGTCTCCCTTGTCGGCGTAGATGTTTAAAATTTGGCTCATAGACGCGTACAATTTTCCTCTGTATTGGTGAAATATCTGGTGCCCTGTGTCGTCACCTTTGGTCTCGGCGACTCTTCAGACAGCAAGGCGTCACAGCTTGCGAAAAATACTTCTCTAGCACACTGCATACAATTTGCGTTAAATGGAAAGAAATTTTATTCCTGTCTGTTCAAGTAGTTTATAATAATATTCTTGTTACAAATTTTAACTTTTTTAAGCAGAATTGTCAGGAAATACACGGTAAATTAAAACTGTGTGCCAGAACGAGACTTTAACCCAATAGCCAAGCCATTTGTTCCTTCCAGTACAGCCAGACTTCGTACAAATGTTAAAATTGATTTGTTTACGGCTCGTGCTTAGTCTAAACGCCAAGAGCAAACACTAAACTTTCTTTTAGTCGTGTTGATACATAATTCAATAGATAACTTGATTTTTTAGATATCTTTTAATTTATCATTTAACTTTACTATTTTTCTTCGGAGCTTTAGTCACAGGACAGCAGAAATTATAATCGAAAAGACTGAGAAACATATCCTAACTCCTGTTCTAGAATACTCGCCTGTAGTTAGGATTTACTGTAGAAAATCTCGGTAACATTCAGTAAGAGTATACTGGAGAATACTAATGAATAGGAACATTGGGATACAAAAGATAAGAAAGCAGACACAGAAATGTTATTTCTTAAGACAGACAGCAAAAATGCCCCCCAGAAAGAAGTTGAATTAAACATGTTTTCCGTGGGTCAGTGTTGAAAACTGAATTGTAAGTCCTTATTCTGTGAATGGTGGTTTATGCCAAATGCAGCTATACAGGGTAATTTCCTGGTAACACATTCAGAAATGATGGACAAAAATAAATGTATCAATCTGAAGGAAGGAAGAAAGTTAGGGTTTAACGTTCCATCACCAGCGAGGTTATTAGAGACGGAGATTATGCTTGTATTGTTTGGCTAAGAATAGAAAAGGAAATCGGCCGTGCCTTTCAAAGGAACCATCCCACCATTTGCCTGGAGTGATTTAGGAAAATAACAGAAACTTAAATCTGGATGGCCGGAGATGGATTTGAACCGCCGTCCTTCCGAATTCGAGTTCAATCTTTTACCACTTCGCTACCGCATTAGGTGGTCGCACTAGAAGAAATCAGATAGGGTGAAATCAGGTAACTTTGCTGGCCACGAAACTGGACATATACTTTCTGTCGATTCTTCGGGCAATGTCTTAATGTAGGTTTCATGAACCGTAATCCAAAATTGAAGTTGGACTCCATCACGTTGCAAGCACATCCGCTAACGAATAACAGCCACTTGTCGGAATTTCGTACCTCAAACAGTACCGTATATAAGGGGTGGGAGGGCGAGGGGGCCTGCCCCCCTCTCCAGAAATAATTATTGTACAGAAAAAATTGCTAATTTTTTATTTAATGTCAACAATAAAAAAGCTCGATCTCGGCAAAGAAAAGAGGCTTCAGCGCAAATTATACTCTGAATATGAGCAGAAAAACTGATACAAAATATCATGGGTTGTCTGCTTAAAATTACTTAACTTATTTTCAGATTGATCCCACAACCCCCCACCTCCCCCCGAAAACATATGCTATATTCGCCACTGGTAGCGGTATATGTATTCCACCGTGAGGTAAGCAATGATTTTTCACTTATCGTACAGTGTGCACGATGTTCGAAAACGATGCGTGTGAAAATAGGATTCTTCAGGAGCTTATATCTCGTGCTTAATTGATCCCAGAGATAAGCGGTGAGGTGTTCAGGAGCGACCTGGCCCAGAGCCGTGCAGCGCGCCACATTTACCCGCCCGAGCTCGCCTGCGCCGGCCGCTGCGCTCTGCTGCCCGCACCAAGGGTAGTCCAGTCCCACTGCACCGCTGTACACAGCGAGCGAGCCAAGGTGCGCCCTACAGTCCCGACAATCGCCGGGCGAGCGGCTACCCGCCGGGCCGTGCAACAGCGCTACAGACGGCGCTGTAGATTTACCAGCAACAAGGAACTGAAAAGATTTGTTTGTTTGTAATTCTTATGGGACCAAACTGCGTTGGTCATCAGTCCCTAGATTTAGGGCCGGTTCGTCCATCTCTCGTTAATCTTCTCGTTAGTAAACGAGAAGATGCCTTTAACGTCCAGTTAAATGTGCTCGTTAAGTGCATTGCGTTTGTCCCAGATACACCTTTGGTTTGCTAAACTGGAGAAAACGAGAAGGTGCGATGTATTTCGACTATGTTGGCAATAGAAACATATGAAAGTGCCGTCTGAATAAACAGCTGTTCGCCATATTTGACTACCAGGAAAGAGGATAGCAGACAGTTGTTATTTGGTGTTATGGCAAACAAACGTGAAAGAAGATCGAATTTTACAAGAAGTCAGTGCGAGAGTCTTGTGTTCTTAATAGAGAAATATAAGGGCACATTGGAATTAAAAAAAAAAAAAAAAAAAAAAAAAAAACAAAAAACAACAAAAAAAAAAAAAAAACAAACAAACAAACAGACGGAAGGAAAAGGAAGCGACATTGTGGCAAATGAATTCAATGCTGTCAATAGAACATGTAGGACAGCAAAGGTGCTTAGGGCCTAGTACGATAACATGCTGCCAAGTGCGTAGTACCATACTGCAAGTAATAACTTGTACATAGGCGAAAGTGCACTGATCCTGTAGATCGGAGGAAGAAATCACATTTTAGGCCTTACACTAGGCGCAACAAGCATAAGTAAATACTGAATTAATAAGCTTGCAACCATAAACAATGTATTCTTTTTGTGTCCCAGCCTCGTCGCCACTTTTGTGTCTCGTTTCCGTCGTAGGTGTCGGTGGCCGAGTAGAAAGAGACCGACACAGGAATAAAGGATGCACGCTTATGCAGGTACGAAGGTGAGCAGCCAGTGGGACAGCAGAAACTAGAAACACTAGAGTATATTAGAACGAGATATATATTTCATAGAGACTTAGTAATACTTAATGTTTACATAGTTCTTGACTGCAGAATGCTGATACATAGATTCGATAGAGGCCTGCCTACTGATAATTCCTAGTGCCTATCCGATAGCCAAGTCTTAACTGGTGCCTATCTGATTCCGAAGTGTTAACTGGTTCCTATCTCAGTCCCAAGTGAACGATATCGTTCAGTGGTGGCCACGAGCGGAGTTGTAGCAGAGGGCGCTCGTGGCTGACGTCGTAAGTACGCCGCGCCGTGCGTGCATGGCGGCGCGCGGCGAAAGTAGGTGGCGCGCACTTTAGACTTGTGCGACACCACAATTCTGTTCTCTATCCTACTGATAATTTAAAAAATACGTAACTATCTGTTGGATTCTTCAGATGGTCGTGGAGTTTTTCATGCTGCGTTTCCAAAGTGGCTTTTCGAAGACGAAATCGAGTAACAAATTCTGCATCATCCCAGCATTGAAAATGATTTGGACGAACATAAATACGTCTAGGACGCCTTATAGGGGAAATGACCTTTAGATCGTCCAAAATAGTGACACCATCGTAATTGTCAACCAAATCGTATTCCAGCCATTTTCATCATACCGAATCTCACTTAACTAGTCGTTATCCGTAAGTATGTGTTTTGATATCGCAACAATAATTTTAAGGTTATGTTGCATATCTGCAATATATCTAACTCATCTAATCGTTACTGATGTGGATGGGCGAGAAATATGATGATACAATTTTCCACTAAAGCTGCCTTCCACACTAGTTTTTCATAAATTTAGTGCGCTTCTGTTATTTTGTTCTATAAATCGGTCTTTATCACGTGAATAGGCTATATTGCGGTATTTTAGCGCTTTGGAATCCTGCCATTTTCATACAGATTCTAACGTAACTGGTCGTTAACCGTGTAACGAGCAGAATTTTACTCGTTAACTTAACGGCCAGTTTGAGGTCTTTTAATGTCAGGTTAACTAATAACGAAACTTTGACAAACGCAATTCTCCGTTAACGACAAGTTAAAATCCTAACTGGAACTTAACGAGACATTGAAAAACCGGCCCTTACAAACTACTTAAACTAAGTTAAACTAACCTAAGGACAACACACACATCCATGCCCTAGGGGGGATTCGAAACCCCGACGCGGGAGGCTGCCCGATCCGAAACGTGGCGCTCCAGACCGCTCGGCTACTCTCGCGCGGCTGAGAAGATTTAAGGAATCAACTTGTTCTTTATATTAGAGCCATCATTTAGTTTAATATGAAGTGAAAGTGAAACGCTGTGTAAGAAAATACTGAGCAAAGTATAAAACTACCTACAAACGTGCCGGAGCCGGCTAACGGGAAGCCGACTACTTTCAACATGTTTAATATTTCCGGCGCGAGCCGATTCGGCTAGCGTTTTGCTTCTGCAGCACAAAACCGGACGTCTCCTGTCTGCTTTCACCATATGTGTTATTGCTACTTTTCTTCTCGTAACTAATAATGCATTGACAATTCAATCAGTGAGGAAAAATTACAAGTGTTTTCAAGAGACATGCAATCTGTCCAGCGATACAAAACTGATGACTGCGACCTTGAATGTCACCACTCGAATAGTGGTGACTCCATGGGGGTTTCACCTCCCACCAGCCAAAGGAAAAAGTGGAAAAATAAAATGAAACAACAATGGACCACATGCCTATGTCGATGGACAGTAGTTAGTTTACTTCCTTTGGGGTGGTTGAGCGTAAGATGAACCTTCCAACATTCTACCAGTTGATCGTTTCTAATGACCTCGATTGCAACTGAACGTGACAACCCGATCTTTCTTTTTTCTTTCAGCAAGGATACATCAAGCAATTTAGCAAAATATTGACAGAAAAGCTGTTAGAACGCGCAATGAGTATATACACTTGCTATCGCGACACTGATGCTGCTCCTTAACTCGCCATTACTCGTGAAATGAGACCTCTCTATTTCACTCGCGGTAATTTATGGTCTAAAATGCATAGGCCAGTAAGCTGCCCGCTAACTTTTTCAGTACACGATTTCTAAATGATGTGCACATACTTGACTAATAGCGTCATTTTAAAACGACAGTTACGAATTATGAAAAGTTGAATGCTTTGTTAGAAAGCTAAGATGCTATACTATCACATGTCCAAGTTTGTGGCCCTTACTCTGATGTGAACTAGTTCCATAACTACAAGTTTGAGTACTGTGGGCGGAGTGAAGCTGGGAATTTGTATCTGACGGGAGGTGTGCTTAGGTTGTCATTGCAGCTGGGGTGAATACTGTGCTCCCAGTGGTTTAGTGGTCAGCGCAACTGCCTACAAAGCGAGAGACCCAGGTTTGAATCCCAGACGGGTACACATTTTCAGTTTTGCCGATTCGCAGTTGATGTCATATATTCTGTGAATATGAAATTCAGATAAGACACCAAAATGTTATTTAAATTTGAGAACACAGCAATAGCTCATTACATCTTGGTGGCCATTACGAAACAGCCTAAGTTACTCATCATTATGTTTTAAGAAAACTATTTATTTTACATATACATCTACAGATTTACTCTACAAATAACATTTAAGTGGCTGGCAGAGGTATCTATTAACAAACTTGATTTTAGACATCGTAAAATCCTATATCTTCTTTATAAGTAACAGAATGTCTTTTTGTTATTCAACATACCCTGTATATAGGCTACGTGTGGCAAAGCATATATATATATATATATATATATATATATATATATATATATATATATATATAATTTGGAAGGAGACTTTCCAGGTGGGAAAAATAGGTATAAAATAAAGATATTTGACTTACCTAAAGTACAGGCTCGCCGAAGAAACATCAAACACACACAAAAACACACAAACATTCGAGCTTTCGCCACCACTGGTGGCTTCTTCGGGAAAAAGAGGAAGGAAGGAGGGGAGAAAGGGAAGGATACGGGTTTTAAGGAAGTGGAAAAGGAGCCATTCCAATCCCAGGAGTGGAAGGACTTACCTTAGGGGACAAAAAGGAAGATAAACAAATACACACACACTCACACATATCCACATGCAAACACACCTAGGCAGACATTTATAGAAACCAAAGAAGTTGGACAGAGATACCACTTCAGGCAGAGGCTCTATCCACAGAACCGAGGCAAAGATGTTAAAGATGGTGGGCGGGAACTGAATTTAGCGGAGGTTGAGACCAGGTGGGCAACGGGAAGAGAGAATGTGTTGAAGGGCAAGTTCCCATCTCCGGAGTTCTGAAAGATTGGTGTTGGTGGGAAGTATCCAGATAACTCGGGCGGTGTAACACTGTGCCAAGATGTGCTGCCCGTGCACCAAGGCATGTTTAGCCACAGGGTGATCCTCATTACCAACAAACACTGTCTGCCTGTGACCGTTCATGCGAATGGACAGTTTGTTGCTGGTCATTCCCACATAGAACGCTTCACAGTGCAGGCATGTCAGCTGGTAAATCACGTGGGTGCTATCGCAAGTGGCTCTGCCCGTGATCGTGTACACCTTCCGGGTTACGGGACTGGAGTAAGTGGTGGTGGAAGGGTGCATAGAGCAGGTTTTACAACGGGGGCGGTTACAAGGGTAGGAGCCAAAGGGTAGGGAAGGTGGTTTGGGGATTTCATATGGATGGACTAGGAGGTTACGGAGGTTAGGTGGGCGGCGGAAAGACACTCTCGGTGGAGTGGGAAGGATGTCATGAAGGATGGATCTCATTTCGGGACAGGATTTAAGGAAGTCGTATCCTTGCTGGAGAGCCACATTCAGAGTCCGCTCCAGTCCCGGAAAGTATCCGGTGACAAGAGGGGCACTTCTGCGGTTCTGCTGTGGAAGGTTCTGAATTTGGGGGGATGAGGAAGTGGCTCTGGAAATTTGCTTCTGTACCAGATCAGGAGGATAGCCGCGGGATGTGAAAGCTGTTATTATGTTATTGGTGTACTGGTACAGGGATTCGGGACTGGAGCAGACTGGTTTGCCACGAAGACCTAAGCTGTAGGGAAGGGAACGTTTGATGTGGAATGGATGGCAGCTGTCATAGTGGAGGTACTGTTGTTTGTTGGTTGGTTTGATGTGGATGGATGTGTGAAGTTGGCCATTGGACAGATGGAGGTCGACATCAAGGAAAGTGGCATGGGATTTGGAATAGGACCAGGTGAATTTGATGGGACCAAAGGAGTTGAGGTTGAAGAGAAAATTCTGGAGTTCTTCTTCACTGTGAGTCCAAACCATAAAGATGTCGTCAATGAATCTATACCAAACTTTGGGTTGACAGGTTTGGGTATCCAGGAAGGCTTCCTCTAAGCGTCCCATGTATACATTTGAGTACGAGGGGGCCATCCTGGTTCCCATGGCTGTTCCCTTTAGTTATTGGTATGTTTGGCCCTCAAAAGTGAAGAAGTTGTGGGTTAGGATGAAGCTGGCTAGGGTATTAAGGAAAGAGGTTTTAGGTAGGGAATTGGGTGGTCGGCGTGAAAAGAAATACTCCATCGCAGCGAGGCCCTGGGCATGTGGGATGTTTGTGTACAAGGAAGTGGCATCAATGGTTACAAGGATGGTTTCTGGAGGTAACTGGCTAGGCAAGGATTTCAGGCGATCGAGGAAGTGGTTGGTGTCTTTGATGAAGGATGGGAGACTGCACATGATGGGTTGAAGGTGTTGGTCTATGTAGACAGAGATTTGTTCAGTAGGGGCTTGGTAACCGGGCACAATGGGGCGGCCGGGATGATTGGGTTTGTGGATCTTGGGGAGTAGGTAGAAGGTGGGGGTGCGGGAGTCAGGTGAAAGGTTTTGTAGGGGACCTAAGGTTTTGAGGATTCCTTGAAGCTCTGCCTGGACATCAGGGAAAGGACTGCATTGACAAACTTTGTAGGTAGTATTGTCTGAAAGCTGACGCAGTCCCTGAGCCACATACTCCCGCCGATCAAGTACCACGGTTGTGGATCCCTTGTCGGCTGGGAGAATGACGATGTAACGGTCAGCTTTCAGATCACGTATGGCTCGGGATTCAGCTGTAGTAATGTTGGGAGTAGGATTAAGGTTTTTTAGGAAAGACTGAGAGGCAAGGTTGGAAGTAAGGAATTCCTGGAAGGTTTGAAGAGGGTGATTTTGAGGAAGAGCGGGTGGGTCTAGCTGTGATGGAGGACGGAACTGTTCCAGGGAAGGTTCTATTTGAGTCATGTCTTGTGGAGTTGGATCATTAGGAGTAGGGTTATTTTTCTTCGTGGCAAAGTGATATCTCCAGCAAAGGCTACGAGTATAGGATAGTAAATCTTTGACAAGGGCTGTTTGGTTGAATTTGGGAGTAGGGCTAAAGGTGAGGCCTTTGGATAGGACAGAGGTTTCAGTTTGGGAGAGAGGTTTAGAGGAGAGGTTGACTACTGAATTGGGATGTCGTGGTTCTGGATTGTGTGCAGTAGGATTTAAAGGTTTGGGGGGGGGGGGGAGTGGAGCTGGAAGTGGGAGATTGAATAGATGGGAGAGACTGGGTTTCTGTGCAATAAGAGGAGCTTGAGGTTTACTGGAGTGGTTGTTGAGGGAGAGTGTGTTGAGGGAGAGTGTATTGCCTTTCCGGAGGTGGGTGACAAGGAGTTGGGATAGTTTTTTGAGGTGGAGGGTGGCATGTTGTTCTAATTTCCGGTTGGCCTGTAGGAGGATGTTCTGAACTGTGGGTGTGGATGCGGGAGTGGAAAGGTTGAGGATTTTGATTTGGGATAGGAGTTGACAGGTGTGTTCATTGGCGGAGTTGATGTATAGGTTAAGGATTAGGCGGGTGAGGGCTGTGGATTGTTCTGTTTGGAATTGGTGTAGGGCTTGATGAAAGGATGGGTTACAGCCGGAGATGGGAACTTTTAGTGTGAGGCCTTGGGGGTAATGCCAAATGTTAGACATGCCTGAATAAACAAAATGTGGGACCGTAATCTGGCTAGGGTGAAAGCATGCTTGTGGAGGGAATGTAGGTAAAACTTGATGGGGTCAAGGTAGGGTAACATAATGTATGGAATGGAAAAGTGAGAACTATGCGTTGAATAAATGACTACAAAGTGATTAGAGAGGAAAGAAAAATAAAATAAAAAAATTATAATTATAATAAATAATTTATAAAATAAGAAGGTGGATGGATAGCGAAAGGAATTCAGCAAAGAAAATAGAAATCTATAAAGTTGTTCAAGAGAGTTGTTGAAGTTGAACCTGGTGGAAACTGAAGTCAACTACAATTGGTTAACAACGTAATGCACAATGGTTTGGTGGTTGTATTGGCGTCCAAAACAAGTTACAGGGAGGAGAAAATCAAAGGAAAGCGTATTATAATGACTGATTAGTAGTGGCAGATTACGACTATGAGGTAGACAATAATCTGAGGAAGGAATAATAGGGTTAAAAACGTATGAAAGTTACTGAAAAATGAACGGGAATGTCGGAATAATGAACGGAAATGTGGAAAAACGGGAATCGGAAATAATAATAATAATAATAATAATCTGACGAGGGAGTAATAGGATTAAAACGGATAGAAAGTTATTGAAAAATGAACGGGAATGTCGGAAGAATGAACGGAAATGTGGAAAAACGAGAATCGGAAATAATCGCGAAGTTTCTAGGAAAAGCCGAAAATGGTTATTATAGGTTATTGTAAAATGAAGTTGTGAAATAGTATTACCACAGTAAATGTGGATAAAGGGTAGATATTATACAGGAGATGCAGTGATGAAAGATAATAATGAAAAGCGTAAACGAAAAGTCGTTAGTTGTATTATTAGTTAAGGTACAGAAGTCAATACTGATTGTTGTATGTGGCTAATTTGGCCAGGAGAAAAATGAACGTAAATGAGAGCGAATATAGGGTGAAAATATAATGTAAAACAAAAACAGAAGGAGAAAGTAAGAGGACAGAAAAGATTTCGAAAGGCAACAGAGAAATAATGAACGTAAGTAATTGTTAGGTTGAAAAGGATGAAACTAATATTATTTGGAAGGAGACTATATATATTAGTTCCTTATTGATCTATAGAATTTGTCTTATATCAAGAGGAAAAGCAATGAAAAGAAGAGAACCAACAGAAAAGTGGAGAACCAGCTGCCTCTAGACCAAACATTTTAGCATGTGAACATATTCACATCTGTTGCACTGAAAGCGATAACCGAAAGTTTTGGTGGAAGAGACAGGGACAGTCCACCCCGTTTACATGGGCTCCCAAAACCGGATTTCAAAAACAGATTTCCGAAATCCACTTTTGGTTGGTCATGTACTGTAAACACTCCAAAATCTATTCTGGACTCCACTTTTGTAAAGCAGTTTTCCAGTTCCACAATCGATTTTTGTGCCCATGTAAATGAAACCATTGAAGCAGTCTTGGCTTGTGAGATTCTCTTTTCTTGTTAAGAGTTTTGGGCACATATGGACGGAGTGACATTTTCTACTGTGAAATAAAAGTAGCCTATAAATATTAAGAGTTAGCATGAATCTATGTATTTCAGTAAAGAAAAATAATGATTATGCTGACTAAATCAGGAACTGAATCAGCTATTTTTCAGGTGCCATATTAAGTGGGCCAAGAAATCCGATTCAGGCTATAACATGGAAACGTGACAGTGAAAAATGGTTTACAAAATTTGGTTTTCATCTTCCGGAAGATGTGTTGCTTGTAAATGTAGGGACAAGAGAGAGCAGATAGTCATGATGGGAGAGGACAGTGGCAGTAAAAAAGATAAATGGATGAAGATAGTAACAGTGGGAGCCTAGGAGAGAGTAAGCAAAGAATAAAAAACAGAGATGAGTGAAAACCATATGTAAGCTTTGGGTGTCTAAATTCCCCAGACCAGGGAACTTTAATAAATAACAATAATTCCAGAATGAAACTTTCACTCTGCAGCGGAGTGTGCACTGATATGAAACTTCTTGGCAGATTACAATTGTGTGTCGGAACCGGGACTCGAACCTGGAACCTTTGCCTTATGCGGGCAAGTACTCTACTGACTGAGCTATCCCGACACGACTCACGATCCCGCCTCACAACTTTACTTCCACCACTCTAGGGATTACAAGCTAAGCAAACCTTCCACAAGATCGTGTGTGGAGAGGAGAAAATGTTGACTGAAGGCACAGACAACAAACTGAGGGGGGGAAATATACAGGTGATGTGGAAGAAAAAGAATGGGACAGAAAGAATGGAAGAGAGATAATGTAAGTTTGTAGAGAAGAGACAGTGTTAGGAAGATCAAAATAAAGAGATGAATGTGAGAAAGTTTCAAAAGGGCCATTCCGTGCCAAGTGGTCTAATATCGAGAAAAGTTCCCACATGACCCTCATGGATTTTGATGAAATTTGGTATGAACAATCACACATGTTCTCAATGAACACTGGTAAAGTTTCAGTTTCAAAAATTCAATACTTCTGGAGATACAGTCACTTGTTTAAGACCATAGCACAGCTTCCAATAGTGCGTCCTTGAATTTTCAGCAACTTTGAGATGATATATCTCTGGGAGTTTTTGCATGAAAGAAACAAAACTTGGCCATCTCATACAACTTTTAGAGCTCTTTAAAGTAAAATATTAAGAACAGGATTTCTGAGCAATTTTCATATAGAAAATTTGGGGCAAAGTTGGGCGAAAAAATTGCTGGTTAAAAAAAGAGCGAAATTTAGTTTTTTATATCTCCAGAAGTAATTGTAGGATGTACATGAAACTTTGCACACCATAACTCACCAACACAAGGTCTTAGAATATAAAGTTTCATTCTCCTATTGCTTCCCATTATTTCACAAATCTAGGGTAAAGTTGAAAATTTTTCAAAAAGTGCTAAAAATGGGTATTTTTAATCAAATTTTTCAAAAAAGTGTTTTCTCCAAACTGCTGTGAAAGGCTTCCACTGGAAAGCAACAATTCATCCATTTGTTATCTACTTTCATCAAAATGAGAAAGTGGAATCTTTAAGTTTCTGCATTATCAGTTCTTGTTTGTGGCATGACACAGGTACAGTTAACGTTTTTGTCAAGGAGCTCATCAATTATATATAAAAGCACAGTTTGCACAGATATCTCACATTCATAATTTCAGTGATGGCTCCAGTGTTCAAACTTACTCACCTAGACCTGTTTCATTTCTTCTCTGGAAACATTAATCGAATCATATTTGTTTTTGTCAGTAAAGATGAAATTGGGAGGGGGGAGGGATTGTCACAAGAAGTGAGGTTTTAAACTTGGACGAACTGTAGCAGGCACTAGAGAAAATAGTCACTTTTTACCTATTGATGAAACAATAATTCAGGCCAGCAGAGTTTCAAACGATTGATCATCTTTTCTAGCTACAATGGGTCAGAGAACTAAAGAAGGCATATTAATGTCTGCTCTCCAACCTGGACAATATGTTGCATGCATCTAAGAAAATTTTTGGTGGATTGGGAATATCTGTGAGACTTCCACTGAGCAAAGGGGTGTATTAATAAACTTTATGCACCCTCATGGTCCAGCAGATTCATTGTATTGACCACCAATGAGTGACAAGTGCTGGGTTCCATCACACGACATTATTGCAGTTATTCCAGCTCCGTCAGTAAATTCATCTGTGTTGACATTCATCAGGCTTGGAAACCTGTGTAAAGAAACTCACCCATAGCTGTTGATGCTCGAGAGTAGCCCCTATGGTGATGGAGATACTGGTTTTCTCAGGTGAAATGAATCTAGCAGTGGTTAAACCACAACTCATTTATATAGTTATTTTCCTTCAGTAAGCTGGTGGTGTTAATTAAAAATGCTACTAATAATTAGATAATGACTGAAATAAATTTTACATTCATTCTAAATTATAATTTTGTGTGTGTGTGTGTGTGTGTGTGTGTGTGTGTGTGTGTAGAGAGAGAGAGAGAGAGAGAGAGAGAGAGAGAGAGAGAGAGAGAGAGAGAGAGAGAGAGAGAGAGAGAGTTGTGGGATGGGGGGGGGGGACAGTTAAGAAATAACATTGTTTCTATTTTTATTCTTTTTCTATTCGGACTTTAGCTACGTCCTATTCATCAGGACTTCTTAGTTCACTTATCCCAGGCATTAACAAATATTTATTAGACATAATAAAAGATTTTAGGTATAATTTGAGTGCCAAAAAAATGGGTTCAAACTTCCAGTGCGCCTCTAGGATTATGCTACTTTTTAGGGCCTTATATGCTTGCATTGCAAAACCAAATCCACTTTTCTAGATAGTTTAGAATATGCTCTTTCTAATGAGCACAGTTTAAAGGAGTTTGGAGAAAACACTTTTTTGAAAAATTTGATTAAAAATACCCATTTTTAGCACTTTTTGAAAAATTGTCAACTTTACCCTAGATTTGTGAAATAATGGGAAGCAATAGGAGAATGAAACTTTATATTCTAAGACCTTGTGTTGGTGAGTTATGGTGTGCCAAGTTTCATGTACATCCCACAATTACTTCTGGAGATATAAAAAACTAAAGTTCGCTCTTTTTTTAACCAGCAATTTTTTCGCCCAACTTTGCCCCAAATTTTCTATATGAAAATTGCTCAGAAATCCTGTTCTTAATATTTTACTTTAAAGAGCTCTCAAAGTTGTATAAGATGGCCAAGTTTTGTTTCTTTCATGCAAAAACTCCCAGAGATATATCATCTCAAAGTTGCTGAAAATTCAAGGACGCACTATTGGAAGCTGTGCTATGGTCTTAAACAAGTGACTGTATCTCCAGAAGTATTGAATTTTTGAAACTGAAACTTTACCAGTGTTCATTGAGAACATGTGTGAATGTTCATACCAAATTTCATCAAAATCCATGAGGGTCATGTGGGAGCCTCTAGACCACTTGGCATGGAATGACCCAAAAGAGACAGTGGGAAAGAGATGATATGTAGACAGTGAGAAGGTGTTGTGTATGAAGTTTTCTCTGTGGGGAAATACTGGGTAAAAGATTTAGTATGTTATGTGTTCAAAGAACACTAATATTGTATGTACAGCATTTGCCAAAATTTTTTGTGATGAAGGCAGAGTGAGGACTTACAGTGTGTTTTCTACTTTTATGTCTAAATAGGAACATATTTGCCTCTTTGCAGCTGCTAACTTTCTACTCTGTTGTTTCCAGAGCGTCTTACCTCAGATTGATACATTTTCCATGATCTATGAACATTTGTAGCACCATCATGGAACCACACTGTTTTACTCTTGTTATTCTGATAAAACAATTTTTCATTTTTGAAATGTGTGTTAGTTACTCTTAATTTAATATATTTTATAGGTATGCTTAAATTGTTTTTATAAAATGTAGAAAATATTGTAAAAGGGTTTCAATTAATAAAAAATAATGTACAGAAAATAAGGAAAAGATAGCTCACCTTATGAGAGAACTGTCCACAAAAAGCAAAATTTTGAGATAGAGTCCCAGCATATATTTTAAATCTACCATGAACAGTGCATGATCAGGTTCTGAGTGTAAGATTAATTAAGAGATGATTTTGTACAATGTTAACTTTTTGTCGCACTAGCCTTCATCAGTCTCGTGTAAAGGTGTATGTTGTGCATTTGCAGCTGGGGACCTGGCGGCACAGAGGGTGGAGCTGTGTGAGAGGGACAAGTACCTGCCATGCCTCAACATGGCGCGACCTCTCCTCACACAACCACACCTCGTCTTCCCCGACAACAAGCGCGACATAGATGAGATGTGCAAGTGAGTACAACTACTTCTATATACCTCACCTTAATTGTAACAGATTAATGTGGTCAAGTACAACAAAAACAATTTTTTAATCTAAATGGAAACAACAGTTTTCTAACAAGAATATTCTCATTGTCTCTATGTACGTATGCACACATACACAAACTGCCTCACAAACAAGTGAAGTATTGAGAAGGACTGGTACAATGTCATTGTAACTTCATGAAGTACAGTATCAACATTGGTGTTTCATAAAGTAAGTTGTAGTCTCTTATGCCATGCAAATGAGTGGCACTGGCATTGCCATATTTGTTCCATTGTGTAGCTTGGTTCAGGAGGTTCCGAGCAGTGTAACAGTAAAGTTAGTGAGGTCGTATGCAGCCACTTCTCATATCAAAAGAGTCGTGCAAAATGTCTGCAGTAATAAAAGCTTCTGTCAATGTGATAAACATGGAGTAATAGAATTTCTGTTGGAAAAAAAAAAAAAATGACACCAGGAGCAATTCACCATGATATTACTGCATTGTAAAGGAAATTGAGTGGCAGTAATGTTGAGTTGGGATGCCCTAATGTCCATGGAGAAGAAGACCTTGTGTTGTGAATCATGAACTCATGCCAGAAATGTTTGAAGTGGTCAGACAGACTTGTCATTTCACCAGTTATGACCATTCAGAGCAAGAAGAGCATCAATGTCTATCTACATCCACTACTAGCAGAGTTTTATGCTGAGGAGATTTCAAAGCATGTGCAGTGGTATGAAAAATATAAATGTGCATGGAAATTATGTTGAAAAATAGCTGATGGGGAATACTGTTCACTAGTATCCAATAAAAATTTGGTGCAATAAAATCTATCCTGGAAAAAAAAAAAAAAAAAAAAATAATAATAATAATAAACGAGGCTCATTGTATGGTGTCTGTTTGGATGGTTGGTCGAATCTTGCAATTTTTGTGGGAAAGTGGATGTGACACTGGTCCAGTGTTGGACTGCTTGGGAACATCAGGCTAGGCATACTTATTGTCAAGGTTTCATCTGATCATGTCTGACCAGTGGCAGACAAAGGCTGCCGGAGGCCGTAGGTGACAAAACAAAATGATGCCTGCTGTCCACTTAGAAATAGATCTACTAATAAAAAAAATTGCTTTTAAGATATTGGAGGTCCCCCCAAGATGAGAGGCCTGGGGCATCCCTCCTCACCCCTCCATCCCTGCCTTAGTCTGCCCCTGTGTCTGATTACCACAAGATAGGAGCACTGTACTGTGTACCAAGCACATTGTAATCCCATCACATTGTTACCTGCCATATGAGTAATCGACTCCCTGCAACATTCTGTGCCATCCTGCAGCATTGGTCGGAGATAAGCACCAACCAGACTGGGGAATTAACATCCCATTGTTAGGGCTGCAATTAAACACAACAAAAACTGCTGTGTTTTGAGTGGTGCCATGACCTGAAACTGTGCTCTACTCCACTTAACCCATTTCTTCCCCGTGTTGCGTACACACAACACAAAATTTAGCCTTACAAAATGCAGTCAAAATGGACTTACTATATAAAACTCACCACACATGTGTTAAAAGGCATTCAGAGTTCTCTGTACATATGTTAAAGTTTCACAATTACCGTAACACTTCGTAAAGAGATGCAAGATTTACAAACATCAGACGATCTACATGCACAAGAAATGTCAAGTTCAGCTTCACACAGAGTGTTTTTCAATATTTTATGAGTTATGGTGCGGCTCCGTAGCACAGTGGTAGAGTGCCAGACTACAAATCCAAAGCCGGCCGCGGTGGCCGAGGAGACTCAGGCGCTTCAGTCACGGTCTGCACGGCCACTACGGTCGGGGGTTTGAATCCCCCCTCGGGCATGGATATTTGTGTCGTCCTAGTTCGTAAGTAGTTCATAAGTAGTTTGTAAGTTTAGGGACTGATGACCCCGTAGTTAAGTCCCATAAGCTTTACAAACATTTGAACATTTGAACAAATCCAAAGGTCCCGGGTTCGATTCCCACCAGGTCCTGGGATTTTTATCTGTCACTTTCCGCTTCTTTCACCTCTGGCAGTGTTGCTGATGTGAAAATTACGGAGTAGCACTGTGGTTCAGAACCCACGTTAAACTGTAGGTCCCCCAATAACTGGCTGGGTAAGTCAGTTTGAAAGTCGGAGGAAGGCAACGGCATACCACCTCCAAACAGGACCATGCCTAATAAAGCACTGTGGTGTTCAAACCAATCTTCGGATTGTTGACTGCTTTACCTTTTACCATCAATGTAAGTCAGAGTTATCCTATAATAGACAATATTGCACAGTTTGAACAAATAAAAGAAGGTGATCACAAAAACTAAATTTTTCTATTTTTTTACTAGGCAACAGCGCAACATTATGGGTGGTGCAAATTACAACACATACTGCTAGTTTGTAATATTTGTAATGTTATTTCAATTATTTTAAAGAGAACCTGATGACTAAATATAACACTTTTTCATAATTTCTATTTTTGGGAAGAAATGGGTTAAGGTGATGATATGTACAGAGGTTCCATTCTTCCAGTGTGTTCAATAGCCACAAAGGTAATGCTTCTGGTGTCATAGTTTGGGGAATTAGCGAGTCTAAAATTAGGTCAGAACTGTGGGTAACAGAGCAATATGGCAATCCTACATTTTCATGAGTTACCTCTTACATGACAGTATTTCAGTGCCATTTTTCCCCTATGGTACATGTTTCCAGGACAAGAGTTCAAAGTGTTTTGAGGTACTCCTATGGCCAGCAAGATCTCAGATCTGTCCCCAATAAAACATGTGAGGGAGCAGCTCAGACATTGTTTCGTTCCAGCACTATATCCAGGATATTAAGCACAAGTTATAACTGTAGTGCAGCTTGCCTCAGGTCAGAATCTAACAACTTTATGAAGGAAGGAAGATTAGGATTTAACATCCCATCAACAGCATGGTCATTAGAGTCAGTTAATCATTTTATGACATGCTTCATAACCAAATCAGAACATGCATCCAAGACAGAGGAGGTGGAACAATGTACTGATAATTGGTGCCATACTGCCACATTCCTTGTAAATTTGACTTGACTTTGTAATCATTGCAGGAACAATCTTCACTCTTCCTCCAGACATGTGAAGTTTTACTTCATGTTCTCCTTTCCTTTAGAGTGCTTCACTTCTGACAGCCATTACTGACACATATTGAGAAATCAGTTTATTCCTGAGTTGAAGTGAGAAATGAAACAAAAAAAGACAGAAAATTGTATAAAAGAAAATGTACCTGAATGGTCACTTACTGCAATACAGTAAAATTTTCAGCCTACAAGTGTCCTACCAAGGTACAAACAAGAATACAAAATTACTTACACTATTACAACACCATATGTACACTAAGGTACTGCTTTCTGTTTTATAAATCTTAATTACACAAATATTTCCAGTAGCCTTTTAGATTTAAAGCAGTTATCAGGCACATTGGCATAGCCCTTTCCACCCGAATCTACACGATTGTGTGAGTTCTGATTTTCTCTTTTCCTCTGACCTCAGTCTTCTGATAATATTCCAACTGACATGTAATGATCGTGTAAGTGAAGAGCAGAGCCTGAATTATCATTGCATATTAGTTGGAAGCATACCAGGAGATTGACATCAGAGTAAGAAAGTAAAATTTGAAACTACATGATGATGAGGTTAGGGTGGAAAGGGTTAAATAATGGTTGGGGGTGGGGAATCCAAACCCTCCCTCCCCCCAACGTCTTCCTACAACCACATAACCAGATCATTGAAGTTTTTGTTTTAATCTCTTACAGTGTAATTGTTGTTCAAATTTTAAATGATGAAACAGTTTATCTCAGCTGTTGATATTTCAGGATACTGATGTGAACATTTTGCACTTGAACAGGACCAATTCCCCCCTCCTCCCGATAAATGCAGACAATATACAACATGTATAATAATGACAGTTTACAACTCACTGCAAAGATGTTACTACTAGCTGTGACAGGCACATAGAAAGAAAGACACACATGTACCATACAACATTTAAGGAAGTAAATAACAATCACACAGGCACACTTCACAGTCACAAAAGCATCATCTCCAGCTGCTGTACTCCGGAGTGCAAGGTATGTATGTGTATGTTGCAGCTTAGCCAGCCGCGGTGGCCGAGGGGACTGAGGTGCTTCAGTCACGGTCTCCACGGCCACTATGGTCGGGGGTTCGAATCCCCCCTCAGGCATGGATATTTGTGCCATCCTTAGTATTAGCTAGTTTGTAAGTAGTTTGTAAGTTTAGGGACTGATGACCCTGTAGTTAAGTCCCATAAGCTATACAAACAGTTGAACAGTTGTTGTTGTTCCAGCTTATCATTATGTTTTGAGTTGTAAACTTTCCTTATTATATTGTTGAATTCCACCTGAAGTTTCCATTAGCAGACATTATACACTCCTATTAAAAGAGGAAACTAACATGACATGATATGACCATTACAATATCTAACTGTAATACATAAATGCCAATTTGGTATGAAATAGATTATGCATGACACATTATTCATGGTACTTTAATTCTCAAAAATTTAAGTTTCTAGTACATTTGCAATCACCTGAAAATCCTCTAAAATATACTTCACACAAGTATACAATGGAATTATGGAATAATTACTCATGAATGAAGATACGGTTGTCAAAAGTTGCTAAAAGGTACAAAGTAAGACCAGTATGAATTTTTTGTGTCACTTGTAAAGTGCCAGATGTTCAGAGTTACACAATATATCATAATACACACAAATATTGGTATGCTGTTTAAGGGTGATCACATCACAGTACTTTGACATCTACAGGTTGTTATACTGGTCTCTGTTTTGTGTTGTAGGCCTACAGATTGGTTTTTGTGTATTACAGGCTTCTTCAGTGTTGTGAAAATATTTTCACACAAATAAACTTAAGTGGGGTGAGGAAATGAATAAATTATGAATCAACCAGAGACCACAGGTTTATGCTAAAATATTCATTTCACACACTTGGATGTCATATGCTGTGTCCTTAAAATTTATTTAATTTTTCCCATTACCAAATGATTGTTTCATTCTAGGACATGGTTAAGATTTGAAGAATGCATAAATGACTACACAAAGGACTGCTTTACAGAAAACCAGCAAGAGGAATTTAAAAAAGCTGTTGAAAGCCCAGTGGACCTTGTCCATCGAATGTGTACTGAGCATCAGTACCAACGAGGTAAGAGTTATATTTTATGTAAAGTAATAAAATAAATAGAAAAATGAAATAAAAAAGTACAAGAGTCCTGAAATTTTACTTTTATAGCTAACATTTTCAAGCAATAGAGATTTTCCACACTCTTATATTATTTTATTTTAGACTTATGTACATTATGAATAAATTTATTTATTCTGGACTGCTATGAAACAAAGGAGATAAACTGAAAGGGGACTGAAGGTGATGGAAATATGACACAAGTCAGAGTTAACTGGGTACAAGCAAGGGTGTTAGCTTGCTGCACACTGGGGAGCAAGAGAGTGGGTTTAGATGATAGTGCAAAATAAAATGGAAGAGACTGAAAAAAAAAGAAGTTTACAGTTAAAATGAATCTATGGTGGATAAAAAATTGATTTTATTGGGGAGGTGCAGGGGCCAAGCACATAGAAATGGAAGTGGGCAAAGAACAGGGACCAGCAGGAATTGAGACCAGGAAACTTAAGGACTTTATGTTGGACATTATATTTTGCACCTACAAAATTCAGAGGATTTTGGGGATTTTAAGTGGGATTTCAGCATTATCATTTCCAACACAAGCTACAAAGTCTCAGTTCCATGTTTGCACAGTGGCATTCTCTTAGTGAGTGGATATTTAGTTACTTATTTAGCATTTTGATATGTATGAATTGATACATGTTGTGCACAGATTATCAGTGACCTTTGATTTGTAAGTGTGTGGGGGGGTAGGGGGGAGGGAGAGGGGGGGCTAGTTGGTGGTCATAGTCACAAAAATGTTTGGAAACAAGATGCAGAGGAATTGAAGTACAGACAAGGATGGAAATCTGCCCTTTCTTCATGCCTTGATGTACAGGAAAAATGATGGGATATTGGGACACACTGTTTACAGAAAGCCCACATACACAGACCACTATTTACATGCAACAATCTCTCATCCTCCATACCAATGTGCTGGTGCCCTGTGAACATTGGCAAAAAGACCTTTTGGCATTTCAGTCAGAGAGAGCTTGATAAATGAGCTGGATATACAAATAGATCTGTTGTACACTCCTGGGCTCAGCTAAGGATGATTTAATACCTTGTTGTTGAGGGAAAGTTTACATCAGTTAGATAATTAGAACCATGCAATATCAGTGTATGAAACACCATCAACAGACACTGTTATTTCAATCAGATACATCTGAGTGGCTGAGCGCTGTCTTCCCAAGCGACATAAAATTATTAATAATGAAACACAAATCATTGCATCTATGTCTTACTATTGGGACTGTTTGTTGAAGGAGTCTATTGGAATTCATCTTGTGGACAACATTACAAATAGAGACAAAGGGTTCCCCTTCAGTGAAATGTGGAACTCAGTCTTGTTAAAGATGAAAAAACAATGGTCTGTCACTCAACCTGCAATTAACAGTACTTAATAGTAATATATCATTTATGCTGACTTTCACCACTGGGGCACTGTACGATAGGGGCCCATACTGTTGATACTCATGCATGTGCTGCTGGCCAATCACGGCATATAAAGGGGCCGCCGCTTGCAGATTGAACTCAATTCTAATGGGTTGATGGAACAGCACACACACAACTAAAGGTGGTGGACAGTTGGACAGCTGAAATATTAGTGTCCTGGTGACGTCCTGATCTGACAGACAACCCAAGAAGAACATTGTTGTGACCAATGAAATGCTCCTTACATCACAATATTTTATTTTCTTCTTCAAACTCCTATACGGAAGATAGTTGGACAACCCCCAGGTAAAGAGTGAGGGCTCAAAGTCTTAGTTCATCCATGAATTGGAAAGTAACAACTCTGCATTTTGAAACATAGTCCAAAACATTAACTGTCACTACAGCATCTTCTCAGGTTCCAAAGAGAGTGGATAACCATCGTAGAAGAGTGATCCAGGATACAGTAGACTTCATTCACTGTTGGCAGAGTGAATTGGTGAGGAAGGCTGCTGCCTGGCCTTAAGTAGAACTCTGCGGCTAATCCCCAAGCGACGTAAGAATTTCCCTGTGACAGAGGTGCCACAGCAATGCTCCCTGTTGAGAAAGCACTTCCTACAGGAAGTACTCCTGAGTTACTGCCATCAATATTTGTTAGGCTATCACTGTTTGTGCAATGCCGGCTGAACAGCATCTGTTTTAGTACTGTAGGTGGTTGGAGTAGATATTCTTGACGCGGCCAATGTACCCCATTTCAGTAAGGTGGTTAGCCTCGACATTGTCTGGAGGTGGTGCTGCAGAGACCCAAGCAGCGGGAACCCCATCGTTCTGGCGGAGACGGCAGAATTGGAGGAGCCTAAGGGCAGGGTAGTGGATGACAGGTCAGTTGATTCCTGGAGGTGAAGTGAGGCGGTGAGGGATGATCTTGCAACATGTAGTTGGCACCCGTCAGATGGCAATAGGCAGGTGGAAGAACCTCTGGTGGAGGGAGCACTGGGATGATCAACCAGAGAGGAATGGGGGGGGGGGGGGGTCCAGGAAGTGTGGGGAGGGGGCAATCCTGGAAGTGGGGTAGAAGTTGGTTACCATGCTGGGAGACAATTCAGACCGCTACTCGGACATCGAAAAGAAGGCGACCCCTGGGATGGAGAATGACGGCCAGGAGCCAGGAGGGCTGTCAAGAAGAAGAAAGCAGTGGCTATCCCAGAAGAAGAGGAAGAAGATAAACTACTCAAATTCTTACCATATGTGGGACAACTCTCGGGCAAGATTGCATGTCTTCTGAATAAATCCAAGCTTAAACTGAAGACTTGCTAAAGCTTAACACACCAGGAATTTACAGTATCCCTTGTGCATCTCAGAACACTGTGAAGAACATATTAGGTGTGTACAACTAGGGCACAGAGCAAAATCAGCCATAGCAGAACACACCATAAGTGAAGAGCACACTTCCAACTTTGAAAACATGAAGGTCTTGTGCCAAGTATCTGGCTTCTGGGAAAGTATTATCAATGAATCCCTAGAAATAAGGATTCATGATAACCTGTAAACAAAGATGAATAATACCAACTTAGTGCAGTGTGGAATCCCGCAACCTGTTGGGAACACACCCCCTACTGTCCTCCGCTGCAGACACAGGCAGAATGACCACACCTAGAGTCAAGCACAGGCTGCCCCACCACTGAACACTGGGCATCAGGTCGCCTCACCTTACTAAGGTCCAGCAGTGAGGAGGGGGGGGGGAGAAATACAAATATAAAGACCCATGCTCTCTGAAGCTCTCATCACTACACATGAAGATGGGTAGTATGACACTTCCCAAAATGTCATGATACATAAATGCTGCCACCCAGCTGGAGACCCAAGAGACCTTCATCAGTTTAAATGATTTCCAAGCGTCATAGCATGAGCTGCAATGGAAGAAGAAACTGATCTTGCAGACATCATTCATTAGACAGTTAGTGAAGAAGTTCAAAAGGCACTGGGAGTCCACATCAAGCTGAAAACTGGACACTTCAAGAGATAATAAGGTAGGAAGTGTAATAAATGCTGGCTTTGATGTCTCAGCAGCCATTTTCATCAAAAACAATGAAACCATTGAGGTCAAAACAAGTTTACACTCCAACACCTGAATGTACCCCATGGAAGACTGGTGTTTGGAGAATCCAGGGTAATCATCCAATGTGTTTTCACTGTGGGTGACCACATCATGTACTGTGTTACTGCTGGGAAAAGCAGCAAATACTGGCTGATGCCTTTGCAAGGAGATTGCAAGCAAATCCACGTAGTGCCACTCCCAGGATGAAGAAGAAAGTGTATTTCAAGGATGACATAATTCACCACCACCACAAGCTATCCATTGCAGAGGACATTCCTGAACATAAAAATGGAGGACTATATCACCTTTTAGCAGCTCCAGCCAATCACTCAGCTGACACAACCCAGAAAACTAAAGGTTAAATCTATCCTTGGAGGTGAGGTCACCTCCACTGTCAGTCACTGAAAAAATGATGAAGAACTACATCAACATCCTTATGAACAGCCAACCTGGATGAGCTCTTGATGGACTCTGAAACATGATAGTCAGTTATGTCAGAGAAGTACCACTGTGCCAGCCGCAAAGGACCACTTTTGACAACAACAAATACTCCCAGCTGAAGGTGGCTAATGGGAGGTATGTGCAGCCTACAGGAAGATGCATTATTTGTGACTTTATAAATGAACAAACACAGCCTTTAAGTTCCTTGTTTAAGAAGAATTAGGTCATGACATCATTCTCCCAAGCAATTATATCTTGTGGTCACTCAGAGATAATGTTTGACAACATAAGAGTCTGTCGAGAGAAAGATATGTATCCAAGTATGTAGAGGCTATTTGTGCTGGTTGAAGTGGTTATTCCTGTGATCTTCAAACAAGTTACAGGTATTCTGCTGGGTGACATCATTTTCAAGGCACAACTACACTCAAGGAAGCAATGTGCAAGCATATGTAATACCTCAGTTTGCGAAGGGTAAACAAGGAAGATAACACACAGTTTACAAGTCGCTGCAGAGTCAACACAACCAAAGATGACCAAACGTAAAAAATATCGATAGTGACTATTAATCAACAGGTGAAGCAGCATTAATTCTGTCCCTCTGTTTTCTGACAAGATACAGTGCCAGATTCAAAGCAGAGTTTAAACAAAAACCACCATCTCTGTTTATAAGGTCGCTTGCTAGTTTAATTTCAACTGATTGTTGAATCCAATGGTAGGTAGGTATGAACACCACATTAAGTATTCGGCAGATTTCTTATGTCGATTGCAGGCATTGTGTTTGAATGACTCTGATATTTTAGTGAGTTTTGACGTGATGCTGCTCTTCACTCGCATTCCTCTGTCAGATTTGTTGCAGTTAATTGAGGTTAAGTTTGGTGTCGAGTTAACAAACCTTTTTTGACATGTGCTGACTTATACTTACTTTTCATTCAATAGTCAGTACTATGAACAAACTAATGGAGTTGCAATGGGAAGCCTGTTGTCACCTATTGTGGTCAATTTATTTATGGAGGATTTCAAGGAATGTGCTTTAGAGTCAGCGACTCTGAAACCTGCATGTTTTTTCAGATATGTAGATGACACTTTTGTTATTTGGCCTCATGGTTACGAGAATTTAAATGGTGTTTTGGAACACCTAAATTCAATCCACCCGAAAACTCAGTTCACTATGGAGGTGGAAAAGAATGGCTGTCTTGCATTCTTTGATGTGTTGGTCAGAAGGAAGGTTGATGGTACATTGGGAAATGCTTTTTATACGAAGCCTACTCACACTTATTTGTCAGCGTGAAGGAGTACTTTGTACCTTAGTTCACAGGGCCCATGTCATTTCAGACTCTAAAAGTTTGTCAGCTGAGTTGTTCCATCTCAAGGTCAACTTTTGTCAGAATAGTTATAATGAGAGACATTAAAATGTACATTGCACTATCAGCCTACTGTGCAATGGGTGAGTGACGATAGTGATGAAGTGGCACCTAAATCTCTATGGCCTTTCTGCCTTACGCAGGAAGCATTTCTAATAAGATTGGTCATATTTCGCAGAAATATGATTTGAAATGTGTTTTTCGACCACCTTCTAAGATAAAGGCCCAGTTGGGGTCCATAAAGGATGATCTTGGTTTGTGTAAGGCAGGTGTATATCATATTCCTTGCAGTTGTGGCATGTCATATATTGGTCAGACAATCAGGACTGTGGGAGACCAGTGTATTCAACACAAACATTACACATGCTTACAACAGCCAAACAAATTCGCTGTTGCAGAACACTTTCTTGGCACCGGTGATCCTGTGGAGTACAACATCATGGAGATTCTGGCATGCACTTCCACCTATTGGGATTATGTTATGAAGGAAGCTGTTGAAATTAAACTAGCAAGCGATCTAATAAACAGAGATGGTGGTTTTTGTTTAAACTCTGCTTGGAATCTGACACTGTCTCTCGTCAGAAAACAGAGAGACAGAATTAATGCTGCCTCACCTGTTGATTAATAGTCAGTATCGATATTTTTGATGTTTGGTCATCTTTGGTTGTGTCAACTCTGCAGTGACTTGTACTGTGTGTGTTATCTTACTTGTTTACCCTTTGCAAACTGAGGTATTAAATACACTTGCACATTGCTTCCTTGAGTGAAGTTGTGCCTTGAGAATGGCAGGATGTCCTTCTGTTGAAATATCGGCAGTTATCGACGATGTGACCCGGCAGCATACCCGTAAGTTGTTTGAAAATTCATTATGCAGGGAAAAGTTAAGGTTTCACATTCCTGTGACACTTCAAAGGTAGCTGCCCTATGTTATGCACCATATTAGCCCATGGATTTTATAGTGGAAGGTAATAGTGGATTACCACTGGAGAAAGACATATTCGTACCAACATTTGTTGTCTCATTTAAGAAAGGGATTGGGAATTGTGGACAGTTAACTGCCGCAAATAGCCATACCTCCTTCCAAGTGGCATGTGCATAGCGAGTGCTCAGCTGTTAACTGAAGAGCAGCAGAGCATCATATAAGCCTCTTGTGATGCTTTTGCAAGTGAGATTAGTGCTGCCACTGTGAGACAAGATCTTCATGCTCGTCTGTCACCAGACTTAACAAAGGATTAACAGTGGAAGCTATTCACCATTCTTCACAAGTTATCTGTGTGTTTTGACCCACAAGTGGAAACAAGTCAGACTAGTTGGAGGTTAAACTCTGAATTAACACTGGTCATCATCAGTTAATCTGCTAGAGAGTGTATCATGTGTCAGCAACATAAGGCAGAATAATTCATGAAGAAGGAGAGGAGATGATGAATCTCAGAGCCCATAGTCATGCCAGAAGTTATCATTAGAAAGAAGAATGATACTTGGCAGTTAATAAGGTAATGGAAAAATATGTTTACCTCTTTCACAAATCAATGCTGTGCTGGAATGTCTGAGGGGTAAGGTTTTCTCAACCAGGATATTGCCAAATAGAAGTCAACAATTCTGATTATGAGAAAGCTGCTTTTTTTGCCCAGGGAGACCTGTATGAGCTTAAAAGTAATGCCATTTGGTTTGTGTAATGCACCATCAACATTTGAATGGATAATGTTTTATTTCACCTCAAGTGAGCAATGTGTCTTTGTTACTTAGATGACATTATACAATGAAGAGCCAAAGAAACTGGTACAGTCATGCATATGCAACTAAGAGATGTGTAAACACTCACAGGACAGCACTGTGGCCAGCAACATGTATATAAGACAACATGTGTCTGGTGCAGGCATTAGATCAGTTACTGCTGCTATAGTGGCAATTTATCACAATTTAAGTGAGTTTGAACATGAATATTGGGAATATGGTAAAAACATAAACTCTCTGACATTGATGTGGCCAGAAAAAGATCCTGCAAGTGATGACTGAAGAGATTCAATCATCATTACAGAAGTTCCACCCTTCCACAAATTGCTGGATTTCAATGCTGAGCTATCAAGTTTTAGCAAACAAACCATTCAACAAAACATCATTGATATGGGCTCTTGGAGCCAAAGGCCCACATGTGTACCCTTGCTGACTGCGCAATACAATCCTTTATGTTTAGCCTGAGCCTATTAACACTGACATTGAACTGTAAATTGGAAACATGGGAGCATTCACTTGCTCATGCTGCACTGCTCCAATTCCTGCCATGGGCACAATTGTTTCTCAAATATCTGTAATTGAGGCTGTTAGTTGTCCCCATGAAAATATGGGATACATGACACCAGGTCAATCCTCAGCAACAATATTATGCCTTTCTTGTTCTAATTAATGTAAAATCTCTGTGATCTTGTATATCAATAACGTGATTTTATGAGTGGAATTTAATAAAGCATGTTTATAGTGGCATTTTAAGAAGTATTTCTTATTAAGTTTATAATGAATTTTCCGATTATTTTTAATGAAGAAGTCATTGATTTTAGAAGTTGTTGCTTGAGTATCACATGAAACCAGATGACTCATTTACCACACTGAACTGCATCCCAGTTTCCCCCATATTAATCATAAATATGGCAATACGAATCTTATGGTGAACTTCATAATTAAAATTTCTGTCTTTGAGTAAAGTAGGCTATGTTTTTCATATAAGTAGAAACAAATGGTACATTTGCATTTACGTATTGGGCTAATAGCTTACTTCAGCCAAATGAGTAACACATCACCTTAAGTACAATAACAAATGTTGTCTGTTGTAAAATTTCACAGATTTTGCTAAACAATAAGTGGCATAATGGCCAATCTAGCATTTATCATAAGAAATGGCACAAATACTAATGTTTTCAATTTAGGAAGAGAGAGCAAGAAAATATGGAACCAGTTTGGTTCCTCATAAAAATTGTATGGCTGTGAGACACATAAGTAGAAAATGTGGCTATCCTTATTTTATTTATTTTATTTTCTTAGATTGAATTTTTTATATAAACAAGGATTATATGACACACTATTGTGGAAATCTGTCTGTCAGTGAAGAGATACAGTTGTTCTAAAGAAGCAGTCACTGGACATTTGTGACTAGACAGTTTTGTTGCTGTCACAACTACACATTGATGAGAACTAAACTAGTGTGTCTGTTTACTTACGCCCACCTAGTATAGCATGAGTGCAGGGCCGGCGCAAGCCCAAGTGCTGCCCCGTGCGAGCTGCTAAATTGCCTCCCCCCTCCAACCCAATGATTTTTTGTTTTTCAAAACATTTGTGGAATTTCATTTAAACAAATCTATAGGAAATGTCATCAATCAATCGTAATTTTTGTTATTACTTTTCAGATCTACCTAGGTTTCGGCCGCTGAGTGGCCAGTCTCAAAGCTTTTCATCTGTGCTTACATGTATACCGCCAGGTTGAGTTACGTTCAGCATGACGGTATAGATGTAAACATAAGGCATTGAGAATAGCTACACTGCATCCGAAATATATGTAGATCTGGAAAACAAAAACAAAAAATGCGACTGATATGTGACATTATCTACAGATTTGTACAAAACTGTCGCTGGGCATCAGCTCAAAAATAGAATTAAACCTAATTGGAGAAATATAGCTAATTTTAACAAGCCTTATGAATTTACGAAAATGTTCAAATGTGTGTGAATCTTGTGGGACTTAACTGCTAAGATCATCAGTCCCTAAGCTCTCTCTCTCTCACACACACACACTACTCAACCTAAATCTACATCTACATGGGATACTCTGCAAATCTCATTTAAGTGCCTGGCAGAGAGTTCATCGAACCACAATTATACTATTTATCTCCCGTTCCATTCTCGAATAGCGCGCGGGAAGAAAGAACACCTGAATCTCTCTCTTCGAGCTCTGATTTCTCGTATTTTATTCTGATGATCATTTCTACCTATGTAAGTGGGAGTCAACTACATATTTTCGCATTCGGAGGAGAATGTTGGCAATTGTAGTTTCGCAAGTATCCCACGCTGCAGCGATAAGCGCCGTTGCTGTAATGATTCCCATCCGAGATCCTGTATCATTTCCATAACGCTGTCTCCCCTGTATCGTGTCAATACGAAATGAGCTGCCCTTCTTTGGACTTTTTTGATGTTCTCTGTCAAACCCACCTGATAAGGATCCCATACAGGGCTGCAATACTCCAAAAATGAACGGACAAGCGTAGTGTATGCAGTTTCTTTTGCAGTTCTGTTGCATGTTTTAAGGTTTCTGCCAATAAATTATCCTAAGGACAAAAACACACACTCATGCCGGAGGGAAGACTCGAACCTCCGCCGGGACCAGCCGCACAGTCCATGACTGCAGCGCCTTAGACCGCTTGGTTAATCCCGCGCAACATAAACTTACAAAATTAACGTAAATGAACATTTTTCAGTTGCTGTGAACAGATAATGTATTCAAGGGAAAACGGTATACAGTAAATAAATGTTGGCTAAGTGACAGTGTGTGAGCACTATTGTAAAAAAAAAAAAAAAAGGTGCCAGTCAGAGTTTAATTGTTGTTCATGCAGGCGGAGACAGGTGTTTCATGGCTCAAAAACCAAAACGTTTGACTATTACTCAGAAACGGATAGCAAAAATTTTGAAAAATATGTTGAAACCCAACTTGTGCCAGGCTTACTACCAATGTCTTTATCCCTTGTAATTACTCGCTGCAAATTTACCCTTTCAAAAAAAAAAAAAATAAATAAATAAAAAAAAAAAAAAATAAAAAAAAAATGTTCAAATGTTTGTAAATCTATCGGACCAAACTGTGTGGTCATCAGTCCGTAGCTTACAAACTACTTAAACATAAGTAAACTAACCTAAGGACAACACACACACACACACACACACACACACACACACACACACACACACACACACACACACATGACCCAGGGAGGACTTGAACCTCCATGGCGAGCAACCGGGCGCTCTGCAGCGAGGTGCCTGAGGCCGCTCGGCTACTCCACTGCGGCATTTACCCATTCGGAATACCTCTAGTCATTGTAGGTATTGGACATATTTGACTAGTAATGTTCAACCATTTTTATCCATAATGCGGAAAGAATAAAACACTCGGAAACTGCCATTGAAGGGCTTAGCAAAATTGCTTGAGGCTTAAACATAATCGCAGTGTCGAATGTTGCATTCGAATTTCCAAATTAGATTTCGTCTTCTGCAATGTTAGTTGTGAGTAAACGCAAGGCGCGTAACAGGCTGGCAACGCTCCGTAAGAATACTGGCATGTACGCCAGACTGCTTCCCCCTCTCTGTTCCTACGGCGTAAACGCGACAGTTCTGCCACAGTGGTGAGGGAGAAATTGGCCCTCCTCCCTCCCCTTATTCAACAGGGGCAGCCGGCAGGTAGTCGAAGCGCCTTGCCACAGTTCCCGAAGCCGCTCCTTCTGAGGTTTGCTTTTGAATCCCCTCTTGGGCATGAATGATGAGTTTGTCCTACAAAAATAAAAAAAGGGGGTGGCGTCAGATTTGCCGCCCCTCGGAAAGTGCTGCCCCATGCGACCGCACGTTTCGCACGTGCCTTGCACCGGCCCTGCATGAGTGATGTCAGCATGCCCCACCACCGAAGTTCCCAGCTGGGATAGTGAGCTGCTCATGCTCATGGAGCAGCCTGTTGGAACAACCCTTTGACTGTGATTTTATAGTCTTTTTCATTCTTAGTGCCCTTTTCAGGGTGTTTCAAAAGACACTCATAAACTTCAAGGAGATGTAAAGGAGACTTTATCTATTTATTAAGTTTTACACAGGAACACAGATCCAAAACCATCATCCAGAGATGCTATGAGCATCAATGTAACTTTGATAGTTAGAAACAAATCTCTTTTACCGCAAGCTCTTTATTTTCTATATTTCAGCATAAGATACTATGGATGAAACCAAGAAAAATGTCCAGTAAACACAGTGTCTTAAATGGATATCTCAAGACTATTTGCTCTTCTTCAACTGTGATAATGTGAAACATACTCTTCTACCTGTCAAGTGCTCATAACTTCAACTTGGTGTTTACATTAGCAAATAGAAGCATATAATAATTAGGATACAGTATATGTTGATATTCATTACAATTTAACTCACCATATTGTTTCTTTCAAAAACTATTATTCAAGCACATAGAAATTGTTGGAATGTTGGTAGCATTACTGTGATGATGAGTGTTTCACATCTGCTTCACTGGAAGAGTTGATAGGGTGACGGTTTTAGAATATAAAGGTTGAGTGTTTGAACCTGATTTGAGTTATTGGACTCTCTCTTTTTAATTTCCACCTGTGCCTGTCATATTTTAAACCTTTATTTGCTACAAATTTTGCAGGTGTAGGCATTTTTAGTTTCCATATTCTTTGAAAAGATTCCACTTTATAATCATATAATCTTTAAACAGACAAGTGGTCAAAGTAAAAATACTGAAAATGGGTGTATTTATTTGTAAATACATGTACCACCACCTAGTGCCTCTATAGGTTTCAGCTAAGAGAGACATGTCAGATGTTTGGCATACATCATCAGGACTGCTTCAAAGTAGCTGATCTAAATGCCCACAAGCAAGTAATTGTTACCTTTGAAAAGGGTGTTAGTGCACCTGAGGGAGGGCGTCATTATCGTCTTGATGCACCAACAGCTAGGAGATGGATTAGATGATGTAGAGGTAATGGTGAGGTATCGAGACATCCAATACGTGAAAGACCACAAGTCTCTACATGGAGACAAGATGAAGAATTGGTCAGTGTAGCCCAGAAGGCTCCTTTTTCAAACATTTGGGAAATAAGGAGTGCTTCACATTTTCCAGGCTCGTCAAGAACTGCTGTCAGAAGATTGAAGGACAATGTAATTTGAACGTGTCATGCTTTTATGAAATAACTATTGTCTGATGAGCAAGTCATGGATAGACTAGCAGTTGCAAGTTCCTGGAAGATGTTTCTTGAAGAAAAGTAATTTTCTCCAATGAGTGTTCTACTGAGTCCATGAATAGAGGCCCTGCTCTTGTTTACCACACAGATGAGCAACAGTATGTTTGCTTTGTGGACACACATGCTAGAAGCATGCTCATCAATGTGAAATGTTAGAGCTGGATGTCTTACATGGGTGGAGAAACTTTGGACTGTATCCAAGGGAAGTCGAATTCAGCAAGCTATGGACATTTGCTTGAAAATGTAGTCATCCCTGGAACTTGACTTTGGTACCCCTAAGGACTTCTCACTTACCAACATGATAATCATTCATCACCAACTTCCATTTGGATTCAGAGCTGATTTCAAAGGAGGTAGAATATTATTCATTGCCTTCTGTGGCTTCCAAAGTCACTTTATCTGAATCCCATAGAGCATGTATAGGCTCAGCTTAAGAAGACTCTGTGGAGCAATTGGGCTGACCCTCCTCCAGGAACTGTGGATGCCCTATGGTATTTGATTTATTCTTCATGGGAGAAGATATATGAGGACTTTTTCATAGACTTGCAAAGTCTATGTTGATCTACCCTTACTGCAGAGTGAGGAGCGGATAGTGTATTCACGTGGAATGTGGAGGCAGGCCATGCGGTATCACCCATTTGTCATGAAAGTGGACTGGTGGCCAGTCCTTCAGCAGAATGCAAGCAGGAACATGGGTGAGATGTCAGTGATTTGGAGGTCCAATGATAGGTGCATTATGGAGCCCGTTAAACAGATAGCATCCAGGACTGAAAAGAATTCACTCAGTATGTCTGCCAGGGGAGGAGGCAGCTTCACCGGTGCCTATTAAGCATACAGGGGGCAATCATTTGCAAGTTGTTGCTCATTTTGGTACTAATGATACATGTCACTTGGGTTCTGAGGACGTCCTGAGATTGTATGGGCAAGTGGTGGAATTGGTGAAGACTGTTGGCCTTGAACGTGGAGTGCAAGCAGAGCTTTAAATGTGCTGCATTGTTCCCATGGTAGATCAGGGTCCTTTGGTTTGGTACTGAGTGGAAGGTCTGAACCAAAGGATTCATCAACTCTGTGATGGTTGAGGCTGCAGATTTTTGGACCTGTGTTATCGGATGGGAACTGTAGGAATACCCTTCATAGATCAGGGGTGCACTACACAAATGAAGCAACTACTTTGGTAGCAGAATACTTGTGGGGTGCACATGGTTCTTTTTTAGGCTAGGCAATAGTTATGATGAACACTCGTCATTCAATATGCAGACAGTGAAATCTCACTCTATTCAGATGGACTCTTTGGCTGTCAAAATATAAACAGTAAATTTTCAGAGAATTGGAAACAAAGTTCCCAAATTTACTGCATTGCAGGGAATTCGTTGCTCTCAAATAATCCTCAGAACAGAGAATTGGCTGAATCCCAACATAGGAAGCTCTGAAATATTTAGTGAAGAGCAGAATGTATATTGCATAGATAGATCAGGTACAGTTGGAGGGTGTGTGTTCATTACAGTTGACAAAATATTGTTTCTATTGAGGTCAAAGTCGACAGTGACTGTGACGTTATCTGGACTCATATTAGAGTTGTAGACAAAATCAAGATAATGGTTGGTTGTTTTTGCTGGCCCCCAAAATCCACTGTCACAGTGCTAGAGTCATTCAAAGAAAGTTTATGCTCTGTAGCAAGAAGGTATCCATACCATGCATTATTAGTTGGTGGTGGCTTTAACTTGCCAAATATAGACTGTAACATCTATGGTTTCACTACAGGGGGGGCAGACAAGCTTTCTTGTGAACTACTGTTGAACACATTTTCTGATCACTGCTTTGAGCAGCTAAATTATCAGCCCATATGCAGTGGAAATATTTTAGATATTATAGCTAACAACAATGCTCAGTAAAGTTAATGAATCAGCCTAAAAGACTAGGAGAGTGTTTGTGCTAGAAATAGCAGACAAGCAATTGTTAGCATCCAACTTAAGGAATGAATGGACATTGTTTAGTTCTGATATGGTGGATGTAGTAGAATTATGGGAAAAATTTGAATGCATTTTAAATAAAGTGCTGAAAAATTATGTGCCAAAAAAGTGGACTAAGGATGGAAAGACCCACCATGGATCAAGAATAATATTATAAATATTGTGAGAAAGCAAAGAGAGTTGCACTCTCGGTTAAAAAACAGGTCAAGAAAATCAAATCAGGCAAGATCAATGTATGAAGCATACAATAACTACCACCGTCATACCTTAGCAAAAGATCTTGCCAAGAACCCGAAAACATTCTGGTCCTATGTAAAATTAGTAGGTGGATCAAAGACCTCTGTCCAGTCACTCACTGATCATTCTGGGATGGTGATAGAAGACAGAAAAATGAAGGCCAAAGTTTTAAATTTAATGTTTAAGAAATAAATCATGCAGGAGGGCCAGGCAAACATACCTTCATTTGTTGACCACACTAGCTTCCAAATGGATAAAATAGTAATAGTCATATCTGGTGTAGAGAAACTGATGAAAGATGTAAATGAAGGCTTCCACAGCCATTGTCACTGTCAATAAAGCCAAACACCTTGACAAAGGCCACTTGCAACAGTAGCTGAAATAATGGATTTTATAAATTGACAATGTGGCCAAAAACCCTGAAGAATTTTATTGACACACTGCTGAAACATTTGGAAAAAATCCTGGCCAACTGGAAGTCGGGAAAGTGTGTCCGCGTTGGCATGTTTAGTGGTAGGTCGGTACAAAATCTCATACTGATAATTAGACAGTATCAAGGACCATCTCTGAAGCTTTTGTGCCATTCATGGCGGAATTGGCTTTGTGGGTGAGAACAACGACGTGAGAGGCTTGTGGTCTGTCAACAAATAGAATGTTCTGCCATAGAGATAATGATGAAACTTTGTGACACCGTAAATTATTGCTAAGGCCTCCTTTTCTATCTGACTGTAAATCTGTTGCGTTGGCATCAGGAGCTTGGACACAAAGGCAATAGGACGATCATGAGATCCAATACGATGTGAGATTACTGCTCCCAGACCGTACAACTGAGTAGTGCAGACTTTAATTTGTCAAAGGCAACCTGACAATCTTGAGACCATACAAAAGAAACATTCTTCCTACGTAAGCGATGCAGTGGAGCTGCAATCTGAGAGGCATTGGGAATAAACCTGAAATAATAGTTAAGCTTTCCCATTACTGCTTGCAATTCGTGTACATTCTTAGGAGGAGGCAAGTCTTTGATTGCTTGAAGATGTGACTGTAAGGGATGGATCCCTTGGGCATTAATCACATAGCCTAGGTACTCTTTCAGTTTGTAAAAATGAACACTTTGCTTTATTACAACATAGACCTGCTGCAGTCAACTCTTTGAAAAGACACTCCAGGTTTGATAAACGTTCTTCAACTGTGCACCCTGAGACCACAATATCATCTAAATAGTTCGAGCAACATGGTACAGAAACTGTCAGCTGTTCCAAAAACACGCTGAAAAATAGTGGGGGTGGAAGAACTGCCAAAGGGGAGGCGTTGAAATTGAAAAAGTCCCA
Source organism: Locusta migratoria (assembly GCA_026315105.1). Taxonomy (NCBI): domain Eukaryota; kingdom Metazoa; phylum Arthropoda; class Insecta; order Orthoptera; family Acrididae; genus Locusta; species Locusta migratoria. Next base: position 442,445,251 of record CM048755.1, on the reverse strand, counting down.
TGTGAGTATTAATGATGAAAAACTTTTTTTGACTCGTCATCAAGCGGAATCTGTAAGTATGCCTCTGCTAAATCAATCTTAGAAAAGAAGCAAGACTGTCCTAATTTTTCCACCAGTTCTTCAGGTCTGGGCAGAGGGTATGTGTCTACAATTGTTTGACTGTTCACTGTTGATTTGAAGTCCACACAGAGACGAAGTTTTCCTGACGGCTTGGTTATAATTACTAAAGGCGAGGCCCACTGACTCGCAGAAACAGGAGAAATCACCCCACTATCCTGCCAGTGTTTAAGATACTCAGCAACTGTATCACGAATTGCTATAGGCACTGGTCTAGCTTTATGAAATTTTGGTACTGCAGATTCTTTTAAAGTTACATGTGCCACGAAGTCTTTTGCACAACCTAGTTCTGGCAAAAACAAGTCACTGTATTTTTCACACAATGCATTTAGTTTGTCCTGAGGCACTACTGACGAAATTTGAAGCACATCTCTTTGAATTGATAAGCCAAACAAGTCGAATGCATCTAGTCCAAAAATGTTCTGTGTAGATTTGGCCTGAAGAACTACAAAAGCAACTGTTTTCGTTACACCTTGAAAACAGGTGGGCAGGCTACACGTTCCCAGCACCGGAATATTTTGACCTGTATAAGCAGTTAGCACTTGTTGTGACAGTGACAATTTTGGCGAACCCAGAAGTTTATATGTGTCTTTATTCATTAATGTGACAGTGGAACCAGTGTCAAGTTGAAATTTCACAGTCTTATTGTCTATGGAAAGAGCCACAAAAAGTTTTTTGCTTGTGGCGCTCGACAGGTGCGCGAATGTGTGCAACGTCTGATACAGTTTGATTGCTGCATGCGTGGGCTGTGTGCGGTAGGAAGCAGCGCAGAATCAGCACACAGCAGATAGCACTGTCACTAGATGTCACTACTGCCGGATCGGCGTCCGCGCAATGCGAGGCTACTGCACTAAAATTACTTTGAGTAGCTACATCAAGTCTACTGTCACTAGCTACACAGTACTGGGCACTATTACAAGGAGAAGTTGCAGAAGGCACTAGGTTCACTACAGGATTGCACTGTACATAATCATTTTGCTTGTCCCGAACCCTTTTCCATTGCACAGATTTACGCACTTGACGGCGCTTGCAACGTCGCTCACTACATAGTTTTGCAGTAGGTGCAGAAGAATTTTCTTGCATGTGAGAATCAATAGAAGCACTGTCCAAATCCACAGCGTGTATGACATTGACTGTATGAACTGATCTTGCACTGTGCGAAGTACTGTTTCTAACGGCACCAGTCTTTGAATTTACATTCTACATACACACTGACTGTACATGTCCTGATTTGCCACATTGATAACAGATTGTGTTGCGACTAGGGCAATGCGCACATTTGTGGCGAGATACACACTGGGGGCAAGACTTACGAACATTTTTCTGAAATGAGCGTTGGAGCCCGTTTGTTAAATTTCTTTGTCTAACACGATGGGGCGACCTTTGTGTCGCACTTTTACTCTGGCTACTGTTCACTGTCTGTCCAGCACGGCCAGTAGAATTTAAAGAATCACTAGGGCTAGACTGAGAACTGTGATTCGGAAAGCGTCTGTTGCGGCACACTGAATTAACACTGTGGCTTTGCATTTCTACATCTGCTAAGTCCAAGGTATCATGCGCTTCAATAAGCTGCAGTACACTGTCTAATGAGGGGTCAGACTGTTTCATAATTGCTGCCTTAATTCTGGGGTCCTGAATGTTCTGCGTAATCGCACCTCTTAACATCACGTCACTATAAGAAAGTCCACATGAGCAAGTAAATTTACATTTGCGGGTTAAGCCCTTCAACTCAGTACTCCACTGCGTGTGGGTCTGGTCCGGTGATTCTTTTAGTCTGAAAAAGCGGTACTGTGCCGCTGCTACGAGAACTTTTCTCTCATAATGAGCATTCAAGGCATCTACAATTTGATCGAATTCTAGATCACGAGGAGATGCATGGGGGAAAAGTTTCTGCAGTACTACGAAGGTTTGAGTGCCCACAATTGATAAGAAAAGGTGCTTCACTCTCTGACCTGTAATTTGATGAGCCACGACAAGTTCTTGAAATTGTTCGAAGTAATCGCTCCATTCTTCCTCACGTTCATTGTACTGGTGAAATGCAGGAAGCAGTGCAGTGGCAGGTGTGGGTGGCTGAAGCGACAGCTGTTGTTGGTTAGCTGCTTGCGCTGTTAACTGGGACAGCGCTTGGGCCTGGACTAGTTGCGTGATTTGCGCCATCTGTAACTGAATAATTTCCATTAAGTTTGGGTTCGGGATAGTGGCCATGCTGACTGATTAGGCGCCGCGCATACAAGAAAATTAGTACAAAACACAAATGCAATGTAAATGAGGACGCACTGCAACAAAAAAGTCCACAAAACGCGTAACTGAATATGTTCCCCCAAAAATCTTATAATAAGGGTGCATGGGCAGGAGCAATTTCTGCGTGCTCTGCTGCTGCTGTCTGGCTGCTGCAAGCGGGCTGGTCCAAGGTTCTGCTATCGCTCTTCGTCACCACTTTTGTGTCCCAGCCCTGTCGCCACTTTTGTGTCTCGTTTCCGCCGGATGTTCTGGGTGTCGGTGGCCGAGTAGAGAGAGACCGACACAGGAAAATAGGATGCACGCATGTGCAGGTACGGAGGTGACCAGCCAGGGGGACAGCAGAAACTAGAAACACTAGAGTAAATTAGAACGAGATATATATTTCATAGAGAGATTACAATACTTATCGTTCATAAGTTTCATGACTGCAGAACGCTGATACACTAACTAGTTAGAGGCCTGCCTACTGATGATTCCTAGTGCCTATCCAATAGCCAAGTCTTAACTGGCGCCTATCTTATTCCCAAGTGGCCGATGCAGCAGTCGTGGCCACGAGCAGAGTTGCAGCAGAGGGCACTCGTGGCTGACGACGTAAGAACGCCGCGCTGTGCGTGCATGGTGGCGCGCGGCGAAAGTATGTGGCACGCACTTCATACTTGTGCGACACCACACTAATACAGTAAATTTCTCTTGAAACAAAAAGCTTCTGTCCATGCATCAGCATGGCTTTAGGAAGGATCAGTTATGTGAAACTCAGCTTACCCTTTTCTCTCATGATATCATGTGTGCTACAGATGAAGGGAAACAAGCAGACTTCATACTTCATGAGTTTTTGAAAGGCATTCAACATGGTGCAGCACCATCAGAGACTTGGGTATCATCAGGAGTGCCCCAGGGAAGTCTCATAGGATCATTAATATTTTCCATCTATATAAATGATCTAACAGACAGAGTGAGTTACAATCTGTGGCCGTTTGCTTATGATGATGTGGTGTACAAAAGGGAGTCACCATTGAATGACTGTAGTTGGATGCAGGATGACGTGGACCAAATTTCTAGGTAGTGTGAGGAATGGCAACTAGCTCTAAATGTTAGGTAATGCTGTGGAGTAGGAGAAACAATCCAATAATGTATGAATACAGCATTAGTAGTGTGCTACTTGACACAGTCACATCAATTAAATACCTAGTTGTAAGATTGCACAGTGATATGAAATGGAATGAGCGTATAAAGTCAGTTGTGGGGAAGGCAGATGGTTGACTTCGGTTTATTGAGAGAATTTTCAGAAGATGTTTATCTGTAAGTGGGATGACATATAAAATGCTTGTGTGACACCATCTTGGGTATTGCTGAAGTGCATATGACTTTGTTTAAAGAAAGATATTGATGTAATTCAGAGGCAGGACACTAGGTTTGTTACTGGTTTCTTTCCAATAAACACCGTTGAAGAAATTTAGAGGGCAAGAATTTGAAGTGGATTGCAGAAAGATCCTACTGCCAGCAACCTACATTTCACATAAAGACCACAAAGATAAGATCAGAGAGATTAGGGCTCATACAGTTGCATACATGTATTCAATTTTCCCTCATTCTATATGGGAATGAAACAGGAAAGCAAGTAACTAGTAGTGGTACAAGGTACTCTCTGTGATGCACCTTTGGGTGGATGGCGGAGTATGTATGTATGTGTATACACAACATATTGTTTATAGTATGTTAACATACAATGGAGAAAACTGTGCTAATGGCTGTGATATTTAATTTACAAAAGCTTTAATAATGCCTAGAATTAAGTCTAAACTTGGCTCCTTGTAATAATTTCAGAGTATCTGCAACAAGCAGCATGCATTCAGTCAACAATCACCAGAGAAGGACACTGTTCTCCTCATTATAAGCGTCTATTAGATCAAGTTATGGGAGAAAATGAACCAGGACATCTGTGCTGGTAAGTTATGAACATCCTTGCAAGAATTGGTTTCACTCCTATTAGGGTTGCTGATCTCCATTGCTGCAATTTCTGAAGAAATGAAAGGTACAGTATTCTAAAAAGCATTCAAATCATGTCTATAATTCTTATAAAACTATCAGATCATTCCATACACAATTATGTTCAAATACCATATGTTCTTCATAGTGATGTCTTTTTTTAAACATTTTAAGGAAAAGATCTTGAAATTTTTGGCAGATTAGAACTGTGTGTGGGATTAAGACTAGAGTCCAGAACATCATTTTTGTGGCAATGCTCTTACTGACTGAGCCTGTCAGTCATAGCTTATGGCCTGCCTTCACAGCTTCAGTTATGACAATATCTGTTACTTACTTTACAAAGTTTACTGAAGTTCTCCAAAATTCCTGCAAGAAAGTATATGATGGATAATTGGTTCAGTCACAACCAGCATATTCTTACCATGAATTTCATCCTACATTGTTCATGAAACTTTTCCAGCTTAAGAGCTCAGCTGTTGTGAGCTGTTATGCATCTGCAGGCTCTAGTGAACAGTAATTAACAGCCAGCTTGAGCACATGTGTGCAATATTTCAGGTGGGCAGAACTGGGCAAGCAGCTTACATGCAGCTCTGTGCACAAAACACTGGCTATTGGGGAGACAACATACAAGTAAATACTGGGTGACTTATTATAAAAATAAAATAAAGTATATGCCAAATATAGGGTGAAAAGTATTTAAACTCACAAACTCTGGGAGGTTGTAGGGAACATCGAAACAAATATTTTCCCCTAATGTCATTTTTTTCCTATGAGGAGTATTTAATCCAGTGGTGGCTGTATTATGCTCTTCAATTGTTTGAGGGCATACTGCACTTTTCACTTGTAGGCAACTGCTGTCCACCTGTGTAGTAGTGCATTGCATCTGTTTACTAATGGAGCGATACACCTGGAGTGAGTACACTGATATGGTTTGTGCGTACTACGTAGCACACCACAATGGACAAGGTGCACAGTGGATTCGTCAACAACAATATCATAATCACTGTATCCCGCATCATATAACATTTGTGGCTATGTACCAACATCTGCGTGAGACAGATCATTTATCAGATTACCTGGATGGGGACACCCTCGCATAGTAAGAACGTTGCAATTTGAAGAATCTGTTTTGCAGCATGTGGAGTGGGATCCTTCAGCCAGAACTCATGCAGTTGCATGTAACAAGGGAATGAATCAGATGAATGTAATAATAGTCCTTCGAGAGCAACTGTTACATCTATTTCACTTGCACCGTGTCCACAACCTGGAACCAGTTGATTATCCACCCAGAGCACAGTTTTTGCAGTGGTACCTGGAACAGTCTGAAATGCATCCTACATTTCCATCCTCTGTTTTGTTTACTGATGAAGCAACGTTCCAACATGCCAGGGCACCGCCCCGGCACATTTCATTCGTCGTGTGCATCGAATCCTGGACCACCAGTTCCCAAAACATGGATTGGCAGAAGTGATCCTGTACCATGGCCTGCTCGATCCCCAGATATGTTTCCTCTGGATGTTTTTGTGTGGGGAGAGATGCGCAACCTTGTTTACACAACTCCTGTTGCATCAGAAGGGGATGGGCTGCCTGGATAGTAGTAGCAGCAGCAGCAGCAGCAGCAACAATTTGTGATACTCCTGGGGTTTTCACCCATGTCAGACAGCACATGATCCAATGGTGTAACCTTTGTTTATGTGTCAATGGAGGAATTTTTGAAAATCTACTATAATTGAAATTGAATTGTGTTAATGTGTTGTCTCCTGGTAATAAAAAAAAATTGAAAAGTGTTTGCTGGTTTAATTAATTTGTCGCCAGAGAAATCTTTCTCTACGAGTTGAAATACTCCTTATAGGAAAAAATATATCAGGTAAAAATATTTGTTTCCATGTCCCCTACAACCTCCCAGTGTTTGTCAGTTTAAATACTTTTCACCCTGTATATGGACATTTTATTGAGTCAAGATTGATGAAATATTTGGTGTCAGTCCTCGAGCTGTTGTAAGACACAGAATACTCTTACATGTTGGGTCATTAAGCTGGGAAGATACTGTAGGTTAATGTAAAAGTCTGTTCTGAAGTACCATCCACCATGCACCATATGAATTAATGTGTGGTCAATGCCATTCACCTTGATTTGAAGAGCAAATGTGCAAACTTTTTTCACAAGCAACTGAACAGTTTGCTAGTGCATAAAATATGAATCTAATATGAAGTGGCAATGGCCATACAAAATATAAGTTTTGAATTTCATGATTTTTCTATTATTCCTTTGGGCTCTCCATTTTTTCATTCACCCCTTTATTAAAACAAACAAAAGAAAAGAAAATTATTCAAATCAGTCAAGGCAATTCTGAGTTTGTGACACTAACACACAGCAATTGATATATGTACTGCATCAGATTTATTGTTGCTGAACTTCACTTTTCAGTGTGACAGTGATCTGTTTTCATGCATTGCTGTCCAGCTCATTGTACTGCATTACATGAAGAGACACATAGTGATGCTCTGTATTATAATACTTCATAATTTTCAGAACTTTATGACACCCATGACACTGAGGCAACACATCTTTCTCAGTATACAAAAACTTCTTCAAAGCTTGTCTGCTTCTAGAACTGATTGTCACTACATCCAATATGAAATAAAAGATGTAACCCAAGTGTTACAATGTAACTAAGTGACACATATGGTGTGTAGCAGGGCATATGCTTGGTGAAATGGACCACTGCGGGTGGTCCGCCCCATAGCGTCTGCTCATCAGATGAGCCCGTGACTGCCCGTTGTGTCCTTTCCTCTTAGGGAAGATTTGGAACAGCCTGTTGTACATTGTTTTGAAACATTGTGCTATATCAAAACTGTCCCCTGTCGGAAGTTTCAATATGAAACGCAATCTACAGCAAAGTATCTATTCTGAAAGATCATTTCCTCACAATAACTGCAGATATACCCTTGTGTAATGAAGCTATGTATTTCAGTGATACTTTGTATTGTATTTTAATAAAATATATAAACTTAAAATGTTATTTGAAAATTCTGAATTCAATTCAAACAATAAGATGAGTTAACACATTGTAATCACAGAAAGGTAAATAAGCACATGCACGAGGAATGAAGCATAGTTGTTAGTCTACAGATATGTATTCTTCAGTGGTGGCATGTCCTATGTGTTCACTGGTTCAGTGAACCCACAGGAAAAAGCTTGCCGAGAAAAATAAAAGTAAATAAATAAATAAATAAATAAAAATAAAAAATAAATAAAAGTTTGTATAACTATCAATCTTCTTCCATTAAATCATTTTATGTGCACATTCAAAGTATTTTTATCACATGAGAAACATTTTGCATCACAGAGACAGCACATATATGAGTTGTAGCATGGCTGCTTAATATAGGTGCCAGTGGCTGCAGCGTTGCAATGTGCTTGTGTGGCTGATGTTCAAATTCTCTTCTGAACCCCATGGAGGCAGCATTTGGGTGTTCCCATGGCAGGGAGGGGTGAGGGGAAGTGCTGCTTTTACATTGGTGCTGGAGCTGGTAGACACACCAGCTCCTGGCGACTTGAGCTCTGACAGTTATACAAGAATGGTCCCAAAGCAGGACAATGGAGCTACTGCTCACCTTGTCTTGTGCATGTGCAAATCCTCCATGAAGGCAACATCTGCCCTTCATATTTGTTTTCAGCACATTGAAGATTCATCAAAAACGTGTCATATTTGATAAAATATCTTATAATTATAAATTAAAGACACATCAACTGGAAAAGCCTTTAGAAGATCCAACCATTTCAAACTTACATGGTTTCACTCCAATGAGCAATGCGCCGCATGGGATTTGCACTAGGGATTGCCTTTAAGAAATGGGAGAGGCTGGTATTAATATTTTACATTGAGTCTTGGCTTCTCCAGAGGCCCAGACATGTTTTATAGGATAGATAAACCAGATTTTACTTTTCAGTCTTTGTTTGTTACTGTGTTAGATAGGCAATACAGTATTATAGTGATATGCACTGATGTTTCAGGGCAAGCGGACTCGCCCACTGGATGTTCCATTATGTTAAACAACCATGTTGTTAGGATTCACCTTTGCAAGAATTATTCTGTTTTTTTTTTTTTTTTTTTTTTTTTTTTTTTCCCCCCCTTCATCAGAGCGGAAGGTGATCCTGAAGGCACTAGAGCAGATATGTCATGTACAGGCTAAATGTTTTCTTATTTCCTCTGAATCTCTTAGTACACTGCAGTTATTGTAAGACCTACATCCAGCTGAGACAGTGCTGCAACATGCACAGGAGCTGTCCTTCCTCCAACGTTGGAGGAAAGAAGTGTTGCTTTGCTGGGCACCAGGTCATGTGAAAATTTGTGCTAATGTAGAAGCTGATTGAGCTGCCAAAGAGGTTTGCAGAGCACATGATGTGACACAGTGCCTGATTCCCTTGCAAGATATCACTTCCTTGTTGTGACTCATAGGCAATATGAAGTAGTCATTACCAAGCTCCAAACTGGGCAACTACATCTACACACTGCAATCCACTGCAAGGTGCATGTCAGAGGTCACACTGTACCACTACTAGGCATTTCATTTCATATTCCACTCCCAAATGGAACAAAGGAAAAAATAATGTCTATCTGCCTCTGTGTGAGCTCTAATTTCTCTTAACTTGTCTTTGTTATCTTTATGCCTGCCATCTCTAATGACCACACTGCTCGACAGGGCGTTAAACTCCAAGCTTCCTTCCTTCTTCTTTATACGAAATGTAAGTAGGTGGCAGCAAGGTTGTTCTACACTCAGCTTCAAATTTCAGCCCACTAAATTTCGTCGACAGAATTTCTCAGAAAGAATATTGTCTTTTCTCCAGTGATTCCCATTTGAGTTTCCAGAGCATTTCCATGCCACTCATGCATTTGTCCAACCTACCAGTATCGAACTAGCTGCTCGCCTCTGAACTCCTTCCATGTTTTTCTTTAAACTGATCTGCTGCAGGTCCCAAACACTTGAGCAATACTCAAGACATGGCCATACAACCATTTTATATGTGGTCTCCTTTACAGATAAAGTACATCTTCCCAAAATTCTACCAATAAACTGAAGTTGGCTATCCACCTTACTCACAACTTTCCTTACATGTTCATTCCATTTCATATCACTCTGCAATATTACACCTAGATATTTGAACTACATGACTGTATCACAAAGATCACTAATAATGCTGTATTCGAACATTATGGGATTGTTTTTCCTACTCATGTACATCACCCTAAATTTTTTTCTACATTTAGAGCTAGCTGCCATTCTTCATAGCAACTAGAAATTTTGTCTAAGTCATCCTGCATGCTATTATAGTCAATTAATGATGACACTCTCCCATACACAACAGCATTGTCATCAAACAGCCACAAATTACAAGTTACTCTGTCCACCAGATCCTTTAGATAGATAGAAAATAATAGTTGTCGTATCACACTCCCTTCAGTGGCGGCACTAGGCGTCGGCGACGTCGGCCACCGCCGACGGCCTCGCGCCTGTAGGGGCCTCGCAAAACGTTATTAAAATCTTAGTTTTTTTCTTCTTTTTTATATTTGATGTTTAACGGCGCTTTCCAACTGATAGGTTATATAGCGACGACCTACATCGAATTTACACTAGCTTAACCAATGGACGACCCCCGACGAGAGAGACCTCGCTCACCGTGGAAGGAGGAAGCTTAGGGTTTAACGTCCCGTCGACAGCTTGGTCATTAGAGACGGAGCTTACGCTCGGAGTTGGGTAAGGATGAGGAAGGAAATCGGTCGTGCCCTTTGAAAGGAACCATCCCGGTATTTGACTGAAGTGATTTAGGAAAATCACGGAAAACCTAAATCTGGATGGTCAGAGGTGGATTTTAACCACCATCCTTCTGAATGCGAGTCCAGTGCGTTAACACTGTGCCACCTCGCTCGGTTCGCTCACCGTGGCATGACGCCTTAGTGCGCTCGGCCATTCGCGGCCGGCAGCTATTTAGTTATCCGTATTTATTTCCGTATGAGTGCAGCAATGATGCAATTTTTAGTTAAATACTTGTAAAACAATTTCTTCAGTACATTTTGGAAGATGTATATCCAAATGTTTATATAACAATCACAGTCATGCTCAGTTCCAGTCGGTACAGCTTCGGCCAAGAGAAGATTCACAAAGTTAAAATTAAGACTAATTTGAAAAGCACATGAGCCAAGAAAGCCAATCTGCATTGTCAGTACTATCAACTGAAGCCGAAATAGCGGCTAGTATTAATATTTGACCTTTAAAAAATTCTGTGAGTCGAAAAGCTGAAAAGTTTCTCTAATTTGTGTTTGGTTATTGTAATTTTTGTCACTGTAATAATACTCGTATATTATACTAATAGAATTTTAGTATAATGATTATTGATGTATAATTCAGCTCATTTTTAACATTAATGAAAAAATGAAAGGGGCCTCGCAAAGACGAGTTCGCTGATGCCCAGTTTTCGTCTAGCGCCGCCACTGACTCCCTTGGGGCACACCTGAAGATACATTCATCTCTGATGAACACTCACCGTCGAGAACAATGTACTGCATTCTATTACGTAGGAAGTCTTGCAGCCAGTCACAAATCGGTGAAACTCTTCCATGTATTCGTATCTTCATTAGCAGTCTGCAGTGTGGCACCGTGTCAGATGCCTTTTTTCAATCAAGAAACACACAATCTGCCTGTTGTCCTTCATCCATGGCTTGCAAGATGTCATGTGAGAAAAGGACAAGCTGAGTTCACATTACTGATGTTTCCCAAACCTGCACTGATTCATAGAAAGAAGCTTTTCCATCTCAAGGAAATTTACTATATTCAAACTGAGAATATGCTCCAAAATTGTACAGGAAACTGATGTTAATGATATTGGCTTGTAGTTTGTGGGTTAGTTCTTTTACCTTTCTTATAAATGGGAGTCACCTGCACTTTTTTCAATCACTAGGAACTTTGTGATAAATGCAAGCTAAGTAAGGGGCTAATGCCATAGAATACTCTTTGTAAAACTGAACTGGTATTCCGTCCAGATTAGGAGACTTTTTTGTATTTATCTCTCTCAGCTGCTTCTCAACACCGGAAATACCTATTACTATTTCTTCCATTTTGGAGTTAGTGTGTTGATCATATGATGGTTCATTTGTGCCATCAACCTGTGTGTAAGATTTCTTAAAGGTTAAATTTAGAACTTCATCTTTCCATTTTCTTTCTTCTATTACTGTCCTGGAATGATCAACAAGTGACTGAATAGTGTCCTTTGACCCACTTATCAATTTTACATAGGACCAGAATTTTTTTTTTTTGGGTTCACAGAAAGATCTTTTGCTAAGGTATGGCTGTGGTAATTATTGTATGCTTTGCGTATCTCTACTAACTTTTGCCTGTTTTGATTTGTATGTTCTTCTTTGAACAGCAACAGTGCAACAGCCTTTGATTTCTCAGTAGCTTTCTAATATTATTATTACACCATGGTGGATATTTTCCATCCTTAATTGACTTTACAGGCAAATATTTCTCTAACCTTTATTTACAATGCATTTAAATTGATTGGTTTTTGAACTTTGGTCACCACTGATGCTATCATGATTTCATGATTGCTAACTCCTGTCTTTACAGTGACATCATTAATAAGGTCAGGACTGTTTGTAGCTCTAAGGTTTAAAATATTTCCAATGTGTGTGGGTTGCCAGCTTAACTGCTCAAGACAGTTTTCTGAGAATGTGTCCAAAAGTAGCTCATAAGACTGCTTGTCTGGACCACCTGAAATGAAACTAGAGAGGTCCCAATCTATACTCTTAAGGTTTAAGTCTTCCCTGACTAATATTTCATGGCCCAGATACTTATGCACTACCTGGTGTAGACTTTCTTTGAATGACTCTAAAACTGGTACAGCAACACTTGGAGGCTTGTAAAAACACCCAACTACTATCCTTACCTCTGTTAGACCTGTTATACATGACCAGATAACTTCACAGCCACTCTCAACTTAGATCAAGGTAGAAACAATACCTTTGTCCAATACAATGAACACTCCCTCTTCAGTTGTGTCTGATCTGTCTTTCCAATATACATTCCATGCCTCACTAAATATTTTTGAGCTTCCTACATCATGATTTAGCCAGCTTTTGGTGCCTAAAACTATCTGAGCACAATAATTTCCCTGCAGCACAATAAATTTGGGAACTCTGTTTTCTATACTTCGAAAGTTTATGTCAAATATTTTGACAGTTGAATTATTGCTTTGAAAGCAGCCTAAATTCACTGTCTGAACGTTGACTGGTGAGTGCTCATCAGAGCCGGCATCTAGACTAAAAGAAAAACAACATGTGCACCCCACAAGTACTCTGCTACCCAAGTAGTTGCTTCCTTAGTGTAGTGCACCCCTAATCTATCTAGGGGAATCCTACAATTCACCACCTGATAACACAGATCCAGACATCTGCAGCCATGACTGTCACAGAGTTGGTGAAGCCTCTGGTTCAGACCCTCCACTTGGCTCCAAACCAATGGACCCCGATCAACCCTGGGAACAATGCTAAAAATCAACAGCTCCGCTTGCACTCTGTGTGCGAGACCAGCAGTCTTCACCAAATCCACCAGCTACCCATAGGAACTGAGGATGTCCTCAGAACCCTAGCAAGAAGTGTCATTGGTGCCGATGTGAGCCACAACTTGCAGATGAACACACCCTGTACACTTGACAGGCACCAGTAAGGTTGCCTCCACATCTAAGAGACCCCCACAGCAGACATACCCAAGGCATGTTGGAGTTCTTTCCAGATATCGATGCTATTTGTCTAAGAGGCTCCATCACATGCCTAACATTGGAGCTCCAAATAGCTAATAATCCCCCCTCCCCTATAAAATAATGGCTTGTTATTAACAGCTAACTGAGAGTACAGTATTCTCCCTAAAATTTTGAGTTATAGAATTGTACAGGAAGTTTCTGTAGTACACAACACACGATAATAAGTAGCCCAGCACAGCACTTACTCTTACACTTGGGTGTGGCCCACATCGCACTGGCCGTGGCTGAGCCGTGCTGGCGGAGTTGCTATTATTCCACTGGTAGAGCATGCTGACTAGGCTACGTGCACGCTCTGGTGGCTGGGCCTTACTTGCTGTGTCTGCTGTCCAGGTGCACCGTGCCAGTGTGTGCCTTGCATGATCTTTCTGATGGCTACTACATGCCTCCTCCTTTTAGGGGTGACGAACCGATGGTTCCTGAAGTTGGGAGGTGGAGCACCTAGCTGGAGAGATGACTTCCACATCCGTTGTGGTGCTAGAGTTGAGTGGATGGGCCAACCCTCTAGCTGAGACCTTTGAGTATGGGTGGAAATGACCCACACGAATAGGCCCCTGTCGTCTCCCAACTGGAGCCTGGGACAGAACTGGCGATAAGCTGTCAAACACTGGGTCCATGAGCACGTCAGTAGTTGGATGAGGAGGTGGTGTAGACAGAGGTGAAGACTGCATGGTGGTGGCACCTTCCTCCTGAGACAGTGGGCCAGCTCGGGGGGGGGGGGGGGAGACTCTTTCCGGGTATTCTCCTGTGCCTATGGTGCCATTGTAGCCCCAGGGGGATACAGCAGGTGAGGCCCCTTGGAATGAGGCGGAGTCACTAATGGGAAGGATGTGAGGTTATCCTGAGGAACTGCCATACTGGACAGGTGCATCTACCACCATTGACAAGCCAGTGCTTGTGGGGATGGTGGATGGAAGACCGTTCCGTGACTGAGCTGATTTTGGTGATGACATACCTCCTGGTCCCCTACTCTTAAGGTGTAGAGCCTGCAGCTGTCTGCAGGTATCCAGTAGGGATTGCAGCCAAGCCCCCATGCCCAGACTGACATACTAAGCGGAAAACTGGCACCCCCTGGCACGAAGACTGGCATGGATCAGGATGGAGGAGGTGCAGCAGAGTCCGCAGTTGGCGGCCATGGAGGAGCTCTGCGAGGCTGCGTTCCCCCATCAGAATAATTTGATATGCCATCAAGAATAATGTTAATGACTCCTCAGTGGGAAATGCCTATAAGTACTTTTTCATTTGGGTCTTGAATGTACGCACCATCTGCTCAGCTTCCCAATTTAATTGTGGATGAAAGGGGGGAGGCGAATGAACATAAAGATTGCCAAAGCACAAAAGTTGTGGAAAGACTGCGAAAGAAACTTAGGGCCATTATTTGATACTAGAGTGACTGGCAGACCTTCCACCGAGAAAAGTTTGTAGACTGCTTGGATGGCAATGTTGGAAGTGACTGAAGAGCAGTAAACCACATACAGAAAGTGTGAATATGCATAAATCACAATGAGCCAATAGACATTTAAAAACGGGCCCGTGAAATTGATGTGGATGCACTCCCAGGGCTGGGTTGCAGGAGGCCAGGGAGAGAATGCCACTCTGGGAGACGCTTGTTGGCTACCACACTGGGGGCAAGCCACCACTAGATGTTCTATTTCTCTGTCAATCCTGGGCCAGTATACATGTTTGCTAGCCAAAGACTTAGTACGTAAACACCCCAGAGTCCCTCGTGTAACAGCTGGAGAACTTCCTGTCGCAAACTCACGGGAACCACCACACAAAGATCTGTAACCACAGTTGAAAGAAGGAGAACTCTCTCTAAGACTCAGAGGTGGTCTTGCAGAACAAAATAGTTGTCAAGAGGATCAGTGGCATGGCCTGGAGGCTGGGAAAGACCACCCCTGTTGAATGAGATACACTAATTTCGGAAACACTGGGTCCTCATCCATTGCTGACTCGAGAACTAGTGATCAGGAAGCCGTCCACCACTTGGCGTGAAGCAACATCCAAATGAAAACACATTATCTCTTCCTGATCAAACTGCAGATCTGCGCCTACTGGAAGTCTGGAAAGAGCATCGGCGTTGGCATGCTGGCCGATAGGGCGAAAATGAATGTCATACTGATACTTTGAAAGGAACAGGACCCAGAGCTACAGATGGTGGGCACCTCTATACGGAATTTTGGAGGCTGGACTAAACAACGATATTAAAGGTTTATGGTCTGTGATTTACTGAAACTTCGTGCCATACAAGAAGGGATGAAACTTGGTCATGGCGTAGACTATGACCAGGGCCTTTTTCTCCACCTTTGAGCAATGGGCCTGAGCTGGGCTAAGAGTCTTGGATGCGAACGCCAGTGGCTGCTGGCTGGTCAGAGCCATCCACATTGCAATGAGCAAGGACTACCCCCACCACATACTGTGAAGCATCTGTAGCCAGGACCAACAGATTAGAGTGGTCATAAGTCGTCAAACACAGGGTGATGTGAGGCAGTTCTTCAAAGAAGCAAAAGTCCGCTCGCATGCAGGAGACCATTGAAAAGGGACACCCTTGTGCAGAAAGTGGTACAGGGGATGAGCCAAGGTGAACGCTCCAGGAATGAACCAGTGCTAATAGGTGATCTTGCCTAAAAAAAATTTGCAACTCTTGCAGTGAAGAGGGGTGCGGAAGGTCCCTGATACCCTGCACCAAACTCGCCAGTGGCTGGACGCCGTGCCTAGAGATGACATGGCCCAAGTACTTGAGGGATGGTTGAAAGAACTTCAATTTACTGAAATTGCACTGCAGGCTCACAGACTAGAATTTGAGGAAGAGGGTCCAGAGGATGTGCGAGTGTTCCTTCGTGTTGCGACCTGTGACTATTATGTCATCAAGGTAATTGATGCAGTGGAAGATTTCTGACATGACCAGCTTGAGATAACATTGAAATATTGCCGGTGCCCCAGCCATCCCGAAGGTGAGACGCTGATATTGAAAAAGACCAAACAGGGTGTTTATTACAGCCAGACATTTGGAGTCCTCATCAAGAGGTATCTAGTGGTAAGCCTCCGAAAGATCGGGCTTAGAAAAAAATTTGCCTTCTTTTAACTGGACGAACACTTCTTCTGAACGAGGCAGTGGGTAGGTGTCTACCACTGATTGGGAATTGACAGTGGCCTTAAAGTTGCCACAAAGGTGCAATTTGCTGGAAGGTTTCCTCACAATAACTAAGGGTGTGGCCCACTCATTAGAACATGTGGGAAGAACCACCCCGAGGGCTGTAAGCCGTCCAGTTCTGCCTTTACCTGAGGCCAAATAGCCAAGAGGATCTGCCTGGCATGGAAAAAATGCAGGCACACTGCCGGCTTTAATGTTAAGTGGGCCTGAAAATCGGAAACACACCCTATGCCTTCCTAAAAGATGTCTTGAAATTCTGATGTCAAAGCTTCCAATTAGTGATATGGAACATCTTCTGAGACCAACTAAATGGTGCCCGTAATTACAAAACCAAAAGCCTGAAAGGCATCCAATCCAAAAAGGTCGGTGGAACTTGCATCACAGACGACAATAAAGGTAAGACTGATTTATAAGTGACGTTGGTCATGTATTGCCCTAGCAGAGGAATGCACCGTTTTCCATATCTGTGAAGACGCATGCAAATTGAGGCCAATGGGGGAGACCTGAGGTCTGAGTACGTTTGGGCATTCAACAAAGACACTGCTGCACCCGTATCTACTTGCAGGTGGAGTTGGCATGACAGAATGAAAATGTCAATGAAGAGCTTGTCTGTAATATTGTTGGGCACCAGGCCTGCTGAAACTTCCTGAATATCTACGTCCATATCATCCAAACCTTCATTGTGTGCCACTGAGTGACAAACTTTTGCCACATGTTCTTTTTTTGTTGCATTTGCAACAAACGGCCTGACGCCACGGACACTTTGATCGGTCATGTTTTGTATAGCATGACAAGCAGGACAGTAATAGGGGCCAGTGTTCAGAACTCTAAGTGCCTGGCAGAAACGGCCAGAACAGCCGGCTTGTACTGCCCACATATTGTCCTCCCCTGGCGCATCGGACATGTCTGCGTCTTCCCGCACCGCCGCCACGTTGCACCAGGCTTCCAACTGTTGACCTGCGGTATGTGAGACTTCATAGGATTGAGAGATTGAGAGGATTTCCTCAAGGGGAGAGTCTTCCAACTGCAGAGCCCTGTGCCTGACCTCTCTATTTGGGGCCAAATGAATGATGACGTCATGAACCGTAACGTGAGCATAGGAATCTTTTGATTTCTCCATCACAAAATGGCACTTGCAGTGAGGCTGTGCAAAGTAGCGGTCCAGGCATGGTAAGACTGATAGGGCTGTTTCTTGCACTGATAAAACACAACACGCGCAGCCACAACATGTGTGCAGCAGCGATAATAGGAAGACAACAACGAGCATATCACGTCAAAAGACAAGGATGAGGGTTTTTGCAATGATGATAACTGCTGCAACACCCGATAAAGCGAGAGAGATATCCACAACAAAAACAGAGCATGATATACCTCCACGTCATTGACATGAAAGGTCTGGAAATGCTGCCGAAGACAATTCTTCATAGGTGTCCCAATCTTCTGCTGCCTATTTTGAAAGCAATGCCTGCCGCATGATGGCCCTGCGCTCCTTCTGCTGCTCAATCGAAACCTGAACTAATGCTTTCATGCCTAGACTACTGTGTGTAACCTGACAAACAAAACAACAAGCACGCCGAGTACCCTACTCATCGCTATGTGTGTAGTACACAACACATGACAGTAAGTAACTCTATGCAGCGCTAACTAGAGTCTGTACTTGGGCCCGGCCCACATCGCACTGGCTGCTGCCGGACCATGCTGGCAGAGTTGCTGTTATTCCACTGATAGAGCACCCTTCCGAGGCTACATGCATGCTATGGTGGCTGGGCCTTACTTGCTGCATCTGCTGTCTGGGTACACCGTGCTGTTGTGTGCCTCGCATTATCTTTCTCGCAGCTACTACAGTTTCTGTCAAATTACTGAGTATCTATCTTGACACCAGACTGAACCAGAATACAGATACCTTATGCAACAACTGCCTCAGATATGTTATATCACATCTGAAAATTAAAAACTTATGTTAGTGGAGAATTAATATTCCTTGTGTAAGTACTATCTGTCTTTCAAAATTCACTTAAAATTTGGAACAATATTGTGGTAAAACTGCTGGACCTAGAAGACCACAAGATGTCAAAAAACAAGTAGGAGCTACTAACCAGGTGTGCTACATCTGCATTCTACCAACCCATAATAATTATGGAATGCCTTTCAACCAGAAAACAAAAAATAACTGTCTTTAAGTGAAGGAAAATATTTTAGAAGCTCAATCTATTCTTTTCCAGACAGAGAAAATGAATAAATTATAAGAAACACACACACTGCATACAACCACTGCAGAGTGCCTGTGCCAAGCCACCTCTTGGGTTTAGTATTGATGGAAAGTGCCAGTGAACTTCAAAATATGCTCTCCATAACATGATCTATCAGTCCTAGACATTTGATGCATTGACTCTGAAATGCTATATTTATTCTACAAACCTGGCAGAGGGCTTAACAAATCACTTTCATAATATTTCTCTACTGTTCCATTCTCTAATAGCATGCAGGGCAAAGAAACATCAAAATCTTTCCATTTTTGACATGATTTCTTTTGTTTTGTGATGATGACCATGTCACTGCCTGACAAAAAGGTGAAGCATACAGAAGGGGAGTTGGAAATGAATGAAACTTCCTATGTTGAGAAAATATGTGATTTTATTTCAGTGATTAGAAAATCAGTGTAAATTATTCACAAATAACTTCTTAGTTTGAGCCCACGTATCAGTACGATGTTGCACCACCTCTGGCCTGGATGCATGAACAACTTTGCCTGGGAAGGGTTTGATGAAGCTATTGCAGCCTCTCCTGAGGCAAGCTGACTCACAACCATTGTAAATTATACTTCATATCCTGGGTACTAGCAAGGGGGTGGAGTTGACATCCAAGCTTGTTCTACACATTTTCTATCAGGGACAGATCTTGGCATCTTGCTGGTGACAAAAGTACTTCAACATCATACACAAGGTGCACGGAGACACAAACAAATGTTGACAGGCAATGTCATGATAATAAATGGCACTATGAAACTGTCATACATAACATAAAATGTGAGGACACAATAAGTCCACATTGTCCAGTTGAGACATCAAAGAACCTTCACTGACTACCATCTGTGATCAGAAGTCAGACCTGGTGGCTCCCCACACTGTGACACCATGAGTAATATAGCTGTGCTACTCCTAAACGTTGTATGAATTGGACCTCTCTTTAGGTCATCACCATACTGACTGATAATGAGTATCTGAGGTAGTTTAGAATCACAAGTCAGCCCTGATCGCAATGCAGTGCCATTAATCAACAGTCCCTATGTTTTCCAGACATGGCAATACCAAAACAAAGCCATTATTGTTGTGCTGCTGATGACAATCTACACATTGGTCAGTAATGCCATGGTCTGCTGTGAGTCTTTGACTGATGGTGTGGAGTGGCACACCGTTACTTGTTCTCAGATGGCAGGCACAGATGTGAAGGGGCTGCAGTGTATTTAGTGCACAGTAAAGAAATCTTCCCTTCTGGTGGTCACATGTCATAGGAGTAGCACAGCTACATTATTCATAGTGTCACAGTGTGGGAAGCCACCAGGTATGACTTCTGATCACAGTTGGTAGTCAGTGAAGGTTCTTTCAAATTTGAGAAGACAAAATGCTTTGCATGGGAGTCTGGACAAGTCTGAAGGAATCATACGTCCAGTTGAGAGCACACGGCAGTAGTCTCTGACCCACCCACCCACCCCCCATAGCCATAGTTGCCACTATATGGGGGGGGGGGAGAGGAAGAGACAGCCACCACTTGGCGATATATAAGATATAGGGCATAGCCGGCTGTCATTGACACTTCGCCAGAAGATAATAAGAACAACTCTCATAGAAACATTGCATAATTTTGTCACAGGATGGAAGCCTAAGAAGATTTAATCTCTGTGCTACTAATTTCACTATAACAGGAATATTAGCTTTCTAACTTCAATTTTTGTTCACCCCTTGTACTTTATTGCACGTGCATATTGGTCAATACAACATATATTTAAACAGCTACATTATGTATGCACTTGGATGATGCCTTACTCAGCTTGAGAGCTGTGTGTAGGCTAAAACTAAGAACAACCTCTGACAATAAAGTCCAGTCAATGAAGTCATAATGGTCGGATTGAGAAACATAGATGAATCACAATGCTGCACCTGCATAGCGGCCGATGTTGACATCTTGCCCCCACCATAGATCAGTTGAGCATTGGGTGTGTTCCATGTTAGATCTGTTGCCGAAGTGCTTGTTTAGTGTGTTGGTTCTGAACTGAGAACAGGACAATGAACAAGCAATGGGTTCAATTTATAGTTTTGTTTTAAGCTTGGCAAGACACCTAAAGAAATGCATGTGATGCTGGTATGCCATTTATTGTGATCAAGCACTGTCCATAAACTGTGTGTTCAAGGGGTTTGCCCATTTTCAAGGAGGCTGGTAAAGTGTCTCTGGCAATCCCCATAGTGGACAACCAGCAACTGCCATGAACATTAGTCACAAATGATCGTCAATTACCTGTGCACATGATAACAGATGAACTTTAGATTAACCAAAAATCGGTGTGACAAATCCTTACTCAGAAGTTCGGGAAAAGAAAACATGTTTATCACGTTCTGCAACATCAATTGACTGACAATATGAAGCAGGCATATTTAGAGAAAAAAATTCAGAGCCAAAAACTCACACATCAAAATGATGCTCATCACCTTTTTTGATAGTCAAGGCAATATCCACAAGGAATTTCTATCTCAGGGACGACATTGAATGTTGCAAGGAATGTTGAAATTTTGATCCATTTCATGCAATGTCTGCACAGGGTATGACCCCAGTATGAACAACAAGCTTTCTTTTTTTGTTTTTTTTTTTGTTTTTGTTTATGACAATGCCACCCAGCCAATATTGCCAGTTCCTCGCAAAAAAGGGGATGGTGCAACTTTAACATCCACCATACTCACCGAATCTCAATCCTCCATACATCTTCTTGTACCTTTCACTCAAACTATCTTTGAAAGGAAAGAGATTTGATGATATTCCTGACATCCAATGAAACATGACGAGTATTTTGAACACCATCCCAAAGGATGACTTCATGCAAAGTTTCGAGGACCTGCTGGAGGACTAAGGCTGTTGGATGACCGGGGCGGTGGCAAAACAAAATGAGGCCCCCTGTCCACTTGTAAATACTTGTATTACTATAGAAAAAGTAACTTTTGAGATTCTGAGGCCCACCCCCAAGGATGAGAGGCATGGAACAAGAAGGAAAAAAATTGCTTTTGAGGTATTTGGAGACCTCATCCCCCCTCCCCCACCACCTCCAAGACTAGAGGCCCGGGCCAGTCCCCCTTAGTCTGCCACTAAGGACATGTATCACAGAGTTCAGCAATACATAGTTATGGGAGGTGACTGTTTCGAAGGACAATAAGGCAACTGTAGTTCATAGGTCATCTACATTAATGTTACAGGACTATTTACTGAACTTCATTGTCAGAGACATTAAAGATAAAGGTGAAGCAATTAATTAAAATTTGTGATGTGGCTGGTAATTGAACCTGGACCTCCATGCTTACTAGGCAGACGTCTTATCACTAGACCACCGCACCACTAGCGATGTGCCTCTGAATGGTCGAAGTATCACTTCCCTCAATGTCATAAACTTTAATTCAGCTTCTGTGTTCCATAGAATATTGCCACTACTGCCAAGACCCTCCATGCAGTGGAATAGCACCTTGGCAATGGACATGTTGGAATAATCCTGCCTTTAACCTTAGGCTAAAGTGATATAAATATCAATGTAAATAAATAGCGTGTGTATGTGTGTGTGTGTGTGTGTGTGTGTGTGTGTGTGTGTGTGTGTGTGCATGCTTGTTTGCCTTTTCTTTTATGCCTTTAAGGTAAGTCCTTCCACTCCTTGGATTGGAATGACTCCTTTTCCACTTCCTTAAAACCCGTATTCTTACCTTTCTCCCCTCCTTCCTTCCTCTTTTCCTGAAGAAACTACCAGCGGTGGCAAAAGCTTGTCTGTGATTTTATTTGTGTCTGTCGACAGGCCTGTGCTTTGGGTAAGTCATCTGTTTTCTATTTTTAATATAAATTTATCAATGTAAATAGAAATTCACAAACCTAGAGATGGTTTTTCATCTCTAACATGTCAAAGACATTAAGGATAAAAATGAAGGCAGGATTGTTCCAACATGTCCATTGCCGAAGTTCTATTCCACTGCATGGAGAGCCTTGGCAGTAGTGGCAATATTCTATGGAACACAGAAGCTGAATTAAATTTTGTGATGTGGAGGGAAGTCGTACTTAGACTATACCAAGGTGCCTTAATTGCTACTGGTGTGGTGGTCTAGTGGTAAGACGTCTGCCTAGTAAGGATGGGGGTTTGGGTTCGATTCCCGGCCATTGCAAATTTTAATTCATTGCTTCACCTTTATCTTTAATGTCTTTGACATGTTCGACATGAAAAACCATCTCAAGGTTTGTGAATTTCTATTTACAATGATATTCATTGTCAGAGGTTGTAAATTTATGGAATATTTAATTACTTAAAGAAAATTTTACATTAGCATTTTGGTACAATAGTTTTGAATATTGTACATGAATATGATTGTTTTTCTTTTTTTCTTCTGAAGATAACTTTTAATTATATAGTATTACAGGGTGATATTTCAACCAAGTACAAACTTTAGGGATTGATCAATTGGATGATATGGAATAAAAATAGGTCTAATGTCTAGAAAAGCATTGTTTCCATGCCAAAAAGACCATTTATTCAATCATACTTTTTGCAGTGACTGCAGATAGGCTGAGACTGGGTTCTGAAGCTCTACAATAATTAGTGACACTTGAAGACAGGGATAGATATAGTTTTACTTAATAAACTGGATACAGCAAACAGTGTATGATACACATTAGTCACCAAACATCAGTAAGCCTCAAACATCAGTCTCTCAGTAGGTGGTGTTTGGGAACTGGGCTGTGGTTCTGACGGCATGTCTTCACTGGGAATAGGTGGCATTCATTGATGGCAGAGTGATCAACATGTGGTGGTGCAGTTTCCCTTCATG
Source organism: Locusta migratoria (assembly GCA_026315105.1). Taxonomy (NCBI): domain Eukaryota; kingdom Metazoa; phylum Arthropoda; class Insecta; order Orthoptera; family Acrididae; genus Locusta; species Locusta migratoria. The sequence continues at coordinate 442,421,872 of CM048755.1, read as the reverse complement.
TTGAAGGAATGCAGGATACTACAGGTTGTATCACAGGATCCACCCCACTGACAACCACCACAGAATTCATTGTTTGCAACAGTGATACACTGTTTCGCTGAGACAGGGTCATTTAGAAAGTGGAAAATTGTGAAGTATGTGCCCAAAATGTTTAAACACCAGGCTAGGAGAAAAATGTGATTATCACTGTGGTAGGGGACTACCAGTACGGGATTAAACCAGACAACCATGTGGAATAATCTCCATAACATTTGTTGCTACCATTATCACTTACAATGTGTGCAATTTTGTCACTGGTTTATTCACCAGGCAATCACAATATCAGGATTTTTGTCATCCATCCTATTCACTTTATGTGGAGTGGTATCTTCAACTTCAAAGCAGTTATTTATAGGATAGAGTGCAGAACCCCAATGGTATGGTGATACTGGATCAATGCCATCAGTGCAGCCAGAATGTGTGGTCCAGGATAATTAATAATCATATTTTTGGAGCAGTCTCTTCCACATTACCTATTGGCGTTTCTTGTGGGGACTTTGCCTCCCCTGCTGGAAGAAGATCCACTGATGATTCAGAGGGCTATGTGTCCACTTCACTGTTAACATTCAGATGCACCATCATTGTGTCTTCCTTGCTTGATATATCAGACAAGGAGGTCCACTGGCATGGTCTGTTCATTCCCTGGATCCCAACCAGTGCAATTTCTGGTTATATGTTATATGTAGAGACCATTCCAGATGTGGAGACACTGGAGCAGTGTATTCAGCCTGCCTTTGCCACTGTTCAGATGCAGCCTGGCTGATGTGAACATGTGAGACAATGTGTTATGGCATATACATACATGCAATGAGGTGCACGAAAACAATTTTCAGCAGTTAATGTGGCTGCATGGTGCAGCCCATATTGGACATCAGTCTCTATAACAAAGAATGACTGAATAAATGGTGTTTAGCATGGAAACCATGCATTGCTGGACATATTTTCATTAGACCTTTCATTTCAGTATTCTCTCCTCAATAACTAGAGTTTGTACAAAAATCACCCTGTATAATCAACTACAGCCATAAAAATCACTTTGAATGCACATTTGTCTTAGTATATTTCATTTAGTGAATATTTATGGCTGTTTTAAAAAGTACTATCATCAATTAATACAGGCATGTATTCTAATGGATTATTATTCTTTTCAGCTTTCACAATCAGTTTCGTGATTGTGTTCTGAGTGAAACACAACGTAACTGTGCATCAGCATCTGATCCAGAGTCTGCTGTAGAATTTTCCCGACAAATACTAGATAAGGCTCTAAACTTCTTGCATGTACAGTGCAGCAAATACCCGTAAGTAATTGTCATTTAAATAATATTTGATAATTATTGGAAATACTTAGTAATATTATCAACCCTGCTGATAAAGGAAATAATTCCACTTGCCAACAGAAATGTTAGTAGATTTTAACATTCTGGCTAGCATAGATATGCTGTTAGGCTAATTTCCCATGCTGTCTGGAATTTCAGTATATAACATTTTAACTTCCATTACAAATGTAAGAAGTATGGTAAATGAACATGGCATTTATTTGGTAAAGTAAAATATAGTAACATAGACTTATTGTACTTATTTATATAGGATGTAAGTTATCATAAGACTCATATTGTACACATATCATGGAAAGTGTTGCATCACCATGATTCTAGGGATTCATTGCCCTTTACATAAATGGAAATATATATATATATATTTATATATATATAATGTTTCAGTTCTCTTTATTGATCAGAAAAATAGAAATTGACAAGGTGTATGACATTCTGGATTTATGTTCCAGAGTTCAGCATTAAGAGTCTTCTTACATTTACGCATGTCTGTATTCATGGTGGCATTGTCCCACTCTTCAGTGGTGATTCAGTATAGATCTTTCAGATTGATTGGTGTGTCTTCTCATCCAGAAACAACTTTTTTGAATGTATCTGTCATATTGTCATGTTGAAAACTGCAGGTGGTCCAGAATTCGAAGGCTGGTCGGTAATAGAGCACAACACTTAGAACACATTTATTATTAACACGAGTACATACTCAGTACAGACTGACTCCTGCTTGGAATGCTTCACTATTTATAAATAGAAAGCATTTTCTGTAACTTACAAGTACATCAAACATCAGAAACATGTAGAACATTCTAGAAATAGTAAATACAAAGAAATACATTTTCTTCTGCCAGTGGCGGGATTTGAACTGGGGACTGCAAGCATAGTGATCTGCGATGCTAACCACTGCACCACATGTGCTGTTGGAAGACTCACGGCATTGCTCCCCTTCCTGAAAGAACAGCGACCTGCTGTTACGTTCCCTTTGCAGCCAGCTGCATTCTCCTGGATCTTGTCATAGGTCTTCTGTATGGCAGTTCCAGAGAATCCTTCCATTCTGCCTGCTTGCCTTCCTTGCGGTGATGATGACCGGCACCAGAACCTCCTGTCGTGGCTTCATCATTACCATAACGGTCTGCAGCGTCCTTGAACAAGAGTCTGTTTCTGTCTATTTGTTCTCTGGGATCATGATAAGGCTTCTTACGGAGGACGTGCACAATGTCTCTTCGTTTTTGTCGTTTTGAGGATGGCTCATAATCCTTGACTTCGTATGTGACATCTGACAGGCAGCATATGACACGATACGGACCAAAGTATTGCTTCAGTAACTCTTCCGGTAGCCCAACTTTCCATACAGGGGTAAAAGTCCATACCAGATCTCCTGGGCTGTACACAATAGGTCAGTGCTTATCGTTATGCTACTGGTGGTCCTTCTCCTGAGCTCCTGGGAGTCCAGTGTTCGTATTCAAGCCAGCTATCTTGCTTCTTCGACCCTGGTGATGAGCTGTTTCACATATTCATCCTGAGTATTGTCCAGTGGGAACAGAAACAGTGTATCCATTGTCGACTTAGCATCATGACCATAGAGCAGGAAAAATGGCATGAAGCCTGTGGTGTCTTGCCTTGCTGTATTATAAGCAAATGTCGTTACTGGCATTATTGTATTCCAATCCTTCTGCTCAACATCAATGTACATACCTGCTAACATCTTGTTAAAATGTTCTGTAAGACCATTTGTCTGAGGATGGTAGGCAGTTGTTATTCTGTGGACAATGTCACAACATGATATTACCTCTGATACTAGTTTTGACATGAATACTTTTCCTCAATCAGATATCATCACACTACAATGGAAAAAATTTCTACAGGGGGTATGTTAACTGGTCCTACATTATTTCCTTTCCTCCTCCATGTTTCCATGGATGACACACAACAGTTTGCGTTTGTACCGCAATGACAGTGTACGTGAGGGTTGTAGTTACTCCCCACTCCACTATGTGAAGAGTAGGAACTCTAAAAGTTCACCAACCTGACGTCTTCTATAGATGTCGTCCCCACACAGATGATAGCACGCAGTTCGGAGTTCTTGATTGAGGCTGAAATTATTGTACTATTGGCAGGAACTGATCTAATTACTGAATAATACTTTCTTGTGGGATGCCATCTAGTTTATTTAAAGAAGGCAGAAAACTAGCAAACTGCATAAAAACATCAACTTGACACAAATTGTTTTAAATGAAGTTAAATATAAAGTCTTTTCCCTTGCTCTAAGATGGTTAAACAGTGTCTTACGACCGCCTACGTATGCATGTTACAGCTTCATCAACCTGGATTTGCCAGTAACCTGTCTGCATGTCCATGGTTGAGAAGTATGTAGCTCCTTTCAAACAGTCTAACATGTCATCAATGTGCGGCAATGGGTAGACATCTTTCTTTGTGATTTTGTTCAGCTGCTGATAGTCAACACAGAAACACCACATGTGATCCTTCTTCTTCATGAGGACCATCAGACATGACCAGGGACTCTCTGAAGGCTGAATAATGTCATTGTGCAACATCTTCTCCACTTCCTCCTGAATTATCTGTCTTTCAGCTGGCGACACTCTGTATGAATGCTGGCTAATTGGTGGATGATTCCCAGTATTGATATGGTGTTTTATCGTGGGCTGTTTCATCTGGCTCTTCTCCTGCCAGGCCTAGAATACTCTTGAAAATTGGTGCAATATGTTTAACACCTGCTGATGTTCTTCCTGTGCCCTATATGCAATGCCAAAGTAGTTTCCTCTAGTGTGTTGTCGGCAGTAACAGCAGAGCATGAGACTTCATCGATGACATTGATCCCACCATCCTGGACTGGTTTAGCTGTTCCAATACACATTCCTTTAGGAATAAATTGCGATTGCTCATGAAAATTAGTGATCCAAAGTTCTCCTCGCCACGTGTAATGCTTATGATAGCCACTGGTATGTAAATTTCCTTTGTTATACTGATTTGCTTTTTGCGATCGACAAGCACTTCACTGTTCAACTGGTCATCTCGGCTGCTGACTGGAACTCTTCTCATTGTTAATGGCGGGATCTCAACATTCTCGACAGCAAACAACTTCCCAGGGTAGTTGATGTTACCTGTACTCATCAGAACAGCTTTCTCAATTTGTAGCTCAGATCTTCCACAGTCAATGATAGCCTGGGATGCCTGAAGGAAGTCCCATCTGAGGATGACATTATGGCTACATTATGTTAAAATGACAAATTCAAAAGGCTGCAGCCTGTTGTTGATAGTTACTTTTCCGACACATGTTCCTGCGGGCTGGATGTATTTTCCATTTGTGACCTTCAACGCAGTTGCTCTTGTATCACAAAACATTACCTTCATTAGTTTTCAGCACTAGTCATTCAACAATACAGAGAAGGAAGCTCCTGAACTGACTAGTGCCTGGACAGATTGGCTGTCAAAGATGATGTTAATGAGATTTGCCGACATCTTAGCAACTGTCGTCCATGGAGGATTTTCACCTCTGTAGATGGTTGCCTCTCCTAGTTTTCCTGAACACGATGGCTAGGCGAGTGGCTCGTATCTCTGTAAGGTGATGGTGAATTACAGTGACGTGTTGGAGAGCAACCACGTGCAGGATATGCCGACAGGATTCGTCCCATAGGTTGACGGTAATCATCTGCAGTTTACTGCCTTCAAAAAGACTGCTCCAATGGTTGGCATCTTGTTACATAATAATTGTCAAATACTTATCTTCTAGAATGAAACTTTCACTCTGCAGCGGAGTTGCGCTGATATGAAACTTCCTGGCAGATTAAAATTGTGTGCCGGAACCGGGACTCGTACCTGGGACCTTTGCCTTTCGCGGGCAAGCGCTCTACCACTGAGCTACCCCAACACGACTCACGATGCCGCCTCACAACTTTACTTCCACCAGTACCTCGCCTCCTACTTTCCAAACTTCACAGAAGTTCTCCTGCGAAACTTGCAAGACTAGCACTCCTGGAAGAAAGGATATGGTGGAGACATGGCTTAGCCACAGCCTAGGGGATGTTTCCAGAATGAAACTTTCACTCTGCAGCGGAGTGTGCGCTGATATGAAACTTCCTGGCAGATTCGAGTCCCGGTTCCGGCACACAATATTAATCTGCCAGGAAGTTACTTATCTTCTCTCCCTACAGTATTGTACGACATGTCTGGGAAGGCCACAGTGAAAACACAATGGTGTTTTGTCTTCTGTCCTCCTGCAAGGCTTCACAGTTGCCAGAGGATTTGGTTGTGGTTGTGTCAATTGGTTCCTAAACTGCCGTTTGGCAGCTGCAGTGTATGTCATAGCAGGGCAAGGCCATTCTTCACGTCGGGTATGAATGGCGGGGCTGACAGGCACTAATGTTTCAAATACCTCTTCCTCAGCAGCATTGGTGCCCTCATGACAGACAGGATTGACATCCATGGTCATAATCTGGTGATTGCTTGGTCCAACAGTCTTGGCTGCCATAAACTTTTGTAATTCTTCTCTCACAACTTGTTGTATGAGAGAAGCAAAGTCATGCTGGTCTTCCATAATGGCCATAGGGACAACATTTGGGAGTCTGTCATACTTCTTTCATCAAACCCTCCTCTGTTGCATACCTTCATTTTCTGGTACCAATGGATAAATTCTTGTGTCGTCCAAATGTCTTTTAACATGTCTACATGTCTTCCACAATGCCCTTCATCACATGTGAAACTTTATTGGCCTCCATCATATCCAGGTTAACTGCATGGCATAGGGCCGAAACACTGTATATATGATTGTGTTGACTCACCATGTTGCACGGCCCTGTTCTTCAATTGCTCTTCTGATAAATGGACTTGCCGCTGGTGGTCTTCAAATGTCTTCTTAAGTTCTGTCTGTAATTTTTCCCAGCTATTGAGCTTGTCCTCATTATTTTAAAACCACTGCTGGTACAAATATACGTTTGCCAAGCATATAATGTGATCCCACCTCTTATACTTTGCAACTTGGCCGAATCCTTTCAGCCATTTATTTGGGTCCTGTCCAGTGTCTCCCAAGAACACCGATGGGTGTCTGATGTGCAGCTGGCTTACTGCTGTTTTGGAATCCATGGGTCTTTTGGTGACACAGACTTTTGGATGGAGGTAGTCAGTATACCCTTTGTTTTCTAGTTCTTGTGTGTGTAAGTGATAGTTCTTATGCTGCTTAATCGGAGCCACAATGATGCAGACGTATTGCAGTATACCCGGCACCTCCACCAGAAAGTGTCATGTTGAAAACTGCAAGTGGTCCATAATTTGAAGGCTGGTCAGTAATACTTTACACTTAGAACACATTTATTACTAATAGAAGCATACACTCAGTACAGACTGACTCCTGCTTGGAGTGCTCCACTATTTATACATACAAAGAATTTTCTGGAACTTACAAATACAGCAAACATAAGAAACATGTAGAACATTCTAGAAATAGTAAATACAAAAAAATAAGTTTTCTTCTGCCCATGGCGGTATTTGAACTGGGGACCACAAGTACAGCAATCTGTGATGGTAACCACTGCACCACATGTCCTGTCGGAAAACTCGCAGCAATATTCAATAGCGTTCATGTCTCAAGAATATATGCTTGTCATTATAATCTTTTGTTGTCATTATCATGAAGTAATTCACTCACAACATGTATATGATGAGCATGAGAATTAGTGTCCATTAAGATGACTCACTCACTGAAATGGTACCGAGTGGTTGCACTATACACCATAGGATGCCATCTCTGTATCTTATAGCTGATTGACTGCCTTTTAGGACCACCATGGTGTACAGCGGCCCCACATAACATCAATCCAAAATATCAGGGAATTGACACTCTATTCACTCACTAGGTGTTGTGTGTAAGACATGCAGCCTGACCAGGCTGCTTCCAAAAATGTTTGCAATGATTGTCTGTGTGAAGGCAGATGTGTCTCATCTATAAATAGCACTTGATGCCAGTTTTGACAAGTCCACTCATCCCATCTGCACTGTGCAGCATGGTGTCTAGGTGTCAAAGTTGGACCTTGTCATGGCTGGTGGAAGTGAATTTGCATGTTATGCAGCCTATTATGTACAGTTTGAGTTGAAACACCATATCCTTTGGCTGCATGAAAGTCATTATTCAGCATGGTGGCATTCCTCTAAGGGTTCTTCCAAGCTGAAATCCATAAGCAGCAGTCATCAGCCACTGTGATAGCCTTTCAGTAGCCTAAACAGAACAAGTCGTCAACAGTTCCTGTGCATCTGTATCTCTTCCACATCCAGACAACATTGGTTTCATTCATTCTGAAACATCTGGAAATGTCCTTTGATGAGTCCCTACTGACACAAAGTAACAATGCATGTACAATCAAACTTTGGAATTGACTTAGGCGTGGAAGAATTACAGTCGATGTAAGCAGAGTACTTCCTTCCTGATGTAATGACTGGAACTGATAGGCTGCCTTACCCACTCCATTGTATTGACTCTGCTCATGTGTAGGTTGAGTGACATCTATGGACAATCTAAGGAACTGTGTTCTTGATGCCATATACACATTCAGTATGTGTTCAGGATATCTTGGAACCGAGGGTGATGTAACCCTTTTTTGATGTGTGTATGTTGAATTTGAAAGTGATTCTGAAAAATGGACTTTTAAAACTAACCAATTAAAACGATAAATGAGAAAATCATGTATGTATCAGGTAGTAAAAGTAAAGTTACCAGTATCAGCAATTTCTTAGAGCAGTTAGTTTCGAGAGAGAAAATGTAATTAATGCTTAACCATAAAAAATGACAAATAGTCATGGTTTTAGTATCTGGATTAAAATTCTGGTGACACATCTACGGCAATAATGTGGTGTACCTCACATTTATACATTATTCAAATTACCAAAGAGAAAAGATACAAGAGAGGTTGAGTTAGATTATCAAGTGTTCTTTGTGGAACCATGGTTTGGCATTCAGTACTAGTTTCAAAAGGAAGAGTTTTGGTGTATTTTAAAGAATATAATTTGTTTTGTATATTTGCTCACAATGTGTTCAGCAAATAACTGCACACATAGAAACAACAAAACAATAGAAACTACTCCTAATTTTAAAACATTAGCTGAAATCTTTGAGGGAAATGTATAAATAGTGCATTAGAGACAAGGAGGAAATTAGGCTGCAAAACTGAATCTGGCAATCCATATGTACATGGGAAATGATAATGTGATATGCGACTTTATGTAATCAGCAAGTGTGAAACTGGTCTGGATAAACATGTTATATTTAGGTGTTTTAGGTAGTATCTCAAGCATTAGTTTGGCAGACATATTCTCATTCAAAAACTTTATTGTATATTCAACTCACAAAGTAGTTTTGTTAAAAATTTATCTGAGGTATGAACGTGAACTATTCCTAAGAGATTTCCCCCTTAACTCTATCTCAACAACTGAGAGTTGTGGACAAGAAATATCACATACACAAATAATACATTTTTATTGAATAAGTATTATGTATACAAAAAGAAATACTAAAACATAATATAAGAAGAATTTTATAGATAATATTATTAGTTTACTGATATTTCAGAATTGATGGGTGTCTCACACATCTTCCAAAATCCGGTTGTTGGCCGTTGAAAGCTTAAAGTGATTTTAAATAACTTTATGTAACATCATCAAAGTAAACTTTAATTTTTATAAAATGTATTTATTGTTACAGTCCAATGTAATTATGATCAGCCTTTGAATACTAAACTTCATAGTTACAATATTCACTACACTATAGATTGAGGAATACATCAAGGGAAAGGCAGTCAGTCTCATATAATGGATTAATGCATGGAACACAGCAAAACATAACAAAATACAGCATTCACATGGTCCATTAACATTTTTCATCAGGAGAACACACAGCCACCCAAATGTACACTCCTATTAGCATGGCAGGACTGATAATTGGTTTTATACTATGGAAAACTGTTTCCTGAGATGATGGAGGTGTGGAAGAGGTAGAGGAGGATGTAGGAAGGTGGTCGTGGGAAAGAGGCTGGCCTTTAGACAGAGGACTCTGGCCACACAACAAGACAAAAAGGGTATATTTTTAGTTTCTCCCAGCCTATACGTGATCTAATAGGCCTCATTTGTACTGCCAGTTCATATTTTCTAACAGGTACAACATTTCAGTGATCAGACATGTCATCATTGCCAGGTACACTGGAGCTTCAGGCAGGGCATAACTACCTTATAATAATAATCTCTCCCCCTGTGAGCAATCCCTACTGTGTCGCCACCCATGGTTGAGTGTTGGCAGCCATGAAGATGGTGACATCAGGATATGTGATAGCATAGTTATTGAACCTGCCATGGCTGCTAGATTGTCATGTTTTCTGAGTGTCTTTTTGATTAAATTTGTTCCTGATCCCATGCAGTGCTGAGATTGTAGCCAAGAGTCCCAGTTAATAAGACTGTCCCTGACACTCCCCCAGTATTTCCATGTCTGTGCCAAAATCGTGGTTCATTTTTATTCCATGGCATGATTCTTGGGAAAACAGTGTTCTGTAAGCACAAAATTGTTAGGCTATATTAATTTGGCATGCAACTGGTGTTCCTGACATTGATCTTCAATGGTGTGCACTGTTTGTCCAATATATGCTTCGTCTCACAAGGAAGGGATCTGATATACCCTAGCCCTCAGAAAATGTAAGTCACCTTTGATGGTTCCCAGTAATGTTTGTGTTTTATTTAGAGAGCAAGAGACAGTTTTTACTTGACTCCTTTTAAATATGTGACCAATTTTCCCTAAGAGTGTACCTGTGTATGGTATGAAGGTGCTGGCTACCAGTTTCTTTGTGGCTTCTTCTGCTCCTGAGATCACAACTAATCTGTCATTTTGTGTTACCATTTTCTCAAAACACAGTTCTAAGGTTTTCGAGCTCCTGGAGCAAACTCTCCACATCTGAGATAGTTTGTATCTTGTTCCCATTTCTCCACAAAAGGTAATGGCAGCTGTCAGCATACAAACACAGGTCTCTGTGCGTTTTCTTCTCCATAGTAAATTTGTTGTATGAAGGTATGAGTAAGGAAATCTAGAAGTTTATCTCTTCCTTAGAGCCAGAAGGAATTACCATTTTTGAATGTCATGGTCACAAGATAAGGTGAAGGTAATCACCCAATAAATTCAAGAACAGATTGATCATTTGTTTTTCTGGTTTGATATGATAATAACAGCAATGACTGTGAAGTCAGTCAGATTGTCTCCTTTGTATTGTCTGATTGTTAGCAATATAGGGATATGTGTGGTTGATGGTTGATTCTTCTTGCTTGCACAGACAGTCATGGTAAAGTGAGCAAGAGACAGGCACCATGGCATGGATGCATGCTAGGCCATTGGTGAGAGCAGCATGATACACAACATCTGTTGGCAGACCAGCAGTTAGACACTTCAAAGGCTGGCCTGGGACCACATTCAGAAAATGCAAGAATGCTAATGTCATCTTGCCAAATGGAATGGCTTCATGTTTGGACAATCTCAGGAATTCACAGAAACACCGAACAGATAGAACCAATGTAGCACAGTTTAGCTGACATATGAAACCAGCCACTGTGTCAGACTGGTGCAAGTAGAGAAAGAGATATGAGTATTGTTTCCACTCTCTCACATGGAGTTCAATGGCCTGTCCTAGAGAAACACTTTTTTGCATTTCATAAAATGCATTTTTTTAAAAAACCATCAGCTGTTTATTAATAACCTTATACATCTACCAGTTTCGGTCATGGACCATCTTCATGGATAAACTATACAAAACATACAAAATAAACGTAACTGATGTGCACAAACACAGAGAGGACATAATCAGCAAAATTGCATATAAGAGACTGAAAATAGAGAATCATGTCAATTTAACATATAGTTAAAATACTTACAAGGTGTTAAAACAGAATGGTAAAATGCATCAAATAAAATACATACAACTGAGATAAACAGGAGTCAGTATAACTAAAAGTGTAAAAAATTACTATGGTCATCTTAGATAAAATCTATCAGTCAAACATGACATAAAAGGTGAGAACAGTCTATGAATAAAAATGGAGGGAGTGGCTTGTGCTAATAGCATGAGTCAGAGACGATGAAAACTATGTTATCGATATTAGTAGAACCATTCAGGGATGTACACTATCTTTGGATGAACATCTTTGGATACAAGTGTAAACAAAGTTACAAGGTTTAGTCATTAACAAATTACGTCGAAATTTGTGTATACAAAGGTTAACAATAACAAATGAAGTGTGGTGTAGTAAGATACAGTGTCAGCATACAAAACAAAACATAAGAAGTTATTACATCAATATATCGTGTTATAAATAAGAAAATAAAAGTGATCATCATCATAAACAGGTTTCATGTGTCAAGATCGAAGATTATACAAACAACATTACGGCTGTTGACACTCGCCTCACCAAAGCATTCACTTTTTTGCATTCTTTCCAACACTATAATATTTCTCATTGGCTGTCAACCTCAATGGATTCACAATGTGTCCAAGCCCACAACTCAAAAAAATTGCAGACCTAAAAAGGTGGGTATTCCTTAGATTGGTGGATGAGTTTTACATATGTTTTAGTGGAAGAAGGAACCACAAATCCTTAAAAATACTATTGGCAGAAGATAGAAAAACTCTTGCTGTTGGTGCACATTTTGTTATTATCAAAAGTAAACATAGACAGTGCTAAAATCAAAGCACTAACATCACTCTCACTAGCTGCAGCACTGGAAGAAGCAACTTTCATTCTGGAGCTAACCTTGGGCAGGAGAAGTCATAACAGCAAAACACTTTGGAGCAGATTCTGATTCTGACTACACTCATGCACATATTTTCAGAACACTACAGCTATGGTTAGGCCAATCAGCAGTGTTTGTGAATCAAGTTGCAACAAAGTTAGACCATTTGATAACACTCAGTAAATTCCCACAGGTACACCATGACCAACTGTACAGGCATCTTGTATAAGTAGTTTCTTTTTGTCTTTTTCACTTTGCAATTATGTATTCAGAAGACTATAGTTCTTCAATGATCTTGCTGGGAACTGGTTGTGATTGTCATGCATGCCCTTGTCAGAAAGCTTTACCAGACCCTTTTCAGTTTTTGTTTGCTATTCATGTCAGTTACATTTTTAAATGTATGCATAAATTGTTGTCTAATGTTCACTGCACACAATATTTTATTATAAACATTAGGATTTACTTGGACCATGCCTTTAGTTTTGTAATTAATAAATCCCTGTTATAAAGAAATGGTTACCCAGAATGGCACATCAGGTGTGTCCTCCTTTCCACTACAACAGTACAACCTTTGGGGAAGGGAAAAGCCCCAGAGAAAGAGGTAGCCACTGTCATTATACCACACAATGGTGCACTTTGGAGAAAAATCAGTCAAATAAGTAAAAACTGTCCTTAGTGAAGTTATTTAGGTTCAGTTTGGACTGTATTATCTTCATATTGCTACTTCATGTAGCAGAAATTTGGATGTACCTTGTCTTGTTGGCTGCTAACCCTTGATAACATAACATGATCGGTTGAAGTCACACATCAAACTGACAAAGCATTGCGCCGTGTGTGTGCACCTTCTCATATAGAACATGCTTTGTGCGGTGCTCATGGCGCACCAGGCAGCAGCCTGTAGCACTAGTGTCAGCGCTGTTTCTAATTACATGGCGTGCTGACATATCACACCTCTCCCCTTTGAGAAGTCAGAGTTCACAACACTGAATGTCCATTTGCTCACGGCCACAATCACTATCACTACCACTGTTGCACAGATGCCGAGGCTGAACCACTGTATATGGCTGCAGTAGGTGGTTGTGACAGGTTGCTTGCCATGACAGTTTCCAACTGGAGATGATAGGTAATGATGGACCCTATGACAGGGGTGCTCTCGCTGCACCTGTGGTGGAGGAATTAGCAAGTGAAGCATGGTGCGGGGTTGCCGACCATGTAGCAATTCTGCTGGGCTCTTATTGCCTAGTGGGGTGAAGTGATATGCAGCCAAGAACCTGTCTAATGCAACATCAGGTGAGGAAGACTGGATATACTGGCACATCTGATTTTTAAAAGTCTGCACCATTCTCTCAACCTCTCCATTAGACTGTGAGTGGAAAGGTCGGGCCAGGACATGTCAGATACCCTGTTGGGCACAAAACTCTTTCAATTCATGAGAACTAAATTGTGGTCCATTGTCTGTAACCAGGGTAACAGGAATCCCTTCCATGGTGAGAGAGCTGCAATTCTCACAGAGGAAGACAGTTGTGTGCAGCATGCAACAAAAGGAAACTTTGGATACGTGTCCACAACAAAGAGCCAGTACGAGTTCAAAAAGGGTCCCACGCAGTCCACATGTATGTTTTCCCAGGCTGAGGCCTGTTAAGACCATGGTGTAGCAAATCATGGGGGGAGGGGCTGCCTGCTTTGTGGCACATCTCAGATGCATTTACTAGTCGTACAATATCATTGTCCATACCGAGCCAGAAAAGTGACACCATGCCAATGCTTTAGTTCGTATGATGCCCCAGTGGTCCGTGTGCAAGAGGCAAAGAACCTCACGCCGAAGAGCACAAGGAATCACTACTCGCGGCAAAGAATTTTCTGGCTGCAGCAAAAGCACTCTGTCACACATGGCCAGCTGATATTGGAAGGAGTAATAGTTGCAGAGGGGGTCCGAAGCCCGTTGAGGAGGAGTCTCTGGCCACCCATATTGAACATAATGCACTACTTGACGCAACACTGGATCTGACACCACTGTTGCAGCAAGGCAGTCGGAAGTGAGGGGGAATCCCTCCACTGTTTGCTGTGCCTCATCATCATTGTGGAAGTACAGAAGTTTATCAAAAATGTTCAAATGTTTGTTAAGCTTATGGGACTTAACTACGGGTTCATCAGTCCCTAAACTTACAAACTACTTATCAACTACCTTATACTAAGGACGGCACAAATATCCATGCCCGAGGGGGGATTCGAACCCCCGACCATAGTGGCCGTGCAGACCGTGACTGGAGCGCCTCAGTCCCCTCGGGCACCACGGCCGGCAGAAGTTCATCAAGATCAAAAGCAGCATCCAGTCCAATCGGCAGATGGGACAATGTGTCAGGATTTGCATGCTTTGCTGTAGGGTGGAAATGGATCTCATAGTGAAAACAAGAAAGAAACAATGCCCAATGCTGAAGCCTGTGTGTAGCTTTGTCTGGTAGTGGGGCTGAGGGGTTGAAGAGGGACACCAAAGGCTTGTGATCTGTCACTAGATGAAATTTCGTACCGTACAGGAAGACACAGAATTTCTTGAGAGCATACGCAATTGCCAGAGCTTCTTTTTCTATTTGAGAGTACTTTGACTGGGCTGATGTAAGCGTTTTGGAGGCGAATGCCATGGAATGCTTGGAGCCATCAGGGAATCAGTGTGAAAGAACAGCACTCACCCCGTATTGAGATGTGTCCATCGCCAAAACCAAGTGCTGACCAGGGTGGAACACCATTAAACATGGGGCAGAAAGTAATTTGTTCTTAAGTGACAAGCAGACAGCCTTTCATGAGAGGTACCACTCGAATTAGGCACCTTTCCTTAACAAATCACAGAGAGGATGCAAAAGAGTAGAGGCCCCCAGAGTAAATTTGTGATAATGTGCAATTTTTTCCAAGAAGGCCTGCAATTCCTTAACAGATGTAGGGCACAGCAACACTGTCATGGCACGCACATGGTCATAATGGGGAAACACCTCATCCCGATAACTCCAATCTGAGATACTCAATAGTTGGCTGAAAAAATTGGCACTTTTGGAGATTGCATTTGAGTCCCATGTCTTGTGACACAGAGAATAAGGTTCACAAATTGTTCACATGTTCCTCATTAGTGCGCCCAGTGACCACAGTATCATCCAAATATTTGATACATCTCAGAATCGGGTGTGTAAGTTCCTCTTAAAACTGTTGGAAAATAGCTGGTGCGCTTGCAACCCCAAAATGAAGACATTTTTGCTTTGTGACTCCTCATCTAACACAGTTGTAAGTATGCTTCTGCCAGGTCTGTTTTCAAGAAATATTGTACACCAGACAATTTCGAGAGCAATTCATCCTGTCAAAGCAGGGGGTATATGTCTATGATGGTTTGAGCATTAATTGTGGCCTTGCTCACCGCAAATGCGGAGTTTGCCAGAGGATTTGACAATGACTACCAATGGTCTGGCCCATTCACTAGATGCAACCTGGCAAATAATGCCGACATCTGTAAAGCAGTCCAATTCCTTTTTTACTTCTGCTTTCAGGGACATGTGCCCAGAAGAAATGAGGATGGGCTGTTAGCTTGGAAGGAGGAAACACAACCCAGTCCTGGTGAGAAAAGAGGAGCATATTCAGAACAGAGAGACTCTAAAGACAGATTCAGCACTTGGTCCGATACAAAATGAACGTCATCGGATATAGAGAACCCGAAGGCTCAAAAAGCATCCATACCAAACAGGTTAGCTGTTGAGGCTTGATACACTACTAAAAAAGTGATTATATGGACCACTGAGCAATAGGTGGCTCGGGTCGTGAATTGACCCAACACAGGAATAGATTGTTGGTTGTAACTCAAAAGCTTCCACGATGCCAGTTGCAGGGGGGTGTGATCCAAGATATACCTATGCCTGAGAGTTCAGTAATGTGGCTGCCGCTCCCGTGTCTACCTGCAGCTGCACCACATGGTTCAGAACAGATACTTCAATGGAAAGCTTGGCAGGAGTGTGTGCCAGTGCCACAGTGTTATTAATTGCCATAGCCATATCACGTGTGGGTGGCACTGGTGCCAAGCGTTCGTGGCTAGAAAAAAATTTGGGACAAGATGGGAACACCACCGCCCATTTACCTGAGTGAGAAGGCCGTCGACTGTACTGTTGAGCTGAGCTGTTCTGTCGTTGGGCCTGTGACTGGAGTGCACAGATTGAGGTAACTGCCGCCACCTCCTCCATTGCATCAGTGGAAGGGGGCCGAGTAGAATCGGGCAGTTGAATGGCAGGAATTTCACCCATGTGTTGATAGTGTGGGCCGCTGCCCATGTAAACTCAAAAGCCTGAGAAATTTTCAAAATGTTGGCCAAGGTGAGATCATCCTGCTGGAGGGCATAGTTGCAGATTTCCCTGTCAGGAGCCAAGCATAGGATAACAATCTGAACCATGCATCCTGCATAGGATTCCTTTTGTGGAAGTCTGAAATAAAATTACAATTATGGCTAAGCCCCTGCAGTTCGGCCGCACAGGCACAGTATGTTGATTGGATTGTTTATGACATTGGTAGAATTCCATACTAGAGATCACTGTATTTGTCTGCTGGCAGTAATACCCAGAAAGCAAGGAACACATCTCATCAAAAGAAAGAGTAGATGGATCATGCAATGGCGTCAGTTTACACATAGCCCGATACACCTGAGAACACCATGAAAGAAACTATGTGTGACACAACGTAGGGTCCATAACACCAACGCCTGAAAGTGTTGACATAAATAATGCTTGTCCCATTCTTCCATGGCTTCATCATAGGAAAGAAAAGGAGAAGGACCCAATGACACCGCAATGGCGTGCGACGAAGTAAACAACTTAGTTAAGACGTCAATCTGCTGTTTATACTGCTCATGCTGCTGCTGCTGCAGTTGCTGTTGCTGTTGCAGCACCTGAAGTAACATGGGGTCTGGAGTAGTCATAGAGTATGAAGGAAATACACAAACAATACCCAAGAGAAACAAGGAAGGGATCAGACACCGCGCCCGTAGAACAGGGTTGGTACGGAGACCACGGAACAAATGTGCAATACGCCTGACTCATCGCCAAGTGCTATAATGATTGCTAACCCATGATAACATAACATGCTCGGTTGAAGTCACACATCAAACTGCCAAAGCATTGTGCCATGTGCGCGCACCTTCTCATATATAGTGTGCTTTCTGCGGCACTCGTGGCGCACCAGGTGAAGGCCTGTAGCACTACTGTCAGCACCGTTTTTAACTACATGACACATGGACATATCACACCTCAATCCCTGAGAGTTAGTTAATTGTGGATATTTATAATTACACAGTTTCAGAACAGTCAATGTGTTAGAAAAAATAATCCAAGCACTTGAAATAATACAACAAATAATTTTCAGGTCCACATGTTTTTGTAATTCTTAAATTTTGAATACTTTACATGAAATATTTAGTCTATTTTTATCAGCGTCTCTCTCTCTCTCTCTCTCTCTCTCTCTCTCTCTCTCTCTCTCCTTTGGGTATTTTATATACGGTATGTGAAGTATATTATTACACATGGAACAGAGAGAAAAAAAATATTCTGAAGTTAGGAGTGGCACTGTAACAAGCAATATTAAAGTACCTTGCTATAATTCATTTTCTTCTCCTTGTTAAGGTAATTTAACTTATCATTTGGGTCTACAGTATTTATGTATAAGCCACAGAAATTCATAAGATCTAATGTACTATACATCAAGTGTTCATCCACTATTATAGTGAATGAACTATTTTCATTTCTAAATATTACTGTTGAAAATTAACCACGGTATGTTGTTGTTAGTTTGTCATTCTTTTAAACACCCATTTATTTTCAGTTAAGGGTCGTTCAGCTGATTTCAGTTCCATGGCGGTGTGCTCTTTGTGTAGTATTTCTAAATCTTTTACTGTTTCCCCACAATATCATACATAAACATGGTAGCCGATGATTCTTTTTTAGTTACTTTAGTAAGAAGTATTAGTTTGTCATCTTTGTTGTAGCGAGAATAAAGAATTTCAGTTCAAGTGAACAATGACCATAACATCCCGTTTGAAAGATGGTACATAGTTGCTTTTCAAAATCATGAATATTACATCCATGTGGATCATATTCCTGTGAGGATATATCATATGCTATACTTGGGAGTATCACATACTGTCATAGCTTGGCATAGAATGATGAAAGGTGAAGGCAAAGGTGGGGGAGGAAGAACACATATTTAATAGACAGTATTTTTTATGGAAGTTCAAATAACTGTTGTTTTCTTTTCATTCTTTAGTATGTAACCAATGGTTTAGGTGTTAATGTCTCTATTCATAATACACAGGCATTTAAAGTGGATTTGTAGATTCTTAAAATCTGTTTCTGTTATTTCAGTAGTTTTGTCAATCATTTTGACAAAGTCTTTCAGCAGAGTTAGGAGTAGCCAGTATACTCTTTTGATAAAGCCCTATTTATTATTTATACTGCATGTTTACAAGTGTTTGCACCATTATTTTAACTCCAGAATAAATTTCATTTTGAATATTGCATATGGTATTTCATTTACTTCTGATTTGGAAAAAAAGTTGATATGCCATCTGCACAACTATTCATTCTCGCGCCCCCTTCTATGTTGGAATGATTCGAGCTATAATGCAGTAAATTATTGTCTTGGCTTTATTTTGATTGATTTAGTACCGTAACAAGAAGCAAATATATGTCAAATTCTGAACTTGTCATTAGTGCTATAAAGCAAACAAATATGTTTAAACATTAACATCTGAACAGGAATGCTTGCTGCTTTGTTTAACATATGAAACTGAAGACCAAGGTCATCAGTTTCAATCTGAACCTGGGTATAAATATTTACAGTTGGTGTTCATCTTTGAAGGCAATTAAGAGGATGATAATGCTTATATGTAACTCGAATCAGAGGCAGATAAGTAAGATTGTATACCATATAACGCAATGAAATATAATGTATTTATACTTAGACATAATAAAATTAAGTGGTCTTGCAAAAGAAATACACAGAATTTATATACACACATAGTAAGATCAAACTGTCTGTACCCAGAAACGAGCCACAGCTACTGCATTCTGTTGTGCCTTAAACAACTCCTCCTCACTGCGAGAGGCAGGGTAGCATGAGCACTGACACCGATGTTTTGTGGTCTGTACCTCTCCACATTCACAAAGTGGTGATTCTTGCAGGTATACTAATTTAGCAAGGTTATCCTTAGTTTTGCCAACACCTGCTATTAATCCTTTCAGTGATTTCCACGTGGTCCCGTCTAAATTGTGTGCAGCTGGCAAGCATTCTGTTGGTATTACACTTGGTGGACGATGGCCAATTTTGGCTGCCCACAGTTCTTCTCTGGCTTTGTTTGTGTGTGTGTTTTAAGTTGACCATAGAAAGATATTCCTAGATTTCAATCTAGATCTTGGAGGATTATGTCCATTCAGTGGGTGTAGCTCATTTTCTTCCACTCTTTCTTTCAGCATTTGCAGCTACCTCCTAGTGTATTTCAGGGGAGCAATGCCTGCCAAGTAGTACTGTTTCTCAGGTGAACCGGTTTCAGACATCCTGTAAGAAGTGCGGACTACCTGGGGTTGGGCACCCCAATTATTACCAATGAGCTTCCAGATTATGTTGTTTCAGGCTGCCACCTTGTGTCTAGTGTTAAGGCAGTGCTGTCGATAGGTTTTCCTTCACAAATCACTTTTCCTTTCCTTCCTGCCTGCTGGTTTCAAAGGTAAAAAGCACACATCTGAGTTTTCTGTGTGTTTGGCTTCAGGTGGTTCTTCTTTTAAGAATCATATAAGGTACCTAGAGTTGTTGTAAGCAACTGTTTTGCTTCTTCAAAATCATATGTCTGTACAGTCAAGGCAAGGTCATCAACATATATGTAAAGGGTCTTGGATGATCGTTTGTGTAGATGTTGAAGAGCGTCGGTGACAATACAATTCCTTGGGGTAGACCATTTCTTTGGTTTCTCCAATGGCTGTGTAACTACACCGCTGGAAATAAATAATAAAAATGTACATTCTCTTAAGGTTTTCCAATTCATTCAAGGTTTATTGTTGAAACAGTGCATATGGAGCACATTAAATGATTACATTTATAGATCAATAATTGAAGCAGTAGTGAGGTACCATGTGTCGATCCATGCTGAAATACCCATATTAGTATGTGCTGTAGTCTTTATTTAGGCAATGCAGGCACTGATTTTCCTCCATCTGATCATACAGATGGCAAATACAATCTTGGGATACATTATTCCATACCTGCTTGACTTGTTCATGTAGGTCTGCAAGAGTTGTGGTTTGCCGAGTCACATATGTCAGTTGTGATCCCGTCATATCCCACACATCTCGATAGGACTGTGTGGGCAAGCATTATCCTGTTGGAACAACAAATCATTTCCAGTTGCAAGTAAGGCCAAGGAATGGGTTTTATATTCTGCATGTAATGAGCGCTGGTCAGCGTTTTCTCCATAAACACCAAAGGCCACTGAGAGTTGTAGCTTTCCATACAGGATCAGAACCATCCTGCCACTTGGAAAGCCACAATTTGTTCCCTTTCAAACTTATGTGGTTGTCTGTAGGAATCCTTGCTGCATCTCTGTGATATGGTGTGGTTTGCTTCCCATGGTCATGTCATGCTGTAAACATTCCCTACTCACAGATGGTGCTCTGGCCATATGTCACTAATCTATCTCTTGGAGTACAATATTGAAACCATTATCCATACATCTACTACCACCAAAGTGGCAGCTGCCATCATTGGATAAAAATCAATGTTGTCTTTCCAGGTGTACTATTCTTTTCTCATACCAGCAGTGTATATTGTAAAGTATTGTGATTGAATATTATTTTTGGAAAATGAGAAAATTATCAATTTCATATCTTGTTTTCAGTTATAGCTGAATTTGTAGTAACCACTAATAAGTGACATGGAAACTAAAAAGAACTAGTAAAGTAAAATTTGTTCACACATACAACAAAAAGTGTTTCATAGAAATTTTAAATTTTAGCAAGGAAGATCCAAGAAAACTCTGTGCAATCTTTTGATGAAGTAGTCACCATCATGGTAGTGCATATCACTGCATCAATTATGCTAATGGCCAATGTAAAGTTCTGTATTAATTCTTTCAGATTAAATCCAGAAAACTGTTTACCACCTCCAGCAATACCAACGGACAACATTGCTAGAATGAACAATCACACAAGAATTAATGATCTGATGCATCAGCAGCGGTCAACAGATGATATGATGCCATCAAGGTGGCAGTCCACAGCAGGTAGACATTTTTAACCTGAGAAAACATGTTATACTGTAACTAATAGTGATAGTCTAACTCTTTATAAAGTAGAAATTTCTTAGAGATTCAGAACTTACCATGAACATTTTGTTGTTGTGGCCATCACTTCTGAGACAGATTTGATGAAGCTCTTCATACTACCCTGTCCTGTGCAAGCCTATTTGTCTCTGAATGAGAATGGCAACCTACATCCTTTTGAACCTGATTACTGTACTTTTATCTTGGTGTTCCCCTGCAGTTTTTACCTCACACATTTTCCTCCAATGCTAAATTGATTATTCTCTGATGTCCCAGAATGTGTCCTACCAATCAATCCCTTCTCTTAGTCAAAAGATGCCAGAAATTTCATTTCTCCCAATTCTGTTCAGCACCTCCTCATTAGTTATGCAATCTACCTGCTCAATCTTAAGCATTTATCTGTAGTACCAGATTTCAAATGATTCTATCAAAACTGACTTCCTACCATTTAAATTTTAAGGATGTCAACAAATTCTGCTTCTTTAGAAACACTTTTCTTCCCATAGCCATTCTGCATTCGATATCCTCCTTACTTCAGCCATAAGAAGTTGTTTTGCTACACAAATAACAAAACTCATCTACAACTTTTATTGTCTCATTACCTAATCTAATTCCTTCAGCATCACCTATTTTCTTAGACTACATTTCATTACACTTGTTTTGCTCTGGTTAATGTTCATCTTATAACCTCCTTTCAAGACACTGTCCAATTACTCTTTCATGTCCTCTGCTGTCTCTGACAGAATTAAGTCATCAGCAAACTGAAAAGTTGTTAATTATTCTCCCTGAACATCTTTCCTCTGATTATACATTCTTCTGCATACTTTCATTTGCCCTCCAGTCTTACTTAGCCAGTATGCAGTTCCTGTCAACCTCATTTTTCAGCCATCTGTACTCCATATTGTCTGTGTCACTTGCTGCATTTTTATATTTTCTCCTTTCATCAATTAAGTTGAGTACCTTCTGTGTTATCCAAGGATGTGTATTACCCTTGTCCTTCTACCTATATGATCCTGAGCTGCCTTCACTACTCTGTCTCTCAGAAATACCCATTCTTCATCTACTTCCCCTTTTTGGTCAATCCTTGCTTAATGCTCTCTCTGAAACTCTGAACAACCTCTGGTTCCGGAATTTATCTTCACTGATGTGAGGTGGTACTTTTTTTAACAACTAACTTACACCAGTATATCTAGAAGAAAGTCACTGTAGTGGCCAAAATTTTGGTTATAGTAATAGGCATGTTTCATTGGGAAGAGTTCAGTGGCAATGCGTCCTGTGTGTTCACTGGTTCAGTGAACCTCGGGAAAAAAGCTCACCATGAAAAAATGTAAATAAATAAAAAAAATACAAAGTGTTTTTAAACTATCATTATTCATTTCATTTTTCTATCAGATAATTTTATATGCACATTCAAATTATTTTTATCACATGAGAAACATCTTAAGTCGCAGAGACGGCACATATATGAGTCATAGGATGGCAGCTGAATACAGCCAGCAGTGGCTGCAGTGTTGCAATGTGCATGTGTGGCCGAGGTTCAAATTCTCTTCTGAACCCCCTGGAGGCAGCATATGGGTGTTCCCAGGGCAGGGAGGGGTGAGGAGAAGCACCACTTTTAACATTGGTCTCCTCTTTGGCTATTAATGACAGAATTTCGCAACTTTATTTTAAAAGAAATCCAACCATTGTCATTTGAGCATTAGTGTTATGATAATTACATTGTTCTGGGTGGCACAGAAAAATTTATTTTTAAGGTACTGATTTTAGTTTAACATTATTTGTAATGATTTTTGAGCTCCACTACCTTGACGAACTTAAATATTGCAACACACACTCCATAATATGTAAAGGTCAAACTTAAATTCTTGAACAATATTGGTTATCTGTATTTTCATCACCGGCTTTGCATATGGATAATTTAGTAATGAATAAAATGAGAAGTGCATTAAGTGGAAAAGAATCAAGTAGCTACAACATTTCTTAACATGTCTATATTTTCAGTAGGCATCTGTCATTCAGTCAGTCAGTTCACCTAGAAGAGATTCATCCAACCACATATTTCCTAAAATTTGAACCTAAACAATTTCAATATGATCATGAATTTATTGAAATAAAATAAATAGGATTTTAAATTAGTGAGCTGTCTCCTTTGCAAAAGAGATTGCTTACTAATGTAAATATTTGATGGAATGAAATTAGAATTCATTGTTTTGACAGAGATTTGTTGGTGTTTTTAATGCAGTCATTGCAACTTTTGGAGATAAATGACATGTCTCGTCTTCTTTTAGTCCATCTATACTTGATTCCACTCACTACCCATCTCCTCTAGCTGAGAAGTGGTACCTGTAATGTACACCTAATGCACATTAACATTTCAAAAATTGTTATTTATTCTGTATTTCCTTCAGTCCATCTCCACCTTCCCCCTCTCTCTGTTTATGTACACTTCTCCTCTATTAGTTACTCTTGCTGCTGTATCAGAGGTTTATTTAGTAATCGGTAGTGCAATGATTGAGACTCGTCGCTCCCCGGCCCAGACTGACTTCCTCCTGTTGCTCATCGCCCTGGTCCGCCAACGTCCACTCCCATTGGTCAGCGTCTGCGCAGGTCTCGTACGGCGCCTCTAGCACCGCGCCCGGAAAGACGACGCGCCACATCTTTGGTGCACGGCGTCGATATGTGTATCGACACAGCACTCCTCCCCCCCAAACCTCCTCACCATCGTCGTATAGTGTCCCCGAGGAAGAGGACGACGGTGGGGGGGAGGAGCAGATGTGGAAGCCTCCAGTGGGACCGGGGTTAATGCTTGGGTGGGTCTAGGGCCCCGGTCCGCCTCCCAATATTCGTTGTCCGATCGCTGTGGGAAACCCCCAAGACCAGGCGAAAGAGGCAGCTCCACATCCGCGTCCATGAGAGCTGTAGGCTGCGGTAGCAAGGCGGGACCGGCCACTTCCTGGGACAGGCCGGTGGCCCCAGATCCGGCGGCCGCAGCGGAGGGTGGTGGTGATGCCGGCTGCGAACCGTGGCTCCCGGCAGGCGACTGCGACAGGAGCGCTCCCGCAGGCGCCCACTCCATCGGCTCTGGACAGGAGGACGCTGGAGTGATGCGCGTTGCCACGCCAGCCGGCAGCATGCCCCGATTAGAGACAAAGACCAACCGCAGAAACAGACACATAACAAGGGCAAGGCTGATTCGCATGACGACGAATCACACCGCTCGGACCCCGTATAAGGAACATAGAACTGCCCAAACATCTTCGATGGTCCCCCGTTCCCAACGTTTGGCCCCCGTAAAGCATCTGAAAAGAACAGGGGTATTGATGCCATACTTTGCCTGAGAGTGCCGAGAGGCCGGCGGAAGCAGCGGTGGATGCAACAGCTGCAACAGGGTGCGGTGACGCCGTCCGTGAAGTAACTCCGCCAGCGAAGGACCGTCGCGGGGCTGCGAACGGTACGACGAGAGGAACAGCAGCAGAGCCTGATCCCGTGAGTGGTGGCTGCGCAGCTTGTACATCTGCTGCTTAAAGGTGCGGATGAAGCGCTCAGCTTCTCCATTGCTCTGTTGGATTGTGGGTGGAAAGGAGCGCTCGTTAAATGACGAATCCCATTGGATGCACAAAACTGCTCAAAGTCCGCTGACACAAACTGGGGTCCATTAACACTGACAAGAAGTTCTGGAAGGCCCTCAATGCAAAATATAGACTGGAGAATTTTCAAAGTAGCACTCGTCGTCGTAAAGTTTGTGGGGACCACAAACGGGAATTTACTAAAAGCATCGACAACAATTAACCACCTGGTCTTCCAGAATGGACCGGCATAATCCACATGAATGCGTTGCCATGGTCCAGTGGATTTCGGCCAGTCAGTGAAATGTTGAGGAGGAGCGGACTGATTGTCGGCACAGGCACGACATCGTGACGTCATATGTTCAATGTCTTTGTCTAGTCCGACCCAGGTACAATGCTTGCAGGCCAACTGTTTAGTTCTGATGACTCCCCAATGTCCTTGATGTAATAAGTTCAGAACACGCGCCCGAAGAGCCTGAGGTATTACCACTCTGGATATGTCGCCGTCAGTGCGAAGCAAGATGACGCCTCGGTGTGTTGATAAAGCAAAACATCGATCAAAATACTGACGGACACCTGGGTTCAAAATCTGTTTCAAGGATCGTGGCCACCCGAAGCGAATATATTGTAAAAGGATCTGTAAATCCGGGTCCGCAGCTGTAGCGAGAGCAACCTGTCTGTAATCTAGTGGAAATTTGTCCAAAGTGTTGGAATCCTGCGTATCTATACGGCAACAAGCTGCTTCTCAGGCATCAAAATCAGAGTCAGGACCAACAGGAAGCCGCGAGAGTGTGTCCGCGTTAGCATGGTGAGTTGTGGGATGATAAACAATTTCATACTGATAGTTTGAAAGAATAAGGGCCCAACGTTGAAGTATGTGTGCTGTACATTGTGGAATGGGTTTAGTGGGATGAAACAAAGACTGTAATGGCTTATGATCTGTGACCAAATAGAATTTTCACCCATAGAGGTACTGATGAAATCTGGTAACACCAAAAATGATTGCAAGGGCCTCTTTTTCAATCTGTGAGTAGTTCTGTTGTGCTTTGGTCAAAAGCTTAGAGGCAAAGGCAATAGGTCTGTCCATGGAACCTATCTGATGAGAAAGCACTGCCCCAAGGCCATATGATGATGTGTCAATGACTAATATCACTGGTTTTGTAACATCAAAAGGAACCAGACAGTTGTCACTCAACAAGGCGTCTTTAAGTTTGCGAAAAGCAACATCACATTCTTTTGACCACACGAATGGAACATTCTTACGTCGCAGACGATGTAAGGGTGCTGCAATTTGGGATGCATTAGGTATAAATTGAATGTAATAAGTGAGTTTCCCAAGCACAGAGTGAAGTTCAGTGATGGTAGTGGGCGGTGAAAGATCGCGAATTGCCTGTAAATGAGATTGTGTCGGGTGGATACCTTGTGCATTGATGACATGACCCAAATACTCAAGTTCCGATTAAAAAAACACACATTTGTCCCTGTTACACGTTAATCCTGCCTGCAACAACACCTCGAATAAACTTCGCAAATTGTTGACATGTTCCTCGGGAGTACGCCCAGACACGAGAATATCGTCTAAATAATTAGAACACGCAGGCACAGTAGCGGTCAACTGTTCCAAGTACCGCTGGAAAATGGCGGGATATGACGCACTACCGAAAGGAAGGCGCAAAAACTTGAAAAGTCCCAAGTGCGTGTTGATCACGAAAACTTGTTGCAATTGCACATCCAGAGCAAGCTGCAAGTAGGCGTCACGCAGATCAATTTTAGAAAAATACCGACCTGCACCTAAGCGGTCCATCAGTTCTTCCGGTCGTGGTAAAGGGTAAGAGTCAATCACAGTCTGCGGATTCACAGTAGATTTGAAATCTGCACAAAGATGCAATTTACCATTTGGCTTCTTCACGATCACTAAGGGCGATGCCCACTGACTCGCCATCATTGGTTCAATGACACCATTAGCCTGCCACTGTCTTAAGAGATCCGCCACCTTATCCCGAAGGGCATACGGCATGGGACGAGCTTTACAGAAACGGGGGCGTGCCGCGTCTTTCAATGTCACACTTGCTATATAGTTGTTTGCCATGCCTATACCATCACGAAAAAAGTCACTGAATTCATCACACAGTTTAGCTACAGTGTCCCGATGGTCATATGACATGACAGCAAGAACCTTATCTACTATTCGGAGGCCAAATAAATCAAAAAGATCAAGTCCAAAAATGTTTGCACTATTGGAAGCACGAAGGACTTGAAATGTCACTGTTTCCGTAACTGACCGGTATGTAGCATCACAAGTATATGAACCAAGCACAGGTATGTCCTGACCATTATACGCCGTAAGCAATGTGCAAGAGTTCTGCAACGGCAGCTAACCAAGCAAATTGTATGTGTCCCAATTAAGCAAGGAAACCGAAGCACCAGTATCTAATAGAAACGTCACGGTCCGGATAAGAATTTCAAGATCCACAAACAATTTATTCACATTATGGTACCTAGCCTGCGAAGACACAGGCTGTGACGACGCAAGTTCAACAGTCGTATCACTCGTAGGTGATGAAGAATGCATAACATTAATGTGATGTGAACAAGCCCCTGTGCGTGCCTGTTCTGTGGAACCTGTATTCTGTTGGAGACAGACAGAACGAGCATGGCCTAACTTTCCACATGCAAAACAAGTTGCGCTACGAGAAGGACAATTGTCACGCGTATGTTTTAAGAAACAGCGAGGACAGGACTTAATTTTTCCGCAAGCGGGGTAGGTAGATCGCTTATGTTTACGCCCAGCTGCCGAGAGGCCGGTGGGCTGGGCGCCTTGTGACAGCACTGGGCCGTTCTGTTGACACTTGCCCCGACATGCTGTCGACACTGTACACACTCATACCGGATCAAAGCTAGTCTTAGCAACTTCACACGCGTCCTGAAAGTCAATGATCTGCATAACCCGTTGCAATGTAGGATTGGCGTGTCGCAAAATCTGTTCGTGAATATGATTGTCAGGCACATTTTGCGTAATCACATCCCAAATCATAGAATCATTATAATATTCACCAAATGAACACCTGAATTTACAGTCACGAGTTAAACCTTGCAAATCGGCGAGCCATTGCCGATAAGTTTGACCTTCCTGCTTCCTACTCCTAAAAAATTTAAAACGGGGCGCTGCCACATGCACTTGTTCGTCATAGTACTTAGACAAAGCCTTGATTAACGCCTCATAAGAAACTGACTCAGACAACATAGTGAGGAATAACTTGGAAGCCGTTCGGTAAACTACAACACCAGCACACGCGAGAAAAAAGGGAAGCTTCACAGTACCTTGTAAATTGTATGCTGTCAGATGCGAAGTAAACTGCACCAACCATTCATGCCACGTTTCCTTTTCTTTTATAAAAGGTCGAAATGGTGGCACTGGAGCAGAATGTACATCCTGTTGTGGCCGCGAAGGCAACGACTGTTGTGTTTGAGCAGTCGCCTGTTGTGACTGCGCGAGTTGCTGTACAGCTTGGGTGAGCTGTGACATCTGTTGTGCCTGAAACTGACAAAACTGAGTTAAATCCATGCTCGGAGTGACAACTGGCGGGATTACATTCGGAGGAGTAGACATGGTAAATTGACGACAATAAAACAATATGCAACAAGATGACTATGACACGACACAACACACACCAACAAAAGTAAATATTGAAAACACATGGCAAGAGCAACCAGGAAAGCTTGTCGCCAGAGTTAGGCGAAAAACAAGGCAATGTGGGCAATAAAACAATGCAACACAACAAAACAACCACGAAATTAAGCAGACCTCATCGCCATTGCTGTATCAGAGGTTTATTTAGTAATCGGTAGTGCGATGATTGAGACTCGTCGCTCCCCGGCCCAGACTGACTTCCACCTGTTGCTCGTTGCCCTGGTCCGCCAACGTCCACTCCCATTGGTTGGCGTCTGCACAGGTCCTGTACAGCGCCTCTAGCGCCGCACCCGGAAAGACGATGCGCCACATCTTTGGTGCGCGGCGTCAATATGTGTATCGACACAGCACTTGCCCTCTCTACATCCGTCTTTCTTTCCATCTCTTACTCTCACGTGATCACCTCCTCCACCCTCTCTCCACCAATCTCATCCTCCCCCATCTCGACCTATCACATCCACGCCATTTCTATGTAAATCTCCTATTCTTCTTCCTCTCTCTATATCTCTTCTCTTATCCCTTATCTACGACAAATTACAAATATCTGCCAACTTCCATGGTGATTGGTCCAAATGTGTTGAAGCATATTGCAAGATACCCTCTGCCATTCAACATGTAGTGCCTTAAACTTCTCCATGTAAATGTACATGTATGTGCCAAATATCATGGTGATTGCCAAAATATGTCATTCCTATCATTAGTTACAATTGCATTCAAAACATGATTTTTGCAAATTGACCAAATTTTCTGACTTTTCATAAGTGTCCATTTTTTTTCTCTAAACTGCTCCAAACTGAAGATAGAATAACATATATTAAATGTTTGAATCATAAATTATGGTCTTCAGGTCATACAAAAATCCCATAGAAAATCCTCTTTAGTTTTTCTCAAGTTTTTCTGTTTTCTGGGAATTTTTTCCACATTTTTCTTCTATACAAACCTTATCCTGGTAATTATGATCATAGCAAAATAGATGCAGCCAATTCTGTCCAGCTGGTCTGAAGTAATGATAGTTCATACATGCATTAATTGATTTTTATTTATATACATATAACGTGGATAAGTTGCAACTCACTATAAATATGATTGCTGAGCTACAGACAAGCACAAAGAAAGAGAATTATACTCAAACTACTTAGCTTTTGGCCACAGTCTTTATTAGTCAAGAGTCTCAAGTTGGAGTTCAGCAGCCAGAGATGGTAGTCGTGTGTTTGTGAATTGTGCTTGTATGAATGTATGTTTGTGGTATTTCTGATGAAAGCTCTGCCTGGAACTAGTTTTGTGAGTGTGAGTGTCATTTCTATGTGCCTCTCTGTGATGGTGAGTTGGAACCTATCCTCATTATATTTATATAAAAATAAAAATAAATTCTCACACATATGAAGTACCATTACTTGAGAACTGTTTGACATTATTGCCTGGGTACATATTAAAAGTCTAGTTTTCCCTAATTTAAATATAAATTTACTCTAGGTAAATTGACATTCTGATATGGCCGCTCCTTCCCTCACCCCCCTGAAAAAATAATCCTGTGTGCGGGCTATGCACGAGAGTCTTTTTTATGTGCCTGTCACAGTGCGATAAACATGTTTTCAGTGAGTTGTAAACTATCCTGATTATACTATCATGAAATGGAATCTTTTGAAAGAATGTGGAAACTAGATAAGACTGTAACTGCACAATTTGTAGCAAATTAAGGTTTTATTTATTTCCTACACATATCTAAAGAATAACAAATGAAAGTAATAAATTAAAATGCAGATGACTACAGTACCCACTGAGACATTGTAGCAAATGATAAAACATTCATCATTGTCATAATTCTACAAATGTGGATTTCTTATATTTTAACCATTTCTACATGCTCAAATAATGGTTTTCAAAAGAAATGACATGAGTTAAATTGCAATTAAATTCAACATATATCCTAACTATTACATGCTTCTATTTTACAATTCAAACACCAAACTGAAGCATCACAGGCTGCACATGTTCTGTTCTTGGACTCTAAAATTATTCAGGCCAGATGATCTTTATGCCTCTTACTGTACAAATAAAAAATAAATAAATAAAACTGCATTTTAAATAGGCATCCCCATTTTATTACATATTCATATAGTATGTAAATAAATACGAAAATTTTATTTGGAACACTTTTTTGCTTGGTGATAGATGGAGCGATAATATTCAAAAACATATTTCTTTCAATTTTAGAACAACATTTGGTAACAAATTGGCCTTTTAAATTAAAACACAAAAAGTACTGTAGTTACGTTTGGTCTTTTTATTCCAGTTGTTCCAATGTAATACATTTACTTTGTGAACTTATCATAAATTATGAGAACACATGCTGTTACTGCATGATCAAACTTAATTATCTCATTAATGTAATAAATGCTCAAAGTAATGTCCTACTTCAATGCATTTCACTACAGTAAATGGACCATATTAAAAATAAACAGCTTTTTTCAGATTCACTCTAGTTTATGGTAGAACCCTTGAAAAAGAAAGTGACATGCAACAGAGTTACTTACATTTTCATTTCCAGTTCGCCTGCTTCCAATACCTTCTCATTCCCTGTTACTTGCATATAACTCTAGTGGCTGTTGTACTCTGTATCACCTAGTTCTTGTTTCTGTTTCATAAACCTTTCACAAGTTTCAAAATTTTCTCCAAAAGCAACTAGGACTGCTGGAACTCTGCCTTTACTCAACAATGTCTTAGCACTGAATTATATATAATGAAGTCAAACATGGCTGAAGAGCCTTTCTTCAGCACAGATGCACACCAGGCACAAACTCTTATGGGAATCAGCAAACTGCTGTGAGTAATGAGTGAAAATAGCCAGGGCCCCTACTTTAGTAGTGTATGGATAAGTTCAATATTTGTGTCTGCTGGGTTAGTCCATGCAGTCATGGTGAGCACTATGTCCAGAGAAATAATGTTCAGTGTAACTACCTAGTAACCAGGAGAACTAAATTTGAATTCCAACTGAACACAAATTTTCAACTTTCCCCATTGATTTAATTCAATGTCCACTGACAGGCAATGTCTGGAATTCCTATGTGTCACTGTGTCAGTTTGTCTCTTTGTTCATCAGACACAAAACTAGTACAACCCACATACAGTAGTCAACCCACATACAACAGTCAGTTTATTTCACTGAAGTTTCCCTCTAAAGAAACATTAAAGTCTGTTCAAATACTACTAGAATGAATGAATTCACAGGCTGAGAAAAATGTAAAGCTTTTGACTATAATCATTTCAGAAGATGAATAATGCATTTCCTTCTAGATATGAGGGATAAAAATTTTCCTTATAACACCATATATTATACTACACTGTTACTATCTCCTACATTGTCAGCTCAAAGCACACTAACTCAATAACTTTTTGTAGTTTATGTCAAATAGGTCTAAACATATATCCATGTAGAAGAGGGACTAAACAATGTCAGGTTAACACACATTTCTGTAGCTGTCAATGATCAATTTGATATTCTGTGGGCATATGATGAAATAGCCAGATTTATGAATCTTGAGAACATTTTAGTCAGTGATAGTCTGCCAGGTTGATAACTGTAGTTTTTAGTGATAAATACTCTATAATATGATAGGTTGGGAAAGTGAAGTCATATTTCATTATCACATTAGCCGTTTTGTTCTCTTATTCCTAATCTTTATCAATCACTAATCTTTTTATTTGTTTTCACTTCATTACTAACTGACAAGTTATATTGCTGTTCACAAGAGGGATGCACAATTATTTGTTCATAATGTAACATAGGTACAAGTTAAATTAGCATGTTGCTGGGGTACCTGCTAGTATCTGTGAGGAGGCCAGACAAATGTGTGGTTCTTGAAGAGGGGCAGCAATCTTTTCAGTAGTTAAATGGGCAACAGTCTGGATGATTCACTGAGCTGGTCTTGTGACATCAGCTAACATGGCTTGCCATGCAGCAACTGCAAATGGCTAAAAGCAAGGGGAAACTACAGTTGTTACTTTTCCCAAGTACATGCAGCTCTACTGCATGAATGATGGCATATTCTTGGGTAAAATATTCCTGAGGTAAAATAGACCTCTATTTAGATCTCTGGGCAGAGACTACTCAGGAGAATGTCCCCTTCAAGAAAAACAGAACAGGCATTCTATGGATCGGAGCATGGAATGTTATGTCACTTAATTGGGTAGGTAAGTTAAAAAATTCGAAAATTGAAATGGATAGCTTGAAGTTAGATATTATGGGGATTAGTGAACTTTGGTGGCAGGATGCACAGGATTTCTGGTCAGGTGATTGGGGGTTATAAATACAAAATCAGTTGGGGACATTGCAGGTGTAGGTCTAATAATTAATAAGAAAATAAGAATGCGGGTAAGTTACTATGAACAGTGAATACATCACCATAGCAAAGATAGACATGAAGCCAACACTGACCACAGTAGCACAAATTTATATGCCCACTAGCTCTGCCAATGGCGAGAAGACTGAAAAAAGTATGATGAGGTAAAAGAAGTTATTCAGACATTCAAGGGAGAGGAAAACTTGATTTTGATGACGGACTGGAACTCAGTAGTAAGAAAAGGACGTGAAATAAAACTAGTGGGTGACAGTGGCCTGGGGAAAAATAATGAAAGAGCAGGTTGCCTGGTAGAATTTTGTGCAGAGCACAATTTAATCATTACAAACACATATTTTAAGCACAATTCAAGAAGGTTGTATACATGGAAGAGACCAGGTGACACCAGAAGGTACCAGATTGACTTTAAAATGGTAAGAGATAGAATTCAATAACAGATATTAAACTTTAGGACATATCCAAGGGCATATATAGATTCTGACCATAACTTATTGGTTATTAACTGTAGATTAAAACTTAAGACACTGGAAAAAGATAGAAAAGTGGAGAGATGGAACCTAGATAAATTGAAGCAGACAGAGGTTGTTGCGATTAACAAACATTGTGGAAAGTACAGTAGAAGAAGAATTGGTAGCTCTGAGAGACACAGTAGTGAAGACTGCAGAGGATCGTATAGATAGAAGTATGAGGCTTAATAGAAATCCTTGGATATCACAGGAGATACTTAACTTAATTGACGAAAGGAGAAAATATAACAATGCAGTAAGTGAAGCAGGAAAATAGGAGTACAGACAGCTGAAAAATTAGGTTGACAGAAAGTGCAGATAGGCTAAGCAGTAGTGGCTAGAGAACACATGCAAGTCCTTTAGAAGCATGTATAATGAGGGGAAATATAGGTACCTCCTACAGGAAAATAAAAGAAATGTTTGGAGACAAGAATAGCAGCTATATGAATATCAAGAGCTGACATGGAAAGTCTGTACTAAGCAAAGAAGGGAAAGCTGAAAGGTAGAAGGAATTTATTGAGGGCCTATACAAGGGAAATGTACTTGAAGTCAGTATTGTAGAAGGGGAAGAGGAAGCAGATTAAGATGATATATAAGATACTATACTGGGAGAATAATTTGACAGAAAACTGAAATATTTGAGTTGAAACAAGGTCCCTGGAGCAGATAATATTTGCTCTGATCTGCTGACATCTTTGGGAGGGCCAGCCATGAAGAAATTGTTCCACCTTGTGTGCAAAATGTTTGAGAGGGATGGTGAAATACCCTCCAACTTCAAAAAGTATTTATAATTGAAGTTCCAAAGAAAGAAAGTGCAGGCAAGTGTGAAAATTACAGAACTATCAGTTTAATAAGTCATTGTTGCAACATATTTACAAGAATTATTTACAGACAAATGGAAAAAATGGTAGAATCTGACCATGGGGAAGATCACTTTGGATTTAGGAGATATGTAGGAACACACAAGGAAATACTCACATCATGACTAATTTTAGAAGGTACAGTTAGAAAAGGTAAACCTACATTCATGGCTTTTGTAGATCTGGAAAAAGCATCAGACATTGTTGACTGGAATACACTCTTTTAAATTCTGATGGTAGCAGGAGTAAAATACAGGGAACAGAGAGTTGTATACGACTTGTACCAAAACCAGACAGCAGTTACAAGAGTCAAAGGACATGAAAGGGATGTTGTTGTTGGGATTTTGAGGGGACTTAACTGCTAGGTTATCAGTCTGTGGGAAGGGCTGTAGCCTATCCCCAATGTTATTCAATCTGTACATTGAGCAGGCTGTGAAGGAATGCAAAGAGAAATTTGGAGGCGAAAGTAAAGTACAGGAAGAAGAAAGAAAAGCTTTGTAGTTTGCTGATGACATTGTAATTACTTCAGAGACAGCAGAGGGCCTGGAATAGCAACTGAATGTAATGGACAGTGTCTTGAAAGGAGGTTATGAGATGAACATTTACAAGAGCAAAACAAGGGTAATGGAATGTAGTCTAAGAAAATCAGGCACTGCTGATGGAATTAGATTAGGTAATGAGACAACAAAAGTTGTAGACGAGTTTTG
The DNA here is from genome assembly GCA_026315105.1 of Locusta migratoria. Lineage (NCBI taxonomy): Eukaryota > Metazoa > Arthropoda > Insecta > Orthoptera > Acrididae > Locusta > Locusta migratoria. Next base: position 442,386,721 of record CM048755.1, on the reverse strand, counting down.
TTATTTGGGTAGCTAATTAATTTCTGATGGCCAAAGTAAAGTAGACATAAAATGGAGAATGGCTATGGGAAAGACTATGTTGATATCCAGAATTAATTTAAATGGTACGAAGTCATTTCTGAAAGCCTTAGTCTGGAGTGTAGCATTGTAAGGGAGTGAAATAGAGATGATAAGAAGTTCAGCGAGGAAGATGATAGAAGCATTTGAAATCTGGTGCTACAGACAAATGCTGAAGATTAGTTGGGTAGATTGCATAACTAATGAGGAGGCACTGTACAAAATGGGAGAGAAAGCAAGTTTTGGCATATCTTGACTAAGAGAACTGTTAGTGAGGGGGGGTGTTATTTGGTGACATCAAGTAATCATCAATTTATAACTGGATGGAAGTGTGTGGGATAAAAATCACAGACGGAGACTGAGAAACAAATACAGTAAGCAGGTTCAAAAGGATGTAGTTTGCCATTCTTATTCAGAGATGAAGGGGTTTACACAGAACAGGATAGTCTGCATCAAACCATTCTCAGGACTGAAGGCCACGACAACAGAATTATGTGATTTTTTTCTGTAATTTCAAAACTGATAACCCATTATGTCTGAGGCCTTTCCAAATGGCTATTATTGTAATTGAATTAGTTATTCTGAGTTAATAACTGTTCCTCATTGCCATTTGAAGTATACTATTTATCTGAAGGATCTTACCAAAACCTTACATAAATCTCTATTAAGAAAATTTCTTTCTCTTTCATCTAATTGAACTTTGGATTACCTTTACAAATGCAGCAATGTAATAACTGTTTTACAGATGCTTCTCTTCAATAAAGGGGTCAATATTTATCTTTACTGACTTCGTAATTTAATACTATGTTTATCACAGGTTACTGCCTAGGTAAAGTAAATGATTGGCTTTTTATGCATTTAATTCATATACTTACTAATCACTGTTGAAAATACTTAGACAGTTAATATAACTTAAAGCTCAAGTAATATGATCTTATGCTATTTAACATTTAAATTAAGATAGCATTTACCAGTTAGATTGTATTTATTTAAATAAATCCATTAACTAAATCATACTTTAAGATCAACAGGCAAAATAACTGGAAAACTACTAGCTATTTATGTCTTCAAATTTAGAGCACTGCGACACAAACTGCTAATTATGAACTTTGTTTATAACGTTATTGTAGGTAGGTATGAGAAATAATTAAATAATAACTGTTCCTCAATCTTATTTTTTCACTTGATTTGCATGCTGCTCTGATGCCTCTGTTGGTGGTGGAACATCTGATGGCACTACAACGAATCTGCTGGTGATATTTGATCTCAGTTTTCTCCACTGCTATTGAAGATATTAGTACTAGTGCTAGTACTAGTACTAGTACTAGTACTATGCCTACGACTACAACAACTACAACTACTACTGTTCCTAGTACCACTACTATGACAACAACAATGACTACAACCATGACTACTACTGCTACTGATGCAATTACTACTACTAGTACTACTACTGCTGCTGCTACCAGCACCATCACCAGTACCACTAGTTCTGCCATCTCTACTAGTACTGCTAGTACTACAACAGCTACTTCTGCTGACGCAACTACCACTATCCCTACGGCAGCTACTACTGGTGCTCCTAGTGATGATGATGATGGAAGAGGTATGGCTGCTATTTATGAGCATGCAATAATTTTTCAAGAATAGTGTTCTTGTAATGCACAATGTTAGTTGTCATGGCTCACGGCCACACAGATACAAGCTGACATTTTGTATAGACACACACTGTTGGTCATCCAAAATGCAACACCAAGAATCTCTGGAGATGTCACAGGTGAACTTATGCAGGGAATAACACATTATACAAAGACCACATGATAGAAAGTACTGCACCACTTGAATTATGGAAGATGATTAAATCCATATTGGGTGTTGCTATTATTGTTGGCTATAACTGAAGCTACACAACTTACCATTGAACCAAAGACACTCTGGGTGTGTTGCTGGAGTACAGGAATCCATGCTGCTTCCACATATTACTAAAGTATATATGGTGTAGCTGTGAGTGATATGTCGCAGGCTACTCCTTAAAAATCATCAAGAATAAATTTTCAGTAGGCAAGAGAGTGAGAGAAAAAAAGAGGAGTTGGCAGCAGTGAAATCTGACGGGCAACAAAGAAATCTTAAAAATTGCACGCCACATCTGGCTGTGCATTACCTTGTTGCAATGTAGCTACTGGTAAGCTCGAAATGTGTGTGAGGAAAACAGGTTCCAACACCTTAGACGTGTAACACTGGATGGTAAATGTACCAGAAATGCATACTAGTGGATGTAGGAATGGTATCCAATCTCACCCCAAGCCATAATACTGGAAGTAGAATTAGTATGTTGGTGCTTGAGGCATCAGTCAAACAGTGTCATATCTCCAGACTCTAATCTGACAATTGAGGCAGTGCAGGCAGTAAAAATAATATCATTCCATGTGGTCACTCACATCTATTGTTCATTTCACCATTTCCAGGGCAAACACCTGTGATGTTGACTCATTGGTGAGCTCAACCCCACTGTAAATAAAGTTGAATGGTATGCAAGGACACTGATTCTTTGCAACAGATATTTGTTGTGAAATGGTTCATGATGTGTCAGAGGAATACACCACTGCCGTTCACAAAATATGCATATCATCACTTTTATTGGTGCTGCAATGTGGATACAGTCTGTCCTATCAGTTCTTCATTTCCTTCTGCAACCATGGATTACATATTCACATCACAGTTGCTTAGTTATGTCCGAGATAATCACTGATTTCTCTGCAGGATAATCTTCAATTCCTGTAGGCAAGTACTCTTGCTCACATTAAGTCTGAAATGTGTTCAGTAGGTACACACTGTCTTATACAAATCATACTGAAACTGCTTCAGCTAAACAACCACACAATCAAACAATTCAAATATGTCCACCTGGCTATCATTTCCTTGTTTACACAGCTCAGATTAGAATTAGTATTCCAGTGGAGGTGCACATCACAGCCAGCAGTAGTACCCCCTCTAAGAGCTGTGCAAAGGAGGAACAGATAGCCTTGTGGACATAATGTAACTATGTATCTCTTATATGTAAGAGCCCTTTTATTTCATGAAGAGTTGCACATATTGAAATAATGGATTTTTGGCAAATATTAGAGCATTGAGGGACACTTTTTGTGTATGGTTCATTTTCTTAGGGCTTATATCAACTGAGATATTGAACATGTTTGTTTATTTTTGATATAACTCTATTTTATAATTGGACTTAACAGTTCTTAAGAAGGGCCTATGACTTCCTGTGGTGCTGTCAGTCAGGACTGGGCTACTGCACAGACAACTGCATTGGACAGCTCACAAGATGACATATTTTTTGTTGTCATGGTGAAGTATCAAGACTTTTGCCAGATGTTCACAAAGTTCTGGAATGATACTTTGATGTTGCAACTCACCGTCTCCTTCAGGTGCTACCTGAGAATGGTATTTAGGTTGATATAATCCAGTATTTATGCCCAGACAGTGTTGGGCACTTTAAAAAGGGTCCGTGCCTACCAGACATGGTTCCAGTGCTCCCCTCTGCCCACTAGTGGTATTTTGACTGCTGTCTGCACTCAGTTTGGCCATATTGCGGGATGTTGGTTATACTCCAAGGAGCAGGGCTTGCAAAGTGTCTTGTACGCTGTCAGCATCCATCTGGCACTCTTTCCATTGCTATCTCTGGTTTTTGGTGTTCCAACTGCCATCTGCACCCAGCTTGGCTATCCTATCAAGTCTTTTCATCATCTGTATTCTCTCACAGCTTTTTTCTTGGTCTAATCTGCTTGTAAGTTCTCAAAGTGCCCTGTGTTTGGTTTTTAGAAGCTCAAGAGCTGGATTCCATGCTGTGCTGAGCTGGTATCCACTGTGTCAAGTAATGAGATTATCTGTGACTTTGATCTTAACGGATTCCTTTATGACACTGTCCCAAAATCTTGGGGTATGTGTCACAATCTTTGTGTCATTGTAGTTCATCGAGTCAGTGAGTTCTAGATATTGCTCTGCTATAGCTGATTTTGTGGCCTGTCAAAGTCTGGTGCTCTTTACACCTGATGTCCACAGTCCTGGTGGTCTGACCTATGTAAGACATGCAAAACTGGCATGGGATCTTATAAATACTTGGCTTGTGTACCCCAGATCATCTTTTATGTTTCCCAGCATTGTCATGATGTTTGAAGGTAGGTAAAACACACTTCTGATATAATTTTTCATAAGAATTCTGCTGATCTTGGAAAAGACTGGTCCAGAGTATGGCACATATGCCATCTTCTTTGCCTCTTCTGGTTCCTCTCCTGATCCTGTGGCTGACTGGAAGGTCAAAATGTCCTCTGGATGTCTACAGATGAAAACGCACGTTTGCTGAACAGCAATTGTAAGTGTTCTATTTCTGTCACCAAACTTTCAGTTTCAGACAGAGCCCATGCCCTGTAGACTAGAATTTCAGGTACTCCATTCTTCTGTACTGTATGGTGGCAGTTATTGGCTTATAGGTATAAGTCAGGGTGGTAGATTTGCAGTAATCATTGTGTCCAAAAGTGCCATCTGCCTTTCTCTTGACCAGTACACTTAAGAATGGGAGCAATCAATTCTTCTCCAGTTTCATTTTGAATTTCGTATTAGGGTGGCATGAATTTAGATGTTCCAGAATATCATCTTGCTTCTCTCTACCATGGAGCTGGATTATAATGGTATCATCCACATACCTAGAAAAGAACTTGGGGTGATAGGTGGCTGATGTGAGGGCCTCCTCTTCAAACCTTTCTATGAATAGGTTGGCCACCACTGCTGATAAGGTCTTTCACTTCTGTTTGTTCATAAAATAGATCCCCATACAGGAAATATGCCATGGTCAGTTCATGCTTGAATAAGTCGAAGAGAGCCCCATCGAACTTCTCTCCAATGAGATCAAGTGAGTATCGCATATTATGCTTACAGCTAGTTTTTGGGAAATGAAGACTTTCTTTCTTAATGAAAGATACCCCCAAAACATTTAAATCATGTGACATAATTGAATGAAACTATGTAAAGTACAACTTACTGATTTGCCTCACTCAAAGTTTTCCAATGATTTTAGGTGCAAAAATGTCAATGAATTAAGTTGTTTTAGAAGTCCGTGATGTGCTTTTTCCAGTTTAAATTCTCATTACTATAGATACTTTAAATTGTTTCAAGTTTCCAGCCTACTTATTTGTTGGCCGCCTTTTGGCAGCATGGGCAGTTTCCCCCCTCATAAACTAGACCTTGCTGTGTCATCGTACCACAGAATGAACTACAACCCACCTCCAATAATTGCCACTCATTAACAAAGGCTTCCTGGGACACTATAGAATGGAACAAACAGTCAGTGAGTTCAGCCTTTCCTGACTCATACTGTTCCTGAGGAATGTTTTGATTCTTTTTAAGTTGCTGAAACTGCACTCTGCTTCTGCTGTTGAAATTGGTGTAGTTAGCACAATTTGTAATGTTTTAGCACATCAGTGAAGGTTCTTCAAAGGAATGGTTGACAAAGAAAGTAACAGGTCACAAATTGATGTAAAGCCTCTAAAAGTATCTTCCGATAAATCACTGACAGTTCAGTTTTCAATTTATCGTGGCAAATAAACGGATTGTAGTTTAATGAAAAAGTATTGACCAAAGTGGCTGGGAAATGTTCTCTAAAAGAAGCAAACTTTTATGAATCAATGATTCAAGCTGCTAAATACATGAGAGTTTTGAAATCTTCCTTTCAGGTGGTTGGTCATAATATAACACTTCTTTGGCATCTGCTGTCCGATTAAGTTCACTGGCTACATTTGGAACGTTTTCTTGGAGGAACAATGCACTCATCATCAGAAACTCGAAACCATTGAATGTTCTCTCATATTTCAGATACAGCACACTCAAAATGATGTAATGCATTGGATATGGTAACGGCATTTTCACTCTGCATTTGAAGTGCTTTATAGAAAATATCATTGTGTTTCATGATGTTGTTGTTGTGGTCTTCAGTCCGGAGACTGGTTTGATGCAGCTCTCCGAAATACCCTATCCTGAGCAAGCCTCTTCATCTCCACATAAGAACGGCAACCTACATCTGTCTGAATCTGCTTACTGTATCCATCTCTTGGTCTTCCTCTGCGATTTTTACCCCACACACTTTCCTCCAATGCTAAATTCACAATTCCTTGATGTCTAAGAATGTGCCCTACCAATCTATCCCTTCTTTTAGTCAAGGTATGCCAGAAATTTCTTTTCTCCCCAATTCTGTTCAGTACCTCCTCATTAGTTATGCGATCCACCCACCTAATATTCAGCATTCTTCTGTAGAACCATATTTCAAATGCCTCAATCCTCTTCCTGTCCGCACTGTTTATCATCCATGTCTCACTCCCATACAAGGCAACACTCCATACAAATGCCTTCAGAAAGGATTTCCTTAGGCTTAAATCAATATTCGATGTTAACAAATTTCTCTTTTTCAAGAACGCTTTTCTACCCATTGCCATTCTGCATTTTATATCCTGTGTACTGCAACCATCATTTTTTATTTTACTGCCCAAGTAACAAAACTCATCTACCTCCTTTATTGCTTCGTTTCCCAATTTAATTCCTTCAGCATCACCTGATTTTCTTACACTGCAATCCATTACCGTAGTTTTGCTCTTGTTAATGCTCATCTTATATGCCCCTTTCAGCACACTGTCCATTCCGTTCAATTGCTCTTCCAGGTCTTTTGCTGTATCTGACAGAATTATTATGTCATCGGCAAAACGCAATGTTTTTAATTCTTCACCCTGAACTTTAATTCCTTCTCCAAATTTCTCCTTGCTTTCCTTTATAGCTTGCTCAATGTACAAATTGAATAACAATGGAGAAAGACTACAACCCTGTCTTACTCCCTTTCCAACCACTGCCTCCCTTTCATGCCCTTCAACTCTGACAACCGCTGTCTGGTTTTTGTACAATTTGTAAATAACCTTACGTTCCCTATATTTTACTCCTGCTTGCTTCAGAACTTGAAAGAGTTTAGTCCAATCAACATTGTCAAAAGCCTTCTCCAAATCTACAAAAGCTAGAAATGTAGGTTTCCCTTTTCTTAATCTGTCTTCTAGGATAAGCCGTAAAGTGAGTATTGCCTCCCGTGTTCCTACATTTCTCCTGAACCCAAACTGATCTTCCCCGAGGTCGGCTTCTACCAGCTTTTCCATCCTTCTGTATATAATTCGTGTTAATATTTTGCAACCATGACTTATTAAACTGATGCTTCTGTAGTTTACACACCTGTCTGCACCTGCTTTCTTTGGAATGGGTATTATAACATTTTTCTTAAAGTCTGAGGGTACTTCGCCTATCTCATACATCTTACACACCAGGTGAAACAGGTTTGTCATGGCTGGTTCTCCCAGAGACTTCAGTAGCACTAAGGGAATATCATCTACTCCAGGAGCCTTGTTTCGACTTAGGTCTTTCAGGGCTCTGTGACATTCTTCTCTCAGTACAGTATCTCCTATTTCATCTTCATCTACATCCTCTTCCCTTCCTACAATATTGTCTCGAAGTTCATTTCCTTTGTAGAGCCCCTCTATATACTCTTTCCACTTTTCAGCTTTCCCTTCTTTGCTGAGAACTGGTTTTCCATGAGTGCCCTTGATATTCATAGAGCTGTTTTTCTTATCTCCAAATGTTTCTTTTATTTTCCTGTAGGCTGTATCTATTTTTCCCCTATTTATGCATTCTTCTACAGATTTGCATTTGCCTTCTAGCCACTCCTGCTTAGCCATTTTGCACTTCCTGTCAATCTCATTTCTTAGTCGTCTGTACTCCATTTTGCCTGTTTCATTTACTGCATTTTTATATTTTCTCCTTTCATCGATTAAATTTAGTATCTCCTGTGATATCCACGGATTTTTTGTAGGTCTTGCCTTCCTACCTATTTTGTCCTCTGCCATCTTTACTATTTCATCTCTCAATTTTACCCATTCCTCCTCTACTGTTTTATTTTCCCCTGTTTCTGTCAATTGTTGCCTAAAGCTCCCTCTGAAATTCTTAAGGACCTCAGGTTCCTTCAATTTATCCAGGTCCCATCTCCTTATTTTCCTACCTTTTTGTAGTTTCTTCAGTTTCAGCCTACATTTCATAACCAACAAGTTATGTCTATATCTGCCCCTGGGTATGTCTTACACTGTAAAACCTGGTTCCAAAATCTATGTCTTACCATTATAAAATCTATCTGGTATCTCCCAGTGTCTCCTGGTCTCTTCCATGTATACAACCTTCTTTTGTGATTCTTGAACCAGGTGTTTGTTATAACTAAATTATGTTCTGTGCAAAATTCTACCAGGTGCCTTCCTCTTTCATTCCTTTTGCCCAGACCATATTCACCAACTATCTTCCCTTCCCTTCCTTGTCCTACTACCAGTCTCCCATAACAATTACGTTTTCCTCTCCCCTAATTGTCTGCATAATTTCCTTTAGCTCCTCATATATTTCTTCGATTTCCTCATCATCGGCAGAGCTAGTTGGCATATAAACCTGTACTACTGTTGTCAGTGTTGGCTTCGTATCTATCTTGACAATGATAATGCAATCACTGTGCTGGTCATAGTAGTTTACCCGCATATCTATTTTCTTATTCATTATCAATCCTATTCCTGTGATACCCCCAATTGATTTTGTATTCATAATCCTGTACTCACCTGACCAGAAATCCTGTTCATCCTGCCACCGAACTTCACTAATCCCCACTATATCTAACTTCAACCTATCCATTTCCCTTTTTAAATTTTCTAATTTTCCTACTCGATTAATGGATCTAACATTCCCTGCTCCGACTCGTAGAATGCCAGTATTGTCTTTCCTGATGATCACATCCTCCTGAGTAGTCCCCGCCCGGGGGCCTATTTTACCTCCGGAATATTTTACCCGAGAGGATGCCATCATCATACGTTCATACAGTAGAGCTGCAAGTCCTTGGGAAAAATAACGGCTGTAGTTTCCCCTTGCTTTCAGCCGTTCGCAGTAACTGTGTGGCAAAGCCACATTAGCTGATGTTACAAGGCCAGCTCAGTCAATCATCCAGACTGTTGCCCCTGTAACTACTGAAAAGGCTGCTGCCCCTCTTCAGGAACCACACATTTGTCTGGCCTCTCCACAGATACCCCTCAGCTGTGGTTGCACCTACGGTACGGCTATCTGTATCGTTGAGGCACACAAGCCACCCCACCTCGGCAATGTCTGTGGTTCATGGGAGTGGGTTTCATGATATCATAGAAAAAATTTACGAAGAACAAAAAGTGTGGATCTTAAGGCAAATGCTTCTCTTATTGTAACATCATCCCAGGAATCCTATTCCTCAATCTTTTCAAAACATTCCAATAAGTGCAATTTGTTTTCTTTGACTATTTACAATGCGGGACTGGAAGTTCCATCTAGATGAAGACACTGAAGGAATTCTCTTGTTGTAGACTGTCTGTAACAAATCAGCAATATTTATGAAGAACAGCCTTATCGACTTTGTTTTAACTGCAAGCATTCTGAAGAACCAAATTCATTTGGTGCGCATAGCAGTGATCATACTTAGCATGTGAAAAATTCTCTGTATCAGTGTCTGCACACCACTGTGACTGCTGCTCATTACTGGGGCACCATTGTATGCCTGAGCAATGAGTTTTTCTCAAACATTAAAAAGTTCCAGACTTCTTTTTAAAACCTCACTAAGTCCATATGCTGTCCTATCATTAATGTTTTCAAAAGAAAGAAATCTTTCACCAGGTTTCTTCCCCTTAATATACTGTAGCACAATGACGGACTGACTTCTACCCACTCAGTTAGCTGTGTGGTCTAATGCACCGCTTTTCGAGATGGGGAGGCGTACCGGCCCCTGTTCAAATCCAGCCAGAGGATTAAAGAAATGGGGGTTGGAGTGTCGGCCAGCCTGTATGTGGTTTTTAGGTGGTTTTCCACATACCCCTAAGTGAATACTGGGCTGGTCCCCAAGTCTCACCTCAGTTACATGATTCGCAAACATTTCGAAACACTTTACACTTTCAACACTTATAACATTATACACAGACATTTCGGGTATACATTTCCTCCTGGGGGGCATGGGGTGGCAACAGGAAGGGCAACCCATAACTATTAATGTGTCAAATCCGTTTGAAAAGACTGACCCTGCTTGTGGGGGAACATGGTTCAAGAAAAAGAAAGAGAAATAAATAATGACAGAAACAAAACAAAAGTGGCATTGCTAACCTCTTTAATCAGTTCTTCGATGTAAACTTGATACATACAGACCAGAAGCTCATTTTGTGTTATGTGTGACCTTTTTTCACACGAAATAACTAGAGATTTTTAAGTGATCATCTAATACACTGTCAAAATTTCCCAAAAGAGATAACAGGTTTAAGAAATTGCCATGGTTTGCTGACTTGTTTATTGTGAGCTCTTAGTGCTAACTCACGAGTTCCACAAAACATTAAGCACTCTACTATTTTGTTTAATATGTGTCTGTTCTTCATAACTAATTCATTATGTTTCTGAATTGACATTTTGTATGCTGAATCAATCTGAGCAGCAATGTTAATTGGGCCAAACATTTTATATTTACAAGGATTTTCTAAATGAAGTCCACTTTCCTCATGTTTCTTAATTCATTCACTTAAATGCTTTAGATCCTTACAGCCGACTGTTGTCCACAATCCTTCACCACCAAACAACAGACAGTAGAAACAAAACAACTTTTGTTTCTCTTCACTCACAGTTAGTCAAGACTTTTTGCAGAAGCATGTATAGCAGGACATTCTCTTCTTCTTTCCATTCAGTTGAGACATCAAGAAATCTTTTGAATGATATGTGCCTAACTGCTTGATTTCTAGCTTCTCTTCCATAGTTAATAAATGAAAGGGTGTTTTAAGCAAAGAGTCTACTTTATTCATTTTATACTCAGTTTACGAACACTCAAGTTGCAACGACACAACTCCAGAATACGTTTTGACGTAGGTGCTAAGGACCTAGGGTCACTGGGCCCACACTCTGTGAACCTGTAGACAGGTGCGCGAGGGGTGAGCAGTGGGAGCACGACAGGTACAGCCCACTTCACCAGGGTCCACTTTGCCAGGCCCCAAGCAGCATTATGGCGAGGGGTGAGGAGGGGAAAGGAAAATAGCTCGGTAGCGTCACTGCGACTGCAGTCTTAGGAGCATGGAGTGCAGGGGGTGTAAAAGGGCCATGCTGGCCCTCGGCTGTTGGCATGGCTCTGTAATGAAGACAGGGGGCTCTACGTCCACTTAGTACATGCTAGCAGGCCCTTAGCTATGCTGCGGCAGGAGGGAAACAAAATAATTTGATCGCATCATTATAAATTGAGTTAGGACGTCGAGGGGATCATGTCATGCTCAACAGTTTGATATAGTGCTGCCAAAGTATATCACAAATTTTCTGGTGGGGCCAGGCCCCTCTGGCCCTTTAGAATGAGCCACTCCTGAGTGACTTCCTGCTGAATACCAGCCAACTTAACTGTATCTATTTAGTTTTATTTTGTATGAAAAATTTCAGTAAGTTCATTATGTCATATAACACAACCAGTTTCCCCACTTTTATTTTTTAGCTTGAGGATTGACTAATTTTGTATTTCAACCTCCGTACTAACATTTGCTTCTAGAGTTTTGGAACTTTGTATAAGGGTATTAGTACAGGTACATTTGTTTTCTACTTTAGTTTCACAAGTAGTCATCCTGCTAGACAACTATTTCACTAATGTCCTCTGTCCCTTGACTATGTTGTCCATCCTCTCGTCCACTGTGTCCAATTTCTCATCACTTATACTAACACATTCATCTGTTTTTCTATTACCTTCCTCTACAGATTCTTTGATTCCCTAAGTATTTGCCTCCCATTTTTCATTAAGCTTCTTATAAGTTTCCCTGGTGGTTTCTTTGCAGATTTTACAATATTCCTTGAGTTTTTGAATTTTTTATTAGTATCCTTACTGGATTCCATAGCAATTGCTTCTATATTTGTTTCCAGTTTATTCATCATCATTTGAAACATTGTTTTCATACTATAGCTTGAACCCTTACTTATGTTATTTCCCCATTCCTCAGTTACATCATTATTGTGACTCATACCATTAACAGAACTTTTGATTCTAAAGTTCCTACAGTCAATTTCTTCTCCTTGCTTCCTACCATATCACTCATTACAAATCTCATTCCCTCTTTGGACCATGCTATTGGTAGCATGTTATTATCAATACCCTTAGACTTCTACAGAAATTTAATAACCACAATTCCAAAGAAAGCAGATGCAGGCAGGTGTGAAAATTACAGAAACATCTATTTAAGAAGTCATAGTTGCAAAATTCTAACACAAAGTTTTTACAGAAAAATTGAAAAGCTGGTAGACACACAGATGATAAATAGTTCAGACCAGGAAATGATATAAGGTTCTGAAATGCAGTGCAACAAGCTGAATATTATGTGGTTGGATTGCATATCTAATGAGGAGGTACTGAACAGAATTGGGAAGGGAAGGAATTTCTGTCATACCTTAACTAAAAGAAGCGATTGATGGATAGGTCACATTCCTAGACAACATGTAATTGTTAATCCACCATTGGAACCCTAAAGATAAATTTTGTGCCTCAATATGAGGTGGCTTTGTCTTATAGAGCCACATGACAACAATAACATAAGCTTCTTTTTTTCCTCCTCAGGAAGCTTCTGCTTACAAGTCCTCGAAATGATGTCTTGTAAAATCAAATGGTTGCTGTAGCTGCTTTTCATTAATATGTTGTGTAAGAGTTTCAGTTCCTTTGGCATTTTGGCTATGTGTGTGGAGTCATTTTGGAATACATCCATGTTGCTTAGGAATATTTTTAGCATAGAAAGCAATTTACTGTCTAGGATGGTGCAATAGTCATTGTCATCTTATCAGTGATATTAATGGTAGTATTAGTTTAATACCATGATGTAATGCTCAAATAATGATGGAACCTCCCCATTCTTGATTATTGGAAGGAGGCATGTCATATAGTCAGCTTGTTTTGGGATTTTTGATACATTAAACCTTATTGTTTTGGAAACAATATAAACAATGCTTTATTGGACAATACCACATACTTACAATCATCAGTTGTCCAGGTTTTATGTTCATGATATTACTTCCTTTGCAATTTGGCGTTGGCTTCCATTATTAAGGGTTTATCAACTCTAGTCCTCCATGAATGTTAAGCTTCAGCTGTACTGGTTTCATCAAAGGAAATTTTAAGTTTTGCAGTCGCTTTTGCTGTAGTAGTTTTGTGTGTTTATTAAACATTAAACTGTATGCGAATACCATACATAGTCAAATAGTGACATACACAGATATAATTGTTGTATCACCATCTGCAAGAAATGTCTGAATCACTCAGTATCAGAACTGCTGAGTCACTTAAAACCATGCATATCTTTAAAATAATCTGTCACACTATATCTTCTAGAAAACTGTTTTTACTCAGTATCACAATATCTTGGTAACTGCATTTTTTAATTATTTCATATATCTGGTGATGGTGCGCCTCGGTTACACAGTGGTAGAGTGCCAGACTACAAATCCAAAGGTTGTGGGTTTGATCCCCGCCAGGTCCTAGGATTTTTATCTCTCACTTTCCATATCTTTCACCTCTGGCAGTATTGCTCATGTGAAAAATACCGAGTAGCACCGTGGTTCAGAACCCACGTTAAACTGTAGGTTCCCCTATAACTGGCTGGGTAAGTCAGTTCGAAGGTCGGAGGAAGGCAACGGCATACCACCTCCAAACAGGACCATGCCTAGTAAAGCACTGTGGTGTTCAAACCAATCTTCAGATTATTGACTGCTTTACCTTTTTTTTATCTGGTGATAAAAAGTGTTGTCCTGGAAAACATGTATATGTCCATGGTACTGCGAAAATGAGAGTGTAAAAGTATCAAATTGTGTATGTGAATTGCATGCTGAAAATTTGTTGTTTGTACCAGTACAACTAGCATAAAAATGACCCTATCAAAAAGTATCTAATGTAGTAATGATTAAATGATTGAGAGTCTCTTCCACATCTATGGTGTAAAATACTTACATCAAACATTTCAGGTCATAAATAAAATAAAATAAATGTTGTCTGGCCATAATTGTTCTTCATGCTCATCGGTTGTGGTCAGTTAACTTTGTGTTTCACCCGCTATTCCTCTTTGGCAATGATGTGTTACCATATTTTGCATACACTGTCATTACTGAGGATACTTTTGCTAGTGAAACATTAAATAGTGTAGCCATTAGGCTCCTACTACTTGCGTACCAGAGAGTTGAACTCTTTGGAAGTCTTCAAGATCATGCATTTCACTGACCATATGTGTCCAATATCACAGAATAAAATGTATTATACACTCCAAGGTAATGTCCAAGGTTTTACACTAGAGATGGGCAGAGTATTTCCTTTCATGGAACCATTCTTTTCAGATAAATCTTCTTACTGCACTGCTTTGATAAACTAGTTCAAATGGACTACATAGTTTGCTTTAAGTGGTTTGATTTTTTTGAAAACTCAGAAGTAGGTAACAATAATCCAATTAAAAACTTTCCTTAGATGTAGTTCCAAAAGTGTTTTAAATAGTGATTTTCAGTCTAAACAAACCTTTACCCACTACTTCATCCCAATGTGGGTTGGATTTCCAAAAATTAGATAATATGCACACGCTTTAATATTACATATATGTACTGTTTAAAACACTTGTCACAACGTTTGAAGCCTGAAACTAACACAGTGCTGCACTGATACCTAACATATCTATGTAAAAGTGGGTCTGAAAAGTTCGGTCAATGGGACATTTTACAAACTGTGCTTGAGAGGATGAGGTGCCCATACATACACATTGAGACATGTCAACAAGCGCCCCCTATCGTGCAAAGCACTGCAGTGAAGCGGTGATACACGCTGCGACCCAATTAACAGGGTCAGTGTGAGAACTCGTGTCATTGCAACATGAAGCGCAAAATGGAGCAATGGACAACGTGTTTATATCAAGTTTTGTTTCAAATTAGACAAAACGGTGATGGAGACCCACGGAATGTTAATGCAAGTGTATGGTGTTGAAGCAGTGAGTAAAAAGTGTGTGTTTAAGTGGTTGCGGAGATCCAACAACGCGTGATCTCAGTGCTTCGAGCGAGTTCACAAGAATCGTTTGCTGACAGATTCGAACAGGTGTAAAACCGATGTCAGAAGTGTATTGTAGCCAATGCCAGTAAAGGTATTTTGTTTGTAACTCTTGTTTTCTATATTTCCTGAGACCACTTACCGAACTTTTCAGACCCACCTTGTATGTGTGTTCTCTATGGAATATTATGTTGGTTTTTCACAAAACATCACAATAGAAACATTAGATGGGCTTCATGTGAACTACAGTTGTTCTGAGAATGTTTGTGCCTCAAAGATGTTATAGCTGACAAATATTGCTTTACCTAGCTTCCGCTTGCTTGACTTCACCGTATAGCATTGCAGTTATTGGTAGCACATAGGGTAGCGTGCTTATCTTGTTTAATTATGTGCTAATATATAAAATAGTAAGCTTAAGACAAAGCTGGTATGATTTCCATCAAAATACAAGGGTTGGGAATTAAATAGTGGCAACTATTTATTCACCACCAATACAACAGTGTTACATGTTTGCACCTGTTACTGTCGTTCAAAGTAGTCACCAGCGTGCCGCGGTGGAGTAGCCGAGCGGTCTAAAGTGTCTCGCTGCGGAGCGCGCGGTTGCTCGCCGTGGAGGTTCGATTCCTCCCTGGGGCATGGGTGTGTGTGTGTTGTCCTTAGGTTAGTTTACCTTGGTTTAAGTAGTTTGTAAGCTACGGACTGATGACCACGCAGTTTGGTCCGATAGATTTACAAACATTTAAACATTTGAGTCACCAGCGTTGTGTAGAACCTGTTGCCAGCGATGTGGAAGGCGTAGTATACCGTTAGCACAGCCTGTTCTGTTGATGGTGCGAATGGAGCGATCTACTGAATCTCTGGAACAGTTCCGAAGCGAATGCCACGAAGTGGTTCCTTCATCTTCGAAATCAAATCAAAGTCACAAGGACTTAAGTCCGGGAAATATGGTGGATGGTACAGTACTTCCCAGTCCCATCGACCGAACAGAGCAGCCACAGCTTGAGCCATATGCGCCCGCGCAATGTCTTGCAAAAGATGGGTGGGCGAGCTTACGAATTCTCTGGCGTCGATCACTGTCCACTAACGCAGCAACAATATGCACTTCTTCTTCAGAGACATTAAGACGACCAGCCCGATGCATGTCTGCCACAGTTTGCCGACCTTCGTTGAAGGCTTTGACCCAACGTGCCACTGTTCTGTACGGCAATGCCGATTCCCGCACGCCTCTTGAAGACCTTGTTGACACTATCGTGCATTACGACCTCTGGCACATTCACTCTTGATCCAACTCCGTTGTTCCTGTTTCGGAAACATAGTGGCGCCGTTACGTTAGACAACTCGCTCACATGTGACTGTATTTCCCTCGATTGTGCGCACGCCGGTGACGTGGGACGGGCGAATCCATTTGCTCGGAGGTAAGGTAGGTATGTCAACAACGTGTGCTCAAAATGCTCAGGTGTTTATAAAGCTTATGGGACTTAACTGCGGGGTCATCAGTCCCTAAACTTACGAACTACTTATGAATTACCTTATACTAAAGACAACACAAACATCCATGCCCGAGGGGGGATTCAGCCCTCGACGGGGAATGACATAGCATAGCGCCTCAATGCGCTCGGTCGCTCCGCCACGGCCAACGTGAGCTATCAGCGACAATAGTAGATTCCATTGCATAGTGTCTCCACAGCAGTGTTGTCACTATTTAAGTTCCAACTCTCTTATGTATGTAACACACAATTAGTATGAAAATGTAGAGTTTTTCTGTTGATGTTTTGACTCAAAGGTATTCATGTTAGTGTAGGGGATAGTTATTAACAGTTAAGGTTCGTGAAATTTCTGGAAACATTTTACTCTTAAATTATCTTTTCCTCCCATTCCTGTTCCATTCCAGAATGGTGCGTGAGAGTATTACTTCTCGTTGAACGTCTGTATCAGCTCTAATATCTCTCATTTTCTCTTTCTGATAATTTCACAAGACCCGCGTGGAAGGAAGTGCTATGTTACACGACTGTTCCCAGAACGTACTCTCTTTAAACAGCAGCAATATACCGTGTGATCAAAAAGTCAGTATAAATTTGAAAACTTAATAAATCACGGAATAATGTAGATAGAGAGGTGAAAATTGACACACATGTTTGGAAGACATGGGGTTTTATTAGAACAAAAAAGTTCAAAAAATGTCCGACAGATGGTGCTTGATCTGATTAGAAAAGCAATAATTAGCATAACAAATTAAGAGAAAGCAAAGCAGATGTTCTTTACAGAAAATTCTCAATATGTTCACCATCATTCCTCAACAATAGCTGTATTCGAGGAGTAATATTGTGGACATCACTGTAAAGCATGTCCGGAGTTATGGTGAGGCATTGGCGTCGGTTGTTGTCTTTCAACATCCCTAGGGATGTCGGTCGATCACGATACACTTCGTGTAACCCCAAAGCCAATAATCGCACGGACTGAGGTCTGGGGACCTACGAGGCCAAGCATGACGAAAGTGGCGGCTGAGCACACGATCATCACCAAACGACGCGCGCAAGAGATCTTTCACGCATCTAGCAATACGGGGTGGAGCGCCATCCTGCATAAAAATCGTACGTTCCAGCAGGTGTTTATCAGCCAGGCTGGGGATGATGCGATTCTGTAACATATCGGTGTACCTCTCACCCGTCACGGCAGCAGTTACAAAACGAGAAACACGCAGTTCCTTGAAGAAAAAAGGCCCGATAACGGTTGTTGTTGTTATGGTCTTCAGTCCGGAGACTGGTTTGATGCAGCTCTCCACCCTACTCTATCCTGAGCAAGCCTTTTCATCTCCTCATAAGAATGGCAACCCACATCCACATGAATCTGCTTACTATACGCGTCTCTTGGTCTCCCTCTGCGATTTTTACCCCACACACTTCCCTCCAATGCTAAATTTACGATTCCCCGATGTCTAAGAATGTGTCCTACCAAGCGATCCCTTCTTTTAGTCAGGGTATGCCAAAAATTCCTTTTCTCACCAATTCTGTTCAGTACCTCTTCATTAGTTATGCGATCTACCCACCTAATCTTCAGCATTCTTCTGTAGCACCATATTTCAAAAGCCTCTATTCTCTTCCTGTCTGCACTGCTTATCGTCCATGTTTCACTCCCGTACAAGGCAACACTCCACACAAATGCCTTCAGGAAAGACTTCCTTACCCTTAAATTATATTCGATGCTAGCAAATTTCTCTTTTTCAAAAATGCTTTTCTTCCCATTGCCATTCTGCATTTTATATCCTCTGTACTGCGACCATCGCATGTTATTTTACTACCCAAGTAACAAAACTCATCTACCACCTTCATTGTTTCGTTACCTAATCTAATTCCTTCAGCATCGCCTGATTTTCTAAGACCGCATTCCATTATTTTTGTTTTGCTCTTGTTAATGTTCATTTTATACGCTCTCTTCAACACACTGTCCATTCCATTCAGCTGCTCTTCCAGGTCCTTTGCTGTGTCTGACAGAATTACAATGTCATCAGCAAAACGCAATGTTTTTATTTCTTCCCCCTGAACTTTAATCCCTATTCCAAATTTTTCCTTGCTTTCCTTCACCGCCTGCTCGACGTACAAATTGAATAACATCGGAGAAAGGCTACAGCGCTGTCTTACTCCCTTCCCAACTGATGCTTCCCTTTCATGCCCTTCGAGTCTAATAACTGAGGTCTGGCTTTTGTACAAGTTGTAAATAACTCTCCTTTCCCTGTATTTTACCCCTGCTGCCTTCAGAATTTGAAAGAGTGTAGTCCAGTGAACATTGTCAAACGCTTTCTCCAAATCTACAAAGGCTAAAAATGTAGGTTTGCCTTTCCTTAATCTATCTTCTAAGATAAGACGTAAAGTGAGTATTGCCTCCCGAGTTCCTACGTTCCTCCTGAACCCAAACTGATCTTCCCCGAGGTCAGCTTTCACCAGCTTTTCCATTCTCCTGTAGATAATTCGTGTTAAAATTTTGCAACCATGACTTATCAAACTGATGGTTCTGTAATGTTCACATCGGTCTGCGCCTGATTTCTTTGGAATGGGGATTATTACATTTTTCTTAAAGTCTGAGGGAATTTCGCCTGTCTCATACATCCTACACACCAGTTCTTTTATTTCCCCCTGTTTCTGTCAATTGTCGCCTAAATCTCCCTCTGAAATTCTCCAGAACTTCACTTTCCTTCAATTTATCTAAGTTCCATCTCCTTATTTTCCTACATTTCTGTAACGGTAGATGTGGTAAATCCAACCCATACCGTGACTTTCTCGTCGGGGGTTCGAATCCCCCCTCGGGCTTGGATATTTGTGCCGTCCTTAGTGTTAGCTAGTTTATAAGTAGTTTGTAAGTTTAGGGACTGATGACCCCGTAGTTAAGTCCCATAAGCTATACAAACATTTCATTTCCTTGTGCTCGGTCGGCAACTACAGGGTCTATCGCCTAAACAACCCGTGGCTTCGAACTTCAAAATTATTCTTGCCACAGCTGCATTTGTCAACGGACCTTTACCCATTCGAATCCCCTTACTATGGCGATAGGATCGTAACGCTGAACTAGCACATTCCCAATCCTGATAATACAGCTTCACTAAACGCGCCTTTTCAGGTAACGTCAACGTGCTGCGCCTGCTGGTGCATCTGATTCTCTCTCTCTCTCTCTCTCTCTCTCTCTCTCTCTCTCTCTCTCTCTCTCTCTTTTTTTTTTTTTTTTTTTTTTTTTTTTACTTTAGTGTGGTTTCAATTCCCCTAAACAAGGGGCGGGCCAGCAGCGCTCACTGGCGCTCTTCGGCCTACAGAAATAAAATTTGTCAGCGGAGAACATAAAAACACAAAGGAGATAAAATTTTGGAGATAATACAGACATAAAACGGAGATTTAAAGTGGAGATAAAACAAAGTACATAAAATGGAGGAAACAGTGGTGACATGAAACACTTGGAACGGCGAAAGTGGTGAATAAAAACAGTTGCTCGAATGTCAGTGGCGCACACACACAATTAAAATAAGCATAGGGCGGCGGCCATGTTGAGACCGTCCGCTATTTGGAGTTAAAACAAAAAACACAACACACACTTCGAGAAATACACAAGTTAAATCTGATGGTGTCGGCTGCGGGTTGGTCGTCCACTGTTGTAAAATAAAACAATTTAACTAAAACACACCACACTTGTTGAAGCACAAAGGAGGTTCCGTAGATGGTGGGGCACTGACAGCATTGAAGATGTGGTGTGGGGGGAAAAGGGATGAAAGGAGATGGAGAGGGTGGCGAGGAGCCACAGAGCCGGTAGGGAAGGGACGGGGGGGATGATGTCCCAGGAAGCCACGGGGAAGAAGGATAGGGCAGGGCGGTAAGAGGAGGATCCGGAGGAACGGAGGAGGGGAGAAGGGACAGGAAGGGAGGGGATTCTCTCTCTCATTACAGCTCCTTTTATACACGATTTTCATGCGTAGTCACTGACGTTTTGCTATCCAGCGCCACCTGTCGGACATTTTTTGAACTTCTTTTTGTTCTAATAAAACCTCAAGTCATTCCAAGCATGTGTGTCAATTTTTACCTCTCTATTACATTATTCCGTGATTTATTAACTTTTCAAATTTATACTGACTTTTTGATCTTTCGGTATTTCTGGGTGATGCTCAACGCCTCTCCTGTTGGAATGGCAGGAAAGGTACTGTCTACGCAGTAAATCGTACTTTGCATGACGGACTGTACTTTGACACAGACTTTGAAACCAGTCTACAGTTTTATTCCGATCTTGATCAAATTTTGCACACTTTATTTTCAAAACAAAATAAACATCACTGTCTACATAAGATTTCGTTCGATGCATAGCGGAGTGTACCTACCCAAGACATCGACACCGTTTGACCAATCACCATGAAATTTGGCAGATATATGGTATTTTTCATATACAGGGGAGAGAGGAGATTAACAGAGAGAGGGTACTGGACGAGAATAGCAGAGACAGGTTGCGTAATGACAGAAGCAGGGGAGGGATGGGTGGATGGCGAAGAGGAGGGGGGGCGGGTGGGGGAGGAGGCTCAGGGAGGTATACAGAGACAAAGAGACGAGGGCGGAGGAGGTTGGCAGAGAAAGGAGGGAGGAAAACATATTAGAATAAATAAATACCTAAGCAACGCCGGGTTTTCAGCTAGCTAATATAGAGAGAACCCTAAGATAACAAAGAGCAAGGCAGGAAATAGAGATCAGGGAAATGAAAGGTAGAGAGCTCAAGGGAGTGGGTGAAAGAGTATTAGGATGTTGTTGGGCTTCCGCAGTGAGTAGTAGCAGCGACTTCAGTCAACACCACGTAAGAGACAAGGCCTCACATCTGGCCGTGTCTACATCACACTGAGAGGTCGCGAACGCAAGCTGACTGGTCGACTGCTACGAGGAGGTGGGCGTGCCCCAGCAGCCAGCCAGTCAACTGGCAGCCGCGGCGTCTTCAAGGCCTATGAGTAAGACAGGCCGCGGCGAGCACGTGATATCACGTGATCAAGTGAGGCCTGTGCCACCGCGATTGCTAGCAGATTGGCTGGCCGCTGGGGCACAGTCCACTGTCCCATAGCGACCAGCCAATCCGCTAGCGATCGCGCCGGCTCAGGCCTCACTTGATCACGTGATATGACGTGCGCGCCGCAGCCTGTCTTTCCTGTAGGCCTCGGGCGTATTGGTGTGACGTAAGCATGGCCAGTTGTGAGGCCTTGTCTTCTAGGCAGTGTTGTTTCAGTCAACCGCACGCGCACTTTGACAATTTCCAGGTCACAAACGGCGTCCATAGAGTCCGCCTATAATACTGAGAACTGCTCTATCCATTGATATGCCTTTTTTCTGTAATTCTAGTCTTCGATCAGTTGTTTCTGAAACAACAGAGGTACTGTACATACGAACAATCCTATATTGTAAACAGTAACGGTCATATCATTTCTTCGAGCTACCTGATATTGCATTAACATCTGCCAAATCTGTTGCGTTCTGGACGTTTTATACAAAAAGAAACAGATAGAGCTGTAGCACAAATTTTCATTTGTCAGTGCGTATTCATTAAAAATTCATTGACCACGTCCGTAGCCTATGCCGGACGCGGTGGCTCAGCGCACTCGGTCAGGGGGCTTAACGTGCTGGATAATAAAAATTAAAATAAAAAAAACCTGAGCCACATACTCAACGAACAACTCAGAACGAACATGAATAAATGACATTAAAGCATTGATCTATCCCAAGAACGAACACAAACAAAAGTGAACAGCGTTTTGGGTTGCCACGCAGAGTGCACAGGTTCGATTCCCGGTCGAGTCGGCGATTTTGTCCTGTCGGGGATTGAGTCTTGTGCTGTCCTCCCCATCGTTCCATCATCATCGACACGCAAGTCATCAAAGTGGCATCACCTAAAAAGACTTGCATAGGCATGCCGAAAACCACCCGGCTGGTTTCTAAGGTCAAAACTGCCACACGATCATCATAATTAAGAATTCGTAAAGGAAACGATTTAATGACACATAGTTAGCATAGATTCAGAAAATATGGTTATATTGCAAGACAGATGACTCGATTTTTCATGTAATGATTGCTGTCGAAAGGGGCTCTCATATTGGCTAGATTTTTCTACACTTCCAGAAGGCTTATCTTAACGTTCTTCACAAGCAAGTGCTAATGAAACTATGTGCCCTAGTTTGGCAGCTCGATTCGCGATTACCTGTCAGATGAAGAAACAGACAAAAAACGTGATATCTGCCTTTCCTCAAGGAACTGTTATATTCCTTCTGCTGTCTATGATGTATACTCTGCGTTTTAATCCATCTAATTTTATCCTCGTTTCATGTGTAGGAGGAACCTAATATTGGTGGACATTTCAAGAAACGTATGCTCTCGGAAACCTTTACCGTGATGTAGAACATCTCCTACTGCCTCTGCCACCGGAGCCTGCTGACCATCTCCGTGACGCTTTTGCCTTTTTTAAATGAATCTGCAACTAAGTGTGCTATTCCCCTTATGATCTTCTCTATCTCCACTATTAAACCTATCTGGTATGGATGCCACACTGATGAGAAATATTCAAGTATTGGTGGAACGAATATTTTGTACTCCAGATGCAACACTATTGTGTTGTCGCTCACATTCTTCTTCCGGTAACTCTGACATCAAGAAGGTACCAACTGGACGTCCTCACGCCTATCTGTCCTGGGCATCATCCTTCATTTTATAGTAACCACCTCCTATTTTCACATCTGTTTTTTTTTCTGCCTGACTTTACACGTTTCAGAACACTAAGATACAACGTTCCACATAAAATAAAATCTCTTCCTGATCTTCTGGCTGTCAGCAAATTTTTCACTCTGTCGAACGCTTACTTTACTGTGGAGATTCTGCGTCTTCTGTACAATTACCATTGGAAGTTAACAAGTATCCAGATTACTGGAGTCATTGAACCTGTTCAAATACTCTTCCATCTAGTGATACAAGTGTTTGTTTGTTTGTAAATCTATCGGACCAAACTGCGTGGTCATCATTCTGTAGCTTACAAACTACTTAAGCTAAGGTAAACTAACCTAAGGACAACACACACACACACACACACACACACACACACACACACACACACACACACACACACACACGCACGCCCTAGGGAGGAGTCGAACCCCCGACGGCGAGCAACCTCGCGCTCCGCAGCGAGGCGCCTTAGACCGCTCGGCTACTCCACCGCGGCGATACGAGTGTCATTCCCAAAGTAATACAACGGTGGGCGTAAATGGAAACATGTGAAAGGACTTTCAAATTATACACTTCATTAGAGTAACTCTTCCTCTACACAATGGCACTAATCAATATATTCTTCTTTTCTAGCGCTACATTTCCGCCATCGTTCGATCCAAAAAAATTGAGGATTTTACTGTCGTACCCAATGCTTCATTGGGCCAAAGAAGTTGAAGTCATAAGGTGCTAAAACTGTACGGCGGCTGGGGACCACTAACAAGCCCAATTTGACAATCTCCTGACTTTTGGCCAAAGACGTGAGGGGTTTCGCATTGTCATGAATTTGAGTCGCTTTCAAATTCTTGTTTGCTCTCTTCTTCCTTGTGGCTTTCGAAACTTCCTGAATGTTGTAATGTAGTTGTTACTGTTAACGGTATAACCATGTTCCAGAAAATCGACGAAACGTACTTCATTGTCATCCCAAAAAACTGTCGCCGTGAGATTCTTTGCTGATCTCTGGGTTTTGAACCTTTTAGGTCTTGGAGAAGAGTGATTCCACTACTTTCTTTCCGCATCATAAGCATATACCCATGTTTCACTCCTTGTGACCAGATCAGAGAAACCGTGTCTTCGCTGGCTTCAAATGCTTCCAGCAGCTCAGAGCAGACTTCCACCATTCTGTCTTTCAAGTAAGGTGTCAGATGCCTCAGTACCCACTTCGCACACATTTTCCGATGGCCTAAGGCTTTCGCCATCTCAATCATGGCATTGTGGCCACAATCCAATTACAGCAAGCTCACAAACTGTGATACGCTTGACCGCACGAATGAGTTCATCCTGTCAGTGGCGGTCCACGCCAGTCGTCTCAGTCACGGGGCTCCCACTGCGTGGTTTGGCTTCATTGGTCGTTTCTCCTTCTTTAAACTTCTAACTTCTTTGTCCATATCTGCATATTGCTCTTGTCACGCGTGCTGTCTCTGTAGCTATTTTTCACCCTCCTGTGGATGTCAGAAAGGCCGCACCTTTACTTTCTCAAGAACTCAATGACCGCAAGCGGTTTCAGCTTCGAATTCATGTCCATTTTCTACAAAAAAAGAAATTACGGAAATTGAGTATTTAGAAAAATCTACTCTGCAAATATGAAAACTTTGAGCTACATACGAGAGTACATAAGGAATTTACGCCTGCCGTTGCATTTCTTTGTTAACGGTCCTCGTATATTGACCGTATGACATTCTTTTCCGATTTTCACCACTTTGGTCCTATCAGTGTTCAGTGTCATTCCAAACTCTTTACTTGCTACCTCTTCAGGTCAAAGAAGGGTAGTCTCCGTCTCACCTAAGCTCAGCCGAACGTTTCGTCATCCTGACTTAGCGCTGACGAGGTATATCGAACTTTGTAGTCGTACCGCTAATGTCAAAGCTAAACGAAAAGACATGACCGATATAAAATGTCAGGTATACATAGTGTTTTTGTGTATTCAATAGACGTAACGGAAATCTGAAGGAAGCAACCACAATGAAAGTAAAAAACACTGGTGGCTTTGCTCCAATCTGTGACTGTCGAAATGTCACGAAGCAAACAGCGGTAGTGGTATTACCGGAACAGGTACTTTATTGTATAAAAACGTTATACTATACCATGTCGATGCAACATGCAGTTAAAACTTAAAAGAAATCACAACCTGCAAGTTACCGTATATGTTACTAATATTATGTAGTACACAAGAGCTATACAGGATTGCCGTTGCTGTGGTGGCTATGGTTGTGGTGTGTGAACCCATAGGTGGTAATAGTTTCGCATCCTTTCGGGTTTAAAAAATTTTGCAAGCAATTTAGAGTTTTTAAAAAACATTCATCACATAATTATGTTCTGCAATAATCAACGATGTTTAAATTTCCATTTGATTGTGAAACAAAAGATGAAGTAAATATTTGGCTGTTATTTCCGGAATATGTGGCGATTTCCGAGTGTGTGGTTAGTTTACATGATATACAACAGTTAATAATAATAAAATATTATCCTACAAGCAAACCACTAAATTTCTTTTCTCAAGTGGGTTATGTCCCTGGTCGTAGTACATTGACATGGATAATACTTCAACACTTGAGACATGTTAAACAAACATTTTTGACTTAGCCGTTGTTTAATAAACAAATACAGCATCATTTTAAAGAATGATATTAGCCAGGAATCTAAGAGTAAATAGCTGTGGTTAATACGAGCATTTATTCTCATGACAAAAGGACTACTAATTTTGCAAATATGTCACGATTTTAAACAGGGATCTAGGGCATTTGCCAAGGGGGGCAAGCTTAAATTTGCCGCCCCTTCTTTCACGCCCCCCCCCCCTGTAAGAATCGACTTTTTGACGCTAATTTGGTAACATATTTCTAAATAAATGTTACAATCTCACAACATGAACTTATTTTATTGACTGAATTAAGATCATAGGAAAACAGAGCAATTTTAATACATACAAAAATATTACAAGATTACTAATCGTACAAAAATCAATTCATAATTTCGCTTTTCGAGCTTTTTTTGCTGCAAAACTGTTTTTGATATCATTATAGTTTAGAGAAGCAGCTCGTTTGTGCTCTATGGATATTATACTCAGATTTGTTAAGCAGTCGTGCTCCTCAAGTGTATTTAATTAGTTTCAGCTTGCTGAACTTCTTTCTCCAGACGAAACAGAAACTAGAATGGTAAGATATATTTTAACGCTGTAGTAAGGTTGGGATACCCCTCTACCAATTTATTTTTATAAATTAAACTTAATGTTGATGATGCAGTGGAATCTTGCAAGGCTCTGACTGCTGCCAGCGTATGTTGTCTGATACTTTCAACTTCAAGTTCTTCCTCGCTAAGATCTTCTGCCAGTTCCGCTGCTTTGGCCTTCAAGTCCTCCACTTCCATTTCTCGAATTTGCACACCACACAGAAGACTAATTTTTGCACCAATTTTCTCAAGTGCGGTAAATCTGGTACTAAGCTCTGTCAATTATTCCTTATTTTTTCTGTGAATGTTGGATACTTCATCTTCACAAAGCTCATCGGCCATTTTTTTCTTTCTTCGAATCCTTTTTTCGGAGAATACCGTTGATACCTCATTATCTTCTGCTAGCACTTTGGCCTCAGAAATAGCTTCAGAGGTACAAGAATCCAGGGAATTTTTGAGGAAGCTCGAAAATCCTTGAATATTTCGAACAGCTTTATCAATTGTAAAGTATTAACTTCGCAGAAACTGATTAACATGAGCAATTTATTTTAATAGTGCATACCAGAAACAAGTTAAAGTAATGAATTTGAGTTTTCTCATATTTTTTAAAAATAGATCTTGTCTCCGATTCTGTTTCTGGTGTTGACAATTTATAAGTTTCAGTTTCTTCCAGGGCCTTCAAAACTTTATGAAAATGCTTGTAAACAGCTTCAACCGCATCTACTTTTGTAGATCAGCTAGTCTTGCTGAATTTCCTGCTACTAAATTTAAAGAGTGAGCAGCACATGGTACGAAATAGGCCAGTTCATTCTTCTGAGGTATTCTTGACTGGACCCCTATGTACTTTCCTGCCCTGTTTGCCCCATTGTCATGAGACTGCCCCTTGCAGTACTTAATGTTCAACCCATGCTGTTCCAATTTTTGCAGTATCTCTTGCCTAAGACCTTCTCCTGTTTTGTCTGTAACTGTAAAAAAGTCAGTAAAACTTTCCACAACCTCTGAGTCATTCGACTTGACATATCAAATCACTTGTGTAATCTGCGCATTGTGGCTGATATCTGGAGTGCAGTCAAACATCAGTTTCAGTCACGGTCCGCACGGCCGCTACGGTCGGGGGTTCGAATGCCCCCTCGGGCATGGCTATTTGTGCCGTCCTAGTTCGTAAGTAGTTCATAAGTAGTTTGTAAGTTTAGGGACTAATGACCCCGTAGTTAAGTCCCATAAGCTTTACAAACATTTGATTTTCAAACATCAGTGAAAAGTATTTAGCAGTTAAAATATCTTTAATTATATCTTGTTTTATTTTGTCAGCAATCAAGTCACGGAACTCATCTTGTACATTTTTGTAAAAATAGCATCAATAATACAGTGAGATTCCTCCTGTTTAGCTGGTCTTGCTGCCCAGTGTGCGATACTTATCAGGTGGGTTTGTCAGAGGACATCGAAAGAGTCGAAAGAAGGGCAGCTTGTTTTGTATTGTCGTGATACAGGGGAGACAACGTCACGGAAATGATACAGGATCTGGGATGGGAATAATTAGAACAAAGGCGTTTATCGCTGCGACGTGGGTACTTACGAAACTACAATCGTCAACATTCTCCTCCGAATGCGAAAATATATTGTTGCCTCCCACTTACATAAGTAGAAAAGATCATCTGAATAAATACGTGAAATCAGAGCTCTAACAGAGAGATTCAGATGTTCTTTCTTCCCGCGCGCTATTCGAGAAGGGAATGGGAGATAAATAGTATAAAAGTGGTTCGATGAACCCTCTGCCAGGCACTTAAATGTGATTTACAGAGTATCCTGTGTAGATGTCTATCAATTCCACCGCTACCGAGAGAGGACTCTAGATCCTTAATGCTTTTGACTTTCAATAAGAAGTTTGCGCACCTGAAATACTTTTTTTTTCACCTGTTCTACAAATATTACCTTGATATGAAATATGAATATTCATTTATCTGAAAAAGGAAATCTATGGAAATTAATAAACATTGTACATTTACTTATGCAATAACGCAAACATCTCCCTCATTCTGGCTAATATCTAGTAAATTTTTGAAGTTTGATTAGCTGAAGTACCTGTGACAGGGCAACACTGAAGTCAGCAACCAGGAATTTTAGTTTTATTAAATGATATTTCTTGCAGTCATTTTACTTTTAATAATTCTTTGTTAGTTAATTTCACTAAATTATACCAGAAAGGTACATTATGTAAAAGAAAAAAAAGGCGGTCAAAATTTACCGCCCTCTGAATTCTGCCGCCAGGGGCAACTGCCCCCTTGGTCGTCGTCCCCCCCACCCCCCTCGTCCGGCCCTGAATTTTTAAAGATGTGGTTAGTTAGGAAGTTACGAGAACAGCATAAATTTTTGCGGGTGAAACAAGGAGCAATGACATCTACATTCTAGCTTGTCAAAAGTACTTTGCCGATTTGTAAGAATATCTGATACTTAAAGAATGTTGCTCTGGGCTGAAAACGATACATCGATATACGGTCGACAGAGCTTAATTATGTCAGCGCTACGTCACAATTACAAAACACGGGTGAGAGGAAGTCTAGCTGTGTGTGATGTCAGGCAGAGTAGCTGGCTGGGTGGTCACCGGGGCACGGCCGACACTGCCTAGAGACGAGGCCTCACGACAAGCCCGTGTCATGTCACACCGAGAGGCCGCGAACGCCATCTGAATTGCTTGTTGATGGGGCACAGCCCCCTTCCTCGTAGCGGCCGGCCAGTCAGCTATCGAACGCTGCTGCTCTCTTAGGCCAACGAGAAAGACGGGCCGCGGCGCGCACGTCAAGTCACGTGCTCGAGTGAGGCCTGAGTCGCTAGAGAATTGGCTGGCCGCTACGAGACAGCGGCTGCGTCCCAGGGGCCGGCCAATCAGCTAACGATCGCGCCGGCTGAGGGCTCACGTGACGTGACGTGCGCGCCGCGGCCTGTCTTTCTCGTCGGCCTCGGGCCTCGCGGTGTGACGTGACAGGGGCTTCTCGTGAAGCCTCGTCTCTAGACGGTGTCGGCCGTTCCCCAGTAACCACCCAGTCGGCTACGCGATAGTCTACTCTGCCCTACATCACACGAGAGCTCCGCAGCCTTCCAGATGGTGTTTTTTTTTAATTTTTTATTATAATATCAAACAATACGACCCATTACTTAAGACTAAAATGGGAAATAGTATAATACATAAATTTCTTATGGCTAAATGGTGACATTACATTTCATTACATTACATGTTTCTGCAGAAACCACTGGACATCTTACTGGTGTTGATGTTTATACTGGTTGATGTGTACAGATCACGCATTGAAACGTGGCCCCTGAGAGAAGAATTTTGGGAGTTAAGAATTGCATTCAACTCGTAGTGCATAGGCTGTTAGAACAAGCCCTGCCTCTTTCTCCCAAGAAACAACATGTGTATGGGGTTAAAGCGTCACCGATGAAACACGAAATTATCACTTTACTTTTTCAGTAATAGAAAACTAGAACGTATATCACTAAATATTAATATTTTTAGAGATTTATTAAGTAGGTTTAGCAATGGTTTCTGCCTATTTTTATTGTGGTAAATGAATAACAATCGGAATTAACATTTCTCACACCAATTTCAAGGACAGCATTACTTTTTTCTAAAAGAAATCGTCGGGGTATGTGGAATTATTTTAGCAAATAAAGTGGAAGACAATAATCAATACCAAACACAAATCAACAATACATTGACGATATCTACGGTGTACAATGCTGTTACGACGTAAGGTTGGTAGAGAGGATAAACATTCCGTAGACACACGAACTCAGCCGAATTCCGCCGATTACAGAGGCGTTACGAAAAAGTGCGTGACCTGTATGATATGTTGTGTTTTATGCTACTGCTGTGGTGTTACACGTGTGCATGTAAGGACAGTTGTGAGTAAGGCGGACAGCCGACTTCGGTTTATTGGGAGAATTTTGGGAAGATGTACTTCATCTGTAAAGGAGACCTCGTATAAAACGCTTGTACGACCACGTCTTGAGTATTGCTCAAGTGTTTGTGGGCCCGCAGCAGATCAGTTTAAAGGAAGACATAGAGGCGGTTCAGAGACG
The DNA here is from genome assembly GCA_026315105.1 of Locusta migratoria. Lineage (NCBI taxonomy): Eukaryota > Metazoa > Arthropoda > Insecta > Orthoptera > Acrididae > Locusta > Locusta migratoria. The sequence continues at coordinate 442,356,016 of CM048755.1, read as the reverse complement.
AGCAGCTAGATTTGTTACCAGTAGGTTCGACCAATGCGCGAGTGTCACGGAAATGCTCCGGCAACTCAATTGGGAATCGCTGGAAGAAAGAAGACGTTCTTTTCTTGAATTTCTGTTAAGTAAATTTAGAGGGCCGGAATTTGAAGCTGAGTGTAGTACGATCTTGCTGCCGCCTACTTACATTTCGCGTAAAGATCACAAAGACAAGATAAGAGAAATTAGGGCTCGTACGGAGGCATATAGGCATTCTTTTTTTCCTCGTTCAATTTGGGAGTGGAATAGGAAAGGAAATGCCTAGTAGTGGTACAGCGTATCCTCCGCCACGCACCTTACGGTGAATTGCGGAGTATGTATGTAGATGTAGATGCCAGCATTACAAACCTGCTTGTGGTGGCCAGCTCACCGAGCGAATCCCAGTGAGCATGCCCCTGGCACTGGGCGGCCAATTTCTTTTGTCACACCAGCGCCCCCCCCCCCCCCCCCGCAAATTTTCCCCTGTGTGTCCTATTCTACTATTTAAGAAAAACTTACATCTAACTTACGTCTATGCTCTAAATGTCGGACGTGGTCAGCGATTTTTTAATGAATATGCACTGAAAAATAAAAAATTGTGCCACAATCTATACGTTTCTTTTTCTATGAAACGTCCAGAGCACAACAGATTTGGCAGATGTTTAAGCAATATCAGGTAGCTCGGAGAAATGATACGACCGTTACTGTGTACAATATAGAATTATTCGTATGTACAGTATCTGTGTTGTTTCCGAAACAACTTCTCGAAGACTAGAAGTACAGAAAAAAGGCATATCAATGGCTAGAGCAGTTCCCAGTATTATAGGCGGACTCTGTGGACGCCGTTTGTGACCTGGCAAATGTCAAAGTGCGCGTGAGGTTGACTGAAACAGCACTGCCTAGAAGACAAAGTCTCACAACTGGCCGTGCTTACGTCACACCAAGACGCCGCGGCTGACAGCTGAGTGGCTGGCTGGCTGCTGGGGCACGCCCACCTCCTCGTAGCGGTCGGCCAGTCAGCTTGCGTTCGCGACCTCTCGGTGTGATGTAGACACGGCCAGATGTGAGGCCTTGTCTTCTAAGTGGTGTTGACTGAAGTCGCTGCTACTACTGACTGCGGAAGCCCAACAACAAATTCAAATGTTCGTTAAGCTTAAGGGACTTAACTACGGGGTTATCAGTCCCTAAACTTACAAAATACTTATGAAGTACCTACAACTAAGGACGGCACAAATATCCATGCCCGAGGGGGGATTCGAACCCCCGACCGCAGTGGCCGTGCAGACCGTGACTGAAGCGCCTCAGTCCCCTCGGCCACCGCGGCCGGCGTCTACGGTCTAATTCGGTGTTTGCCACATCTAACCCCCGAATCCAGCAGACGGTGTTTGTGGTAGACGCGCGGATGTAGGAACGGCAGAGTGAAAACCGCGGTGCGTGTTGCAGGGAGCAGCTACGTGCCGTCGACGTGGACGGCGCAGTACCCGGCGAGCACGATGGGTCCCAGCGCGAGCCACCGGCCCGCCACCGGCCAGAGCTGGCCGCCGACGGCGCGCCCGCTGGCCAACGGCCACGCCCCGGCCGCGGCCGCGGCCGACGGCTACCCGCAGGCCAGCAGCCACCCTCCGGCCAGCAGCTACCCGCAGGCCAGCGGCTACCCCCAGCCCGGCGAGTGGCCGGCGGCCGAGGCGTCTGCGCCCGCGTGGTTCCCCGCGGCCAGCACGAGCGCGCCGCACCAGCTGGGCCTCGAGCACGCGGGCGTCGGCGCGGGCTTCGGCTTCGGCGGACACCCCGACAACGGCGCCGCCACCGCCGCGGCCGCCACGGCCCTGCTCGCCGCCGCTCTGCTCCTCGCCTTATAAGCCCGACTCACTCCTCTCCTGAGGAACTCGCTCTTACAGAAGCGTCGTTTACGACTGAAATACGTCTAAATCCAAAAGTCGGCATTCCGACGTCTGTCATTCCCCGTACTATTCGGTTACCTTCTTCGACGATGTTTTTGGATTATCCTCTAGAAGAACTTGGATAACTATTTCTGTTATCCATTTGCGACGTGTCGAAACAGTGTGTCGGACGGGAGGTGAGCGGAAGTGCTTGGCATTCACTGATACTTTTCTTCCGAGTGAGGCACACTAGTCCACTTTGACGGACTGAAAGCTTCAACTTATCATTTGTTCTTTATTTCTCCAGCAGTTTAATGTCTCTAGATGAAAAATCGCAACGCTCCAGTACAGCAATTCTTCGTTGGATGAGGTTCCGAATAGTACACAAACATATGAAGCTACTCAACATACCGTATAAATGATCAAGGGTGAAAATACAGAAGATTCATCCGAAATTTTTCAAATGAGCAATAACTACAAGGCCAGAAAACCACCTTCAAGAAGTGCTTTTATCAATAATGAAAGGAGCAGCATTAGGATAACTATTTCTGTTATCCATTTGCGACGTGTCGAAACTGTGTGTCGGACGGGAAGATGAGCGGAAGTGCTTGGCATTCACTGATACTTCTCTTCCGAGTGAAGTACACTAGTCCACTCTGACGGAGTGAAAGCTTCAACTTATCATTTATTCTTTATTTCTCCAGCAGTTTAATGTCTCTAAGGATATGAGCAATGGACATTTTCTTTCTATGGGGCCTGCAATGTAGAATATGTCTTTGAAGCACATAACTAAAAACAATAACAATAAACTACTTTTACGTTATCAATAAAAATTCTTCTGGGTAAGAAAACCGCGTCGTCATTTTATAAATTCCACCGACGTTTCGGCCACTGTTGCAGGCGGCCTCATCAGGGTCTGTGTCTGACTGCTGAATATACGATATCTTGTGGTTTATATAGCATCACAATCAGTGCGGAAAACAGTTATCTTTTAGCGAGGCCCGCGTGTTGGCGAAACAACCATTTTCAACGAGGAGGAAGATTAGAGAGGCTATAGAAATAGCGATGCGTCCCGCCAATATGAACAGGGAGGATGGGTACAGGCTGCCTGCGTCTTGGCTGCCAGCAGTTGCAACGCTACGTGACGGCACCGCGCGCGGAAGGACTCGCGCAGGCGCCCCGGAGACCACAGCGGCCACCAATACGCATAGCACCGGCCCGCCGCCGTCTGCGCCAGGCGACAAGTCAACAGCGGCACGCCACAACTGCTGTCCGTTCTCTCAGGTCCATTCCGCCAATAGCAATTTGTAATGCAAAAGCCAATCGGAAACGTCTATTTTGACCAATAAGGGGGAAGAATGCAACCCCCAATCACATGGAAAACAAGCCTCTAAAACACCAATCATCTTTGCCGCTTTCCACCAATGGCGTGCAATAATATAACCACCAATAAAGGCAACCAACGTCCCCCTTCCTTTCCCTCATCCGCTGCTATATAAACCCCAAGATATCGTATATTCAGCAGTCAGACACAGACCCTGATGAAGGCCGCCTGCAACAGTGGCCGAAACGTCTGTGGAATTTATAAAATGACGACGCGGTTTCATACCCAGAAGAATTTTATTGTTAGTGACAACAGCCGCGGAAGCCTACGTTTGCATGTACTTTTACGTTGTTATGAGCTTTATTATGTCCACTATGAGCTCATTCGGCCTTAAGCCATTCTCAGGTATTTTCTAAATACAATATAATTCAGATGATTTGTTATATACAATCGTATTGCATCTGTTCAATATTTTACTTACTTCCAATATCGTTATTACCTTCTAATTGTGCTGTTTCTTTTTTTTTTTTTTTCTAAAACTATTTTGTTTGATCATTTGCTACCAGCTGCACATATGCTGTGTTATTAAATTGTCATAATTCTTCACCGAGTGAGGTGGCGCAGTGGTAACGCACTGGCCTCGCATTCGGGAGGATGGTGGTTCAAATCCATCTCCGGCTATCCAGATTTAGGTTTTCCGTGATTTCCCTAAATCACTCCAGGCAAATGCCGGGATGGTTCCTCTCAAAGGGCACGGCCGATTTCCTTCACCATCCTTTCCCAAAACTCCGAGCGTTAGCTCCGTCTCTAATGACCAAGTTGTCGACGAGACCTTAAACCCTAAGCTTCCTTCCTTCCTCCATAATTCTTCATATCTGGTGGCAGTGGTTCAGCGACATTACAAGTTTACGTAGTAACTAGTTAATTTATGTGATAAATGTCTCTGAATTATTTATTGTCTTTACGTATGGATGGTTTACTTTGGTTTTGTGTGTTAACTTTTCTGTGTTTAGCAGTTTCCTTGTCTCTTCATAATTTTAATAAACAGATGTAAAACAAAAAATACATCGAAAATTTTATTCAAATTATAGACAGACAAGAAAATACATAAACACACCAAAGATAAATAATACCTAAAGTCAAAGCAAAACTTCCATACGGAAAGACATAAATGACCCACAGACATTCAGCATATAAATTGTCTCCTTAGTATGTAAACTTGTAATATACTGCCACTACATAAGAAGTAATACGAACATTGAATAATATAGCATATGTAGAGCTGACAGTCAGTAAAGAAGGAAACAAAAAAAGGATCAGAAATGAAACATACAACACAACTGGGCAGCAGACAATAGCAACGATGTTGACAGAAAGGAAAATCTTAAACAAATGTTCACTGTAAACGTCAAATGAATGTACATAAGTATTATATTGTATTCACAGAACTCGTGAGGATGACCCAAGGCCGAAATGAGCTCACAGTGAACATAATGGAGCTCGTAAAGCAGCATAAAAATAATTTATTATTATTATTATTGTTACACACAAAGAAAAATGCACTACAAGAAAAATAGCTCTTTTCAAACCATACGATATGGAACATCTCCCAAAGTTATGAGGGACAGCCTCCCTGTGGAATGTGATCACCACCATGCAAACACACACACAATAAAATTCCTGCATTCCTTTCAGACTCCAAGGAGCTTGTCTTGAAACAAAGCAGGAGGAATGTGAACAACACAGAGTAAATTTCCTCAAGATAAAATTAATTTTATTTCCATGAAACTACCAAAAACTGATCCCACGAACCTATATGATCAACACCAAGTAATCTGCATTAAGAGTCAAATTTCCCATACTCTAAGGAACGTCTGTGATCCTGTATAGTTAGAGCCCTAGGAATACGGCCAGCATTGAATAAACACCGCCAAGAGATTGAAAACATCGTTCACAGTGACATCCATGATTCTGTGGTATCCAACTCACTGCATTATACATTCTGTTCCCTCCGCAGTTATAACTTGTCGTAAATTCGACATTTATAATAATGAAATTACAGTTTTCTCACTCACTGAGAAATTTGAACAGTCACACGCATATAAAAAAAATCCAATGTGCATTCCAAAGTACACAAGTCATGATGGTTCGACAGTCAGCTACGTCGATCATGTTAGTTTGGAGAGCATATTCAACAAAAATACAGTGGATGTCAACAAGGAAGTATTTGCTAAAGAAGAAGAAGAAAAAAAAAACACCTATTCCATCAGAAATTTTAAGACCTTCGCAGGGTAAAGTAACATTTTACAGAAGATCTATTACGTCGAAAACAGAAACAGCAAAATGTTAGAACTACAAATACACTTTCAATTCGTTGGCACAGCTATCTGCAGTGATTGGAAATGTTAAAATCACACAATATGAAGAAAAAAAACCTGCATCAGAGAACTAGCAGCAATTAGAAAAAAGTTAAGGTATATTTGTATTCAGGATCACAGAAATATTTAATATTCGTTACATTACCAGTAGGTCCTTGTTAAAAAAAATTATTACTCAGTATATGAGTCGGACAAGTATTATCTCCCTTTCCACTTACTAGCAAATTATTCCTGAGATTTTCTGTGATGAATCACATATCAAAGCAAATTATTTATGCTGCATAAAAATAAATTTCATGGCAAAATACATTTTAATAAGATGTAAACATCAAGTTCGAAGAATAAAGCAAATCATATACAGTTATGTAGCTACTAATTACTCATATTTAATGTACACACTAATTTGTTAATTTTCTAAGTGCGCTGAATGGTAATACATAATCTCATTTGGTGGTATACTTCTTGCAAAAATATTTTTGTTACACGCAAGGATTTACTAATTTCATGGCAAATTAAACAGGTCACTGTCCTTTTACATTGTGTGCAATAAGTAATTTAATTTAATGTGGCAATTTAAGTTAATAGATTTGTGTAGAATGTGACAAATGATTAATGTGTCAGATATAATGGATCCACACGTTGATGACAGGAAAGTCACTGTGCCCCCTTTTATAAACAAACATAGGAGAGAAATGTCAGTTCATCCTTAAAAATGTTTTGGCATTTGACAGGCTACACACTTGTGATGTTATGTTTGTAAGTGATAATATGATAAGCCCACAGCTTTCAACTGACTTGTTGTGACAAGCAAACTAAAGCATTCAACAGCACACCACACTCTTCGAGTTTACATTCGGACCAAATACTTCTATTTGTTTCTACCTAAGCGATGGAGTTTTAAGTATTAGTGTGCCTAACCAAGTGCAATACACTCTGGAATAAGATCATGAGACTGCTATTTTATGAAGAAGGAAGACACTGGTCGTTTTCATTCCATTTATAACAGCAAGGAACATTAGTAGTTCCATGAAGATGAGATCTAGTTTTTTAAAATAATGTACAACGATTGCCTTGAAAAGGAAACCATACTAATGTATGTCAGTTGACTTGGTTGAGATTACATAATGCAATTTTTTTTTACAATGACATGTGTTGGAGTTTTGTATAATGCATTATTTCCGAAAAATCTCTTTATTCACAAACTACAAATTTTAAAATTATGAGCTCATTATCTAGTAAACATACTAAAGTAACTATAGAAAAAATAAAAATTCAAATATTGAGTGTCATGTAATATTATGTATAGACACACTTCATTTAACTGACACATTCCACATCATTACGAAGTGTCGTATTCATGATCTATGGAACAAGTATTAATCTAATCTAATCTGAAATCAAGGTCTTGCAGCATTTTGTTTTTTCTTTCTTTTGTGTAAAATGGACACATCATGGGCATTTCTAATGTTATTTGACCTGTCGATTATTAATATTTCATTGTTGTTATATTATTAAATACTTGATTATTTTGAACTTCAGTTTCCTGATTTTTCTCGACACTTTGAAAATAATGTAAAGCAAGTTTCGCATTTTATACTGCTTTCATAATAAGTGTTATTTTGGAATAGATTACTTTTGAACATTATGTTCGATTTAATGAAGAGAAGCAAAACTCCATTAATGTACTGTCTTTGAAGCTAAATTTTAGTGTTGACGATAATAATACCTAACAGTCATTGCTTCCAATGTGATATAGAGGATGTTCTGCATATAACTGACTGCTGCTGTTATAAAAATGACATGTTTGATGCAGTCTGTATGGTTCATACCCCGGGAAATGAGATCTTCTGACTTACATTGTGATAGAATTCAGCAATAAGGAATGAGTGAAACTCCAATGACATTCGAATATTAGATGGCCCTGAGCCACCGGCAGTCGAATCCTATTCTTCCTAAATCACATCTTGTAAATATATCCAGAATTATGAAACCTGTTTTATAATGTAAACGAAATCTATGATTTGATTTTACTTGAAGACCACTAAGAGAACTAATTTATAATTTGCTTTTAAAACTACTGTATCTTTCTTGTTTTAATACGACTCAAGCTATCATTTTACCCATCTACTAAAATCTAATTTTCATCAAGCTCTGTTGAAAATATTTACATAAATTTACAGTTCCACACTGCAGTAGTCATCACCCATAATTGGTGTGATTAATCATGAATTGCACTACCAAAATTAAGAATGACTGAACTCATAGTAACATTTCCTTTTTTCTTATCTACTATTTGCTGTCTATCAGAAAATATGATTGTACTTAAAACTGTTAAGAAGTTTGTGAAATTATTTATGTAATATTGTTATTATCTAAGTTGAAACCAGTCGGCTGCACTACCCGGAGTGTGTTACTGATAGTTGCTTACTGTATCATTCTGGTCTTTGAAAGTTATCTTCATAGTGTAATTTGCATTTTATATTAGCTATTTACATTGTTTAGTTTAATGTATTTTCTTTTGTAGGTTACCCTCTTCTGTGAAAATAAGTGCAGTTCAAAGTATAATAGAATGATGTCGGCGCTGAGACGCCATTTAGTCTCTTTCTATGTTACTTATAGAATCCAATTTTCTTAGTGCAGCATGAATGTATATATTAAACAATACTAAATAAAAACCTCAGTGTCGAACATTTGATGAGTCTTATTATTACTTCTGCTAGTTTTCCATCAACATCAATCATAATTGTAACAGGTCCACAAAAATGTTTAGTGGTCTGATAGCCTCTGGAACCAATAATTATGACCAAAGGAATATATCAGTTGATAAATTATTGTTTACATCCAATTATATTCTTTAATTCACTTCTTAGTATTTCAAAATTTTTGTTGGCAAGCGAATTTATATACAACCTGCAAATATATCTGAAAAACTGACAAAATTTCCTTTTCTATGAGGTGTCATTCCACACCATACCATCCAAGCAAAAGTAAATGTAACACCCAAGGTTTTTGGATTTGTTCCATAATTATGTGGAAATGGTTTTCATGCAGCGCAGAAAATATTCACAGTTTCATCCAGTTCTTTAAATCAGTTTCCAATTTATGACCATTTAAAGTTTTAGGCTAATTTTATTTCTGAGGACAATGAAGACATAACTAAAGTGTGTATGCTTTTACAGAAATTGAAGCAAAATCTGCAGTTTTGAAGCTAGAGCCTTGACATTTTCACTGTTTTGTTCTAAATTAAACACTGAAACGGATACATATACAACATTTCAATTTATACTCCTCAATCCTATTGAAAAACTGTACTGAAACTCAAAATATTGTTAATTTCAAAATTGTATGTAGGTGTAGAAAATTATCAGTAGCTACAACTTTGTCTCCAAATAACCCAATAAAACCAAATATTTTAGAAAACAGCAAAAAATTACCTTTCAAGGGGTACAAAAATTGATGGGGTTTGGAGTTGCAAAATTTTTATCTTATATTGAGGTCAAAAACGTTTTATCTATTCAAAATGTATAGAACGGCTGTTTTAAGATTCAAAATGGTGCTAGTAGAGGTTTTGTTAGAAGTAAAAGGTTTTAAAACTATAGTTTGGAAAATCAGCTACCTAAAATAGTAATTTTAGTTCATTTTTGTTGTGTTGTTTTCAGTTGGGATGAAAATTTAACATTTGTAAGCAAAACCGACTAAGTGAATCCTGATACTTCAAATTTTAAACAACAAAGGAAAGTCTTCACTATTACTCCCAACAGTTAAATAGTGCCAACATCAATTCTTAAATTTCTTCGCAACTATAGTTGCCATCGGACAGATAAAGTAGTACTACTATGGAAGTATGCACATGAAAAATTCACAAGGCATCAGTCTGCCTGCTGTCTTCCAGTCAAGACATGAAACTCTCCCTCTTTAGCCTGCCTTTACTGCAAGTCAATCAGTGTGCATTTGGCTGTGGTCAAGTTTACACCTAGTGTTTCGTCCTTAGTGACAGTTTAAATAATTGTGATATAAACTCAGGTGTAATTATATTTTAAATGTGAGTTATAAATGTGATTATATATATATATATACTTTTTATATGAAAGTATTGTGTGTGTATGTTTAAAGTATTACGAAAACAACCAAAAATAATGTTGTGATCAGTTTAAGAAACATCCTGTGCATTTAACAAAGAAGAAAGGTTTGAGGATAATAACTCTGGAAAAAGCAAAATATTTTAAGGAAAATAAGAACATTCTTTTAGTGCCAGGAAAGCTCTTATGCAGTACATGTATAAAATTGTTGAATGAGGCAACACTTAGTTTAGACCATGAATAAATTGTACTACTTGATAGTGGTGGAGCAAATGTGAGTGAATTAACCAATGCAAAAAGAGTAGTAGGAAGAGAAAAGTTGAATGAAACTCTTTTAGGGTTCAATGGGACCACTTCGCTTCAGCCATTACCTACCCAATCGAAGAAGAAATATGCTAAAAAGAAGTTTAAAATGGGAAATGATCAGGTTAAAAAATTGTCATTTGTTTTGAAAGTAGAACAAGCCAACAATTCAAATGAACTTAAGGTAATGAATTAAAGACAAAATCTGATAGATCTTGTATATTTAGTGGATACTATGAAGGAAAAACTTCAAACAAACTTAACCCTACAGAAAAAAAAAAAAAAAAAACAGATATTAACGGTCAATCCAAAGTCTTTATCTTGCAGAAAAATTTAATGCATCTGAATATTTAGTGCAAAAAAACGGAACGCTTGCAAAGGAGAAAGGTGTTTTGGCTTTGACAGAACCCAAACTTGGCAGATCCCTTCCCCAAGAAACAATACACTGTCCAACTGTTTTATAAAGATGATGAATGTTCCAACATGTTACCAGGTGCTAAAGACAAAGTTAGCGTTTAAAAAATGCTTACAAACAGAAAAGAATTCTTTTATGCAATTTGGAGGAACTATGTACTGCGTTTAGAGATAAACGTCCAAATTTTGAAATCGGATTTTCCAAATTTTGCTCCCTGAGACCTGGAACTCACAGTGTGTGTGTTTGCCTGTATCACCAAAATGTTGAGCTTTTAGCGAACACTCTGAACCAGCATGATAAAGAATCAATACATACTATGATGGGCAAAACAGGGACTGCATGTTAAGACGTTGTGATGTGTGCCCTAAAACAAGTGAATCACTGAAACTACTTTTTATAGAAATACCAGAAGACTACGACGAAGACAAAGACATTAAATTTTCACAGTGGGTTTCAAGAAATGTCAGAATGACTTTACAAACAAAGCTACTACCTTACAAGGAGTTTATTGATTTTACTATAAAAAATTAAATCTCTAATATCTCATTCTTACATCAAAAAACTCAAAACTCTTACGTGAAAAAGTGAAAAGAAAATCTGACATTTTGTGAAGTTGTAGTTCTTATAGGTTTTGCTAAAAAGTATAACTTTATTCTGCAAACTGAAGTGCAATCCTACGACTGGGTCCACAGAGCTGCTCAGTTTAAGTAGTGATTTTTTCTAAAACTGAGATTTCCACCATGAAAGAAACTTCATTGTGTTTCATGTCAGATGACCTAAAGCATTATGTATCATTTGTTTATTCATTACAAGAAAAAACATAGATTTCATAAAACAATAGTTACCTGATTTTTCCAAATTAAGTATTTTACAGATGATTGCATTGCTCAGTACAAAAATTTCAAAATCATGATAAATTTATGTTTTCACGATAAAGATTTTAAAATAGATGCGAGCTGGTAATTTCATGCTATAAGTCATAGTAAAACAACATGTGATTGGATCCAGAATACAGTCAGAACTGTTACCAAAAAAGCTTGCAGGGTAGAAGGCAAAGTGAGCAGTATTAAACACTGAACAAATGTACAATATTTACAAACGTTTATTCTGAAAAATATATTTTTCAAAGAAAAAGAAATTGAAACTAAAATAACAATGCTTGAAACTAGATTTCAAGTGGGTCAAACAATACTGAGTACAATAAGTTACTATTATTTTAAGCTAGCTTCTTGCAAAGAAACTATAGCCAAATGAATGAATTCAGACTCGGAAATTTTGTTGAAACAAAATATTTTTATGACTATGCCAACCATTAAACCTAACCTTCATTCTCTTGTTGCATGCGTTTTGGAGGAAAACTGGTGGATAGGAATGGTTTAGGGTTTCAATGAAGAAACCCTCACAGGCCAGCAGAAACTTTCTTTTGGCCTCAAAACGAAGATATATGACCTATTCCACCAGCCCATTTTCCTCCAGAGGTAGCATCTCAGTTTGGCAGATCGTATATGATTGATGCTAATTCTCTAAAGGCATTCATACAAACATGGAACAATATGAATGTTCCTTTTTAAAACAAACCTTCATGGACATGTAAATGTAATTATTGTGCATACTGCTTCATAAAAACTTAGCAGAATAATTCAGTTGAATAATTATTAAACATCAAACTCATAAAATACTCTTAGTACAAAGGATTTGTTTGAAAACTAAGAATTGCCAACTCATGTATTGAAATGTAAGTAACCCTATTTTATAAAATTCTTAATTTATGCATTTTTTATTTTAAAATCACTGATACAAAAAACTTGTGTTCATCTGGAATTTTCACAGTTGCATTGTTTCAAATAATTAATTATTGTATCAAACATGTATTTTGCAAAGTAAATTACAAAATTTGATTTCTATTTGGTATAAAATTGTTGTAACTCACAACCTCATCCATTGTTTTGTAACATTTGAAAGGTAATTTGATGCTGTTTTCAAAAATATGTGAAGACACCAGGGGAAAATGTAAAAAAAAAAAAAAAAAAAAAAAAAAATAAGTAAATAATAAAAAAAATCCATATTGATGGGTTCGTATATTCTGTGAGAAGCTCCATATGTGCTGAAAAGTGATGTAGGAAAGAAAGTGTAATTTCCAGAGATATAAATATAGTCATAAAGGGTAAAAAGGAAGAATGTCCATTGTACAGAGATTGGATTTTTACACTTTGCTGTTCATAAAATGGGGCGATTCGAGTCAGTTAAAGTCACATTTATCGTTAGAGGACACTAATATATGCAAAGTGACATGGCTTTGCTAAACCAAAACACACCAGCAGAGACTCCTGGGAAGTGGAATGATTTGATTACAACTACAAGAAGTAAGCCCACTTCATATGAAGTAGTCGATATGGACCTTCCAGTGTTTCGAGATTGGACAGATTTTCTTTCTCCACTCTACACTGGAAAGTGTCCTTTCCTGGTCAGTCCAATAAAGGATATAAGAATTCGAGTAACTTCAAACAGAGACATTGAGTACCAAATTACTTACAACGGAGGTTGGTCTTTGGCTGCTGTTGTTACTGGCGAAAACAAATCGACAGTCAAACAAAAGAAGAAAATTTTGGTAACCAAAAACAAAAAAGCTGCTGCAAGAGAAGCCATCAAGAAGTAAAGGAAAGAAAAATTTGCTGCTATAAATCTTTAGGAAAGCCATTCAGCCTGGAGAGTTTTTATTTCCAAAGGAATCAAGCGAGGATCCATTGAAAATATCCAAAGCCAAGTACAAGGATGTTCATGACCTTAAACCTCTATGTGGACCAGAAGGGAGAGCATTTTTGGACAGTCTTAAATGTGATGAATAATCGGTCTTTTTTTCAATATAGGCTTACTGTTAATGGTTCAGTTAAATTTCATAATATGTTCAAGAACTCATTGACTTTTAAATAGGCCTTATTTCTTAAAAGCCCTCATTCCTCTATGTAATATAAACTTCTGTTTATTTTAAATCATTAAGTCTTTTGTGGACATTCCCCTTTCTTAACGAGTTAACCTGTTTCTGTGTATAAATGTGCAAAGAAAATCAATGTTTATTGCAATATGTGGCTTTTGTTGCCTGATTACTATTTATAAACAGTTGTTTTAAAGGTTTTTATAGATGTGTATAAATAAAGTGTAAAATATTTATTTTGTGAGCATTTGAAAACACTAATTCGCCAGTTTCTCAAAATCTAGTTTTTGTGACATTCCCCATTTTCCCTTGGTGTCTTCATATGTTTGTTTTGAGTTATTTGGCGAGAGATTTTAGCTGTTAATAATTTTCCAAACCTACACCACAATTTTGAAATTAACAATATTTGAAGTTTCAGTACAGATTTTCAATATGATTGAACATTATAAATTGGAATTTTGTGTATCTATCAGTTCCAGTGTTTAATTTAGAACAAAACAGTGAAAATTGCAAGGCTCTAGCTTCAAAACTGAAGATTTTGCTTCAAATTCTGAAATAGCATGCACCCCTTAGTTACGTCTTCATCGCTCCAAAACGTAGAATTATTGTATAACTTTAAATGTTGATAAGTCAGAAACTACTTGCTATAATTGGACGAAACTTGTAATATTGTTTTGTCTTTATGCATACGATTGAAATATAAATTTTGATAAACATCTGTGACATGCTGGTTGTAGGGTCCTGGATGATTTGGTATGGAATAACCCTGAGGTAAGTAAACACCAACATACAAATTTATGTGTTTTCATTAATTAATAAATCTCTGAAAACTATACCACTGGACTCGCCGATACTCAAGCGATCAAACTATAATACTGTTCGAATATGAAATTTCATCGAAATTAAAAATGTGAACGATGACCTGTTGCAGAGCCATAAAATATACACATTTAGCCACTAACAAATATTTCACTGTCCATCTACTATATTGAGTTCCTGTTTATTTCTCATATTAAAGCAACCATATCAGTAATTCGCTGATTAGTAGTTACAGGTAGCGGAAAGAGTAGTCTGACACTGTATTTATACACAGTGTGAGTCAAAAGTCGCAGTACACATTTTATTTAAATAACTCGGGAATTGAGAAACCTAAATATTCCATCAAGGTATGGGTGAGGTGGTCTATCTTTCGCGGTAAGTAGCAAATATGGGCGCCATCTTGAAATTGGACATTTGAATTCAAGACAATTTTTAAAATGAAACCAGTCATATGATATATGAAATAACATCAGCATTTTTTGACAAGATCATTCCAGGGAAGAGATTCAATGCATCAGTTATGGTTCAATAGTTACAGCACATTTTGTTTGGAGGTACAGACTGGGCTGGTCTCCCTAAAAACGTTTCATGTGCTCAACATGCTGTGCCTCTTCTTCAACGCATATTTGAAGGCACTGAACCCAATCGACGTGCACTCATAAAGGGATTTCCCATAAATGCTGGTACACACTTCTTCATTACATTGCTCTGTGTGGCGTCTGTTTATCATTTTCTCTGCGTATATGATTTGCTTGATGGTGCCACAGATAAAAGTGAAATAGTTTGAGATCAGGTGATCCGCGTGGCCATTGCACAGAACCACGTAAACCAACCCAATTACAAGGAAACTGAAAATCTAACAACAGACAAACAACTGCTCTGAAGTGCAGTGGAGTCTCATTCTGTTGAAAGTACGAGAGAAAGCTGCCATCTTTATTCAGAATAAAGGGAAGCATCACTTCTTGCAGCATTCTAGGTAGCTTTGACATAGATGGAGGAGGAAGCTTTGAGTTTAACATCCCGTCGACAGCGTGGTCATTAGAGACGGAGCTCACGCTCGGGATAATAATGTGGAAGGAAATAGGCGGTGCTCTTTCAAAGGAACCATCCCGCTATTTGCCTGTAGTGATTTAGGGAAATTGTGGAAAACCTATACCTGGATGGCCGGAGGTGGATTTGACATTTATGTTCTGGTCAATTAAAATGGATCTAAATACACGGATAACCCACATTCTAACCCTCACCTTAACGTTTATGGCACCCACTAACAATGAAGGTTCCATCCAGTGTGGATTCTGGTCACTTCACCAATGACAAAAAAGTTGGCCTCATCATTGAACGAGATAGCTTGTGCAAAAAGAGGGATTTTGTTGTAGCTTCTGCTACATCGAATATGTTTACAGGAATGAACTTGACAGAAAATGCTGATGTTATTTGATATGTTCTATGACCGCCTTTCCGTTTGGTAAATTGATAAAAGATGTCCGATGTCAAGATGATGCCCATGTTTGGTTCAAACCGTAATAGATAGACTACCTGACCCATACCTACTGCAATACTCAGGTTTACCAATTCTTGAAGAGTTCTCGAAATAAAGTGGTGTAGTGGGAGTTTTGACTCACGTTATATATACTTGCTCTTACATTTGGTACCACTGAGATTCTCAGGGTAAAACTGGAAGTATTAATCACCGAATGTTCTTTTGTAGCGTCAAAATACCGTTGAAATCCTCAAAAAAAGAAAAAACGCCCTGAGAAAACAGTCGGTTTAAGACTTGAAATAACACTGTTGGGAGTTTTTAAGACACTGATTGTCGTCGTTCGTCTTATTTACTGATCCATTTCACATGTCACAAACGTTATTAAAAATTAAATTTGTGTAGTGGTTGCATGATGTCAACAAAGTGAAGTATACTTAGAACACAGTGTTCAAGATTAATCCGGTTAACCGATCTGGTGAAAAATGTATCTGGAGATAACGTTAAACCTAAGGAAGAAATTAAGCGTGGTTAGCACTTGGGTGGGTAACCGTCCAGGTCTCCCGAGCTCTATTGGCAAGCGGGGTGCCCTCAACCACTGTGAGGCAAAATGTAAAATCACGTGAGGCAATACTCACCTTACGAATTATCTTAGAAGAATGATTAAGGAAAGGTTAACCTATGTTTCTACCTTTTGTAGATTTGGAGAATGCTTTCCACAACGTTGACTGGAATACACTCTTTCAAATTCTGAAGTCAGTAGAGGTAAAATATAGGGAACGGGAGGTTATTTACAATTTGTACCTAAATCAGACAGCAGTTATAAGGATCGAATGGTACGATAAGGAAGCACTGTTTGGGAAGGGAGAAAGGCCGGGTTGTAGTCCTACCCCAACGTTATTCGATCTGTACATTGACCAACCAGTGGAGAAAAGCAACGAGACATTGTAATCCTCTCAGAGACAGTAAATTATCTGAAAGAGCAATCGAACGGAATGGACAATATCTTAAAAGGAGCGTATCTGATGAACATAAATGTTCCAATGTTTGTATAGCTTATGGGACTTAACTACGGGGTTATCAATCCCTAAACTTACAAACTACTTATGAACTAGCTAACACTAAGGACAGCACAAAATATCCATGCCCGAGGGGATTCGAACCCCCGACCGTAGTGGCCGTGCAGACCGTGACTGGCGCGCCTCAGTCCCCCTTTTTTTCAGTTTGTGTTCTATTGATTGGATAGGGACCACATTTAATGTAGAAATTATCATTCCATGATGTATGTGTATTTTTGACACATCTGTTTAACTGGGATTCAAAAATAAAAATTGAATGAAAACAAAATCATTTTTCCTGAATGAAGGAAAAGATAATTTCTGGGACGAGTCTTCAGTTTGTTACCATCTCTTATGTCCGGTGAAAGAATCTTAGGATGATCTTATTGTTGTGGGTCTAAGTTAAGGTCGATTGCCGTCAGTGTCCTCGGCCACCGCGGCCGGCTCAGATGAACATAAACAAGATCAAAACAAAGGTAGTGGAATGTAGTGTAAGAACATCAGGCGTTGCTAAAGGAATTAGATTAGTTAACGAAGTAATAAAAGTGGTAGATAAGTTTTGTTAAATGTTCAAATGTTTGAAAAACTAAGGGACTTCACTGCTGTGGATAACAGCCACTATGCTTACAAACGACTTAAACTAACTTACATTAAGGACAACACCTACAACCATGCCAGAGGGAGGATTCGAACCTCCGACGGAGAGCAGCAATGAGCCTTAAAGCGCTCTTCCACTCCACCGCGGCTCAATTTTGTTACTTGGGCAGTAAAATAACATACCATGACAATGGAAAGAAAAACATTTCCGAAGAAGAGAAATTTTTTTAACATCGAATATTGATTTAAATGTTAGAAAGTCTTTTCTGAAGGCATTTGTGTTGAATGTTGCTTTATATGGTAGTGAAACATGGACGATAAATAGTTGAAACAGGAAAAGGATTGAAGCTTTTGAAATGTCGTGCTACAGAAGAATGCTGAAGTTTAGGTGCGTAGATTGCCTGCCAATGAGGACGTACTCAACAGAATTGGGGAGAAAAGATATTTCTGGCCTACCGTGACTGAAAGAAGGGATCGAATGGAGGGACACATTCTTAGACATCAAGGAATTGACAATTTAGTCACAGTGTGTGCACTAAAAATCAAAGAGGGAAACCGAGACATGAATTCAATAAGCAGGTTCAAATTAATATGAGTTTTCGTTTTTGTAAGGAGATGAGGCTTTGCCGCTCGAGAAGGGGCGTGCGGTTCTAGGCGCAATGTCAGTGACTGTGCGGCCGCTCCGAGGTTCGAGTCCTCCCTCGGGATTGTTTGTTTGTGTGTGTGTGTGTGTGTGTGTGTGTGTGTGTGTGTGTGTGTGTTGTTTGTTAAGCTTAAGGGACTTAATTGAGGGTCAACAGTCCCTAAACTAACAAACTGCCTTATACTAAAGACGACACAAACATCCATGCCCGACGGGGGGAATTCGAACCCCCGACCGTAGCGGCTGTGCAGACTGTGACTGGCGCGCCGCAGACCGCTCGGCCACTGCGGCCGGCTGTGTGTATGTGCCACGCATCTCAGTTATACCGACGGATTTGTTTCAAAATATTGCAATTTCTACTTTTTTATTTAATTTTATTTATTTTTTGTGGAATGGCCACAGATAAAGCCCAAGGACAAACATTCAAAGTTGACAGTGTCTATTTAGGAAAAGCGGTTTTTTCCCCATGGGCATCATTATGAAACACTCACATACTTTTAATTCACAAAATTGTTGTCATTTAAAAAGAAGGCAACAACAGCATCGTACATAGAACTATGTCAAGATCGTGTAAGAAATAATCGATGAGAAGGAAATTTTTTTATAACTGTACTATTTTAAACTGAGACTGGATATACGACAAAACAATAGAACCACATTCATTATGTACCTTCACATGGTGATTTAGCTGCCCCTAATAGTACAGGAATGCCGGTTTCGCTCAACTGAGATTCTACCCATGATGCATTCGCGAGTACCGCTACCCCCACCCGTCCTTCCTCAGCCACTTGACCTTGCGTTAATCAAAGGACGCCGCCACCCAGGATGATTGTCATCGAACATGTAATTGAACTTAGTAAAATAATGACGCTCTTAACGACAAAGAACAAGTAACGTTCTCATAAACAACATGACCGCCTCCAACGGCCACGCACTCGGCGAAGGTTCGCCCCCCCCCCCCCCTTTCACCGCCCCATGCCCCCGCAACTGCTCACTTGTGCGAAGGCCGCCACCACCGCCACCCGATTAAATGTTCAAATGTTTGTATAGCTTATGGGACTTAACTACGGGGTCATCAGTCCCTAAACTACTTATGAACTACCTTATACTAAGGACGGCACAGATATCCATGCCCGAGGGGGGATTCGAACCTCCGACCGTAGTGACCGTGCAGACCGTGCCTGGAGCGCCTCAGTCCCCTCGGCCACCGCGCCCCCCCCCGATTATTTTTATTAAATTTGCATATGAATTTGTAACAACCTATGTTTTAACAGTGACAAGGGCAACTGCTCCAAAAGTGAGCACTTGTGTGAGTACAGCCCCTGCTCTCGTCCCTGTCACTGCCCCCACCTCCATCCCACCGACCAGTCCTAAAGATTGCCGCCCCCATACCACCCGGTCCGGGACTCGAACCCGCGCCCCTATTTTTTTCAAAAGTTATTACTTATCGACGTACAGGTTGTTGTATTACACCAATATTGAAAAAAGGAGCCAATTATTCCGTACTTCTGACAGCACAATTACCTGGAATAACATAGAACATGTACCTGAGAGTTTCATAAACAAATCAATGCCGCCACCTGGCCATCCACCACCGCCACTCCCGATTATATTTTATACCTAATTTGCAGATTAATCGCGAATCCTATGTTTTAATTAGAACATTATGTCGGAACGTAACGTAATACATCGAACCTTAAGTACAACTCGCAATTTTTCAGATAAATATAGACACAAGATTAAGAAATTCGGTGTAATGCTACGGGTAGGTGTTGTACATTTATCGACAGTTATTTAAAAACAAACATTTAGGACTACCCAAAAAAAATTGTTCTGCCTTTCAGAAATCTATCACATCATAAGGTGCCTGGAAAAATAAACGTATCTCTTCACAAAGACGATGCTTGCAATAGCCGCATAAAAAAAAAAATAAATAAAAATAAAAAAATAAATAAATAAAAATGCGCTCGTTAGAATATAACGGTAACGACCGCCACACACTTGTGTGTCAAACACTTTACTCGTGTAATACACCTACCTGAAACAATTTCTCTCGATAGACACCACGGAAAAAGTACGAACGACACCTGTTTCAAAAATTAAAAACGTGTTACACTATCGTAGTTCGATCTCCATTGCGACCACAAGCACACAGTATCCTCTCAACAAGCAACATAAACGTTCTAACAACGATAAATATTGCTAAATATTTAAACAATTTAAGAATCACAAAAATCATATCTTTTATTATTTTAATAATGATTATGCAGCCAAGATCGCATTTTTCATTTATTATGTGACCGGTTTCGGCGTACTCGATCTTCTGACCTGTCGTAATTTACATAATTTCACGACCTTTTTATATACTAAAAGAGTACATACAGGTTGAGGGGTTGTTAAACATAAAATTAGTATAAATATCAATTAAATACAATGAAAGAATCCCTGAGACGGATTTTCGTCTCAAATATGTCAAAGACATTACTGATAGAGCTGAAGCATTGAATTAAAATTTGTGGTGCGGCCGGGAATCGAACCCGGACCTCCACGCTTACTAGGCAGACATCTTAACCGTTAGACTACCACACCACTAACGATTAACGCGCCTCGGAATAGTCTATGTACGATTTCCCTCCACAACACAAACTTTAATTCAGCTTCTTTGTTCCAAAGATAATTGCCACTACTGCCAAGGCTCTCCATGCAGCGGAATAGCACCTCAGCAATGGACATGGTGGAACAATCCTGTTATGGTGATATAAATATCAATTAAATACAATGAAAGAATCCCTGAGACGGATTTTCGTCTCAAATATGTCAAAGACATTACTGATAGAGCTGAAGCATTGAATTGCTGAGGTGCTATTCCGCTGCATGGAGAGCCTTGGCAGTAGTGGCAATTATCTTTGGAACAAAGAAGCTGAATTAAAGTTTGTGTTGTGGAGGGAAATCGTACATAGACTATTCCGAGGCGCCTTAATCGTTAGTGGTGTGGTAGTCTAACGGTTAAGATGTCTGCCTAGTAAGCATGGAGGTCCGGGTTCGATTCCCGGCCGCACCACAAATTTTAATTCAATGCTTCAGCTCTATCAGTAATAAAATTAGTAGTCACAAGTAAAAAATATATATCCATCTTCTAACGGTTTTGACGTGAGGTACTTCAAAGTGGACTTAGACTTTGAAGTACCTCACGTCAAAACCGTTAGAAGATGGATATATATTTTTTAATTGTGACTACTAATTTTATGTTTAACAATCCCTCAACCTGGATGTACTCTTTTAGTATATAAAAAAGTCGTGAAATTATGTAAATTACGACAGGTCAGAAGATGGCGTCGAGTACGCCGAAACCGGTCACATAAT
Source organism: Locusta migratoria (assembly GCA_026315105.1). Taxonomy (NCBI): domain Eukaryota; kingdom Metazoa; phylum Arthropoda; class Insecta; order Orthoptera; family Acrididae; genus Locusta; species Locusta migratoria. The sequence continues at coordinate 442,334,736 of CM048755.1, read as the reverse complement.
AAATGAAAAATGCGATCTTGGCTGCATAATCATTATTAAACAAGCATAGATCGCCCCACTTAATTATGAGTTCATTTTATTATTTTAAACAAACACCCTCAAAAACATCTATATTACATATCCAAATGAACTCACAGCCACCAACACCTCTTTCGATACACCCAAGAGGCGCAAAATACATGCCGACGACGAGTATGGGTGCCGCAGTGCGTTTAAGGTGGACGCGCGTGCAAAAGAAAATGACGATTTGGCCCAGCCCAGTCGCCGAGCACGTGTGCCAGGGCTGCGACTCCGGGCGGTCGATCACGCGCGCGCGGGCCGCCCGTTACCTGCAGAGCCTATTGTCGTGCTAAGCAAATAGTTTCACACACATGCAGGAAGGCGCGATCGTCAACAGGTCGCTGACATCTGCAGCCACACCTAAACACACCTTCAAAATTATCAAACGTAAATTGCTTCTCAAAGACAGTGACAGCAATGAACAATCATGCTTATCTTTAACCATTATTATTTTTACGATCCATCTCCCTCTTTCCCAATCCACAAATGACTTAAACTAAATAAATGCACAGAACAGCAACAACACAAGTAAAACAATCCATATGGTAGCAATTACTTAGCTTAAACTTCCGACCGAAAGCCCCCCCCCCCCCCCAAATACTATTTATTCATCTCCATTCACATTGAAATTTAGGCATCTCTCTCTCTAGTGACAAAAACATTTATCAAGGAAATTACTAGCCTCTGTCGATCACACACACACAGTGTTCTATCTGCAGGCTACATGAAACAATTCTACAGTCCTATCTATGAACATATGCTAATTGTTTAAACAAAATATCATAGCGTTTTAATATTATTTTTAGCATTCTCCCTCTAAAAACATCTAAGGTACTCTATCTCTCTCTCTTTAGCGACCATACCCTGTTACACTGCACAAAATTCTTTTAGATTTATTCCAAGTCTTTACAACGTTTCCTTAGATTGATGTATCGCTGTGTCCCATGAGAATTCGGGTAGCTTAATTTTACCCCTTATTTCCTCTATACATCTTGCGTATACCCACTTGCTGAAAGTCAACATAGCAAAGGGAATCTCTATCTCTCTCTTTCTCTCTCTCTCTGTCGACCATACCCTATTACAATATTAAACATTGCAAACGATCTGACACAAGTTAAACTTGAAAATACTGATATTCGAGAAATCCAGAAGACGTTTAATATTTTCTTCTTTTACGTATAAATAAAACTAAACCCTATTATACGACAGCTACAATAATAAATGTCTGAAATAATTTAAGATCAGCAGTTTACCGATTTCCGACCGTCTACACTAAAACTCTTTTTTTTTCGAAAGCACTGACCTAACAACATCCTTCGAAATGACGCTCACCAGTACAACAACCACAGAACCGCAAATATCCCCCCCTCACCGAGAAGGAATAACAGTAGTACTTTTTACCCGCCCGATAGCTAGAAAGCAACAAACGTACAACAGATTTTCAGTTCTGTAGAGCAAGATCGACCCCCTTTACCCATAATGTAGAAAAAAGTTCTTACTCCAAACACAAATCAAGCTCCTTTCCTGTGCTTTTTTTTTAATTCCACTAAACCTAACTCCGATTTATTTATTTTTAATCGATAATTAGAAGTAGATGTCTAACGCAAACGAAGATGCCTAGGATGCTAACCTACACACCGCAACACACGTAAAAAGAACGTGGTGTCTCTACACTTTTTTTGGTTACAGTACAACTGCGTACGTGCAATGTAATGAGCGCAAACTAATGCAGAAAAAGCGACATCCACCATCATATTTCTACACGTTTTCTGATTACTATGCAAGAGCATTGTACCAATCAATTAACTCTTAAGACCGCAAACGTCATATTGCACAGAGGGGTTCGCTTGAGTTATGGACACACCAGTCAATTTTCGGTGTTCTTATTAACCCAGCAAACAATTTGCAAAAAACTACACAACAATTGTGCTCTAAGGAATTGGTAGCCGATACAACACAGACGGGATTGACACACTGTACAGGACTGCACTTTTTAAATATTGGCTATCCTCGTTTAAACAGTATTCCGATCGAGTCCATATATTGTAGCCTCCAGTCTGGTAATGCCAAACGGAGAGGTAAAAGTATCAAAATGTCCAAATGTTTGTAAATGTATCGTAACAAACTGCGTGGTCATTAGTCAGTAGCTTACAAACTACTTAAACTAAAGTAGACTAACCTAAGGACAACACACACACACACACACACACACACACACACACACACACACACACACACACACACACACACACACACACGCGCGCCCCAGGGTGGACTCGAACCTCCGACGGCGAGCAACCGCAAGTTCCGCAGCAAGGCGCCTTAGATCGCTGCTACTCCATCGCGGCGTAAAAGTATCCCGCAAATGCTTGTTATAAAACGATAAGATGATTACCGGTAATTTTATTGATACCAAAATACTCGTCAATTAGACTCAGCCACATTAAACAATCTATTCAAGCTGCCCTATCAGTGTCCAAAATCACGTTTCTGTTCCCTATACATAGCTTCCTTCCAGGCGAAAATCGTGGATGGATACTAGGTACTCGCACATTTCCAGTTTGTTAAAAATCCTTGTGAAATCTAGTGGAGTGCCCAAATCCAGGAGATAAAAGCCACCTACACGAAGCTGTTGTATAGATGGGAGCTTCTCCATTACAACATCTAGTTCAACATCGGCTAGCCCCACTTTATAAGGCACAGCCACATGATTTGCTGGATATTCTCCAGAGATTCCTTGCCGAGTTTCTCTAGTATTCTGAGTGCTCTCACCACGCTGCCACCAGGTATGAGAAATTGTAACTTCGTCTTATCTACATGGCTTGCAATTACGAACTTGTCGAATTTACTACGCATTTGTAATTTAAAATATTAGCAATAATTTACCATCGTAAACATCTGACACCAGTCGTAAAGTAAATACCAATACCACAAGATCAAACAGACAAAACTTCGTAACATACACGGCGCAAGTTTTTTACAACCACAAGAACATAATCCTAAATCGACTTCTTTAGAGCTGTATTGTAACACATCATCATACAATACTGGAAACAGACACTGCAGCGCATATTGTAGAGTCTTTCAAACACTTTTTACTTATATTCTATCCCAACTAGCCTGCGACACTCTATGTAAGCGCTTGTAACAACAACCATTTCCAATCAAGCGACCGAACTACAACAAAAGGATCTAACTATCCCAGCTCTTTTTTTACTAAAGTTCTAAACTAACTAGCATACGACAATCTCGGCATCTCTGTGTTGTTGGTGGATCCCATCTGAACATCTATCCGATTGATCACGCATATTTTTGCATTCCATACTTCACCAGACAGTATTTCTGAAACGTTTTCTATCAGTCACTAGACCACATAACTAATACGTTTAACAATCACTGAGCACAAAAAGTAATCGTACTCCCGCTTATAACAAATCAAAACTTCCTATAAACATCTGTAACACAATTACATCGTAAAAATGACTGACATACATAGAACAGCTAAAAAGGAATGATCCAGATTAACACCAAACTCTTAAACGACAACGAAAAAAATAGTCTATACCATTTCGAACTAATATAACACCCGAAAAATTTTATCGAACGCCAAGAGCAGTCCTTTAAAATGCGCCTCCCAACAAATCTTTACCCAGATTTAAATCAGCTAACCATAGGGTTTATTGAAATAGATGCTTCTCGACCGAAGAACAATAATTTACTACCGCAAGCGTCTTTACTACGCTACCGACGAGAGGCGTTCATTCGTAAATACCACTGAAAGACGAGATAAATACACCACAGCCCAAACACATAACCATACTACTAAGTATCAATATGCAGTCCACAAAAATACAACACCTCTAGGTTGCAACGAACTGTATGACTAAACAGATCGAAGCTGATATTTCACACAAGCCAAGATACACCGTACGCACCAGATTACGAATACACGAGACCTGATTTTACGAAGACAGAATATTACATTGTTTCTGTCAACACCCATAAGAATTAAAAAAAAGAATTGTCACAGCTATACCATCGCTCCTAATGCAACATCGACACAATAAAGACCATCTTTAACTAACCTCTACAGGTCATAAAGAGACATCCAAGCACAATCGTATTACCAACAAATATTGCACCACTTCGATGGATCATTTCCTCAATCAAATATTAGTATTTTTACTACAGGAAATAAAAATGTATACATGTCGTTAACCTGACAATCTCTAACCACTCCAGTTCAATTGTTTTCTTGTAAGAAAAACAAAGTGTAATAATATATTAATTTAACATAAAAGTGTATAGTTAAGAAGCTACGTATTTTCTGAAATTCTCTGGTAGTCATCTTGATTTGAAGAGTTCAAACAAGTTAAAAGTGCGTTAATGTTTGTATTGGTTAATAATAAACATGCCATGTACGTTACATTTGGCACCGTAATTAGTAAAAAAAAGCGAAAAACAAAAATTGATCATTAACCACTGACACCAAAAAACTTAACAAATCTCAAATAGAGTGGAAAATACGAAAAGCAACTATTATTAGCAGTGATTTTTATCACGACTGATAGTTACATTTCCCGTTAACAAAATATATTTTTTTCTTTCTTAATAGAGTAGAAATAGAATTGTTTGGAAATTCGAAAAACTTTCTATGAAATCAACCATAAAATTATGCAGGAAAAAAATTAATGACCTTAGTTCAATAGAAAATATTCATTCTTATGCCTAACTGTGAAACTATTATTATGAAATCAACTACGATTGCAATTCTGTGTAGTCGTCGTAATGTCAGTTGGCAGGTTATCGCAACTAAAGGGGGGACTAAAACTATGGATTGATTCTTTGACTGACCAGTAGCACTACATCTCCCTCCTGGTGCCAGTTGCATGTAGTTAACTGCTTTTTCATATGGTACACTTGACAGCAAAAAAAGTGGATGACTGCTGATGCAACCCAACTAACGTAGCCGTGTTGCGGGTACTCCACATTCAAAACCCCTGTAGAGTACAGTCGTTCGACTCTTCACAATGGGTACCAAAGAGGCAGTAGAGAACATTGCTCCTTATGGCAGTCGGTCCACATGTAATTCAATACCGTCATACAAAAAACATTAGAATGCAATTTAATTACAATAAGTGACAAATCGGGTACCTTACCAAACTCATTCAATGACGCAATGAGTTTTTGTTCGTACTCTGAATTTGAACGCACTGTTGACCAAAAAAAGCTTGCGTTTCTGATCGAGACTAGATTAGGCATGAAGAGACGTAAGACATTGACGTTTTCATTGGTATCGGTTTACAAGGCCAAGTCCGAAACCAGTTAACTTTAGCATTGCACCAGGAAGTTCAAATTGTTTCTGAGAGGTAACCACTAAAGGTATATAATACAGTGCAACTCACAGGTGTCAAACGTCATAAAATTGTGGTATAGAACGCAGTACCTATATGGCTCGTTAACGAAGCACGATCACACGTCAGATATTAAATAAATTCACAGATAGTGCTATATTTGAACTTGAAATGACGATACAATTGACTTCTTTCCGAGCAGGGACCCAATCCCGGCTTTATTCGCTATTTATTATGCACACGCAAAGAGATGAAATAGTTACTGTGCTCACCATTAGCGGGATATGCATATGTTCAGCTAGAAGTAGCGCAAGCCTCTGCGGATTAGCCGTGCGCACTGGAGCGCCGTGCTGCGGTGCGCGCGGCTGTTCGCCGTCGGGGGTTCGAGTCCCCCCTACGGGCATGGGTGTTTTTGTTGTCATTAGGTTATTTTACCTTAGTTTAAGTAGTTTGTAAGCTATGGACTAATAACCAAGCAGTTGAGTCCGATAGATTTACAAACATTTGCAGTAACGCAAAAAATAACGTTGTGCTGCCTGGGACTCCAACCCCGCGCCTGTCGTAAGCGTTGACCTCAGATGACTAGGTAACAACTCTCCCAATCTCGTTTACAAATAATTAGGATCGCGCCGTTCGTAGAGACCTGGAGGGGTTTGGCATTTTAAAGAAACAACGAAAACTAATCCAACTTTGTTCTAGTCAGTAACGAATGGATATGTGTAATGTGATTAGAAAGACGCCACAGTCCTAAATTCCTTACTTGCCACTATTGGAGGTGGAGAGGGGGATGTTTGCGATTGTTAAAATCTGTTTCCCCAGCAGGAATCAAACCATATCTTAGCCATTACAAGATGGCATCAGCCCGATCAACTACCGATTTTCAGATGTGGTAGTATAATGTTTTTCCTCAAAATGGAGTGCAGAACACTTGGTATGAGAAGTAAAATAGTTCGGCGGTATGTGTCTACGTAACAGTAATTTCTTGGCCTCACGGTCTGAGGCGTCTTGTCGCGGAGTTGCGGTCGCTCCAGCCAGAGGTTCGACTCCTTCCTCGGGCATGTGTAGTTGTGTATATGTGTGTATGTGTATGCGTGTATTCCTTAGCGTAAATTAATTAAAGTAGCATGTAAGGCTAAGTAGGGACTAATGACCTCAGGTGATTTCTCCATTAGGACTATAACAAAAAAGTTATATACAGTATGTAGAATTATGTAGCATTGCGTATGATAATATACTACGTTTAACATGCTCTGTGGTGATTTTGTATATGTTGCTGTATGCTTATTTAACTATAGTCTCGTTGGGCTCAAGTTTGTATGAAAAATGTGTGTGAAATCTTATTGGACTTAATTGCTGACGTCATCAGTCTGCACACTACTTAAACTATCTTAACATAAGGACAACACAGACACCCAAGACCGAGGAAGGACTCGAACCACCGACCTGATCAGAAGCCCAAATCAAGACATGATGCCTTAAACCGCGCAGCTACTCTGCGCGGCGTGCAAGAATGTAACATAGCTCTTACCATAATAAATGAAATATTACGCATCTTAAAAGTAGGAAGGAGCGTCGTTTACGCATTATAAAACGGTTTCTAAAACGGGAAATGCCGGCCGCGGTGGCCGAGGAGACTGAGGCGCTTCAGTCACGGTCTGCACGGCCACTACGGTCAGGGTTTCGAATCCCCCCTCGGGCATGGATATTTGTGCCGTCTTTAGTATAAGGTAGTTTATAAGTAGTTTGTAAGTTTAGGGACTGATGACACCGTAGTTAAGTCCCATAAGCTTAACAAACATTTGATTTTTTTTTAACGGGAAATATATACCATGTGTAACGGTATAGTCTGTTAGGATGAAAGCAGCGGAGGTCAATCGAAACACCAGAGCTCTGTATTTCACAGAACGAAGAATTTATTATAGGTAAGGGGGTATAAAGGACATGGTCTCATAGAGAGGACTGATATACAGTAACGAAAGCATAAATTAAAAGAGAGTGCATGTTGTCAACGGAAACCAATAGATTTTATCACTGTATTGTGAGGGAACCGACCAGAAGGGTAACTGAGGTTATGATGCAAGAGCGGTGACAGCGAGTGAGAGGGAGAGAACAGTAGAGAAATTAACTATTAATAAATGCAAGACCGTTTGCGTATTTTGTAAAGGACAGAGAGTGTATTAATGGATGGAGGGGAGGAGAGAGACGCATCTTAAATAACAAAAATTACTTTGACAGCGTCCATCTAAACGGATTACTCTGTTTGCATGGAGGCTGGGTATAAATGTAATAACGGCGAGCAACCGCGCGCTCCGCAGCGAGACGCTTTAGACCGCTCGGCTACTCCACCGCGGCGGCACTGTCTTAATATTGTGTTCCAGGACGAGGATTTTTGGTTATAAACGTTTTCGGTCATGTGAAACACACTCCAGTTTCTATAGCTGTCTTTTCTTTTGCATTGTATGTAATCCACTCTCCTAGGTATTTAAAGGAATCTGTTTTGTGTGTTGTATTGTTGTCAACTGCAATATTTTGAGGAGCATCACAAATGTTTTTCATGACCTTCGTTTTTTTCAAGGAATATTTTTAGTCCTACTTTGGCAGCTTATTTTTGCAGTTCTCTTATTTGTCCTTGGACATTATCTAGCGAATCTGTAATCGATGTCATGTCATCTGCGAAGGCTAAACAATTGACTGTAATTTTGTTTGGACGTCTTCCTAGTTGAATCCCTTTAGTATTGATGGCTTTCCTCCATTCTCGAACTACCTTGTCAAACACACAATTGAAAAGCAGAGCTGGCAAACCATCTCCCTATCGGACACCTGACTTTATTTCAAACGATTTTGAGAACTCTCCCCTAAATTTTACTTTCGACTTTGTATTTGTCAAAGTTGCTTTAGGTGAAATTATTTCAGTTGTTTTAGTATCGAGTCCCAATTCTTTTAAGATGTCAAACAGTGCATTTCTGTCAACTGAATCATAGGCTTTTCTAAAATCCACAGAAGTCATCACATAATTTAAGTTCCTCATTTCTATTATGCTCTTTAATTTTCAAATGTTTGTAAAGTCTGTGGGACTTAACTACGGTGTCATCAGTCCCTAAACTTACAAACTACTTATGAACTACTTACAAACTAGGACGGCGCAAATATCCATGCCCGAAGGGGGATTCGAACCCCCGACCGTCGTGGCCGTGCAGACCGTGACTGGAGCGCCTTAGTCTCCTCGGCCACCGCGGCCGGCTCTTTAACTTTAATATGTGTTCTGCACATGACCTTCACTTCCTGATACTCTCCTAGTCGTTCGTCAAGTATTTCTTCTGCTCCTTTTAAGAGCGCCTTAGACAAGATCTTATAGGTATCTGGTAAGAGGGAAATTCCCTTATAATGTCGCGTTGAAATGGAAGCAGACTTGTCATCTGAACACAACACTTATACTGAAAGCAGGATTATTGCGCCGCGGTGGAGTAGCCGAGCGTTCTAAAGCGTCTCGCTGCGGAGCGCGCGGTTGCTCGCCGTGGAGGTTCGAGTCCTCCCTGGGGCATGGGTGTGTGTGTCGTCCTTAGGTTAATTTAGTTTAAGTAGTTTGTAAGCTACGGACTGATGACCACGCAGTTTGGTCCGATAGAATTACAAACAAACAACAGGATTATTGCGAAATTAATATACACGCAGTACTACCTGCCTTTCGGGCAGAGTGCTCTGCTATTTATACACAGACAGAATGTACCAGAAATTAGAAGAATATTTACCGCAAGAAACATGTAGAAATTACAAGTGAACATAATAAACATGTAGAATATTCTGGAAACGATAAGAAATAAATTTTTGCCAGTGGACGCGATTGAACCGACGTCGCCGTCCGCGGTGGCCAAGCGGTCTGCGGCGCGCCAGTCACGGTCTGCAAGGCCACTACGGTCGGTGGTTTGAATCCCCGCTCGGGCATGGATATTTGTGCCGTCCTTAGTATTAGCTTGTCGCTACAGTACTTCCATAGTCCTCACCAATCTATTATAGTAAGCACGGAAGAAAGAAGGGATGATCATGTGACGAAAAGCTTATTTAATTTTGCTTATTTAAATCCAAATCCGTTGAGGACCTCAAACAATGGAAACAGAGGATATATGGTTACTTTGATGTGGCTGCCATTGTACTGCTACAGCTTGTACTCGAGTGTTACACGACGAGTGCCTCTCCTAAAAGCCTTTCCTGCTGCGGCGGTGGCTGGGTAGTTTTTTGCGCTAGCCCGGCGCGTGGCCAAGCGGCTGGTGCTGCAGGCATGCTTCAGTTGATTGGCGCGCGGCTGTACCGAGATCCCCCGGGAGCGTTTGCAGGAGGGACACCTCGGCTCCCTCGCTGCTTGCTTTGCGCCCCCACGCAGGCGTGCCTCCTCCTCGTCGCACTCCTATTAACGCGCTGCTTTCACTAGCCACCTGCCCGGTTTGCTGTTTATCATTACCACCCACTTTCTCCACGCCTGGTTATTGAAGAATGCCCGACGAGAGGATACTCCTAGAACTTAACAAATGACAACTAGCCTACGATAGAAAAAAAATTGTGTCGACTACTCTTATTTCATCGGATGCACCTTTGCACGTACCAACACCTTCCGCAATAGAAACCTGCCTATATCACGTTTAACTGAAATCAAACAGTTTGCAACTAATTGCAATTCTAAGAAAATGGTAACCCTCTTTTTACATCATTTAGTACGTTCGGTAACGATTAATTCTACAAAGAAAATGTTCAAATGTTTGTTAAGCTTATGGGACTTAACTACGGGGTCATCAGTCCCCAAACTTACAAACTACTTATGAACTACCTTATACTAAAGACGGCACAAATATCCATGCCCGAGGGGGGAACGAACCCCCGATCGTAGTGGCCGTGCAGACCGTGACTGAAGCGCCTCAGTCTCCTCGGCCACCGCGGCCGGCTAATTCTACAAAGTCTCAATTTCTTTTGACAGTTTGTTCTTCTATGAGAGGTACCGATTTATTAATGTTACAGGTTTTTCCAATGACTAATTTTGTATGTATTGAAGCTCTGTAAAAATGATAAGATGACTTTTCAGCCACTGATAATATTTTCGCCGCAACGGTTTAACTGCGCGTATTGGAGCGCCGTGTTGCGGTACGCGCGGCCGTTCGCCGTAGGGGGTTCGAATCCCCGCTCGGGCATGGACGTTTGTGTTGTATTTAGTATAAGGTAGTTCATAAGTAGTTTGTAAGTTTAGGGACTGATGACCCCGTAATTAAGTGCTTTAAGCTCTACAAGCATTTGAACATTTTGATAATATTTTCTATTGAAGACAGCAGTGGCGTAAAGGTTAAGGCACGCAACTCGTGTTCGAAGGGAACTAGACTTGCAATTTCCCTCTGGTCGTGGTATCCATGAATAGTTAGGGGGCGAATACCGGCATGGAAATAGGAAAAAAAAAGAAAAAAAAGTTATGCTGAGTTTCGTTCTGCATTTCTTTAGTCTGAGCCTGTATGCTGCTGTAATGGCCTCAACGGCCACAAAACGATAAACTACAATATTCCTTCTTCACTACACAAAATGAGCGCACCAACGAACTTCATTCCTTATTGTCGTTGAAAGCTTTTATCATAAAAAATGTATCACATTTTTGTAATTCTGTGGGACCAAACCACTCTTGTCATCGGTCCCTAGGCTTACAAACTACTCAACTTATGCTAAGGATAACGCGCACACACCCATGCCCGAGGGAGGAGTCGAACCTCCGACGCGATCGGTCGTACGATCCGTAACGTGACGCTTCAGACCGCACCGCCATTCCTGCGCGGCCTTTTATCATAATTTCTCTAAGAAATGTATTTCAATAGTACCTACTTTTGTTGTTACGTATCCGCTGTGTAACTGCGTTAGGCATTTATCGCTCAATGTATAAATTTGCTGTATTTTTGTGCATTGGTACTTCTCACCGAAAGATAACTAAACGATAAAGGTAAACACAATTAAAAATGCAGAAAATGTCTCGAGTGTGATGTTAATAATAACACATCATGGGTTGCACAGCGTGTTTAAAAAGTGTTACGTATTCCAGCAGGTGGTTGGTTGGTCAGAATTAGAAGAAAAGCTCCGACGATAATATATCCTGAATTGAACACCTGTTGAGGTATGGGAGCATCTGTCCTCTGATTGCCATCAGTCTGTACAAGTAGACGCCACAGGCAGCGCTGCCACGTATCTCGACAGATCCCTCATAAGTTTTCCGCACTCTTTCAAATACATCTTGCTTTATTACGATTGAATTGCTCACATGCTCCCGTAATGTCGGCGAATTGTCGATGGGTTGAGCACATACAGAGCCTTTAAAGGTCCCCACAGCATAAACCCGACGTATTCAGTCGTGGCCAGTTTTATGCGAAGAGGCCTTTGCTAGCGGATCTCCGCGACCAATCCACCGCCCATGAAATATTTCGGTGAGGTACTGTTGCACGAATCGTAGAAAAGTGGGAGACACCAGTCGTGCATGGAACAAGTGGTTGTCTTCTAACTGTGGTGACGTTCTGCAATACCGCTGGTAATTCATTGTGCACAAATCGATGACACACAATAGCTCTTAATCTGTTTCGATTAGTGTATGACTCTGTCAGTCTGACACTGACAATTTATCTCGTTACATTAATAACGACGCCACCCTGATGCCTCACTTCCATTACTTTTGCAGGCTTAGCAATGTGTGTGTTTTGGTAATTTTGAAGGCCGTCTCTTGTAATCCCGCCTAATCTGTAAATAAAATGCAAGCGATGAATTGCGAATTTTCAGAGGTATTGGTTTCCAGACGTTTGATTATTAGAATTCTTCTTATACACTACTGGTCATTAAAATTGCTACCACCAAGAAGAAATGCAGATGATAAACGGGTATTGCACAAATATATTATACTAGAACTGACATGTGATCACATTTTCACGCAATTTGGGTGCTTAGATCCTGAGAAATCAGTACCCAGAACAAACACCTCTGGCCGTAATAACGGCATTGATACGCCTGAGCATTCACACATCTGAAATGTAAGGGCCACTGTTCAAAGTGCCGTCGATGCGAACATGAGGTGACCGACGCGTTTAACCAATGGCACCCCATACCATCACGCCGGGTGATACGGCAGTATGGCGATGACGAATACACGCTTCCAATATGCTTTCTCCGCGATGTCGCCAAGCCGCGGTGGAGTAGCCGGGCGGTCTAAAGCGTCTCGCTGCGGAGCGTGCGGTTGCTCGTCGTGGAGGTTCGAGTCCTCCCTGGGACATGGGTGTGTGTGTTTGTCCTTAGGTTAGTTTACCTAGGTTTAAGTAGTTTGTAAGATACGGACTGATGACCACGCAGTTTGGTCCGATAGATTTACAAACATTTGAACTTTTCAAACATTTGATGTCGCCAAACATGGATGCGACCATCATGATGCTGTAAACAGAACCTGGATTCATCCGAAAAAATGACGTTTTGCCATTCGTGCATCCAGGTTCGTCGTAGCGTACACCATTGCAGACGCTCCTGTTGGTGATGCAGCGTCAAGGGTAACGCAGCCGTGGTCTCCGAGCTGATGGTCCATGCTACTGCAAATGTCGAACTGTTCATGCAGATGCTTGTTGTCTTGCAATTGTCCCCATCTGTTGACTTAGGGATCGAGACGTGTCTGCACGATCCGTTACAGCCATGCGGATAAGATACCTGTCATCTCGACTGCTAGTGATACGAAGCTGTTGGGATCCAGCACGGCGTTCCTTATTGCCCTTCTGAACCCACCGATTCCATATTCTGCTAACAGTCATTGGATCGCGACCAACGCGAGCAGCAATGTCGCGATACGAGAAACCGCAATCGCGATAGGCTACAATCCGTCCGTTATCAAAGTCGGAAACGTGATGGTAGGCATTTCTCCTCCTTACACGAGGCATCACAACAACGTTTCACCAGGCAACGCCGGTCAACTGCTGTTTGTGTATGAGAAATCGGTTGGAAACTTTCCTCATGTCAGCACGTTGTAGGTGTCGCCACCGGCGCCAACCTTGTGTGAAAGCTAATCATGTGCATATCACAGCATCTTCTTCCTGTCGGTTAAATTTCGCGTCTGTAGCACGTCATCTTCATGGTGTAGCAATTTTAATGGCCATTAGTATAGTTATGACCAATACAACTTCCTACAGGTATATCTGACACCTGTTTTTTTACACACTATCTACTTTCCGGACCAGGTTTCGTAGCTCTTGATTGTTTAGGGAAGTGTATTACAACAATGTGAAAACCGTTGTTGGAGAACACAGCTGGGCAAAAAGACCTCCTTTTGTCCGCCACAGGCACAGTGCGTGATACAGACGGTTGTAACGCTGCATCTTGGTGAAGTATGTAAAACAAGTGGCAAGGCCATAACATCTGTCCATACAAGTCCTCAGACAAAGAAAGAGAGAGCTATACAATTAATACTTCATATGTAATCACAGATTCTAAATCCAAGTTAAACTCCGAGCAAACTGATAGCAAACCCAGACTGATAAATTAATAATCCTTCAAACTTCATTGTGTCATTAACACTTTTAAATTAATTTTTCCAGATCCACAGATCCTACAAATATATTGTCTGCACAGAGGAACATCACTTAATTTCTGACCATTTCCGTCAAGACGAGTGTGAATAGCAACTAACTGCCGCGCGCTGTGTTGTCGTCTCATAACCTCAAATACACACCCGGTAGAAAAAAAGTTCTTAATGCTATAATGATTTACTGATGTCTTTATCCGTTTTATTTTCCTTATAGGGCTCTCCACATCATTTCAAGCTGTTCGTTGAATAACACAAAATTAATATCAAGATTACGTGAAATTGAAATCAAATGGGGCAGGGAATAAGTTTTTGAAAGCAGGAAAACTATAATCAATCATTTGTAAATTTGTATCAAAATATTAATGAAACTTCCTGGCAGATTAAAATTGTGTGCCGGAACCGGGACTCGAACCTGGGACCTTTGCCTTTCGAGGGCAAGCGCTCTACCATTGAGCTACCCCGACACGACTCACGATGCCGCCTCGCAACTTTACTTCCGCCAGTACCTCGCCTCCTACTTTCCAAACTTCAAGGTCCCAGGTCCCAGGTTCGAGTCCCGGTTCCGGCACACAATTTTAATCTGCCAGGAAGTTTCATATCAGCGCACACTCCCCTGCAGAGTGAAAGTTTCATTCTGAAAATATTAATGTTTATTAACCAACCTACCGCCACATTTTTGAATACAACTCAATTTATGTGTGGCTTACACCTGCTCATAAAAAGAAATGTTGAGATAGTTTCAAAAAGTTCTTGTGTATTCTAAATGCAACTTGAATGAAAAATTGAATATTTTTATCTACAATTTCGTCAGTTGCTATTGATGACTTGTTCTGAGTAAGAAGCAAAGACACAGTGAAGTATATTACAACTGAACTTTCATTATCAATGTAAAATATCTCTAAATTTCTTTATGCGAGCACAATACATGGCAAATGGTTGCCGCAGACAACAGAAGACTAAATGTATTGACCCAGCGTAGTATCACTATCACTTACGCGACAGTAAGTATTTACAGCATTCTCACGTACTAAATAAGTGAAATTTGGGCAAATACTTTTCTTAATTGTTCCACTTTTAAAAAATTGCGTTTCAGAATAACTTTTTGTTTGTGTCTTAATTTTAGAGAAGCAATTGTATCCTACGCGATAAAAAGAATACTGAGAATTATGTGCTGATTGGGATAGAAATGTAGCTGCTACTTTTCGGCATTTGCACACAGTTCATAGGGCGTACATGCTCCATATTCAAAACTCGGCTGAACTGTTATTAGCAACAATAAGAGCAAATCTGTGGTGATGTTATAAAAAAATCCATTCAGAGTCCTCATTCTCCATGTTCTTACTGGTCATTTTATGAATTCAGGTCCATGACTGAATTGTTACATTTTTGGAGTGAAATTCCCTAATGTTCGTTACCTATCTCAAACAAATGCACCTGTTGTTCACTTATTTAACAGGTAACTATTTACGTTAAGAAACGTAGTGTTATATTAGTTCATAACAAAGAATTTATCTTAAAATTCTCTTTAAGTGTAGAGAAAATCGTTATTCTTGTATTGCATCCACGTGTTAATCTCTCAAATATTTTCTTGTAGATTTCTAAGTAAGATCTAAACTTTCCTTCGGAACCCTTATTTGTAGTAAGTCCGAAAAGGTTATATACATCGTGTAGCCTGGGGATGTTGATGGAAGTAACTGTAGCTGCAATATTTCGCTTTACGACACTGAATTAATAAAGATGGAATAATTAATTTTCAGGAATACCGGCTAACATTGTTCCCTAACAGATCACTCATCTGCAGATCTTCTGTCACAAGCGATAGGACTTTATTTCTTCATCAGGTGTCACCTAGTAGATGATTAATTTTAGAAATGGGACAGAGTACGGGAAGCTGCAGACAAAGTCGGGAGAGTCGGTTGAAACATATATACAGAATAAGGCACATATATCTGAGGTAGCCCTGTCACAAGAGTTCGTGTACAGTTGCTCACTGAAAATAGCCACTGGGCGACGACAAGTCGACAAGACAATAATTTACACATTAAGAAAATAAAGATCAGTCATCACAGAGAGCCGGCCGCGGTGGCCGCGGGGACTGACGCGCTTCAGTCACGGTCTGCACGGCCACTACGGTCGGGGGTTCGAATCCCCCCTCGGGCATGGATATTTGTGCCGTCCTAGTTCGTAAGTAGTTCATAAGTGGTTTGTAAGTTTAGGGACTGATGACCCCGTGCCGGCCGCGGTGGCCGAGGAGACTGAGGCGCTCCAGTCACGGTCTGCACGGCCACTACGGTCGGGGGTTCGAATCCCCCCCTCGGGCATGGTTATTTGTGCCGTCCTTAGTCTTAGCTAGTTGATAAGTAGTTTGTAAGCTTAGGGATTGATGACCCCGTAGTTAAGTCCCATAAGCTCTACAAACATTTTAACATTTGAACAAAGGGGCTGGAGAGCTGCTCTCCAGGTTACTTAAGGACATGACCAGCGGACTTCTGTGCACTTCCGCAGAATGCGACTAGGTAACTGTAAACAACCTAACAGATGGAGGTAGTGGCAACCGGTACTGCCCTTCCTGGCCTGCGGCGGCAGCTAACGTACGGCCTTCAGGTTGGCTGTCCTGGACTGGCGCGAATTCCCAAACCACAGGAATGTCGTCTCCTTCCGTCACCGCGTGCTGCCAACGTAGGTTTGAAATAACGCACAGGAAACCTAACTAGATTCCTCCATGTTGGGCGTTTTCTATGTTGAGACACTCTCCAGCGAGTGGAGCCGGCTGTTTGAGATCTGGCCCATAAAGGCCCCTACACACTTACCGATTTCTCGGGACAAATTTATCGGCGGTCCGATAAATTGGACGTGTGGAGGCGCTTCCCGACCAACTTTGCTTATCGGATGGTTGGTAGGGTCTAACCATACGCCCCCCCCCCCACCAAAAAAAAAAAAAAAAAATATCACTCCACCCGACAAATTGTACCGTGTGTAGCGCTACCCGACCAACTTTCTGCCTGAGATCGTCTGCTGTCTGCACAGCGAGCACGCGAAAACAAAAACAGTCCGACTAGACAGACACCAGAACAGGAAAGCGCTGCAATCGCTGCGTGCAGTTGGTCGGAACGTGTGTAGGCTGCTACGAATTTAGTTGGTTCATTGGTCAGTTGTTTGGTCGGACGATAAATCGGAACGTGTGTAGGGGCCTTAAAGAGTCGCGGTTCTATACCCAATTATCAGACAAACTAATAGTGAGGCAAAGGGTGCTCTCAATTGGGAATAAATGGGAATGGTTTGGACATATGCCTTAGAACCAAGGAAAACCTCCCAAAAACCTTGGTAGGGACGGAGGGATTGGATCCATATTATTTTGCTTCCGGGAGGTTGTCCCAGTCAAAAAATTAATTAGCGGGACAGCGCGAGTGCAGTCCCGAAAATAAAAAGTTGGGCGACCGAGTACGTCGTATTACGAAAACTCGTAGAGATCAGCTAGACCAAACTGGACTGGACGAGCCTCTCTCTGGAGGAACCAAACTCAACAGCCTTGCGTCCGACAAAAATTATTCAGAAGATGGTGTCCAGCGAAAACCACCGTGTTCCAAACAGTGGTGGAACCGCCGGCCCGGCCTGGAGAACTGAGGGCCAGTAATCCCACCCTGTGAAAGAGAACAAGAAGCAAGTTTGGTCATTCTCGTAGTGGACGTATATAAGTGTCGGTAATCACACGAATAATTTCTGATCATGGCGCTGAGGTTCAATAAGCGAATTTATCCATAGAACATCTGCATTGTACAGTATGTACCTTCAACATTCAGAGATTTACTGGTTTAATTCTATATTGACAAAGGAACACACAGAATAAGTATTGGCAACGAAAAGGTAAGTAAATATAACTACAGAAAAAGAAATGATGCTTATGTTTCTGATTCACCACAACTGAACTCAACCCCAGGAATACGGGTAGAGAATTGCGAAACACACACTGCAGCATTCACATCGCCTCAATTGCCATCACATCATCAACGATGAAAGCCATCTGTGACTAGTGACGATATGCTTGGAAGCAGACGAACGGGAGTGCTTGCCTGTAACATAACTGCACGCAACGCAGACCCTCTGCTCTATAAGGCAGGGGGAAGGAAGAGCGTGGTTTAACTCCCGTCGACAGCGTGTCCATTATAGGCGGAGAACAAGGTCGGAGTTGTATATATATGAGGCGCGTCCAGAAAGTAAGTTCCGTTTCAATTTATCTCCGCTGCAGCGCTCCGACTGCAGTTCCGCACATGCGCTGTAGACGATGTGTATCAAGGAACTGAACGTGCACCATTTGGAGATCGCTGTCAGTTACGTACGCTTTATTGTGCTTGTTTGAAATGTCGACGTTGATTAAAAATCTCGCTGCCTGTTAAATCAGGTCGGCGATTCGGTTTTTGAATGCGAGGAAAGTGAAACCAAGTGAAATTTATCGGCAAATTTGCGATGTTTGCGGACCAAATGCGATGAGTGATTCGATGGTGAGAAGATGGATCCGACAGTTCAATGGTGGGCGTAGTGATGTGCACGATGAAGAACGAAGTGGGCGTCCACCTTTGGTTACAGAAGAACTGGTTCACGCGATTGGTGACAAGATCCAGGAAAACCGTAGGTTTACAATTAGTGCTCTCGCTACGGACTTCCTCCAAATTTCACGATCACTGACGCATGAAATTGTTACCAAAAAACTGAAGACACAGGCGGCAGATTTCTATGTTCAAATGGTTGTATAGCTTATGGGACTTAACTACGGGGTCATCAGTCCCTAAACTTACAAACTACTTACGAACTAGGACGGCACAAATATCCACGCCCGAGGCGGGATTCGAACCCCCGACCGTAGTGGCCGTGCAGACCATGACTGGAGCGCCTTAGTCCCCTCGGCCGCCGCGGCCGGCCAGATTTCTATGAAGAAGGTATACAAAACCTTGTGCCACGTTAGGACAAAGGCCTACTAAATTTCGGCAGTTATGTGGAAAAGTAGTTTAAGAGTTGTAGAATTTTGTGCAATAAAAATTTCTTCTATATCTGTGTACAATTTCATTTTATTACTAAACGGAACTTACTTTCTGGACGCGCCTCGTATGGAGAACGAAACTGGTCGTGCCCTTTCAATGAAACCATCCCGGCATTTGACCGGAGGCGGATATGAACCGCCGTCCACCCGAAAGCGTGAGCTCAGTGTGTTAATCTGTGCGCCCTCTTTCTCGGCGTCGGTTTATAGTGTCGGTGATTTATCAACAGATGGCCAGACAGAAGTATACAGAGCGCTGCCCAGTGCCGTTTATTTATAGACGACGACAGCACGCGCCCCGACCTGCGACATATCAGGTGATTTGAGGTGATTTGCATGTCAGGAAGCGCCGCCGCCGCACGCTATGTGGGGGACAACGACCGCCGGCTGAAACAAGACACCCACACGCTGCCGCACGAGCGCTATGACATGCGCACCTCTTCAACGCTCCTCACCGTTCTTCGGCGTTGTAGAAGCACAGAAAACAGTGAATACAAGGTGTATTTCTCTACCACAAAAAAAATAAATTTTAAAAAAGCGATGTCATTGTGTTTCTCCAGTTACTGATCAATATCTGTCGGTGAGGAGTGGTGCACTGCTCAAAACAATTAGGGTATCAGGTGAGATATCATACCCAGAATACATATGATAACGCATTTTATTCAGATATTGGTTTCAGTTGGAATTTTTGTGTGATAGAGTACGGTATTTTGCTGTCTCAACTCTTTTCTTGTTGTTTACATGTCGTTTACTGAGAGCTAGGCACAAGGCACTACTATAATAGTGAAAAAAATCATTGGCGTTGCACTCTAATATGGTGTGTGATCACCCCGGACGGCCAGTACAGTTGCCCACATGCGTGGCATGGAGAGTACTACGTTATCAATCAGCTCTTGACGGATATTTGCCGTTTTTCCATGTGTTACATATCCAGCTCTGCAACAGTTGTGGGAGGTGCTGGTCTGGTTGCATTGCGTGTGCAATTGCATCCCAGACATGCTCAATCGGGTTTAAGTCCGGTGAACAAGTGATCTCGTCTCTATATCTTTGAGCAGGCAAAGCACCATTCGAACGACATAGAGGTCGGTACGTTCGCCAATACTGACTCCTGCCGACACCATTCGTCCACCACCGTGTGATGTTTTTTGTTCATAAGCGGGATTGTTCCGAGTTCCACGTTCTCTCCAGATAAGGGAACGACGATTGTCCGGATGAACACAAAATCTTGAGTCATCTCCGAACAGAACCCGGCGCCAATCGTTACGACTGTAATCCTGATGTTCCTCCGCCCAAACAGTGTGGTGGTTTTAATGGGACACGAACCGTAAGCTTCCGTGCGTAGAGGCCACATTCCCGAAGGCAATTTCGGACTGTTTGTGTTGAAATTGCGCGTCCTGTTGCAGCTGAGTTGGATTCAGCCTCCTGTCTCGAGGGGCTGTTAACCGGAGATAACGGTCATTTCTTGCTGATCTCAACCGTAACGACCTTGACCTGGCCTCCTTTTAAAAGTTCCTGTTGTCTGAAATCACGTCCAGGTCCTGGAAATTACACTTTAGGACACTCCAATAGCTGAAGCCATCTTCCTCTGTGTCTGTCCCGCTTGCAAACTTCCTATGGCTCTCCATGCTATAGCTTCGGGCAAGTCACGCAGTTGTTGCATTGCACTACCTGCTCCCTAGACTATCTCAACCGATTGTGTAATTCGTTTGGTAGAGTAAACATAAGTCATCACCAACCACATTTGTAGCAACTTTCTGTTATTAGCACTATTTCGGTTGCCGTAATGTTGTCTCCACTGTGTAGAACAGAAAGAAAGATGTTGAACCATTTCAGTTCATTCTGCCATTGACAATACTTCAGAAACTAGGTATCTCAACTAATCCCTTAATTGTTTTGACAAGTGTAGATTACGAGGCGATTGTGAAGTAGCAGTGTCAAGGCTGCAGTACCTGCAAGGAAGTTTTGCGAAGATTTAAATGCGATACGATCATCCACACTTACACTGTTGGACCTGCTGCTGCAGTTCAGGACCTGTCGTCGCGCTGCTGCAATGTGAGATTGTGGAACATCTGCCGCGCTCACTTGAAATGCATCCCTGTGATTACGATCTCTTTCCAAAAGTGAAAGAAATACTGCGAGGGATCTGATACAACTCCACAAACGACATTGTTCGTGCCACAAGCCGGTCAATACGGGTTATCAACAGAAATAGACGTGCAGTTGGTATACGACGTCTTCTAGACATTACGGGCGCGATTATATTGAAGGTGTGGAACTCTGTCAGTAATTCATTTCAGATAAAAAAAAATACTTCATTACTTTCTATCCAAGTCTTGTATGTCGTTGGAGCGCTTCCGTGCAGCTAAGTAGACAGGCAGTGTATAAAATTCATTCAACTGGAAAACACATGGACAATATTCCGATTTGTATTTGAAAATTGACGATCTACTGTTTGGCGCCTCATTTTAAACCTCTCGAAGTACTGGCACTAGGGCATATGTATGGAGTTAGACGTACGGGCCGTGCAAGGAATGGACGCGCGGTCTGAGGGGCCATGTCACGATTTGCGCGGCAGAGCATGAATATGGTGATACGATCAAACAACCAATAAACACAAACATGTAACATAGCAGACTCTGTGCACACAATGAATGTTAAGTATTTACACTCTGTATGTAATGCATCATTAAAGATCTACTCATTTTATTTTCTCAAACAGAAAACATATGGTGGTTTTACAGATATGTAATGGCCATAGTCTTAGAAATGAGAAATAAAGTGTTGAGATAATGATAATTTAATTTACACAGTCATACGCATGGAAATCATATTATACGTATGTGTACTTAAACGTGGAATGATGGAAGATACACCTTTCTTAAGTGAGATGGTGGAATGCAAACAGGAGTGCATGGATACAGTTTGCAAACAGAAGGAGCGCAAATAATGTGATGCAAATTTATGTCGATATAGTGGGCCTAAGGTCGGGAGATTAGCATTAATTATGAATTTTTATGCTAGTCAGACCTCTGACTGATGACGTAAACAGTTGAACATATTTCCTCACTACTATGAAAATCTGCAAAATAAGTTATAAAGTCGCTCGATAGAAAAGTCTTTAATCAGACTTGTTAATTGGTGACGAACAAAGCATAAGTTAAACATGAGTCCATTGTTTCCACAAACGCATTAACGGAGAATTTCATTTAACTACATACCGAAATCAATGGTCACATTGAAACTGAAGATTATTATAAAATTGATGTACTTCAGGATAAACATTAAGGCATTTATAAAGCGTGTGGCCTTGGAATTCGGATAGAAAGAGATTACAAAAATAATAATAATGAAGTAAGAGATGGAATGGTCAATTACTGTATCTCCAAGTTAACTAATGGAATTAAAAGAACAAATTGGAAGTGGGGTTCCAGAAAACAATAAGCAAGCACAAATTCCCTCGTCTAAGTGCATCGCAAGTTTTGCGAATTTTTGTGGTGACCTGAACCAGTTAGGTTGACTTTGAAACTGCGTGGTCATCAGTCCGTAGCTTACAAACTATTTAAACTAAGCTATAAACTAACGCCGGCCGCGGTGGCCGAGGGGACTGAGGCGCTCCAGTCACGGTCTGCACGGCCACTACGGTCGGGAGTTCGAATCCCCCCTCGGGCATGGATATTTGTGCCGTCCTTAGTATTAGCTAGGTCATAAGTAGTTTGTAAGTTTAGGGACTGATGACCCCGTAGTTAAGTCCCATAAGCTATACAAACATTTGAACATTTTTTTGACTTTGAATAATACAAATCAGCTAGAGCCATGTACCGTAAATCACAAATGCTGCTTCATTTAATCACATTCATATTATGAATTGAAAAGACTAGTTGTACCAGAGATGCCACATCACCTTCGCCTAATGTATGACAAAGTTTACTTTGTTTTCAGAAACTAAGATGGCTGATAACTGTACCAGGAAAGTGGATGAGTAGAAAAGATATGTAGTCACAGTACTGAATATCAAGTCGTGGTGGAGTGGCCAAGGGTTCTAAGGCGCCTCGCTTCGGAGCGCGCGGTTGCTCGTCGTCGGAGATTCGAGTTCTCCCTGTTGCATAGGTGTGTGTGTCTTGTCCTTACGTTAGTCTAACTTAGTTTAAGTAGATTCTAAGTCTAGGGACTGGCAACCATAGCAGTTTCACCCAATAGGTTCACGAACATATGAATTTCAACTGAATATGAACAAGTTATTTCTCTTAAGGTTTGCATTTTAGAGCTTATGGCTACTGGTAATTTTTATCCTGCCTTGGTCAGTAATTCAAATTCTTCAACATGTAATAATTTTTTAACATGATGTAGACACGAAGTTCGTGAAACCATTTCCGCAGCTAGTGTGTAAGTATGAGGGTTGGAACTTAAATGTTGGCAACATTGCTGTGGAGACACTCTGCAATAGAATCTACTATTGTCGCTGATAGTACACGTTGTTGACATATCTACCTTACCTCCGAACAAATGGACTCGCCCGTCCCACGTCACCAGCGTGTGCACAGTCGAGGGAAACACAGTGCGGTCTAACGTAACGGTGTCACTGGTCTTCCAAACAGGAACAACGGAGATGAAATGTGCCAGAGGTCTTACAGCACGACAGTGTCATGAAGGTCTTCAAGAGGCATGTGGGGAATCGGCATTGCCGTACAGGACAGTGGCACGTTGGTTAAAAGCCTTCAACGAAGGTCGGCAAGCTGTGGTAGACGTGGATCGGGCAGGTCGTCCTAGCGTCTCTGAAGAAGAAGTGCATACTGTTGCCGCGTTAGTGGGCAGTGATGGACGCCAGACGATTCGTGAGTTCGTCCACGATTCCGGATTAGCACATACGACTGTGCTTCGGATCCTGAAGGAACGCCTGGGCATGGGAAAAATTACATTACGATGCGTTACGCATGAATTGATGGAAATGCAAGAATAGATGCGCTACGACGCTGCTCAGACACACTTGAAGCGCTATGAACATAAAGGAGAGGCTTTTTTATGCCGTATCGTAACACTGGATGAGACATGGGCCTTATCGTACTAGCCAAAACTAAAACGCCAGTCCAACGAATGACATCATTATGGGTCGCTGCGAAACTCGAATGTACGTCAGAGCGCCAGTATGGTGAAAGTTATGACGATTCTCGTGTAAGACTGTGATGGTGTTATCCTATCACATTAGACTCCTCCACGGCAAAACGTCAATGTACAGTATTACTGTACGTTTTTGGAGCATCACCTGCAACCAGCCTTGCGTAAGAAATGGCAACACTCTCTGCGCAAACCACCCATTATTTATCACGTAATGCGCGGGCACATACAACGCAATTTGTGGCTGCTGTGTTCGGTCGATGCGACTGGGAAGTACTGTACCATCCACCGGACTCCCCGGATTTAAGTCCTTGTGACTTTGATTTGGTTCCCAAGATGAAGGAACCACCTCGTGGCATTCGCTTCAGGACTGTTCCTCAGATTCGACAGGCAGTAGACCGCTCTATTTGCACCATCAGCAGAATAGGCTCTTCTAACGGTACACTACAGCTTCCACATCGCTGGCAACTGGTTCTATTCAACGCTGGTGACTACTTTGAACGACAGTAATAGGTGCAAACATGTAACGCTTTTGTATTGGTTGTGGGAATAAATAGTTGCCACATTTAAGTTCAAACCCTCGTATGATCAAGCAACGACGCTGAGTGGATCAGTTCCAGACTTTTCTGTCACAGAAAAAGGAAAAATGGAAGTTTGAGGCTGGCCGGGGAATGTGTTCGGGTGGCCGAGTTGTTAAGGCGACAGCTCGCGATAAGCAGGAGACCCGCGTTGAACTCCCGGTCCGGCACAAATTTTTATTTGTGACCAAGTAATAAACCACCTTCAAAAATGCAGCTAAAGTCGGTAGACTTCGCAAATTGCTAGGAAGTAATTGATTATTAAAAAAAATTCAAAACTTTCTAACATTACTGCTGCGTTGTGGCACAGTACATTTTCTTCAGTTTCTACATCTGTTGAAGTGTGCACCTACTGACTGAAAGTTCGGAAAATAAATATTGGCCGAGGCCTCGATTGCTTTCCCGACTAATTTCAATTACAAAGGATCGTTCATATTTCAGCTAGTGGTTCCAGTACATGTTCAGCGTACATTATCCGCATCGGAGCTTTGTGGACTAGCTTGTCAATGTGTCCTTAAAACGGGCAGCGGAAGAGAAATCGAGCTCGCGTAGCCCAAATCCAATAAACCGGCGTTCCACGCAACTTTTTAATAACTGCGGTAATGCAGGTTGCTCTCGGCTTACTCACCAACAGAAGGCTAAAGTCCAGCAGCACGTACTGCCAGCTAAATGAGAGGCCTACACTTTGCAGCGAAGTTATAATCCTGCTAAGGCAATTGTGCACACTTAATAATACTACCAAACATTCGCGAAAAGTCGTGTGTCATCGAAAGGATTCTCTATAACAAGGTCACTGTCGTGTGGAATAAATGTATTTCATTCTAAAAGACAAAATCTTTCTCAAAGTTGTGCTGGTTACAGAAATCACTTCCCTTTTCCATGCATGTGTTTTCAAAATTCAAACGCTCTGATTTTGCTAGATAAGCTTTTGTATTCAGTGTGGTGGAGAAATCACATACCGACCTGCAAGTGCGGCATTTTTCTTCACCCTGTGTAAGTACAAACATATAGGGAAGGAATTCATGACTTTCCGACGTACGTAACATAAATGCGGAAACGTGAACTATACCGACGTTTATACCAAAGAGGACTAACGTGCTGTTATTCTTTTCTTGCTTGCCGAAGGACAAACAACAGACATCAATCGGAAAATGAATAATGTCTATGAGACAGCATATCTATCGAAAACTACCGTGCCGGCCGCGGTGGCCGAGGGGACTGAGGCGCTTCAGTCACGGTCTGCACGGCCACTACGGTCGGGGGTTCGAATCCCCCCTCGGGCATGGATATTTGTGCCGTCCTTAGTTGTAGGTCGTTCACAAGTAGTTTGTAAGTTTAGGGACTGATGACCCCGTAGTTAAGTCCTTAAAAAAAAAAAAAAAAAAAAAAAAAAAAAAAAAAAAAAAAAAAAAAAAAAGACACTACCTTGCGTGGTTCTGCTTCATTACAAAATATGTCTCTATATCGCAAATTTTGTTAAGCTGAAGCCAAGTACAAGTGGAAGACAGTGGAGCAGCGCTCGACAGTTCTGCTCTTTCTCCATGCCATTATCACGCCTTCTGTCCCTTAAAAAAGGGCTTGAAGGGTCGGATGCGGACGCGCACCGCGCAGTTTCAGGCTTATTCACGCCGCAAACGAATATTTTCAACCTCGTGCGTTAGTAGAATTATTGCTTTAATGTTCACGGCAATTTTGCCTGAGCGGCATAACGATTCAGGGCTGTACACCATTCCAACGGCAAGTTTTTGATACCCTTACATTTCCGGGATGATTTTCTTTTGATACGGAAACTTCTTTTTTATCAGACCTTACTTTTTCATTTTATATCATTTACTATAACTGTAATTCTTCCTTATAAGTTAAATAATAACCAATGTTTTTCTATTAGTGGAACTGAAAACAGTATTAAAATAAAGAATCACCTCTTAGTTCCTTTATATTTCGTCACTCTTAAGTTTTAAAACAATTTCTCCTTCTGTAAGTGTTTATATCTTTATTTGGTCCAAGAAATTTGTTTTATAAGTGCAAAACCGCGGTGGCGTGACCGAGCGCTCCAAGGCGCCTAGCTACGGAGCGCGCGGTTGCCCAACGTCGGAGGTTCGAGTCCTCCCTCGGGCGTGGGTGTGTGCATTTGTCCTTGGTTAGTTTAGAGTAATTAAGTCCCATATTAAAAAAAGAGCAAGGAAATGCAACGATTTGGTTACCTAAAGAGCCACACGTCCTTATTCATCGTTACAGTAAAAAAAAAAAAAAAAAAAAAAAAAAAAAAAAAAAAAAAAAAAAAAAAAAAAAAAAAATAACCCCTTCGTTTTTTTAAGTTGCATATAAAATAAAAGTGCGTAATGGTTAAGAGAATCAATCTAAAATATAAAATAAGTTGTAGAAGACTGATAAAGATACACACTTATCATATATGCAGGATACTTTCCGCAACTGCTTTCATAATTTTTGTTTCTCGATGTCATAGTGTAGTATTAATAGTCTGTACTTAAAATTCAGTATGGTCTATGATTTTTAAGCTACCACACTGTGTAGTATTTTGCCCGATAGCCAGATTATCAGTATATTTTCCTGAATGGGGCATCGTTTTTTTGTGTGTTGTTACAGATTCCATTTGAGCAGTCACAATTGCTCTCGTCACAACTGGGCATTTCTGCCAGGTAGGTAAAGTATAGCTTTGTGCTAGCTGGATTCATGCCATTGGCGAATTTATACCGTCTGCCTCAAATCTAATATAGGCTGGTTGTTGTGAATGTACTTCCCCTCCTTAGAATAATTGACTTGAGGATAATTCTCGTAGTTACTCTCTATATTACGGTTCTTGGAGAGCTCAGTCTTTACTAACATTTTAAAGTTTATGTGTGGTTATGGCTTCTGGCTGAACTGCATTTATAAGTGTATTTTTCTGGTTCATAGATTTGAATTTTGGTTTTTTGAAGACTTTATAAACTACTTTCACTGCATATGAAACATCCAATTGCTGATAAAAGACCTTTGGCAAAAAAACAAGCTGTGCAATACACTTTAGATAAAATGAACTCGTTCACTGGTTTTATTTTTCTTGACAATATCAAGTATCGCTTGACATGTAAGTGTATATTAGCCCTAATTTTGTTCTACTTGAAGTGCCAGTACACAGCTATAAACGTGCGCGGGTCTGACACCATGACGAGTTCTAGATCTTTTGTCTTTGCTGCTTTGGGAAATCACTGCTTTTCGTGCAGCTTTAAGATTATATCGCAATTAAATTAGTTGTCCTTACTGTAAGTTAAAGTAGTTTGTAAGTCTAGGGACTCATGACCATAGCAGTTTGGTCCAACAGATTTACAAACCTAAGTTCTGTGCCTTCAGGTGTGGTTGCAAAACGCAAAGGAGGAATTAGATAGGTTAAGGAGGAAGAGTGGGGCTTGGGAATGAAAACTGACAGTTGTCAAAAGGACAGTTAGGAAGAGGTTCTCAGATAGTTTCAAATTGCATTTGTACAATAGATTTAACCAACAGTTAGAGATAAGTGGAGCGAAGCCTCCTGTAGCTTGAGGTAGAGATAAAATGCACCAGACCACAGCCGTTAGGAAACCTTAACTGGTAGAAAAGGCTAAAAGAAAGAAGAAGATTCTGCTATTAGGTAGCTCGCATGGCACAGGAAGTTGCAGGATGAGTTGAGGAGTGAATATTTGGTCATTACTAGCATTGTGAAGCCTAATGCAAGGTTTGATCAGGTGGCTTCTACCATAGGGCGGCTATGCAGGAATTTTTCAAAAAAGGCTCAAGTAGTGATAGTGGGTCTGGGAATAAATAGTATTGATAGGGATGGGGAGTTCAACGTAGGTAGTGGTCTGGAAATGATAGTTACTGAAACTGGTGGCACAAATGTGCATTTCGTGGAACTGTTTCTGTGTCATGATCGGCCTCATCTTAATGCAGCCGTCAGAAGAATTAATACGAGGATCGAGGAGGCGCTGATGGCAGAAGGAATGACTCATGTGCTACCAGTTCAGTCTCTCAGCAGGTAGGGTTTCACTAGGCATGGCCTTCGCTTCAATAGGTATGGGAAGGGGAGGATGGCAAAGCTTATAGGTGACAGCATAGTCGGATGTGACGAAAAGGATAATAATGCCGTGTAGAAAAAAGCGGGAATTATGTGAAAAAATCAGACGTAATGAAAAATCAAGCTGCATTAGGCCATTACAGACACTACTGTAAGGTTCTGAAAAATGTGATTAAGAAAGCAAAAAGTATGTGCTATGCGGAGAGACTTGCTAATTCTCAGGATAAATTCAAAATCGTATGGTCAGTCTTGAAGGAATTATCAGGTCAGCAGTGCATAGTGGAGGATATAAAGGCAGTGAGTAATGGAAATATTTCCGTTACTGATAAGTATATAAATACAAACGGAAACGTAGCTCCTACAGGTAATCATAATTCTCATAGAAAATAGCATTCCGAAACTCTTACCTGAAGTAGTTAAAAATGTTCAAATGTTTGTAAATCTATGGGACTTAACTACTCTGGTTATCAGTCCCTAGGCTTACAGACTTCTTAAACTAAGTTAAACTAACCTAAGGAAAAACACACACACACACACCCTTGTCCCAGGTAGGGCTCGAACCTCCGGCGACAAGCAACCGTGCGCTCCCCAGCAAGGCGCCTTAGAACGCTCCGCCACTCCACCATGGCCCTGAAATAGTCCTCTGTGATACTGTCAAGGGGGAGTCCATAATTAAATGACTAAAGACTAAGGACTGTTATGGATATGATGGGGTATCTAGCAGAATGCTTCATTATTGTTGTTCTGTCTCTGTTAGCCCAGTACTTGGCCATATTTGTAATTTTTTCCTTTTGGAATAACGTAGAAAACCTTTGACCAATTTCTATGCTATCCGTTTTTGCTAAAGTTATTGAATAGGTTATATATTCGAAGTTAATTAATGATTTCAGTTCCCATGAACTGCTGTCAAATGTATAGTTCGGCTTCAGAAAATGCTGTATTCTCTGATTTCTGTGAGGCATTAATGGATTAAATAAAAAAAACTGCAAATGCGAGGCGTATTCTTTGATTTAACAGAAGCATTTGATGGTGTTGATCACAAGATATTTTTGCAGGAGTTGGAACATTATGGAGTAAGGGAAGTAGCTCACAATTGGTACACTTCTTAATTTAAAGACAGTAGAAAGTCATCCCCTGTAGTGCTGAAAATGGCTGTGATATGCACTCACAACGGGGCACAGTTCAGTTGGGGAGCCCCAGGGTTTTGTTCTGGAGCCACTGTTGTTTCTCATTTGTATAAATGATTTGCTTTCTAATATAACAGGTAATTCTAAGATAGTTCTGTTCGCTGATGCCACTAGCTTCATAGAAGGGGATGTTGTTGGCAATATTGATGCAGTGTCAAATAATGCAGTTAAATAAATAAGTTCATTGCTTGTAGAAAATAAATTGATACTGAATCACAGAAAGACTTAGATTTTACAGTATATAAGACACAATTCAACAAAAACTAGCATTTTGATTACACAGAATGGGCACATATTAAGTGACATTGAACAGTTCAAATTTCTAGGCGTTCAGATAGATAATAAGCTGTCGTGGAAAGCCCATATTCAGGATCTTGTTCAAAACTAAATGCTGAGATTTTCTCCATTAAAACCGTTTCTGAAATAAGTGATAGTTCCACACCAAAAATAGTCTTATTTCTATATTTTCATTCTCTTAAACGCATGGAGCTATTTTTTAGGGAAACCCCTTTGATTTAAAAGGGTATTTATTGCGAAGAAACGGTCGGTTGGAGCAATATGTGGGTTAATCTCGCGTACCTCTGGTCGATTCCTGTTTAGTAGGCTAGGAATTCTGACATGGGCATCTCAATACATATTTTCTTGAACTTCGTTTGTTGTTAATAATATTTGCTTATTCCCAAGAGTTAAAAGGTTTCAAAGATTAGATAGAAATCGAGTCTGTATTTAGATCACACTTCATTGACCCATGTTCTCTCCATATGAGGGAACGACCATTGTCCGGCTGAACACAATATCTTGACTCATCTGTAAACAGAACACGGCGCCATTCGTTGCGACTACACTCCTGATCTTCCTCCGCCCAGTTTCCTGCGGGATAAACAGTGTCGTGGTTTTATGGGACGCAAACAATAGGCTTCCGTGTATACAAGCGACATTCCCGAAGGCGATTTCGGACTGTTTGTGTTGATACTGCGCGTCCTGTTGCTGCCTGGAGGATGCGTTGCAGCTGAGCTGCATTCAGCCTCTTGTCTCGACGGGCTGTTAACCGGAGATAATGGTCATCTATTGCTGAAGTTACACGTAGACGATCTTGGCCTTGCCTTCTTTTAATGATTCCTGTTGTCCCAAATCGCATCCTTGTCCTGGACATTACACTTTAGGACACTCCAATAGCTGCAGCCACCTATCTTTGTGTGTGTCCCGTTTCCAACATTCACGTGGCTCTCCATGCCATAGCTTCGGGCAAGTCACGTTGTTGTTGCATTGCACTACCTGGCACTACTCTAGCTGAATCCAACTGCTTGTGCAATTAGTTTGGTAAACACAAGTCAACAAGGAACCCCCTCTGCAGCAACTTCCTATTTTTACCATATCTCGGTTGCCGTAATGTTACTGGTTGCACTTTGTGCAACTGACAAAAAGACGCCGTGGTGGAGTAGCCGAGCGGTCTAAGGCGCCTCGCTGAGGAGCGCGCGGTTGCTCACCGTCGGAGATTCGAGTCGTTCCTGGGGAGTGTGTGAGTGTGTTGTCCTTAGGTTAGTTTACCTTAGTTTAAGTAGTTTGTGAGCTACAGACTGATGACCACGCAGTTTGATCCAATAGATTTACAAACATTTGAACATTTGATTTTGACAAAAAGACGTCGAATCATTATACTTCCTTCCGCCGATGAAAATACTTCAGAACCTAGATATCTCAAATGATACCCTAATTGTTTTGACCAACGCATTTGTGTTTGCATATGCATGCCTATACCAGTTTCTTGGCTCTTGAGTGTACAAACACACATATTCTCATGGTGCCTTCAAGTGCACTAATGGTAAACTTCGAGAGATAGCCCGTTGGTACTCTTAACATAAAACTACCACTTTGAAGGATTACTGACTCGTGCACTAAGTTAGAGCAAAGTTTGAAATTATAGGTGGTCTCTTTAGTGTTTAGATGTACACTGACTACTTGAATTTCTTACGTTTTATTTAAAAGGTGATTTTGAGTCCTCCTCTTTACGGTGGGGGAGAGGGAGCGGTTGCTGGCAATGGCTGGACTGTCACTCTTTAGCCCGGTTTACACGATGATCGCGCTAGTAATGAACAGATCACGTTGCGCGCAATCTAGCGACGTAAACGCGGAACTACTAGCATTTCGTGAGCTCAGACGGCGTTTCGTACTACCTAGTACGCTTTAGGACACGTTCTAAATTTGCTAGTAGCGAAGTGGGTGCGCATGCGCATAGTTGAATTCGTTGTATGGTTTTCATGATTATGTGTGGAAATAGCCGCGTCCTTACCGAAATTGCTTGCTTTGTTGGAGTGATATGTCTTGCATCAGTGGAGTGGAACAGAGCAGGAATTCCGCTTTCGATTAAGACATACAGGCTCGCTGCAGAAAATCCTCTCTATTCTAAGAAGGTACAATGACTGTTATTTACAAGGAAAATAACAGAGAAGTGTAGATTTAATATAATTTTTGCTTCATATTTTTAAAATGCTATAATTTTTAGCATGTCAGAAAGTCAGTTGCACATAATCTTGTAAGCGTGATGCTAAAAGCAAAGCAAAATTTAGTTGACTGAGGTCCCATTATGGATCGGAAATTGAAATTGCTGTGTAGACTTCAACAGCAATATTAGTAAGAGTCGGTACAGAAATTCTTTGTGCAAAGGCTAGGCTTTCGAAAGATTCTTCTGAAGCCAGAAATCGCAATGTTATAGCGAACCTGCAAAAAATAACAATTACAGGAAGTAACTGACACATAACTTTAACAAAGCTGAAAATGTAATTAAAGAGTAAAAAGTATTTCGTACCTCCAGCTTGGCGAAATTCTCTCTCTCTCTCTCTCTCTCTCGATCTAGCAAATCTCTCCCTCACACACACATCGCCGTGTTTTTGTCCTTGGACGAAAGAAAGCAACTTAATATTCAGCACTTAATATTCGTAAAAAAGATCAGAATTCATTGAGGTCCTCTGGTATGAGTTACTTCATTATCTGTATGCAGTACACAACTCATTCTTCGTCCAATCCTCTCAACCAAGGACACATGCAACTTCTATTTCTTCTTCAAGTGGAGTGTTCTAACAAACATTGCCACAGTTCCTGCAACCGCCGACAGTGTAAGCTTCTCTTAGTTGAATATTATCAGCTATGACATACACCAAAATGTGAACAATCCACGTATACAAACAGTAATCAGACGTGTAGACGGAAGTTTATCGTATTAACGCAATCAAGCCTGTATGATCGCACGTCATTAGTACCCAGTTAGTACGCTTGGAGCGCTGCAGCAGTTATCTTTCTTGTGAACTTTCGATCATCGTGTAAACTATGCATTAGGAGGAAGAATGCGGCCCACCGGCAGATGGTGGCGGAGTACACAGCGACCCTGTCACGCAACATCAGCACGCGTCCGCGCCAGGAAGTCGTACTTACTCCGGCGAGCGAGTCGGAAGTCATAGTGAGTCCCGCCAGCGACATCTCCCCCGCCGACCTTCGCCGATTACCGAAAGAAGTCCTCGCCGAGCTCCTTAACCTATTCCTCCTATCCCGTCAACTCCCGCCCTCCCTCCTCAGTGCAAGAACCACACTCCTTCCTAAAACCCCACTGAATTTCGCGCATCACGGTCTGGTCGGTCATCTCCAAGACCTTCCACAATGTCTTGGCGTCTGTGATGTGGACAAACGTCAGAGGGCGTTCATTCCCCGTGATGGCATTCTGGAAAACACCTTCTTGCCGAACCAGGTGCTCGTTGGCGCAACCCGGGCCTGTCGCTCTGCCTTTGTGGTCTCCATCGATGTATCCGAGGCTTTCAATTCGCTGGACCGTGCGGCCCTACGCCCTGTCTTGAGGGACCAAGGCCTGCCTGAGGTGCTCATTGGATACATCGAGGGATGCTGTCACGGAAGTGAGTCGGTTATAGCCGGGGACGCGAATGAGTCCCAGAGGGTACGAACAGCAAAAGGTGTTAGGCAGGGTGACCCCCCTTTCCCCTATCCTGTTCAACTTTGCAATAGACCTTGTCCTTTCCCAGCTCCCGTCCCACATAGGCGTCAAAGCCATATCAACGCGGCGGCCTTCTCGGAAGACATCCTGCTCTTCGCATCAACGAGGGGAGTATACAGTCCCTCGTGGAAGCCCTCGGACTTTTTCTTTTCATTTAACATGACAGAATGACCCACCAACGTGTAATTCGAAAGTGGGTCGTGCACTGCTAATACTTGTACCATTGTTGCGTATACTGTTGCTTAGCCATCGTAGGTTCTGCAAGTGATAAGCTTCCAGAAACCTACGTCGTTGCTCGTCCCAACCACGTGAAGGCGAATCAGTTCTCTCTTTCGCAACTTTATCTCTCTGTGATATTATGCTACACTTCAAATGCAGTTTACAATGTTATGAGAAAACTATTGGGTATCCTTTTTTCCCAGGCGCTATTAGAAAATGAAACTGTTGAGAAATGTTATGAAAGCGGCGCGATGAATTCTCTGCCATGCACTTAAATGTGATTTGCAGAGTAAATATGTAGATGTAGCAGCAAAATATCCAATTACTGCAGCTCACATTTATGTTAGTTTATCTCTGTCATCAGTTGTTGGCCTCCGTCTATTATCTTTAAGCCCATTCTTGCCTCCATTACCAATTTGACTATTGTAAGATGTCTTATAATATGTCTTATCAAACAATCTCCTCTTTTAATCAGGTTGTGCAACAATTTACTTTCGAGTCTGATCCAATAGCTCTTAATTAGTTTTACAATCTCCCCGTATAATCATCAAAATCTTCAGGAACAGTAACCTCGAAGACATCTCTCAATACCTGGGGATCGGGGGATATTTTTAGGCAAACCAAGACTATCAAAGCGTTTTCTCGAAAGCTGGGATTGCAACAGATCCAGAAATTTATCTTATAATGAGAATTCATAAAATACTAAACTAGGAATTGTATGTAACTAACTTACGCCTAAGTAATAACTAAACACTACAAATCTTCGTTAATGCGATTCGGTTTGTAGATCAATGTGATGCACAGTTGTCAACAAATATGTAAAAAATAGTGCTATATTAATGGAACAATACCATAGACAACAGTCTGATAAAGTAATTATATTACGTTTCCAATTCCGTACACGCAAAAAAAATGTAACAAACAGAGAATGTAAAAAAGTAGAACTCGACTTGCTCATCAAAAGTTCTAAACTATAGCCTATGATCTCAGTTACACTTTACGGCAATTAAACAACTAATAATAACAAGGTAAGCTGCCATTAATATGGATTATCCATCTGTAAGACAACAGAACGAACTAACAATAAAAGTAAAAAAAAAAATTATAGAACCAGAGTTACAACACAGAAAAACCAATTACAAACAGGCAGAACTTCGTCTCCTTAACGCCACGAACGTAAAGAAACAACCACTCAGAAGGCAATGGTAGTAAAATCAGATGATGGAAATAGTCTCAATATACTATGTTATTAAGCAACGATTTTTTTCCAAGCAAATAACCTTTCATATATACAACACAACTCTGCCAACAACTTTGCTGTCAATACGAAAAAGGCCATAACTTTTAGAAACCAAGAAAGAAACTGAATAAATCCTGCTCAGTTCCACGAATATTGTACAATGGGGGACAAAAAGATTACCAGGCCCGAATAAAGTCCAGGAACAGAGAATTGGGGATGCCCGAGTTCCCAAGTGCGAGTGTTGCCAACTCTAGCGGTCTTCTGTTCTTCAGCTTGGTGTTTGCATAGTCATACAGAAGCAATATAATAGTTAGAATACAGTATATCTCGAGATTCATAGCACCTCGACTCATGTATCATTTATTTTGTAAAACGTTATTCGAGCACATAGAAGCGGTTGAGGTTTAAGATGCTGAAATCAATGTTCAATGTTTGTAGAGCTTATGGGACTTAACTACGGGGTCATCAGTCCCTAAACTTACAAACTACTTATGAACTAGCTAATACTACGGACGGTACAAATATCCATGCCCGATGGGGGATTCGAACCCCCGACCGTAGTGGCCGTGCAGACCGTGACTGGCGCGCCTCAGTCTCCTCGGCCACCGGCAAGATGCTGAAAGCCCTCTGTAATAATAATAATAATAATAATTATTATTATTATAATAATAAGCCGAGCCAAATACTCAACGAACAACCAAGAACGAAGATGAACAAGCGGCGCGAGTTCGAGTATCACTGGAGTTAACTTTATTTTTAGACCTTTGCAAGTAATATTTTTTAACATTATTTCCCTACGAATAGTGCAACTATAAGCAAAAACAGAGCAACACAATCACACAGAAGGTTACGCAACATTGATGAATCTACTGTAATGATTTCACTCGTTTTTTTCCTTCAATGCAGTTTATTAGAACAAAACAAAAAAAGTCAGTACTTCTCTGACTGTATGACAATAATCACAACGGTTGTCAATGCTACATCAGAACAAACTATCCACAAAACTAAATGTCCACTGGTTTGCAGTTACAGTACTTATAACATTCAAGTTCACCAATCTCTGACGTCAGTGAGGGGAATCTATTGTTCTTCCGTTCCCATAGTCGGCGGCGGTGCTGCGTAGACCCGATGACGTCCCTGGCGACGCGGCTGGGCGGCGGAGCATCGGCGGCGGTGACGATGTAGAAAGGCGGACAATTTGCAGGTCCCTTGGTTGGCGTCCGACTGCTGTGGCTAGGCTGTGCGCGACCTTAAGTAAGCACGCGGAAGGATATCTGGCTACTCTACTTCCCGATCACGTGTACGGCGGACGGGAGTAGGTCCCTGCTATCTGCGTCCTCTGGCTAACGCCGCCTGCGATCTCGAAATATCCCGCGGAGTGTTCGCCTAGCGGCCAGGCAACCCCCCACTTGTGTTGTGAGTGTTGCCGCTGTAGTAGGCGGACAGGACAAACACATTCTTACACAAAAGAGAGAGCATAATTGAAAATGAGGTTGGAAAAGTTTTAATTAACAGCACAAACTTGATAATTTTCCTTTACTGACATGACCAACCCTTTTACCTACAATTACGGGCATCGACCGTGTACGATGATCGGCCAAACGTAAATATTATTGGCATAGCCCGTGTACGATGATCGGGCCAGAGGTAAATATTACAGGAATAGCCCGTAGTACGATGATTGGGTCAAATATAAATATTAGCGGCGGCGCACTCTTAAAATTATAAATATTTGTGGAATATTTGATATGTAATGGCGCCGCGGTTGCACAGTGGTAGAGTGCCAGACTACAAATCCAAAGGTCGCGGGTTCGATCCCCGCCAGGTCCTAGGATTTTTATCTGTCACTTTCCACTTCTTTCACCTCTGGCAGTATTTCTCATGTGAAAAATACCGAGTAGCACCGTGGTTCGGAACCCACGTTAAACTGTAGGTCCCCCTATAACTGGCTGGGTAAGTCAGTTCCAAGGTCGGAGGAAGGCAACGGCATACCACTTCAAAACAGGGCCATGCCTAGTAAAGCACTATGGTGTTCAAACCAATCTTCGGATTGTTGACTGCTTTAACTTTTTTAATGATGAAAAAATTGCGGTAGATGCAAGTACTACAAAAAGTTTATTTATACAAAAATCAGTAATACAAAATTAATAATCTGCAATGGTGTGAATAATTCGAAGCATTCTGCTAGATGTAAAGGAACTTTGCACGTCTTACACTCCCAAGTTGTTTCTCCATGTTTATTTATTTTTTTAACAAACTCTATACGGTTTTGACAGTCTTAATTTTGATGCTGTTGGATCAATGTGCTTGAAAAATGAACCCAATGCTTCTCGTACAGTTTCTCTGGCGCATCTCCGGAAGACAATTCGCCTTGTTCTCTACAATTCTGCAGTAGAGATTCGGCTATGTTGATACTATAGTCGACGTAACACTGTTTCATCCCGTTATTTATTGTTTCCCTTAAAATTTAAGACTTAAAAAGACCAATATCAAACATATAAAAAAAATTTTTTATATCCTTTCATGTATTTCCTCATTACTGGGAAACATGCCAATATTTCCAATATTTGGTCTTGGAGATTAATTCCATTCATTCCCTTGTATTCTGTAATAGGGTTTGGTTTTGGAGTGCGATTGGATCCTTCTGTAGTCATTTCGACTGTTTCATGTTTTGTCCATATAATATAAACATCTCGCTTGTCTTTCCATTTTATAGCGAGTATTCAGTTGCAGCTTCTTATTGCGTATTCCCCTTTTCGTAATTTTACATGGCACAAATCATTTGGCATATACTTTCTATTCCCACGGACTCTGCCAATTACTTTTGTTTTCTATTTATATGATAATGTCATAAATAATTTTGGGGAAGAATACCAGTTGTCTATTTATTAGGTGTGGCTACTGTGCAACAATGACTCAAAAAGCTCTTTGAGAACACTTTTCGAAGAACTATTATCACAGTTTGTTTTATCGTGGCCTGTATATATTTTAAATTCATAGCGATAGACTGAATCGGACTCACATAATTTATAAAATCTAACGCCAAATCTTGCCCTTTTTGAGGGGTTAAATTGCTTATAAAAGAGGCGCCCCTTGATTCACCAATAGCAATGTCTTCTTTCATTATATACACTGCTATAAATTTCTTGGTTAAAAAATTGATCACAGGTTTAATCTTGTTCAATTTATCTGTATTGACAACCAGATTATTGTTTGAGAAATGCAAACACATTGTAATTTACAGATATCTTTTCAAAGGCTTTGATTTTCTAAATATCGGCATTTCAATAACAGCCCTCTTCGACAAATTCATTTGTATTCTTGGTTATTTTACCTGTGCCATTATTATGGTCAATGTGAAATAACTTTTAATTTCGGTAGAATCTACAGGAAACCAAGTGTCGTCTATATCTCGTCTTCTCAGTGGATCCACTTGTATTTGATCTACATACTGGTTCGTTTCGGTTACAATATTGTTCCAGAAAATGTCATCAAGTATTAGATTAAATATATTACATTCTCTTATACTTCCTCCTAACTGACGTAGGGCTGCCTCTCTTATGCCAGGAGTCATCGTATAGTCCCAGTTTTTTGAACTATTTCTTCTTTCATTCCAAAGCCAGGACTCCAGTAGTTGAACGTCATCGGATGTATCGTCAATAACTAATCCCCTGCACTTTCTTTGAACACCACATACACTACTGGCCATTAAAATTGCTTCACCAAGAAGAAATGAAGATGATAACCGGGTATTCATTGGACAAATATATTATACTATAACTGACATGTGATAACATTTTCACGCAATTTGGGTGCATAGATCCTGAAAAATCACTACCTAGAACAACCATCTCTGGCCGTAATAACGGCCTTGATACGCCTGGGAATTGAGTCAAACAGAGCTTGGATGGCGTGGACAGGTACAGATGCCCATGCAGCTTCAATACTATACCACAGTTCATCAAGAGTAGTGACTGCCGTATTGTGAAGAGCTAGTAGCTCGGCCACCATTGACCCGACGTTTTCATTTGGTGAGAGATCTGGAGAATATGCTGGCCAGGGCAGCAGTCGAATATTTTCCGTATCCAGAAAGGCCCGTACAGGACCTGCAACATGCGGTCGTGCAGTATTGTGCTGAAATGTAGGGTTTCGCAGGGATCGAATGAAGGGTAGAGCCACGGGTCGTAACACATCTGAAATGTAACGGCCACTGTTCAAAGTGCCATCGATACGAACAAGAGGTGACCGAGACGTATAACCAATGGCAACCATACCATCACGCCGGGTGATACGCCAGTATGGCTGTGACGAATACACGCTTCCATTGTGCGTTCACCGCGATGTCGCCAAACACGGATGAGAACATCATGATGCTGTAAACAGAACCTGGATTCATACGAAAAAATGACGTTTTGCCATTTGTGCATCCAGGTTCGTCGTTGCGTACACCATCGCAGGCGCTCCTGTCTGTAATGCAGCGTCAAGGGTAACCGCAGCCATGGTCTCGAGCTGATAGTCCACGCTGCTGCAAACGTCGTCGAACTGTTCGTGCAGATGGTTGTTGTCTTGCAAACGTCTCCATCTGTTGACTCAAAGATCGAGACGTGGCTGCACGATCCGTTACAGCCATGCGCATAAGATGCCTGTCATCTCGACTGCTAGTGGTACGAGGCCTTTGCAGCATGACGTTCTGTATTGCCTTCCTGAACCCACCGTTTCCATATTCTGCTAACAGTCATTGAATCGCGACAAATGTTAGCAGCAATGTCGCGAAACGATAAACCGCAATCGCGATAGGCTACAATCCGAACTTTATCAAAGTCGGAAACGTGATGGTACACATTTATCCTCCTTACACGAGGCATCACTACAACGTTTCACCAGGCAACGCCGGTCAACTGCTGTTTGTGTATGAGAAATCGGTTGGAAACTTTCCTCATGTAAGCACGTTGTAGGTGTCGCCACCGGCGCCAATCTTGTGTGAATGCTCTGAATAGCTAATCATTTGCATATCACAGCATCTTCTTGCTGTCGGTTAAATTTCGCGTCTGTAGCACGTCATCTTCGTGGTGTAGCAATTTTAATGGCCAGGAGTGTATATCGTCACTACTGTCACTTTCGTTAGAAAATTATCAGCACAATCGTCACTGCTTTCATCACGAAATCTTTTTCCGGAGAACATCTTGTGGAGTTGATTCTCTAGAATTTATGAAAGTAAATCGATGTGCGTATGTGAGCAAGAATAACTTCAGAATAATCGCGATACATAGAGGTAATGAGAATACGTCACGAGTCTTGTCTGTGTTATTTACAAACCGCGACTGTCCTATCACAAGTGATGCCCGTAATATTTACACTTGGCTCGATCAGCGTAGTATACAAGTCGTGCGAATGGCTCGAAGGTTGTGTGAACTTGTTTACGTTTCTGGCTCACAATTCTAGAACGTAAATCGTAGGTTAAGGGGCTAACTGTGATAACCCACTATGGAGCATATCAATGAAAACGGACTAGAAATGCGTTATTTTAACCAAGACCAACGCACCAAAAAATATCTAACTTCACAAGCGGTACTTGGAGGGCTCATTGCTGCAGTTTTCAGTGATGACGTTTGTTCATCTGCGACCTTCCTTCCTCTGACGTCTCTGTTAAAAGTCTCGATGTGCTTAAAATGTTCAAAAGTTTCTAAATCTATGGGACGAAACTACTGAGGTCATCAGTTCCTCTGCTTACAAACTACTTAATTAACCTAAGAACAACACACACACACACACACACACACACACACACACGTCCTAGTGAGGACTCAGACTTCCGGTGGAAGCAACTTTGCAGTCCCTGACATGGCACCTAGACCCGCGCGACCTCGTTGTGCTGGTGTCGCCTCCTCAGCCATGCTGCAGG
This sequence comes from Locusta migratoria, assembly GCA_026315105.1. NCBI lineage: Eukaryota > Metazoa > Arthropoda > Insecta > Orthoptera > Acrididae > Locusta > Locusta migratoria. The sequence continues at coordinate 442,293,435 of CM048755.1, read as the reverse complement.
ACATGCTCGCACCAGTCTCCATTTGTGACACCAAACCAAGTGTCATGTAGTAGCAGTCGGCTGGAATCACGCGAGTGCAGTGCACTGTAGGGCTGCGCCGACAGCTCGTTATGGCCTGAAGTTGTCAGCTGGTATGGTGCTGACAAGACGGCAGAAACCCACTCCCCCTGGCGCACGAGTCTCTGTCGCCTTCCATCATTCTTATACAGCACCATGATACATAACCCGTGGGAGAACCAAGTACGCCTCTTGACCGTGCCGTGGACGGCACATTCCCTAGACGCAGTCGCCATCTTCTTCTACCACCTCGAGCACTGCAGTACACAAGACTTGGCCGACCCATGCACGCCTGTTGATAGTGCTGCCGTATGCGCATCGTCTTCACGCATTGCCCGCCATGCTTGGCATTGCCTGAAGGGTTAGTCTAACACCGCCTTGAAGACAATGCCTCACAACTGGTCATGCCTATGTCACACTTAGTGGCCGCGGCCGCAGGCTGACTGGCTGTTGGCTGGGGCACGCCCACCCGCCCACTGCCTCGTAGCGGCCTGCCAGTCAGCTAGCGTTCGCTGCCTCTAAGTGTGACATAGGCATGACCAGTTGTGAGGCATTGTCTTCTAGGCGGTGTTGGTTAGTTGCGCTCTTGCTCTGCCTTCTCAGGTTTGACAGTTCCTCACGGCGGAGAGTCATGTTTACCAACTGTCTGACATCTCCAAGTGGTGGCCGGGTCGTCTTCCTGCGCTGGACTGGTTTGACAGCTCCTTCAAGGTGGACAGGTCGTGCTCCAACATGTTCATGATTATTAGCATTATTAACTTTTTTATCTCTTTAGAAAAATGTATTTTCCTGCTTTATATTCACCCCTAGACGAAATATCGACTTCAAAACATTCTTCGAACCTCCATTAAATATCTTATAACAAAAAAGTATTACGATAGAGCCCTATTAAGAATTATATCATTAGAGTGTGTAACTACTTTCAGTGTCCAAATATCGGAAAAAAGTGAAAAGTAACTCGCTATTAAATTCTGAGTAACTTTTACTTTTAAAAATTTCAAACCATTGCATAATAACCGAGATAGTGCATAGTGGCGCTTTCTAGTAGTGTCCGGTTATGCCGCAAGGGAGAAGTTCTGGTCGCTGTAAAGTGTGCGGTCGATCGGTTGTACGGTGCGACATAAAAAGTGGGAACACGTTACTGACACACAGTATCAAACAACCTTTACTTTTAAGAAAAGTCTGTGAAACGGTGCCGGCCGCGGTAGCCGAGGGGACTGAGGCGCTCCAGTCACGGTCTGCATGGCCACTACGGTCGGGGTTTCGAATCCCCCTTCGGGCATGGATATTTGTGCCGTCCTTAGTATTAGCTAGTTCATAAGTAGTTTGTAAGTTTAGGGACTGATGACCCCGTACTTAAGTCCCATAAGCTATACAAACTTTTTTTTTTTTTTGTGAAACGGTGCCATATATGAAGTCTGCCGGCGGACGGTGAGGAGGAAGGTTGCGCCGTGCTGTTCGCTGCGCCGTCGGTGTTCCCCGCGTGGTGAGTCGCCGCGCGAGTTCTAGCGCTTTGCTGCGTCTTTGTCTGCTTTGATTATGAATCTGATTTCGTGATGGAACAACGCAGTAGGAAAGACAATTTGAAATTTTCATTTGATCGAAACTTTGCGCGACCGAAATCGTTTGAAATAGAAGACTGGTTAGAGACAATAGTGAAGATACGCCTTGAAGACATACTTGGCATTCATTTGTCGATCGTCAACACTGTAGTCTTCGTCAAACTGGTTAGTGCCGACCTTTGCGAGAAGATCGTTGAGTCGTGTAACGGGATGTTGAAGTTTAACTACCGTGACGGAAATGTTGGTGATGTGTATGTGACCCATGCAGGATTTGGTGTTCGAACTGTTAGAATCTTCGAACTCCCCTTCGAAATAACTAGTGAGGAAATTAATGAAGTTATATCACCATACGGCCGCGTTTTGAGTAATGTTGCAGAAAGGTGGTCTAGTGCCCACAAGTTCCCTGTCTTAAACGGGGTGCGGCAGTTGAAAGTGGAGTTGCGTCGGCACATACCGTCATACATTAACGTATGCGGATATCGTGCTATAGTTATGTACGACGATCAGCCGAAAACGTGCGGTGCTTGTGGTGCGACCGGGCATGTTAGATCCGAGTGCATGCAGAGGCGAGTGGCGCAGCTGCCGGCCGCGCCGCCTGTCATGACGTCACTGCCCATGACGTACGCTGCCGTGGCGCGAAGCCTGCCTGCTGCCGCCGCGGACCCCGAAGCCGGTAGTAGTCGTGACGTTCAGGAGGCAGATGTGCTTATGGACGCTACTGACACCTCGGAAGTAATGTCTCCCACACCTGTAGAGACTGTGAAAACTATCTTAGGTGTTGCGGAACAAGCCCCGCAACCCGTCCTAGCAGAGACACTATCGGTCGATTCTGTGGCCGACGCAACGGTGGACGCCGTTTCGAAACTGAAACAGGACCCTCCAACATCCGACACCGTGCCTGCAGCTATTTTCGATACCCAACGTCAACTGTCGGAAACAAATTCTACAGTTTCCCCTGTTGACGAGGTCTCTCAACCGAATGTCCATGCGTGCGATGGAAACAGTCCCCCACGAGGGTCATCCCCTCAGAGAAACAAGAAGCGGAGGATTGCGCGCCAAGGTGCAAAGGAGAATGCGGCAATTCTACGTGAAAGGGCCAGGCAAATAGGTGGCGCACTCAGTCAGAAATCACCAGAGAATCACGGCAGGGACGTAAAACATGTGTGTGCTGATGCGCCTTCTGAATCGCAAAACAGCTCAGTTCCTGCTAACGTGAATTCTGAGGAGATTATACAACACCAGCCCGGAAAGGATGACCCAATGATGACTGTGCAACCTCCCGAACACTCGGTACCTACACCTAACAAGCCTCCATCAACTGCCTGGACAGATTTAATGGAAATGGGGTCCAGTGACGAAGACGAAACAATGGATACATCTAGGAATACGACAATCATCGGTAGTGCCACCAAGATTGACGTTGGTCACGACGGCAATGTCTCCCCCACAGACACTTCCATACAAGGTCAGTCGTCCGAGCCTTTCCCCAATGAGGAATACTGTTAACATCTTGGACTTGCTGGTGATTAGGATTCTTCGTCCTTCCGAATTGTTTCACAATATATGATGTTGTACTCCTTAAACTAACGAACATGGACATTAAACAAACCTACAATGTCACCACGCTAAACATCTCTAGAATAGAAAGTGCTGTTAAGATACGATCCCTGGTTGACTTTTTATATAACACCAGCGTTGATATTGCCTTGCTGCAAGAGGTACTTACTACATTAGATGTGCCTGGCTATATTACAATCGACAACGTTAACAAAGAGGACTCGGTAGGAACTGCCATCTTACTGCGTGATGGCATAACCTATACACACGTGCAGCGGCTAGCAAGTGGTCGAGGTATTTCCCTTCGTGTGAACGGCGTGCAGATAGTTAACATATATGCTCCCTCCGGTACTAGTCGCAGGAAAGAACGCTCAGAATTTTTTTCGGAATGACGTATCACTACTTATGAACCCTGTTCCAGAACAACTTATTTTCGGTGGAGACTTCAATTGCGTCCTGAATGACAAGGACCAGACTCCGAACACGATCAGGTGTATTGAGCTGCAACACCTAACTGAAGGTATGCGTCTCCACGACACATGGGAGATAATTCACGGGGAGCGGGTAGCGTACACCTTTGTCACGCATCAGTCTGCCAGCCGGATTGATAGGATTTATGTGTCAGACGCGCTTCGGCGTAATACTGTGAATTGTGAAATTGCTCCGGTTAACATCTCAGACCACGCCTCACATCAGTGCTACATCAATCTCCAGCGCCAGCAAATTTACCGAGGCAAAGGGTACTGGAAACTGAACGTCAGCCTCTTGCAAGATACACAGCTTGATGAGGACGTGACAGAGGGCATCGGTGGAGTAGCCGAGCGGTCTAAAGCGTCTCGCTGCGGTGCGCGCGTTTGCTCGCCGTGGAGGTTCGAGTCCTCCATGGGGCATGGGTGTGTGTGTTGTCCTTAGGTTAGTTTACCTAGGTTTAAGTAGTTTGTAAGCTACGGACTGATGACCACGCAGTTTGGTCCGATAGATATACAAACATTTGAACATTTTTTGAACGTGACAGAGGTGTGGCAACAACTCCAGCGCCACCGCGTACGTTATCCCACTGTCCTGCAATGGTGTATCAATTATGCGAAGCCTAAACTGCGACGGGTACTCATGAACTATGCCCGTAAAAAGAGTTATTGGCAGAAGGAAACAATAGAACATTATTACAGATGTCTGAGAGACTTATACAACAATGTTGATACCCTAACCGGTGACACCTATTTACGGATTAAACGCTACAAGGCAAAAATAACCGATATTCAACGACGTCGCATGGAAGGACTCATCACAAGGTCCCATCCAAAGGACGTTGCTACTGCAGAACGTGCTTCTCTGTATCACATTCTGCGGATAGCCAAACGGCGCAAAGCTCAGATGATTGAGGCAGTGGTTGATGATGCCGGGAACATTGTCACACGGCACCGTGACATTGCCGCTCACGTCCACGACTACTACCGTAAACTTTATCAGAGACAACCGGTGGATGAACCTCGCCTTGATACCTACCTTGCAGCACTGAGCTGTCGTCTGTCTCCGGAGGACAAAACAAACCTGGAATCGGCTTTTACAGAGGATGAAATAAAGCTCGCAGTTCACGGAGCAAAGAAAGGAAAATCACCTGGACCAGACGGCATCGGCGCCGAGTTCTACCAACGCTACTGGCACATCCTCCGACCGACGCTTCAAGAGTTGACGAACGACGTATGGAAGATGGGAGATATACCCCAGGCACTTAAGTAAGGCATCATAATACCCCTGCCGAAGAAAGGCAACAGCCATAAAGTGGAAAACATGAGGCCCATCACGCTACTGAATGCAGATTTCAAAATCATCACAAGATCAATCAAACATCGGATGCAACCCGTCATGAACAAGATACTATGTCGTCATCAATATAGCGCAGTCCGGGGGTGCAGTGCGATCTCTGCTGCCTGTGACATGAGGGACATTATCTGCACGTACGCCGATAACAAAGCCCAAGGCGCTCTCGTATTCTTAGATTTCGAAAAGGCATATGATCGCGTGTGTCACACCTTCCTCTTCCGCAGCATGGCGAAATTGGGGTTCGGAAGTAAATTCAACGATCTCATCCGGAAACTCACGACCGATGTTTCCTCCAGAATTCTCCTTAATGGACACTTTACTAGGGAGGTAATAATAGAGCAGTCTATACGTCAAGGATATCCGCTTTCTGTCATGCTATATGCCTTGGCAGTTGAGCCTCTACTGAACAACTTAGCACAAACTGGCATCGGGATTCACATAGGCTCTCACACTGTGCCGTGTATTGCTTATGCTGACGATATTTGCATTGCTGCCTCTTCGATATCACAACTGACGGCCGTTGGCAATGAGTTAGCAGCATTCGCGTCCGTTTCAGGAGCAAAACTGAATAAAATTAAAACCACAGCCCTCCAAATTGGCCGTGGAATAGGAGATATATCGGCCGTTGAATGGTGTACACAAAAACCGTGTCACAAAACTCTCGGTGTTTCATTCGAGTCTGAACCAGACAGGTTTCTGACGAAAAACTGGAAAGACATGCTAAACAAATTACGTGCCACATTGATACAACATTCTGATCGTGACCTGAATCTCATGCAGAAAGTCAGAACTGTACAGATTTCCATCACAAGCCGGATGAATTACCTTGCGCAAATACTGCCAATATCCGACCACCTCGCGAGCAGCGTACAACAAGCGCTCTGCTGGTTCCTCCTCAGAGGCCACATCTTTAAGGTGCAATATGACACTCTCACCTTACCCACTTCTAAAGGCGGCTTAAACCTCATAAATGTTTCGAAGAAATGCGCAACGCTGCTTGTCAACCGAATCAGGAAGGAAGTCTACAATCGCAACACCGGCATAATTAAATACCTCACCACGCGGTGGAAACCACACAGCCTCGATGCTCCGATCAACATCAGCAATATTCCACTTGTTTACCGTCACGTCAGACGATACTACACGGACATGAGCTACATTCGGCACTGTGTCGACAATACCAGGAACTTAGATAACAAAAAACTGTATGAACTCCTTACGCTAACAAACCACAGGAATCGTATAGAAGCCAAGTACCCATTGACGCAATGGTATAGCGTTTGGAGAAATGTGCACCACGATGTACTACCGTCATACGTAACAGCTGACTGGTATCTTGTCGTAAACGACAAAATAGCGACAAACGAAAAGCTACACAAGAAAGGTCTTCATCACGTACCATCTTGCACTGTATGTGGACGAACCGACACGCTATTTCATAGATTCACGTGTGGACATGCAGAAGAAATTTCAAACTTTCTTCGTCAAAGATTATCGGTACTGGACCGTACGGCACCAAACTGCGTCGACCTTGAAGAGGTTCTTCGACCACAGAAACTGCGATATCCACGGTCAAAAAATAACGCAGCAACGTGGATCATCGGCCACACAGCATCATTCGTCATACGCAATAGAGGAGCAACTTTCCATGACAACTACGCATACATAGCGAGAGAACATATGAAGATATACCTGCATAAGACTTACAGACTCACATTTCGCAATATGTTAAATATTCTAATTAATGGTTAAATGATGTGACCTTAACTTAGACCCACAACAACAAGATCATCCTAAGATTCTTTCACCCGACATAAGAGATGGCAACAAACTGAAGACTCGTCCCAGAAATTATCTTTTCCTTCATTCAGGAAAAATGATTTTGTTTTCATTCAATTTTTATTTTTGAATCCCAGTTAAACAGATGTGTCAAAAATACACATGCATCATGGAATGATAATTTCTACATTAAATGTGGTCCCTATCCAATCAATAGAACACAAACTGAAAAAAAGGGGGACTGAGGCGCTCCAGTCACGGTCTGCATGGCCACTACAGTCGGGGGTTCGAATCCCCCTTCGGGCATGGATATTTGTGCCGTCCTTAGTATTAGCTAGTTCATAAGTAGTTTGTAAGTTTAGGGACTGATGACCCCGTAGTTAAGTCCCATAAGCTATACAAACTTTTTTTTTTTTTTTTTTTTTTTTTGTGGAACGGTGCCATATATGGAATAAATAAAAGAGAGCAAGATTGCAGTTAATTTTCTGTACAAATCCGTTTACTCAATTTTCATGTCATACGGACAGTTAAGGCGTTATTTGCAATTAAATTTCAAGCTGTAAAAAGGCCATTGAAAACGGCCCACTTTCATTGTTGCTAATTCAAAGTGGGCCAATAAAGTCACTAACTCTCAGTCACTTCGAATATTGTGAAGAGAAATATCTTCATATGTTAGATCAGAAGCACCATTTACTGCTAACTGCATTATCTTTTCCTGAATTTGTATGGTTTACAAAGGTATTTACCTGCATTACTTTTCATGTTCAAAAATGTTCAAATGTGTGTTAAGCTTATGGGACTTAACTACGGGGTCATCAGTCCCTAAATTTGCAAAACTTTTCATGTAGTTTAACGAGATGTTTCACGTCGGGAATATAACAAACTGGTAAGCCGAGAATTTCGGAAAATGTAATCAGAAAGTAACTGCATAAGATATACTGCTTACATAAACAAAGTCAAATCAGAGTAAAACTGGTTCCACTCCATACTGATGGCTGGTGCAGCAACAGGTTATGAATTTATCTCGTAAGTCAGTCTCAGCTGCAGAAAAAGTCAAATCACTTACAATTTGTTATTTGTGCTTTTTTATTACATTCTCTTAAATTCCAGCACTGTATGTAGCGAAGCAATTAATGAAATATTTCTGATTTCTTTCCCAAATCCATACATCTCTTGGAAATGGTGGCATAATGCCACCAAATGTACTGCTTTAACGAAAAAACCTAACATACATGTATGGGCACTTCATTCAATTAATGAATAACATACATCAATATGTATTTCAAAGTAAATAGAAAGGAAAAGCTTGTGTACTAACTGAATTGTAACAGAATTCGTATTGTGTATACTTATAAATGAAAGGTAAGAGGCAATGAAATTCGCAAAAAGCTTGACCTACAAGTGCTTATTTAAGCGTAGTATTCCGTGGCTGCTGTCACTGCGAATAAAACTCTTCTCTATATCAATGTATTAAAGTCTCTGACGTTTAGGACAGCGTTATAAGTGGTCTGCTGTATGGTATTTTGCTGACTGCAACTATTTAATTATTAAATAATGTCGTAAGTAGTACCTACCGCGGCAGTTGTCGATTACTGAGGTTTTGTTGTTACGAGTTGAACTGTCACCCACAGAATCGTGGAATCATTGGCTACTGAATAAGAATAATTGCTACAGATGTTTATAACAAACATCTGCTTCCTCACAAAAAAATTATAGAAACATTTAAAATTACGTATTTTCATATTGTTGATACAATTTGAGTTATCACCTTCATTTTCTAATTGTGATCAATGAATAACCTTCATTGTGAATAGGTTTGATAAATTACACGTTTTTCAGATAATGAAGTGCGTATTGTTACTCTAATCCCACTTATTTCGACATCAAAACTTGTGCGAAGAAACGGCGCTTTTTACTCTAGTTATTTCAAATTTGCGGCAAACAAGAAAATAGTACCTGAGGACTGAAAGAGGTAACTTTTGATATCCGTGTAAAACAATTCGCGGATCCAAAATTAGTATTAGCTACAGATACGACTCACGATAGAAACGGCTGATTGGTCATACAGCAACACAGCAAATGAAAGTACGGAGGACATTCTCATCGACGGACGATAGCCATAAATTAAAGTTACTCAAAGAGAAAGGGCATGACAGCAGTAACACCTTTCTACAGTCTAAATGGCCTTTTGTTTCTTTTCAGGCCCGCACAAAATGAGAGCGAATAACTGGGGCAGTATAATAGACAGGAGACACTTAACAATGTGCGTTATAAGTCGATAAAATTGAACAGTGAGACTTTAATTCAGACTAAGGTGACTTGAAAACGATCAGAGGTATGCAATATATCCGAATATGCCATTCAGTGAACACAATTCAGAAGGGTAATTTCGAGGAAGAGGAACGGTGCAATATTTTAGAGTGGTTTAGAAGTGAGAAACAGCAGACCTACTGCGTTTGCGGAACGTTTGTTAGGGAAGGAATTCAGAACAGCAGAATAAACAGAGTGTGGGTGTTCCTGCAACTGTTACGCATATAATGACATTACCGCCTGAGGAAATAGACGCCATGAAACTGAAAATGAAGCCTCAGTAATGGTATTGTGAAGGAGTAACAGCCTGGGGTGGGGCCGCAGATGATGGCAACTTTTCCCCGAGATAAATGTATAAACTTCTCAGAAATAAGGTGAAATTTTATCAAATAATTTCTACTGTAACAGAATAGTTTAACTGATATTTAATTAGCACGACACGTTTCGGCATCATTAAAAGTTACTTGCATATTGAATTAATCTAATTGTGGTTTCGTTCATTTGCTATATATCTGAGTGATATTCTGAATCGAAAAAGAAGTCTGCGAGATTAGCAACATGAACATGTGCGTAGTATTTAGCAAGTAATGTGAAACAGGAGTCATATATGGTGCTACTGCCTAGTGATTGTAATAAGTATTTGATTTTATCATCAGACGAAGTCCATTATTTATTTAATTTTTTATTAAGGAGTGAGATGTTCACCTCATAATTATGAAAAGTTCAATCGCTCTCTGCTAGAGTGTTATCACAGTGTGACGTATTTTAAAAGTAAATTCCGTGAAAACAAAATTAAATTGAACATTCAGAAGAAGGATTAAAAACAATAAAGTAAACAGTTCACTACTTATAATAATTGTTATTTTTTTCAAGACCGGTAAAATAGCTCGTGAACATTTAACAGCGTTAAACACATCCCATTCGAGTAGATCTAATTGAAAAAAAAAAAAAAAATGTTGAAATGTTTGTAAATCTATCGGACCAAACTGCGTGGTCATCAGTCCGTAGCTTACAAACTACTTAAACTAAGGTAAATTAACCTAAGGACAACACACACACCCATGTCCCAGAGAGGACTCGAACCTCCGATGGCGAGCAACCGCGCGCTCCGCAGCGAGGCACCTTAGACCACTTTATTTATTTGCTCTATGGGTTGTTCTCTTCGTTGCGGACGCCGATCGTGTTTGTTCGTTCTTTTTCGATGATTTGTTGGCTCAGCTTTTTTATTACAGAGGTCGTAGAGCTCTGTGATCGAGCGCGCTGGGCCACGGCGCCCGGCTACCGCTCGGCTACTCCACCGCGGCCTAATTGAAACAATGTGACGTAGTATACGATGACACAGAAAAAGGCTAATATGCCAAAAACGGCGCACCTAATCGTCACGGCAATTATCGTTCAAAGTGACATTATAGCAGGGCTCGGGGGCTCGACGTAGACAAGCGTTTTAAAAAGAAGTAGCGCCTCTGGCGCGTATTGTGTAGGCCATATGGGGTTAGTGTTTGCGGATTTTCCGCACTGATGCTGGCGTAGCGGAAGGAAGGCAGAATCAGAGGGCCGAGTCATCATGAGGATTTTTTTGTTTGTTTTATTTTAGGTTATTAAGGCCTTTAAACAGTAAATAAAATAGAATAATTATCATTGTAATGTGTTTATCATTTTCATAAAAGGCATAAAAAGGAGAAGCAAAGGAAACTTTCAGACTGCAAATAAATTCCTGAAATTTCGCATCCCTGAAACAACTGCATTAAAATACGTTACATAATTATTATATGACTAGCTATTCTCGCCCATATTTGGTGAAATTAAGCATTTCGTTTAGTTTGCTGCTAAATTGTGCAGCTAGAGAGAAAAAATGAAATCAAAGTTCATTTATCCACAGAAAATTTAAAATAATCATATCTGCATCTACATACATATTCTACAATCCACCGTAAGGTGCGTGGCGGAGGCTACACTGTATCACTAAAAGGCATTTCCTTTGCTATTCCACTCCCGACCAGAACGAGGGAAAACGAATGTATATACGCCTCTGTACGAGCCCCAATTTATCTTATCCTGTCTGTGATCTTTACACGAAATGTAATTAGGCGACAGCAAGATCGTTCTGCAGTCATCCTCAAATTCTGGCCCTCTAAAATTCCTCAACAGAATTTTTCAAGAAGGTCGTCGGCCGGCCGCGGTGGCCGAGGGGACTGAGGCGCTCCAGTCACGGCCTGCACGGCCACTACGGTCGGGGGTTCGAATCCCCCCTCGGGCATGGATATTTGTGCCGTCCTTAGTATTAGCTAGTTCATAAATAGTTAGTAAATTTAGGGGCTAATGACCCCGTAGTTAAGTCCCATGAGCTCTACAAATATTTGAACATTTTAAGGTCGTCGCTCTTCCTTCAGCGATTTCCATTTGAGTTCCCGGAGCATTTCTGGGACTCTCGCTCATACGCCTAGATACTTGAACGACGCGACTGTATCAAGACTCATCTGCATCACCTTACATTTTTCTGCATTTAGGTAACTGTAAGAATGTTTCAGTTATAGCGAGTTCAAGATGCCGAGAAAACTACTCTTACCTTTGTTTTGGCCCACTTTAGGTTACGGTAGTAACACTAAAAGTGGGCCTTTGCGATCGTCTTTTGACAGCTCGAAATTTAAATGAAAATAACGGCTCAACTATTCATCTGACACGAAAATTGAATAACCGAATTTGTAGAGCAGAAAATTCTCTAGAATTTTGCTCTCTTATCTTTTTTTCATATCTCGTAGCTTTTCAAAGATATTTACAAAAATAACGGCGATTTTGGGATGTATGTCTGTCTGTCTGTCTGTCCGTAACGTGTTCCCTGTTTTTAAGACAAACCGTTGAACCGAACAGCACCAAATTTTACAGACATGATTGTAGGCCGACAGAGACCAGAACCTCCCTTTTTCAAATTTTTCGGACAAAAAATACGGTAGTAATACCAAAAAAGCCGTTTATAATATAATTGTAATTGCAAACAAACCGTTCATCTGACTCGAAAATTGAATAACCTGATTGGTAGAGGAGAAAATTCTCTACAACTTAGCTCCCTTATGTTTTTTCATATCTCGTATCGTTTGAGACATATTTCCAAAAATAACGGAGATTTGAAACCCTCCATTGAATTAACGAAAACCAGCCGTTCGGAGATGTCACGTGACATTCCTCGCCCAGAACTCTCTGTGGTATACGCCATCTTGCGTTGCGTATTTGATGATTTTCTTCTTGTAACTTACATGATGTCATTTCCATGCAATGGCGCACTGAATAATTAACAAAAACACATCGTTCTTCTTACGATAATGATTATCTAATGTCTACAAATGCCATATTAGCATTAGTTAACAACGGCCATCAATAGTACGAGATTAAAGAACCTATCTATCGATTGATAGCCGTAGCGCAGTGGGCAAGGCGGTGGATAATGACGCTGAAGGTCGGTGGTTCGGAACCCACCACTACCAATTTTTTTCCTAACATGGTTTCAGTCATTCTTAATTATTTTTCTTATTGTTTAGGTTATTATTTTGGTCCAAAATGTTTGAAAAAACTTATAAAACTGCAAATCTAAAGTGGGCCGTAAAACACGTCAGTGCGATTTTGTCAATAAAGATAACCCTAGCACGTAACAATAAAGTAATTAAGTTTTATATTTTACTTAAGTTCTAAACGCTGTTGTAATGATTTCCACTCCATTTCCTGTATCATTTCCGTGACACACTCTTCCCCGTACCGTGATAATACGTAACGAGTTGAACTTCTTTGTATTCTTACGATGTGCTCCATCAGTCCTACCTGATAAGGATCCCACTCCTCTCGGCAATGCCTCAAAAGAGGCAGTCTCATTCAGAGGTGCTCACGGGGAGGGGGTTCATGACGCAAACTGCGTCATTGAGATTTCCTGGGGGGGGGGGGGGGGGTGAAAAATTGGTACTCTTGGCCAGCCTGGTGGTGGGCTTTATAAAACAATTTACAAATCATGAAATAAAAGATATTTAATTTCAATATTAAATGGACAAACAGGACCTAATATCTCGGTGATGGAGGAGGGGGGGGGATTGGTCGCGGTTTGGGGGGGGGGAGGTGAGTCATTGGCCAAGGAGGGAGGGCACCTCTGGTCTCTTTAGTAATTATGTTACGTCTTCTCAGTGTTCTGCCAAAAAAATTGCAGGGTTCGCCTTCCCAGCAACACTTTGAATTCTGCCCAGTTTAAGTCTGTCGTAATAGTAATTCTAGGTATTTCTGTTAAAATACGCCTTTTAGATGTGACTGATTTATCTTAACCTGAGGTTTAGCAGGTTCCCTTGAGTACTGTGCGGACGACGTCACACTTTATTTAGTCAATCTCCAACTTTCGCACCATGTAGATATGGTATCTAATTCGTCCTGCAGTTGGTTTTGGTCTTCTAAAGACTTCACTAAAAGACAAATTATTGCATCATCTACAAAGAAGAGGTTGCTCAGATTTCCTCCCGAAACATGTATATAGATCAGGAACAGTAGAGGACCAAAAACAATATCCTGGGGAACGTCAGATATCACCTGTGTTGTTTAGATATCTTTCCACCAGTTACTACGAACTGTGTTCTTTCTTACAGAAAATTCCCAATCCACTTAAATTTCTGAGACATATTCTATAACCCCGAAATTTGGTCAGTAATTGCCTGTGCGTTACCACGTCAAAAGCCTTCTGTAAATGTGGAAATATTGAATCAATTTGAGATCCTTGTCTTCAGCATACATCACGTCACGTACGTAAGGTGCCAGTTGTGTACCTCAAGAATGAAATTTACTAAATCTATATTCACTATGAATCAACAGACCGTTCGGTTGGAGGTAATTGATAACGTTTCAACCCAGTGTATGTTCCAAAACCCTGCTGCAAATCGACGTCAGTGATAGAGATCTATAATTCAGTGGATTACAACTATTGCCTTTCTGGAATATCGGTGTGAGCTGTGCAATTTTCGAATCTCTTTGAGTATAGATCCTTCGTTTAGAATGCGGTTGTGTGCGAGGTTATGAAAAAAGGCTCTCTGTGGAGAATCTTTTATAAAGTTAACACGATCAAGTTCACTGGCTCAATAAATTCTGCTCTGTGTAGGTGATGATTAAAATTCATCCACAGTGCCCACCTTCATATGTTTAACAAAAATAAAAATGAGAGGGAGGGTACATTTACATAGAAATAAGTTTAGCAACACTTTCGTTTAAACGTTTATGTAGTATGTTTATTTATTAGATGAAAGCACTTTTCACTGGTAATGGCACTGTACGTTGACGTATCTAACATAGCTCGTGAGCTCCCAGACAAAATTTACATTGCGGAAAATATTTCGAATCAGCCTAACAGGGTACTGTTCATCGCATGAAACCGTTCCACTAACCTGTGCTTGACCGTGAATACTATGTCTTTAGATCCACTCGAATCACAGTTCTTTTGCCAAAACAATGTTCTTGAACAGATATCTGCACAATTCAGTAGAATGAATGAATGTTTATGAAACTCAGCTAACACTTCCTGACGTTATGCCCTTTCACAACCAGTTTCCCAACAACTTGGTATAACCGTTCTGATCCACGTAAATTTATCGAAGTCACAGTGCCTAAACTTCACACATTACAAACTTCAAGCCAATGTAGTACTCGGCGTGTCAAGAAGAAACCTTGCAAGTTCGAACAGTAACCTGCCACAATCGTAAATTCTTCTAAGTTCGACTGCACTTTCCGCACTCTGAAAACTTTTAAAGTTTCACTCTTTCGAAAGTCGTGGCACAGACCGGCATAGCTTCGCCGTCGCCGTCGCGATGCTAGCCTCAAACACACTCCCCCACCTGCGCCTACCGCCCATCCTTTTATACATACTGTTCTCCGGAGAGACCTTGACGTGATCAAAATCCCCAGTTGCTACCCCTCGCCAACGTACAACGCTTTGCGAAGTATCCTGCACATTCATACATATACATATTTATACACATATACTAAGCACAAATAAATATGATGCCAATCATATTAATTAACATGTTTCATTTTACGTTTAATTTATATCATTTCTCCTATGGAGCGATTCAAATGTCTTGAAGACAAAAAAATGTCTTGAAGACAAACTTTTATTGTAATTTAAGTATAGCCTACCAAAATTAGTGTTTACCATTTTCTCGTTTTCTGCCCTACCACAGATTGAAATGTAACTTGTAATATTTTATATTCTATCAATAAGCGGACCAAATGTGGACAAACTACATGTAAAGTGCATAACTGCAAGTAATGTCTTGAAGACAAACTTTTATTGTAATTTAAGTATAGCCTACCAAAATTAGTGTTTACCATTTTCTCGTTTTCTGCCCTACCACAGATTGAAATGTAACTTGTAATATTTTATATTCTATCAATAAGCGGACCAAATATGGACAAACTACATGTAAAGTGCATAACTGTAAGTAATGTCTTGAAGACAAACTTTTATTGTAATTTAAGTATAGCCTACCAAAATTAGTGTTTACCATTTTCTCGTTTTCTGCCCTACCACAGATTGAAATGTAACTTGTAATATTTTATATTCTATCAATAAGCGGACCAAATATGGACAAACTACATGTAAAGTGCATAACTGTAAGTAATGTCTTGAAGACAAACTTTTATTGTAATTTAAGTATAGCCTACCAAAATTAGTGTTTACCATTTTCTCGTTTTCTGCCCTACCACAGATTGAAATGTAACTTGTAATATTTTATATTCTATCAATAAGCGGACCAAATATGGACAAACTACATGTAAAGTGCATAACTGTAAGTAATGTCTTGAAGACAAACTTTTATTGTAATTTAAGTATAGCCTACCAAAATTAGTGTTTACCATTTTCTCGTTTTCTGCCCTACCACAGATTGAAATGTAACTTGTAATATTTTATATTCTATCAATAAGCGGACCAAATATGGACAAACTACATGTAAAGTGCATAACTGTAAGTAATGTCTTGAAGACAAACTTTTATTGTAATTTAAGTATAGCCTACCAAAATTAGTGTTTACCATTTTCTCGTTTTCTGCCCTACCACAGATTGAAATGTAACTTGTAATATTTTATATTCTATCAATAAGCGGACCAAATATGGACAAACTACATGTAAAGTGCATAACTGTAAGTAATGTCTTGAAGACAAACTTTTATTGTAATTTAAGTATAGCCTACCAAAATTAGTGTTTACCATTTTCTCGTTTTCTGCCCTACCACAGATTGAAATGTAACTTGTAATATTTTATATTCTATCAATAAGCGGACCAAATGTGGACAAACTACATGTAAAGTACATAACTGTAAGTAATGTCTTGAAGACAAACTTTTATTGTAATTTAAGTATAGCCTACCAAAATTAGTGTTTACCATTTTCTCGTTTTCTGCCCTACCACAGATTGAAATGTAACTTGTAATATTTTATATTCTATCAATAAGCGGACCAAATATGGACAAACTACATGTAAAGTGCATAACTGTAAGTAATGTCTTGAAGACAAACTTTTATTGTAATTTAAGTATAGCCTACCAAAATTAGTGTTTACCATTTTCTCGTTTTCTGCCCTACCACAGATTGAAATGAAAACTTGTAATATTTTATATTCTATCAATAAGCGGACCAAATATGGACAAACTACATGTAAAGTGCATAACTGTAAGTAATGTCTTGAAGACAAACTTTTATTGTAATTTAAGTATAGCCTACCAAAATTAGTGTTTACCATTTTCTCGTTTTCTGCCCTACCACAGATTGAAATGTAACTTGTAATATTTTATATTCTATCAATAAGCGGACCAAATGTGGACAAACTACATGTAAAGTGCATAACTGTAAGTAATGTCTTGAAGACAAACTTTTATTGTAATTTAAGTATAGCCTACCAAAATTAGTGTTTACCATTTTCTCGTTTTCTGCCCTACCACAGATTGAAATGTAACTTGTAATATTTTATATTCTATCAATAAGCGGACCAAATATGGACAAACTACATGTAAAGTGCATAACTGTAAGTAATGTCTTGAAGACAAACTTTTATTGTAATTTAAGTATAGCCTACCAAAATTAGTGTTTACCATTTTCTCGTTTTCTGCCCTACCACAGATTGAAATGTAACTTGTAATATTTTATATTCTATCAATAAGCGGACCAAATATGGACAAACTACATGTAAAGTGCATAACTGTAAGTAATGTCTTGAAGACAAACTTTTATTGTAATTTAAGTATAGCCTACCAAAATTAGTGTTTACCATTTTCTCGTTTTCTGCCCTACCACAGATTGAAATGTAACTTGTAATATTTTATACCATCTGAAGATGAGCTGCTAGGCAGCTCGAAACCGGTAATGGTTTAAATAAATCTTCATTAAGAAGAAACAAAAGGCGACAGGTTGCTGTAATTTCTGAAACCTATTTCAATAAACAGTCGCAGGTTCCTACACAATGGATAAAAGTTTCATTTTATTACCTAGCCAGGTAAAAGGAACAATGAACAAATACAGGAAGTGCAAAATAAAATTAATGAAAACCATTCTTGCTATAAAATTTAATAAGCAATGTATTTATGAGAATGTTACACCCAATTTTGTTAGAGTTGTTGTCAAAGACCAACGTGCATCTGCAGTAGCAGCCAAAAGGAAATGTGAAAATATATGGATCAAAAATGAAATTAGATCACATTACAAACGAAAAGACTTGTTAAACAGGGATATCTACATGCTGCACCTAGAGTTAAGCAACTATCTTACACTAACCCAACTTACTAATTTCCTAGATACAGTCCAACTATCTGTGGACAAAGAGATGCTAAACATCTCAATCAAACAAAAGAAGAAACTTTCATTTCTCATTGCCAAAAAATCCCCCACTTCTCACTCTTATACACCTTCTGAACAACATAAATTCTTTGAGAAAGTAATAAACACTACCAGCATTAACTTCAACAACACAGAACTAAACCTGCTAAATAAAGGTCTTAAACATAATATTTCCACAAAACTAAATGCTAATAATATTAAAGACCTAATCACTAACACCAAAATAGCCTGCATGTCAACAAAGCTAAACCAAAAGAATCAAAATTCTGTAGCCCATGAAGCAAACAAAATAATAATGAAAAGCTTAGAAAGAGAAAAACTACACAGTAACACTTACTTAGAAGCTGCAACAATGAACCAAATTAATAAAAAATTAACAACTAATGATGCCCTTGTTGTCAAAGCTGACAAAGGTAACACAGCTGTAATAATGTATCAATCAGAGTACATTAACAAAACTTTAGAATTTTTTAAAAACAACAACATAACAGAAATTGAATCTGATCCTACCCTCAAATACCAAGCTAAAATAAAAAACATGCTAAAGAACTGCAACTTCCTTTTAACATCCACTGAAGCTAAACACTGTTTAATAATGAATCCCACAGCCCCAAAGCTCAGATCACAACCCAAGATTCACAAAAGTGGGCACCCAATACGCCCGATAGTGAACTCGATAAATAGTCTGGGCTACAAAGTAACCAAAAAACTTCATGAATTAATCAAGAAATACTACACATTCCCAACCAACTATACCATAAAAAACAGTTATGAATTGATTGATAGCATCAGAAACATTACCATACCCAACTCGGCAAGGTTTACATCCCTCGATATAGTGAACTTATACACCAACATTCCTATAATAGACACACTTCGAATAATAAAAGACAACCTAATGCACCACAAAAAACTAAGTAACATTGAAATATATGAATTAATGGACCTGCTTGAGTTAGTACTATCACATAATTACTTTTGCTTCAACAACAAAATGTATATTCAACATGATGGTCTGGCAATGGGGAGCAGCCTAGCTGGTCTTCTTGCTGATATCTACATTAATGATTTTGAAAACAAATTCTTTAAAGCAAACCCAATTGAAAAAGATAAAATCATCTATTATAAAAGGTATGTTGATGACACCTTGTTGTTATATAATGGAACAACCAATGATATTGATGCATTAGCTGACAAACTGAATAAAGTTCATCCCAAAATAAAATTTACAGTGGAGCATGAAACACAATCTGGGATCAATTTTCTTGACCTTAACATCACACATCAAGACAACAAACATAAATTTCAAATATACAGGAAACCTACCACATCAGATGCCATAATAAATAATACATCATGCCACCCAAATCAGCATAAACTAGCCTTCTTCAAATCAGCACTTAACCGAATACATAAAATTCAACCCGATACCATTGCTAAAACTAAAGAAATAAATATTCTAAAAACCATAGCATTGAACAATGCTTATGACCCAACCATTGTAGATAAATTGGATGATAATATTAAATCCAATCAAACAGCAACAACAAACGAATCCTCAGAAGCAGAAGAAACCAAATTTATCTGCATGCCATTTCTCGGCAACATCTCATACAAACTGGCTAAGCTGTTTAAACCACACAAGGTCAAAGTAAGCTTTCACACTAAAAACCAAATAAAAGACAAAATAGTTCATAACACTAAAAGAACCACCACACCCTTTCACAAATCCGGTATATATAAATTAACATGCGACAGCTGCTCCTGCTACTACATAGGGCAAACAGGTAGAAGTTTTAATATCCCATACAAAGAACATACAGACGCACTCCGTTTAAACAACTTACAAAAATCCTCATTTGCCGCCCACCTTGCAGAAAACAAACATTCCATTACAGGCATAAATACCAACCTCAATATACTACACTCTGTAGACAAGGGACTAAAAATGGATCTCCTTGAACAATTAGAGATTTTCATCCACAAATATAAATCACCACACACAATTCTTAATGAGCAGACAGAACTAGCAAATACCTCATTCTTCCAGTATTTTGAAGACTCTTTAAAATTGAATAATTAGACAATCATTCACAAATACCCCCCCCCATTACACACACACACACACACACACACACACACAACACCAAAAAAAAAAAAAAAAAAAAAAAAATCTCCTAGCACTTACACTCTTTCTATCGTCTTCTTCTACTTCATCCCACTCCACCCCACCCCTTACACCACCACCCACACTTCTCCCTACCAAAGCCCAAAATTATTTTGAAATTTTCGAATCAATGAATAACACACAAATTCAAATGTCTTAAGCTTTTATTAGTCTTTGGTTTCACATTAGTTCTTATCTTGTGTATAAACATACTCTTTGGTTTGTTTACAAGCTGTAAGTTATGCTAGTGGCTAAAAAGTAATGTGTGTGAAATATTTATTAATTTTACCACCTAAAATTCGTGTGATTTGTTGTGGCATGATGATGGAAAAGAAGTGTTCTGATATTCTATCAATAAGCGGACCAAATATGGA
Source organism: Locusta migratoria (assembly GCA_026315105.1). NCBI lineage: Eukaryota > Metazoa > Arthropoda > Insecta > Orthoptera > Acrididae > Locusta > Locusta migratoria. Next base: position 442,272,960 of record CM048755.1, on the reverse strand, counting down.
CAAACTACATGTAAAGTGCATAACTGTAAGTAATGTCTTGAAGACAAACTTTTATTGTAATTTACGTATAGCCTACCAAAATTAGTGTTTACCATTTTCTCGTTTTCTGCCCTACCACAGATTGAAATGTAACTTGTAATATTTTATACCATCTGAAGATGAGCTGCTAGGCAGCTCGAAACCGGTAATGGTTTAAATAAATCTTCATTAAGAAGAAACAAAAGGCGACTGGTTGCTGTAATTTCTGAAACCTATTTCAATAAACGGTCGCAGGTTCCTACACAATGGATAAAAGTTTGATTCAAATATCAATATTATCTCACCCGCCATTTGCAGTATTATTTTCCTCTTTTAAAGTTATTTATGTGATAAATCCTGTTGGCAAAATCTGTATGAAACATGTTTTTATATACTTTTAGCTTGCTCTTGACAATGAAATGAGCCTATTGATGAACCATTTCAAATTAAAAAATTATGGACGATTATATACAAATTAATTATTTAAACAACGAAAACATACCTAACTAAATATGACCAATGTGATTTGTAGCATGATCTTGTGAATTAAAACACCTACGAACAAACGCTGCGCCGCGGCGGAGTGGCCGAGCGCATTGAGGCGCTATGCTACGATGCGCGAGGCCGTTCCCCGTCGGGGGCTCGAATCCCCCCTTGGGAATGGCTGTTTGTGCTGTCTTTAGTGTAATGTAGCTCATAAGTAGTTTGTAAATTAAGGACTGATGACCCCGCAGTTAAGTCCCATAAGCTTTACAAACATTTGAACAAACACTGCCATGCTGATCGAGTCTCTATCTTGTACTTTATGGCATTAACAAATGTATACAATCGTTCAAAAATGTTTAAGTGTTTGTATAGCTTATGGGACTTAACTACGGGGTCATCAGTCACTAAGCTTACAAACTACTTATGAACTAGCTAATCCTAAAGACGGCACAAATATCCATGCCCGAGGGGGGATTCAAACCCCCGACCGTGGTGGCCGTGCAGACCGTGACTGGAGCGCCTCAGTCCCCTCGGCCACCGCGGCCGGCTATACAATCGTATTAGTGAATTAGGTTTCCTGTCATCAATATTTATCCGCGACGTATTAGCCGTGCGCACTGCGGCGCCGTGGTGCGGTGCGCGCGGCCGTTCGCCGTCGGGGGTTCGAGTCCACCCTCGGTCATGGGCGTTTGTATTGTCCTTAGGTTAGCTTACCTTAGTTTAAGTAGTTTGTAAGCTACGGACTAATAACAACGCTGTTGGATCCGATAGACTTACAAACATTTGAACTTTTGATCAATATTGACCTTTCTTTGAACGTAAGAATATCAGGTGATTCACCTTGTTGAAACCTTTCCAAAAATAAAGTTGAAATGTTTGTGAAGCTTAAGGGACTTAACTGCAGGGTCATCAGTCCCTGAACTACTTATGAAGTAGCTTATACCATAGACGACACAAACATCCATGCCCGAGGGGGGATTCGAACCCCCGTCGGGGAACGGACTCGCGCATCGGAGCATAGCGCCTCAATGTGGTTGGCCACTCCGCCGCGGCTGAAACCTTTCACAAGAGCCCTCGCTCACCACTTTATCTTAAATAGTTTAAAAGTCATAAATGTTTTAACTAATTACTATACTGCCGTATTTTAATTCTGTTAATACTTTTTATATGTACTTGATAGGAAGGATGCCTGTGTGTCACCATACGTGTCATATAAAGCCCTTTTAGAAACTGTGCCGCACTTCTTTGTCTTAGCCGCGGTGGAGTAGCCGAGCGGTCTAAAGCGTCTCGCTGCGGAGCGCGCGGTTGCTCGCCGTAGAGGTTCGAGTTCTCCCTGGGGCATGGGTGTGTGTGTTGTCCTTAGGTTAGTTTACCTAGGTTTAAGTAGTTTGTAAGCTACGGACTGATGACCACGCAGTTTGGTCCGATAGATTTACAAATATTTGAACATTTGAAAATCTCTCTCTTAAGTTTTATTTTGCAATTTAACGTTATCGTATGCACTGTCGCCTTCCCTGCATGCGCAGAGAACAACCGTGACGTCACGGCCTTTCCAAGCCGCTCAGGTGTGCCCCAGTCGCCTGTTTCTGCTATACACACTCCAGCCCAAGCAGTTTAAGAAGCTTCACGTCTTACTTCTTTGACTGTATCTACTTCTATGTTACTTTTGCTGACACGGCTGCTAAACATGATTTTTCTAAATTAAAGATTTATACAGATACTGCATTTCCATCAATGCCACCTGTCTACATAGATATAATGCTACCAAAATTAATAAAATAAAAGAGTGTAACAATTGTGTGCATTGGCAAGGTCACTGTTTGCGTTTAATCTATCTTGACAAAATAAGCGGGATGTCAATTTCTCCAATCATAATGACTAAGTGCTACCCGTTGGGCGGTACTGTCAAGTATGGAGCTATTGCATCAGCATACTCTGATTAGAATCAAATCGTTATACAATCATGACCAGAAGTGTTATTTTTGTCAAGCAGTTTAAGAAGCTTCACGTCTTACTTCTTTGACTGTATCTACTTCTATGTTACTTTTGCTGACAGCTGTTTTTAATTCCAGATCTGAAATACTGACTTCGTCTTTGGTGAAGTAATTTCTAAAAGCTGTGTTCAGCAACTATGCTTTAGCAGCACTGTCACCGGTAGCATAACCATTAGTATCGTGCAATGAAAGTAATGTTTGTGTTTTGCCTCTAGTATACTTTACTAAGGAACATAATCGTATCGGTTTTCGGCCACATTCCGAGATATAGTTTCATTTAACCGTCTCTCATTGCAGTCGTTGTTAAATTTCAAGCTCTGTAAGATTTCCAGTCTTGGGCGATTTTGTATAACAGTGTGCTGACCTGTTTTGTGTTCCAATGAAGATCACTTCTATATTTTGTTAATATATTTAATATAAATCTATCAGTTTCTATCGATAATATTTCTTTGAATTCAAGTAATGTTAATAAATTCACTATCATGAGCGTCTTTTGGTTTATTTGCAATAAAAGTAAGTTAGCAACTTGTAAATAAAAAATAAAGTTTCCACAAAGGACTGTTTGATAACAGTTCTACGCTCTTTGCATTGCGCCGACCGCAGCATAGAAAACAAGTAAACATAAACGGCTCATGCCTCGCCTGACCCAAGCCAAAGATGCTGTTTTCAATGAACGCTTGGCGATTGGGGGCTACCTGATACGTGATTTCACCTCTGCTCAAGGTCTGCATATGGCATTAATTTCGCTGCCTAGCTGCTCCTAGCACAACTAAGAATTTGCAGCATCATTATCACGGCGGAGTGGCCAAGCGCATTGAGGCGCTATGCTCCGATGCACGAGGCCGCTCCCCGTTGGGGGTTCGAACCCCCCTCGGGCATAGTTCATAAGTAGTTTGTAGGTTTAGGGACTGATGACCCAGCAGTTAAGTCCCTTAAGCTTAACTAACATTTGAACATTTTGCAGCATCATTGCATATATTTGTCAACCCTAGATAGTGCGTTTAAGTCTTAGTATCTTGTTGAGAATTACATAACACGGATCATGTAAGTGATTTTAATGAGAATTAAGAGCCGTAAGCCAAAGAGGCAGCGTGATTGTTTTTATGCAGTATTACTGCCTCATAATCCATAGTGTCGCCTTTTAAGAAGTCCGTATTTAGGGCATTTAACTACATTTAATCCAGAATTCCTCATTATTGAAGGTTACTGGCGCAGTAGGTAACTTCTGTGTAAGTATAACAAAGCTTACATATTAGTTTCCGCTCAAGTTGCATACAGTATCTAAAATAATGATTTTCCATCCCGATAATATTTTTCCCAAAATACTAATAACACGCTTACATGATATTTTGTAGTGGAAGTATATTTCAGTGTAATAAAAAATAATTGAAAATCAACTTTTCCCATATATAACGAAACAGTAATATGTAAGAATCTTCGCCCCTCAAAATGGACATTATTCACCTGAATTTCCATTGACATGAGTCATTCGTATAGGTGAACCCATGCCTTATCATGAACATGTCGAAAATACGTAGTAGCACTGGCGCAGTTCTTACTACATAAAATCGTTAAGTTAACTCAACAGTAAATTTTCCAGAGTAATGATGACCATGCAGAAAACATACATTTACCTCGTCATCTTGTATTCATGGCAATAGTAACAGCACAATAAGAAAAGACGAATGGAAGTCCGATATTACAACCAAAGTCTGGAAAAATTTCTGTTAATTTTTCGCTCTGATGACAGATACATTTATGTTACAATATGTGACTCAGCAATTGTAATGTGGGGGAACGAAATAAGGTGTTGGTGTGGGTGGAAAGAGTGGAATGAAGGTTTGCCAGGCAGGTTATACCAAGAATTTTGGAGTGGGTAATCATGTTTGTGCACGGGGAAATATTCGTAGTGGACATTCGTAAAGGGCCGGCCGCGGTGGTCGAGCGGTCTGCGGCGCGCCAGTCACGTTCTGCACGGCCACGACGGGCGGGGGTTCGAATCCCCCATCGGGCATGGATATTTGTGCCGTCCTTAGTATTAGCTAGTTCATAAGTAGTTTGTAAGTTTAGGGACTGATTACCCCGTAGTTAAGTCCCATAAGCTCTACAAACATTTGAACATTTGATTCGATAAGGATGAGATTAACAATCCCTCGTAATCTCTTAATGGGATTGTCCCTCAATTAAAAAAGTAATATGAAAACCACTTCCAAAATAATGAGATAAGGATCTAAAATTATAACGGAAACTCTAATTCAGAGGTAAAAATCAATAATTTATTGCATAAAATAGATATCAAGTCAATTGTACATAACAAATTTTATAACGAAAAATTGAAATAAATAATTTATTAAGGTTTAACAAGATTAACACAGAACCTACGTAAATGACTGGCAAGTTAGATTAAAATGCGGGTAGATACAATTAAATCAACAAAACGAGCAAAATCAGCTTGGGCAATATCGCAGAGATGAATCCCAAAACAAAACGTAGACCCTGTCACTGAAAACTCATAGATACCCTGTGGTACCAGAGCGTGAGCAGGCGGCACGTTACCGTAACCTGAATGCAGTGTTGTACAGCTGTGGATGCCACGATAAGACTCGTGCAACGATATCGGTACAAATCAGGCGAAACCAGAAGTTTCCAGCAACTCGTCGAATTAGCCTCACTCGCTGAAGAGCAAGTCTCCGTTTCCTAAGTTCCGCCCGCTCTGGAGCAGAACTCTAAGTGAACCAACTTCCAAGACGAGAAGCAGAACGTGAAGTCCGCCCTACTCTTACCAGAGCAGAACACCCAGTCCGTCTTCTTCACTCAGGAGCAAGACACCCAGCCGGCCGCGGCGGCCGAGCGCTCTGCGGCGCGCCAGTCACGTTCTGCACGGCCACTACGGTCGGGGGTTCGAATCCCCCCTCGGGCATGAATATTTGTACTGTCCTTAGTATTAGCTAGTTACAAGTAGTTTGTAAGTTTAGGGACTGATGACCCCATAGTTAAGTCCCATAAGCTCTACAAACATTTGAACATTTTGAACAAGACAACCAATGCACGTTACTCTCCCAAGCAATGCTGCCTCCAAAACTGACGTAACCACGTCTACAAAAAACTAAACACGCCAGTCAAAGCAAAGCAAGAAGGTTCCTGCCAATGACGGAGTGCCCCCACATGATGGATGGGTAAATGTGTCGTCAGGCCCTGGACTGTCACTCCCACGTTTTCGCGAGGGCCCGCCAAAACTCGCAGCGTTCCCACGCGAGACTTATGACCCAAAAGTAAGACACCGTCATGTACACCTCTGGTGTCGCCTAACCATTCGAAACACCGACACCAATAAGTCTTAGCAGCTGGCCAGAGTGGCACCGCATTCCACACAACAGGAGGTTTTCCTGCAGAAAATTTCGGGAAGTTTGACGTAGTAAATATTCACCAAACCTCTCCCTCAACCCAGAGAGCTGTAGAAAATAGCATACGTACAATGCCTCTGCGACTGTCCACAGCCAGAATCGGCACCAAACACCCTCTGCTTGCTTCGGCTTTTCCCGGATGCACTATAGACGCCCACGAGCAGACAATGCTCTCGCCTGATCAGAAAAAGTGCGCTTCCTCTTCTCCACAGACTGCAACCTCTGTACAGGTTCGCCGCGGTGGAGTAGCCGAGCGGTCTAAAGCATTTCGCTGCGGAGCGCGCGGTTGCTCGCCGTGGAGGTTCGAGTCCTCCTTGGGGCATGGGTGTGTATGTGTGTTTTTGTCCTTAGGTTAGTTTACCTAGGTTTAAGTAGTTTGTAAGCTTCGGACTGATGACCACGCAGTTTGGTCCGATAGATTTACAAACATTTGAACATTTTGTACAGGTTCTGACCGACAAAGACTCCACACACCAGCCGTCCAGGCCCATTCTCCCCTTCCTTGTTCGCGCCCAGCCACAGATTAACTATAGCCCAGCAAAGTTGCAAGAGTATGATTTATTACATAGCCAGAGATTTCTATGAAAACTAAATGAGATCCAGCCTCGGTGGCCGCGGGGACTGAGGCGCTCCAGTCACGATCTGCACGGCCACTACGGTCGGGGGTTCGAATCCCCCCTCGGGCATGGATATTTGTGCCGTCCTTAGTATAAGGTAGTTCGTAAGTAGTTTGTAAGTTTAGTGACTGATGACCCCGTAGTTAAGTCCCATAAGCTTAACAAACATTAAAAAAAAAAAAAAAAAAAAAAAAAAAAATCTAAATGAGGTATTTTACCTCTATGACCTATACAAAGTGCCCCCAGGTCTTCAACCCTTATGAAATTATTCGCGAACATGCTAAGGTACACGACGCGAAAATAACCCGCCAGCTAACTCGCATTAGCGAACAAAATAATAGCAAAAATACGTGAAGTCTTTCACAATCTAATACGTAGAAAGAACTATACTGTGGCTGCTACTAATTTGCGTCATGATCATGAATTATTCTTGGCTCGGCTGTTCCAATGAATTATGCCAATGGCAAAATTAAAGTGAAAAAGTATAAAGACACAGACTTACACATTACCAGCATCTGCATTTTAGTGTCTGTGTTAATGAAAATAATTTTCAGATTCTTTCCTTCTAAACTCTGGTATGACCTGCTTACCGCTTAGTATCGAGTAAGCTATTAATGCACTTCTTCGCAGTTCGATCCTCACAAACATACTTCTGCAGTCTTGTGATAGTTGTAAAATTTTACTTGTATATGTCCTAAGAGTGCACGTCGACCTAGTCGAATTCGAGGCGCGAAGTGTTTGATTAATGACTGTGTTTTGATATACGAGTATAGGGTAAGGTTAATTTTTAGTTGCTATTTATTCCTTCGAAATAAGCTCCAGTTACAGAACATCAGTGTAAGCGTGTTATTCTTTTGTACTTTTGGGAAAAGATAATCGTGATGGAAATTCATATATTTCATATATCATATGCAGCGTGAGGAGAAACTAATATCACAAGCTGTACCTACGCAGACAGCAAGTGACCTACGTCGACGTAAAGCTTCAAGAATGATGTATTCTGGATTAAATCTAGTTGAATGGCTTAAATTTCGGGAGCTAACAAGACGACGCTGCGGTTACATATTTGCTCAGTAATCTTTCGTGGCTATAGCATTTAGAAGAAAGATATTTGAATTATAGAGAAGCAGATACGCAGTAAGGCCAGCTATTTTGTTATGCTCAGACTTGATTTCATAACGTGGGCACACAATGACTGAAATTTCGTCATCGTTTTCTTTCTAGAAATTTGGTACAAATAATAAAAAAGAAGAACTCTAATAGTTTTTAGCTCTGCACCTTCAAATTATTACTTCACTCTATGAATTATACAACGTCTGCTTTTCTCCCAATCATCCCATCATTATTCTTGTTAATGTTCGCCTTTTAAACTAAAACATGCATCAAAGGAAGTATTGCATCACCTTGATTGAATGGTCTTCTGAACACTGACGCTGACTGTGTATATTACATCAAAAACACAACTCCTTGGATCGTCCATAAATGTAACTCGACCCGTACAAAGATGTAAACAACCATGTATGAGCAGTGCCAATGCGACACGGTGAGTAAAACGGTCGATCGTTTCCAGTCATATCACCTGGAAGGGCGTACACTGCTGAAATTGTGTCCTGCCTAGAAGATCAAGTTGATCGTATCTGTTGTGACCTCGTCGCTTTTTTATTGTTTCCTCGTCCCGGTCTGGTTGTCAATAAAGGTACTGGTGCAGGAACTGAGGACAACTGTAACAACTATTCAGATTAATAACACAAGTTTTATTGACTGAAAAGTATAATACTCAACTTGAGAACATATGTCTGTTTATTCTCTCTTCTTGCTTCTCGCGGCGGCGTCCGTATGATGCTAGCTGCACTGTGACCTCGTTACTATTAGTTCGTAGCTGCGTTCTGACTTAGTACTGTCCTATTGCTGACTTCGTGTTTGCCTAGTGACTGCCTGAGTTCTAAATAGTAACTGACGAGTTCTCACTAGTAACTGACGGGCTGTCCAGACGTATGTGGGCCTAGATATAGCCGCTTGTAGAGGGCGCGCATTTACGGTTCCTCCCTCCAGGATGCGCGGCGCCTCCTCCGATTGGCCTTCGGTCGACCGCTGCCTTCTCCACGATCGTTCTCTTACGTCTGGTGTGTGGCGCTGACTTTACGCCACAACAGTATCCGCATTGTTACTAATGAAGGCAAGTTTCAAGATGTCTCAGAGTGAACCAAAGCGACGTTGTTGGCACGTGAATGAGGCACAGAGGTACAGGAAGTGTCGATGACTTCCCACACTCTGACTGCCCAAAGGCTACCATAGCGGCTGATAACCGCATTTGTGGCTTTCAGTTGGAAAGAACCCTCAGAGGAACGTCAACCATGCTGAATAATGATTTTGGAGAATCCACAGGGCGTCGTGTTTTGTACATAATAGGCTGTATGACATGCGACTTCCATGGAGAGGTCCAGCTTTGATACGTATGTACCACAGAGTGCGGTACAGATGGGCCTAACACCACGCTGGGCCGCGGTGGAATGTCCGAGCGCTTTAAGGCGCCTTGCTGCGGAGCGCGCGGTTGCTCTCCGTCGGAGGTTCACGTCCTCCCTCGTGTGTGTGTGTGTGTGTGTGTGTGTGTGTGTGTGTGTGTGTGTGTGTGTGTGTGTGTGTGTGTGTGTTGACCTGAGGTTGGTTAAGTAGTTTCTAAGCAAAATGTTCAAATGTTTGTAGAACTTATGGGACTTAACTACGGGGTCATCAGTCCCTAAGCTTACAAACTACTTATGAACTAGCTAAGACTAAGGACGGCACAAATATCCATGCCCGAGGGGGGATTCGAACCCCCGACCGTAGTGGCCGTGCAGACCGTGACTGGAGCGCCTCAGTCCCCTCGGCCACCGCGGGCGGCAGTTTCTAAGCCTAGGGACTGATAACCATAGTAGTTAAGTCTCAATTTCTTTTGTCATGAGGAATAAAGAGAACTGAAATGTGGTTTTTGTGTATATCTATTCCGTTTTTATGTAAAGGGCCATGAACCACTAAAAACATGACGACGCAACACTTTTTTTGTGTGCTTATATTCTGAGGATGAAATTAAATGCTTTCAGCTCCGAAGTCAGTGGTGTCTTTTTTTGTGTGGAGAACTTGTCAACATACTGACGTCACTCAGAACTACTCTTCTAGTGGATTTTCTTTTACAATGTAGTCCCCAAGTTTTATGCAAGGTCCTGCGTCCCGTTTCAAGTTTGTTTATTTTCCTAGTACGTCCTTTCTTCACTCTGGACGTTACAATCAGCGATGGGTTTTTAAATGTTCAAATGTTTGTAAATCTGTGGGAGTTAACTACGTTGGTCATCAATTCCTAGGCTTACAAACTACTTAAAGTGACTTATGCTGAGGACACCACCAACACCCATGCCCAAGAGAGGACTCGAACTTCCGCCGACGAGCAACAGAGCGCTCCGCAACTAATCGCCTTAGAACACTCGGCCACTCCACCGCGGCGGATGGGTTTTAATGCTCAGGATTGTAAAGTGGAGATTTCTTCATTACGACATTAATGCATGAATCATATTTGAACCTTCAACTGTACTTCATAATATTGAATGGATGTAAAAGAAAGTACCATCGATTTAACATAAACAAGTAATACTAGACAAACTAAATACATTGTCTCCACAAAACCGTTGTCCATTTTTATCCGGCCCTAGAAAGATAGCGATACTTTCACAAAATGGAAGCAAAATCATCCGCTTTCACGATATGTAATTTTCACTGATATTCGCTAGCAAATAATGACGCAGTAATAAAATGAATCGAATTATGTAGTTGCAGCATGTCAGGCCATTTCAGTCAAGATGGGGACGGCGCAGAGGAAAATTAATCGTTTTCTGTGGGTTACTAACTTTGAACTCGTGAAACATGTTCAGCGTGAATCTCGTCATGTGTGCAGTTAAGACCTGCCGCCTAGAATTAATATCAGACGGCGGGATCAGCAGCTGAAGAAATTGGCATTTTGTCAGACCAAACATTTTCTGGTAGGCCTTCGTCTAGTGACGAAACTATAGAGGCTACACGGCATACCTAGCAAGGAGGCTCAAGAAATCGGAGCGTAAGCGCTCTAAAACTACATATAAAGAAGACATCGAGTTTAAAAGAAACGTCTTCTTTTAACGAGTAACATAATGCAACTGTCACAGGTATCCACCAGTCTGATATTCCCAAACGACTTGAATTTGCGTCACAGATGCTTCATGATATTCCTGAAGTGTTCACTGATGAAGCCACATTCCATGTATGTGATCATGTTCATCACCATAAGGTCAGAATATGGGCTGACAAAAATCATCTCGCCTACACTGAGTAGCAAGGTGAACGCGTGATGTTAAATTTAATGGTCCCTATTTCTTCGCGGAGCAAACTGTGGCCGCGGTGGAGTAGCCGAGCGGTCTAAAGCACTTCGCTGCGGAGCGCGTGGTTGCTCGCCCTGGAGGTTCGAGTCCTCCCTAGGGCATGGGTGTGTGTGTTTGTCCGTAGGTTAGTTTACCTAGGTTTAAGTAGTTTGTAAGCTACGGACTGATGACCACGCAGTTTGGTGCGATAGATTTACAAACATTTGAACATTTGAAGCAAAATGTGACGTCAAACGTCTACCTAGACATGTTACCATATTATACAGTGCCAAAAATTCAAGATGAAGGTGAAGGTATCATCCTGCAACAAGCAGCACACCTTCGCTCTATGCCAGAATTGTTCGGGACTTTCCGGATGTAACATTACCCCAGCGATGGTTACGAACCTGGGGAGTGAAGACAAGGTCACCACGATCCCTAGACTTGACACCCCTAGTAGAATAGTAATGCTGTACTGGAACAGGACCTCTCGACCGACGACGTTAGTGTCATCAGGGTCAGGTACCGTTACCCCTCACCCCTCCCTCAGACAACAGAGCTCGCCGCTGATCAAAGTAAGAATTTAGAAAGGTAAATATGCAATTAGAAGACCACAAAAAAGAGGAAAGAAATTTGAAACGGTACAAATAGAGCTTAAAAAGGCGTTAGCAGTGTATGCTAGTTATGTATCGTGTAAGAACTGGATAGTTTGCTTAATCACAAATATATGTGTGTGTGGGTGGGGGGAGGGGAGGGGGCTGAAACCACACAACCTGCATTCCTACATCATAACGTCAATATAGGACGACTACCTTTCGCCATGTAGTATCCTGAAACCTAATCATCCTATGTATGTTTGGCCAGACCTTCTCATGCCTGAGACTAGTTCAAAATCTCCCAATTTCGGAATTGCATAACAGCTAAATATTCCTCCCTCTTACGAAATACACGAGCCCAAATTTAATCTGTGTTCCAGCCATGAACAGGGTACCACCTATCCTTTTTATCACCTATTGCTGTTTTATTATTTCATCTTTATCCTCTTACCTGGTTTTGTTTCGCCTCTTCTTCTGCGACCTAGTTCTTAAATAATTGTTTCTGTGTTACACATTTCTCTCTCTTGTGTGTGTTCCTGAATCTCAACTAGCATATAATTTTACATAATGGAAAATAATTTTTCCAAAACAATCGACACTTTCTGTTGTAATCCTGCTTTTTCTTTTGAGCTTAGGAATCATATCAATCACCAGCAGCTGAAGACAAAGTCTACAGTATAACGGGTATTATCGTCATGGTCAGCTATCTCTTTTGTTTGATACTGTGTTTGTGTGGAAATCGTGTTTAACTCTTCCTACCCTTCCACCTTTTAAACGCGACAGTGAAGAATGCAAATGCGACATGTATGGAAAATAGATGGAGCTAAAAGATCGACGCCAAGGTTGAGTGGCCGAGCGTTCTAAGGCGCCTTACTGCAGAGCGCGTGGCTGCCCGCCGTCGGAGGTTCGATTCTTCACTCGGGAATGGGTGTTAGTGTTGTCCTTAGCATAAGTTACTTTAAGTTAGTATAATTATTTTGTTAGCATAGGGACTGATGACCAACGTCGTTAATTCCCTTAGATTTACAAACATTTGAACATTTTGAAAGATTGACAATATGGGAACGAAATGGACGTAATATTGACTATAACTTGAATGCCTGGAGGTCGTTGGTGACCTACCTTCACAACAAGTTTGATGCTCTCTGAGGCATTCCCGAAACCTCACGATTACTTTCTCTTTCGGTTGCATGTTGTCTGTTTTGATTGTTATGGTACTCGCTACAACCTCCACGATGGCCTTTTCTGTTCATACCACGATGAGACGCGGCCATACTAGATGAGCTACGGCTACGGCGCTGCAGTTTGTTTTCTTTCCAGCAGTTACTCCTCCCATCTCCGTTCTGCCCGCTACTTCTATTTCGTTCGTTGTAATAACGGCGATCTATTCGCCACCTGTTTAATACTCCACCCTTCCTGCGCTTTTCTGTTGACTGCTAAGGCATCTAAAAGATGTAGAGCTTGCAACAAATTGTTCACATCATAATAATTTACAGTAATTTCTCTTTTACAGACATTGGTAATTTCTGCGTAATAATTTCTATTAAGTCAGACTCTCTCAAGGAGCTAGTTAATATTGGTTCTTTTCGCAATAATGCTGGAAGAACTCTTCGTAACTACTACAGCCGTTGACTGGAAATCTTTTGGCTTCAAATATTTCGTTACGTACACTATTTTGCGTACCACTTGAGCAATATTCTTTTAGAAAACCTTGTGAAAATTCTTCAAACGTTTTGCACGTGTTAATTACACTCGTACCCCATGAGATTACATCACCTTCAAACCTACTAGCAACCTTGTGCATTTTCTGTTGTTCAGTGTATTATGGCAGCATGTTATTCTCAAACTGCCGAATGAAAGAAAGGGGGTGTAAATTTCCCTTACTTGAAAAAGTGTGATATTTGCTTGGATTATTGTCACCTACTGTGATACAAGTCATTTGACAACCTGTCTTACCAACTTCTATGATGACCTGTTTTAACTTTGTAATATCAGATGTGACCGTTTCAATTTCAGGTATTAACTTACCATGAATCACGTTTGTGTTGTCTTTATCAAACTTAGGTTCTAATATTCTTCAAAAATTGTGTCCTAAATATTTTCTTTAGTTGGTAACGTCAGTTTCAATATTTCTAGCGTCTTGGCTCAAATCTAATACGTCAGATTGGTTTTGCGAACCAGAATCCACATTTTCAATGGAATCATTTACAACATAATTTGCATTTTCATTAACAAAGCTTTCAACATTATTATCTACTATATCTGACTGATCCAAGGGATTCGATTTAATGCTATTAGTTTGCAAATCTATTAGTTGATGAGCGTTACTGTCATCTGCCTTGTCTCTACTTCTATTTCTATTATGTCTTGAATACGCTATGATTACTGATTGCCACGTGGGAATGGCAGTACGCTCTAAAGCGCTTTACTGTGGAATGCACGTCTGCTCCCCACCGGAGGTTCTGCTCCTCCCTCGGGTATGCAAGTGTGTCTGTTGTCCTAAACATAAGTTAGATTAAGTAGTCTGTAAGTCTGTGGACTGATGACCACTGCAGTTTGGTTCCATAGCTTTGCAAACATTTCAATTGTTTACTCAGTATCATCCCCACTGTGCACTACATACACCAAACTACGATTTGCGTGCGTGACATTTACTCTTGGCGGTATACCAGCCGCCCTGCGTCCTCCTGTAGTCCGGTGAAATTTTCTTTGGCAAAGAAATAACGTAATCCCACGACGATCGCACATACGAGATTTGCACTGTATGTTTTATTCGTACATTAACACACCCTTGCCATACTTGTTACAGATCTCAACACCATGTGAATGTTTCTCTATACCACACTTCGACGACAGTTAAAACACAGTTGAAAGTTCAAGATCTTTATATACGACAGTTCATCCACAGTTCAAAGTTCAAACACTGTTCAGAAGTTATGTCACAGTTCGTTTCAGATCTATGCCAGTTTGTATACACGTTACCTATTTTGTTATTACTGTCCACAAATTTCACTACCATTTTCAAGCCTCGCTTTTATTCAAAAAAACTTTCTCCAAATAGCTTAATCTTTAAAGATGTCCGTACAATGGATGCCATGGACGGCTGGGTAAAAGAGAAAAAGAAGAGGTAATAGCTTTATAGCTCAAGAAAATTAATTATGTGAAAGTGAATAATTCCGTATGCTTATCAGAATTTTGCGGTCTTTTTTTCTACCCTCGGTCCTGTTACCAAGACACTTCGTACCAATGTTCCTATTTGTGACAGAAAAACACTGATCGTAAGAGACCGTATTGCTTCCTACCTCATCAGTGTTTGAGGACGAAAATTACTTTTCACTAACCTGATATCTTTTTTCGATGCTGTGTTCCCCTGAGCAGAAGCAGCAATCGGATAATAGATGGTTTGTTTCTGATGTGAGGCTGAAATGTTTGTTTAATGTGGCTTCGTTTCACTATTCTACAACAACTTTTGTTACACAAAATTTCGGGACACCAGTGGCCTTTCTCCTTTTTATTTATATATCACTGTTCTCATACAGAAAGCCACAACTGCATCAATGAAATTCACAAATATTTATACGAATTCATGATACATCTTATTGTTTTGATACCGAATGTACATAAACCTTGTAGTTGGTGATACAGCTTTAACAAGAGAGATTACACGGCGAAGGCGTAAAGTGTCATGGAGAGAGGATTTCTGCTTCATAGATAGTTTCATCAGGACTGGTGAATTCATTTTGCCATTGTTTTTTATTCCAGAGTAACTTCCGAAAACACGTATTAGCTAAGTAAAATCCCGTTTCACACATTATTTATTAAAAATAAGTGGTTTATGTATTTAAACATCTTTCAAAGTCACCGAGCGGGGTGGCGCAATGGACTCGCATTCGGGACGACGGTGGTTCAAATCCAACTCCAGCCATCCAGATTTAGGTTTCCCGTGATTTACCTAGATCACTTCTGGCAAAGGCCGGGATGGTTCCTTTCTAAGGGCACGGTCGATTTCCTTCCTCATCCTTATCCATAAAGTCCGAGCGTTAGCTCCTTTTCTAATGACCAAGCTATCGACGGGACGTTAAACCATACGTTTCCTTCCTTCCTTTCAAACCCTAAAAAAAAAAAAAAAAAAAAAAAAAAAAAAAAAAAAAAAAAAAAAAAAAAAAAAAAAAAATAGTGGCACATATCATTTGGATAACCATGATACACTTATAATATCTTGAAAGACCACCGTTAATTGTAAAATTAACTCTGGCTGAAAGGAGCCAGTTGAAAGTTTATTTTGAACATATAATTCTGGCCGTAAAAAAAAGCTAAAGGATTCGCGTGAACTACTAACTACTCCCTGCAACAGAATCTTGTTCCCTGGCTCAAGAATTTAGAACTGACTCAAAATTTACTTTAGCATCAGGGAGACAAAGAGACGGTGGCCAACACACATCGTAGATCACGAGAATTACACGCAATCATTGATATACAAGCCACCCCGAACTAAACCATTTCATGAAGATGGCTGTGAAAACATTTATGGCGCAGCTGAATTAAAAATATGGTAATATGCATCTGAATTTGTTCTCAGCACTGGTGAAAAACAACATTAAATAAAAAGGGAGGGTATTCACTAACTAATATACATAAGCAGAACAATATTTCGCTGATAATAACCTATTCAGTTCAAACATGAGCAAATGGGTAACCAATTTTGTTAAACAATAAAAGTGCATCCCATTGACGGCTAACTTAAAGTAATCTGAACTGAACACCGTCGGGGGAGGGATCTACATTCAACAAGCATTCAGCCAGTCACATGCGCGAAGCAAAGCGAAACTCACCCAACTCAGCATGCTGATACGAAGCAGAAGCAGGCGCCGCTATCGTAGGCGAAATTCAGCGAACCAGGATGTACCACACAACACAAAGAAAAATAAACTTCGTAGGTGGCTCTGGTCTGTCCTTCTTTACTTGAAATGGTACACGATAATAGCGGGATTAAATTTCATTCAATCAAACCGTGAGCATGCAGAATTATTGAGACACACGATACGTGTCTGCTACATTACATATTTGCACCCCACTGAAGGCGAAGTGCTTAAAGATTGTATTCATTTCCACTAAAACCAATGGAAACAAAGATTAAGAAGCAAGAATACACAATAGGAAGGCACTGGTGTGTGAGCAGTGGCAAGAACTCAAATGACTAGCTATAAACCCTTGAAGTCGGAGTTCGGAAAAATCAAATGTTTGCATAGCTTATGGGACTTAACTACGGGGTCATCAGTCCCTAAACTTACAAACTACTTATGAACTAACTAATACTAAGGACGGCACAAATATCCATGTCCGAGGGGGGATTCGAACCCCCGACCGTAGTGGCCGTGCAGACCGTGACTGGAGCGCCTCAGTCCCCTCGGCCACCGCGGCCGGCTCGGAGTTCGGAGCCACGTGGTTCCGAAAACCAGTAAAAATACAAAAATTCAATTTCTGAAAAATGAAGAAAAATAGCTACGGCATGCAACCCTTAGAAATGCGTAGGATATCATCAGGAAGCTAAAGAAATACAGTTAGACGCGATTAGGAAGGTTTTACATGGATGTGCGAAGTCCAGTCTTCAAAAATCAGAAAAGAGGGATAAATTCAAAGTCAGAATAAATCAACTAAGAAATACGGCATGCAGCTCCTAGAAATAACGAGTATTTCGTAAGGAAGCTAGTAAAGGGGGTTGTACAAGGCTAGAAGAGAATTTACTGACAGAGTCCGAATGCAAAGTACAAGTTTGGAAACGAAACAGCAATTTAAAATAGACAGAGAGGAGATCGCGACGTACCAATGGAAATCAGAAAGATACATACATAATTCCTTGCCTGAAGGGCATAGGAGTATACTCAGGGGTAGCTGAAGGCTTTGTTCTAAGAACACACCATGTGGAGTACATATCACTTGCGGAAGGAGAAAATGAAAAAGAATATTTCACATGCACTACACAGAAAAAAAAAAAAATTCTCGCACATTGGTTGCATCCCATAAAACTAGAAAGAAATTAAACAGAGTTCATACACCGCCAGCTAGTCTCACACAGATTACCGATTTCCAACCGTTATCAAACTGAATTAGTTGCATATGCACTATGTTTACCTATGCAAAATCACCGACATGAAATTGAATACATTTCTGTACATGATTGGAGAATTTTATCCCGAAAAATGAACCTAAGATCTGAAGTCTAACAAACCAGACAATGAATCGCTACCATCTCAAGGAAGGAAAGAAAATCAGAACGTCTTACCAGCTTGAAGCGCAGCCACACAATGTCCTCTCGGCCCCTGAGACCCCCGCCACCAGGCCGGAAATCAGCAAAACCCAGGAAAGGTGGTGGGGAAGAGCTTAAACTCGCGCGTCTTGTCGAGGCTTTCTAACTGGGCATTGCCAACCCAACTTGTAACCACAGGGTGGAACAACCTCTTTGGTAGCATCAAAAGCAGAGGTTGGTAACGACTACCTATCGATACGAAGCCAGAAAAACACTAGTACCGAGCAGCCAGCAGCCGATGACGAAAATTCTCATACATACACTCAGACTCCCATGCTGGAAGATTCTCATACTTGCACGTACAAAATAAAGCAAGTACACATTCTCACAGGGACAGTGGCGTCACGGAGAAACCGTTCATTTTGCCACATTCATAGACACAATGATAGATTATTAGCATAATTAAACCCCAGCAATATTAACACACTATTACAGAAACTAACATTTAAAAACATGAAATGAAATGCTATTCCTTATGTCTCCGAACGAAAGGGGTTCTCGTTCAGCAAAGAAGGCCGTCTAGTGAACTTAGATAATATACAAAGTTAAAAACCTAGGGAAGACGGCAGACAGCCGTCTTTCAATCTTTACATTCATACATGGCATTAATCACATGCCGTGCAGAGACCACACTCATTAGGTAAGAGATAATTCTTTCTTGAGCTTGGGCTTCATTTTGTTATTTATGTTTCTGGTTAGGAGCTTATAATTCCAGTTAAGAAGCGTTATTGGTCAGAAGTCCTTCAAAAATGAGCTGTGTGGCCTTTTCCGCATCAGGATAACCAGCTCGTCCATACACTGAGGTGGCAACTGTTTTTCTACCGGGACATTAAAACCAATGTTCCTTTGTTCCTAATTTTTTCTTTTTACTTTTTCCATTAGTTTATTGTGCATTTCTGTTAATCCGTTTCCTATGACGTTCCAAAAGCAGTCATAAAATTCAATGGGTAGGCCATCTAAATTAACCAGTGTCTGTTTAGGTAATTTAGTCCAGTCAACAAAGACCCAAAAATAGCGAATAAGGAAGAAGAATCGTGTAGTTGCAAATTATTGTACAGTTTAGCAAACAAGAAAAGTCACTCACTAACTGGAAACAAGTATTCACGTAATAAACTGAAAATAAATTAATTATGTAAGCAGAGACAGTATAAAGATGTTCCGCGCACTCGCTGGAGAGAACTGGAAGTGACACGGAAATGCTTTCGGGCTGTGGCAGGCGCCTAGCGGGGGTGCGCGCCACTGAGGGGGCCAGCCGCCCACCCACCTCCCTTCCCCTACAACACATCACAAGCGCACATTGTATTCCCTAAAACTACATGAAGACATCTGGTGCCGATTACCATTTGTATTCCATCACAAACTACTTCTATCCACCTTACATTTTAGCTTTATGGCATTAAAAAACCGGGTTTTAAGAATTTGCTAATTTTGCCTCTCCCGTATCTCGCAAAATATCGATCATAGAGAAATTACTATGAGAACCTTTTTTGGAGTAAGGTTCATGCAGTATAATTTTGTACTCCCGTACTTTTTCCCCCGAAAACACGGTTTTCGAGTTATTTAAGGAAAATGTAAAAAGTGTACTGTACCTTTAAACGCCCACCTATGCTCTAGCTGACACCCCAGATGTCGGGACTTTTAGTATGTCATTCATGACGGTCTTCTCTACCAATGTACAAAGATTTGCAACTACACGATTTTTCCCCTATTTTTCCTTCATTGACTGGACTAATTCTTCGTTAATCACGATTTTTTGGTCGTTATAATGCCTAAAAGGTCGACGTTGTCACAAAATTTAAGATTGTGAATTAACTGTTGTTTGTACACCATGGTTACCTAAGAAGGTGATATGAGGATTATTTTCCTGCATGAGGTCGCTCATTGAACGTGCATGACCCTTAATCCTTCTAGAGATCGTCACATAGGACTGTGATTTTGACTTCAGTGCGTTTTATGTATTTGAGCACTGTGTGTAATTAGGCCAGTGGGGCAACCATAGAGTTCACGGAGACATAAAAAGGAGTATTCAAAGCTAAATGTTCTTTACTTCGTTTCCATACTGGCCAATTGTACGAGGTATTACAAATCCCCCTACGTACATTCAGAGTTATTTATTTAAACAATTATCATTGAAACTTCCTGGCAGATTAAAATTGCGTGCCGGAACCGGGACTCGAACCTGGGACCTTTGCCTTTCGCGGGCAAGCGCACTACCGACTGTGCTATCCCGACACGACTCACGATGCCGCCTCACAACCTTACTTCCGCCAGTACCTCGCCTCCTACTTTCCACACTTCACAGAAGCTCTCCTGCGAACCATGCAAGACTAGCACTCCTTAATCTGCCAGGAAGTTTCATATCAGCGCACACTCCGCTGCAGAGTGAAAGTTTCATTCTGGAAACATCCCTTAGGCTATGGCTAAGCCATGTCTCCACCATATCCTTTCTTCCAGGAGTGCTAGTCTTGCATGGTTCGCAGGAGAGCTTCAGCGAAGTTTGGAAAGTAGGAGGCGAGATACTGGCGGAAGTTGTGGGGCGGCATCGTGAGTCGTGTCGGGATAGCACAGTCGGTAGTGCGCTTGCCCACGAAAGACAAAGGTCCCAGGTTCGAGTCCCGGTTCCGGCACGCAATTTTAATCTGCCAGGAAGTTTCATATCAGCACACACTCCACTGCAGAGTGAAAGTTTCATTCTGGAAACATCCCTTAGGCTGTGGCTAAGCCATGTCTCCACCATATTCTTTCTTCCAGAAGTACTAGTCTTGCATGGTTCGCAGGAGAGCTGTGAAGTTTGGAAAGTAGGAGGCGAGGTACTGGCGGAAGTAAAGTTGTGAGGCGGCATCGTGAGTCGTGTCGGGATAGCACAGTCGGTAGTGCGCTTGCCCGCGAAAGGCAAAGGTTCCAGGTTCGAGTCCCGGTCCCGGCACGCAATTTTAATCTTCCAGGAAGTTTCATATCAGCGCACACTCCGCTGCAGAGTGAAAGTTTAATTCTGGAATTATCACTGACATCAACCATTTTGAAGGGAATTATGTTTGCATTAATTCTCTACAAAAAATGTTTTCTTTTCGGAATTCGTTTGTGACTTAATGTCTCTGGGCAAAACTACATACTACATCTTGGTACACTATGTTTATCTAAGTATACAATGGACCTTATTTGAGTCATATTGCACACAAAATTGCATGTATATATAAATGAGAAGTAAAGAGTCATTTGTATAGCCATACCTATTTACTTTAATTGCCCCATTACTTATAATGTTAATTACAATTTCACACATGCATGAAATTGATCTGCAAGCCCTGTTTCTGTTTAAGTTCACGCCACCAGATACAGACGATGTCTGCTGCAGCCGATGGACGTGCATAAAAATATCTTGACCCCACAAACGCGCGCGTTATCACAGGCTGTAGCGATTGGGACCTCAACTAATATTGCCACTAGTCTTCCGACGGAACGCGAGGCGCAGTGGTTATCATCGCAGACCGCTGTGCTTGCGGTCTCCAATTCAAATCCAGCCACGGACAGAAAACAATTATTTCTTTGCGTTTACTAATTCTAAAATGTTCTAAACCCTTCTCATGTTTGATGTACTTGAAACTTACAGAAAATTATTTATATGTAGAAGTAGTGGAGCACTCCAGGCAGGAATCAGTCTGTACTGAGTGTACGCTTGCGACAGCAATAAACGTGTTGTAAGTGTAAAGTATTGTGCTCTATTAACGACCAGCTTTCGAATCCCGAATCACCTGAAGTTTTCAACGTCAGACTTTTTGACGGAGGCGCCGGCTATCCTGCAAAACATCTACATCATCGTGGCTTCGATTAGGTAGCGTAAGACCCGTCGGCTACACGGACAAGAACCGGAATACAAAGGGTATACCACCGACTACCTCCGGCCGAAGGTCCGTGTTACCAAATGACCCACGGATACGAAAACAGCGGTTAGCCAGCTGCACATCAGGCACCCATCGGTGTTATCTGGAGACATTGGACAGGATCCAAACAAATGGCTAAAAGGATTCGACTTAGTCACCAAGTATAATAGGTGGTACCACATTACGTGCTTGGCAAACGTGCATTTCTACCTGGATACGTTGGCCCTGCAGTGGTTTGAAAATAATGAGGATAAGCTCGATAGCTGGGTAAAATTCCAGACAGAGCTTAACAAGACGTTTGGAGACCACCAGCAACAAGTCCGTTTATCGGAAGAGTAATTGAAGAACAGGGCACAAGGTCATGGTGGGTCAACGCAGTCGTATATAAGGCGTGTGTTGGTCCTATGTCACGTAGTTAACCCGGATATGACTGAGGCCGATAAATTTTCACACCTGATGAAGGGAATTGAGGAAGATATGTATCTAGCTCTTCTGTTAAAAGACGTTTCAACGACACAAGAGTTTATCCAATGGTGTCAGAAAATTGAAGGGATGTAACAGAGGAGGGGTGGACGAAAGAAGTATGACAGACTCCCAAATGTGGTTCCTATGGCCCTTGTGGAAGACGAACATGATTTTGCTTCTCTCATACGACAAATTGTGAGAGAATAATTACAACAATTTATGGCTGCCGGGACTGTTGGACAAAGTGAGCACGAGATTATGGACATGGATATCGTTCCTTTACGTCATGAGGGGGCTGACGTTGCTGAGGAAGAGGTATTTCAAACAATAGCGCCTGTTAGCCCCGCCAGTCGCTCCCGACGTGGAGAATGGCCTCGCTCTACTATGACTTACGCCGCAACCGCCAAACGGAAGCCTAGGAACCGACCGACACGGCCACAACCAAATACTCCGGAAACTATGACGCCTCGCAGGGCAGATATCTGGAGGACAAAAGACAACACGCCATTGTGTTTCCACTGTGGGCTTCCCAGACATGTCGTACTATACTGTGGGGAGAGAAGACGAGTTTTTTTTACGATTGTTATGCTGCAAGACGTCAACCATCGGAGCAATCCCTTCAACGACAGTCAACTGCAGACGATTACCGTCGACTTATGGGGCGAAGCCCGTCGCTGTGTCCTAGACGTGGTCGCTCTCCAACACGCCGCCGCCGCTCAACGTGAAACATGTCCACTGAATCTGTGGTCGTGTTCCATTTTGAGTTATTCATGACTCTAAAGTGTTTTCTGCACCATTATTAATATTACCCATTTGTATGTCAATTATTTCATTCCTTTTATTAATTATCAGTGCACCATGTTTATACATGTTTCCATCTGAGTGATTGAACTTGTGCGATCATGTGAAAGTTGAAGGTTGCTTTTAACATTGACTGACTGCCGCGCAATGGCTTACAGTCGCCGCGTCGCGCTTTAGGCCTCGTTTACTTTAATTAAGAACGCATGGCTTCGTTTGTCGTTTGCAATGGCGTCTGCTGGGTGGCCAGAGAAAAGCTTACTTGGCAGGATGGCGAGGTGGCCGTGTTGTTAGTGTGGTGCCAACCTAATCTTGGACGAAATAGGTGACAAAAATGTTCAAATGTTTGTAAATCTGACCAAACTGAGTGGTCATCAGTCCGTAGCTTACAAACTACTTAAACCTAGGTAAACTAACCTAAGGACAAGACACACACCCATGCCCCAGGGAGGACTCGAACCTCCACGGCAAGCAACCGCGCGCTCCGCAGCGAGACGCTTTAGACCGCTCGGCTACTCCACCGCGGCAAAAAACAGGTGACAAAAGAGAGCTCTCTGGAGCTCTAGAAGAGGGTATTATCTTTCTCACTTAGGGAGGGTTGGTAGACACTATGCTCTGAACGCGCTCTTTGCGGGTTTTTAGCGCGCTCTACATCCGGTGTGTGGTGGGGAAGGTTTTGGCGTAGCCTTAGGGCTTCTCTCTTGCTCCGACGCCTGAGGTGAGTACATCGTGAAATCATGCTGAGGGGAAAGCATGCTGTTAGGACTTTGTTATCTTTGTGAGCAGGCAGTCATGGTTTATCTGTGATAGTTTTCTTGAGTAATTCTTCCGCTATGCGAGGCGAAGTGTTTCTTCATTTACAGAACAATTCAGTTTAGATTTAGTATTTGCATTCTCATTCCGATGATGATTTTGTGTCCAGTTTTTCGCAAGTTACAATTCACGTGTGTGGCCTTCAGCCTTTGTGTAAACTTAGTATGATTGAATTTTCTTGCTGTTTTTTAACCACGTGCTTTCGTAACGGTCGTTACTTCGGCCTTCAGCCATGCTTTTACTGATACCAGCTTTTTTCCATATGAATTCTCGCGTGTGCTTTACTTACTTATTCTAAATTAATTTCGTTTGAAAATTCTATGTAATTCACCATTGTCACACACCATGTGGTACTTAAGAATAGTATGCTTCTGCCTCCCTGAACATGAGTTCATTTGCTACATAGTGTGTTTGTAATAGCGATTGAAGACACCCGCCTTTTCATCATTACACCGCCGACGCTTCGCTTCCCCGCTGCTAACAACAGTTGCCGCATGAATAATGTGTCGCAAGATTATGCGCGTGTCTGTGACTGAATGAATGTGCTTTCCCTATCCACTGTGTGTTTGCAAGTTTCCTCCCACGTTACTTCCATATTCATAAAGAGCAGAAACAACTTTGTTACGGGCAGTAACTTTGTGATTTAATTAACTTTTGTACAAGGTGTGTGCTTTATTGTGCTTAATTTGGTCTCCCCACATTTATTTGTTTGTTCATTTTTATTGAATAGATCAAACCTCTGCTTTACAATTTCATGCTCTCCGTTACATGTCTAATTCATTTTCTAACATTAACTTTGTGTTTGTTAATACGTTGGCTGCTCCCTAAAGGCCACTCATAAAGTAATTTAGAATACCAGTGAGCGATTTAACTTGCATTTGCAGAGCTCAACTGCCCGAGATCGTACTTATATAATTTAACAGGCTACTTTCAACTGTCGTCTTATAGAGATACCAGCCGCTCGCCTTGCCGCCGTGTTCAGGAAAACTAGGCGAGGCGACCATCTGTGGAGGTGAGGCCGCCGCAGATGAAAATCCTCCATAGTCGACAGTAGCTAAGATGTCGGGAAATCTCATTGACGCCATTATCGTCGGCCAAACTGTCCGAGCACTAGTCGAGTCACGAGCTTCCTTCTCTGTATTGTCGAATGACTACCGCCGAAAATCAAAGAAGATAATGTTCTGTGATACAAGAGCAACTGTGCATATGGTCGCAAATGGAAAATACGCCCAGCCGGCAGGAACATGTGTGGCTAGAATAATTATCAACAACAGGACGCAACCGTTAGAATTTGTATTTTTAACAGTATGTAACCTTAACGCCACCCTCGGGTGGGACTTCCTTCAGGCATCCTAGGCTGTCATTAACTGTGGAAGATCTGAGCTGCAAATTGAGGAAGCCGTTCCGTCGAGTACACGTAACACGAACTCCCCTGGGAGGTTGTTTGCTGCTGAGAATGTTGAGATCCAGCCGTTAACAATGAGAAGAGTTCCAGTCAGTAGCCGAGATGACCAGCTGAACTGTGACGTACCTGTCGATCGCAAAAGCTAATCAGTATAACTAAGGAAATCTACGCACCATCGGCTATCTAATGCATTACAGGTGCTCGAGGAGAACTTTGGTTCACTAATTTCACGAGCAATCACAACTCATTTCTAAAGGAACGAGTATTGGGACAGTTGAACCATTCAAATGTTCAAATGTTTGTATAGCTTATGGGACTTAACTACGGGGTCATCAGTCCCTAAACTTACAAACTACTTATGAACTAGCTAACACTAAGGACGGCACAAATATCCATGCCCGAGGGGGGATTCGAACCCCCGACCGTAGTGGCCGTGCAGACCGTGACTGACGCGCCACATTCCCCTCGGCCACCACGGCCGGCAGTTGAACCATTCCAGGATGTTGAGCTCAATGTCATCTGCTGTTACTGCCGACAACGCACTAGAGGAAACTACTATGGAAATGCATATAGGGTCTGGTCTGCCCCAGGAACAACGTTAGCAGGTGTTAA
Organism: Locusta migratoria; assembly: GCA_026315105.1. Lineage (NCBI taxonomy): Eukaryota > Metazoa > Arthropoda > Insecta > Orthoptera > Acrididae > Locusta > Locusta migratoria. The sequence goes on along the minus strand of CM048755.1, from coordinate 442,247,200 downwards.
CCATACTACACCAATTTTAGGTGTTTTCCAGGCCAGGCATGTGAAGAGCCAGATGAAAAGACTCACGATAAAACTCTGTATCAATACTGGGGATCATCCACCAATTAGCCAGCGTTCGTATTGTGTCGCCAGCTGAAAGCCGGATAATTCATGAAGAAGTGGAGAAGATGTTGCACGATGACATTATTCAACTTTCAGAGAGTCCCTGGTCGTCTCCGGTGGTACTCGTGAAGAAGAAGAAACGTTGCGTTTCTGTGTCGACTATCGGCTGCTGAACAGAATCACAAAGAAAGATGTCTACCCATTGCCGTGCACTGACGACACGTTAGACTGTTTAAAAGGAGCTACATACTTCTCAACTACGGACATGCAGACAGGTTACTGGCAGGGAAAAGACTGCTTTTTTTTTACACCTGACGGCCTCTATGAATTCAAAGTCATGCCGTTTGGACTGTGTAATGCCCTGGCCACATTCGAACGCATGACGAACAACTTGCTTCAACACCTTAAATGGACGACATTTCTTTGTTATCTAGATGACATTGTCGTTTTCTCAAAGACATTTGCATAACATCTAAGCCGTCTGTCAACTGTGTTGAAGTGTGTTCAGACAGCAGGACTCCGCCTCGACTCAAAAAAGTGCCTCTTCGTCGCCAAAGAGATAAAAATCCCAAGGCATCAAGTGAACGGAGATCGTGTCCCTCCTGATCCAGATAAAGTAAGGGCAGTCATAGGATATCCAACTTCTCAGCACATCCTTGATGTTAGAAGTTTCCTCGGGCTCTGCTCAAACTATCGTCGCTTCATAGAAGGTTTTTGTAACAAGGCATGCCCGTTGCAAGACTCTGCAGGGAGACGCCAAGTGTTACTGGGATGAGAAAAAAGAAAGAACATTCTCGGCACTTTAGGAGGCTCTAACTTTCGCACCAGTTCTAGCCTTATACGACGAGAATGCGGAAATCGAACTTCACACAGATGCTAGCGGTTATGGCATTGGTGCATTGCTTGTACAAATTCAGGAAGGTATTGAAAAAGTGGTAGCCTTTGCATCAAGAGTTCTCTCAAAGTCGGTAAACCATTCACCGTCGTGACAGACCACTATTCTTTATGTTGGCTGACCAATTTGAAGTATCCATCAGATCGACTAGCAAGATGGGCACTAAGACTCCAAGAGTACAATGTTACAATGGTATCAAAAAATGGGAGCAAACGCAAGGACGCCGACTGCCTTTCGAGGGAATCCATTGGCCGAACACAACAGCGTGGATGAAATTTCAGCCCTCACAGAGTTAGGTGACATTACAGCTGAACAGACGGAAGATCCCACATTATTACAAACCATAGCTGCCTTGGAGAAAGGAGAACCGACCAAAGGAGAGTTTCAACTTATAAACAAGACATTGTATAAGAGCAACTACGATCCACTGGACTCCAAATGACTACTGGTTGTTCCAGCTCATCTCCGGACAGCTATTCTCAAGTATTTCCAACTATTCTCCAATACCGATCTGTCAAGCACTATGTGTGTCACTGTAAGGAGTGCCAGAGACGGAAGCATGTGCTGCAATTACCTCCAGGTCATCTGGTACCAATTCCACCTGTAGCAGCTTCATTCCACCGTATCAGAATCGACCTTTTAGGTAGGTTCCTGAAGTCCACAACCGGTAACTGATGGATAATAGTCTCCACTGACTACTTCACCCGCTACACTGTCACGAAACCTGTGCCGACTGCAGAAGCAAAATTGCTAGTAGAAGACATTATTTTGAAGCATGGTGCACCTCGTGTGATATCTCGAGGAAAAGTATTCATGTCAAAACTAGTATTAGAGGTGACACGTTGAGACATTGTCCACAGAATAACAACTGCTTACCATCCTCAGACAGATGGTCTTACAGAGCGTTTTAACAGGACGTTAGCAGATATGCCGTCGATGTTGAGCAGAAGGATTGGGATCAATACAGGATGACTATGTGAAACAGCTCATCACCAGGGTCGAAGAAGCAAGACATATGGTTCGCATACGGACACTGGACGCCCAAGATAAGGACCGTCAGTGGTATAACGACAAGCACCGACCTGTTGTGTACAGCCCAGGAGATCTGGTATGGATTTTTATCCCTGTACGGAAAATTGGGCTATCGTAAATGTTGCTGAAGCAATACTTTGGTCTGTATCGTGTCATACGCCGCCGGTCAAACGTCACATACGAAGTCTAGGATTATGAGCCGTCCTCAAAACGACATAAATAAACAGACACTGTGCATGTCCTCCGTATAAAGCCTTACCACTATCCCAAAGAACAGATAGACAGAAACGGCCTATTGTTCAAGGACTCTGTAGACCGTTTTGATAATGATGAACCGTAAGGAATGAAGGATTCCTCGGAACTGCCATACAGAGGGACCCATGAGCAGATCCAGAACACTGCAGCTGGCTTGTAAAGGAGCCTAACAGCGGGTGGCTGTTCTTTTTCAGGAACGCGTGGCGCTTCTGATGAACGCGTGGCGCAGTGGTTATCATCGCAGATTCCTATGATTGCGGTCTCCAGTTCAAATCCCACCACGGTCAAAACAAATTTATTTCTTTGTGTTCACTATTTGTAGAATGTTCTACATGTTTCTTATGTTTGATGCGCTTGTAAGCCCCAGAAAATTCTTTCTATCAATAAATAGTGGAGCACTCCAAACAGTAGTCAGTCTTTACTGAGTGTACGCTGAGTACTAGGCTGGCTGCCCGCCTGTCGACACTTCGGAGCGGACATGCAGTTATTTACGTCGAGTGCTTCTCGGTCGGCGGATAATTTCGAGGCGCTTGCTTCCTATATTCTGTATCAAAAATTTTCAAATGTTTGTATAGCTTATGGGACTTAACTACGGGGTCATCAGTCCCTAAACTTACAAACTACTTATGAACTAGCTAACACTAAGGACGGCACAAATATCCATGCCCGAGGGGGGATTCGAACCCCCGACCGTAGTGGCCGTGCAGACCGTGACTGAAGCGCCTCAGTCCCCCCGGCCACCGCGGCCGGCTCGACGTTTTCTTACATTCCTTGTTTGTAAAGTTGTCTTCACCGGAACTTTGTGACTCTGTTGTTACCGTCAATGATGGCGTTCGAAAATTTAAATACTATGATGGCTCTGCGAGCATCGTTAACATTACGAATGCAGATTTTGGTCTTCGAACTGTTCGCGCCTTTAATCTGCCGTACGAACTACGAAATAGCACTATCGAAAGTAGTCTTGCGCCTTACGGAGACGTTCTATCTGTCATTAAAGAGAAGTGGTCTTCCGCGTAAATTTATCAGGTGGAAAATGGGATTCAAAGCGTGTGGATGGTCATTCGGAAGCACATTCTATCCTTTGTTTACGTAAATGGCCACAGGGTTTTCGTCACCTACAGCGGCCAACCTCAGACCTGCTCTTTCTGTGGCGGCACGGGACACTTCAGACAGCACTGCCCGCGACGTAACCGCCTCGCGCAATTTCCGGCTGCCGGGATGGCCGGCGAGCTGACGTAGGCGGCGGTCGCGCTGGCCGGCCCACACATGCCCGGCAGCCGCCCTACGGCTCAGAGCACAGGAATCGAACCCGCCGACATGAACAAAAATGTTCAAATATTTGTATAGTCTATGGGACTTAACTACGGGGTCATCAGTCCCTAAACTTACAAACTAACTAATACTAAGGACGGTACAAATATCCATGCCCGAGGGGGGATTCGAACCCCCGACCGTAGTGGCCGTGCAGACCGTGACTGGAGCGCCTCAGTTCCTTCGGCCACCGCGGCCGGCAGACATGAGCACTACCCCAGCACCAGTAAAGGACACTTCTGTCATGTATATGCGTTAGGAACCTCGCTCGTACGAGGCGCTGCCTGTCGACCGTCGTGTAGATGTGGCCACTGTGCCGGTTCCTCCGGAAATGATCGCCGATGGCGCTCAGGCAAATTTGAATGTTGCTGTCCATACGAATGCGTATCTCCTTGTCCCGAATGATTCTCGACAAGAGGAGTCTGTCGGGAAGGTTTACGCATCGGCGGCGGGATCAGAACCTGCTACCTCCGCCGCGGTCGAGATTGTGTCTGTTTCTGCTCCAGAGGATCAGGATGCTCGGCAATCGACGGCAGTCGGCGACGACCCAAAACAACAGCGTAGTCGGTCGTGGGATGGTTCACGTGACGGATCTACTGGGGGCGCAGTCTCTACGATCAATACCGCAGTTCCCGTCAATGTAGTTCCCAGGAACAGCAACAACCCTCGCGACGAGATGAGAACTCGTATCCGGGGAAGTCGAAGATGTCCCGGGCCAAGGGCAAACAGTCGACAAAGCCTCCACAGAAGGCCTTAACACTGTCCGAGGTCACAGTCGCGCGTCGTTCCGATTCCGAAGGTTCGGACCGGCAGCGGCAGCAGTGGATTCCCATTGATCGACACACGTCGACCGGAAGGATGGAAGACATCATCCGCAAACTAAAGGCGTAGATAGATGACTTGCAAAACGGGTCGCCTACGGACGTCCTCTGCAGTTAAGAGGAAGGCGGCACACACCTCTCCGCCGCCTGCGCGTCGGCACGTCCGACATCGGTCGGTCGGGTGAGGGAGACTCAGGGGGTGGCACGAGCTGGCTGAAGGAAATGGAGCAGGGGGGCAACAATAATTCTTTATAGACTTTCCCATTCATGATGGTACTCCTCCACCATCCCTTGTCTCTTTCTTTCTCTCTCTTTAGCCATTTTCCCACATATTGCAGGGTCGGCTTCGTAATGTGGATTTGGCATGTTAGTAATTACGGGGTGGCCGGATGCCATTCCTGCCGCCACCCCATGCCCCCCGGGAGGAAATGTGATCGCCAAAAGTCTGCGTGTAGTGGTATAAGTGTGAAAGTCTAAAGTGTTACGAAATGTTTGCGAATCGTGTAACTGAGGAGGGACTTTGGTACCAGCCCGGTATTCACCTAGGGGGATGTGGAAAACCGCCTAAAAACCACATCCAGGCTGACCGGTACTCCGACCTCCTTCGTTACACCGCCGGGCGAATTCGAACGGGGGCCGGTACGCCTCCCCGTCTGGGAAAGCGGCGCGTTAGACCACATGGCTAACCGAGCGGGTTCTCCACCATCTCTTGAGGCTACCATTAATTTAAATCGGATGGTATTGTATGCGAACTTTACTTGTTTGCTCCAATTTTAACGTCTCTCCGCGCTGACGTCATCTTTCTGCAGGATGTGGTTACAGAGTTCGTGTTGTCTATTCCCGGCTATCAGGTTATAATGAATTTTGACCCGGAAACTAATAGTGGAACTGCTATTTTAATTCGAGCGGAACATGTCTTTAGTGACGTCTCTCCACGCTGACGTCTTTCTCCAGGAAGCGGTTACAGAGTTCGTGTTGTCTATTCCCGGCTATCAGGTTTTAATGAATTTTGACACGGAAACTAATAGATTAGATTAGTTGTTCGTTCCACAGATCCATGTTGAGAAGATCCTCATGGATGTGAAACATGTCTTTTTTTTTACAAGCTCATAATATCATAATACAGGTACATACATTTTTTACAAGCTAATAATATAATAATACGAATACAGGTAGTATGACTACAGATGCATGTATCATTTGGTTCTATTTAAGAATTCGTCAGTGGAGTAGGAGTTGGCCACTAGAAAGTCTTTTAGGTTCCTCTTAAACTGAGCTTTATTTGCAATGACATGATATTGAAGCTAATCTTCCTTCTTTTCCTTGAAACACCTAAGTTTAGTAGATGATTGCTTTTAGTACAGATAAACTTCAATAAGTAACAGACATTAACAAGGTCAAACTTTATAGACTGAACATCAATTACAAAAATACTAACTTGAAGAATATAAAGATCAGTGAAAGAAAATTAACCAAATCAACAACAAACTCTTCATATTTGTTTACTAGTGCCTGAAGACAGTGAGTGGACAGGAAAAGAAATAAATTTAGAAGAAAAAGTGCTCTGTAGTGATTTTGGTAAGCTACACTCAGCTGTCAAAACTAAACTTTCAGTGTGACTGAAATGGTAAGGACCTGGAAGAGCAGTTGAATGGAATGGACAGTGTCTTGAAAGCAGGTTGTTGTTGATGTGGTCTTCAGTCCGGCAGCCGGCCCGATGCAGCCCTCCACCCTACTCCATCTTGAGCAAGCCTCTTCATCTTCTCATAAGAATGGCAACCCGCATCCATTTTAACCCGCCTACTAAATTCATCTCTTGGTCTCCTTCTGCAATTTTTACCTCACACACTTCCCTCCAATGCTAAATTCACAATTCTTTTATATCTAAGAATGTGTTCCACCAATCCCTCCCTTCTTTCAGTCAAGGCATGCCAGAAATTCCCCCTCTCCCCAATTCCGCTCAGCACCCCCTCACTAATTATGTAATCCACCCACCTAACCTTCAGCATTCCTCCGTAACACCACATTTCATAAGCCTCTATCCTCCTTCTGTCCTCACTGGTTAATGTCCATGTTTCACTCGCATACAATACCGTATTTGCGCGAATATAGGCCGTGTGCGAATATAGGCCGCACCTAGACTTTTGACACGAGATGGTAGAACTGTTATTTTAATTCGAGCGGGATATGTCTTTAGTGAAGTTGCGACTGCACCGAATGGACGTGGAGTGGCGTGCACAATCAACAACGTGCGATACGTCAACGTCTACGCCCCCTCTGACTTTTTTTAACAACGACATGTCACCTGTTACGTGGTCCCCACCTACCACTAGTGATATGCGGCGATTTTAACTGTGTGTTAGAGGACTGGGACCAGGAGCCACGCGCGCGTAAGAGTTTAGAATTACAAACACTGGTCACGGAATTGCACCTGGTCGACACGTGGCGTCTTTTACACCCGCATGACCCGGGATTTACCATTTACTTCTCGACAGGCAGAATCCTGCTTGACAGATTTGACGTTTCCGCCCAGAAGAAAGACTATCTTATCGAGTCTACCGTCCACTCGGTCATTTTTAGCGACCACTGTGCGTACGTTTGCAGGTTTCACTCTTTGATGGATCGCCTACCGCGTCTCTGTTCTCTGTGGAAATTAATCGTGCGTCACCTTACACACCCCCGGTTTTCGTCAATCTTTCTGCGCGTGTGGCGAGATGTCGCTAACTACCGCGCCCTCTACCCGTCCACTTTGTGGGGGGTGGGGTATGTGGGGATGGGGTAAGTGAAACCGGCGCTTCGAAGTACCATTAGGACCTTCAGTCAAGAGGTGGCTCAGTGGGAACGGAGTACTTTTGAGTTTTACGAGGCGTGTCTGAATGACGCTATCCGCCTCCACGGTGACGACCCTATATATATATATATATATTTACTTTTTTTTATTTTTTCTTTGCTGTCCTACTTTGACCCACCGCCTAAGAAATAAGGTGAGTTGTGGAATGGTCTCTTAGCCGCTGCGACTGGACACGGGCCCTGAAGGACGCTGTGATTGGCATCCTCCAGTACCCGCTCCACTCTCACCGTTGCTCGTATCCCACCACGTGGAGGCGGGCCATTCCTTTTTGCATTACAGTATTTTTATTTTACATTATTCTTATACAGCTTTGGAAAAGTGTGAGAACAAAAAGAAATAATGGAAAGGAAGAAAACAACCAAAAAAGAATAATAAGAGAGAAAGATGGTGTAAGAAATCAGGGGAATATAAAGTATTAGAAGGGATAATTACAAACCTATAACAATTTGGATTCCCACTAGTTTAACTGGACAGGCCTGAGCGGCTCGGAGCATACGCCGGCCGCGGTGGCCGAGGGGACAGTCTGCTTCAGGCAGCGGAGCGGTGCGGTTGGCGTGTTTATGTCCCGCCGCAGTGTCTCGCGCCTGAGGTTGTTTACGTCACTCAGCCGCCTCTGCGCGACTTCCTCGATAGAACAAGCATGGCTCAATCCTGGAGACATTCGACCCTGAAGATCAGTTTTTCGAAAGCATATCCACGACCGAAGGCACTTGACATCGAACAGTTCATTAGAGACGAAGTGAAAGTTGCCTTTAGCGAAGTTGTAGGTATTCACTTTACGATAGTGAGCAGTGTGGTGTACTTAAAGCTCATCAACGACGCGGTCTGTGAGAGAATTCTAAACGTGACCAGAAGTGGACTGAAGTTCCGTCACACGGACGGACATATTGGTGACGTGACGATTGAACACACGGGTCTCTGCACGATAAGAGTGTTTGAACTTCCCTTTGAGGTGCCAGAAGAAACTGTGATTTCCGCGCTTCGCCCTTATGGGCATGTTATCAGTCACGAAGCTGAAAAATGGACACAGTTTACCACATACCCCGTGCTCAATGGGGTGCGGCAAGTGCGTACTGAACTGAAGAAACATGTTCCATCTTATCTGACCATCGGTGGATGCCGTGCAATAATAATTTGTGACGGCCAGCCGAAGACGTGTTCGGGCTGTGGACAAGAAGGACACCTACGTTCCCAGTGCATGCAGCGCAGGATCACACAGTTGCCACCTGGGGATAAACAGCTCCTGTCTGTACCGACGACTCTTCCGGTGACGTATGTTCAGGCTCTCCAGCATCCTGTGCCGGCGTACGTTCATGAACCCTCGCTGAACGCGGTAGCGCACCAAGGAAACGAGGACAAACAGGAAACTACGTCCACGTCCGACCGTATACCACTAACGAATAATGAGGTGTCTCAGGTGGAGGAGATGGACGCCACATCACCGGTAGTGCTTAATGACGTTCTCGCAAAAGAGCAAACAACAGTGCAGCAATCGACAACAGACGGCAAGACGACGGCCAACGTACAAACGTCGCTCTTACACACGGCCGAAAATCCTGAAGGCACCGACCTACGAAACCACCAGACTGACACGCTTGAGAAGATGGATGTCGAAACTGAAGTAGTACCGACGTCTGCCTTCATCCCTACTGGGACGGCATCAGATGACTGCCGACCGACCTCCGATACGGAACACCACGTCCGCAAACAGCGCTCCCCGCGGAAACGCAAGAAGAGGCGCCATTCGCCTTCTGATGATCAGACGCCAGATAAGGACGAGGAACCGACGTCGGATGATGCAACTGACTCTGCCTCACAGGTGTCCGGTGGCATCACTCCCCGTCTGGCACGACACGATACAGTAGCGACCACAACACCTGCTCCTGTCTCAGATTTACCTTCATCTGCTACTGAACACCAACATGAGACTCACGACGAAACGTCCCCTCCACAACTACGAAGATTCACGTCTGACGCTTGGGCAGACGATATCGAGGATGAAGCGGAAGACCTTGAGGGAGCCGAGGGTAGAAGTGCTCCCTCGGCTGCATCCAGCACTCCCCTATCACAGTGACTGAGGCTACACCAACAGCTTCCATGGCGCCGCCGCATCCGCCTGCCGACGATGTACTGAACAGCTCAATAGAAGGACCAGGCGGACAGACATACCGGATCGCTACTGTTAACATCAATAATATACGTGCACGCCATAAATTGGCCATGCTACAGGATATGCTCAGTGCAGCGGACATCGACATTGCCCTCCTTCAAGAGGTGCATGTAGAAGACTTCACAGAACCCTACGGATACACGACCTGCATCTCCCATGCGTCTGCCACTGGCAGTGGAGTGGCAATCATCCTTCGTGAAGGTCTTCTTGCTGAAGATGTCGAGTATCTTCCTGACGCTAGAGGGATAGCTATCACTGTCCAAAGAGTTCGAATCATTAACGTCTATGCGCCGTCGGGATCGGGACGACGTCGTGAACGATCCATCTTCTTCGCAGAAGCGATCACACCTCTCTTTGTGGGACAACAAGACGCCTTGTTAGTAGGAGGGGATTTCAAGAGTTCGAATCATTAACGTCTATGCGCCGTCGGGATCGGGACGACGTCGTGAACGATCCATCTTCTTCGCAGAAGCGATCACACCTCTCTTTGTGGGACAACAAGACGCCTTGATAGTAGGAGGGGATTTTCAACTGTACTCAAGCTCCGAAGGATCAATTACCTCATCACTCTCCGTGCATGGAACTCGGAGCAATTGTCCACAATCTTCGGTTGGTGGACTCATGGGAACACGTTCATGGCGACTGGCCTGGCTTTACGCATTATACTAGCCATTCGTCTAACCGCATTGATAGGATTTACACCTCGCGTTCCATTGTCAGGGGGACGAGAGCAGCCGAAGTATGGCCTGTAGCGTTTTCCGACCACGAAGCCTATATTTGCGACGTTACCCTCAGACGTCAGAAAGTATGGCACAGCCGTGGTCCATGGAAGCTGAATATGACCCATCTCGCCTCTCCAGAATGTCGGCAGCTCGTAGAGAACACATGGAACAACTGCATACGCCGACGCGGCGCCTACCAGTCTGCCCTTACTTGGTGGTTATTCTGCGCTAAGCCTGCCCTGAGGAAGACCGTGATAGGCTATGGGAGAGACGTAGCGGCATGGAGGCGACATACGAAGGACTTTTACTTCAATATTTTAAGGGAATGTACCACAATGCCATATTCACCTGCGAGGCAGACTATGGTGAATCACGCCAAAGCCCAAATCATCAAACTTACACGCCAGCATCTTGAAGGAACGATCGTCAGAGCCCGTACCCAAGACAGAATAGCTCAGGAGAGTCCCTCCATGCACCATATCATCGCAGAACGACGGCGTCGACGAAGGGCCTTGATACATGTGCTGACTACAGATAGAGGACGATACGACACCCAGCGAGATATAGGACATGTCCTTCACGCTCACTATACACAACTGTACTCAGAGCTCCGCCACCCGCCAGAAGTAATCGAATTACTCACAAGCTGCGGCCACTGAACTGACAGCCGATATAACAGAGGAGGAAGTCACTGAAGCGATACGGATGAGACCCGCCAATAAGTCGCCAGGCCCTGACGGCCTCCCTCTGGAGTTCTACAGGACCTTTCAACAACTGCTGGTACCAGTCTGGACGGGTATCTACCGCGATTTCATGTCCCCCACGGTGCGGATCCCTGAGACATTTTGCGAAGGACTGATCATACCTATACACAAACCACGAGGTGGGACCAACATCAGCGACTACCGCCCCTTGACCTTACTGAACAGCGACATGAAGATCTTCACTCGACTGTTGGCAGCAAGACTCAAGCACACGTCCGATATGTTGTTTCAGAGGATCAGGCATCTTTAGGTGGCAGTCATAACATTCGCACTGCCCTCTGCCGGTATCGCGATATGATCGCACTTGCCAAGTGCGAGCGTGAAGCTCGGGGTGAGAGTTTAAAATAGAGAAAGTTTAATTTTTCAAACTCACAACCACCAGCTGTGAACCAAATTCCCAAACATGCAAAAACACTGGAACTGTGATTGCGACTGTGACTCGTTTTCTAGGGGATGATATCACACGTTAGCAGCTTTGCTTCCCTGCATATGATTAACAAAACAAATTCATAATAAATTCAAGTTCATGAGAGAAAAGAGTGTACTAACTACTATTTTTGAAAACACGTGAAAGTTCACTTTATGTTGTTTATTTCACAATACTTGAACCCTGTGGCTGTCGCGTCTGTACGTCGGTAAATGTACCAAATAAAGTTATAGCTCGTGAGCCCCCAGACAAAATGAATATTTGTCGCGAATTGATTTCACACCACGTGGCTGTCTCAAACACCGTTTATGTTCATGCCTATGCGACGACACGAGTTACGTTAACAAATCACAGTCACTTTAATTCAATGCGATGCACACCTTGTTCCACCGGCTAAATATTCACCAACAGACAGCAGCACTCGATTTAACTTGGTGCAGTCTACGACGAGCAACCACACATGGCGACTGCCACACACAAATCTATCACCTCCACCTGGCGATCCACATGCCGACTGATGTAGCGCGATGCCGCCCGGCCAGCTACCCCACTCGCTCCCGACTCGTCACTTCCTGCCCTCGTGTGCGCGCCAAAAGCTCAACTGCTGGGTTTTTTCCCTACGTCATCAACTTCCCCATGTGAGCTGTTGTAACCGATTTGCCAACGTACAGCGCTCAGCCAATACATTTCTAAAACTTTACTTAAAATCAAAATAATTACACTACACATTAAACAAATCTTTTCTTACGTTTTTATATTAGTATAAACATCCTTTGTACTGTTTCTCATAATCGTGCAATTTCTTATATCACAGATAACTGATTTAACTGAATATTTCAAGGTAAAAATACAAAAGATTGATTGAAAATAAAATGAAAAATAGTTAATATATTATTTTTATAAACAAACATTGCCATGCTAGTTGTGTAACTGTCTTGTCTTCGTTGGTGGGCCTTAAAGGTTCCTAACTGCATCGTATTACTTCAAATGAAAGTAGTATTAGAATATTTTATTTCACGCTGTGCTCTGCACTGCGCCTGGCACTCGCCATTGTCCCTCTCTCCCCTCACCGGAAACGAACTGTAAAATCCTAAGTTGGAACAAGCCACCAACATCGACCTGCTCGCTGGCCTCCCGTCAGCTACAAGCACACAGCAAATCTCAACGTGGAGAATTTCTACCTATGGCCTAACTATAAATGTTGTCACCCAACTGTGTACATACATTGCTACCTTAATAAGATTAAAATTGTGTAACATTTGGTGCATTGGCATGGTCAATGTTTGCAGTGAACTTCATACTGTTTAATTATCAAATGCTATTAATTACCAGTATTTCTATTGGGCGGTAATCTCACAAAAGGCACATAAAATTCCTGGAGTTTTGGCCTGCCTCGATTTCAGCCAAGCTTTTGACAGAGTCGACCACGCATTTTTAAAGGCGGTAATGCAACAGATGGGTTATCCCGAGACCATCGTAGAGTTATTGGTGCGTCTCCTTCACGGTGCGACATCAAGAGTATTGTACAATGGACGCCTCACACCGCCGATCCTCATCCAGAGATCGGTGCGACAGGGGTGCCCCCTATCAACGATATTGTACGCCCTCGGTTTGGAACCGCTGCTCTGTGGCTTTCGACAACGCCTGACAGGGATAACACTCGGTGGATACACTTTTTACTGCACTGCCTATGCCGACGATCTGGTTCTCTTTCTTCGAGGTGAAGACGATGTCCGCGCAGCTTTGGCGTGGGTGGCGACCTACGGCGCAGCATCGGGCAGTGAACTGAATGTACATATATCGCACGCTCTATCTATAGGTGACGGGTTGCCCGGTAGGTGCGTGGCCCCGTTGAGAATAACGGACACAATACGCTGTTTGGGCATTGATTTTGCAACTGACCTGCGGCGGACGATTGCCCTCAACAGTAGGCGCCTATTGCAACAGATTAGAGCAGGGATAGGTGATCACCGTCTTAGAACACTAGATATTCTGCAACGGTCGCGATATGCTAACGTCTATTTGGCGTCGCGCATCCCCCATGTTGCGCAGACACTGCCGATCCCGACTTATCTGGCCCGCAGCATGCTGGCGGCTATGGGGTCTTTTGTAAGTACCGGTATGCTCTTCAAGATTCGTTACGAATCCCTCACACTACCGAGGAACAGAGGTGGTTTAGGACTTTTTCACGTTCCGGACAGAGCACGGGCCTTATTTGTAAGCTCTCACATGAAGATATGGCGACAGTGTCCGACGAGTCTTACAAGCCTGCTGCTAGAGGCCTTAAGGCCGATCTCCCTCACCCCTCCAATACCACTATCCGACATTCCAGCCCCTTTCTTTTATTTCGGGCAATTCTTCCTCGACCTCAGCTACATCCGTACCGCACTACCGCCCACACAATTGATATCGGCGAGAGCAATATACAACACCATGGAACTGAGCAGGGCCCCGAACGTGATAGAATCAAAACACCCCCATATTAACTGGCGTGTAGTGTGACGGGCGGTGAGCGCGCCCACTCTTAAGACAGACGTACAGTCTGCGTGGTACATCACAGTCAACGGGAAGCAGGTGTGCCAGTATCGCCTCCACCGAATTCATCTTGTGGACTCCCCTTTGTGTACCACCTGCGGAGTAATGGATACAGATGAGCGTCGCCTTGACTGTGGATCGGCGAAGGATGTTTGGCATTTGGTGCGCCAGGTACTGGCTTTCTTCACACGCACGACCCCCGAAATGATAACTACCAAATCGTTTCTCTTTCCAGAAGACTCGTATTACCCGAGAGCGAAAACTAATTCTGTTAAATGGATATGTGGCCACGCTGTACACTATTTGTTCGGCGATGGAGAGAAGACTGTGCTTGATTTTTGGAACTATATAAACGAGCGACACTGTGCAATAGTTACGAACCCCAAGTACCGAGAATATTTTTCCAATTTTCTTTGGAGTGCGTTCCATAACCCGCCTCGCAGCTGGAATATCGATGAAAGGAGAAGTTGACCCAAGAACGACAGAAGCACTGATTGAACTACAACCGGCAACGAAATAAATCGAGAAGACGTTCATTGATAATCCGCAGCTAGACCTTCCTTGGAACGTACCATGTCGTAATGCGACGACCTCTTTATTTATTTATTTTTTTTTACGCCGGATGTGGAACGGCATTATTTTGTACATAAAAAATGCAGAACTATATATACCAATAAAGAGTATACATAAAAAAAGGGGACTAAGGCGCTCCAGTCACGGTCTGCACGGCCACTACGGTCGGGGGTTCGAATCCCCCCTCGGGCATGGATATTTGTATCGTCCTAGTTCGTAAGTAGTTCATAAGTAGTTTGTAAGTTTAGGGACTGATGACCCGTAGTTAAGTCCCATAGACTATACAAACATTTGAACATTTTTTTTCGGAGCATACATCAAGCCAGTCAGCCCTGTTCAGTTTTATATTCCATTACATGAAATAATTATAGATCAGTGAGTGGTAAAATCCATAATTTTTACATTTCTATGGTCCATTGATATTTACATAGAAGAGTAAAAAACGACATTGAGTATATTTAACAGTAGGCAATATCAGCTATAGACTAGTGAGTAACTGTGAGTAGCAATTGAATTCACTGACACTACTGGTATTTACAAGGTTACAAAACGAAATAATAAACAATTATCCTACAATATTCCATCACCAATTGCACCATTACAAATATCGATATATTTTATTTCTTTACATGAATAATAGGTTATCGAAGTGTTCAACAAATATTTTGATATATTCCAACACCAAAATTACAATTTCAAATATCAATTTGTTGTTATTACTTTACATGAATTCAGTGAGTTTTCAGTGTTCTGATACATTAGTAAGTCGTCTTATTTGGTATAGGCTTATTGTGTTAGCAACTTTCTTCAGTGCCGGTACTACTGTCAGTTTATGTGCTGGTTTCCGTGTCAGAGCTATCCTCTGTGTAAGCCTCTCTTGTGTTGGTGCGCCTGTATTGTGTGTTTTGTGTGTACTCTTAATACAATTTCGTCGATATTATGTCTGTCAGGTCATTGAGCTTCGTATATGCCCTCCGGAGATCAGTCAACAATCCGAAGATTGGTTTGAACACCACAGTGCTTTACTAGGCATGGTCCTGTTTGGAGGTGGTATGCCGTTGCCTTCCTCCGACCTTCGAACTGACTTACCCAGCCAGTTATAGGGGGACCTACAGTTTAACGTGGGTTCCGAACCACGGTGCTACTCGGTATTTTTCACATGAGCAATACGGCCAGAGGTGAAAGAAGTGGAAAGTGACAGATAAAAATCCTAGGACCTGACGGGGATCGAACCCGCGCCCTTTGGATTTGTAGTCTGGCACTCTACCACTGTGCAACCAATGACCAATGAAATACATTTATTGGTACGTTTCTTCTGAATACATTTATCATACACCTTTAAAGTTTAGATTGGCCAAAACAATTAGTGTCCATAAATGTCCTTGATACAGACCACCTGCCTTTGGGTATATAGCTGGTCGTAATTAGACCAAGTACGGTTTGTGTTGTCTTTTACATTTTAATAGCGTTAAGTTTAAATATATAGTGATAGTAACAATTAGATAAGTTAATTGTGAAATTCATGGTGTTATTTATACAATTTTAAATTTAATTCGATTACTATCTATGAATAATGGATACAACAAATTATAAGGAAAAGGAAGTTTTGCGTCCCAGCCTCGTCGCCGCTTTTGTGTCTCGTTTCCGTCGTAGGTGTCGGTGGCCGAGTAGAAAGACCGACACAGGAATAAAGATAGCACGCTGGTGCAGGTACGGAGGGGAGCAGCCAATGGGACAGCAGAAACTAGAAACACTAGACTAAATTAGAACGAGATATATATTTCTTAGAGACTTAGTAATACTTAACTTTTACATAGCTCAGTACTGCAGAATGCTGATACATAGTTGAGATAGAGGCCTGCCTAGTGCCTGTCCGATAGCCAAGTCTTCACTGGTGCCTATCTGATTCCGAAGTGCTAACTGGTTCCTATCTCAGTCCCAAGTGAACGATGTCGTTCAGTGGTGGCCACGAGCGTAGTTGTAGCAGAGGGCGCTCGCGGCTGACGTCGTAAGAACGCCGCGCCGTGCGTGCATGGCGCCGCGCGGCGAAAGTAGGTGGCGCGCACTTTAGACTTGTGCGACACCACAGATACAACAAATTATAAGGAAAAGGAAGGGCAACTCAAAAATCATTATTATTAAGAAGGATAAATAAAAGAAGATAGGAAAGGGTAGGTAAAGTAAAAGTTGTTGGGGAGAGTCTACCAAGGTGGAAGGCCTCGGAATGAACATCGAGCCCTTCCATCATGGTAGTCGCTCACTCCATAGGTGGTAGTCGTTTATTTCATGTACATTAAGATAGTCAAGATCCGCCAAATGTCAAAAATGTTTGTAAAGCTTATGGGACTAAACTACGGGGTCATCAGTCCCTAAACTTAGAAACTACTTATGAACTACTGACGAACTAGGACGGCACAAATATCCATGCCCGAGGGGGGATTCGAACCCCCGACCGTAGTGGCCGTGCTGACCGTGACTGGAGCGCCTCCGCCACCTCGGCCACCGCGGCCGGCGGAGACCCGCCTGCTGGGCTTGAAGCGCGAGTCGTTGGGAGGGTCGTTGGCGCGCAGCCAGCTGTCCGCAGAGCGGCCGTCGCTGTTCTACCAGCTGCTGCGCAGGCGCGGCCCGCCGCTACGTGACGCGGCTACACACGGAGGCCGGCGCGCCCACACTTCCCCAACTGTTCAGCGCCGGCAACGCGGCCATCGCCGACCTCCTCCGCGACGTCTCGCGAGTTTTAACTGCGGCACCTTACGGAACCTTTTACACCCGAGGACGTCCGTCACGTTTTAAAACAGTCCTCCCCGAACAAATTTCCCGGTGCTCACGGGTCGCCCCCTGAATTTTATCTACGTTTTTGGGACACTATCGGGCCGGTTTTACCGGAAATGTTTAATGAACTTTTAAGCGGTGTGGACGTTCCTGCTCCTTTTGTGGAAGGTGTCAAACCCTTACGCCTAAATCCACCATAAATACCACACTCGTCAATCTCCGCCCCATCACACTTCTCAACTGGGACTACAAGTTGTTTTCAAAATGTATTGCGTGCGGGTTGAAGCTCGTCATGTCTCAACGCATTTGTGAAAGTCAATCCTGTGTGCCGTGGCGCGCAACGGCAACAGACAAAAGTCCGCCAGTGCGCGCGCCACGGCGCAACAGTGTCACCGAGCGTACGTTGCTTAAACCCCGCGCCTCGCCTCGACTCAGCTACGTCACGAGGCACGCAGGCCAGCCGTGGCCGAGAGATATCGCTGGGCCGTTCCCGCCGGGCGCCGGGGCAGTATCAGCGACACCGCGGACTACTTGACGTCAGGGAAGTAGACACGAAAGCGGCCTATCACAGCACGCCGAGCAGCTTCGAGTGTCTCCTTCCATTAAATACCGGCCCTACAGCCACGTCAAGGCGTCCTGGACCACGCCGCCGTCGCCGCTGGAAGCTGCTGGAGTCTCTCGGCTGTCGTCTCGCCACGCCGCGCTGCCCAACTCCCGGCCACCTGTGCTCTCCACGGAAGGCTTCGCCAGGAACGCAGGAACCAAAGGATCGTAATAATTTCTGCCTTTCATTACTCTGCTTTAGGAGCAGCTGCATTGCTTGTGAATTTTGGTTATCAAGTATATTGCAATATTTTCAAGAGCGTTATACTGAAGAAACTCTTATGAGAAGAATTTAAACAAAACTTCTAAGGAAAATTGTTATTTTATAATTTTAAGCAGAATTACTGTTTTTATTGTGCGTGGCTTAGCTCCACTATTTCAATCAATAAATTGTGTCTTGATAAAACAGTCACGACTTGGTTTGCAAGACACTTCACTGTGCAGTTCCGCGACGGACAATCTTCGACGCTGTCTCCACTTACCCCGATGTCATCGCTTATACTACCACCAACAAGATTCCGTTCGGCTCTCAGCTATCGATTCCCCTAAGGCGTTCGACCGGGTCGGGCAACTTTGCCTTCTACGACGGATGCAGAAATTTGGTTTTGGCACAAAATTTCTAAAGATGCTTTTTAACTTATTTGGATCCTCTTCCTCCTGTCTCTTCATCAACGGGACGTTTTCAAAGCCAATCTCCATTGACTGCTCTGTGAAACAAGGGTGTCATTTGAGCATGGCCTTATTCGCGTTTTCTCTGGATCCCCTTTTGGGTTGTTTCAATAACGTCTGTAGTGGCATTACCATTGGCGGGTAGAAGCACGTATGTCGTCCTTTCGCCGACGACCTAGGTCTTTTCATGTCCTCGGCCGACGATCTGGAGCGGATTCGTGCGGTTCTCGGCGGGTACGAGCGTGCCTCGGCCGCAACAATCAGCACCCGCAAGACCGTCTTTCTACCCGGCCAAACGTGAATTCCAGCAGCCTTGGTTTACTGTCAAGGAAGAAATCAGGATCTACTGCCTTCAGGGTTCAAATGTTCAAATGTCTGTATAGTCTATGGGACTTAACTACGGGGTCATCAGTCCCTAAACTTACAAACTAATTATCAACTAGGTAAGACTAAGGACGGCACAAATATCCATGCCCGAGGGGGGATTCGAACCCCCGACCGTAGTGGCCGTGAAGACCGTGACTGGAGCGCCTTAGTCCCCTCGGCCACCGTGGCCGGCTGCCTTCAGGGTCGCCGATGAAGGTGTAATTGGTAGAAAAAAAGAAGAGTGTACGCTGAGTACTAGGCTGTCTGCCCGCCTGTCAACACTTCGGTGCCTTGGAATTCCGGACCACCAGCAGTTTTCAACGTGACAATATTTTCCCAACTTAATAATCACTCTTTCGATATCCTGGTGCGTAAGACCACATCACACAACAGTTACAGCAACAGCAAAAGACGTCTTGTTTATAAAATTATTCGAATTTACTGGTGGACATCGCGAAAACCGCCAAAGAAATCTTGTGTCTTCATTTCTTCTGATTAGAGCTCAATGTCTGCGTAGAAGCTGTGGATTTGGAACTCAGCTGCTTACTCCCACTATGTTACCGATAAATGCGCCGTTAATAATTGTGCCGGCCGCGGTGGCCAAGCGGTCTGCGGCGCGCCAGTCACGGTCTGCACGGCCACTACAGTCGGGGGGTCGAATCCCCCCTCGGGCATGGATATATGTGCCGTCCTTAGTATTAACTAGTTCATGAGTAGTTTGTAAGTTTAGGGACTGATGACCCCGTAGTTAAGTCCCATAAGCTCTACAAACATTTGAACATTTGATTAATAATTGTACACTGAGAAAACGTACGCACACATCCACAACCACGCACACACACACACACACACACACACACACACACACACACACACATGCACAAGTCTCCAGAGAGCTGAGTTTGCCGGCCGCGGTCGCCGAGCGTACTGCGGCGCGTCAGTCACAGTGTGCAGGGCCACTACGGTCGGGGGTTCGAATCCCCCCTCGGGTATGGACCTATGTGCCGTCCTTATTATTAACTAGTTCATGAGTAGTTTGTAAGTTTAGGGACTGATGATCCCGTAGTTAAGTCCCTTAAGCTTAACAAACATTTGAACATTTTTGAACAATCACTTACTGTCTTGTTAGCAGCCGCGGCGGAGTTGCCGAGCGCATTGAGGCGCTTTGCACCGAATCGGGAGGCCGTTCCCCGTCGGGGGTTCGAATCCTCCCTCGAGCATGGTTGTTTGTGTTGTCTTTAGTATAAGTTAGTTCATAAGTAGTTTGTAAGTGTAGGGACTAATGACCCCGCAGTTAAGTCCCATAAGCTAAACAAACGTTTGAATTTGAACATTTTGCTACCAACCACCCAGCTGCAATGGGGATGAGGTTCAATTACGAATTGTAACGCATCGTAGGAGAATGGGGTGTGTGATAATTTGAGTCATCACATACTTAAAACGTCATTACTCACACAAGAGAGTCGACTTTCATTCATGAATGTAAAAAAGGAGATTGCACTAACCACTCAATTATACAGGTGAAAATTTTAAAAATCGCAGTTCTTTTGTCTCTCTCTCGTTTTAATAAAGTTCATGCACTAATCATATTCGGAATAATGCCGCACAGACGATCTCAAATGCGTGCTGTCTCCAGTTACAATATTAGACAATCACTTCTATTCTCGACCAACACACCTTCTCGCACTCTATTTTGTAACGAAGTATTCGCCGCCTGTATGCTTGGATGCCAGAATCAGCTCCTGAACTGCCACCCGAGGAGGCTACATCATGTACTAATATGGACGTTTCAGCATGGCTCGACACCTCGGTACCGCAGTACTACATTTCATAAACTCCATATGCACTGTTTCAACAAAAAATGTTGAGTGAATTGGAAAACTCTAAGAAGGCCTACTAATTTTTATTTACGGCACTGTATTTCATTGGTATGAGAATAATGTTATAAAAGAATAGTCTGCGATGGCTGTTTGCATCATCTTTAACCAAATTAATTATCATCATGAAAAGAATAAGATGTCTCGTTTAAGACTATTCCGTAAGTGATACTCTTTCAATAGTAAACAACTGTGTAGGTCCGTAACCACAATGCCACGCTATAGCTGTCCAGTTCCGACTGTGTGGGCTCTTTACAATAACTGCAAACCCCAGAATGGCGGTTCTAACTGAAGACTCAGCTCGCTGAAAACTGATCACTGTTGACTGTAGGCCATAAACTGGGCCTATT
The DNA here is from genome assembly GCA_026315105.1 of Locusta migratoria. Lineage (NCBI taxonomy): Eukaryota > Metazoa > Arthropoda > Insecta > Orthoptera > Acrididae > Locusta > Locusta migratoria. The sequence continues at coordinate 442,226,105 of CM048755.1, read as the reverse complement.
GGCTCAGCTTATGGGTTATATGGCAACGTAGATCGATGCCTTGAATTAATATATTTTTCTGTTGGAGATTAAATGGTTGACGGCGGAATAGCCGTATACATTGAGGCGCCGTGCTACGGTGCGCGCGTCCGTTCGCCGTCGGAGGTTCGAGCCCTCCCTCGGGCATGGGTGTAAGTGCTGTCCTAAGATTAGTTTAAGTACTTTGTAAGGGACTAATAAGCAAGCAGTTAAGTCCTATAGATTTATAATCATTTGAACATTTTCTAAGTGGTTGTTGCCCGTTGGCTTTTATGGGACCATGTCGTCGTGGCGTTGGGTTGGAGTCATTGGTGGGTACGTGTCTGCAGGCTGCCTCTGTGAACAACCACTGAAATTCATGTTCCTCCTGGTCTCGCCTACATGTACGCTATGTCTAATGCCACTGTACTGGAGGAGCCACAGCACCTTAACAAGGGAAACAGCAATTACTTAAGAAAAACGTATCGCATTTCGCACATTAATCGTGAAATAAAATTATGTACAAGCAGTTAGTAGCAGCAGAAGGACAACGAAAGCGGAAAACATTTTAACAGAAAGAGTGTCAATTCAGCACATATATTTCGGATACATTTACTTAGTTATTTCTACAAGTGATTCTAGTGTATAAAGGTCATTGAAGAATTGACAAAAATGGGAACGCAATGCTGTAAGGCCGACTGTTACAGGATAAGTCCCCCCAGGGGGCTCACGGTTCTTTCGTGAGTACGTGCAAGGCGAGCACGGGCCCCGAGCTAATTCAGTCTTTCTTCCTTCTTTCCTCCCTGGACTGCTCTTCCTTTCCCTTCTCCTTTCCTCTCCTCACTCCTTCCCCTTCCCACCGGGGGACCGGTAACCTCAGCAGTTTGGTCCCCCTATCCAAAACAACCAACCAACCAATCAACCAACAGGATAAGTAGGGACGTACGAATAGTTTGAATTCATAGATAAATAATGTGCTGCATTTGAAAAGAAAGACACTCAATGTTATAATTAATAGCAAGTGTTCGGGTAAAGTCAGAAAATAATTTTTCTTGAAGTTTTCATATTACACAGGTGCATTATCACTGAAGACATAATATTGCTACTTATACTTTTTAGGACTCGATAACAATCCTATGAATATTACATAATTTATAAGCCTATTAGATAGAAGAGTGTGATCTCCGAGCTGAAACATACACTTAACAGTAGGTTAGTGCTATGACATCACCACCGTCAGGATCCAGCCGTTATCGATACAGCCCTTTCGGTCTCTTCAGCTTATCTCGGCGTTTGAATAGGCAGTTACGTAAGCCCAAACAAGCATCCGCCGTGTTTAAATCATACTATGCTATCGTCAGTCACAATGAAGTCTTTTTCCTGTGGCCTGCATACACTCGTTAGAAACAGGCACTCCAGAAACCGTCAGAAATGGACTGAAATGCTATCATACATTGCTTTTTTATTCTGAAAACAAACAACATAAGAAAACCTAATGGTAGGAAATAAAATTAGTATTTCATTTACTGCTTATTTTACTCCTTTACTGATAAGATTTAACTCCAGCATGTAACGTTCGCGTCGTGTAGCCTATGCCCACCAGAATAGACCTCGACTTAAGCGTTTTGCTACTGAAAGCCTGATTCTGAGAGTGCTAGTGAGAGCACTTAACACAGAGCGTGACGTTTACCGTCGCGTGCCGTAAATTACCTTCATGACTTAGGCGATCGATAATACTACTGCCTATACTTCTCACTGTTCACAAACCCCCTTCCACTCTCTCTCTCGGCCGCGGCGGAGCGGCCGAGCGCATTGAGGCGCCATGCTACGATGCGCGAGGCCGTTCCCCGTCGGGGGTTCGAACCCCCCTCGGGCAGGCATGTTTGTGTTATGTTTAGTATAAGATAGTTCATAAGTAACTTCGTAGGCTTTCCCGGAGTGACGAATTTTCGAAGTCTCTGCGGGTTTTCTGCCGGATAATAAAATCAAGCCGATTCAATATTTCGACGGTACAACTGTCCGCTATCTTCAGGAAAACGCTGAATATTCAGCGGGACTCAGCAGCAGCGGTTTCCTGAAGATGGCGGACAGTTGTACCGTCGAAATATTGAATCGGTTTGATTTTATTATCCGGCAGAAAACCCGCAGAGTCGTCGTAGTTCATAAGTAGTTTGAAAGTTTACGGACTGATGAGCCCGCAGTTAAGTCCCATAATCTTTACAAACATTTGAACATTTTTTTGAACTTTTCCCATCAGCGCGGTGGGCCAGAAGCACGTGTAGACCTTGCTGGCGGGCCGCGTGCAATTGGAAAGCACACGTACCTGACGTCGAGTCTATCTGCCACTTTTACCGCCGAAAAACATCATTGTCTTTACTTTCAGATACTACGATGATACTATTGCCGGCCGCGGTGGCCGAGGGGACTGAGGCGCTCCAGTTACGGTCTGCACAGTCACTACGGTCGGGGGTTCGAATCCCCCCTCGGGCATGGATATTTGTGCCGTCCTTAGTGTTAGCTAGCTCATAAGTAGTTTGTAAGTTTAGGGACTGATGACCCCGTAGTTAAGTCCCATAATCTATACAAACAATTGAACATTTGATGACACTATTAGAGTTACAGACTAGTACGTAGTAGCAAATGAAAGAAGAGAACAACACAATTCAGATGAGGGGTTGACATCATTTATATTAATTTTATATCGAAAGTTATTAAAAAAAAAATTTATTCACTTGGAAAAATCCAGAGGCTGAACTATTTGAACTACACTAACGAGCGAGGGTTCAAATGAAAGGTCTCATCAAGACGCAAAGTTTGGTATAAACTTATTAGCTGCAACATTTATATTGCGCATAATGAAGCATTTTTAAGGAGGAACAATAGTGATTTGATAATAACAATGAATACAAGACAGATACACAAACAGCGAGGCAGTGATAAGTTGCAGATGTCGTAAACACCACATTATGACCTGTTTAGAATATATTATTTCTGTTTATTTTAATATGTTGTCTTTGTGTAAACTAAATTATTTTGTTGATAGACCGTAATTTGTTTAAAATTATGAACACAGTAATTCTGAACAGAGCATTGAAAAGTGGACTGGAAAATGTACCTGAAAAACACTTTACCTAAGTGATTACTTAAATAATCATAGTGCGACGGCCGAAAGACTTATTTAATCGGTCATTCTGAAAATGTTCACTCGTTTAAACTTAATATTTTGGGGTATTATTAGTGTTAGAAATTCGAGTATGTATTTGCATTAGGATCTTAGCGTGCATCAAACGATGACGTCATATCAACATTTCATTCATTATTTAAGAAGGTTTTACTCTACTGGGAGAGCCACTGAACCTTGTTAGGGGAACGTATTACTGGATAGACCCCGCAGATCGTATTTAAGGGTGTGCCGCGAGCGGTCCGAAATCAGTCGAAGTCAGTTCAGTCTTGATGGCGGACGTGTGTTGCGATTGCAATGAAATCGAGTTAGACGGTAGGTGATGAACATAGCCACAGAATCAGTCGCGCTGGACTCTAAAAATTTTCGGACGTGTGTGGAATTTTATTGTGAACAGTAGTCGGAACTCAGAAATGTTTCATCGCATTCTGCCTTGGTTTTTTGGATAGAACAACGAACTTAAATAGCAATCATTTTAGGAACATTATCGAAATGATTAAATATTCATATAGCTATATTGTTAGCAATACTGGGAGCTCGAGCTAATCATACCAGTTGGATTCTAACGAATTTAGTGGTTCTCGCCAGACATAATCATGCAATGGACAATAAATTTTTTTAGTAAAAACGCAAACCTCATGTTGTAGTCAGTTATTTAGTAGATGCCGCCCTAGTTAAACATTCCCTGACTTTGAAATTGAATGTTTCGCTTTACAGACAATGTATAGGCGTATCGACAGCAACGAGCCGCCGGCCGCAGGGGCCGAGCGGTCTGCCGCGCGCCAGTCACAGTCTGCACGGCCGCTGCGGTCGGGGGTTCGAATCCTCCCTCGGGCATGGGTGTTTGTGTTGTCATTAGAGTAAGTTAGTTTAAGTTTTTCAAGTAATTAGTGTGTAAGTCTAGCGACTGATTACCACGAAGTTTGGTCGCATAAGACCTCACACACATTTGAACATTTTTAGCATCGAGCCAAAAGTAGCGGGAATAAGTCATCCCCTAAGACAAAGTTAGTTAGTTTAAGGGTCCGTACTGTTACACTGTGTAGACACCTGTACCGCACTTACGAATTGGCTCGCCGGCCGCGGTGGCCGCGGGGGACTGAGGCGCTCCAGTCACGGTCTGCACGGCCACTACGGTCGGGGGTTCGAGTCCCCCCTCGGGCATGGATATTTGTGGCGTCCTAGATCGTAAGTAGTTCATAAGTAGTTTCTAAGTTTAAGGACTGATGACCTCGTAGTTTAGTCCCATAGACTATACAAACATTTGAAACATTTTTGAAACGAATTGGCTCACGGTTAGGTTAAGATGTAGAGGCCAATTTCACTGCTCAAATTGGTGAACAAATATTATTCTACAGTCAGTTACTTATGGTGGTGCATAGCAGTGGGTATCTCATCTTTTGACTCCAACAACCTCTTCTCACCGATATATATATATATATATATATATATATATATATATATATATATATATATGGTGTTCCACTAGGTGTGTTTGCCTCTGTAACTTATAAAATAATAAGTGACGGAAAATTTTAATGCGGTAGGTCAACACAAGAAATGTTACACTTTCTGCGGAGCTATGAACATAGTTTATTGTATCATTTTCCAAAGAGTTACAGCACAAAGATATAATTTTTTAAATGGAACAATAGTTTTTTCTATCGTGCATTGGAATCGTTGAAACCAGCTGCGTCCATATCAATTTAAACTACATTCCTATCACTGTTAGTTTGTGAGCTGTGCATGTGCATAAAATATTAGATATGAGTTTCCAACAATAGGTTCCCTGTTTCAATTTAATCGCTTTTGGACGCAATATCTCTTGCTTCAATTTGAACGAAAAGGAGTGAGACACTTTGAACACGCTCACGCCCTTTGTATGATTGCACCTTTATCATTTTGGCGCCATAGTGATTCGTGCACCATGTGTCCATATCTGTTACACAAGATTTTGAATTGTGTTAATAGTGGATATTGTTTCTTATAATCATATTATCTTTTATTTAATCAGCTTTTTCACGCGTGCTAACAATAAATATAAAACAGTGGGTAGATTATACAATCATATGGATATGGTTTTACACTGCTGCGAACTGTATATCAAGATGTGAAATCTTTGAGTGGGTCCGAAAACCCTACCGAGCGAGGTGGCGCAGTGGTAACGCACTGGACTCGTATTCGGTAGGACGATGGTTCAAATCCTCCTCCGACCATCCAGATTTAGATTTTCCGTGATTTTCCTATATCACTCCAGGCAAATGCCAGGATGGTTCCATTTATAGGGCACGGCCGATTTCCTTCCACCTCCTTACCCAAAAACTCCGAGCGTTAAATGTTCAAATGTTTGTACAGTCTATGGGACTTAACTACGGGGTCATCAGTCCCTAAACTTACAAACTACTTATGAACTACTTACGAACTAGGACGACACATATATCCATGCCCGAGAGGGGATTCGAACCCCCGACCGTAGTGGCCGTGCAGACCGTGACTGGAGCGTCTTAGTCCCCTCGGCCACCGCGGCCGGCTCCGAGCGTTAGCTCCGTCTCTAATGACCAAGCTGTCGACGGGACGTTAAACGCTAAGCTTCATTCCTTCCTCGAAAACCCTACGTAAGAAGCCACAAACTTGTAGTTTTAAATGGTTGTTAATTTCTGTAACCATAGTGGTTTTTATTTCGTAAAAAGTTTGTTTCATAATACTTGAGATTAAAATGCGTCTTTAATGAAATAGTAATAAATAATATTTAACAGTCTAAAGTAAACTGACCTCATTCGCAAATCAGTTACTAGATCAAAGGGCGCTGGTTTTCATATCCAGATTATCAAACTAACTGTTGGAGCTGAGTATCTGTATCGAGGTATTTGTGGCGGGAAGGGCAGATAAGTAATTTGGCGGCGGGCCTGGCAGAAAGTTGGTGGCGGGGCGCTCACGCCTGGGTGGGCAGCGGCACTGCCAACCGCTGCTCCAATCGATAGCCGCGGCCGCGGCCGCAGCCACCGCCGCTGCACAATCCTTTCTGCTATCCCACCAGTTCCGACAAAAGTCAGCGCCCGCAGACAAACGTATCTTTTTCCGTTAAGATCACGTTTTTATCAGAATTGTCCGAGTGAAGAATATTAACGTCAGAGAAAATTTTGTCAAATAGACATTGTTTAAGACAGTAGTAAATTACCTGTGAAATTTTCCAATTCACTAAGGATCTATTGTTGAATAGTACATATCGAAAACATGAAATGATTACATTTACAGATCAATAGCTCAAGCGGTACGTCTACATCTACATAGATACTGCGCAATCCACCGAAATGTGCGTGGCGGAGGGTACTCAGTACCACTACTAATTACTTGCTTTCCTGTTCCACTCCCATATAGAAAAACGAATACTTATATGCATCCGTACGAGCCCTAATCTCTATAATCCTATCCTTGTGGTCTTTACGCGAAATTTAGGTTGGCGGCTGTAGACTCGTTTTGCAGTGGGCCTGAAATTCCCGCCATCTAAATTTCATCAACGGTGACTCTCGAAAAGAACGTCGCCTCCCCTCCAGCGACTCCCAGTTGAGATCCCGAAGCATTTCGGAAACACTCCCACATCGATCGAATTTACCAGTTACAAACATAGCCGACCGCCTCTGAACTGCCTGTATGTCCTCCTTCAAACCGATCTGGTGGGGCTCCGAAACACTTGAGCAATACTCAAGACGGAGTCGGACAAGCGTTTTATATGCGGTCTCCCAAGACGAATCACACATTCCCAAAATTCTCCTAATAAAGCGAAGCCGGTCATTTGCATTCCCCACGACTGTCATTATATGATCGTTCCATTTCATATCGCTGTGCAGCGTTACGCCTGGGTATTTAATTGACGCGACTGTCAAGCAGCACACCACTAATGCTGTATTCTAACATCACAGGATTGTTTATCCTATTCATCTGCATCACCTTACATTTTTCTACATTTAGCGCTAGTTGCCATTCCTCACACCACCTAGAAATTTGGCCGAAGTCATCTTGCATCCCACTAAAGTCATTCGATGGCTACACCCTCTTGTACACCACAGCATCATCAGCAAACTGCCGCAGATAGCAACTTACTCTGTCCGTCAAATCATTTATATAGATAGAAAATAATAGCAGTCCTATCACACTTCTTTGGGGCACCCCTGAGGATACCCTAGTCTTTGGTGAACACCAGCCATCGAGGACACCGTACTTTGTTATATTACTTAACCCTCCGTCGAGCGCACCTCCAGATGAAACACAATCAGGCGCACCCGGCCTGAGAGGCCACCCGCATATTTTGTGGACTACTAGCTCCGCCATGTTAAATCAAATTCAAAATGCGTGTTGGCTAGTCTTGAAGAGGATCTAAAGGAAGGAATTACAGCAAACGTAAAGCATAATAATGGAATTATTGAACACAATACAACTTAAACTAAAGTGACCAAAATTACCAATTTCCCACAAAGAGCATTAAAAATTGGGCGAACAGACATCCATAAAAGTAATGAAGTTATTTTTAAAGGACATTAGGCAGTCTATTCTGACATGCAATCATCTTTTCTCGCCACATTTGGAGCCAAAAACCGATGCTATAGCTCCCAAATCAACAGCTGAAACACAGGTACGGCACAGAACGTATACGTCGCTCAAGCAGATTGGTTGATGATAAGCTAAACATTCATGATTCTTCATCCTCCTAACTCTTATTTCAGCCACGCATGGTCGACGTTTTATCCATTTGGGAGGCAATGTGGGAGAACTTTCCCGTTCCTTGTGGGGTAAAAAATTTTTCAGTCGAGTTTGCAGCCGAATCGACATTCCACATATATTCATAGCATACACAGGCTAAATTGTCCAGTTAGAAGTTGATGACACAAGGTTTTGCAATTGGTGGCGTTATTTGTAGCAATATTTTTTACACTGGATGTTGTGTAATAATGATGTGACTCTTCACACTATGAATAGTAGAAGGTATCTACTTATACTACTTCGTCGTCTTATCGTTTCCAAAATAAAAACTCCTCACATATTTTCTTCTCTTCTTCATATTCCCGAGCTGTTCCCTAAACTTCCTGTTCAGTTGCTGAGTCCTCCTTGCCTTCCCCTACCTCATCTTGAGAGTGGGTGTCTCTCTCATCGACTAAATCTTAGAGTGCGGCTCGATCTTCAGCAGTTTCGTCCTCGAGTAGGCGCATTATTTCCACAAGATCATTGGCTTAATATACTTTTCTGGACATTTCAGCAGAAAATATGGATGTGATAACGTAGGAAAAGAAAGGAAAACTGAAATTAGAACTCGATCAGGCGCACTCAGTCTGAAGGGCCAGTGTCGTCAAAGTCTTCTTTTTTCCGAAGGTAACGGTGAAAATCAGAGGACAGACTTATTTTGATTGAAACGAAGTAATAAAATAATAATATCTTGAAAAATCTGACCTTAAAAACTATAACGTAATCGGGCGCAGACGGCCTGTGAGGCCCAAGGAATTCCCCGTGATCCGCGTGGAAATCGATGGCAGCCTGCGGATCGGCACTGTGTGAGGTTCCCAAAGTTACGCGAGTAAACGGAGAGGTGGGCCGCTGGGCCACCACTGTTAAGCACGAGAATCAAAAAAGTGTTTTGCTGGCTTGTGAGGCCGACTGTGCCCGACGAAGGGTTAAGTAAACTCGAGCCACTCTCATACTTCGGTACCTACTCCATAAGCTCGTACCTTCCTTAGCTGTTTGTTGTACTGTACCGTGTTAAACGCCTGGTACTGAGGTACCAGACTTTGATGCACGCTGAAGTACCCATATTAGTATGTGGTCTAGACCCCACGGGCAGCCAATAGAGGTGTTGATTATGGCAGCCATTTGACCATAGAAATGGCGAATTCTATCCTGTGACATATTCCAAGCCTGCTCGACCTGTTCACACAGTTCCAGAGTTGTGGTTTGACGACTCCCATGTGTCAGTTGTCACATCATACTCCATATGTGCTCGGTTGGAGACAAGTCCGGAGATCGCGCTGGTCAGGGAAGTTGCCGCACATCTTGCAGAGTACGTTGAGGTTCACTCTCTTGGCACAACACTCCACCATCGTGTAGCATCGATGGCAAAAGAACTGATTTTACAACTTTCGGCACGTACCGAGCACTGGTCAGTGTTCACTCCACAAACACCTATCTTGAACGAAAGTTGTATCTTATGACATCCAGGACCTTAACGCCTGTTCTCTGTCCAGTGTACCTTGAACGAATACGAGGTACGAGACACCGAACTCCTGGACTACGTCGTACGTGCAAACTACCACCACTTGCTTGCTGGTTGTATCTGCTTTCATCGCTGAATACCTCAGGCCGCCATGGCATCTTCTAAGTGATCCTCTGACGGCACAGGTCGAGCCGTGCACGTCGTTTCTGTGGTGTGACTGGAAGACGGGATGGAAGTTTACGTGCCCTTAGTGCCATTATATATGTTAACATTTCTAAACTCACAAACCTCCTTATCCGTGTTGTGGTAGCCGTACGATCTACCCTTACAATACGACAGTCTTGGCGGTCGTCTCTGCCGCGTTGACGTCCTGACCCTCGTCTACAGGTGTGATCATTTCAACCATCATCACTGCACAACTGCGCGTCCAACTTGCGTGAAATTTCTCCGAAGGACCAACCCGCCACTCAGAAGGCCATAATTTGACTCCACCAATTCCGGTCATTTTGCTGTAGGAAGCGCAAGAGCATGGCGCCTGTTTGCTTCACATATTGCTGTCCTCTGAGCCTTATATCTGGAAACATTACCCATTAAAGGGTACACACAGCTGACGCTCTGGCACCTTTGTCACTATGCTAAATGTCGGCGGACGACGTTTAAACCGTTATCAGGACTTCTACTATTCCCCAAATGACATCTGCCGTCATTGGATCGAACTCGACGTAGTCTTTCTACGCTTACTAAATTGTTTCTTGCTGTATACTTTGAGAAGTGCCTCTCCGTGTCACTATGTGGGTTTAAAGATGGTCCGAATAGCTTCTTGGAATCCTCCCTCTAGGTAGCAACCGAGCAAGATGGCGCAGTGGTTAGCACGCTGGGTCGCCGTCGGCAGGACGGCAGCCCAAGTTCGCCTCTGATACAGAGATAGTATCTGATACAGATACTATTTATTTGGATTGACAAGGCAGAGTTCCTTTCCCATCCTTAACACAGTATTTGGATCTTGTGCTCTGTCTCTAATGATGGCACCTTAAATCCTAATTTTGTTTTATTTTTTCCAAGCAGTGGCAAGAGAGTCTATTTAGCGTCTACAGTGTTCACCAAAGGATCGGCCCGCATTCGTAGCACAGTGGCATCACCGCTGACCGCTGATGCAAAGGAACCGGTTTCGATTTTCGATAGGGGACTGGGTGTTGCGTGTTTGTCCTCATCATCATCGACAGCAAGTCGCCGAAGTGGCGTCAATAGAAAGACTTGCAGCAGGCGGTCGAACCCCTATGGGTATATCCCGAGCCGGCCGCAGTGGCCGAGCGGTCTGCGGCGCGCCAGTCACAGTCTGCACGGCCGCTACGGTCGGGGATTCGAATCCCTCCTCGGGCATAGATATTTGTGTCGTGTTTAGTATAAGGTAGTTCACAAGTAGTTTGTAAGCTTAGGGACTGATGACCACGCAGTTAAGTCCCTTAACCTTTACAAACATTTGAACATTTGGTATATCCCGGCCCCGAAAAGCCATACGATCATTTCGTTTTCTTTTATGTTATTTTATTTTTTTTTTCACCAAAGGATTGTGGCGAACGCACTCTGATCAAGTGATTGAGCATTCTACTGCTGAAATATTATTTTCATAATCGCTTGAAAAATGTATTTTCACAAGCTCTTAAATCCACTGGATGGAAAGTTGTTTTTCATGTTACTCTCACTTTCCACGAAACGAGATCCAGTAACACTGTTGTGACCACCCCATATTAGAGTCATGCACAAACTTGGAAAGCAGTATTATTTGTTACACAGTATAGTATACACGTTGTCTCATATGGCTGTGCATTGTCGTAGTGAAATGTGTCATTTTGACTTGCTTGAAAAAATATATTGCCACAGGCTCTAAAACACATCAGACAGAGGCATTGTTTCTAATATTTGATGCAGAATCTACAAATTGAGAGGCAGGGGCACTGCAGTGATCGAAAGGGCTGTATGTCATCTTTAGGCCTTGCGAGTGCTCATCAGCTTATTGTACTTTAACGCCGTACGTTGAAGAGATTATATGATTTCTGGTTGGGACGCCTGCATTCGAATCCGCTAGTCGAAGAAATTTTGAAAAATAAATACTAAAGAACCAACACTCAAGTCAAGAAATTAATTATTTCTATTAATAGTGTCTCTTCTATCGGACATATACCTTCATGTATTTTACATCCACTGGCATGCTATAGACAACTACTATGTGGATGCACTAACGTAATCCGACCACTTAAAGGAATACAGGCAAGGATGCGAGCAAGTGGGAGAATGAACCAGGGAAACTAGTAGCATAGTGCGATAGATTGAGAATTTTAGTCAGACAGGGAAAGTGTCCGGGTGAAAAAATGTTCAAATGTTTGTGAATCTTAAAGGCTAGTCTACACGACGACACTAGGTTGCGACACTCGTTGCATGAAATGAGTTGCGCGCAACTGGTTTCGTGTATGTCTGTAGACACGGCGCCAATACTATACACCACACTTTCCTTGTTTTGTGAGTGACGTAGTCACCGTAGAATGAAAGTTTTGGTAGCTGTAAGAGTTGTGGCGGAGCTATTGCTTCTCTGTGTGAAGTCACTGCATGAGACTAAACACAAAAAGAATAAGGAACGTGTTTGGGTTTGTGAATGGATAAAAAAGACGACAGCTCGGTTGTTTAGCGATCTTGCTGAATGAAATTGTAATTGTATTTGAAGACCGCCGGCCGCGGTGGCCGAGGAGACTGAGGCGCTCCAGTCACGGTCTGCACGGCCACTACGGTCGGGGGTTCGAATCCCCCCTCGGGCATTGTGAGATTACCGCCTAATAGAAATACCGGTAATCAATAGCATTTAATAATTAAACAGTATGAAGTTCACTGCAAACATTGACCATGCCAATGCACTAAATGTTACACAATTTTAATCTTATTAATTAAGGTGGCAATGTATGTACACAGTTGGGTGACAACATTTATAGTTAGGCCATAGGTAGAAATTCTCCACGTTGAGATTTGCTGTGTGCTTGTAGCTGAGGGGAGGCCAGCGAGCAGGCCGACGTTGGTGGCTTGTTCCAACTTTGGACTTTCCAGATTCGTTTCCGGTGTGGGGAGAGAGGGACAATGGCAAGTGCCAGGCGCAGTGCAGTGCGCAGCGTGAAATAAAATATTCTAATACTACTTGCATTTGAAGTAATAAGATGCAGTTAGGAACCTTTAAGGCCCTCATTACAAAATGGCATGTTGATAAATAAACAATACATTAGCTGATATAGTGACATCTGGCGTAATATGTTTAATTGACAATGAAAAGTAATAAATTACCAATGAATACAAGACAGTTACACAACTAGCTTGGCAATGTTTGTTTATAAAAATAATATATTAACTATTTCTCATTTTATTTTCAATTAATCTTTTGTATTTTATCTTGAAGTATTCAGTTAAATCACTTATCTGTGGTATAAGAAATTGCACGATTATGATAAACAGTACAAAGGATGTTTATACTAATATAAAAACGTAAGAAAATATTTGTTTAATGTGTAGTGTAATTATTTTGATTTTAAGTAAAGTTTTACAAATGTATTGGCTGAGCGCTGTACGTTGGCAAATCGGTTAGAACAGTTCACATGGGGAAGTTGATGACGTAGGGGAAAAAACCCCAGCAGTTGAGCTTTCGGTGCACGCGCGCGCGCGAGGGCAGAAAGTGACGAGGTCGGGAGCACCTAGAGAACTGGCCGGGCGGTGTCGCTCTGCATCAGTCGGCATGTGGACCTCGAGGTGGTGACTTTAGATTTGTGTGTGGCAATCGCCACGTGTGGTTGCTCGTCGTAGACTGCACCAAGTTAAATCGAGTGCTACTGTGTGTTTGTGAATATTTAGCAGGTGGAACAAGGTGTGCATCGCATTGAATTAAAGTGACTGTGATTTGTTAATGTAACACGTGTCGTCGCATAGGCATGAACATAAACGGTGTTTGAGACAGCCACATGGTGATAAAACAATTTGCGACAAATATTCATTTTGTATGGGGGCTCACGAGCTATAACTTTATTTGATAAATGTGCCGACGTACAGACGTATCAGCCATTGGGTTCTGAGATTGTGAAATAAACAACATAGGACAGTGAACAGTTACGAACGGTTGCAAGCAGATACGCAATTGCGTCGCGCGGTTAACGACGGTTGGTGACTGGCGGAGTTCGGGTGCGGGCCATTGTAACAGGCGATCGAAAGCGCATCGGCCCGGCAGCAGTGAGCGGCGGCGCGCGGGATCCACGCACTCAAATTTCATCATCTGCAACGGATGGCAGTGATCGTGCGGACTTCGCAAGTCGTCAACGGAGCGTCGGGGCCCAGCAGCTTCGATTCTACAAAGGATAAGGATGCAGTGAGGACATATTCCAGCCACAGCTTCTACAACAGACGGCAGCGAGCGTTGCGGACGTCGCAGCTCGTTGCAGCAACTTCTGGATTAAAAGATAAGTAAAGCAGCTGGCGCTATAAATTCTTGCGTGTTAATCAAGCTTTCTTGTGGCACAGAAAATGGAGCACGTTTTTAAAAAGTCGCCAAGCGACGTAGATTCAGAGAGTAGCATACCAGAAAGTCCAGAGAGGGTAAATACTGGGGGAATGTTGTTGACACCGGAGATGTTCACAGCCATGTTAGCGAGTATTAGCTCAAATTTAGAATAAAAAATAGGATCAAAAATAGAAAATTCAAACTCAAATTTAAAATCAGGAATAGGAACTGTAAAATCAGAATTGAAAGCAGACTTTAAGGCAGACATTGGGGCACTACAAAATTCAATGTGTTCATTAAAGGCAGAAATAATCTCAGACATTGACAAAAAGATAGGAAGTCTAACAGAACGGTTTGATAGTAGGGAAAAGGAGATACATGCCAGAATTGGTGCTATTGAGACTGAGGTAGGAGACAAGTTAGATGCTGTGAAACAAATATGTGATCACAGGATTGAGGGCACTATGCTGGTGTTGGCTGAGGTTGGCAAGAGGATGGTGGCAGGTATTGAGGAAACAAAAACTTTGTTGTCAGGAAAATTAGAAAATACAGAATGTAACTTTAGGTAAAAGATAGAACAAGTGGTGACAGTAAACTATACTGCGTTTGAGAAGGTGAACACTAGAATAAATAATTTAGAATTGTGTACTGCATTAGGAAACACTAATTGGTCCATGGTGCAGACACCTAATGGAAGAAAGTTTTCAGGAGTGGGTAATTATCATCCAGTAGATTTTTTGGCTGCATGCAAGGACCAATTTGTGCCTGGTATGTCAGACCAGTGTAAAATGAAGTTAGCAAAGAGAATGCTTGACTGTTCTGCTCAAACTTGGGCAAATCAGTGTGCTGATAAATTTGTAACTTTTGAGGCGTTTGAAAAGTTGTTTTTAAATAAGTATTGGGGGGAGGCCAAGCAAGCTAAGATACAAAATGAATTCTTGAACGAACCAAACTATATGAAAGGGAACCCGGAATTTGAAGTAATCATTGAGGAGGAGCTGTTTATTCAAGATTTATTAGTCATAAAGGGACTTTGTTTAAATCTAATGTTAGGAAGTGATTTCCCGTGCAAATATGAAGCTCAGTTGAAGTATAAAGATAAAGTGTTAGAATTGAGTCTGGAGGAATGCATGAAGAGGGTGAAATTAAAATTTTTTATCAGTGATAAAGATTTAATGGCATGTTTACACAAGTAACTGTCATGAAGTATGAGATTCAATGCATTGTAAATAGTACGTTAAAAATTTGTGTATATTTATTCTGTGGTCTGTGTTAGTATCTACTTGTGTGTTTAGATTTAAGCATTGTGGTCAAGTTTACAAGTGTTCTTTGTAAATGTTTTTCTTTTGTTGTTTGTGTTAAAACATGTGCTTGTATCAGATTTGCAGTTCAAAATTGGTACATGAGGTAAATATGTATGTGTGTATGCCAACACTAAAGGACAGAGGAAGTGGGAATGAACTGTTTATGTGTGTGTGTATATGTGAGCAGGGCTGGCTATGTGGTGTGAGTTGTGGGGTGACTCGGAGAATTAGAAAGTGGTGGTCATTGATGCAGGCAGTGGGGTCTGTGGCTTAGATAAATGGTGATGAAGATGTCGGGTGATGGTGTTGTATATGTGGATGTGACTGACCATTGGGTCAGAAGTGAGGAATGTATGTTTGTTGTGGTTGTTTTGGCTAAAGGTGGATTGGATTGAGAAATGTTTCAATGAGAGAAAGTGTTTGCTCTTCAATGTCTGTCTCTTTTGAGTGTTTGGTAGATAGCTTCTCTAATAGGGAATGCTATGTATTGTTATATTAAACTGATTCTGATAACACATTTTGGTTTCTTTAATGGTGCTCAACTGTTGACTGAACAATTTCTGCAACAACAATTGACGAGAACTATTTTTTTTCTAGCCTGAGTATAAATAGGGTTTGGTGATATTTTATTTAAAAAATGTAGATGTTTTGTGATAAACTAATTTTGAAATTAGACTTTAACCTTATATATTTTATTGTGGGGAGTACTTGTGGAAAGCACATGAGGCTGATGACAGGGATCCAAATTTAATCTCACACCAGCAAAAATAAATTTTTTGGTGCGAGGGGGTAGGATTTGTATTTATCTTTGTAGGTGTCATTATGATGGAAGAGAAAATTCTCTATGATACCATTCTTTTGGTAGTATTATTTGAGCTTTAAGATATATTTTTGACACAGGCAGGCTGTTTTTTTTTTATTTGATGGAGTAATACTCCAAGTAGGCAACATATTCTCTTGTCTGTTTCATCTGAAGCTATGGCTGATGAGAGTGCAGGCATGGTGGTTTGGGTTGATCTGATAATGACTAACACCAGCCACTTTGAGTTCTTAATTCTGTTGATTTGCTTGTTACTGTACATGTCTCAATGCTTAGTCTCAATTGCACCAAGTCTGGATGGCAGAGGGGTGGGACACTAATCCAACCGAATCCTGGTGTCCAGACAAACTTTTGTCTATGTTGACACATGACTGCCTTCTGCTCTTCCTGTTCCATGTAGGGTGCATATGACGTGTGTGAACAAGAACGCTTGATCCAGTGCTATAATCTAAGCTGCAGCAGCATGTTGGTTGAAATGACGGAGACATAGGACCGTACACCATGGACCAGAGTTGCTGCAACGATGACTCTGGGGTTCTCAGTGTCAAAGTGGTGAGAGATTTCCTTTAAACAAGTGGAGTGTACACCGTCAAAAGTTTTTATAGTGAGAATTCTAGTTTTTTCCATGTAGGACAAGGTTCTCTAAAGACTAAAGTTTAATAATATTATAAATTCGGTGTCAATTCTTTATATAAACAACAGGCACACTTAAATTTCATGGACGTAATTAGTTATAAGGATTCTTTTTTTTAAAATATGCACACACTATAAGTGGTCTTAATGGTACAAATATTGGGAAATTTTCTCACTGCCTTGTTTATTTTTATTTATCTATTTATTTTATTTTTTGCATTAGTTGAGGTAATAATTGGCATAGTGTTTGAGTCAATCAGATTCAATACTTTTGTAATTTTAAATTTTGCTCATTTGAATGTATTAATTTTGGTGCTACTTGAGCCATCCTGCACATGGTTTGGATGCCGCAAGTGGGGGTAATGTGAGATTACCGCCTAATAGAAATACCGGTAATCAATAGCATTTGATAATTAAACAGTATGAAGTTCAATGCAAACATTGACCATGCCAAAGCACTAAATGTTACACAATTTTAATCTTATTGATTATGGTAGCAATGTATGTACACAGTTGGGTGACAACATTTATAGTTAGGCCATAGGTAGAAATTCTCCACGTTGAGATTTGCTGTGTGCTTGTAGCTGACGGGAGGCCAGCGAGCAGGCCAACGTTGGTGGCTTGTTCCAACTTTGGATTTTCCAGTTCGTTTCCAGTGAGGGGAGAGAGGGACAGTGACAAGTGCCAGGCACAGTGCAATGCACAAATATTGTAATACTACTGGCATTTGAAGTAATACGATGCAGTTAGGAACCTTTAAGGCCCTCATTACAAAATGGCATGTTGATAAATAAACAATACATTAGCTGATATAGTGACATCTGGCGTAATATGTTTAATTGACAATGAAAAGTAATAAATTACCAACGAAGACAAGACAGTTACACAACTAGCTTGGCAATGTTTGTTTATAAAAATAATATATTAACTATTTCTCATTTTATTTTCAATTAATCTTTTGTATTTTATCTTGAAGTATTCAGTTAAATCACTTATCTGTGGTATAAGAAATTGCACGATTATGATAAACAGTACAAAGGATGTTTATACTAATATAAAAACGTAAGAAAATATTTGTTTAATGTGTAGTGTAATTATTTTGATTTTAAGTAAAGTTTTACAAATGTATTGGCTGAGCGCTGTACGTTGGCAAATCGGTTAGAACAGTTCACATGGGGAAGTTGATGACGTAGGGGAAAAAACCCCGGCACTTGAGCTTTCGGCGCACGTGCGCGCGCGAGGGCAGGAATTGACGAGCTCGGGAGCACGTAGAGAACTGGCCGGGCGGCGTCGCTCTGCATCAGTCGGCATGTGGACCTCGAGGTGGTGACTTTAGACTTGTGTGTGGCAATCGCCACGTGTGGTTGCTCGTCGTAGACTGCACCAAGTTAAATCGAGTGCTACTGTGTGTTTGTGAATATTTAGCAGATGGAACAAGGTGTGCATCACATTGAATTAAAGTGACTGTGATTTGTTAATGTAACACGTGTCGTCGCATAGGCATGAACATAAACGGTGTTTGAGACAGCCACATGGTGATAAAACAATTTGCGACAAATATTCATTTTGTCTGGGGGCTCACGAGCTATAACTTTATTTGATAAAAGTGCCGACGTACAGACGTATCAGCCATCGGGTTCTGAGATTGCGAAATAAACAACATAAAGTGAACTTTCACGTGTTTTCAAAAATAGTAGTTAGTACACCCTAGTCTCTCATGAACTTGATTTTATTATGAATTTGTTTTGTTAATCATATGCAGGGAAGGAAAGCTGCGAACGTGTGATATCATCCCCTAGAAAACGAGTCAAACAGTTGCAATCACAGTTCCAGTGTTTTTGCATGTTTAGGAATTTGGTTCGCAGCTGGTGGTTGTGAGTTTTAAAAATTAAACTTTCTCTATTTTAAACTCTCACGCCGACCTTCACGCTCGCAGCATGGATATTTGTGTCATCCTAGTTCGTAAGTAGTTCATAAGTAGTTTGTAAGTTTAGGGACTGATGACCCCGTAGTTAAGTCCCATAAGCTTAACAAACATTTGAACATTTGAATTGAAGACCGTAGAAGCTATTTTGATCAATTTAGAATATCACCAGAGCAGTTTAAGTTCCTTTTAAACAGAGTTAGTAATGCAATAAAGAAAAAAGATACTTTTATACGTGAAGCATTCTTACCAGAACTAAAATTACAAATTGCATTATGTTTCCTGTCAAGTAGATATTCGTCTCTACAGTACCTGTACCGTGTTCCCAAAGCCACAATTGCCATAGGTCGTTTATATAGGTATTTGGAATTGAATATATTTTAGTCTGCAATTCACTAATCGTCAACCCATCAATGTTTAATTCTCGAATAATTGCTGCAACAGCACTAAGACGCCGCTGCTTAAAATCGCTCAAACACCTATGCATCGCATATATGTTCAAAAACCGAATTAATTCTTCCGTTCCCCACTTTACGTTGTGTTTTGTTCGTATTGGTTATAACCTAACCTAAAAACACGCGCAATCAGTTTCACCAAAGTTGGAACGTGCCGAAACTGTTTAGTTTCGCCAACGAGTAGTGCGAACGTCCGCCGCGCATGCACAATGGCCAGTAGCGTAGTTTCATGAAACCTAGTGTCGTGTAAACTAGACTTAAGGGATTTAACTGCGCGATCATCAGTCCCTAAACTTACAAACTACTTACAAACTAACTTATACTAAAGACAGCACAAACATCCATGACCGAGGGGGGATTCAAACCCCCGATGGGGAACGGCATCGCGCATCGTAGCAGCCGCAGCGGAATGGCCAAGCGCAGTGAGACGCTATGCTCCGATGTGCGAGGCCGTTCCCCGTCGGGGATTCGAATCCCCCCTCGGGCATGGATGTTTGTGTCGTCTGTAGTATAATTTAGTTCATAAACAGTTTCTGAGTTTAGGGACTGATGACCCCGCAGTTAAGTCCCTTAAGCTTCACAAACATTTGATCATAGCATAGTTGCATAGCGCCTCAATGCGCTCGGCCGCGGCTGTGTCCGGGTGACTGAGACGGTTAAGGCACTCTTTCACGAGAAGCGGATAATTCGGCTACGAGTCCCTGCCCGTCACAAATTTACCACCACCTCGTTAAATTTAATTCGACCGCCTTTTACAGCACACAAGTCTAGAAAGTTCTGTTTAATTAATTAGCTATTAGTTTGGACACTGCTTCTGCCCCAAAGCCTCCCCACAGACGAATGGTTCGACTTGTTTCTTGTCCAGTGTACGTCAAATCTTCACAGTGAACTCCTAGGAATAGGATGGTAACATGTATTCAGCAAAATGTGGTTATTTTAAGCACCGCTAGTGTGCTTTCTTAAGTAAAAGAATTTATATAGCTGCAGTCGTGTGTTCTTTTAACGTTAAAGTTTAGTGTCTGGGTGTCCAACCTATAACCTTTTATGCTCCATTTGATTCTGGTCTGGAGACGAAAGTCACAAATTCTGCTCAACTATCTTGACAGTGAATGGAACAGTTGATTAGAAAAGAAGAAAAACAATTAGGTCTTATGCCGTACAATATCTCTTTTTAATTTACATCCGAATCTGTGATGGGTGATTCATACTCTATCAGACATTTCCGGGGGGGGGGGGGGGGGGGTTCGAATCCCCCACCGGACGCTCGATTTAACTTGGTGCAGTCTACGACGAGCAACCACACATGGCGACTGCCACACACAAATCTATCACCTCCACCTGGCAATCCACATGCCGACTGATGTAGCACGATGCCGCCCGGCCAGCTACCCCACTCGCTCCCGACTTGTCACTTCCTGTCCTCGCCTGCGCGCGCGCCAAAAGCTCAACTGCCGGGTTTTTTTCCCTACATCATCAACTTCCCCATGTGAGCTGTTGTAACCGATTTGCCAACGTACAGCACTCAGCCAATACATTTCTAAAACTTTACTTAAAATCAAAATAATTACACTACACATTAAATAACTGTCTTCTTAGGTTTTTGTATTGGTATAAACATCCTTTGTACTATTTATCATAATCGTGCAATTTCTTATATCACAGATAAGTGATTTAACTGAATACTTCAAGATAAAATACACAAAATTAATTGAAAATAAAATGAGAAATAGTTAATATATTATTTTTATAAAAAACATTGCCATGCTAGTTGTGTAACTGTCTTGTATTCATTGGTAATTTATTACTTTTCATTGTCAATTAAACATATTATGCCAGATGTCACTATATCAGCTAATGTATTGTTTATTTATCAACATGCCATTTTGTAATGAGGGCCTTAAAGGTTCCTAACTGCATCGTATTACTTCAAATGAAAGTCGTATTAGAATATTTTATTTCATGCTGTGCACTGCACTGCACCTGGCACTCGCCATTGTCCCTCTCTCCCCTCACCGGAAACGAAACTGGAAAATCCTAAGCTGGAACAAGCCACCAACGTCGGCCTGCTCGCTGACCTCCTGTCAGCTACAAGCACACAGCAAATCTCAACGTGGAGAATTTCTACCTATGGCCTAACTATAAATATTGTCACCCAACTGTGTACATACATTGCTACCATAATTGATAAGATTAAAATTGTGTAACATTTAGTGCACTGGCATGGTCAATGTTTGCAGTGAACTTCATACTGTTTAATTATCAAATGCTATTAATTACCAATATTTCTATTGGGCAGTATTCTCACAATACGCCCACTTGCGGCATCCAAACCATGTGCAGGATGGCGCAAATAGCACCAAAATTAATACTTTCAAATGAGAAAAATTTAAAATTACAAAATTATTGAATCGGATTGACTCAAACACAATACCAATTATGACCTCAACGAATGCAAAATAAATAAATAAAAAAATAAACAGGGCAGTGAGAAGATTTCCCAATATTTGTACCATTAAGACCACTTATAGTGTGTGCATATTTTTAAGAAAAGAATCCTTATAACTAATTACATCCATGAAATTTAAGTGTGCCTGTTATTTATGTACAGAATTGGCACCATATTTATCATAGTATTAACCTTTAGTCTTTAGAAGATCTTGTCCTACATGGAAAAACTACAATTATCACTATAAAAACTTTTGACTGGGTACACTGCACTTGTTTAAAGGAAATCTCTCACCACTTTGACACTGAGGACCCCAGAGTCATCGTTGCAGCAATTCTGGTCCATGGTGTACGGTCCTATGTCTCCGTCATTTCAACCAACATGCTGTTGCAGCTTAGATTATAGCACTGGATCAAGCGTTCTTGTTCACGCACGTCATATGCACCCTACATGGAACAGGAAGAGCAGAAGGCACTCATGAGTCTACATAGACAAAAGTTTGTCTGGACACCAGGATTCGGTTGGATTTGTATCCCACCCCTCTGCCATTCAGACTTAGTGCAATTGAAACTAAGCATTGAGACATGTACAGTAACAAGCAAATCAACAGAATTAAGAACTCAAAGTGGCTGGTGTTAGTCATTATCAGATCAACCCAAACCACCATGCCTGCACTCTCATCAGCCATAGCTTCAGATGAAACAGACAAGAGAATATGTGGCTTACTTGGAGTATTACTCCATCAAATAAAACATCAACAACCTGCCTGTGTCAAAAATATATCTTAAAGCTCAAATAATACTACCAAACGAATGTTATCATAGATAATTTTCTCTTCTATCAAAATAACACCTACAAGCGTAAATACAAATCCTACCCCATAGCACCCAAAAAAAAAAAAAAAAAAAAAAAAAAAAAAAGTTGCTGGTGTGAGATTTAATTGGCCCATACTATCCTAAGTTACTCCTAGCACGTCTATACTTCACAGTAACTACAACTCCTGCAGCCTGTGAGCATCAATTGAAAACAATATATATATATATATATATATATATATATATATATATATATATATATATATATATATATATAATGTCCTCTAGTTCTGATTCCAGATTACTATACATAAACAAAAATAAAAACAATTTAATTATCATTCATATAATTAGCTAACTAAATAGTTTCACTACTCATACATAAATTATGATGACACAATAAACACACTATCCCTCTCAGCTGCTGTTTCAGGAATGAGTCCTGGCAACAATTGCACCTTTCACCAACACATATACATATTTACCTCATGTACCACTGTTGAACTGCAAATCTGATACAAGCACATGTTTTAACACAAACAACAACAATAAAAAGAATATAGAAAGAAAGCATGTAAACATGACCCCAATGCTTAAATCTAAACACACAAGTAGATACTAACACAGACCACAGAATAAATATACACAAATTCTTAACCTACTATCTACAATGCATTGAATCTCATACTTCATTATTTACACTGGTTTATGGCAGTTACTTGTGTAAACATGCCATTAAATCTTTATCATTTACAAAATTTTTGAATTTCACCCTCTTCATGCATCCTTCCAGACTTAATTCTAGCACTTTATCCTCATATTCCAACTGAGCTTCATATTTGCACAGAAAATCACTTCCTAACACTAGATTTAAACATAGACCTTTCATCACCAATAAATCTTCAATAAACAGCTCCACCTCAATTATTACTTCAAATTCTGAGTGCCCTGCATTTAACACCCCTATTTTTCTTGCAAAAGCATAATTTTCTTTTTCCCATGCCACTGGCTCTACTGTTTTTAAATATTTGAGGAATTGGATCCAATCATTTTGCCCATTCTCATTTACTTCTTTATTAACCCAACCTGACTTTAACCCATCAATATCCATTTCATGACACTGTTCATTATTATGAATCATAAAAAATTGTATTTTCTCCTTCTCATCACCTAACCCCTCCTGTACAACTCTGTCCCTCACTTATCTCATCATGATCTTGGGTACACATGCCTAATCCCCTTAATTGATCATGCTCATTGTCCCCATTCACAAACTCTTTCAACACATTGTAATAAGTCTGTTCCCTATTATATTGTTTGCCTAGTCTGTCCAAGTAATCATATTTGTGCAATAGCCAATCATCTGGTGTCCACTTCCTAATCCAGTTTATCTTCTCAATAATACCTCTGTCCTGTCCCAAAACATCATCAGTTACAGGTGGGTATACATCAGTATTGACAATTTCACCTACTTCAGAAACATTCACACTTCTCTCATTATTCATACTAGACCCAGTGCCATTTACTGTTTTTACTGGATCACATTTAATTTTTTTTAAATTCAGAACTCTATTCATTCTCATTCACACACTCAACACCATCTATGCTGGCTCCAGTACCATCAATATTTACATTCATACTTCCACATTCAGTCAACACTTGTGCCTCTGACCAATCCAAAACTAAGGCTAACCCAACACTGTTTTTATCCTCTTTAATGTTATTATCAAATAAATTTCGCACATCATATTCCCCTTTACTGTCCTCATTCCTATCCTTTCTGCTCCTGTTTGCCTTTCTTTTGTCATGTTGCATGAACCAATCCCCAAAAATTTCCTCACTACCTATAACAGCATCCATCTGTCACATACTTTCCTCTCTTTTCTCCCTTTCCTTGTTTACTCTATTTATGTTTTCTTTATCCTTGCCTTTGTGAACTCCTACTTCCTCTTTCCTATCATCATCTCTGTCCATGTGACATAGTTTTTCCTCCCTTCTCTCCCCATCTCTATTCCTACTGTAATTATGGTCATTAGATCCCCTGTTATCCCATCTTCTGGTCCTATTATTAGAATAGTTCCTTGTCCCAAAACGGACCTCATTTGGAACAAATCTTAGTTTCCTTGATTCTGTCTCTGATTTTCTCTCCTACTGTTATCCCCATTTCTATTTCCACCTTCCTGCCTTTGATTTCTCCTATCAGTTTCCCATGTTTCCCTCTGGCTTCTATTCTCCCTGTCGTCTCCTCTGTTATTGTTACCTCTCCAATTTTCATTTAAATTCCTCTCTCTATTGTGGTTTCCCTGGTTGTGACCCCCATTTCTACTGCCTCTGTTTTCATTGTGGTTCACATGCTGTATCCCCCTGAGCTGTCGTTCCAAAACTAAACCCTGGTCTATCTTTTCTACAAATGCAATGAAATTCTCAGCTGAATCTGTGGGATGGTGAATTAACTGCCAACGCAAATCTGCAGGTAACCTCCTACACAAAGTGGAAATTACTGCTAAGAGACTCAAAGGTGTATCTAAATGCACTAGTTTCTCAAGTTCCTCCTGACAAAATTCCTTCATGCTCTGTTTCCTTTTCACATAGTTTGGCCCATTCAAGAAGTCATTTTGTATCTTAGCTTGCTTGGCCTCCCCCCAATACTTATTTAAAAACAATTTTTCAAACGCCTCAAAAGTAACAAATTTATCAGCACACTGGTTTGCCCAAGTTTGAGCAGAACAGTCAAGCATTCTCTTTGCTAACTTCACTTTACACTGGTCTGACATACCAGGCACAAATTGGTCCTTGCATGCAGCCAAAAAATCTACTGCATGATAATTACCCACTCCTCAAAACTTTTTGCCATTAGGTGTCTGCACCATGGACCAATTAGTGTTTCCTGATGCAGTACACAATTCTAGATTATTTATTCTAGTGTTCACCTTCTCAATCTTAGTATTGTTTACTGTCACTACTTGTTCTATCTTTTTCCTAAAGTTACATTCTGTATTCTCTAATTTTCCTTACAACAAAGTTTTTGTTTCCTCAATACCTGCCACCATCCTCTTGTCAACCTCAGCCAACGCCAGCATAGTGCCCTCAATCCTGTGATCACATATTTGTTTCACAGCATCTAACTTGTCTCCTACCTCAGTCTCAATAGCACCAATTCTGGCATGTATCTCCTTTTCCCTATTATCAAACCGTTCTGTTAGACTTCCTATCTTTTTGTCAATGTCTGTGATTATTTCTGCCTTTAATGCACACATTGAATTTTGTAGTGCCCCAATGTCTGCCTTAAAGTCTGCTTTCAATTCTGATTTTACAGTTCCTATTTTTGATTCTAAATGTGTGTTTGAATTTTCTATTTTTGATCCTATTTTTGATTTTAAATTTGAGCTAAAACTCGCTAACATGGCTGCGATCATCTCAGGTGTCAACAACATTCCCCCAGTATTTACCCTCTCTGGACTTTCTGGTATGCTACTCTCTGAATCTACGTCGCTTGGCGACTTTTTAAAAACGTGCTCCATTTTCTGTGCCACAAGAAAGCTTGATTAACACGCAAGAATTTATAGCGCCAGCTGCTTCACTTATCTTTTAATCCAGAAGTTGCTGCAACGAGCTGCGACGTCCGCAACGCTCGCTGCCGTCTGTTGTAGAAGCTGTGGCTGGAATATGTCCTTACTGCATCCTTATCCTTTGTAGAATCGAAGCTGCTGGGCCCCGACGCTCCGTTGACGACTTGCGAAGTCCGCACGATCACTGCTGTCCGTTGCAGATGATGAAATTTGAGTGGGTGGATCCCTCGCGCCGCCGCTCACTGCTGCCGGGCCGATGCGCCGTCGATCGCCGGTTACGAATGCCCGCGCCCGAACTCTGCCAGCTACCAACCGTCGTTAACTGTGCGACGCGTTCGCGTACCGTCCACGATTGTGCTAACTGTTTTGTCCACTATCACTTTCCTAAGCACACCCTACCTCTCTGTCCGACAAGATCAGTGTGAATTTATCCCGCTCTCTGCTGCCAGCCGCCACACACACTTGAAATTGTCCGTCGCGTCCGCGCTCTTGTTTGCAACTGTTCGTAACTGTTCACAGTCCTATACACACCCTAATCTCTCCGTCCGAGCAAGTCCAACGTGAACTTATCCCATAACGAGCCTCCAAATGCGAGTGTGAAGGTCGGGGTGAGAGTTTAAAATAAGGAAAGTTTAATTTTTAAAACTCACAACCACCAACTGCGAACCAAATTCCTAAACATGCAAAAACACTGGATCTGTGATTGCTACTGTTTGACTCGTTTTCTAGGGGATGATATCAAACGTTCGCAGCTTTCCTTCCCTGCATATGATTAACAGAAAAATTCATAATAAAGTCAAGTTCATGAGAGAAAAGGGTATACTAACTACTATTTTTGAAAACACGTAAAAGTTCACTTTATGTTGTTTATTTCACAATATTAGAACCCTGTGGCTGATACGTCTGTACGTCGACACATTTATCAAATAAAATTATAGCTCGTGAGCCCCCAGACAAAATGAATATTTGTCGCAAATTGTTTTCACACCATGTGGCTGTCTCAAACACTGTTTATGTTCATGCCTATGCGACGACACATGTTACATTAACAAATCACAGTCACTTTAATTCAATGCGATGCACACCTTCTTCCACCGGCTAAATATTCACCAACACACAGCAGCACTCGATTTAACTTGGTGCAGTCTACGACGAGCAACCACACATGGCGACTGCCACACACAAATCTATCACCTCCACCTGGCGATCCACATGCCGACTGATGTAGCACGATGCCGCCCGGCCAGCTACCCCACTCGCTCCCGACTCGTCACTTCCTGCCCTCGCATGCGCGCCAAAAGCTCAACTGCTGGGTTTTTTCCCTACGTCATCAACGTCCCCATGTGAGCTGTTGTAACCGATTTGCCAACGTACAGCGCTCAGCCAATACATTTCTAAAACTTTACTTAAAATCAAAATAATTACACTACACATTAAATAAATGTCTTCTTAGGTTTTTGTATTGGTATAAACATCCTTTGTACTATTTATCATAATCGTGCAATTTCTTATATCACAGATAAGTGATTTAACTGAATACTTCAAGATAAAATACACAAAATTAATTGAAAATAAAATGAGAAATAGTTAATATATTATTTTTATAAAAAACATTGCCATGCTAGTTGTGTAACTGTCTTGTATTCATTGGTAATTTATTACTTTTCATTGTCAATTAAACATATTACGCCAGATGTCACTATATCAGCTAATGTATTGTTTATTTATCAACATGCCATTTTGTAATGAGGGCCTTAAAGGTTCCTAACTGCATCGTATTACTTCAAATGAAAGTAGTATTAGAATATTTTATTTCACGCTGTGCTCTGCACTGCGCCTGGCACTCGCCATTGTCCCTCTCTCCCCTCACCGGAAACGAAACTGGAAAATCCTAAGCTGGAACAAGCCACCAACGTCGGCCTGCTCGCTGGCCTCCCGTCAGCTACAAGCACACAGCAAATCTCAACGTGGAGAATTTCTACCTATGGCCTAACTATAAATGTTGTCACCCAACTGCGTACATACATTGCTACCATAACTGCGTACATACATTGCTACCATAACCACCAACGTCGGCCTGCTCGCTGGCCTCCCGTCAGCTACAAGCACACAGCAAATCTCAACGTGGAGAATTTCTACCTATGGCCTAACTATAAATGTTGTCACCCAACTGCGTACATACATTGCTACCATAATTAATAAGATTAAATTGTGTAACATTTAGTGCATTGGCATGGTCAATGTTTGCAGTGAACTTCATACTGTTTAATTATCAAATTCTATTAATTACCAATATTTCTATTGGGCGGTAATCTCACAACATTCTCAAGCATAAAAGACAGCGGTGCTATGAATTCTCAAGAGCGGAAACCAACAAACTTGCTCACAGTATGGCCTTATAAAGTCATGTGATCGTAAACCTAGAAGTAGTCTCGACGTCGAAGGTATCAGCTACCTTCAGTAGGATCTCGCACTGTGAGAAGCCAGCAGGTATCACTAGTTATTCCGGTTTCACTTACCGACTGTCAATTAAAAAAAATGTTTGTAAACTATTAGACCAAACTTCTGTTATCAGTCACTAGACTTACAAACCACTTAAACTAACTTAGACGGAGGACAACACACATACACACCCATGCCCCAGGGAGGACTTGACCCTCCGATGGCGAGCAACCTTTTGCTCCGCAGCGAGGCGCCTTAGAATGCTCGGCCATCCCACTGCGCGGGACAGTCAATCTATACCGCGTTAACACTGTATGCTGTCGTTGTAAGCCACAGCAGCACACAAGATCATCGTATTTGGTGTTTCTTATGCCGTCCAACAGAGAAAGAGGAAATGAATGAGAGGCAAATAAGAAATGTTGAGCCTTTACGTTTTAATCATTGCGACGCCTCATTCAGTCTCAAATATCGCGTAACCACGGTACCATTTAACGCGTTAAGGAGGACTTGTCCCAGCAGACAAAGTTTTTCCATCCATCATGGTAGCTGGGGTGTCAGTATGTCTGTTCCTTTCTTAAGTGTTTGGGAATTCTGGGTTTGTGGGTGGCAACAGTCAATCAAGTGCAAGCAATCTATTCTATTCGTACATTATCAAACTTCTGAACACCAATATCCCAGTGGTCGACAAATAAATGAGACCGAAACTGTGTTTTCGTTACGAACACGGTGACAAATAATCAGCCATTATTTTTATATTCGATCTCATATTCTTTATCGGATATTCTCATTTAGATTACATTTACATAGTACAGAATTCATATTTAATTAACTGGAACATTATCCAGAAGTATTACAAGAATTTTACACTTATATAAATTATTGCAAGATATAGTGAAATATTACTTGCATCTTACACTGGCCATTAAAATTTAAAAACTTATATGTCACACGTTTAGAAAATTTTTCTAAGAGTAATTTATGGAAGTGTCCGTTAAAGGAAGTTTCACTGCACGCGTCTGCAGCCATATTGAGTTCGTAGTTGGCGCCCTGTATGTGAGTTGGCCTTTGTTTCAGAGGTTACAATACGTACGTATTTTTGTCCACGAAAGATACTAGTGGGGAAGCTCTCAGTAACAGAAAAGTATTAAAGGAGTATTTTTTTTCTTTTGGGAATGTGGAATAAAACACGTGTAGTGAAATCGTGAAGTACTGTCTTCACTTAGTTACTGAAGACCTGGATCCGTGATCAATCAATAGATAAACAACGAGCCTGGAATTATTGCTTCACTAAATAAGAGCAAACATTTCCACATACTTTTAATTATTGTTGTCTCTTTCCCACAGTGTTAAATTTGTTAAGGGTTAGAAAAGTCTAATACGAGGAGTGTTCGAATGAAAAGGTACGAAACTACACTGTGGGTATAATTGGTATCTTTATTCAAAAGTAATCACCTGAGGCCTGAGGTAGAGGGCTTTCTGGAAACACTAAATGGGCTTTCTCAAAGGGTGCAGGTCGATCACAGGGGAAATATAGATCTAGGAACTATCGCTTTAACAGTTGTGAATCGTCGTAGCTGCGTCGGGAAAGTACCAGAACTCCAAGCATTAGTAGAAAGCACCAAAAGTAGCGAAAGTTGGCTTAAGCCGGAAATACGTTCAGCAGAAGTATTTGCAAAAGATCTAACAGCGTTCAGGAAGGACAGATTAAACAAAATAGGTTGAGGCGTTTTTGTAGGCGTCAAAAGTAGTCTTTCGTGTAGCGAAGTTGAAGTTGATAGTTACTGTGAGCTATTATGGGTAGAAGTTGTACCTGAAAAACATAAGAAGTTAATAATTGGTTCC
Organism: Locusta migratoria; assembly: GCA_026315105.1. Taxonomy (NCBI): domain Eukaryota; kingdom Metazoa; phylum Arthropoda; class Insecta; order Orthoptera; family Acrididae; genus Locusta; species Locusta migratoria. The sequence continues at coordinate 442,195,953 of CM048755.1, read as the reverse complement.
TTTTACCGGCCTCCCGACTCTGGCGATACAGTAGCATAACGGTTCAAAGAAAACCTGTGCCTAATTGCAAACACGTATTCGACTCACACAGTAATAGTAGGCGGTGATTTCAATTTACCCTCAATCTGTTGGCGAAATTATATTTTCAAATCAGGATGGACCCCTAAAACATCGTGCGAAATTGTACTCGACGCATTCTCTGAGAATTACTTCGAACAATTAGTTCATGAACCAACTAGAATTGTAAACGGAAGTCAAAACACGCTTGATCTCTTAGCAACAAATAACCCTGAGCTCATAACGAGCACCAAAACGGATTCAAGTATTAGTGAACACAGAGCTGTCGTAGCGAGATTGAATATCGAAAATCCCACAGTTACCAAAAAAAGACGAAAAGTATATTTGTTCAGGAAAGCAGATAGAAATGCTACACATTGCTTCTTGAAAGACAGTTTCCACTCGTTCCTAACACTAAACGTAAGTGTAGACCAGATGTGGCTCAAATTCAAAGAAGTGGTATCGACAGCAATTGACAGTTTTATACCAAATACATTAATAAAAGAAGGAGGTGATCCCCCTTGGTACACAAAACAGGTCAGGACACTGTTGCAAAAGCAACGGAAAAGGCATGCTAAATTTAAACGAACACAAAATCCCCAGGATTGGCCATCCTGCACAGAAGCTCGAAATTTAGCATGGATTTCAATGCGAGATGCCTGAAATACTTTTCACAACGAAACTCTTTCTCTAAATTTGACTGAAAACCGTAAGAGATTATTGACATATGTTAAATATACTCGGGGTAAAACACAAACAATACCCTCACTACGTGATAGAAATGGCGACTCTGCCGATGATAGCGCTACTAAAGCAGAGTTACTAAACATAGCTTTTAGAAACTCAGTCACCAAAGAAGACGAAGCGATAGCTCCTTACTTGACTGCCATGTTTCTCAAATAAGGATCTGTATCAAAAGATGGGAAAGTTGCACAGGTCACACCTATATTCAAGAAAGGCAGTAGGAGTAGCCCACTAAACTACAGGACTACTTCATTGACGTCAATTTGCAGTGTTTTGGAACATATCCTGTATTCAAATATTATATCTCGATCAGAATGATCTATTGATCCAAGGTCAACACGGATTTAGATAATATCGTTCATGCGAAACACAACTAGCTCTTTACTCACACGAAATGATGAGTGCTATCGACAAGGGTCCTCAAATTGATTCCGTATGTCTTGATTTCCAGAAGGCTTTTGACACCGTACCTCACAAACGGCTTTTAATCAAATTGCGTTGTTATGGTATATCGCCCCAATTTTGAGACTGGATAAGGGATTTCCTGTCAGAGAAAACACAGTTTGTAGTAATCGATGGTAAGGCATCGACTAAAACAGAGGTGATATCGGGCGTTCCACAAGGTAGTGCTATTGGTACTCTGCTGTTACATAAACGATTTGGGAGAAAATCTAAGCAGCTCTATTAGGTTGTTTGCAGATGACGCACTCATTTACCGTCTAGTAAAATCATGTGAAGATCAAAACCAACTGCAGAACTATCTAAATAAGATATGAATATGGTGTAAAAATGGGCAATTGACTCTGAATAATGAGAAGTGTGAAGTCATCCACATGTGGAAAGAACACGTAGATAATGTCGTGGGAAAGGCAAACCAGAGACTGAGTTCTATTGGAGGAACCCTTAAAAGATGCAACAGAACTACTAAAGAGATTGCATGTACTACACCTGTTTTTTCCAATGTTCAAGTGTTTGTAAAGCTTAAGGGACTTAACTGAACTGCGGGGGTAATCAGTCCCTAAACTTACAAATACTTATGAACTAGCTTATACTAAAGACGGCACAAACATCCATGCCCAAGGAGGGATTCGAACCCCCGACGGGGAACGGCCTCGCGAATCGTAGCATAGCGCCTCAATGCGCTCGACCGCACCGCCGCGGCATCCGTCCTTTTATGGAATACTGCTGCCCAGTGTGGGATCCTTATCAGGTGGGTTTGACGGAGGACATCGAAAGAGTGCAAAGGAGGGCAGCTCGTTTTGTATTGTCACAATACAGGGGAGACAGCGTTACGGAAATGATACAGGATCTGGGATGGGAATCCTTACAACAACGGCGCTTATCACTGCGGCGTGGGCTACTTACGAAACTCCAATCGCCAACGTTCTCCTCCGAATGCGAAAATACAGGGTGATTCAAAAAGAATACAACTTTAAAAATGTGTATTTAATGAAAGGAACATAATATAACCTTCTGTTATACATCATTACAAAGAGTATTTAAAAAGGTTTTTTTCACTCAAAAACATGTTCAGAGATGTTCAATATGGCCCCCTCCAGACACTCGAGCAATATCAACCCGATACTCCAACTCGTACCACACTCTCTGTAGCATATCAGGCGTAACATTTTGGATAGCTGCTGTTATTTCTCGTTTCAAATCATCAATGGTGGCTGGGAGAGGTGGCCGAAACACCATATCCTTAACATACCTCCATAAGAAAAAATCGCAGGGGGTAAGATCAGGGCTTCTTGGAGGCCAGTGATGAAGCGCTCTGTCACGGGCTGCCTGGCGGCCGATCCATCGCCTCGGGTAGTTGACGTTCAGGTAGTTACAGACAGATAAGTGCCAATGTGGTGGCGCTCCATCCTGCTGAAATATGAATTGTTGTGCTTCTTGTTCGAGCTGAGGGAACAGCCAATTCTCTAACATCTCCAGATACTGTAGTCCAGTTACAGTAGCACCTTCGAAGAAAAAGTGACCAAAAACTTTATTGGCTGAAATGGCACAGAAAACGTTAACCTTAGGCGAGTCACGTTCATACTGAGTTGTTTCCCGCGGATTCTCAGTGCCCCATATACAGACATTGTGACGGTTGACTTTCCCGTTAGTGCTGAAAGTTGCTTCATCACTAAACACAATCTTTGAAATGAAAGATTTATCCGTTTCCATTTGAGCAAGGATAAAATCACAGAAATCGATTCTTTTAATCTTATCAGCTGCAGACAGTGCTTGAACCAATTTCAGACGATAAGGTTTCATAACTAACCTTTTCGTAGGACTCTCCATACAGTTGATTGTCGAATTTTCAGCTCTCTGATAGCTCTGCGAGTCGATTTTCCTGGGCTGCGAACAAATTCTTGCTGGATGCGTGGTACATTTTCATCACTCGTTCTCGGCCGTCCAGAACTTTTCCCTTTGCACAAACACCCATTCTCTGTAAACTGTTTATACCAACGTTTAATACACCACCTATCAGGAGGTTTAACACCATACTTCGTTCGAAATGCACGCTGAACAACTGTCGTCGATTCACTTCTGCCGTACTCAATAACACAAAAAGCTTTCTGTTGAGCGGTCGCCATCTTAGCATCAACTGACGCTGACGCCTAGTCAACAGCGCCTCAAGCGAACAAATGTACAACTAAATGAAACTTTATAGCTCCCTTAATTCGCCGACAGATAGTGCTTAGCTCTGCCTTTTGTCGTTGCAGAGTTTTAAATTCCTAAAGTTGTGGTATACTTTTTGAATCACCCTGTATATTATTGACTCCCACTTACATAGGTAGAAAAGATCATCAGAATAAAATATGAGAAATCAGAGCTCGAACGGAGAGATTCAGGTGTTCTTTCTTCCCGCGCGCTATTCGAGAATCGAATGGGAGATAAACAGTATAAAGATGGTTCGATGAAACCTCTGTCAGCCATCGAATCCCCCCGACTGTAGCTATTGCCGGGCTGATCTCGGCTACTTCAGTTGGTTCCCTGTTCCCGCTACTTCCTTCCGTTCCTGCTTTGCGCCGCCGCCCAGGCCCCGCACCTGGTCCGCCGCCGCCGCCGCCCAGGCCCCGCACCTGGTCCGCCGCCGCCGCCGCCGCCGCCGCCGCCGCCGCCGCCCAGGCCCCGCACCTGGTCCTCCGCCGCCACCGCCGCCCAGGCCCCGCACCTGGTCCTCCTCCTCCGCCGCCGCCCAGCAGTGCCACCGCCGCCGCCCAGGCCCAGCCCCTGGCCCCCCGCCGCCGCCACCACCGCCGCCGCCGCCGTCGTAGCAGCACCAACGTCCACGCTGCCGCCGCCGTCGCCGCCGTCATCGCTGCCGCCCTGCCGGTCTCCGCTCGTCGCCCTGGACTGCGCCCCTGTCGTAAGAGCTGCCCATGGCGACCTCATCGTCCACCCCGTCAACTTCCTCCTCCCTCTCTGCAGTTCCCACAATAACCCTCCCCCCTGTCCATACTGCACCCATCATTCTTACTACCACCCCCTCCCTCGCCTCCACAACAATCACCTGGAGCCCCTCCAGCCTTCCCCAAACTACTCTCCCGCTCCATGTCATCCTCTCCGCTTCACCATCCCATGAGGTCCCCCCTCCCCCTCCGATCTACCTCCCCCTCACCACCCCCTACACTGCACTGCACTGCCCATGTGACGCACCGCCGAGCCACGGTGGCAGATACGCCGCTGTCGCCCCCGCCCCCTTCTCACCTTCTACCCCACCATCCGCCTCCCATCGAAATCCCACTTGATCGTGTTTCCCTCCCAGCCCCTCCTACCTATGCCTCCGTCACCGCCTCTGCTCCAGCATCTCTACCTGCCTCTACTGGCGCCATCCCCAAGCGCACCCAGAAACGGGGAAGTGCGGACCCTTCCCCCGCCTCCACCAAATCGAAGAAAGCTCCCCCCCCTCCCCCGCCCCCTCCTCCTCCCCCTCTTACCGACCCTATGGACACCGCCCCCATTCTCCCACGCCCCCAACCCGACCTGTTCACATATGTACTGTCCCATCCTGATCCCCGATTCCTTGAACATAAAAACCTCTCCCTCCAAATTCGGAAGTATTTCCCCTCCGCCCCCATCTCCCAAATTATTCCCCGCCGAGACTCTGTCCTCCTGAAGTCCCCCAGCCCCACCCTCCACACATACATCCTCGCTCGCATCCCCAAGGTCCTTTTCGGCCCTCATGCCACCCTCACCCCCTACTATACAGCCTCCTCTGCCCGCCAACCACCTCCCCCCCGCCGCCCTCCGACCCTCACCGCCGTGATCACAAGGCTTAGTCCTTTGATTACGGAGGAAGAGGTGTTGGAGCAACTCAACTCTCACCCCGACATCTCCATCCGTTCCGCCAAGCGGATCAACAATGACTCTGGCCCCACCCGTTTGATGCGGATATTTACTGAATCCGCATCTTCCCTTGACCACCTCTTCCTCGAGGGTGCGCTGATATACGATCGCCGCCACACGGTAGAACCCTCCCGATCCCCCCCGCAAGCCTACCGCTGCGCCAGGTGCCTCGTTTATAATGATCACCTGACGCAGAACTGCAAAAACCCTCCCACCTGTCCCCACTGCAAAGACTCCCACCTCCATAAACACTGTCCCAACCTCACCTCTCCTCCCACCTGCAACACCTGTGGCGGCCCTCACCCTACCTACTCCTACAAGTGCAAATCCGTCCCTCCACCTGCTCCCTCCAAACCCGAACTCACCGTCCCCATCCGCCCCATAGATCCTCCCATGCACCCCAATCAATCCTTGGTCCCTCCCCCCACCGCCAAAGACGTTATCCGGTTCGTCACCACCGTCCTCGCCAACATCCACCCCTTCCAACGTCCCCACACCCTCCAACAGATTGCACTGGCCGCCAGGTCCGTGTTCAATCTGGACACCTTTGCAACCTTCTCCCGTGCCCACTCCCACTTCGCCTTTTCCCGCCTCAAGACCCAATTTTAAGTCCCTCCGGTCCCCTTCCTTTCCCCACCCCTCCTCTACCCTCCCCAACCCTCCCTCTACCCCATCATGGCAGGCCCTTCCTATACCCTCCTCTACCACAACATCCGCTCCCTCCCAGCCAATAAGAACCTCTTCCTCCACACTCTCTCCCAACACTGCGTGGATGCCTTCCTACTCAACGAGACCTTCCTGCAACCCCCGCCGACCAGTCAACACCAATCCTTACCTTCTCCACCGCACCGACGGACCCCCACCCCTGGCCCGAGGCGGAGTGGCGATCGGCCATCTCCGTCACCACCCCCGTCCGGCTACACCCTCTCCTCAATGACCCCACTGAACACTTGATCCTCAGCCTCTTTCTTCCCTCCCTCACTGTCACTCTCGCCACCATTTACATTCGCTCCACCTCTCCTCTCCCGTACGATTTCCTCTCCCATATCGACCGCACCTTCCCGACCTATGTCATTGCCGCTGACCTCAACCTTCATTCCCGTCACCCCGCTGAACTCCGGCGGTGGCGTCAGTTCGTCACCGCCTCGCTCCGGGGCGACATCCTTCCCCTTCCCTGCCCAACCCGCCCCGAAAGCAACACTACACCCGATGCAGTACTGGTGTCTCCCAACCTCCTGGGGCGCATCACGGCGGACGTCCTAGACCTAATAGGCAGTGACCACGCCCCTGTCCTACTTACCTTTGACCACCGCCCCCGCCCTGCCCGCGCTCCTCGTCCCATGCCCCCTCCCAAACTCGTCCACGATTATTCCCGTGCCGACTGGGATGCCTACCGTCGCTCCATCGACACCTCGGTCGAAAGCCACCCACTACCCCTCCATACTCCCGCCGATATTGACCATGCCTCCTCCTTTCTCCAGCAGACCGTTGCTGACGCGGTCCATGCCCACATCCCTACCCGGGCGATCTATCCTCACCACCCTACCCTTCCTCCACAGGCCGTCCTTCTCCTCCGCGAATCCCGCCGTCTGTACCGCTCCTTTCTCCGGACCCGTGACCGGGATACTCTCCAACGCCACCGGCAACTCCAACGACACATAAGAAACCTTTTGACCGCGAAGAAACGCCGGGACTGGCGTCAGACATGCACCCGCCTTAACTCGCTCCTCCCGGTCTACTCCGCCAAGTACTGGCGTGCCTTCCGCCGCCTTACTGGCAGTCACTCCTCCCCCCACTACCCACTTCTCCATGATGATCGTCCTTTCCCTGACAACGCCAGTAAGGCAGAACATTTTGCCTCCTACCTTTCTGATGTATTTTCCATTCCTGATGATCCCCTTTTTGACTACTCTCTCTTCCCGGATGTCCATGAGCGCACCGACACCTCCTCTCCTCCGCTCGCCCCTGGCTTCCAGTACTTGGACCGCATTCCTCCCTCAGAATTGAACATGCCCGTGACATAATAGACACTCTTCGCACGAAACGAAACACCGCCCCCGGTCACGACCGGCTAACCTACCGCCACCTTCGCGCATGCCCCCTCTCATTTCATGAAGTCCTTGCCAAACTCTACAACATCATCCTTTACACTGGCTTCTACCCCGACCTGTGGAAAACCTCCCGTATTCTCATGTTCCTCAAGCCCGACAAGCCCCCGTCCCAGACCTCATCCTACCGTCCCATCAGTCTTACCTCCGTGTTCAGCAAGGTCCTGGAAACTTTCTCGTCGAATCCACCAGCACCTCCACCGCCACCAGTTTCTCCCCCCCTCCCAATGTGGCTTCCGACCCTCCTTCTCCGCCGACGACCAGCTCCTTCGCCTGACTCATCTCCTCTCCGTCCAACTCAACTCCCGTCGCTCCGCAATTTTTGTATCCCTCGACATCCAAAAAGCCTACGACCGAGTATGGCATTCCGGTCTCCTCTTCAAGATCCAGCTCTACGCCCTTCCCATTAATTACGTCCGCCTCATCGCTTCCTTCCTTACCCGCCGCCCCTCCTACGTCACTGTCTGCAACTCCAACTCCCGTATTTTCTACCCCTCCGCCGGGGTGCCCCAAGGCTCAGTCCTCTCTCCCCTCCTCTATCTCCTCTACTCTGCCGACATGCCTCAACCCAAACCTCCCGTCTATCTCCTCCAATATGCTGACGACACCGCCTTCCTGGCCCTCGCCCCCTCCCTTGCCCGTTCCCAGGTTTTGCTCCAGTCCCACCTCACCGAGTTCGCCTCCTGGTGTAACCGGTGGCTCCTCTCCGTCAATCCCGACAAATCCCAGGCTATAGTCATAGGTCGTACTACCCGCACCTTCCGCCTCCACGATTTCTATCTTACCCTTCACAACCGACCCATCCGTCACACTCCCACCCTCAAGTACCTTGGCCTTACCCTTGACCGCCAACTGTCCTGGACTCCATACCTCAAATCCCTCCGTGAGAAAGCTCTGTCCCGCCTAAACCTCCTAAAACTCCTTACTGGCCGGACGTGGGGCCTCCACCCTTCCACTGTCCTTCACACCTACAAATCAATCATGCGCCCCGTCCTTTGTTCCTTCCACCCCGCCTGGATATCAGCCCCTCCTACTTTCTACAAGTCCCTCCAGATTCTAGAACGCCATGCCCTCCGCCTCGCATACCGTATCAGACTCCCTTCCCCCACGCGGATCCTCTATGACCTCATCCCCTTCCCTCCTCTCCTACAACACCTTGAACATCTCCGGCTCCTTTACACATCCCGCAAAATAGAGTCCCAAAACCCTCTGGTCTACCCTATTCTTACAAATCCCGGGCCTCTGCCACGCCTCCGCCAAACCGTCCCTCCCGGCCTTCACCTCCATACGCTCCGTATCCTCTCCCAAGGCAATTTCCGCACCCTTCCTCTACCGGATACCGAACTTCGGCCCGATATCTACCCTTCCTACCAACTCTGATCCCTTCCCCGTAGCATCAGCGCCCCTCCCCTCTCTCCCGTCCCTTTTCCTTCCCGCCCGCTTGGCTACCCCTCTCCCATGCCCAGAGTCTCGTCACTCCTTCCCTCCTTACGCTCTCTTCCCTCCCCTTCTCCCCCTCCCCCGCACTTCCCCCGTCCCTGCCCCACCTCCCCCCCTCCATCCCCTCCCCACTCCCTGCGGGGGCGTCTCGACTTTTTATCTACGTGTTCAGTGCAAGTGTCTCCAGTGTCGTGTGTTTTACTCAGTGCCTCCATAATCGCCGTCCCCATGTTTTATTCTATACGCCGTCAGCTGTCTCCATGTGTGAACTTCGTGTCTCCGCAATGTACTTTTAAACTTGTCACCGTGGCCGGTTGTTTTTACTGACTGTGTGTGTGTTTTATCACTACTCGTCTCTTTTTTGTTCTCTGCCATATGTTTTGTCCCATTTATACATGTCCGTTTTAGTCTGTCGAAAACTCTGTCTGTCAATGTTTTTAATTTCCGCAATTTTGTTCATCTTTTTTATATTTTATCTCTTCTTTGTCAAATGTTTGTATATCACATGGCTGAAGAGCAGCCACCGCAGCTGCTGCCAGCCTGCCAGCTGTTTCTACGGCTGGCTTTAAAACAACAATAAAGGAAAAAAAAAAAAAAAAAACCTCTGTCAGGCACTTAAATGTGATTTGCAGAGTATCCCATGTAGATGTAGAACAGCCAGTCCTCTACTGTGTCTTCCAGTTCGTCGTCCAAGTTGAAGCGCATCACTTTGAGATTTGTTGTGTGTTTTTTTTTTTTTTTTTTTGGGGGGGGGGGGGGGATGAAACAAATGTAAGTTACAGGGCGACATGCTCAGACTGTAGGGAGAATGCTCAAGCTGTTCCCACTAGTACAGTTGGCCAGTACACTTTGTGTGTGACCCTTGAGACGCCTGGACGCGCGTTATCAGGGAGCAGAATCAATCCCTCCGCGAGCTGCCTAGGCCGTTTGTAATTGATGGACTTGAGGAGGCTAAGGAGTGTCTCACGGTACACGTCACTGTTAATGGTTTTTCCGTGCTCGAGATATTCGATGAGTATGGGAGCTTGGACTGTGAGCATTACCTTGCCTTGAATGTTTTAGGGGCAGGTGACGACGCATGTTTCGCGTTCCCACATCTCACACTACATTATCCCAAAGCGGCATTTTCTAACTCCAACCAATTTGGATGTAAAGGCGTTTCGTACCTTTTCATTTGAACACCCCGTCGTACTAGGGGAGTACAAAACTGATACAAATTCCACCACGTGGCGGAATAGACGTGCTCACTAAGGCGTCTTGATGCGGTGCGCACAGCCATTCACCGTCGAGTCATCCCCCGAGCATGTATGTATGTATGTATGTATGTGTGTGTGTGTGTGTGTTTGTTGTTCTTACGCTACGGAGCGCGCGGTTACTCGCCGTCGGAGGTACGAGTCCTCCCTGGGGCATGGGTGTGTGTGTGTGTGTGTGTTTGTGTGTTGTCCTTAGGTTAGTTTACCTTAGTTTAAGTAGTTTGTAAGCTACGGACTGATGACCACGCAGTTTGGTCCGATAGATTTACAAACATTTGAACATTTTTGTTGTTCTTAGGATACGTTAGTTTATGTAGTTTGTAAGTAGGCCCCATAACTTTACAAACATTTCAACATTTTTTTGAAGAAATTCCGACTGTAGGTTTTGTGTAAAACTGAAAATAATATCATTACAACTGAGGTCTTGTTCCGCGATCATGTACAAATGAATGAAGACGCAAGAAGTATTTCATTTCTCAGATTATGCAGAAAAACATATATTGATTGCAATTTATGTCAGAATACCGACAGATAGAGAACCAAACATGCAACAAAAGGATTCAAAATAACTGGTCATAACCATGTCGATAACAACGTGTTTTTAATTAAAATCATGAATAATTACTGACAGTGAATGAAAGTCGAAAGACAAAAAGATCTACGAGTTGAGATGGAAGGAAAGAACAAATAAGTACAAAATTAAACATGTGATTTTTGTTTTGAATAAGCTAATAAGATAATATGGTTAAGACGGTAGATTTATCTGGCGAAACATAAAAGAGGGAGGAATGACAGAGCTGAATCAAAACACAGAGAAGCCAGAGGATGAAAGGAAACCAAACTGGGCTGATATTTTGAAAACATTCTGTGCACTACTGAAAGTTATTAATGGTAGAAATATCGAAAAATCTGGAGAACAACATATAATGTTTAAAACTGAAAGTAGTATTCCGAACGGTCATATTTTGTTCATTAGGCGACTGTGCGGAACCGTATCGAACGTCTTCCGAAAATCAAGGAACACGGTGTGCCTTGTTCAACATTATGAAAAAAATTGACACCTCCCGACTACACTGGCAACGTTTCCCGATACACCGCTGGTGGCCTCTCTGAACGGAAAAGGCTTTATCTCAGACGCCACAGCACGAAACTTGGAAACTTGGTTGTGTAATCAGGTAGGGTTTGTCATAGAGCTACGGCCGGCGCGCACCGAGACTGTTAATTTAAAGCTTCCGGTGTGAGATAGCAGCAACGCTCGCGCATCAACAGGCTTGTCGCAGTACGTGATACGAACATAAAACGTGTGGAATGTGGTTTGCACATTCTAATTTGTTCGGGAGAGTTTTTATGTACTGATTGCGTTAAAGTCACCTTTGGTATTGTCCGGGAACTGGTTACGAGGTGTAGTGTGACAGTCCCTGCTGGTTCCCAATCGCAAATGATTATTTGCTCACGATCTAAAAATTTGGTGAACAAAAATGGTTCATAATTTCTTATAGAAGCCGTACGACAAAATTGTCTGTGACATTCAGTTTGCTGTGTAATTACATACCAGGTTGTGTAATTACATACCAGGTTGTAGATTTGTTTAAATCTGTATACGGTACAAATTTTTGCTGAAATTCTACATATGTGTGGAGTACTTGCATCGGTAGAATACGTATGCCAACTTTGTTCTATTGTACTTTTCCAAGTGTAGACATATTGCGCCATTATTTGTAGTACTTTAGAACTTGAAGACATGGGAAAAATATTGAATAGAAAGGGGCAGCATCAGGAACTTGTGTCAGCGGTGAAAAAGGAAAGGAATCGTTCAAAGTACTAATGTGTTCACTAGTGCATTTTATTATATACTGTTTGTGCATAATCTATATATTGGAAACTTCATACTTTCTACTATTTGTGTAAGCTCCTGGTGAACGTATTTTAATCTAATGTATACATACCTATTGTTTGGGAACATTAATTTTTAATGCATCAGTTTATTAAAACTGTGTTTTTACTGCCATATTTGTAAACTTTTATGGACCGATTTGTTGGTTTTGTGCAGTACATGACATGATCAGGAGTACAAGTGGTCGTGAATTTTGGTAACGATTGCATGATTGATTAATCAGACACTGAATATATGAAGTCTTTTTTTTTTTTTTTTTTTTTTTTTTTACACGTTATTGGAAACTGGGTGAGGTTGTGACTCAGTCGTTCCAGTCTTGAATCCTATGGCCCTCAGCTCACGTTACAACACGATTTACCAGGGAGCAATCTGGATCTCGTGGAGAAGCAGAGTAAGCTAAGGTTTATTTGATTCCAGCTGTAGGAATTCACGACGATTCATTCAGAAGAAGTTTCCTGTCTAAAGAAGTGTCATAACACTGGAACATAAAACATGTTCCAGAATTCTACAAAACACAGATATCAGAGATACAGACCTACAGTTTTGTGCATCTCTTCGACGAACCTTCCTTAAAAGCGGATACAACCTGCGATGTTACAAGTAATTAGCCACGCAGAATGACGCGTGGTCTAAGGCGTCATACCACGGACTGGGCAGGCGTTTTTGTCAGAGGTTCGAGTCTTCCTCGGACATGGGTGTGTGTATTGTCTTTAGTGTTAGTTAGTTTAAGTAGTTTGTAATTCTAGGGTCTGATGACCATAGCAGTTTGGTCAAATAGGTTTACAAACATTTGAAAAAATAACCAGTAATTAGGAACCCTTCGCTCCTCTAGCGACATGAGGTACACTTCTGTTGAAAGGCGGACAAGTTCCTTCGGATACTCTGCATACAGCAGAATTGTTATCCGTGTAGTCAAGCAACCTTTCTACCGTTAGCGATTACATTTGAAAGATCCATTGGTTATTTATTTCAAATCTGCCTTTTTGTCGTTTCTGCAACAATTTAGAGATGGACTACAATACGACCTTACCCTGTGAAATAGTTTCGGGTAACTACGGTTAATATTTCGGCCTTTCGTTTGTCATGCTGTGGTTCAGTGCCATTAAGATCAAAGAGTACCTGGACATACTGTTCCATCCGTCTACTCTTTTAACGTAACAATAAAACTTCTTCAGATTTTCTGTCAAGTCGGTACAAAGAACTTCACCTACAACTCGTTAGTCTTCACACATAGCTCTCCTTACTCTACCTTTGGCATATTTTGGTTTTTGCTTCTCTATGTGCTTTTGGCAACGTTTAAATTGACAATGAAGCTCTGTTTATTTTTTTAGCAATCTTACAACTCGGTTATCGAACCACGCTGGATATTTACTATTTCTCACAATTTTACTCGGTACGTAGTTGGCTAAACGTTCTGTATGATGATTTGAACTTTCGATGCTGAAGACGAAATTTTCTGGTTGCTCTCTCTCGTAATGTTACTTCTGTCTTGCCGCTTTTACTCAAATGTTCAAATGTTTGTATAGCTTATGGGACTTAAATACAGGGTCATCAGTCCCTAAACTTACAAACTACTTATGAACTAGCTAACACTAAGGACGGCACAAATATCCATGCCCGAGGGGGGATTCGAACCCCGACCGTAGTGGCCGTGCAGACCGTGACTGACGCGCCTCAGTCCCCTCGGCTACCGCGGCCGGCCTGCTTTTACTAAACAGAAATATCATCCTACCTATCTTGATATTTTTATTTATAGCTGCATACATTGATACTGTAACGACATTTTCATCACTGATTCCCTAATCTGCGCTGACTTCGTCGAAAAAGTCGGTTCTTGTTTGTCACCATTCTCTGATTTAACTGTTCAAGGTAATTTTCCGACAAAGCACTTACAACAATTTCACTCGATTCTCTGTCACTCACACCCATATTAAACAGTTGAGTAGCCCAATCTATTTACGGTAAGTTAAAATCTCCACTTAAAACTATTCATCGTTTCGAAATTTACTCTAAGTTTTTCCCCTCAGTTTCTCCGCCACTACTGCTGCTGAGCCAGGAGGTCTAAAGCCATCTGAGGACCATTTTTTATCCACTGTCAACCTGATCTTCACCCAGTTATTTCACATTCTGGATCTGTTTTAATCTCGCTAGGTACTATCGTAATTTTTATTGCCCTAAACATGCCTCCATCTTTCACAATCACCCTATCTTTGCGATATACATTCCTGTGGAAGTTTAGAAATTCATTGTTTCACACAGCTTTCTGTCCTTTGTACTATATGACCATTGTGACCATTTTTACTGTGAAAACATCTAAAGTATTAGTGAGAAACTTTAAATGGACTAAATGTGGTTGCTACATTACAAACTGTGATTTAACATTATTCCTGTCATCTTTAAATAATAGCTCATTGAAGAAAGAGAATTGTCAAACCACAATATGAGATCGTTTATGAGATTTAAAGGTTATATGAATAATTACGCGAAACCCTACAGTGTAAGCTTTTACGCCCGGCGTTAATTTAATTTAAAATTTCCGGGCCCATAAGCCGTGAGCGATTTGTAAAACTTTCTCCTAACGTTTCACCGTCGGCTGCGGAAAATGAAACGTTAGGGAAAGTTTTAGAAATCAACTACGGCTTCTGAGCCCAGAAAATTTAAATGAAATTTCGTGGAATGTCTGAAGAGCAATGAGGTTTTATGGTTAAGTTTATGGAGTTTTTTGGAGACTTCTGGAGATGCATTTTGTAAAGGTAATGGATCTATGATGATGTTCATGGAAAGGAGAAAATTATGTAAATGTCTTTTTGCTTTTTGTAGTATGATATGAAGAAATAGTGTATAATGATAATCTTTAGTTGATGTTACCTTAGAGTCTTGCATGGATTCTGTATTTTAGTTTTTTATTACGCTTGTTACAGAGTAGCGTACATGTTTTAAGGGACAGAGTAAGATCACTTTGTGTTATTGTAATAAATTTATTCTGTCAATTATTTTGATGGTTTTATAATGAGCATGTTATAGGTCTGACATATTTGAAGTGTTTGAATTTCAATTCATGATTTTATAACGATGACATTATTGTGATGAAAAGATTACAAGGGCTGGAAAGAACTAAGGAAAATTATTACTTTTCTCTGAAATGATTTCGTTGACAGTGGTACTGCCCCCAGGGGGCTCACTGTTCTTTTGTAAGTACGTGCGTGGCGAGCACGGGGTCCCGAGCTAATGCAGTCTTCCTTCCTTCTTTACTTCCCGGACTGCATTTCCTTTCCTCCTCCCCTCCTTTCCTATCCTCACTCCTTCCCTCCCCACCGGGGGACTGATAACCTCAGTAGTTTAGTCTCCCTATCCCAAACAAACAACCCAACCCCAACCCCCGACAGAGGTACTTACAGTTACACACATACCATGGAATCTTATTTGTTATTTATGACCAGTTCTCAAATATTCAGAAGTCGTGGTATGTCATCTGCGTGTGTATTTTTGTTAGTGCCCCGTATTGATCTCCCAATGTAATGGAAAGTGTCTGGTTGCTACCGGTTTCCTCGTAGTGGTTCTTTCATTTGTGCAAAATTATTGTAATCAGACTAACTACTGTCACGTGAATAGGATGAGTGCTACAAAATCTACCATTGCCAGTGGCAGTGTACAAACCCACACCGCTGCTTCTGTCCACGTTCTCTTGCGCCGCGGGCAACGGGAGATTATGGAACATCCATCATTTCCACCCGACGTGATTCCGTGCCAGTACGATGTTCTTACTCATTTCATAGGGTGGTCAATATGAGACATCATAGGAAATACATACTTAGATGGTATCATACGTCTTCCGAATATTTGTAAAAAGGTTGTAAATAACAGGGTGATCTTCTTGAAGAAAATTCCAAGAGAAAATGAACGTGGATATCTCCAGTCCACCCGTTCAATTATTAGGAGAATTCTCGATAGATCGCTTGGCTATTTCGCGAAACTGTGCTAGGGAAATTGTAAATGCTTAAGTGCTAAGGAAAGGTGAATTTGATTCTGATCAATAAGAAAAGTCACGAGCGATAATAAATTATAGTACAGACAGGCTTATTATAACAAAGAATGATGTAAAAACTATCAAGATGGAAATCAAGTGGTTATACATAACAACTGGCAAAAAATATCCAAATAATTAGAAATGCCACACAGAAAACGTTTATATCAATAAAAATTAAAAGAAAATATGGTGGAACGAAATATTAAATCTTCAAATGTTTGTAAATTTATGGGACTTAACTACTCTGGTTATCAGTCCCTAGGCTTACAAACTCTAAAACTAAGTTAAAATAACTTGAACAAACACGCATGCCCGTGGGAGGATTCGAACTTCGACGGCGAGCAACCGCGCGCTCCGTAGCAAGACGCCTTAGAATGCTCGGCCACTCCACCGCGGCCGAAGTATTAAGCGAAGAAGCTGTGTCAGAGGCGGCTAAAATAAGGCAAAATGGAATTTCACAACGAAGGAGAATTGTGATCAGTGTAAACAACAAAGGAAAAAGCCAGGCTAATTAGAAATACCAAAGGTTTTGTGTCCCAGCCTCGTCGCCGCTTTTCTGTCTCGTTTCCGTCGTACGTGTCGGTGGCCGAGTGGAATGAGACCGACACAGGAATAAAGATAACACGCTGGTGCAGGTACGGAGGGGAGCAGCCAGAAACTAGAAACACTAGAGTAAATTAGAACGAGATATATATTGCACAGAATTAATACAATACTTAACTTTTACATAGTACTGCAGAATGTTGATACATAGTTGAGCTAGAGTCCTGCCTAGTGCCTAACTGATAGCCAAGTCTTCACTGGTGCCTATCGGATTCCGAAGTCTTTACTGGTTGCTATCTCAGTCCCAAGTGAACGATGTCGTTCACTGGTGGCCACGAGCGGAGTTGCCGCAGAGGGCGCTCGTGGCTGTCGTCGTAAGAACGCCGCGCCGTGCGTGCATGGCGGCGCGCGGCGAAAGTAGGTGGCGCGCACTTTGGACTTGTGCGACACCACACCCCTCCCCCCCAAACCGCCGCGCCGTCGTGGCGTAGGGCTGAGGGCCACGGCGACGGCACTGGGAGGAGGGCCTGGGCGGGGGCGTTACTGGTGGGACGGGCGTCGTAGCTGAGGCTGGGATCGAGACGCCGTCCGCGCCCCGGCATCCGCCTTGCGATCCTCCAGGAAACCCGGCGAAACCTGAGGAAGGGCGCACACCCCCGCCCAGAGGGAGCAGGTCATGTTCTTCTGAGGTGCGTGGCCCAGGCGGCGGGGGCACGCACGGTCCCGGAGTCCCTCTCGTTGACGCTGGCGGCTGAGGCAGCGACGGAAGCGAAGGGGCCGACTGCATAGGAGGCGCGTCTACATCCATCGGGTTCTCGTAGCCCGGGGAAGCTGGGCCCGGCGGCGAGCGATGTGGCTGTGCTCCCTGGTGGTGAACTGGGTCTGGAATCAAGAAACCGGAGACAGGATCGCGCGGCCTGTGCAAGCGCAATTGGTTTGCGTGGCGCCGCAGCTCCGACCCTGTGGAAGAACGTACAACATACATATTGCGACCGAGCACGCGCTGAATGGTGCCCGGCATCCATAGTTTCTTCTTGTTTCCAGCAAACACCCTGTACAGCACCGGCGTAGAAACCTGAAAACGCGTAGCGCCATACGAACCGACTCGGTGCGTGGGAGGCTGCAGCAGGTGAAGGAGAGTGCGGTGACGGCGGCCGTGTAGCAGCTCGGCAGGAGACGGGCCGTCACGTGGCATGCATCGATACGTAGACAGGAAAATTTGAAGAGCTTGCTGCCTGGAGTGCTGACCTTTCGTCTTCTCCATGTGAGACTTGAATGTTCGAACGAAACGTTCTGCTTCACCATTGGACTGAGGGTGAAAAGGTGCAGTGGTAATATGCTGAATGCCATTCACACGACAAAACTGTTGAAATTCCGCACTAACAAACTGAGGTCCATTGTCACTGACGATAGTTTCAGGCAAGCCTTCGATGCAAAACACTGATGTTAAGGCACTGATTGTACTAGACGCAGTTGTTGAGTTCATGGCAATCACAAACGGAAACTTGCTGAAAGCGTCTACAACAATTAACCAGCGCGTATTCCAGAAAGGTCCGGCAAAGTCAATATGTAAACGTTGCCATGGTCCCTTGGGGCGTGGCCAGTCTGAGAAACGCTGTGGAGGAGCCGCCTGATGCTCCGCACAAACTGTACACTGTGATGTCATGCTCTCTATCTGAGCGTCCATACCAACCCAGGTACAATGACGTCTGGCCAGTTGCTTTGTCCTAACAATGCCCCAATGTCCTTGATGCAGGAGGCGTAACACTTCTCGTTGCAGGGAACGAGGAACAATCACTCTTGCTTGGTCGTTGTCGGTATGCAACAACAGAACACCCTGACTTAAAGATAATGCATGACGTTGTGCAAAATAGCGTCGAACCAGAGGCCGATCAATGTCTTTGGCTCTGGCAGGCCACCCTGAGCGAACAAAACGTGCTACCACACTTAGGTCTGCATCCGCAGCTATTTCCTGTGCAACCCGACGAGAGTTCAAAGGGAAGTCTGCGACAGCAGAAGCATCTCTGGAGTCTATCTGGCAACATGCCATTTCTGAAGAATCAAACGACACATCCTGGCCAACCGGAAGTCGGGAAAGTGTGTCCGCGTTGGCATGTTTAGTGGTAGGTCGGTACAAAATCTCATACTAATAATTAGACAATATCAAGGACCATCTCTGAAGCTTTTGTGCCGTTCGTGGCGGAATTGGCTTTGTGGGCGAGAACAACGACGTGAGAGGCTTGTGGTCTGTCAACAAATAGAATTTTCTGCCATAGAGATAATGATTAAACTTTGTGACGCCGTAAATGATTGCTAAGACCTCCTTTTCTATCTGACTGTAATTCTGTTGCGTCGGCGTCAGTAGCTTGGATGCAAAGGCAATAGGACGATCGTGACATCCAATACGATGTGACAAAACTGCACCCACACCGTACGATGAGGCATCAACTGCTAGCACTACAGGCTTCTGTGGGTCAAAGGGAATCAAACATGCATCACTGATTAGTGCAGACTTTAAGTTGTCAAAGGCAACCTGGCAATCTTTGGACCATACAAAAGGAACATTCTTCCTACGTAAGTGATGCAGTGGAGCTGCAATCTGAGAGGCATTGGGAATAAACCTGAAATAATAGTTCAGCTTTCCCATCACTGCTTGCAATTCGTGCACATTCTTAGGAGGAGGCAAGTCTTTGATTGCTTTAAGATGTGACTGTAAGGGATGAATTCCTTGGGCATTAATCACATGGCCTAGGTACTCAATTTCAGTTTGAAAAAACGAACACTTTGCTTTATTGCAACGTAGACCTGCTGCAGTCAAAACTTTGAAAAGGCACTCCAGGTTTGCTAAATGTTCTTCAACTGTACGTCCGCATACCACAATATCATCTAAATAGTTCGAACAACACGGTAGAGAAACTGTCAGCTGTTCCAAAAAACGCTGAAAAATAGCGGGGGCGGAAGAACTGCCAAAGGGTAGGCGTTGAAATTGAAAAAGGCCCATGTGAGTATTAATGACGAAAAACTTTTTTGACTCGTCATCAAGTGGAATCTGTAAGTATGCCTCTGCTAAATCAATCTTAGAAAAGAAATGAGACTGTCCTAATTTGTCCATTAGTTCGTCAGGTCTGGGCAGGGGATAAGTGTCTATAATTGTTTGACTGTTCACTGTTGATTTGAAGTCCGCACAGAGACGAAGTTTTCCTGACGGCTTGGGTATAATTACTATAGGCGAGGCCCACTGACTCGCAGAAACAGGAGAAATCACCCCACTATCTTGCCAACGTTTAAGTTCTTCGGCAACTGTATCACGCAAGGCGATAGGCACTGGTCTAGCTTTACGAAATTTTGGAACTGCAGATTCTTTTAAAGTTACATGTGCCACGAAGTCTTTTGCACAACCTAGTTCCGGCGAAAACAAGTCACTATATTTGTCACACAATGCATTGATTTTATCCTGAGGCACTATTGACGAAATTTGAAGCACATCTCTTTGAATTGATAAACCAAACAAGTCAAAAGCATCTAGTCCAAAAATGTTCTGTGTCGATTTGGCCTGAAGAACTACAAAAGCAACTGTTTTTGTTACACCTTGAAAAGAGGCGGGCAGGCTACACGTTCCTAGCACGGGAATATTTTGACCTGTATAAGCTGTTAACACTTGCTGTGACGGCGACAATTTTGGCGAACCCAGAAGTTCATAAGTATCGTTATTTATTAATGTGACAGCGGAACCAGTATCAAGCTGAAATTGCACCGTCTTATTTTCTATGAAGAGAGTCACAAACAGTTTTTGCTTGCGGCGCTCGACAGGTGCGCGAATGTGGGCAACGTCTGCTACGGTTTGTTTACTGCGCTTGCGCGGGCCGCGTAGTGAAGGAAGCGGCGCAGACTCGGCACGCAGCGGATTAACAACACTGTCACTAGATGGCACTACCGCCGGATCGGCGTCCGCGCAAGCATGCGAAGCTACTCCAGATTTACTAACTACTGCACTACACTTTTGAGTAGCTACTTGATGTCTACTGTCACTAGCTACACAGTACTGGGCACTATTACAAGGAGCAGTTGCAGAAGGCACTATTTTCACTACAGGAATGCACTGTTCATAGTCATTTTGCTTGTCCCGAACCCTTTTCCGTTGCACTGTTTTACGCGCTCGTCGGCGCTTGCGACGTGGCTCACTACATAGTTGTGCCGCAGGCGCAGAGAAATTGTCTTGCATTTGAGAATCAACTAAAGCAATGTTCAATTCCACAGCGTCTATGACATTGATTGTATGCACTGCTCTCGCACTTTGCGAAGCACTGTTTCTAACGTTACTGTTCTTTGAGTTTTTAATTTGCATATACACAGACTGCACATGTCCCGATTTGTCACATTGATAACAGGTTGCGTTGCGGCTAGGGCATTGCGCACGCTTGTGGCGAGATACACACTGAGGGCAAGACTTACGTACATTTTGCTGAAATGAACGTTGGCGCCCGTTATTCAAAGTACTGTTTCTAACACTAGGGGGCGACCTTTGCGTCGCACTTTTACACTGGCTACTGTTCACTGTTCAGCACGGCCTGTACTATTGTAAGAATCACTAGTGCTACACTGAGAACTATGGCTAGGAAAGCGACCGTTGCGGCACACTGACTTAACACTGTGGCTTTGCATTTCTACATCTGCTAAGTCAAAAGTATCATGCGCTTCTATAAGCTGCAGTACACTGTCTAATGAGGGGTCAGACTGTTTCAGAATTGCTGCTCTAATTCTGGGGTCCTGAATATTCCGCGTAATCGCATCCCTCAACATCACGTCACTATACGAAAGTCTACAAGAGCAAGTAAATTTACATTTGCGGGTTAAGCCCTTCAATTCCGTAATCCACTCTTGGTGTGACTGCTGCGGTAATTTTTTAAGTCTGAAAAATCGGTACCGTGCCGCAGCTACGAGAACTTCTCTCATAATGAGCATTTAGTGCCTCTACTATTTGTTCAAAGTCTACATCACGAGGAGATACGTTGGGGAAAAGTTTTTTCAGTAACACGAAGGTGTTGGTGCAGATAATAACAGATGCTTCACTTTCTGACCTGTAATTTGATGAGCCGCGACGAGTTCTTGAAACTGTGCGAAGTAGTCGCTCCATTCTTCCTCACGTTCGTTGTACTGGCGAAATGTAGGAAGCGGTGCAGCGGCAAGTGTGGGCTGCTGATGTGACGGCTGTTGTTGTTGGTGAGCAGCCTGTGCCGTGAACTGCGACACCGCCTGCAGGAGTTGAGTGATTTGCGCCGTCTGTAACTGAATAATTTTCATTAAGTTTGGGTTCGGGGTAGTGGCCATGCTGACCGATTAGGCGCCGCGTATGCAAGTAACTTATAACAAAACACAAATGCAATATGAAAGAGGACGCTCTGCAACAAAAAAGTCCACAAAACACGTAACTGAAAAGTTCCCCCAAAAATCTTATAATAAGGGTGGGTGGGCGGGAGCAATTTCTGCGTGCTCCGACTGCTGCTGTCTGGCTGCTGCAAGTGGGCTGGTCCACGGTTCTTCTATCACTCCTCGTCGCCACTTTTGTATCCCATCCTCGTCGCCACTTTTGTGTCCCAGCCTCGTCGCCGCTTTTCTGTCTCGTTTCCGTCGTACGTGTCGGTGGCCGAGTGGAATGAGACCGACACAGGAATAAAGATAACACGCTGGTGCAGGTACGGAGGGGAGCAGCCAGAAACTAGAAACACTAGAGTAAATTAGAACGAGATATATATTGCACAGAATTAATACAATACTTAACTTTTACATAGTACTGCAGAATGTTGATACATAGTTGAGCTAGAGTCCTGCCTAGTGCCTAACTGATAGCCAAGTCTTCACTGGTGCCTATCGGATTCCGAAGTCTTTACTGGTTGCTATCTCAGTCCCAAGTGAACGATGTCGTTCACTGGTGGCCACGAGCGGAGTTGCCGCAGAGGGCGCTCGTGGCTGTCGTCGTAAGAACGCCGCGCCGTGCGTGCATGGCGGCGCGCGGCGAAAGTAGGTGGCGCGCACTTTGGACTTGTGCGACACCACAAAAGGAGTCTTTGAATCGGACAAACCTTTGCTCGCCATCGGAGGTTCAAGTCCTCCGTAGGGACTTAACGACCATAGCAGTTTGGTCCAATAGGTTTTCAAACATTTGAACATTTCAGAAACTTTTAGAAATACACAAAACTTTGTAAAAAATAGCAACTGTGAATTTTATAAAACTATTACAAGCACATTGAAGGCGTATCGTTGCATAAAATCGGGAGAGCATATGGTATCACTAAATAGCTCCACAGTAAAACATGCCCATTGAAAGCGTATTACTGATTATTAAACCATGCAGGAAAAATGCGAGTGTAAAAGAGGGGTACAAAGATAACACTCTAATCTCGATTTTATGTATGTTAGGTTAATACACTGATGTATTTGTGGCATTAATTTCATACCAAGCTAGCGCTGCCTTCTCTTGAAGACAAAGTTAGGTTTTCGGAAAACATTTTTAATGGCATTAATATATTTTTAACCTATTTTGTACCTAGACTGACTGTTATTTAGGTTGGAAATGACATCAGACAACTTACTTTTGAGAGTTTATTGGTATTAATGTTAGAATTGATGCGCATTCGCATGATGCATGCCAATTGAGTTGCCGGAACATTTCTGTGACACTCACGCATTGGTCGAACCAGTGGCGTAACTAGGACTTGGCTTGGGGGGGGGGGGGATAGATCTGCTTGACGAGCAAAATTTTAGTCAGTTTCCAGACAGACTACCATCTACCACTCCCGTTGAAGAAACTAATTCACTCCCGTCCAATGAAAGCTTATGGTAAAACACTCCAAGTTTCCAATCTTTACCTTTACCAGATTGCTGTTATATGATTTTTTTTTTTTTTTTACTTTTTTTTTTTTTTTGAGGGGGTCTGGGGGGATTTATCCCCCTCATCCCCCCCCCATAGTTACACCACTGGGTCGAACCTACCAGTAACAAACCTAGCTGCTCGCCTCTGAACTGCTTCTATGTCTTCCTTTAAACTGACCTGCTGCAGGTCCCAAACACTTGAGCAATACTCAAGACGTGGTTGTACAAGAGTTTTATACGCGGTCTCCTTTACAGATGAAGTACATCTTTCCAAAATTCTCCCAATAAACGGAAGTCGGCTGTCCGTCTTACTCACAACTGTCCTTACATGTTCGTTCCATTTCATATCGCTCTGCAATGTTACGCCTAGATATTTGAACGATGCGTCAGCATCAAGAAGCTCACTACTAATGCTGTATTCGAACATTATGGGATACTTATTGCAGAATTCTATAAGACCTCTTCTTAATATCAATGGAATTTAGTTATTCGCATGGTAGCAAGCACTGGAGTTTATTGTTATTCGTAACGTAACCTCGCTTTGCTTCTTGGATACCTCGCCGCTCGCCGAACTGCTGGCAGGACCTGCTGCTGCCCCACTGGATGTCTCCGCCAGGACTTGTTGCCACCGCCCACAGTTGCTCTCG
Organism: Locusta migratoria; assembly: GCA_026315105.1. Lineage (NCBI taxonomy): Eukaryota > Metazoa > Arthropoda > Insecta > Orthoptera > Acrididae > Locusta > Locusta migratoria. The sequence goes on along the minus strand of CM048755.1, from coordinate 442,172,029 downwards.
GGACGGATCCAGCTGAAGGAGCCCTGCTAGGCTCGTTGCCAGAACATGCTGCCGCCCAGACCGCTGCCAAGCCTCCGCATCTGCCCCGCCGCCTCCTGACCCACGCCTTCGCCGGACCTCCCTGGCGCTCCCCGCCGCTCTGGACTGCCACCGCCGCCACTGCCCACCAGGTCTGCGACATCTTCTTCTTTTCTATTTCAACTTCATCCTAATTCCGCACCATGGACCTGCCCCAGGTAACCACTGATCTATACACATCCCCCTCTCCGGCCTCCGACACAATAACGTGGTGTCCCGCCACCAAACCACCATGTTCTATCCCTCTCTACGTCGTCCTCTCTGCCAATGCCGCATCTACCTTCTCCGCCCCAACGCCCAGCCTGCTCTGCAACCCCTCCCTGCCTTTCCTTACACAGCTTCCCACGGATAATCTCATTTTGCCCCTTCCAAAATCACCCAACGCTATACCACGGTGGCCAATTCCCCCACTTCGCCGAGCCCTTACTCTCACCACCTGCAGCCAGGCCCCACTCCCCACCACATCCCTCTCTAGCCTGTTCCCCAGCCCCTCTCTGCTCCTACCACTTCCCTCAAGACCACCTCCAAGACGACCAAACGCACCAGCATAGAACCCATCCCCATCTCACCATAAAAGGTCCCTCTATCACCGCTCCCGCACCTCTCACCCACCCAATTCCCAAGGATACCTACCCCTCCCCCACCTCCTCTTCCTCTTCACCACAAATCTACACCTACATGCTCTCCCACCCCATCCCCCAGTTTGCCGATAACCAGACCCTCTCCACTGAATGTGAAAGTACTTTCCTTCTACCTCCATCTCCCAAATCAATCCCCATAAGGCTCCATCCTTAGCATATCCAACTCCCCACTGCTGCAGCAGAGTGGCCAAATGCATTGAGGCACTATGCTGAGATGTGTGAGGCCATTCCCCGTCGTGGGCTCGAATCCCCCCTCGCACATGGATGTTTGTGTTGTCTTTGGTGTAAGGTAGTTCATAAGTAATTTGTAAGTTTAGGGACTGATGTCCCCGCAGCTACGTCCCTTAAGCTTCACAAACATTTGAATATTTTGAACACCTCCCCACCTTCCACTCTGACCTCCAACAGTACCTACCCAGGTACATTTCAGATCCCACGCCACTTTGACCCCCTACATCACCTCTTTCTCTCCACCCCCCCTCAAAAAAAAAAAAAAAAAAAAAAAAAAAAAAAAAAAAAAAAACTCAACATCCCCGCCATCCACCCACCCCCACCACCTTGATCACCAAGCTAAGCCTGGTGATCACAGAGGAGGTGTTGGGACAGTTTAATGTCCACCCTGACCTCGAAATACGGTCTGCCAAGTGTATCGAAAGTACTGCTGCCCCCACGTTTACCAAATATACATCATCCCTCAATTATCTCTACACTGAGGGGGCTATTATCTAAGACTGCCACTAAAAAATGGAGCCATCCCACTCCCCTCTTCAATCCTATCATTGTTGGCGATGTCTCACCTACAACAACCTCCTTACCCAAAAATGCCGCAACCCTCCACCTTTCCTCACTCTAGTCGGCGCATTTCCTCAAACAATGTCCTAACTTTGCCTTCCCTCCTACCTGTAACACCTTGGTGGCTCCCACACCACAATTCCTTCTTTTGTCAGCCTCTTCCAGCTCCCATCACCCCCAAGCTGACAGTCCCCGTCGACCCCATTGATCCCCTCCCCCCAAATTCACACCAACAACTCCCTTGGTCTCCCTTCCGTTATGGAAGATGTCATCCATTTTTTTATGACTGTCCTTCAGAATATCGACTCCTTCCAGCATCCCCACAGCCTTTAGCAGATTACCCTCGCCGCCTGATACATGTTCCACTTAGAAACTATCACACTCACTCCACCTTCTCCTGTAACGTTACCCTCATATAAAGCGTACCCATTACCTTTTTCCAGTCTCCCCCCTCCCTCTTTCCACCCATCCTGCAGTTCCCTATAGCACATCCTTCCTACACCCTCCTCTACCATAATATTCATTCCCTCCCTGACAACAAGCCTCTTTTCATGCACACCTTCCCCCACCACCGCATGGACACCTTTCTCATAAAGGAAACCTTTCTCTAATCCCGCCCAGCACCACTACTTACCTCCTCCACCGCACAGATGGCCACCTACTCTTTGCTCAAGGTGGAGTGGCAATTGGCCACCTCTGTCATAACCCTGTCCGGCTGCAACCTCTCCTGAACGATACTACCAAACACCTCATCACCCCATCACTTACCATTGTGCTGGCCACCATCTACATCTTCAGTACCACTCCACTCCTCTATGACTTCCTCACCTGTATGTATGTTTGTTTAGTCTATGGGACTTGACTATGGGCTCATCAGTCCCTAAACTTACAAACTACTTACGAACTAGGACGGCACAAATATCCACGCCCGAAGGGGGATTCGGACCCCTGACCGTAGTGGCCGTGCAGACCGTGAATGGAGCGCCTTAATTTCCTCACCTACATAGATCGTACCTCCACAACAAATGTGGTTGCTGCCAACCTTAACCTTTTTCCCACCCCACAGATGAACTCCTGTGGCAGAGTCAGTTTGACATCTTGCTCAGGGAAGAATCTATTCCCATCCCACAAGCCGATGCCTCGAAAGCAACACCACCCCCGATCAGAAACCTCTTGAATGCGAAAACACGCTGTGCTTGGCGTCAGACATGCACCCGCCTTAATGCTTTCCTCCCCCACAAGCCTTCCACCACCTTAATGGTGGTCGCTCTGTTCCCCACTACCCTCTCCTTCACAATGACCTTCCATTTCCTGACAACCCTAGTAAGGCAGAACACTTCACAACCTACCTCTCTGTGGTCTTCTCGATCCCAGATAATCCCTGATTCAATTACTCCCTTTGTTCAGACATCCACGAGTGCACCAACACCTCTGCTCCTCCGCTAGCCCTTGCCTTTCAGTACTTGGACAATGTCCCCCCTCAGAACTCAACACACGTGTATCACTGCCCTTAACATACAACTTACACTTCACACAAAATGCATCACCCCCCCCTCTACCACAGGAACGATCGCCTAACCTACAGGCACCATCCTCTCTTATTCCATGCTGCCCTTGCCTCCTTATACATTGTCATCTTTTACACTTGCTTTTCCCAACTTGTGGAAGACGTCCCGCATCATTATGTTCCATAAACCTGCAAGCCTCCCACCGATGCCTCATCCAACCATCCTACCACCCAGACAGGCTCACCTCAGTGTTCAGCAAGGTCCTGGAAACCATACTCTCCTGCCTTATCACCAGCACCTCCGTCAACACCAGCTACTTCCCCTCTTCCAATGTGGCTTCCTATCTTCCTTCTCTGTCAGTGACCAACTCCTTCGCCCCACTCACCTCTCCATGCAAAGGAATTCCTATTGCGCCACCATATTTGTTTGCCTCGACATCTAGAAAGGTTATGACCTAGTTTGGCATTCCAGTCTACTTTTCTAACTCCAGACCTATGCCCCTCCCAGTAATTGTGTTCACTTCATTGCTTCCTTTATCTCCCACCGCCTGTCCTATGTCAATGTCAACAATTCCAAATCCCATTTGTTTTACCCCTCCACCATGGTTACCCAGGGTTCCTTCCTCTCTCCTCTCCTCTAATTTACTCGTTAGATATTCCACAATCCCAGCCTCTTGTCTATCTCTTTCAGTATGCTGACAACACCACCTTTCTGGTTCTCGTCCCTTTCCTCACTCATCCCAACACCTGCTCAAGTCTCAACTATCTGAATTCTTCTCTTGGTGCAACCAGCAGTTCCGTAATGTGAACCCGATTAAATCCCAGCCAATCATTATAGGTCACACCTCCCACTCCTTCTGCCACCAAGACCTTTCCCTTACTCTCCATGACCATCCCTTCCCTTAAACCTCCACCCTCAAATACCTTGGCCTCCTGGAAACCCCACCTTCACATTGTTAGTCAGAAAACCCTCTCCTCCTCAAACTTTCCAGCCAGACATGGGGACTGAACCCCTCCAGCATCCTCTATACCTACTGTTCCCTAATGTGTCCTGTCCTGTGCAGTTTCCACCCCACCTGGGTTTCTGTGTCCCCTGCCTATTACAAGTCCCTGCACAACCTTGAGTACCACACCCTCCATCTCAATTACTGCATCTTATCCCCTTCCCCAAATGGATCCTATACGACCTCATTCCTTTTCCACACCTCCTTAATTTACTGGAGCATATCCGTACCCTCTACATTTCCCACAAAATAGAATCTCGTCAACCTCTGGTTTCTTTCCTCCTCTTTAACCCCAGGCCTTTGCAGTGCTATTACTAACATATCCCTCCTTCCCTCCACCTCTACACTCTCCATATCCTTTCTCAGGGTAACTTCTTTCAGCTTCCCCACCCAGATGACGCCCTCCATCCCTATATTTATCCCTCCTACCAGCCATCAGCCATCAGCCATCATCTTTCCCTGTATATGATACGCCTCCTCTCCCCCCCCCTCTCCCCTCTTCCTCCTTCTCTTGGATCTCCCTTCCCCCTGGGAGTCGCTACGTCCCATCCTCCCCCCTCCTCCCTCTCCCCCCCCCATCTCCCGCCTCATTCTCCCTGCCCCTCCGCGCTTCCCATCACTTCACTGTCCCCTGCAGGGTCCTTGTGCAGCATTTTAACTCGGGTGCCAGCGTTTTTCGTTCAAGTGTTTGTGGTGTCTTGTCATATTTTAAAACTTCAGCAACCATAGTACAACCCGTACCAGAGAACTAAGAGTTTTCATGTGTTTTAATCAGTGCTCTGACTTGTCGCCATGTGATCGGAGTTGACATCAGTGTATTTTAGGCAATGTGTCAATTTTCACTCAGAATACGTGTCTGTTACGATCTTGTTTTATAGTCATTTTATTCACCATTATTCGCCATTCATATTTTTACATTCTTCTTTTATCTCACTGCAACTGAACGGCGATGAGTCCACTGCCAGTCTGCCCCAGATGTGGTTTTGAAATAATGACAGAGAAAAGAAACAAGTTATTTGCCCTGCCTCAAACCCTGTGGCTTGGGGAGCTGAATGCAGGTGCACCCAGCCACAAACGATAGCTTAAGCTATGTACATATTTAATAGAAGTCAACTGTCAAACCTCTCCCCTGCCCAACCATCACTCAACCTCCTGCCCCTCACTGATGTCTTCCATCTCACTCTGCATCCCATTACTTACCACTTAACAACCACTATTCAGTTATCTTTGCCCTCCCACTGACCTCGCACAAAACGCCCATCACACAAATTTGTAATTTTGTCATTAGTCCATTTCGTTTACATAAAAAATCAATACACTGTAATATAATGTTTGTCTGTATGTCTTCTATGAGTCCATAAACCATTCATTCGCTTACAATGAAATTTTGGGTGAACTGTTCACCATAGGCGCGCGAAGGTTCCTGACCCAAAAACAAAGGAGCACGACACATAGCTCAGGATCTTTGACTTCATAAATAATGAGCGGCCACCGCTTGAGAATACCCAGATGTATACGTAAATTGTTGGAAAATGGGAGTATTTAGGGACCTGCAACAAAGTTTGAATGAAATTTCGGACGTTTATGAAGTGTTTGTAACTGACCCCACTCCCCCCTCCCCCCCCCCCCCCCCCCCCCACATAATGATTAAACGAAAAGAAGTCTACCTCTCACAACAGTTTCGCCGCAGATGCCGTAAAACTGTGACATCAGGCATGACCTTCTATCAAATAAAGTTAGCATTACAGCATGTTACTATTTATTTTTATCTGCAAGTATCCCTTAAGTCTCTGGCATCCAAAATTAAGCAATCTGTTTTCTTAATTTCAATCTACCGGGTGATCAAAAAGTCAGTATAAATTTGAAAACGTAATAAATCACGGAATAATGTTGATAGAGAGGTAAAAATTGACACACATGCTTGGATTGACATGCGATTTTGCTAGAACCAAAAAAAGAAAAAGTATTGCCAGACGCGTGACAGATCTCTTGCGCGCGTCGTTTGGTGATGATCGTGTGCACAGCCGCCACTTTCGTCATGCTTGGCCTCCCGGGTCCCTAGACCTCAGTTCGTGCGATTATTGGCTTTGGGGTTACATGAAGTCTCAAGTGTATTGTGATAGACCGACATCTCTAGGGATGTTGAAAGACAACAACCGACGCCAATGCCTCACCATAACTCCGGACATGCTTTACAGTGCCGTCCACAACTTTACTCATCGACTACAGCTATTGTTGAGGAATGATGGTGAACATATTGAGCATTTCCTGTACAGAAAATGATCTTTGCTTTGTCTTAATTTGTTATGCTAACCAGTGGTGGACACAATTTTTTTATGAGAGGGGGGGGGCGCACAAGCCTGAGGAGGGTGAACATGTCCTTACAGGCGTTGTGAGACTGATTTTAAAATTTATCGTAAATTACTGACAAAAAGAGCACGACGGAAATTAAATGGAAGCATAACACGAAAGTCAAATTATGTGACGTTAATTACAGGGATTTTGCATTTTTAAACACGATTACATGCTGCCTGTAAGTAAAAGTTAATTATTCGAGCCGCGGTGGAGTAGCCGAGCGGTCTAAAGCGTCTCGCTGCGGAGCGCGCGGTTGCTGGCCGTGGAGGTTCTACATCTACATCTACATGGGATACTCTGCAAATCACATTTAAGTGCCTGGCAGAGGGTTCATCGAACCACAATTATACTATTTATCTCCCATTCCATTCTCGAATAGCGCGTGGGAAGAATGAACACCAGAATCTCTCTGTACGAGCTCTGATTTCTCGTATTTTATTCTGATGATCATTTCTACCTATGTAAGTGGGACTCAGCAATATATTTTCGCATTCGGAGGAGAATGTTGGCGATTGGAGTTTCGCAAGTAGCCCACGCCGCAGCGATAAGCGCCGTTGTTGTAATGATTCCCATCCCAGATCCTATATCATTTCCGTAACGCTGTCTCCCCTGTATCGTGACAATACGAAACGAGCTGCCCTTCTTTGGACTCTTTCGATGTCCTCCGTCAAACACACCTGATAAGGATCCCACACTGGGCTGCAATACTCCAAAAATGGACGGACAAGCGTAGTGTATGCAGTTTCTTTGGTAGTTCTGTTGCATGTTTTAAGGGTTCTACCAATAAAACGCAGTCTCTGGTTCGCCTTTCCCACGATATTATCTACGTGTTCTTTCCAGTTTAAGTCTGTAGTAACAGTAATTCCTAGGTATTTTGTGGAGTTTACGGCCTTCACATTTGATTGATTTATCTTGTAAACAAAGTTTAACGGATTTCTTTTCAACTCATGTGGATGACTTCACACTTCTCATTATTTAGAGTCAATTGCCAATTTTTACACCATACTGATATCTTATTCAGATCGTTCTGCAGTTGGTTTTGATCTTCAGATGATTTTACTAGACGGTAAATGACGGCGTCATCTGCAAACAACCTAAGAGAGCTGCTTAGATTTTCCCCTAAATCGTTTATGTAAATAAGGAACAACAGAGGACCAATAACACTACCCTGTGGAACGCCCGATATCACCTCTGTTTTAGTCGATGCCTCACCATCGATTACTATGAACTGTGTCCTCTCTGACAAGAAATCCCCTATCCAATCGCAAATTTGGGGCGATATACCATAACCACGCAATTTGATTAAAAGCCGTTTGTGAGGTACGGTGTCAAAAGCTTTCTGGAATTCAAGAAATACGGAATCGATATGCTAATCTTTGTCGATAGCACCCATCACTTCGTGTGAATAAAGAGCTAGTTGTGTTTCGCATGAACGATATTTTCTAAATCCGTGTTGACCTTGGGTCAATAGATCGTTCTGTTCGAGATAATTCATAATATTTGAATACAGGATACGTTCCAAAACCCTGCTGCAAATTGACGTCAGTGAAATAGGCCTGTAGTTTCGTGAGTTACTCCTACTGCCTTTTTTGAATATAGGTGTGACCTGTGCAACTTTCCAATCTTTTGGTACAGATCTTTCTATGAGAGAGCGGTTGTATATGACTGTTAAGTAAGGAGCTATCGCTTCAGCATAATCAGATAGAAATCTAATGGGTATACAATCCGGACCAGAAGACTTGTTTTTGTTAAGTGATTTTAGTTGCTGCACTACTCCGATGATATCTACTTCTACGTTACTCATTACGGCATCTGTTCGTAATTCGAAATCTGGAATATTGGTTTCGTCTTCTTTGGTGAATGAATTTCTAAAAGCAATGTTTAGTAACTCTGTTTTAGTAGCGCTGTCATCGGCAGGATCGCCATTACTATCACGTAGTGAAGGTATTGTTTGTGATTTGCCCCGAGTATATTTAACATATGACCAAAATCTCTTTGGGTTTTCAGTTAAATTTCGAGAAAGAGTTACGTTGTGATAAATATTGTAGGCATGTCGCATTGAAATCCTCGATAAATTTCGAGCTTCTGAGTACGATTGCCAATCCTGGGGATTTTGTGTTCGTTTAAATTTAGTATGCCTTTCCCTTTGCTTTTGCAACAGTGTCCTGACCTGTTTTGTGTACCAAGGGGGATCGCCTCCTTCTTTTATTAATTTATTTGGTATAAAACTTTCAATTGCTGTCGATACCACTTCTTTGAATTTGAGCCACATCTGGTCTACACCTACGTTTAGTGTTAGAAACGAGTGGAAACTGTCTTTCAAGAAGCAATGTATTGTATTTCCATCCGCTTTCCTGAACAAATATACTTTTCGTCTACCTTTGGTAACTTTGGGACTTTCGATATTCAATTTCGCTACGACAGCTCTGTGTTCACTAATACCTGTATCCGTTTTGATGCTCGTTATGAGCTCAGGATTATTTGTTGCTAAGAGATCAAGTGTGTTTTCACATCCATTTACAATTCTAGTTGGCTCATGAACTAATTGTTCGAAGTAATTCTCAGAGAATGCGTTGAGTACAATTTCGGACGATGTTTTATGCCTACCTGCTGATTTGAAAATATAATTTCGCCAACAGATCGAGGGTAAATTAAAATCACCACCTACTATTATCGTGTGAGTCGGGTACGTTTTTCTAATTTGACTCAGGTTTTCTTTGAACCTTTCTGCTATTGTATCGTCAGAGTCGGGAGGCCGGTAAAAGGAACCGATTATTAACTGCTTACGATTTTCGGGTACAACCTCTACCCATAATAGCTCGCAGGAACTATCAACTTCAACTTCGCTACACGAAAGACTACTTTTGACGGCGACAAACACGCCCCCACCTATTTTGTTTAATCTATCCTTTCTGAATACCGTTAGATCTTTTGCAAATACTTCTTCTGAACTTATTTCCGGATTGAGCCAACTTTCGCTGCCTATAATGATGTGTGTTTCGGTGCATTCTATTAACACTTGGAGTTCTGTTACTTTCCCGACACAGCTATGACAATTTACAACTGTTATACCGATAGTTTCCAGATCTACATTTCTCCTGTGATCCACCTGCACCCTTTGAAATTGCCCATTTTGTTTTTCCCTGAAGTTCTTTATCCTAAAAAAACCGCCCAGTCCACGCCACACAGCCCCCGCTACCCGTGTAGCCGCTTCCTGCGCATATTGGACTCCTGACCTATTACGGAACCCGGAAACCCGATGGCGCAAGTCAAGGAATCTGCAGCCTACACGGTCGCAGAACCGCCTGAGCCTCTGATTCAGACCCTCCACTCGGCTCTGTACCAGAGGTCCACAGTCGGTCCTGTCAACTATGCTGCAGATGGTGAGCTCTGCTTTCATCTTGCAAGCAAGACTGACAGTCTTTACCACTTCAGTTAGCCGCTCGAAACCTGAGAGGATCTCTTTAGATCCGAAACGACACACATCATTGGTACCGACGTGAGCCACCACCTGCAGTTGGCTGCACCCCGTACCCTTCATGGCATCCGGGAGGACTCGTGCCACATCTGGAAGGACTCCACCCGGTATGCACACGAAGTGCACGTTGGCCTTCTTCCCCTGCTTGGCGGTCATCTCTCTAAGGGGCTCCATCACCCGCCTACCGTTGGAGCTCCCAACTACAAGTAAACCCACCCTCTGTGAAAGCCCAGATCTTGCAGGTTCGAGTCCTCCCTGGGGCATGGGTGTGTGTGTTGTCCTTAGATTAGTTTACCTAGGTTTAAGTAGTTTGTAAGCTACGGACTGATGACCACGCAGTTTGGTCCGATAGATTTACAAACATTTGAACATTCAATTATTAGAATGCTAAGATTCTTTCCCCTCCTCCCTCCTCTCTCCTCTCTCTCATTTTTCGTCGGGCCGTCTGGAGATCGGGGGGGGGGGGGGGGGGGGGGGCACGTGCCCCTGTGCCCTCCCCCCCTGAATCCGCACTTTATGCTAATTATTACTTTTCTGATCAGATGAAGCGCTATCTGTCAGGCATTTTTTGAAATTTTGTGTGTCATTCCAAGCATGTGTGTCAATTTTTACCTATCTATCTACATTATTCTGTGATTTATTAAGTTTTCAAAGTTATACTGACTTTTTGATCACCCGGTAAATAAAAGGACACTCACTCACTGACTAAACACGAAAGCTCTAAAACTACTTCACGTATGAAACTGAAATTTGGCGGAAATGTAGTTTATGGGTAGAAAACGTTAGCTAGGAAAGTATTTTGTGATAGCTGCATGGCGGAGCATACTTCTACAGACTCACGAAATTAACAGTTTCATTCCGATCTTCACGAAATTTCGCACGCTTGACCTTCAAAACAAGAGGAAGGTCATCGTCTACTTTAAATTTCACATGGTGCATGGGTAAGGGTACTTTGCAACAAACAAATGGATCCATAAATACTTTGGTTGCGCCATAACTTGCGAACAGCTCGACCGATTTCACAGATCCCTTTTTTATTATTTTATTTTATTTTATTTATTTATTTATTTATTTATTTTAATTCTTAGGACAAGGGTTGTATGAAGTAAAACTGGAATACTTCAGAACGACAAAGTACGTTTTTCAGTGTGACCCTGCGTTTCTGTTGCATATGAATCTATAGTTTTGTTCTGATATTGATGAAATTTTGCACACTCTACCTGAAAAACAAGACGAATGTCACTGTATAAAATTTCGTTCGGTGCATGGTGGAGGCTACTGAACTTACGGAATTTTACAAAATGCATAGTTTTGCACCATTCTTTATAAATTTTTGCACACATGATCTTTAAACCAAGAGGAAGATCAGTGGGTACATAAATGTTTGAATGGTACATGACAGAGGGTACCTTGCAGAAAACTTTGCCGAAAGAGGGAAAGGTGGAAACGAACAGAGAGATGGGAGAGAAAGAGGTGGATGCAGAGAGAGGGGGGAAGGGGATTTGGACAACGAGAATGTAGGATAAATAAACACCCGGGCAATGCCGGGTTTACAGCTAGTGCAGTATAAAGTATTAATATTAAAGAAGAAAAATACAATAAAGGTGTTGGCAACAACACAATGTGCTGCCTCAGTAACATTCAAAACATATACGTATATTGGCAGTGCATCAGTGAAGTGCAAATTAGTGCGAAAAATAGTGATGCAGAAAGAAGAATATGCGGTACAGCTTGAAACAAATGGGCCATCCGTTAAGTAAGGTGAAAACCAAGAATAAAATTTCCGTAACAAGACAGTACTTTACATGTTTTGCTAACGAACTTATTTCGATCCACAATAAAATAAAAACTGTAGATATATATGATTGCAGACCACTAAAATGTTTTATCGGAATTAAAATGAAACGCATTTGCTGATAAAAGTCGCATTTTATTTGTAGTTGCATAAACGGACAAAAATTACCCATCTTAATTGCAAAAACAACTACGGACGTTATATCCACACAAATGAAGAATATTTAATCTTTGTCTTAGATGAGGGGAAATTGCAGGATATTATAAAGAACTTCATCACAAATGTACGAGAGTGAGTTAGTAAATAAATCATAAACTGAGATATAAACGCCAGTACTGCACGCTGTGCAGGGATATTTCTCTACCACTACCAAACATCTGTAGTGTGGGTTGCAGTAGTTTAAGAAATCAAATAAAATTACAGCTCAAGAGCGTCACTTACACGATGCAAACGCTGCCACGAGAATTCCAAGCTCAAGGTTTTTAAAGCCTTCTCGAAAGATGGGACTAGTTTTTAAATTTACAGGTGGAGTCAGCTGAAAAGTAAAGCAATTTTCAGTCTTGTAAACGCAGTACTGGCGTGTCGACCTCAGTTTGCGACTTATTTACTGACTCACCCTCGTATTTGAACAGGAAAGCAAGGATGACTTTGAAAATTATCGAGGCATTAGAGTTCTCAGTTTTTTTTATCTAGGTACTATGGAAAGGTCCTTAAAATAGAATTCAGAGAGAAATAGAGGAAGCTGAAGAACATAGTGACCTTGGATCAGGCCTACCTTGTGTTGATAATATCTCTAGCATCAGGCAGGTGACTCGTACATAACGTGGAGGTAAACATGGTTTTTATGTATTTGATTAAGGCTTGTGAAAGTAAAAGGAAGGAAGGAAGATTAAGAGTCGTACATGTTATATACAAGTTACTAGGAAGATGTATTCGGAAAATACCTTTAGTTTTAAATTTGGCACTTCCTGTCACAGAAATATTATGTTAGCAAAGGACTTATGCAACAAAGCTGCTTCTTAAAGCCTGCTCTTTTTAAGATGTTTCTGAAAGAAGCACTGAAAGATTGATAATGGAAATGCAAGAACATGGAAATAAAGACAGGGCTAGGTAGTAAAACCCTATTCTCTCAAAATTTTGCCGATAGTGAATTTTTGCCGAGGAAGATAAGGGTGATTATTATATGTTAGGATACCTTAAGAGCAATAATAGTAATGGGATATGAAAAACTTCACAAAGACGGAATACTTCATGGTCGGAGATTTTCGAGAGGATATTGTTATGGACGATGGATCGATATTACAGTGAAGAGGACCTTAAAAATATTTAGGAAGCGTCATTTCGGACAATAGCAGAAGTAATGAGGGAATACAGAACAGAACAGGAAAGGGACAAGTGGCGATCAAGCAGTAGTGCCTCATTGATTTGAATAAGAACTCTAAAAAAATATGAAAAGAATGCTATTCAAAACTATAGTTGCGAGGCTTGCTCTGTGTACTCCTGAACTTTGGGGAGTCTCTAGGGTCGCAGAGAAAAATTAAAGGCATCTGAAATGGAGTATTGGAGTGACTGAACATATTGTAGACACAAATGAAAACAAAAGCGTAACATCGTGTGGACATCTCAGACGAACGCCAGAGAAAAGATGGCCTCCTCAAATATGGAGACCTCAACGACACGGAGAAAGAGCCATGGCCGGCCGCGGTGGCCGAGGGGACTGAGGCGCTTCAGTCACGGTCTGCACGGCCACTACGGTCGGGGGTTCGAATCCCCCCTCCGGCATGGATATTTGTGCCGTCCTTAGGATAAGTTAGTTGATAAGTAGTTTGTAAGTTTAGGGACTGATAACTCCGTAGTTAAGTCCCATAAGCTTAACAAACATTTGAACATTTGAAAGAGCCATGGAAGAAGTAGACTGGCAAATTAGGAGGCGGAAACTTGTATGGGAAAGACGCCGCCTGGCATAGAAAACTACCAGAAATCAGACAAGAGTTTGTCAGCCGTATCATTTACTTAACGAACAAGAGAGGTTCACACCTGATTCATGGGACCTGCGCTTGTTGCGCGCTACGTTTATTTCAATCATCAAATTCGCTTCACAAATTCTCGTGCTGTAACTGTCGTATTGCGATGCTTCCAGTACCATTGTTGTTGTGTTTATTCATGCTATTGATTGAATAAAAAAAATCTGGATTGTCCCACGTTCATTTCAATTGTCAAATTCGCTTCACAAATTCTCGTGCTGTAACTGACGTACTGCGATGCTTCCAGCGCCATTGTTGTTGTGTTTATTCATGCTATTGATTGAATAAGAAAATCTGGATTGTCCCAGTAAAAGTATATGTTTGCGTTGAAAATAATATTTGTTTACGTTTTAGACCCTCTCTCAGTGCCTACTTTCATAAGAAAAAAAAAAATCTTTGTAAATTTATGGGACTTAACTACTCTGGTTATCAGTCCCTAGGTTTACAAACTTACTAACTTACACTAAGGACAACACACACAACCATGCCCCAAGGAGCCGAGAGGACTGAGGCGCTTCAATCACGGTCTGCACGGCCACTACGGTCGGGGGTTCGAATCCCCCCCCTCGGGCATGGATATTTGTGCCGTCCTTAGTTGTAGGTAGTTCATAAGTAGTTTGTAAGTTTAGGGACTGATGACCCCGTAGTTAAGTCCCTTAAGCTTAGCAAACATTTGAACATTTTGAACATGTCCCAGGGAGGACTCGAACCTCTGCAGTGAGGCGCTTTAGAACGCTCGGCCACTCCACCGCAGCTTTCATAACCCCCTGCAGTGCGTACATGCCCGTCAAAGTCGTTTTTCAGTATCTCTTATTGTTCCAGAGATATTTTGGGTAAAAAGTGTAAGTGGAATACCTTGTATAAGACATGTGTCATTAACTTTTAACACCTACTGTATGAAGCAGTATTAGTTATACTTAGGTGGTTTTCAACTTAACAAACATCTATGACTGGATTTACATTCAGTCTCTTGCGCAAAACACTTTTATTTTATTTATTTATTTATTTATTTTCGTGTAGACTTAATAGCGTACCAGCACTGTTCTGCCGTCGTCAGGGTTTTTTCTTTATTCAAGTGAGTTATTTCTGAACATTTTAAGGTATTGATTCGTCTACGAAAATTAGCCTAAAGTAGTATTTTTGTTGTCATTGGCGGTAGCGTAACTGCAACTAAATGATATTCATGTGAGTTTGGATGGACAGTTGACACTTCACATTTTATATCTAATCGTAATTTTGTTACATGAAGATATTTCTCAAATCTTGTTTCATTTTCATTTTATGTGTGTATGTATTTTGCAGTTTGTGTCGTTCACACCATTAATACCCTTCATTTTGTTACATTGTGTACCACTACATAATCTAGGGTAGTAGTTTGTAATTTCTTTCTTCCACTAATGTATTCCAGGCGTGGAAGTTTTGTCCCGCAGTAAGTTTATATAAAGATCTGTGGCTGTTTTGTAATATTTTGATAGACAGTCTATTTTAGTGGCTGGTCGTAGTATTTTCTATTTGATAGTCAGCAAACGTTTTCTGAAAGCTGTTTCTTTGCTGAAGTATGGGGTGTTACAAATAGCTGTATGGTTATACTATGTATAATGATTGACAAATGTTTCATAAACGTTTATGTGCGCCCTGTGTGTTGAGTTCACCTCTTGGTGATACTGTACATGTATTATGAGACCTTCCTGTGTTGTGTCTGTCCGTGCCCTATTTTCGTATGTTTCTTTAGAATGTTGTATATATTCGGAACAGTTTTATTATTGTATATTATTGTGTGTCATGTTGTTTTGTGTGTGACTGTTGCTCTAGTCCGTCTTGAATGTGGTTGTTGCACGCGCGGGAGTAGCCGAGCGGTCTGGAGCGCCAGGTCGCGGATCGCGCGACCTCCTGCGTCGGAGATTCTAATCCTCCCTCGGGCATCGATGTTTGTGATGTCTTTACTATGAGTTAGTTGATAAGTAGTTTAAGGACTGATGACCCCGCAGATAAGTCCCATAACCTTTACAAACCTTTGAAAGTGATTGTTGACTCTGGGTTGTGCTTCTGTGTTATTGTACCAGGTCTTGTTTCAATGTGGGCTGTTCATTCCTTCACCAAAAGTTAAAATGTTTGTTCAAATGTTCAAATGTTTGTACAGCTTATGGGACTTAACTACGGGGTCATCAGTCCCTAAACTTACAAACTACTTATGAACTAGCTAATCCTAAGGACGGCACAAATATCCATCATGCCCGAGGGGGGATTCGAATCCCCGACCGTAGTGGCCGTGCAGACCATGACTGGAGCGCCTCAGTCTCCTCGGCCACCGCGGCCGGCTAAAATGTTTGTTAAGCTTATGGGACTTAACTACGGGGTCATCAGTCCCTAAACTTACAAACTACTTATCAACTACCTTATACTTAGGACGGCACAAATATCCATGCCCGAGGGGGGATTCGAACCCCCGACCGTAGTGGCGGTGCAGACCGTGACTGGAGCGCCTTAGTCCCCTCGGCCACCGCGGCCGGCATTCCTTTACCACTTATATGTTTGTTGGACTAGTCATATGGGTATCATGACAAATGTCTACTACTGTTTGTTCCATAGTGATTAGCTTGTAAAGGAAAGAAGAATAGGCTTTAACATCGCAGTGTTGTTGAAGTCATTATAAACAGAACAGAGGCTATGTATTTTTTTAAAGAATGGATAAGGAAATCGGCTGTGCTGTTTCAAAAGAACCATCCGGCAATTTCCTGGAGTGATTTATGGAAATCTCAGAAAAAGTAAATCTGGATAACTGGATGTAATTCTAAGCCATTGGCTACATGAATGTGAATTCAGTGCGGCAATCACTTGGTTTCCTCGCTCTGAGCTTAGCTCGTGTGTGGAGTTCAACGTTCTTACACTATGTGCATTTTCATGATTAACAATGTCATAAGTGTAAATGTCCTTTAAAGCTTCTTCGGTGACTACAGCTGCCAAGAATAAAAGAATTAATGTATTCGCAATTGCAAATTTATTAATTCTAAAATTCTTGAATTTCTGGTAGTTTTGTTGTAGGTGTTTTAGGTAATTTGTGGATAATGACTCTGTAGCTTGCTTGTTTCCAGTAAATTGTGAAGTCCTAAGTGTTATTCATTATTTTTATGCTGAGATCTACAAAAATTAGCATTTTACCTAACGAAATCGAAATATTGAAACATTTCGGGGGCCTTGAAATAAATTCAGCGACAAAATTGAACATTTTTTGCTGGACCGTGATTGAAACCCGGATTTCCCGCTTCGGGCCAGCGGTCGCCTTCACCAATTTGACTGTCCAGACACCCAAATGCTCAACTACGATTGTAGTGCCCCCTGTCCATTGGTTGCTCTTGCCCGCAGCTTATAGTGTATTCCCGCAAGGGACCGAGCGTATGAATGCGTCCGCACTGAAATTATCATTGCCTCTTGTGGACATATTTACAATTATACATATGGTGTTTTTTTTCGGACATGTATGAAAAGAACACACACCATATCAATAAAAGAATTTCACCTGTTTCTGTTTTTAATATGAGGTGAAGTATCAGTAGTAAACTATTTGTTTCATTGTGTAGCCGGTTTACGTACATCTGTGGTTCATCACTCAGGCATGTACCACTTAAAATGTCTTAGGCTGGCTGCAGGTAATCATTTCATTATGATTATCATTAATTGTTCATAGATTATATGATCGATATTTCCCTTTTCCACTAATTTAAGCTTAGCCGCGGTGGAGTAGTCGAGCGGTCTAAGGCGCCTCGCTGCGGAGCGCGCGGTTGCTCGCCGTCGGAGGTTCGAGTCCTCCCTGGGGCATGTGTGTGTGTGTGTGTGTGTGTGTGTGTGTGTGTGTGTGTGTGTGTGTGTGTTGTCCTTAGGTTAGTTTACCTTAGTATGTTTGTAATCTACGAACTGATGACCACGCAGTTTGGTCCTATAGATTTACAAGCATTTGAACATTTAATTTAAGTTTTGATATTAAAATGGGTAATACATATGACTGGAGAGATCGAGCCATGCATCTATAAATTAAGTCTGACTAATGAAGGAAGTTGGAACTTAGCGTCCGGTCAACAGCATGGTCATGAGAGTCGGAGATCATGCTCGGATTTTTGGGTAAGGATGGGGAACGAAATCGGCCGTGCTGTTTCAAAGGAACCATCTTGGCATTTGCCTGGAGTGATTTAGGGAAATCACGGAAAACCTAAATCTGGATAGCCGACGGTGGATTTGAACCACCGTTCTCCCGCATTCGAGTCCAGTGTGTTACCAATGCGCCACCTCGCTTGGTATTGTGACTAACTCTTGAGTACGTTTTCAGGTATTACTGGGCTCACGAAGACGGCTGTGTCTTGGGAGACATCCGAGTAGGGAAAACTTGTTAGCCACGACATGGAGAGTTAGCCCTTGAGACAACGTAACACGACGTCTGACGAGCAGCACTGCTCATTGAAGGGCGATGAGCTGGAATGCTCAGCCCATAGGCCGTGGCCGGCAAGCCAAAATTGTTTTGTATGCTGCATTCTGACTGCATGGTTCACTGGTTTTTCAGAGAAAGCGAGGAGGATTTTGGCGAATGGACATCGTAGAAATGAATACTGAAGAGAAAACTAGAAGTTTGCAGGACTTGCACGATTCTGTGCTTGGTGTCCAATACAACTATAATCATCCGAGGCAGCTCTTGCTAGCGGCGCGATTCTGTTGATGCGGATGAGAGTGGCAGTCACTGATGGGCGCTCGAGCTCATGTGGCACGTTTCTCATTACTGGCACAGCAATCTTCTTGCGTCTGCTGTGTGTATGTTTGACAGGTAGACTGGGTAACAGACTCACGAACTTCTTAATAGTCTTAAGGGATATATACAGGGTGGTTCGAAAATGTTTGAAATGCTTGTCAGGACGTTGTAAGGCAGGTTGTACTGAGATATAAATCTTCATAAAAAAATTTGATACGTCGCGCCGTTTCCGAGTTATTTAGCTTAGAAGTTAGCCAATCACGTCGTTTGGCGCGCAGATTCGAACAGCCCACAAGAGGCAGCGTTGCCAAACGTATCCTCCATAGTTTGGTCATGTGGGTATAAACTTGTATATGAAAGGCTGTTGTATCGTGAGACACTGTGGTCTGGGGGTAGAGAGGTGGACATGTGAAACAGAAGTTCCTGAGTTCGATCCTCACCACAGTTATGGTTTTGTTTTTATCCAGATGAGGAAACACATCTGTATTTTTGTCTATCATTTATGTATGGATTTCATGTAAGTAACAGAACTGTACATCTTTGTTTTGCATAAACACATTGGCGTTGGCCCCAAGTATGCACATTTATTCCGAAAGCTACAGTATCCATAACATTCAATAACTGCTCAAAAATGCATCCGACGAAGGTCTGACAATATATGTACCTGTTTGGACATAAATATGAAAAAACAATAAACCTCATACACAGTCAATGGTCATACATGTAACAAATGCAGGGAAAGTAATGTATAACATAAAACAATAAACTGATATTTTGGCATCTGTTTAACGTAAGAACGTTATTTTCAGAAGCGAAACGTGACACTAAATCACAGTAGCTGCTCAAAGTGTCCTCTTCCAGCCTGACGGTACGCATTGCAACGCTGCGTCGTTGTCTCCGCAAGTTTTCCGAAATCAAAGGTTTCCCTGATTTCATCGAAGGCTAAAATTATCCTTGCAACTTCACATGTCCCCACAAATAAAAGTCTAATGGTGTCATATCTGGTGAACGAGATGGCCAGAGGGACGGACCGCCTCGGGCAATCCACCTTTGCCGGTACAACACATCTAAATGCTTACGTACCTCGAAAGCGAAGTACGGCGGTGCGCCATCGTGTTGGAACCACATTCCCTGACGGACCGCCAGAGGAACGTCTTCTAAAGTGTAGCGGAAGGACGTTTTCGTGGAATGCTAAATACGTCGTTCCATTTAAATGGGGCGGGAGTAGGACGGGACGCAACAAAAAGTCAACTACGATACCTGCCCAAATGTTGACGTTAAACCTATTCTGATAGGATTTAATGTAAGTGCCATGCGGATTTGCGTCCATCCAAATGTGGCTGTTTCGGGAATTGAGTGGTCCTTCTTTGGTGAAACATGCCTCGCATGTCCACAACACCATCTTTGCGAAATGTGGATTTTCGTTACATTTATATAAATACCACACGGAATATTGGTAACGAGAGGGGTAGTCCTCTTCAACCAAGTCGTGCACGTTCTGTAGGTGATACGGAAATAGGTTTTCGTCCCGTAAGACGTCCAATACTACACCGTGCGAAACCTGTAACGACAAAGAAAAGGATGCATTTTGCCATGTGTAGTTTGCAGGCATTCTTTAAGAATGAAGTAATAACGCGACTTACTCCCAAAGCAGTACCAATGGCCCTCGAGCTGGTACTAGGTGTTGCAGCAACCATTACGAGAACGTTTTCTTCGAACTGAACGTTCCGTATGTAACGTTCTCGTCCAGCGTCAACATTGGGTTCAGCAAAACTTCCAGACTCCCTTAACAGCCTATCAACAGCTAAAAAGGTATTTACATACGGAATAACGCGGCTGGGAAAACTTGCATGGAAGATGTCGCGGGCAGCTGGTGCATATTGACCCGCAGCGCCGTAAGCTTAATTGCATATCTGCGTATTCCTCGAAGGAGTACCGATGACGCGCCATTTTACCACTACTTGTGTGTCACGACGACGTCCGTCACTGCTCTACCGCACCTCCTTCCTTGTACCTTCGCAGCTACACGAACTCTCCGGCAAAGTTCGATTACATACGTACGATTCCCAATGATGATCCAACGACAAGTAGAAAAAGGGTTCACTACACGGCCGATACAATTACTGTCGGATGTTGGCATAGCGTACATCGTACTGCAGGATTGCTGATGCATTGGCCCGAATTCGATCCCCACTGCCGTCGAATATTTTCATGTGTTTCTTTTTGTATTGGTCCCTTGTTCGGTCTGACAAGGGGAGGAAGCCTACACGTAGTGGCAAGAACACAGTTCGGCAATTGAACACACGAGGGGCGTACGATAGAATCCGCGTGTGGGAGCGTTTACGTTTATTTTGTTCATGTCAGTTTATGTATTACGTCAAAATTATGACCAATATATTGTATTTATTAATATTTCGTAAAAGGGATAACAAGGAAAGGCAAGCGAAAATGTGCGACTGCAAATAGGTTTTCTGGCAACCGTAACTATTATCCACAACGACTAGTTGGCCGATTTTACTGGAACCACGAACCTATTGCTCGCGTGCAGCTGTCGAGGTCTACTGGAAATTAAATTAACGAAATACCAAGTCCTGTACGCTTCAATTACAATCCTTTTTTGGAAAGTTATTTCCAGAGTCCTCGTCGACGCTGTGATACAGTCCTGTCTTGGACATGGATTTGCAATAACAAATATTCCATTGCCTTTCCTTTTCACGACTTTTTTATGAAATATTAACAAATACGATATATTGTGCATAATTTTCATTTATTTGCAGTGCAAGTAATGCATAAATTGACATATAAAAATTAAAAATAATTTCCCATACTAGGATTCGAACCCACAGTCATAGCAGCATTGATTACAGATCTGACTTCTTCCCACAACACCAACCGCAGCTTACTGACAGCGTTCACTTGTCATACAGTGTTCCAGACCCGCGCAAGAAATGCTATTTTTCCTAAACACTTGGCCATCTGGAGCTCCCAGTACTATCACGTTCATTTCTGGCCATGAACTGCATATACCATAATTCGAATTAGGCGATGACGAGTAGGCGTGTTCTCCTTGTGAGACAGCCAGCCACATGGAGAATACGTTTGGCAACGCTGCCTCTTGCGGACTGTTCGAATTTGCGCGCTAAACGACGTGATTGGCCAACTTCTAAGCTAAATAACTCGGAAACGGCGCGACGTATCAAATTTTTTTCTTAACCTTTATGTCCCAGTACAACCTGCCCTACAACGTCCTGACAAGCATTCAGACATTTTCGGACCACCCTGTATATATATCTTGTCTGCACTTTCTGTATAGAAATTGGATGCCTTTCGATTTTTCTGTCATTCTCATTATCTGCCTTTTTATGCATATATGTCACTTTTTTTACTGTATATTGCGTGCGTTTGGGTACCTTGAATTTGGAACCCTTGTCAGTTAGTTAATAGTGTTGTCCTTCATAAAATCTGACTGTCAACAGCTCATGAGAATGCAGGCAAAAATGATTTCTGCAAGCTAAAACTTAATATTCGCAAATACCATGACGTAACAAAATTTCTTGCCGTGGTTGAGTGGACGAGCGCTCTAAGGCGCCTTGCTGCGGAGCGCGCGGTTGCTCGTCGTCGGAGGTTCGAGTCCTCCCTCGGGCATGTTTGTGTGTGTGTGTGTGTGTGTGTGTGTGTGTGTGTGTGTGTGTGTGTTTTGTCCTTAGGTTAGTTTAAGTAGTCTGTAAGACTGTAAGACCAGGGACTGATGACCATAGCAGTTTGGTCCAATAGGTTTACAAACATTTTATTACTTTCAGACAAATTGTGATGTGTTGTCTCGCAAACTACCTTCTTTTAGTTGCAGATAACAAGCTACCAGTCCTCAATAATATATAGAGGCTCCTACACAACCCTATACTGTAAAATTACGGTAAATAAAATTAGTTACAGGGCTCATTTTAGAAGATTATCACCTCAAACATCTTCATATTTCACAGATTTAAATAAAATAAATGGGTGGTGGCAAAAAAGGTCCTGAAAGAAGTTTTAATCTATCTGAAAAAATAGCTTTCTGCAGAACAGGCAGACCTTATAGCCAGTAACTTTAATGCAAACACGACGGAATTATGAATATAATTCTCTGACGTGTTTACATTTATCTGATTATAGTTAAAATTTTATTTCATACTGAACACGTGTTGTGTAATAATGCCAACTTCATTCTGTAAATGTCCAACAATCCACATGAGGCTGTAACTATATGGATTTCCACATCTGTATTATATGTCATGCCAAGTAATTAAGATTTGATACTTTATCGAATCCGGTAGTTGTAGTAAAAGTCAATTACACAATGACGTGAGAAACTTAAGAAAATACTTGAAAATTGTTCAATCCTCGTCTGACCACAGCAGAATTGATCGCTTGATGAACACGTGCAGAGAATACCAGATTACATAAAGATACTCTGCTGTTCTGATGAAGTAGAGTTGCAATATGCCTATACGCTAGGCACGATATATAGTGATAGAGACGGAATTACAAGTAATACCGAAAATTAGATAATCATACGTAATAGAGAAACGTTTATGAATTCATTGGTGCCACTTTTATACAGATTAACTCATACACTTCTACAGTATATTGCGTGTTTATCAGTGTTATCTATTAATTCAAATCTTTGTAATTCTGTGAGACTTAACAGCTTGGTTATTAGTCCCTAGCTTACAAACTACTTAAACTAAGTTAAACTAACCTAAGGACAACACACACATCCATGCCCGAGGGAGGATTCGAACCCCCGACGCGGGAGGTCGCGCGATCCGTAACGTGGCGCTTCAGACCTCTCGGCTACTCCCGCGCTGTTAATCTATTAAAATCACCTAGGAAAGGGACTAATTCAAAACTGAACTCGAACAGCAACGAGTACGTTACAAAGCTTTCTTTTCTCATCCAGTGGCTAAATAAAAACCGCTGTGGGATGCCCAAGAGGTCTAAGGCGCCTTGCTGCTGAGCGCCCGGTTGCTCGCCGTCGGAGGTTCGAGTCCTCCCCCTGTCGTGGGTGGGTGTGTTGTGTAGTTTAAGTAGTTTGTAAGCCTAAGGACTGAAGACCAAAGAAGATAAGCCGGATAGATTTACAAATATTTGAACATTTTTTGACAAATCAGAATCAATAATGTTTCATACTGTCATGCTGTGATATGCTATGAATAGATTTGTATCTAACACACGGAAGTAGGTAAAATGTGATGTAATACTACAATCCACACCTCACCTCTGTTTTATGGATAAATATTTCTAACACAACTTTCTTTCTCAACGAAAAACAAATGTCAGCGAGCGTTAGTGACTTCCACTGCAGATGGGGATGTTCCTGTACATACTGAGCTGCAGTTTTTGGGCAGAGATTTACGCACATTTCCCAGAAATAGGAGATCGTACGGCTGAAGTGACACCAGTGCGTTTTGCAGTCAGAAGTAAAGTTCATCTGGCGAGAATGACGGGCCCTTTTCCCAACGGGATACAAAATTTATAACTTCCTCATTATCTACGAGCTCTCTTTGGAATAATTTTTCGTTAATATGAAAGTTTCATCAGCGGCCTGAATAATCGACCATCACCGTAGACGAAAAGCGTAATTCCAGGATGGTGGAATTTATCGCTCCTCAGAGAACCGAAGCGACGGAGGGGAAGGCCCGATGCAAATCAGCAGCCACTTCCGTGCCGTTTCATTACCACCAGCTTTCTCTGCCGTCCCCAGGGCCGCAGAACTAAAAGCGCCCCCGTTTATCTCTACTCAGCTGCAGGGACAAAATGGAAACACATATATCGCGCCCGCCGTAAAGAAGCATATCTCGCTGCTTCAAGACAGGCGGCGCACCTGCGTATGGAGGAGCGGCTCCCTGCTCCTCGCACTGGACAAACGTTGCCTAAACCTTGGCCGTTCGAGCACGCTTGGATATTCAGCAGATATGTGACACAACTTCCAAAATGCTGTGTATTACAAATTACATATGTGAATTAATATTAGGCTCGATTCGAGGAAACAAACAAGCAGAACGAAAACAAATAGATCCATCAAGCCGTTAGTTCTTACCTGAGTCTAAAGTAAAGTTTTCTTCGGATCACCCGCTAAGTCCGAATGGGAGACTGGCTTTCCAAGACTTAACCTGTCGCACAGGTAATGCAACGGAAATACTACAAGGCACCGTCAAACGTTCCTGAAGCTAGTGTTACTAGTAAACTGCAGGTATAAAACACTGCCACAGAAATTACTGAAAAACTGTCGCCTGCTAAACTTGTTTTCGTAATTGTGTCCAATGGATTTATAATTTTCCACTATTCTTTTCCGCTTGATCTCTCTTTGTCGTATCTAACTACAGTTAGTGATCTATTATTAGCCTATTTATTATTAGCCTCCTTTCGCAATATTAGACAGGGATTCTTCCCTCAAGAACCACAAACATTTCAAAGGTTTATTATTAGTCTACTATCGTATCATAATTCTACTTTCTTAATATTAGATAGAAAGTCTACCCACACGAATCACAGACATTGTGCAGGTTTATTATTAGCCTACTACCGTTTTAGATTTCTGCTTTCGTAATATTAGATAGAAAGTCTCCCCCCATGAACCACAGACATTGACGAGGCTGGGTGGCTTGCATGCTTCAACGATACAGTTAACCGTGCCGCAGGTGCAACCATGGCGAAGGGATATCTGTAGAGAGGCCAGACAAACGTGTCGTTCCTGAAGAGGGGCAGCAGCCTTTTCAGTAGTTGATAGGGCAACAGTCTGGATGAGTGACTGAGCTGGCCTTATAACACCAGCTAACGTCGCTTTTCCGTAAAGTTACTGCGAACGGCTGAAAGCAAGGGGAAACTACAGCCGTTACTTTTCCCGAGGACATGCAGCTCTACTGCATGAATATATGATGATGGCATCTTCGCCGCGGCGGAGTGGCCGAGCGCATTGAGGCGCTATGTTGCGATGCATGAGACCGTTCCCTGTCGGGGGTTCGAATCTCCTCTCGGTCGTTTTTGCGCCTTTAGAGGTTTGTTTTTTCTGCATTATGTACCAGAACAAGTGATGTTATGCGAAACAGATTTTATTAACTTTTATGTGGATTATAACAATGACAATTTTTATTTAACTACTGATCAATATATTTTCTGTTAAGTGAAAAATGCAAAAGCCGCTGCCAATAAAAATTCTGTTCACTAGAGATGTTTGAAGCGATATGAACCCTGTCAGAAAAAAGTAAAAACGAAAAAACATTTAAAAGGGATATTGCTGTGAAACCCATCATGCGCAGTGGAGTGAATTCACGATGCCAAATTGACTTAATCGACATGCAGGCAAACTCAGACAATAAATCTATATTCATACCTGTGTTCCACGATCATCTGATAAAAAAATTCATAACATTTTATTTAACCATAAAAGTTTTCATAATTGTCCCATAGAATCATGATACTGGAATGTGAGAATATTTATTAATGTAATTTTACGATCAATATTGTTTCAGTAAATACTAAGGTGGTTTTTAAAATGAATACAGATTTTACCAGTTTTCATGTTCAAACAGATAATCGTCACGGTTGGACTCTGATAAGATCCGTTTCGTAGTATCACGTGGCAGTTTACTAGATGCTTAGATGCTTCTGGAGTGAGAGAATTTGCCGGTTATACCGTTGCCCAGGAGATGCCCGAACGTGCAGGTAACGATCTTCGGGGAGGCTTCTCTCTTGTCCCTCTGTGCCATGTGTTTAAGATTTTGGAAGGAATGTTACTCCACAGACTCTCCGACATCGTAGACCCGCTTTTAATCCCCGCAGGAAGCTGGTTTCCGACCATGGAAGAGCTGCGCAGCACAAGTGCTGAGACTACACAACACGTAGAAAACGGTTTTGAGAAAAAACTGATAACGGGAGTAGTCTTCATAGACCTATCAGCAGCCTACGACACTGTCAACCACCGGCGTCTGCTAACCAAACTATATGTCATATGTAAGGACTACAACCTAACATGTATGATAGGCAATCTTCTCCCAAATCGCAGATTTTTCGTGGAGTTCGAGGGGAGAAAAGCCGATGGAGAAATCAAAAACTAGGCCATCCACAGAGTAGCGTTCTGGCCGATATTCTCTTCAATATATACAACAATTACCAGCCCCTTCCCAGGGATACCCAGAACTTAATATATGCAGACGACTGTGCTGGCACCGCCCAAGAAGACAATTTTGAGGTTGTAGAGGAAAAGTTATCACGAGCCCTTGAAGAACTTACAGCATATTATAGGAAAAACCAACTCAAACCCAATCCTTCAAAAACTCAAACCTGTGCTTTCCATCTAAATAACAAGGAGGCGTCAGGGCCCATACAGATAAACTGGGAAGGTATTTCACTAAAACACAACGCCACCCCTAAATATCTTGGTGTGACTCTTGACCGAACGTTCATCTACAAAGAGCACTGTATGAACACCAAATGCAAAGTAGCTGCTAGAAATAATATTGTTCGCAAGCTTGCAGGCTCAAACTGGGCTGCACAACCAAATGCATTAAGAACTACAGCTCTGTCCCTATATTACTCAGCTGCAGAATACGCGTGTCCAGTATGGTATAACTCATGCCACGCTAAAAAAGTGGATGTGGCTCTGAACGAAACTTGCCGCATTGTCACGGGATGCCTAAGGCCACCGTCAGTTAATAAACTATACTACCTTGCCGGCAAAACGCCGTTTGAGATTAGAAGGGAAGTCACAGCCAGAATGGAACGAACAAAGGCTTTGACATCATCAACAAATCCCCTTTTTGGTTATCAGCCTTCCCATAGCAGACTCAAATCAAGGAAAAGCTTCCTACGTGCAACGACGGAGCTCGACAGTTCACCCCAACTGACCTGACTGGAGATGTGTAAAGAAAAGAGAGGAGACCTTGGTGGCTGGATGACCCCACAGGAAGCGCTCCCATCTGGCTACTAGGAGGACTGTATGACGTGGGAGTCCCTCAATAGACGGCGGACCAACGTAGCAAGAACGAAAGTCAATATGAGAAGGTGGGGCCTCCCTGGAGCATCTGCCATGTGCGAGTGTGGAAAAGAACAAACCACCGAGCATCTGCTACAGTGTGAGCTTTGTCCAGCCTGTTGTACCATGGAGGATCTCACTGGTGCTACCCGTGATGCGTATGATGTAGCCAGATTTTGGACTAGCATAGTTTAATCCTGGAGAAAAGACTTTTGTAGTGTTAAAACTCGATTTGTAAATATGTGTAATATTAATGGTCAATATGTATTTATATTTCTTGATTTCCATTCCTATATTTGTGTTCAATCTATGTTTTGTGTCACATGTATCGTTATATGATGCTTCTGACACGAATAAATAAATAATTAAAACCAGTTTGCTTAGGCAAATCCTAAGATTTACCAACTTCTCATGGCAAAAGTTCAAAATACACTTGTATAACAGAAAATATCGGACTTTTACCACAGCCCGATGGTAAATGGTAGGTTTACCAATAAATTCTAGGATTTACCAATTATCTTACTTTCACAGTAACATATATACACTAGCAATAGATTTCATTCAATCTAATTCTTTCACGTCACACTTATGTATCATAGCATTAACTCGACGCTACACTACACACTAAACAGGTTACCCACCGAACAGAAGCAGTAATCTAAAATTTTAATAAGAGCAGAGGAAAGTCACAGACACATCATCTCTATTACAACCTTGTCAACACACCAGTTTTAAGATTCCTAACATAAATATTAAAATGAGACTGATTTTCTCTTCCATTCCAATTATTCGCTAACCTCACTGTCTCCCGGAGAGTTACCCTGATTGTATTGCTGTTATGATAGATCTGTAACTACAGTGTGTGTGTAAGTTTATGATTAGTTGCAGATACAAGACTACCTACTGTCTATATATATATAGACGAGAGAGAAAACCATCAGTGGAAAGGCAACTAACTTTGTATGCGACTACAGGCTCCCCGTAGGAAGTACAGCATGTGTCGTATTATCTACTCACAAAGTGGCAGCCGCGCGGGGATCAGCGCGTGGTCTGAGTCGCCATGTTAAGAATTGCGCGGCCGCTCCCGCCGGATGTTCGAGTCTTTTTCAGGCATAGTTATGTGTGCTGTCCTTAGCGTAAGAAGAATTTGAACTGGTGTAAGACGCAAGAGACGAAACCACTCAGGACATCGGTCCCTAAACTTTTACACTAATTAAAGTAACTTAAGCGTATGCTAAGGTCAACACACACACCCATTCTCCAATGAACACACGAACCGCCAGTGGAAGCAGACACGCAGTCAGTGACATATAGACTCAGACCGCGCAGCCATTCCTGGGCGGCCTAGGAAACCTACACATTCATCCTCTTAATAAGCGTGCACTGTCCTACCGCAACAGCACCTTTGTGTTGCCTTCACTCATCCAGAATGCCCGCCAACGATCGTAAACTCACCCTTTAAACGTAAGATTTATTGTAATGATATCGTTTGTTTGGGACCTGCTGTCGGTCAAGGAAACAAATCAAATGGTTAGCAATAAGGTTTTTTTTATTTTATTTATTTATTTTTGTGTCTTCGAATTTGGTAACAGAGCAGATGATTTGTATCTTTCCCGGCCTCGAATGAAAACCGAAGTTTCGAAAAAATGGACTGTTAAGCTTCCAAATTTAATTTTTTGTATTTTATAAACACAACTTGTTTTTGATTGTCGAACCACTTAGTTAAAAGGACAAAATAAATTTCCTTCTGATAATTTAAAATCGTGTAGAAATTTTATCGAAAACAGACTGGTCCTCTATTGATAATACATTCTTATATAAAAAAGAAAAAAACAAGGTGTATCTGTTGGAGTGAACCATTAAATAATGTTCTTTTGTATAGTAATAAAAGATCTAAAGAGAACAACTAGATGACAGTGTGGTGTTGGCTACTGAGGGACGTAACAGCAGCCGGCACACAAATAAGGTTACGCAGACAGGAGCAATACTAGAATAGCGAACAATATTCAAACGTTTGTAACCCTGTTGGACCGAACTTCTATGGCCTAGACTTACAATCTACTTAACCTAACTTACAGTAAGGACAACACACACACACTATATATATATATATATATATATATATATATATATATATATATATATATACGCCCGAAGGAGGACTCGAACCTCCGGCGGGAACGGCCGACCCATTCCACAGCATGACGCCTTGGACCGAGCGGCCATAACGGCCATACTTATCAATAGAACAATTTATTTAGTGAAGAAGAGCAGATACTTAAGTTCTCCTGGCTTGAAGATGGTATACAGCAGGCTGGTTATCGCCTCGGCCGCGACAGTGTGTCGCTACAGTCGGCAACGGGGCGAGAGAGTGAGAGTGAGAGTGCTCTGCGCTGGACTGTCAGATGCAACGGAAAAGAAGTAACAGAGGAGGCGCAGCTCTGTAGTGTGCGGTAAAACAAGCAAGCCATTTACTGTTTGTATGGCAGAATCACTACGCGAAGCTTTAGAAAATATACAAAACACGAATCGAAGAAAAACTTAGTAATTTTGTAACCCTAATTTGATCCTATTAGTATTGTACATGCACACTCGTCATATATACAGTAGGCTTCTTCTGATAAATATATGTTTCTTAAATGAAATAGTATAATAAATATGCTCTTTTAAACTTAATTTTATGTAAGGGCTATAGAGTCTCATTCTTACAAGTACATATCTTGTGTTAGAACTCAAATAAAATACTGACAAAAAAGATTGGTTTTAGGTGCGTTGTCCCCCAGTTCCTCTGAAAAGAAGCTAGTGCACTTCGGGCGCGAGCCGTTTTGATGGGCGCACTACTTTCCCCACCACTGCAGCCTTTGTGGAGTGAGACGGCTATGTGCCATACGCTGCAAGGGGGAAAAGAAGGAAGGCATTTTTTGCAACACAGTGAGCCTACTAAGCGGAGATGGCAATGTCGTAGAGTATTTTTACAATCTGGATTTTAGCACTGATAGATGTCTTCTACATTTTTTCATTCTCAAAAGAAAGAACTTTATTATATAATGAAAGAAGCACATTACGCAGTATTCATGTGATTAGAATAAATACATATTCTTGAAAAATAAAACCATTTGCAATAAGCTGTTTAACATTTAGAAACCTTTATTGAATTCCTTGCCGGCCGCGGTGGCCGGGGTGACTGAGGCGCTCCAGTCACGGTCAGCACGGCCACTACGGTCGGGGGTTCGAATCCCTCCTCGGGCATGGATATTTGTGCCGTCCTAGTTTGTAAGTAGTTCATAAGTAGTTTGTAAGTTTATGGACTGATGACCCCGTAGTTAAGTCCCATAAGCTTAACAAACATTTGAACATTTTGAATTACTTAAAGAGAAAGGATCATTTTCGAGCCGCGGTGGAGTAGCCGAGCGGTCTAAAGCATCTCGCTGCGGAGCGCGCAGTTGCTCGCCGTGGAGGTTCGAGTCCTCCCTGGGGTATGGGTGTGTATGTTTGTCCTTAGTTTAGTTTACCTAGGTTTAAGTAGTTTGTAAGCTACGGACTGATGACCACGTAGTTTGGTCCGACAGATTTTTGAACATTTTTGATGATTTTCGACACGTCAAGCTCAAATGTTGTTCCTCTTGCTGCTCGCCGCTCTGCCCCACACGCCGCTGCGCACAGTGCGCGGAGCAGGGGCGCTGAGCGGTGTTTGTCCATGCGTGGTCTACAGGGAGACTGCTAACTGACAAACTTAATCTAGGCTATTTTCTTGTTGCTGACTCTTCTGGCTGCTGCTCGTACATACTGAGGCCGACTGTGTGGACCGACCAGCAAGTGCGGCTGGTTAAATCCGTAACGTACAGGTCAGTGCTCTCCGTGGCTGCGGGTCTTTTCGTAATTGGCGCGTGGTGGTGCGCCTTCTAAACTCTCATTCTGGCGTTGGTGCGCTCGTCAGTGTGCAGTCGATAAGATAGAACTGCACACTCCTCCTCCCAGCAGTACCACGTTGTTGTCATGTAGAGATCATTCTCGCGGCAACGGAAAGGCAGGCAGGAAACTGGGCCTGTTGAGGAGCCGGCGGTCATTACGTTGGTCGACGCCGAAGCCCCGCCGCGTTCCGACATTCGTCCTGAGCTCCCACGGAAACGTCGGCCCGAAAACCGCAGGAAGAACGCAAGTCCGCCTCCTGAGCCGGCCTCCCGGACGGCGTTGCAGCAACAGCACCTAGAGTCAAGGCCTCACAACAGGCCGTGCTACGTCACACTCACCATGCCACGGCCGCCAGCAGAATGGCTGTCCGCTGGGGCACGCCCACTGCCTCATAGTGGCCACCCAGCAAGCTGGTGGCCGCGGCCTGATCAGTGTGACGTAGCACAGCCTGTTGTAAGGCCTTGTCTCTAGGTGGTGTTTGTTGTTGCTGGCGACGTCGAAGAAGATGGTGCCGACTGGGGCGCTGGGTCCTCTGTTGCCAGTGCCGGGGAGTTCAGCTGGTGTGGCGCCCTCGATGGCGGTGGCGGTGGCGTCGGCGGGGCGACGCTTCCGGCTGCATCGGTTCCGCCGTCTGATGAGGCGGAACCAGGGAGCGGCCGGGCCTGACACCGGGACACGGGAACCAGGGAACAGAAATTCTGATCAAGAATCTCGTAATCGATAGTACGCATTTGATTCTGGTGATGGCACAGCAACCCGGATGGACCTTGAATGCCGGCCGCGGTGGCCGAGGTGACTGAGGCGCTCCAGTCACGGTCAGCACGGCCAGTACGGTCGGGGGTTCGAATCCCCCCTCGGGCATGGATATTTGTGGCGTCCTAGTTTGTAAGTAGTTCATAAGTAGTTTGTAAGTTTAGGGACTGATGACCCCGTAGTTAAGTCCCATAAGCTTAACAAACATTTGAACATTTTTTGGACCTTGAATGAGAAACATACAAGCACCCAAATGACGATAACGGTACCGCGGTCCTAGCGCCTGGAGTGGCCAAAAGCTCTGAAAAGAACAGAATCGTTAGGCGCGTAGCGATAATTGCGTGTTATTGAAGGTACAGTTGGGGTGCGGCGGGTGCAGCAAGTTGAGCAGCGTACGGTGGCGTCGGCCGTCTAAAAGCTCTTCGCCGCGGTGGAGTAGCCGAGCGGTCTAAAGCGTCTCGCTGCGGAGCGCGCAGTTGCTCGCTGTTGAGGTTTGAGACCTCCCTGTGGGGCATGTGTGTGTGTGTGTTGTCCTTAGGTTAGTTTACCTAGGTTTAAATAGTTTGTAAGATACGGACTGATGACCACGCAGTTTGGTCCGATAGATTTACAAACATTTGAACTTAAACTGAGAGTGGACCTTCGACAAGAACAGAAGTAGAGCTTGTACCCATGCGTGGAAAGCACGCAGGATTGACAGCTGTTGCTTGAATGTTCGTTCGAGAAGTTCAGCTACTCCGTTGCATTACAGACTACACGCCGCGCAACTTGAAGAAGAGGCGATAAGTCGCTCCACAGTACCGGGGGCGCACTCACAAGGAAAGAACTTGGGCTCCAACAAACATGTCTATGTGAACGTTTGGTTACAGGACCATCACGTACCCCTCA
Organism: Locusta migratoria; assembly: GCA_026315105.1. NCBI lineage: Eukaryota > Metazoa > Arthropoda > Insecta > Orthoptera > Acrididae > Locusta > Locusta migratoria. Next base: position 442,139,054 of record CM048755.1, on the reverse strand, counting down.
TTGTGCTGGTGGGTGTCGTTTTTCTGCAAAACTCTGCATTCATGCTGTTGATAGCGCTGTATATGTAATTGTAGACGCCATACGCAATGCAGAAATCTTAACTATAAATGCAAATGGTGATTGTCAGTCAAATGCTCCGATCAATACGAATGACTGCTCAACGCACAGTGAAGAAATGCAAGTTGATGGAATGGCATAGCCGGCCGCGGTGGCCGAGGGGACTGAGGCACCTCAGTAACGGTCTGCACAGCCACTACGGTCGGGGGTTCGAATCCCCCCTCGGGCATGGATATTTGTGCCGTCCTAGTTCGTAAGTAGTTCATAAGTAGTTTGTAAGTTTAGGGACTGATGACCACGTAGTTAAGTCCCATAAGCTGTACAAACATTTGAACATTTAATTTGGAATGGCCTATCTGCACATTTTACGATATCAGTGTTGAACGCCACCTCAGTGATACTTATCAAGTTGTCCACTGGTTCGTCAGTATCGTCCCTACTATCATCATTATGTGTTAGTATTACAACAGTATCTGTTTCTAAGTTGTTCTCACATTTCTGCACTATAATGGATACCAGAAAATATGCGAATGATTCATCTTCTACACCAATACCATCTTCACGAAGAAGGTTTCTTCGTAACTTCATCTCAACCAATCGCACTAGATTAACAAGACTGATTAGCAATCGGCGACCCATCTGACGCTTCACTACACAAATAACGTCAGAAAACGCAACTTGAGAGGCATACTGAAACGTCTCTACTGCTCCCGACTGGCGTACCGGCAGGTCAAAGTGCAACGCGGCATGGCACACGCAGAGGCCTCTAACGGACGACTGCAGAGTTTTGCAGATGCGGGAGTATCACCAGTGCAATAAGGGACCTTCACATTATCTCTCACAAGATTTTGGTGTATTTGTGTTAGTTCGAGCCCAAGTACTTTCCTCGTCAGTCTCGTTACATCTCTGCCTGCTTCGCGCGCCAGCCAATAGAAGGAAGGGGGCTCGTCTAGATATTCCTCAATGTCCTTGATGGAGCAATCGAAACACAGCTTTTTGCAACACTTCTGGAATAAGCACACGCGACTGGCCACTCATTTTGCAGTACAATCACACCGTGCTGAACGGAGAGAAAATTATATCCCCTGCCTAGGTCATTATAAAACAAGTCAGGAAGCAATTGAGAAACGATGTCCTTTGGATCAAAAGCAGAAACGGAAAGTACATTGACCTCAATATGAACCATGTAAAAAGTCTGAATAAAAAATATTCTCACAGTCTCGCTCACGCAAAATTGTAAATGTCATTTTCGTGGTGTGAAACTGGAATGTGTCAGGCAAGCAATAGGCTCTTAGTACTAGAATGCTTTCTCCCTTAGACGCAGTAAGTTGCTTAGTAAAGTTGGTCTAACATGATGAGCTTAACAGTTCATAATCGGCACGATTGAGCAAACTAACGGACATGCCAGTGGCAGCTTTGGAAAAAGAAAAAGAAAATAAAAAATAGTCCGCACAGAGGGAGTAGTTGCTCAAGGTCTACAAGCGCAAGCTGTTTTAGAGTTCTGTATATGTTGCAAACACGTAGATTGCACATGTCCAGAATTCCCACAAGAAAAGCAAGAAGTGTTACGTGAAGGGCAGTGCTTTCTCTTATGCTTGGAGAAGCAGCGGGGACAAGATTACACATGGAGAGCGTCTTGTTTGCTCTTGCCGCGCCGAGGTGGCTGTGTCAGCACCAGCCGGCCACTCAACCACTCTTATTTGTCACCGCAAATAGGCACTGCTGTCAACTCTTCTGCAACACTGTCATACGACTCCGGATGTTGTAACACTTGTCGCGAAGTCTGTTCTGCATGTTTGAGAAGCTGTTCGCAAAGGCGACTCTCCATACATTTTATGTACTCACATCACGGTTCATTGCGTCTGCATAATACTGTCCAGAACACACTGAAAACGGCAATATCTTGTTAAGCCCTGAGTTCCATGAACCACTGACTGTTCAGGCTTCTTACACAGACGAAAAGAAATTATACCGAGCAGCTGCTATTAACACTTAATCCTCGTAGTATTTGATAACTTCATCAGAGTAACGTAAGTAGTTAGTTCACCAAACTTAAGCTAATCCGGAGGCATGGTCGGAAACATTTTCTGCATGAGCCTATGAATGGGGGTTTCGGCAATGGAGAGGGAAGAGTGTCGTTTTACAGAACCTTACACTTGATGGCCGTGGCGGATTGGCCGAGCGCATTGAGGCGCTATGCTGCGATGCGCGAGGCCGTTCCCCGTCGGGGGTTCGAATCCCCCATCTGGCATGGATATTTGTGCCGTCTTTAGTATAAGGTAGTTTATAAGTAGTTTGTAAGTTTAGGGACTGATGACCCCTTAGTTAAGTCCCATAAACTTTACAAACATTTGAACATTTATACTTGATGTGTGACAAGTTGAGCTTCGATCTGTGCATGCCCGCGCCACAGCAGAAGCCACACAATTCTATCCACTAACACACAATTCAAATAAATTATATGCCGTAATACGTTTAATTTAAAGAGACTACTGACAGAACGAACAACACGTCTTCCGACGTGTACGTAATTTCTGGCGTGCCACAGGGCAGTATTAGAGAACGGTGGATTATCACAATATATATAAATGAAGTAGCAGATACAATCGGAGGTTTATTGAGAATAATGCAGCTCTAAACAAAAATTCGCAAAGCTAGAAATTGCTATCGAAATGCAAGAGAGGCACCTGATCCTAAAAAAAAAACTAATGTAATGCATAGTAGATACCTATAGGTCAACTCTACATTAGTAAATTTATACACGTTGCTACATATCAGTGTTAACGTATAAGCAACATTACCCACGCAGATACAGTACAGGGCAGTATTGAAGCTCCAGGGCATTACTACTGCCACTAGTAAAAGCCGTGAGGTCGGTGGTTCAAACACCCCTACCAGTCATGCTGATGTAGGTTTTCCGTGATTTCTGTAAATCAATCTAGGCAAATTCCGAGATGGCTCCTTTGAAAGGGCACGGTCGATTTCCTACCCCATCCTTAAGAAAACAATTCGAGCTTGTACTCCGTCTCTAACAAGCATGATGTCGACGGGACCTTAAATCCTGAAGTTTCTTCCTTCTCTACATTTACATCTACATGGATACTCTGCAAGTCACATTGAAATGCTTAGCAGAAGGTTCGTCGAACACTTTTATGATATTTCTCTATAGTTCCATTCTCTAATACCCCGCGGGAAAAAGAAACATCTAAATATTTCCCTTTTCGATGTGGTTTCTCTTATTTTGTTATGATGATCATGTCTCCCTACGTAGGTGAGAAGAGTAAGTTGGTGAAATATATTTCGCAAATACATATCGCCGTAACAATTAACGCTTTTCTTTTAACGATTTCCACCCCAACTCGTGCATCATTTCCGTAACACACTCTCTCCTATATCGCCATAATACAAAACGAGCTGCCCTTCTCTGAATTTTCTCTAAATCGTCTGTCACTCCCACCTGGTGTGGATCCCACAATGCACAGCAATACTTCAAAATAGGACGCACAAGTGTAGTGAAGGCAGTTACTTTAGTAGAACTGTTGCATCTTCTAAGTGTTCTGTCAATGACACGTAGTCTTTTGTTCGCTTTCTCTACAATATTTTCTGTATGTTCTTTCCAATTTAAATTGTTCGTAATTGTTACTCCTAGGTATTTAGTAGAATTGTCGGCTTGTAGGTATGAGTGTTTTATCGTATAACTGAAGTTTAACGGATTTCTTTTAGTGGTCATATGGATGATCTCACATTTATCATTATTAAGGGTGAATTGCCAATTTTTGTACCATGCAGATATCTTATCTAAGTCATTTTACAGTTGCTCTTGATTTTCTGGTGACTTAACTAACCGATAAATGCCAGCATCATCCGCAAACAGTCTAAAAGAGCTATTCAGATTGTCTCCTAAATCGTTTTTAAAAATAAGGAACAGTAGGGACCCTATAACACTTCCCTGGGTAACGCCAGATATCACTTCTGTTCCACTCGATGACTTGCCGTCAGTTACAACGTACTGTGCCCTTCCTGACAGGAAATCACGAATCCAATCATACAAATGTACCGATATTCCATAAGCAAGCAGTTTGATTAGAAGACGCTTGCGAGGTACGTGGTGTCAAAAGCTTTCCGGAAATCTAGAAATACGGAATCTATTTGCCATCTCTTGTTGATACCACTCATCACATCATGTGAGTAAAGAGCTAGCAGTGTTTAACAGGAACGATACTTTCTGAATCCGTCGTTCTCTTCGAGGTATATCATAATATTTGAGAAAAGTATATGTTCTAAGATCCTGCGGCAAACCGACGTCAATGATATAGGCCTGTTATTTTGCGGATCACTCCTATTTCCTTTCTTGAATATTGGCGTCACCTGTGCAACTTTCCAGTCTTTGGGTACGGAATGTTCGCTGAGCGAGCGGTTGTATATAATTGTTAGGTATGTGGCTATTGCATCTGCATACCCTGAAAGGAACCTAATTGAAGAGTGGAACTGCTAAAGGTGCTAAGTGCCGAAAATGAAATTGCTGAGGAAACGAAAAACACTGCGCATCTCTGTGAGAAATGGATATTTATTTCTAACAAAACACATATTAACTCTTTACATGGTTATACAAATGTTGACAAAGGTTTTTCTATTTATGTTGAAAAATCAAAAAGTTACGTAGTGTTTTATGCAGAAAGGTGTAAGTGCAATAGGTTTTGTCATAGCTAATAGATCTAAGTGCCATGAGACAACATTGACTTTATGGAGATAACAGCTGTCGGAAAAAGTCTTTGTTGTTTTCGTCCACGTAATAAATAATAGTGGAAAAATCGTTTTCTTATTTCGTGCAAGTGGAACAGTAGCTGGAAGTTTTATCAATTCCACAGTTGCAGTGTCTTTCATTGTCTTCCCTTTCTTCAGGACACGAAAATTCTCCCAATCACACTGATTGGAAAAGCTTCTTTTGCAGGACACAATACCAGGCTGTTTGCTTATTTTGATCAAAGAAAGCTGTGTGTTTGAAAATTTCAGAACCTGATTTTTTTTTCTTCGTAACAAATAATTTCATTTTTTTAGCATAACTATTAAAGGTATTTAAAAATGTAGCTTTGCATACTCTTTTGAGGTCTCCTGTCCCATCAGGAAGTGTGTAGCAGAGAGCTGACTGCCTTTCACCTCTCCGCGTCTTCATTACACGTCCCATGGCGTCGTCTTTGAGTAAGAAAAATCTTTATAAACCCCATCAGGTTATTGCCTTGTTGGTTCACGTCAAGTTGATGGTATTCTTCAAAGAGCTGAGAGCTGAGTTTTTATATGAATTGTACTTACACTTGCAGAACACCTATACAAAAACAAACGAAAAATATGTACATCAACCTGCTACAACTGGATAATATAGACTTGTTTCATATTGTAAGTTTACTGTAAAGATGACGGTTTTTTGCAGCAATTTCCCTCCTTGTTCTGCTTCTTCTGCGCGAGGTACGACGTTCCGCTTATTCTTGCCTTATCCTGTTTCTTCCTGAACGTAACGTTCTCAAAACTTCCATCGCCACTAAAATCACTGGCGTTCATATTATCATTAAAAACAGGTACATCATTTTAAGTAGCAAGTAACAGCTTCAGTATGCAAAACAATAGCTTTGTGGCATAACCTTGACTACAGACTGCTGTTCGGCTAGCGCCAGATGCCTGCGGCACATAGATCCATTAGCAGAGGAGGCCCATCTGGACATAGGACTAATGCAATCTCTTGGGATCAGTAGCAACTACAAGGAATGACTGCAGCACATTAATCTCGTAGCAGAGCATTGGCGCGAAGACATAGATCGATTAGCAGTGAAAAACCCCGAAAGTAAAAAAAATGGCACTTACATCCCTTAGCATTTCCACTCTTCAATTGGTATATGGTCGGGACCGGAAGACTTACTTCTGTTATGTGATTTAAATTGTTTTAATACTCCAGGTGTACCTACTTCTAAATTAGCCATGATGGAAGCTGTTCTTGATACCAATTCTGGAGTATTTGCTTCGTCTTCTCTATGAAGTGTCTGAATGCTCTCTATTAGCTCTGGATTATTTGTTGCTAAGAGGTCAAGAATGTTCTCACAACCATTTACTATTCTAGTGGGTTTCTTGAACTAATTGCCCGAGATAATTTTCGGAGAATGCGTTCAGTACTATTTCGGACGATGTTCTATGCTTGCCTTCTTGCAGTAAATACCATGGGCGATGGAACAATTTGTTTCCAGACAATCTGCCAGCGGCGCATTACGTCGGCATCTGCATTGTTGTGCGAATTTTGGAGTTCAGTGCGAGTGTAGGTAAAAAGAGGAAGAAGATAGAAGTGAATCTCCGACGAGAGCCACCATGTATCCGAGGACTCTTATATCAAAATTATCAGAAATTGTTCCTGAACGCCGCCAGAAATTTTATCGGTAGGTTTCGGCTTCGGCGTCCACTAATTGTGACAGATGTTATATTTATGCGTACATGCTGTAAACTACTGTGTAGTCGGCCGTATGCAAGGAGTCCGTAGCCAAACGAATTGCCGGCGTGGTAACTCGGTAGGTGAGCTGACCAAGTTGTGTACTAAAAAAGAAAAAAAAAAAAACATTATACCACATCCACAAAGACAGGGAAAAAAGATAGCCGCGGCGGAGCGGCCGAGCGCTATACTACGATGCGCGAGGCCGTTCCCCGTCGGGGGTTCGAGTCCCCCCTCGGGCATGGATGTTTGTGACGTCTTTAGTATAAGGTACTTCATAAGTAGTTCGTACGTTTAGGGACTGATGACCACGCGGTCAAGTCCCTTAAGCTTAACAAACATCTGAACATTTTTGAAAAAAGAGAGGTAAATGCTTAGTTCCATAAGCTTGTCGTCCTTGGCTGCTTGATTTCTCGTTCACACTTAACTCTAACAACAAATGTATTAGGACTAAGCAAATTATCAATATAAATACAAGAAATGTATTCGCAATTGCGAATATTAATCAGCATCAGCCGTACGGTGTAATGGTGATATGAAAATTTGTGCCGGGCCGGGACTCGAACCCGTATTTCCCGCTTATCGCGTGCGGTCGCGTTGCCATTACGCTACCCGCGCACGCTTCCCGAAACGACCCAAATCATCATATGCCACACATTGTCTACTTCCCATGAGTGCTCGTACATTCTATGATGTAATTCCTGCACAGGGTGAGACTTTTTAGTACATTTTTCGCAAGCCTTGCTATGACTGATTTTAAATACGATGTCCAGTGACCGTGTTTATTGATATAACTAAGCAAATTTCTTTCAGACATGCCTGCATGTCTGAAATGTACTAAAAAGTCTCACCCTGTGCGGGAATTACATCATAGAATGTACGAGCACTCATTGGCAGTAGACAATGTCTGGCATATGAAGGTTTGGGTCGTTCCGGGAAGCGTGCGCGGGTAGCGTATTGGCAACGCGACCGCTCGCGATAAGCGGGAAATCCGGGTTCGAGTCCCGGCCCGGCACAAATTTTCACATGTCACCATTACACCGTACAGCCGATACTGATTAATATTCGCAATTGCGAATACATTTCTTGTATTTGCATTAGCAGCTGTAGTCGCCGCAGTGTCCGTTCCTTCACACATGCATGCATGTCTGAAGGACATTTGCTTAATTATATCAATAAACACGGACACTGCACATCGTAATTATCAATATGTAAGGAGTCATTTTATTGCTATCATACACTTCACTCTGAAAATTCTGGTTTTTCACTACCATCTTGAACGCAGTTTACAATAATAGCCGTAGTCCTGCAGATACGTTTCAACCCACCATGAGACCATATCCGAGATATTACGTACACGTACAGCTACGATACGACTCACCGTATGATCCCATCTATCTGTTTCTGCAGTTCGTTTTCACCCACTAGCAGTAGCTGCATGTTCATAGACAACTTTTGGTTGGTGTAGGATAAAGGGAAATACCGACGAATGCCTCAGTCGTTCGTTAGCTCTCGAGGTTGTTGTGGTAATTTGATAGCAAGAGAACGTGAATCCAATTGTGAAGTGGAATCGCTTTGCCTCCAAATTTCAAAAGTCTACTTACAAGCAGCACTTGCGCACAGTGAACAGGTCTTTCTCTAAAAAACAATATGATGAGTTCCAAACCATCTAAAGTAATAACATCACAAAACGTAGAAATTGCAGAGAAAATATTTCGCAAAATTTTAGAAATGCTAGCTGAGAACAATTCTTGGTACAAGACGAAATTACCACCAAGACATCAACGAAGAGGGACCCTGTTGATCCTCGCTACTGTTATGTTCTATGATTGTGCGACACCAGTCATTTTGTTGTGTTTTAATGCAGCAAATTGCAGTTTACCCTATTTTAAGGGCCTGGTGATGATGATGTGGTCCATCGAAACTGGTTGCCAGTAAATAATAAAATTAAAATACAGCTGTCGGTGTTATTATTCATTGTATTATATACTGCTCAAGCTCCAGCGTCCATGCTTAAGATGGACAAAATCAACGAAGTGGGTGTGACTGAAGAAACTGACGAAGTGACTTCATCTTTGCCGAGTGTTCTAAGGCGCCTCGCTGTGGTGCACGCGGTTGCTCGCTGTAGGAGGTTCGAGTCCTCCCTGGGGCATGGGTCTGTGTGTTGTCCTTAGGTTACTTTGTTAGTTTAAGTAGTTTGTGATTCTAGGAACTGACGACCATAGGAGTTTGGTCCAACAGGTTTACAAGCATTTGAACATTTCAACTTTATCTTAATCTGACGATTACAAACTTGAAGTGAAGCAGCTGAAAATAGGTCCAGCTCTTCAAACCAAGATTTCGAATTTGCCAGAGAAAAATCAGCAGATTTATATCCGAGAGTGAAAGCAATTCAGTGCGCCAAGTCCTTGATGCGGCAAAAAAATTCCGAAGGCAGACTCGAGTCCTCAAACCAAAAAACGACAAGGATTTAGTTATGAACACTCGTCAAGAAGATATTTTAGATAAAAACACGTGAAGCATGTACATGAGCTGCAATCCTTTTTATAGACCATGTTAATGTGAATTATTGTTGCAGGTTATTAGAATCTATCACTTTATGACCGAACACTAGAACACTAGTCTAAATCGAGACAAAGGTGGTTTCCGTACAGCTAAAGAATAAACACAGGGTGACACATTCATAAACATTTGGGATACCTGCTACTTTGGAATACGGTTGGGCATCTCGGACATTCTGCGTTGTGGCCATCTTTGTGCTCAGACGGCGAAGAATACTAAATCCACCGGCTAGTGACTCAACCGTTAGGGGTAAAACCCATTGAGACCCTGGGCAAGTAAGGCTAGCAACCTGCTTCCCAGGTACTTCAATATGATGCTGGCAACAATCAAACCAAAATGACTCGTATCATTGGAGGTGACGGAATACCACCTCTAATTGACAGACCAGGGACTCTTCGGCTACGACTTGGCAAACGATCTGGGAGATGGGGAGCTATTAACATTAATGGGGATTACACTGGGAAGAAGGTAGAGTTGGGAGAGGCTTCAAGTAAGATGGGGTTAGATGTTCCAGCTGTTAGTGACGTTAGGGTAAGGGGAGAGATAGAGGACGAAGTCGGAGAATACAAGGTCTACCCGTCAGGAGTCAAAGTAGGAAGGGCACAGTGGGGTGTAGGGTTTTACGTAAGGAAAACAATGGAGTCCAGCATAATTGGAATAAGGTATGTAAATGAACGACTGATGTGGATAGATTTGGCCATCTCCAGCAAGAAAATTAGGATTGTGTCAGTGTATTCGCCCTGTGAAGGGACAGAGCAAGATGAGATGGAAAGATTTTACAACGCACTCACTGATTTAGTAGTTAGAATGAAGGACAAGGACAGTGTTTTGGCCATGGATGACTTCAATGACAGGGTGGGAAATCGAACAGAAGGGTATGAAAAGGTTATGGGTAAGTTCGGAGAGGATATGGAGGCCAACAGAAACAGTAAACAGCTCTTGGATTTCTGTGCCAGTATAGGCTTAGCTATCACAAACTCCTTTTTTAAGAATAAGGATATTCACCGCTATACTTGGGAAGCAAGTATTGATTTCCACAAGGAGGAAATCAAAGAAAAACTTGGAATGAACACCATAGATGAAGTAGATCTGTTATTGACTATATAATAACTGGTCAGGAAGGCAGTCAAGGACACGCGTATTTTCAGAGGGTTCTTTGATGATACTGATCATTATTTAATCTGCAGTGAAATTGGTTCTGTGAGGCCAGTGCCAGCTGTCACCAGTGCCACATCGTAAACAGAATTTAATTTGTGTCAAATTTAATTTGCCAGTCTAGTTCATTTTCGTTAGTACTCTGTTTTAAGAGGTTTATTCCCGCGTACTTGCAGATTTTGTTTGTACTACTGTTTTAATAGTTTATTCTATCGTATTTGATGAATACCGTTGTGTTTAGTCTTCGTCTTTGACCGGTGTATTTCAAAACAAGTCAGAGACCGTTACTAAGCTCGTTATCAGTCAGTCCAGTGCCAGCTGCCACCAGTTCCGCAGCGTTAACAGCGCTAAACTGCCGGACTCAGTTTTGTTGATTTGACAGTGTAGTTACCACTGACCACAGTTCAGTCAGCAGCCAGCCGCCTTCAGTAGAGTACTAGGCTTCTTTAAAGTTGTTAATTGCTGTTAATTGTATCGATAGGATGGATAGGATGTGTGCCTGCTGTGTGCGGACGCAGGAGGAGTTGGCCGCGGTTCGCGAACAGCTGAGCGTGCTGTTGGCTACGGTCAGCCGTCTTCAGGCTACTGTCTCGGGGTGCAGCGATGGTGGGGAGTCTGGTGCGTCGAGTGGGACACCTCAGGTGTCTCACGCTACGCTCTCTGTCCCTGCTACCGAGGCACCTTCAGGTGTACCGGACGTCGTCGAGCCGCCCTCTCCGCAAGGGGAGTGGCGGGTTGTACGGCGTTCGCGTCGCTCGAGGCGGAAGGCCAATGTGGAGGCTGGATGTCCGTCCGCGCCCGTTCGTCCTGTGAGTGAAAGTGTGGCCACTCCTTCAGCAGGGTCGGAGCAGGTGCACGGGGGGAGGGGATTATTAGTTATTGGGAACTCCAATGTTAGGCGCGTGATGGAGCCCCTTAGGCAGATAGCGTCCAGATCTGGAAGGAATTCCAACGTGCACTCGGTGTATTTGCCGGGGGGCCTCATCCGAGATGTGGAGGCGGCCTTGCCGGCGGCTATCGAGGGTGCGGGGTGCAGTCGACTGCAAGTCGTGGCTCACGTCGGCACCAATGACGCTTGTCGCTTGGGTTCTGAGGACATCCTCAGGTCCTAAGAGCGGCTGGCGGAATTGGTGAGGGCTGCTGCCTTCGCACGCGGGGTGCAAGCAGAGCTGTCGATTTGCAGCATTGTTCCCAGGGTTGATCGGGGTCCTTTGGTTTGGAGCCGAGTGGAGGGTCTGAACCAGAGGCTTCGCCGACTCTGTGACAGTCATGGCTGCAGATTTCTGGATCTGCTTTATCGAGTGGGGAATTTTAGGGTGCCCCTAGATAGATCAGGGGTGCACTACACTAACGAAGCGGCTACTCGGGTAGCAGAGTACTTGTGGAGTGCACATGGGGGTTTTTTAGGCTAGGCGCTAACTCTGATGAGCACTCGCCTGTCAGCATTCAAACAGCGAATTCAGGCCACGTTCGGAACAAAAATTTGAACATAAAAATATTAGCCGCGAACTTACAGAGTATTAGAAACAAAGTTCCCGAATTTGCAGCGCTGCATGGAAGTTATTGCGCTCAGATAGTTTTAGGCACCGAAAGCTGGCTAAATGATGTGGCAAGTTCAGAAATATTTAGCGAAGCGTGGAATGTATATCGGAAAGATAGATCTGATACAACTGGAGGAGGAGTGTTCATCGCTGTGGACAAAGATATTGTTTCTACTGAGATCGAGGTTGAAAGTAACTGTGAAGTTATCTGGGCACGCATAACAGGTCTAAAAGAAGTAAAGTTAATAGTTGGGTGTTTTTACCGGTCCCCCAGTGCTGCTGTAGCAGTTTTAGAATCATTCAAGGAAAGTCTACACCAGGTAGTGCATAGGTATCCGGGCCATGTAATATTAGTCGGAGGTGACTTCAACCTTAAGAGTATAGATTGGGACCTCGCTAGTTACATTTCAGGCGGTACAGACAAGCAGTCTTGCGAGCTACTTTTGGACACATTCTCCGAAAAGTGTCTTGAGCAGTTAAACCGGCAACCCACGCTCAATGGAAATATTCTAGACCTTATAGCCACAAACAGGCCTGACCGTATTAACGATGTCTGTGTAGAGACAGGAATTAGTGATCATGATATCGTCATAGCGTCGATGGTGACCAAAGTTCATAAACCAGTCAGGAAGGCTAGGAGCGTGTTTTTGTTGCGAAGAGCCGACAAGCAAATGTTACGATCGCACTTAGAAAATGAATGGGCATCGTTTAATTCTGGGACTATGGATGTAGAGGAATTGTGGACTAAATTTATGTGCATTGTTAATAAAGGGTTAGAGAGGTATGTGCCAGTAAAGACGATTAAGGATGGAAAAGATCCACCGTGGTATAATAATAATGTTAGAAAGCTGCTGAGAAAGCAAAGGCTGTTGCACTCTCAATTCAAAAAAGAACACGCAAATGATGACAGGCAAAAGTTAGTAGAGATTCGTGCGTCTATAAAAAGATCGATGCGAGAAGCATACAATAATTATCACAGCCATACCTTAGCAAAAGATCTTTCCGAGAACCCGAAAAAATTCTGGTCCTATGTACAATCGATAAGCGGGTCAAAGCCCACTGTCCAGTCACTAGTTGATCATTCCGGGGCAGTAATAGAAGAAAGCAAACGGAAAGCTGAAGTTCTAAATTTAACCTTTAAGAAATCTTTCACGCAGGAGGACCGCACAAATATACCATCATTTGATCAACGTACTAATTCCGAAATGGGGGACATAGCAATAGGTATTTCCGGTGTAGAGAAGCAGCTGAGAGAGCTAAATACGAAAAAGTCCGCTGGTCCGGATGGAATACCAGTTCGGTTTTACAAAGACTATTCTGCGGCATTGGCCCCCTACTTAGCTTGCATTTATAGCGAATCTTTAATTCAGGGCAAAGTTCCTAATGATTGGAAAAAAGCGCTGTTGACTCCCGTGTATAAGAAAGGAAAGAGAACTGACTCATACAATTACAGGCCAATATCGTTGACATCGGTTTCATGTAGAATTTTGGAGCATATTCTCAGTTCGAATATAGTAAATTTCCTTGAAACAGAAAAGCTTCTTTCCATGAATCAGCACGGGTTTAGGAAACATCGTTCATGTGAAACTCAGCTTGCCCTTTTCTCACATGACATCTTGCGAGCCATGGACGAAGGGCAACAGGCGGATTGTGTTTTTCTCGACTTCAAAAAGGCGTTCGACACGGTGCCACACTGCAGACTGCTAACGAAGATACGAGCTTATGGAATAGGTTCACAGATTTGTGACTGGCTGGAAGACTTCCTAAGTAATAGAACGCAGTCCGTTGTTCTCGACGGCGAGTGTTCATCAGAGACGAATGTATCGTCAGGCGTGCCCCAGGGGAGTGTGATAGGACCGCTATTATTTTCTTATCTATATAAATGATCTGATGGACAGAGTAAGTTGTAATTTGCGGCTGTTTGCTGATGATGCTGTGGTGTATGGGAGGGTGTCGTCTGTAACTGACTGTAATAGCATACAGGTTGACTTAGACAAAATTTCTAGTTGGTGCGAAGAATGGCAGCTAGCTCTCAATGTAGAAAAATGTAAGGTGATGCGCATGAGTAGAAGAAACAATCCTATAATGTTCGAATACAGCATTAGTAGTGAGCTTCTTGATGCGGTCGCGTCGTTCAAATATCTAGGCGTAACATTGCAGAGCGATATGAAAAGGAACGAGCATGTAAGGACAGTCGTGAGTAAGGCAGACAGCCGACTTCGGTTTATTGGGAGAATTTTGGGAAGATGTACTTCACCTGTAAAGAAGACCGCGTATAAAACGCTTGTACGACCACGTCTTGAGTATTGCTCAAGTATTTGGGACCCGCAGCAGATCGGTTTGAAGGAAGACATAGAGGCGGTTCAGAGGCGAGCAGCTAGATTTGTTACCGGTAGGTTCGACCAATGCGCGAGTGTCACGGAAATGCTCCGGCAACTCAATTGGGGATCGCTGGAAGAAAGACGACGTTCTTTTCGTGAATTTCTGTTAAGTAAATTTAGAGGGCCGGAATTTGAAGCTGAGTGTAGTACGATCTTGCTGCCGCCTACTTACATTTCGCGTAAAGATCACAAAGACAAGATAAGAGAAATTAGGGCTCGTACGGAGGCATATAGGCATTCTTTTTTTCCTCGTTCAATTTGGGAGTGGAATAGGAAAGGAAATGCCTAGTAGTGGTACAGTGTACCCTCCGCCACGCACCTTACGGTGAATTGCGGAGTATGTATGTAGATGTATGTAGATGTAGGCCAAGAGTGCAGAAAGTAAGGTCCATATGTAGAAGGATAAGAGTGGAGAAGCTTCAGGACAAGGAAATAACGCACAAATACATAATGATTTAAAAAACGTATCACTTAGTTGAATGTAGTCATTTAAAGTCATTGGAAGAGGAATGGACACGGTACAGGAACACACTACTAGAAGTGGATAGAGAATGTCTTGGAACAGTAGTGTGTAAAGGCAGGAAGAAGCAGACAGCTTGGTGGTATGACGCCAAACAGAGAAAGTTATGTTGAAGAAAGAAACAAAGCCAAACTGATAATTGCAGAGTCCAAGAAGAAATCATGGGAAGACTTTGGAAATAAGCTAGAAACTATGAGTCAAGTTGCGGGAAAACCATTCTGGAGCGTAATTAGCAGTCTTCGAATGGGAGGGAAGAAGTGTTTTGGACAGGTCAGGAAAGATGCTAGTGACTCCTGTGGATGCCTTGAACGGATGGAGGGAATATTTTGAAGAACCGCTCAATGTAGGTGAAACGTTCAATGATGTGACTGATTCTGAGGTAGACTGGGATACTAATGATGACGGAAACAGTATTACAGTTGAGGAAGTCGACAGAATGGTAAATAGACTGCAGTCCAGAGTGGATTAAAATAAGCCAGATCTCGCCAAATACAATGGAATGTCAGGTCTCAAATGATTGCAAATGATAATTGAGAAGGCGTGGGAATCGGGACAGGTTCCGTCTGAATGGACAAGAGCGGTAATCGGGCCAATTTTCAAACATGGAAACATAAAAGTTTGTAACAAATATAGAGGTATCTCTTTAAACAGAGTTGTGGTGAAAATATTCTCAGCTATTGTTGAAATGAGAGTGTAAGTATTAGTTGAAGACAAGTTGGATGAAAATCAGTGTGGGTTTAGGCCTCTTAGAGGTTGTCAGGACCAGATCTTTAGCTTACGGCAGATAATGCAGAAGTGCTATGAGTGGAAGAAGGTATCGTATCTATGTTTTATAGATCTAGAAACGGCTTGTGATCGTGTTCCTAAGATGAAGCTGCTGGCAGTTCTACAAGATTATGGCATAGGAGGCATACTTCTGCAGACAATTAAAGGTCTTTACGAAGACTTTCAGGCAGCAGTTAGAGTAGACGGCAAATTAAGTTCATGGTTTAGGGCTGTTTGAGTGGTAAGAGAAGGCTGTAACCTGTCACCATTGTTGTCCATACTATTCATGGATCATATGTTGAAAACAGTAGACTGGCAGGGAGGGATTAAAATAGGTGAAAAGTTTACTAAACTGACACGTTCCACACTATTACGAAATGTCGTATAATGATCTATGGAAAAAGTATTAATCTAATCTAAGCAGTCGAGCATATGCAGATGACTTAGTTGTAATGGAAGCTTCGATTGAAAGGTTGAAAACTAATATTTCAGAGCTCGATCAGAGGAGTAAGGGTTATGCTATGAAGATCATCATCTCCAAAACGAAAGTAATGTCTGTGGGAAAGAGATTTAAACAGACTGAATGCCAAATAGGAAGAACAAAGTTAGAACAGGTAGATAGTTTCAAGTACCTAGAATGTATTTTCACACAGGATGGCAACATAGTGAAAGAACTTGAATCAATGTGTAGCAAAGCTAATGCAGTGAGTGCTCAGCTAAAATCTACTCTCTTCTGCGAGAAGAAAATCAGTACTAAGACTAAGTTAGCACTACACTGCTCTGTCTTTCGACGAACTTTGCTGTATGGAAGTGAAAGCTGGGTGGGTACAGTTACTTTATTCGCAAGGTTAGGTTACAGATATGAAAGTAGCAAGACTGATTGCAGGTACTAATAGATGGGAACAATGGCAGGAGGGTGTCCATAAGGAGGAAATTAAAAAATAAATAAAAAATAAAAAATAAAAAAAATAAAAACTTGGAATGAACACCATAGATGAAGCAGTTAGACGGAACTGGCTGAGATGGTGGAGTCATGTTACACGCATGTGAGAAGCAAGGTTCGCTAAGAAACTCATGGGCTCAGCAGAGAAGGGTAAGAGGAGTCGAGGTAGACCAAGGAGAAAGAAGAATGATTTTGAAGTACAAGATGTAACATTTGACGAGACATCAATATTAGCATTGAAGGAGGAATTTTATTAGGGGGACCATGCTCCAGACTGAACGCTGAAAGGCATAATCACTCTTTAATAATGATGATGGTGATGCTAAAGGTCATTCATTTTTTCACCTGGACCAAGGGTGTAAATATCAGTTCATGAGTGTTCACGCAAATATGAAAATGTTACATTTTCAAATCCGGCAAACTCTCATCGTTACTATAAAGTAAATTTTTGATCTATGTGTAGATGCCGTTTTACGGGACGTCCAGCATTTAAATACATTTTGTAAGTGTCCCGCGCGGATCGTCGTTTGTCCCGCGTTTGTTACGTTTTATATCTGAACGTATTTTCGTGTTACCGTCATCGATACGAATCACCATAACACGAAACACTCCTGCCATCTACCACTACAAATAATGTAACCGTTGCCATGAGTATGATCTTTGGAAGTACAAAAAAGCAGGTAATAGCATCTTTGGAGAAGTATTTCGGATGTACATTGAGTTTTTCTGATTTTTTTTTTAATGGACTCGACGTCGGATGTTGATGACTGTACTTCTACCTCCTTACAAAAACGAAAACTATCATTAAAATCCGCATATAGCACAAAGAAGGAAATCAACTTGCTGTACTTATCAGCCGATCGAAGCAACGCCCACAAGGAGTTTTCTAAACTTTACATGAAGACTTTTTATTATTACAGAATTGTTTCGATTTTTATATGTTTTCATTTAGATGAAGGGTCTTCAGTTATCAGACTGGAGAAGATTTTGCACAATAAATATGAGGGATATATATGTTATTACTTCAGTAACATTACTCTTGCTCAAATATGTGCAAACTGAAAATAAAATGCTATTCAAAATGTTAAAAGTTTCGTTGTTTTAAAATTACAGCTAAACATGTAGCTGTCCTACAAAATTGTGGAATGTCCCCTTTTTTTACTGTTTTGTCCCTCAGTCCTCCATTCAACAGTGGTCACACTATCCTCGCTGAGTGTACAGAAACCCGGGTTCGAGTACGAAGAAACTTCTGAAGATATAGAAGGTCTGTAAGGCGTAGTATCAATGTAATTCATCCGAAATGTACTCCGTTGGTGCAGGCCTGGGACGTTTATTTGTATAGGCAGGTGGAAAACCTTATAAAGCGACGACAAAAATGCTCTTACATCATCGAATATAATAGAGAGAAATGTTCAAATGTTTGTAATTCTATTGTACCAAACTACGTTGTTCGTCAGTCCCTAGACTTACAAACTACTTAAACTAAGTTAAACTAACCTAAGAACAGTACACACATCCACGCCCGAGGTAGGATTCGAGCCCCCGACGCGGGAGGCCGCACGATTAAGAGAGAGTTCCTAGAGAAGATAGCATAGAAAGTCAGTCAGTCTTTCGCCAACAGTTGCCTGCACCAATATTCGGCGACACGCTTCGTTATGAATGGTACGCCGCGAAACTGTGTTATGACCAAAAACCGTTCATGAAAATAAACTAAGTTTGATTGCAACAGAAACGGAGAAAAAAAAATTCATGCAAAAACTTGGCGTTCATTACTTATGTTGTATGTCATAATAATTACTATTTACATGCAGTTTTCCATACCTAATACATAGACAGGTACAATAACATCAATAGAAAGACTATCTGATTTCATTCAAATTCGCCATTTATCCTATCTTATTTGTAATTTCCTTGCCTATAAATCTAAAGCAAATAATAAATCAATATTTGAAAACTGACATTTTGTAATAAATATTTGTACTAGTTATATGGTTATAAAAAAGAAGCATCAAAAGATATATTCACAGGTTCGATCCAATGGCGTCGGGCTTAAGAAAGTAAGTGATTACTCACTTAGCTATATGCATTTTTTTCTTACCTAATTCTCTCCCTCATCAGTCCTAGCCTACGGGCACCTTAGCTACTAGCGACCACACATTAGTATATATAGTCATGCCTAAAAGTTTCAAACAGGATTTTCTCGAAAAGAGTTGGGAAGTACCTCCTCCTGTTTACAAACACCGAATCAATATGAATCAAACTGGTGGGTGCAAATATGTACGGTTTCCTTGTAATAGGGAAGCCAGAAAGTCAATAATGATTAAATCCACTATGACTATCAGCTATTTTTATTGGCAAATATGCACGGTTTCCTTGTAATGCGGCAGCCAGAAAGTTAATATTGATTAAATCCACTCTATCAGCTGTTTTTATTGGAACCTTCAATATTTTCTGCTTTCGGTCGTTGTCATCTTCAACTGATATAAGGTAAAACAGATCAGACAAATACACCAATCATATCCTCATCTAGTTGATCACATGTTCAAATATTTGTAGATCTAAGGGACTTAAATGCTTTGGTTATCAGTACCTAGGCTTACAAACTACTTAAACTAACTTCTGTTAAGGACAACACACGCATCCATGCCTGAGGGAGGACTCGAACCTTCGACGTCGAGCAACCACGCGCTTCGCAGCAAGACGCCTTATAGCCCTCGCCCACTCCACCGTCACTCTTATATGGTTGATAATAGACCCATATTTTAGTATGTAAGGGAACAGAATTTATTATGTTCCACTAAGGATCCTTCGACTCTTCCCTGACGTGTTAATTGTATTAATCTAAACTGCTTTTACTTTATATTTGTTGATGATGGTCCACGAACGGAACCTGTAGATGTTAAGGTTCCAATAAACCTGATGCTCAAACTGCGTTTCATCCATACTTGACGACTCTTAATAGTCACCTCAGGAAAATTTTGCAGAGAGATGATTGCCTATCTTTCACATGAGTCTCTTAATTTTCCTTTTAAATTTTCCATCAGTCAATATCACCCACTAAGGCGTCGGCTTTGTAATGTACACTTATATCTGTCTGGCCATCTTCCGCAGCAAGCGTCAAATTATTTGTTTTTGGAAATGAAAACGAAGTTTTCATGCTACTATTAATATTATGTAGACCTGTTTCGCCCTCTTCCATTTCAAGGCATCATCTGTGGGTTATTTTATCTAGAAATTACATTTTTGCTCTCAGATATAGCATTAATCGATTATCAACATTTCACATAGTGTTATTCAAGATAAATAAGTGGTTACTCCCGGTTCGAGAGTTTGGTCTTTGTTGCTTCTCTCACCCAGTCACAGGCCGAAGACGCACAATTTTCCCTATATGCATTTTCTTGTGCATTTCTTCACTTTTGAATGTATTGTATTTACCCAACATCCTGTCTTGCAGCTGTAACTCATTTCAGAATACATGCCGCGGCGGAGCGGCCGAGCGCATTGAGGCGCTATGCTACGGTGCTCGAGGCCGTTTCCCGTCGGGAGTTTGAATCCCCCCTCGGGCATGGATATTTGTGCCGTCTTTCGTATAGGCTAGTTCATGAGTAGTTTGTAAGTTTAGGGAGTGATGACCCCGTAGTTAAATCCCATAAGCTCTACAAAAATTTTCAGAATTTGTTTCCCACATGTTGACAACTTAACGGTGTGTACGTTGGTCAAATGTTCAAATGTTTGTATAGTCTATGGGACTTAACTACGGGGTCATCAGTCCCTAAACTTACAAACTACTTATGAACTACTACGAACTAAGACGGCACAAATATCCATGCCCGAGGGGTGTTTGAACCACCGACCGTAGTGGCCGTGCAGACCGTGACTGGAGCGCCTTAGTCCCCTCGGCCACCGCGGCCGGCTGTACGTTGGTCATGCAAATCAGGCATGTGTGTGAAGGCCGCAGATGAACAAACTGGTAGAAAGACAAAAAGGAAGGAAGGAAGCTTAGGGTTTAACGTCCCGTCGACTGCGTGGTCATTAGAGACAGAGCTTACGCTCGGATTTTTGGGTAAGGATGTGGCAGGAAATCGGCCGTGCCGTTTCAAAGGAAACATCCCACCATTTGCCAAGAGTGATTTAGGGAAATCACGGAAAACTTAAATCTGTATGGTCGGAGGTGGATTTGAATTGCCGTCCTCCAGAATGCGAATCCAGTGTCTTGCCACTGTGCCATCTCGCTTGGTGGTAGAAAGACAGGAGCTGGGACAAATCCTTGGTTATCGAAAGACATACTGAATTTAATTGATGAAAAGTGGAAATACGAACATGCAACAACTGAAGCAGGTAAAATGGAATACAGACGACAGGAAGTACAAAATCGCTACGTAGGGCTCTACAAAAGAAAGACCACACAGAGGGGCTCTACAAGGGAAATGAGTTTCAAGGTAGTATTATAATAAAGGAAGAGGAAACAGGTGTATAAGAGATAGGAGGTAACATACTACGAGAATATTTTCGCATAGAACTGAAAGACTGGAACCAAAACAAGGCCCTGATGTAGATGACATTTCGTCAGGGTAACTGAAGTCTCTAGGAGAACCAGACATGACAAGAATATTCCACCTGGTGTGCATGATGTGTGAAACAGGCGAAATATCCTCGGACTTCAAGAATAACATAAAATACTAATTCCAAAGAAAGCGGGCGCACACATGAGTGAAAATTACATATTTATAAGTTTAATATGTCATGGCTGCAAAATTCTAACACGAACTCTTTATAAAAATGTGGGAAAACTGGTAGAAGTTGATCTAGGGGAAGATCGGTTTGGATTTAGGAGAAATGTAGTAGCACATGAGGCACTTATCTTAGAAGATATGTTAACAAAAGGCAAACCTACTTTTATAGTTTCCGTAGATTTGGAGAAATCTTTTGACATTGTTGACTGGAAAACACTCTTTCATATTATGAAGTGAGTAGGGGTAACGTATAGGGAACGACAACCTATATACAACTTTTACAAAAACCAGAAGGCATTTATAATGGTCAAAGAGCATAAAAGAAGGGAAGCATTGGTTGAGAAGGGAGTAAGAAAGGTTTGTAGTCTTTACCCAATGTTATTCAATCTGTACACTAAGCAAGATTTGAAGGAAAGCAAGAAGAAATTTGGAAACGAAAATGAACTTAAGGGATAATAATTAAAAACTTTGCGGTTTACCATTGACATTGTAATTCTGTCAGAAACATCAAAGGACCTGGACGTGCAATTGAACGGAATGGGCATTATCTTGAAAGGAAGTTATATGATGAAAATTAACAATAAGAAAACAAGGGTAACGGAATTTAGTTGAATTGAAGGAGCGAAACTGAAGGAATTAGGTTAGGAAACGAGACGATAAAAGTTTTGGATTACTTTTCTTACTTGAGCTCAAAACAAATTTTACGATGTTCGGAGTGCAGATGGCGTAAAATGTGAGGGTAAGAATCGTAGAAGGAGACCAAGAAATGGATACCGTAAGGAGGTTGAAATGAATGTGGATTGCCATTTTATTCTGAGATGGAGAGGGTAGTGTAGCAATAGAAAAAAAAATCATTTCTGAAGAAGAGAAATTTGTTAACGTCGAATATTAAGTATTTGGAAGTTTTTTCTGAATGCATTTGCCTGGAGTGCAGCTTTGTACGGGAGTGAAACGTTGATGATAAATAGTTCAGACGAGAAAGGGATTGAAGCTTTTGAAATTTTCTGCTACAGACTAGCGCAGAATATTATATGGGGGCATTGCTTAACTAAAGAGGAGGTACTGAACAGGACTAGGGAGATCAGAAATTTATGGTGTATCGATTGGTAGAACATACTCTGAGACATCAAGGAATCGTCAATTTAGTATTGGAGGAAAGTGTGAGGGTAAGAATCGCAGAAGGAGACCAAGAAATGGATACCGTAAGGAGGTTGAAATGAATGTGGATTGCCATTTTATTCTGAGATGAAGAGGATATTGTAGCATGGAGAGCTACATCAAACCAGTCTTCTGACTGAAGACCACATCAACAACAACACAAGTTGACAGGGAATCGCTTCTAATTATCTTTGACACCGGTGATGTATGAAATCTTATTGTCTATCCTAGTTTTTCCATCAGCTGAAAATACCCTCATGGTTGAATGAGGCATCATTCTTGAACAACACAGATACAGGGAACTAGAGCACTGCAATAATTCACTGGATCATTCAAAAACAGAAGTGAACTCTAGATTCAGAACAGCGTGGCCCGAGTGATAGCATACGTTGTTTATGAGAGGGGTGAGGTTGCTATGTCAGTCATACTCTCTGCATAGTATTGTCACCAAGCAAGCTTGTGCAGTAGTTGCCCACAGGATTCGTATTCGGTACCACCCACTTTCGGCCTGTTAAGTTATTCTCCCTTCAGGCATATGCCGTGATGGTTCCTTTCAAAGGGCACAGCGGATTTCCCTCCGCGTGCTTATAAAAATTCTCCGGATATTAGAAGCGGTTAAGACGACCGCTTGCGTAGATGAAGAAATCTGAGTTAAGGCCCCGGGCTAGCAAAAATAATAATAATAAATATAAAAAATAAATAAATAAAAAAAATCAACTGTCGCCGTTGACTAATATATATAAAATAATTTCAAGTATTACTTCTCCACGAGAAGATTATTTTTGAAGAATGTATCTTCGATACAGATTTTACTCCATGTTTTAGATATTTTTTCTCGAAAGTTACTGTCTTCTGCCTAAATACCCCTATCCATATCAGGTAATGTCAACTAACTCCTGCAGGTATGCCAGTTAACCCCGCATCTGGGTTTAGTTTGCTTACTTGCAGGCTTTTGCGATTTTTGAGGTTACCTAAATACGTATCTAAGTAGACAAATCTAAAACCGAAATATACGGCAACTATTACCGCGTCCCCCTACTCATTTTAGTATCTTCAACCGTCCGTGTGAGATATATGCTAGAGCATTCCTATATGTTTGGTTTTGACATTGGAGCATCAACGTACTCCGTCTGTCCACAGAACATGGTCCTAATTGTTGATGTGTCGTTTAGATAGACCGCAGGTCGATGATACAATCTCCATTATTATTTTCCACAATGTAGTCGTGCTGCAGTTTTCCAATAATATTCCTGGCATCAGCGTATTATACAAACACGGATACAGCGGAAATGTTAACAAGGCAATACCGCATTATGGTACACGGATATATTCCTAATATAAATACTATAAATAAGATGTAAGTAGCTTTCCGGAGATGACTAAGAGACTCATAAAACATAAAACATGAAAAAGTATTCTCCGCCTTCACTTTTTCATGGCTATTGTTTACATATACAATTGAGTTCCTTGTTTCGTGCTCGATACATTTTTATATATATCTAAACCAAGTAGTGCGTGGACAATTCGTTTAAATTCATCATATACTACCTGTTAAAACGGTATACATTTCCTCCACGCTCGACTGTAAGGTTTGCCTATAGCAGCATGTGTCGGGTGTGCCAGATCATGATTAGAACCCTGAACTAATTGCTATCCCGCTAAATGTAATAAACACTGTTAGCGTTGTTTGAATATACCTTCCACGTAGGAAGCCATGGAAGGCTAGCCATTAGCAGTTCTGATAATCTGGCACCACCTAACTGACGAGGGAGATACAGAGGGACGACGAAGGGAGAGATTTCCATAAGTTTAACGAAGCGACGAAGGTCCCGCTAATGAAGCAAATAACCTACGCGGCTTGTATTAATTTATCTCCGAACCAAGCAGACTGGCGGTTGTAATACACCTCAAACTTTCGCCCTCGTGTGAGAGAAACTGCCAAGAACGCATACTGAAGTTCATCACCGCTCAACTTTTAATAGCAGTGAGAGAAAAGGACTGATAAATAGGGATGGGAGTTACTTAAAACTAACATTTGTGAGAAAAAGCAGGCTGCATGGTACAAATACATCACCTTGGAATTTACGACTGTTTCTAGCAATTTTTATATAACCAAGAGACAAACAACTACGAGAAATAATGTGGATCTTATTAAGATGTACAAGATTAATACACTTTTCGTCCGTAGCTGCCGGCCGCGGTGGCCGTGGTGACTGAGGCGCTCCAGTCACGGTCAGCACGGCCACTACGGTCGGGGGTTCGAATCCCTCCTCCGGAATGGATATTTGTGCCGTCCTAGTTCGTAAGTAGTCCATAAGTAGTTTGGAAGTTTAGGGACTGATGACCCCGTAGTTAAGTCCCATAAGCTTAACGAACATTTGAACATTTTCGTCCGTAGCTGATAGTATTTCTACATTCATTCAGAACTTTCTCGTGTGAGTAAAACTGCCAAGAATGCATACTGAAGTTCATCACCGCTCGACTTTTAATAGCAGTGAAAGAAAAGGACTGATAGATAGGGATGGCAGTTACTTAAAACTGAGATTTGTGAGAGAAAGCAGGCCGCAGGGTACAAAAATATCACCTTGGAATTTGCGACTGTTTCTAGCAATTTTTTTTATATAACCAAGAGACAAACAACTACGAGAAATAATGGAGCTCTTATTAAGATGTACAAGTTTAATACACTTTTCGCCTGTAGCTGATAGTTTTTCTAGATTCATTCAGAACTTTCTCGTGAAGTGTGGCTCGTCAGCGGCTGGAACCGTCGAAGCCAGCACGCCAGTAGGCAGATCACGTCGCCGGCGGCCTTATAAACTGTGAAAAATACTCCTAGAATTCCAAGTTGAAATCATTTCAAAGAAGTTTCATTAGCGTCGTATCCATCTGGGCGACCGCTGAATGCAGAGCGAGGCAGTATCTCAGTGCTCGCGCTTTACTTGTCCACACAACTTTTTTCTTCTTAATATATTCACCCACCGAACTTCGCTCGTCCTGTAATATGAACTACGAAACTTCCATCAGCCAGAGAAGTAGGGCAGCTGCTACCTTCGTTTTAAAAGCCAAAGGAAACTTTAAGACTCTTATACAAACGTCATAATTTCTGTTGTCTTCTCAAACGTGGGTTATGGTATAATATTAATGAATGAAAGAACTTTTTTCTTTGTTGTTACTTTTTTGTATGTAATACTTACGTTGCCCGGGTATTTATTTATTTATTCGAGCCTTGAGTTAGTACTTTTCCTATCCACTCTCTCTCTCTGTCCATCTCCTTTTCTCTAAAAACATGTTACATTTATTAGAGAATATATAAAACATCACACGTAAAAATGCACTTGTTTCGAAGAATCCAATCACGAAATTCAACAACAATGATTGTAATAATATCAGAGATAGATCACTTACTGTAATGCGCGAAACGTCAAATCGGTTTTCTTAAAGAGATGTATTAAAAGAAATTTCTTTTTTACTGATTTATTTATTTATTCTTATATTTCCTTATTCGTATGCTTATCCTTACAGAGAAACAGCTGAAGACGTTGTAGCACGCATAGACCAAAGATATGGTCTGTGACATCGCGTTTCGCTGTATGTAACCTCTTTACTATAGAGTCGCAAACGTCATCGCTGGCCTTCAGTCCGAATTTTTTTATAATTTGACGACTTTCAACCACCATATCTTCCATCCTCTTATAGTTATCGGCATGGAACTGCTATGGTGTACAACGGGAGACTTCGGACAATAATTACACACAGACCATTCGTTTGCGTTCTGTAGTTTTCGCTGCAGAGCAAAATATAAACACAAACACACGTAGAATTTCGTATACACCGATAACTTTCCATCCCAATATAGTCCACCCTTTTATCATTATCAACCCTCAAGCAACAATGGAACCAATAAAACTATTTTCAAAGAGTAAATATAATTTTCAAAGAATCATTATTGTTCCGCATTTCGCGTTATATTCTTCAAATTACTAAATGTCTATCACATCGCTATAAAACCGTGCCTAAAACATTCCTCAGGTATAAATTAGTAACTGTACAAATATTTAAGTCTCTGCGTCCTGTCGTTCGGACGTGATAAGCGTACACCGAACAGACATTCACATTAATATATATAGATAAATAGCTTTCCGATCGCCATAAAACTGTGCCTAAAGCCTTCCCCGGGTAGAAATTAGTAACTGTACAAATTTTTAGCTCTTTATGTCTTTTGGTTCAGACGTGATAAACGAACACCGAACAGACATTCACAATTATAGATATAGATTACTTCTTATTTCAGAGGGATTTTGGTTGGCTAGTGATACTAGGTATGGGATGGAGGGTCTAATAATATTCACTTGTTGAAAAAATAGGAACTGAACTTGGTTTTACTGAGCGCCAACAGCAGGTAGTATCGCAGCAGAGTACTAAATGCGTGCACTGCAAATACTCTGTTGTGAACTTCGCTGCTATATCGTCGCCGAAAAGTGGTGCCAGTAGCGAAACTGATATTGTGCTTAATATCTGAACAACTTACCATCATTACAGAAATAATACTCACCTATGTACTTCCTACCTCTTGTCTCTAATTCGAGTGTCCTCTTACAAGGCAGAATGTTGCCCTTCTTTGGTCATTACGCAGATTCCACTGGAAAGTAAACTGGATGAAATTTATGTATCATAAGACATGCGTGAACGGTGCCTCTCTGTCATCATCGAAAAATATAGAAAAAATCGCACTGATGTGTTTTATGGCCCACTTTGGATTTGCTTATACTTTAATGATTTTTTTGCAGGCATTTCGAACAAAAATCATAAAAATGTAAATAATGAAACATTATGGGCGATACGATTACGAATCTACTATTGTAATAATATCTATGCACCCAACATGTAATATTCTTTCTGACCATATTTTAACAAACAGCCAAAATTATTTGATATTTGACTTTAGCTTTGACAAACACACTCTTTCTTGAACTTTTACATCTTTAAACTATTATTTTAATATCTCTCCCACATGTTCATTATCTTCTTCCGTTAAAATATTATCACATGTCTTGGTTTGGTAGTTTGTTCGAAGTTTATTTTCTTTGCCTGTACTGTTTACGAGTGACTATAGCCTGGATTGAACACAGCGTACATTTGGCGTTCTAAAATCACGTGACATACTTAGCTCGAAACTCTCTTTTGTATACTGCATCATGCTTTCAAGTGTTGTCATTTCAAAGCAATGGTGCACTGAAAATTATCAATAACACGTCTTCGTTAGGACAATGAATTATAATCTAATGTCTAAAAATGCCATGTTAGCAGTTAACACCTGTCATCTATGGTACAAGAATTACAGATTCTACATCTACATGGGATACTCCGCAAATCACTTTTAAGTGCCTGGCAGAGGGTTCATCGAATCGCCTTGTTATATTTCGGTGACTTTACCGATGGAGGCATTCGCGCACGCGAGCATACATATATATAAAACCACTCACAATTTTCTTCGTCTTGCTTCCTCTTTCTAACTGAATACAATTATATTCTGCCAGATTCCGAGTTTTACAAAGGTAACAGCGCTACAGCGCTTACTCTGGAAAGTGAGTTTGTTCTATTTTGTGAACATATCGTGAAATACATACCAACGAATTGCAAACATAGACTTCTTTGTCACATGTACACAAACTGGACAGATACTGTTACAATGACGTTGTGAATAACGTAATGATAGTAGTAACTTTGTATATATATTAAGTACTAGAACTTTGTGGAATTTGGTATTACCACACTTATTCCGCTTCTTATTTTAGGTGTAAATGAAAACGTAATGACGGTTAGAAACAGAATATTTGCTCATTAATTTAGCGCAGAACAACGCAACATGGACAAAGTCATTTCTTAACTAGAGAAAAGGTAATACAATCTATGTTAAAAGCGTCCATAGCAACCATGTCAAAGACAAACATTTTGATAGATGCATTGATTCTACTTAATGAATTTCAATCTATTCCATGAGTGGTGCATAATGGCTTGGATAAAAAATAAACAAGGTAATTTGTTGCAATGTGTACACTTCCCTTCCGTTTCATTAAGGAACAACATTTGCCAGAGAAAACTAGAACTTCCTTCATATATATGATACTACCAGAATCAGCACGTTGTTCAGAATATTCGGTATATTACAGTATCCTCCCAATTTACGTGCATATGCTTCATAAGACGATTGTTCAATTCATTCTTAGGTATTTCACGGTATATTAACGAAATAGAACAAACGTGCATTTTAAAGGGAGCATTCTTACATATGCACAAAAATATTGCAGAACATAGCTCTATTTAATTAAACAGAATGCCGGAAACCCTGTTAGGGAAAAAAAAGGCGAAAAACAAATTTCAGGCAGAGGCGGGTTTCGAAACACCAACCACATGCATCACAGCTTAACGCACTACCAACTACACCAGATCCAACAACTAGAACTACCTTAATTCTCATACTATGGTGACAGCTGCTAACAGCTACAATGACATTTTTAGACTCTAGATTATAATTTATCGTACTTGTTAATTCTTCAATGCGTCAGTGCTTTGAAATAACACCGCGTTAAGTTATAATAAGAAAATCATAAAATACAGGAAGCAAGATGGCGTATGCCAGGAGAGTTCTGGGCGAGGAATGTCACGTGACATTTCCTAACACCTGGTTTCCGTAAAATCAAGTGACTGTGTCAAATAGCCGCTATTTTTGCAAATATCTCTGTAACGCTGCGAGTTACGCAAAAAACATAATAGAGGAAAGTTGTAGAGAATTTTCTCCTCTACAAATTCGGTTATTCAATTTTTGTGTCAGATGAACGGTTTATTTTCAGTTACAGTTACATTGCAAACTGATTTTTTTAGTGTTACTATCGTAATTTTTGTCCGAAATATTTTAAAAAGGGAGGTTCTGGTCTCTGGCGTCCAACAATTGTGTCTGTAATATTTGGTGCCGATCGGTTGAACGGTTTAGCCTAAAAAGTGGGAACACGTTACCGACAGACAGACAGACACTCGGACAGACAGGCAGACATCGTCAAATCGCCATTATTTTTGCAAATATCAATGAAACGATGCAACATATGAAAAAACGTAAGATCAAAACGTTGTAGAGAATTCTCTCCTACACAAATTCGTTTATTCAATTTTCCTGTCAGATGTTTGGTAAGCCGTTATTTTCATTTAAATTTCGAGCTGTCAAAAGGCCCACTTTTAGCGTTACTTCCGTAACCTAAAGTGGGCCAAAAGACAAGCATCAACTTCGCAATATGTTACTTATTCACGTTATGTCCATTCATTACCTAACTATGGTACAGTACGTTGTTTCTTACGATTTTTTTCAACTGAATGCCTTTTCAGTTTACATATCACATTGCTTGTATGACACAGTGGGTTAACTGGTACAATGCTCCAACCTGAGTCACCAAGATCATAAATGTCAGGGGACAGTAGAAATCGCAGCATGTACAATGTTTTGAGTTCGTTTACAGTATATATCATTTCCGTTATTACTCGCCAAAAATTGCTGAAAGTCTATTGTCAACTGCCAACAAGAAATTGAAAGTTTTATTTTTCAGCTGACAGTAGTGTGACTTCAATGTGCATGAAAGTGTTATACTGACCGCGAGGCAAGTGATTATTAAGTGAATTCCAACAGAGGAGCACGAAATTGCGTACAAAAATTAGTAGCTTTTGCAAGTAATTACTAGAAATCTGTTCGGCGCTCCTCAACGAAAATAAGACTTTTTAGCTTGGTGACAATATCATGTGATAATGCTTTGAAGAACATTACTATACATATAGGTGATTAGGTTTGGATCATTTAACGGTTGAAAAGGACACGAATTATCACTCATGGAATCGATATGCATTTACTTAAGAAACAGACCTTCTAAGCACACAGAGGATCACGTGAGGGCCTGGTGAAGAGTGAAATAAAACTAAACGTTTACTAACTTAGGTATTTTTAACTGAAACATTACGGATGTACATAGCCGGCCGCGGTGGCCGAGGGCACTGAGGCGCTCCAGTCACGGTCTGCACGACCACTACGGTCGGGGGTTCGAATCCCCCCTCGGGTATGGATATTTTGCCGTCCTTACTCTAAGATAGTTCATAAGTAGTTTGTAAGTTTAGGGACTGATGACCCCGTAGTTAAGTCCCATAGACTATACAAACATTTGAACATTTGGATGTACATAGTTCGAAATTAAAGAAAGTTAACTGGAATATTCATCCAACACTGGTAATTTTCTGCATATATCGAAAAATTACCATAATATGGAAATGACCAGGCAAATGCTGTATACGGAACTATCAATACAAGGGGCTTTGCGGTTCTATTTTGAAGTATTTTAAAATGTGCGTCTTGGTTTAATTAAAACTATTTTGATAAAAAAAAACTGGTATTCACATTGCAGGCATCAGATGCATGAAATCATCTCAGAAGTATTTCTGAGAAAATTATCTATAGAAGTACAGATCTGACAATATCGGCATTGGTGCAGTTGTTAATATACTCGACTCGCCTTCGGAATGATGATAGTTAAAATTCCCCTCCAACGATCCAAATGTAGGTGTTTCGTGATTTTCCTAAATCGCAAATGCCTAAGTGGTTCC
The DNA here is from genome assembly GCA_026315105.1 of Locusta migratoria. NCBI lineage: Eukaryota > Metazoa > Arthropoda > Insecta > Orthoptera > Acrididae > Locusta > Locusta migratoria. The sequence continues at coordinate 442,108,133 of CM048755.1, read as the reverse complement.
TTTGAAAGGGCGCGGCTGATTTCCTCATCGTGCTTATCAAAACAATCCGAGCTTGTGCTACGTCTCCAATGGCCACATTACAACCTAATCTTCCTTCCTTTTAATAACAGTATTGATTAATTTTCAAAACGCTCGCTTTTGAATCCAAGAAAGTAGATTCCGTAAGCGGAATTATTAACAGAAACGACCAGGAATTGATGGATCAAATCCTAGACTGTATTTCACATACTTTGATATAATAGTAGAGCAGAGATGTTTCTTCTGAAATTTTTGAATTAACTACGATTTTTCTTGTCCAAGTACCATCTCGTAAGGTAATCTGCATGTGTTCCACGGGTCATCCACCATTGCGTGTGGATGACGAAAGTCAAGTTTTGACCCAAATTGTTTATGTTTATGAGAAATTTTAATAATGACCACGTGAGTGAGATGCAATTTACTGCATTTCCCTAATCATTCTGAACATCGAATACATTTATAAAAGCCTTTGTGGAAGAATAAAAATCGAAATGTCATAGTCATACACCATCATTCATTCAAAACTTTATAAATATTAGGTTGTTAGTAGCAATATTTTCACGTTGCTTTTTGAAAACTAGAAAATAATTTATAGGCAGTCTCATCTGTTGTTACTTTAGCCACCTTTGATCTAATTCAATCTTCTGAGTTGGATTCCAAAATGGTTAAATCATTGAATTAAAAGGTATTCTCATCAGACGAAATTAATAGCAAGATTAAATTAGGATCCGATAAATCAGAAATTAGAAAGGAATACGTAAGTTTTCAGAATGGATTTTCACTGTATAGCTAATATAAACTACCCGGAAGATTAAAATTGTGTACCACAGTAGGAAGCAAACGTGGGACCTTTACCTTTCATTGGTAGGTCCTCTGCCGACTTCATCTTCGTTAGCTTGTCGAAGCTAATAGTTAAATAGCTCATTGTGAGAATATATACGATGGCCTATAAAATTGAAAACCGGCACATGACGAATATTAAGTAACTATTATCTAGGAAATTCAGTGACGCATACTCAGGTTTTAAACCGAGTGAGGTGGCGCATTGGTAACTGGACTCGTGTTCTGGAGAGCGGCGGTTTAGATTTTCCTGATTTCCCTGAGTAACTCCAAGCAAATTCCTGGATGGTTATTTTCAATAGGCACGGCCGATTTCCTTCCTGATCCTCTGGAAAAAAGGCCAGTCCAAGCGTGTACTCCGTCTCTAATTGCCACGATGTCGACTGGACGCTAAACCATAATATTCCTCTCCCTTCTCCCTCAAATTTTTAGTCTAGGAAAATCAAATAAAAGATTTTAAAATTTCTATTTGTTTATAGTTAATCTTTACCATCATTAACATGCATCATGCTTGTCTCAGAATCTTTGACCCAGCGCAAAGTCCCAAGTAACTTCAAAAGTGCAGGTGACTCCCAGTTATACGAAATAAAGAAAAAAAAAAGACTAGCATAATTACAGGCCGATATAATTAATATCAGTTTCCTGCAGAATTATAGAACGTATTCTAAGTTCGAATATAGTAAATTTCCTTGAGACGGAAAATCTTCTGTCACTGAACCAGCTTGACTTTAGACAGCACTGCTTGTGTAAAACTCAATTTGCCCTTTTCTCATGTTGTGACCCCGTCGCCTTTTGTTTATTACTCGTCCCGGTATAGTTGTCAATAAAGGTACTGGTGCAGGTATTGATGTTAACTGTAACAATATTCAGATTAATAATACAAGTTTTATTGACTGAAATTTATAATACTCATCTTTAGAACATAAGTCTGTTTCTTCTCTCTTTTTGCTTCTCGCGGCGTCGTCCGTATAATGCTGGCTGCGCTGAGGCCTAGTTCGTAGCCGCGTTCTGTCTTAGTACTGTCTTATTTCTGACTTTGTAGCTGCCTAGTAACTGCCGGGCTGTCCAGACGTATGTGGGCCTAGATATAGCCGCTTGTAGAGGGCGCGCATCTTCGGTTCCTCCCTCCAGGGTGCGCGGCGCATGCTTGTGATTGGCTTTCTGTCGATCGCGGCCTTCTCCACGATCGTTCTCTTACGTTTGGCGTGTGGCGCTAACTTCACGCCACAACATCTCACATGACGTCTTTCCATGCAAGACGGTCAAGAAGCACAATTCAGTTCTCGATTTCAGAAAGGCTTTTGATACAGTGCCGCACTAGAGATTGCTAACGAAGTTACGAACATATCGAACAGGTAAACAGACACGTGGATGATTAACTAATAGTACGTTGTCCTCGATGACGAGGGTTCATAAGAGAAAAGAGTATCGTCAGGAGTGTACGGTAAGACCGTTGTTATGTTCTGTCTAAATAAATGATCTGACGGACAAAGATGAACAGCAAAATGCAGCTGTTTGCTGATGATGCTATGGTGTACAGGAAGGTGCCATCATTGAATGACTGCAGTAGAATGTATGATAGCTTTGACAAAATTTCGAGATTGCGTGAGGAATGGCAGATGGATCTAACTCTAAATGTAGAAAAAATGAGGTGATGCAGGTGAGTACGAAAAACAATCCCATATTCGAATATAGTATTAGTAATGTGCTGCTTGACAGAGTCGCGTCGATTGTAATAGGCCTACCTGGGAATAAGGTTGCTGAGGATGATCACGTAAGGGTAGACGTGGTGAAGGTGGATGGCGGACTTCTGTTTATTGGGAGAGCGTTCGGAAGATGTGTACATGTAAATGAGACCGCGTATAAAACGTTTGTGCGGCAACGTTAAATACCGGTCAAGTTTTGTGATGCCCACCAGAATGGTTAAAAGCAAGACGTAGAAGCCATTCAAAGGCGGGTTGGTAGGTTTCTTACTGACAGCTTCGATTAATGCACTAAGGAATGATACAGAACTGCTTCTCTCTTGGTAATCGCTGGAAGGAAGACTACGTTCTTTTCGAGACAAGCTGTTGAGTCAATCTAGAAGGCTCGAATTTAAATCTGACTGCAGAACGATTCTACTGCCACTACCTTTCATTTCGTCTAAAGAAGACAAATATAAGAGAAATTAGGGTTTGTACAGAGGTATTCAGACATACGTTTTTCTCTCGTTCCTCTTGGGAGTGCCGTGGTGGAGTGGCCGAGCGTTGTAAGGCGCCTTGCTGCGGATCGCGCGGTTGTTCGCCGTGGCGGTTCGAGTCCTCCCTGAGGCATGGGTGTGTGTGTTTGTCCGTAGGTTAGTTTCCCTAGGTTTAAGTAGTTTGTGGACTGAGGCGCTCCAGTCACGGTCAGCACGGCCATTACGGTCGGGGGTTCGTATTGCCGTCCTAGTTCGTAAGTAGTTCATAAGTAGTTTGTAAGTTTAGGGACTGATGACCCCGTAGTTAAGTCCCATAAGCTTAACAAACATTTGAACATTTTGAAAGATACTCTGAATCTGTATAAAATTTCAATATGAAATATTACAGATTTAAATTTACACTTATAGGTACAAATTCTCGTTCATGTTATGTGAGCTACCTATTTATTGTTAAATTGTCTGGTAAACGTCCAGAAAGGTAAAAGCCAGTTCACAAAGAACTATTGAATAAATATTATCCTTTCGATGCGAAGGAATTTACGACTTAACCTGTCACTGGGCACTGAATTAATTCAATAGAGAAAGTTGAAAATTTATGCCCTTGCAAGTATTCGATCCCAGATTACTTCTAAAACGCTGATTTTCTCGTAAAATTCCCGGAATCGTTAGGTAATGGTCCACAAAGATCAACAACACAGTTCGTTCTGGTTATAGTAGCATAATTTTCTGATCTCTTTCCCCTTTATTTTCCATTCTCCATTCTTTCTTTTCCATCTTTTCCAAGTGCCAGAAATTTCACGGAAAATGTTTGTAAATCTATGTGACTTAACTATTGCGGTTATCTGTCCTTACGCTAACAAACTACTTGAACTAATCTAAGAACAACACACGCACACCCATGCCCGTGGAGGACTCGAACATCCAACTGGGAGGAAATTTCACGGACATCTATATTGTTATATATTGAGCACGCAAAAATATTTAAGAATAGCGAGTGTTGAAAGCGATTTGTAGGTGAATGGTAATTGAGTGTGGGGTGCTTAACTCCATTCACCCTTGTTTACACTGGAAGTGGAACGTGCTTCTCCCTCACCACTACTTTAGGACGGTAAATGCATAAAGGCAGTACGACAAAAGACGCGAACTTAAAACAAGCTTTAACATATTGTACTGAAATGTCAAACAGCCAGTGTTGCAGAGATTTTCTAAATTCTCTGTTTGTGCTTGTAGGCTACTAACGTCATGCCAAAGACTTATAAACGGATTACATATCGAGCTTTTTGGAGTGAAGGTGATGTGAGGAATGCAACCATCTTGGATGACGTCATGCGATTTCCCCAGCCGCCATCTATGATGACATCACAGAGTTCAAGGTCAAAAACGAGCGCTGATACCCCCACAACACTACTTCTAAAATTATTACAAGATATTAAATAGGTGGCTCGATTAACACTAACAAAAATAACCGACTTGGTTTCGCATGAGATCTCTCAAAAATTTACGGCGGAGGGAGTTCGCCACAACACTTACATTTTTGGTCATTTTATGTTTTCGAAGGAATTATTTCTTTCACCACACAACCGATATTTGTCTTCTTCACACTTCATGATGGAGCCAATGTTTTATGTTTGCTATCAGTAAACATCTTCGAATTATCATAAGTTTTTTCCAGAGTTTCCATGCCACCTCTGTGTGATCGTATTCCACTGAGTCACAACAAATTTCACTGCATACTTTCACGAAAGTCCTTCACTAAGTCAGTGAGCCCCGTGGAGTGGCTGCGTGATCTAAGGCATTATGCTGCAGACTGGACAGACGTTCCCACTGGTAGTTCGAGTCCTCCCTCGGGCATGAGCGTATGTGGGTGTGTGTTGTGTTATTCATAGTGTATGTTAGTTTGAGTAGATTGTAAGTCTAGGGACTGATGACCATAGCAGTTCGGTCCAATAGGATTTAAATTTATCCATAAGATTTTTACAGGATTTGAATATTTTCCTTACACATATACATCATAACACCACAATGCACATAACAAAGATAGAATTAATAGAAGTACATTTAGTTGCCATATATTTGTGTCGAAAAAGTACTTCAGGTTGCGATATATAACGCTCAAGGTTGCCTAGTGGTGGCTAGCTGCTTACACAATACCTGCAGGATAGTATCAACATGCTCTTCGCCGCGGTGGAGTAGCCGAGCGGTCTAAAGCATCTCGCTGCGGAGCGCGCGGTTGCTCGCCGTGGAGGTTCGAGTCCTCCCTGGGGCGTGTGTGTGTGTGTGTGTGTGTGTGTGTGTGTGTGTGTGTATTTGTCCTTAGGTTAGTTTACCTAGGTTAAAGTAGTTTAAGCTACGGACTGAGGACCACGCAGTTTGGTCCGATAGATTTACAAACATTTGAACAACATGCTCTTTTTGTTATTTGTGCACCTGTTTCCATTATAGAAACTCGTCAAAAAAGTGATGGCGTGAAAATGCATTCAGAGTACGTAATGAAATGTCACCCGCTGAGACATAATGGGCACAGACCAACATATCTTTAGACGTTACATTTTCCAGTCAACATTGTTGTGTCATTGCATTACCCTTTCCAGTTGGACATTCGGCTAGGTTTCCACTTTTATGTATGACAATAAGCGATCGCTTCAAACAGGGCAGTTGGAGCAGCTCTTGGAACTGGAGGATATAGTCTCACTTGCTTTGGAGAATATTGCAGCACTTGCACGTGTACCAACATTTGTCAATCGTACTGGTGTGCAATGAGTCGTCCTACCACAGGAACTCCTTCAAAACCTTGTGGCCAGCATATGATCTCAACGCAGAATATGCACCCACCTTGTTAAGAACTACGTTTTGCCTTGTTTTGAAGTCCGAAGGAGCTCTGTAAATGGCAGCGTGTTGAGTCTAATTATTGTCTCTGAATAAAAGTTTGATATTGTCATTTTTGTTCGCCTCACTGCGCATTTCTTTTTCTTACCTTCTCTAATACACTGTAGCAAATGTAGAACGTCTTGTGTGTAGGGCCCTAGTCTAACTGAAATGTGTTACTGAGCAGTGCCTATCTAAACAACTTCAATACTAGTTAATTTTCTGTTAAGTGTGTAGGATGCTTATTTTAACAATATTAAGAAGACATCCAAGAAGTACCTCAGCACGTATGCTTAGAATTGATCAGTTCAGAGGATACCGGGAAGTACCGGGTGATCAAAAAGTCAGTATAAATTTGAAAATTTAATAAATCACGGAATAATGTAGATAGAGAGGTAAAAATTGACACACATGCTTGGAATGACATGGGGTTTTATTAGGACCAAACAAAAAAAAGTTCAAAAAAAGTCCGACAGATGGCGCTTCATCTGGTCAGAAAAGCAATAATTTGCATAACAAATTAAGACAAAGCAAAGATGATATTCTTTACAGGAAATGCTCAATATGTTCACTATCATTCATCAACAATAGCTGTAGTCGAGGAATAATGTTGTGAACAGCACTGTAAAGCATGTCCGGAGTTATGGTGAGGCATTGGCGTCGGATGTTGTCTTTCAGCATCCCTAGAGATGTCGGTCGATCACGATACGCTTGCGAGTACAGGTAACCCCAAAGGCAATAATCGCACGGATTCAGATCTGGGGACCTGGGAGGCCAAGCATGACGAAAGTGGCGGCTGAGCACACGATCGTCGCCGAACGACGCGCGCAAGAGATCTGTTTTTGAACTTTTTTTTTGTACTAATAAAACCCCATGTCATTCCAAGCATGTGTGTCAATTTTTACCTCTCTATCAACATTATTCCGTGATTTATTAAGTTTTCAAATGTATACTGACTTTTTGATCACTCGGTATAATTGTAAGAAAGAAATAGTTTTAAAAGTTACGTGATAACTGATAATAGAAGTTGGAAAACTTGTATCAAATTAGTTAGAACGAGATTTAACTGGAGTCCAACAACATGCCTCCAGAGTATTTTAAAATGGGAATGGTAGATGACAATTGCATAAATAATTTTACATACAAAAAATGAACAATCATTTAAACATACTGCTGCGATCGAATATGAATTTATGGACAGTTGAAAGTGCATTACATTAAAATTAGAAAAACAGGAGTGAAAGAAGATAACAAATGAATTAAGAAAGTTTGAAGAAAAATATCGAATATTATTTATGCTTGAATCTACTTAGATGCATGGTTGAAATTTATGATAAAAGAAAGCTATCAGTCGCGAGTAATGTGATTTATTAAAAATGGATTTCGGCTGTAGAATAGCCACCATTAATGCATAAGTTAACAAGTACAAACATATTTCCTAATGATGAATTAGGAACATTTTAAGACTTGTATGTAAATCTAATATCTAACTGTATGGAAGCGTAATTTCGATGTGGTTGTAATTCTTCACTTATGTACTGATGACAGCTATTCTGTAGACGAAATCGATTTATGCTAAATTAGATTGCTTGTGAATGGTAGCTGTCTTCTTTTTATTATATATTACACATTAGCCGAGTTCAAGTTTTCGGTGTTATTTCGTGACATGCAACAATAGCTATTGGTTGGTGTCATAAAAGAAGATGCCACAAAGTTTCCTTTATGAATTACAAAAAAGGATGTAGTCTTGTTGTCACTTGAAAAAACAGTTTGCACGAAGAAGAATGTGAGCCTACTTAACAGATCTAATGGGTGATGAAGGAATAACATCATTAAAGTGTACCTAGTTATTATTGATATTATTGCTTTAGACATTTTAGTTTCTGCTGTGAATATTCTATAAGTATTTCCGTAACAAATTTCAGAAAAGAAAGTAATTCGTATTATCGCGAACTGTGTCACTAATGACATGCTCGTGCCCCAAAATTTAAGCCCACGATTTTCAGTCTGGATTTTCTTCCCTAGAATGTTTCGCTACAGCTTCTCAAAGGAGTTACTTGGTCTGTCTAAGGTCAACTGTTAATTTCTTAAATAACAAGGATAATAAAAAAAAATATTTTATCTGCTTGACATCATTAAAGCTGAGGGCGCGATTTAATATCTTGTAATGGGGTATATGATATTTAAATAGCAACATACTTCAAGATGGCAACATAAATTTGCTGAAATCGGTCTCAGTAAAGGAATTTTAAACAAGCGATCGTGTGCCCTCTCAAATGTTTCAAATGTTTGTATAGCTTATGGGACTTAACTACGGGGTCATCAGTCCCTAAACTTACAAACGACTTATGAACTAACTAAGACTAAGGACAACACAAATATCCATGCCCGAAGGGGGATTCGAACCCCCGACCGTATTGGGTGTGCCCTCTGCTTATGCATATTCACATAGTAAAAAAATAGCAGAAAGTGGAGAAAAATGCGCAGGTAACAGTAGTAAACTCCAGAATAGACGAGAGTACATCACAAGGAATGAGCTCGTCGTAAGCACTGCCAGCGAATTTCACAAAGCGTAGACAAGTGACGCGACACATTCCTTTGTATAATGGAATACGGGAATAATTAATGTTGGTGTTAAGACTACAAGAGAGTGTTGATGCTGGTGTCGCCCTTTGTAAAGGTCAGCAGGGCGAGCCGGCTGCAGTCTGGGTCACCAAGGACGCGGACGCCGACTGCGCCACGCTACCAATGGATAAGCTGACACTCAAACTTACAACAATTAGCAGACATTGAACGTCAAATCACGAAAGATGGTACGAGATGGTTTCCCCCAAAACTTCGAACAGAGATGAGTGTAAAGTTATAATAAAGGAGCAAGAAAGACTTGCTCAAATAGCAAAATTGCATTTTTTTTTAAAACTTACAAAAGAGTTTAAACTAGAGATAGAAGAGTATGAATAGTCGATGGAAAGATGTCACAATTCGTAACTCTGCTCCCAGATAGAGAAGTCTTCCCACTGTAAAAGGAATGTAGGATGGAATTTATAGCCATGTATCAAAGCTGCTTTCAACCAGACAGACTAAACGCATATTCACCTTAATGGAAACACAAAAATAAATCATCATCATCATTATCATCATCATTAGAGACTGATTATGCCTTTCAGCGTTCAGTCTGGAGCATAGTACCTCTAATAGAATTCCTCCATGATCCCCTGTTCAATGCTAACATTGACGCCTCGTCTGATGTTATGCCTTTTACTCTAAAATCATTCTGCAGCGAATCTAAGTACTTTCTTCTTGGTCTACCTCGACTCCTTTTACCCTCTGCTGCCGAGCTCATGAGTCTCTTAGGTAACCTTGCTTCTCCCATGCGTGTAACATGACGCCAGCATCTCAGTCTGTTTGCTGTAACTGCTTCATCTATGGTGCTCATTCCCAGTTTTTCTTTGATTTCCTCATTATGGACACCCTCCTGCCATTGATCCTATCTATTAGTACCGCAATCATTCTTGCTACTTTCATATCTGTAGCCTCTACCTTATGAATAAAGTAACCTGTATCCACCCAACTTTCAATCCCATACGACAAAGTTGATCGAAAGATAAAGCGTTGCACTGCTAACTTAGTCTTGGTACTTACTTCCTTCTTGCAGAAGAGAGTAGATCTTAGCTGAGCACTCACTGCCTTAGCTTTGCTGCACCTCGATTTCAGTTCTTTGACTAGGTTGCCATCCTGTGAGAAAATACATCCCAGGTACTTGAAGTAATAAACAAATAAAATAAAATAAAAATTAATAGTACGGCCTGGGTGACAGAAACTGAGATAGACATTATGGTATTGGATCTTACATACCTGCAAAACAGTCAGGGTCTTAAATATCCTAAAGAACGATCGTAAATTTCAGGCAGATACGAAGAAATCACACCGGAAACAAACTTGACAGTACTGGGAAAAACTAAGTGACACACGCTTGAACAAGCATGGTCCACAGCAGGCTCACGCCAAAGAAGAAGTCATGGGGAAAGACGTTCATGCAGGCATTACACAAAACACGTTACAACGAACAACTGAAGCGACAGATTCAGAAAAACGACCAGTAACTTTTCAAATTTTTCATGCCAAAAAGGAAAACGTAGAGAGACTGTTCAAATGTTTGTAGAGCTTATGGGACTTAACTGCGTGGTCATCAGTCCATAAACCTACAAACTACTTATGAACTAACTTATACTAAAGACAGCGTATACATCCATGCCCGAGTGGGGATTCGAACCCCCGACGGGGAATGGCCTCGCGCATCATAGCATAGCGCGTCAATGCGCTCGGCCGCTCCGCCGCGTCAAAACGTAGAGAGAGAAACAGGCACTAGAGAGCCTAATAGCGCAAGTGAGAAAGAGAAACAACTACTCATGTTATCATGTTTGCATTATAAATAACAATTAAAATCGGATACAACGACAGTCAACGAAATTTTTATGCAGAGAGTAGGACCTTAGTTAACTTGTTTTCGTTCACTTCAGTATACGAGGAGAGTTGGAAAACAAGTTTCCACTGTCGATTGTGGACAGAGTTGTGTATGAAAGGATAAAAAGAAAATGAGAAATTACAGATAAGACATATCTTTATTTTTCTACAATATTTCCAGGTACATTGAGACATTTGTCAGGCCGCTTTATAAGCTTCAAAAAAGCCGCCCAGGAAAAAATCAAGGCGTTGCATATGGAAGAAGCGTTGAACGGCTATAGGCGAAAGACGACACAGTAGGTGAACGCGCACGTGCATGATACCGATACACCAGTGGGTAGAGGTCGACCGCGATCAAACACATGACGCTGTTGCAGTGCCTACGCAAAGCGGAGACCAGCCTCTCAGTCTTTTCCCGGAGCTATGGAGAGAAGTTGCGTTTTGGAGTCATGGCCACAGGCGGAAGTGAGAGCTGTTATCCGATATCAGGCGCAGAAATTCATAAGCGCCTTGTTGAGGTGTATGGGCCAGGTGTGATGTCGAGGCAAATGGTGTGGAGATGGTGCCATAAATTCATGATGGACGTCAGCAAGTGCAGGACATAACAAGACCTGGACGGACGCACAGGGTGACTACAGATGCAAATGTCAGGGAGGTGGATGACACGATTAAAGTGAACCGGCGTATCACCATCGATGGAGTAGCGGAAGAACTTGGAATCGGACATGAGCGATCTCAAAACATCATCCACGACATTCTTCGATACAGGTAGGAGTCAGCACGATGGGTGCCCCGCCAACTGACTCCGACACACGCGGAACAACGGATGGCGTTCTGTCTGGAACAGCTCGTGCGTTACCATGAATATGGCAATGACTTTCTATTTCGGTTTGTGATGGGGCATGAAACGTGGGTCCACCATTAAACGCCCGAATCGAAGGTCGCATCCATGGAGTGGATTCATCCGTCATCACCTGTCAGAAAGAAGTTCAAAAGCACTCCGTCTGCAGGTAAAGTGCTACTCACCGTTTTCTGGGACGCTCAAGGAGTTTCGTAGCTGTACTTTTTGCAGGATGCAGCCATCAATGTTGTTCGGTCTGTGCCACTCCGTCAAAAGTGAAAGAGGTGATTCGGAAAAAGCGTTCTTGCCCTCTCAGATGTGGCGTTCTGCTGCTGGTTAACAATGCGAGACCGTATGCAACGCCCTGATTTTTTTCCCCCTGGAAGGCTTTTTGAAGCTTATAAAGCGGTATGACAAATGTCTCAATGTACTTGGAAATTATGTAGAAAAATAAAGATATGTCTTTTCTTTAATGTCTCATTCTATTTTTTTCCTTTCATATGCAAGTCTGACCACAGTTGACAGCGTAAACTTATTTTCCAACTCCCCTCGTACTTTAGTTGAAAAACTGAAAAAAGGGTGGTATCTGGAGTTAGGTCATCTGCTTATATTCTAATTTTAGATTTGTTTTACTGTCCACCAATTTCTACCTTTACAAATAATTTATTTTATGAGAACCGTGGTAGACCTATGTCATATTCTACATTAACAATTGGTTCCAGAAAGAAAGCAGAGTTTGTTCGGCATTTCTCCTTGTATCGCGAGATATACGTAAGAGGAAGCAAACTATTGGCTGAACTTCATGAAACGTTTGCTGTTGCAACTTCGACACAAGCCTTTACCGCAATACAAAGCGTCTCTCTTGCAGCGTGCCACGGCGGAGCGGCCGAGTGCATTGAGGCGCTATGCTACGATGCGCGAGGTCGTTCCCCGTCGGGAGTTCGAATCCCCCCTCTACCATGGATGATTGTGTCGTCTACAGTATAAGGTAAGCGTAGTTTGTAAGTTTAGGGACTGATGACCTCGCAGTTAGGTCCCTTAAGCTTCACAAACATTTTTCTTGCAGCGTCTGCCATAGGAGATTCCTAATCATCTCCTCGATACTTTCGCGCTTACTAAATGAGTCTGTAACAAAGCGTGCTGCTCTTCATGGGACTTTCCTATGTCTGACCCTAGCTGGTAAGGATCCCAAACTGGTATGCAATACTTAGGCGCTGGCCTAAAGAGTGTTTTGTAACCTACTTCCTTTGTTGACGAACTACACTTCCTGACAATTCTTCCAATGAATCTCAGTCTGGCATTTGCCGACCCCACGACTGATTTCATATGTTCGTTTCATTTAAAATCGTCTCTTATTGTCTACTCCTAGATATTTTATGGAAGTATCTGCTTCCAGTGTTTTTCCACTGTTGCCTAGTTATATAATAAAGGATCTTTCCTTCCATGTAAATGCAGCACTTCACACTTGTTAATATTAAGGCTCATTTGTCATTTGCTGCACTATGAGACGATACGCTGCACATCATCTGCCAGTGTTGCGCAAAAAGCCAGGACTTGTTATCTACGGGGTCATGGTGTTTCACTAAGTGTGTTTGTCTCTGTAACTTATAAAATAATAGGTGATGGGAAATTTTAAAAAAATGTTCAATGTTTGTATAGCTTATGGGACTTAACTTCGGGGTCATCAGTCCCTAAACTTACAAACTACTTATGAACTAGCTAATCCTAAGGACGGCACAAATATCCATGCCCGAGGAGGGATTCGAACCCCCGACCGTAGTGGCCGTGCAGACCGTGACTGGAGCGCCTCAGTCTCCTCGGCCACCGCGGCCGGCGAGAAGCTTTTTCGATGAGCTGTTAGACTGCCGACTGTCGCCGCACACGGCCGTATACCCGACAGTTGGAGCCACACAAACAACCGGGGCTCAATATACCACAGTTACTGACATCGGATGACGATGGCATACACGAACAACGAGTAAGTTGACATGTTGCTAATGCTCGGTGAGTGCCGACACGATGCCACTGAAGCAGCCACGGCGTATGCCGTGAGATATCCTAGGCGAAGAGCCCCGGCAGCCATTACGTTCTTACGTGCCGAACAACGACTTCGGGAAACAGGCAGCTTGGTAATGCGCCGCAGTAACAGACGAAGACCTGCAAGAAGTGAGGAGACGCAAGTGTATGTTTTAGCTGCACTACACCACGATTCTCATGTCAGCTTACGAGCCGTTGCTGCAGTCGCTGGTGTCAGTCTCACATCTGTGTGGCGTATAGTACACGGCCACAGGTTTCACCTGTACCGCCTGTCACTGACACAGGAGCTGCATGGGAACGATTTTCGTGCCAGAGTGACATTCTGTGTGTGGGCCATGCGTAATTTTACGCTGGAGTCTTTACAAAGTGTTATGTTCCCTGATGAGTCCACGTTCACAAATTATGGTGCAGTGAATCGCCATAACATGCACTACTGGGCCGCAGACAATCCTCGGTGGGTACGACCTGTCGACCGTCAACGTAGGTGGTCTATTAACGTGTGCTGTGGAATCCTTGGGGATGAAATCATCGGTCCACACTGCTTCCCAGGTACACTGACAGGTGAGTTATATCGCTCTCTTAAAGCCGACAGTTTGGATGGTCTCCTTGAACATGTGTGTCTACACACGAGAGTCCATATGTGGATGCAGCACGATGGTCACCCAGCCCATTCTGCGCGTGCTGTTGTCGAAGAACTAAACAACGGGTTTGCAGGAAGATGGTTGGGGCGCCATGGTCGTCATTCATGGCCCGCAAGGTCGCCCGATTTAACACCAGTAGATTTCTTTTTCTGGGGATATCTAAAGCATCGTGTTTATGTCACTGAGCCCACATCCCCAGATGATCTAAAACGGCGCATCGAGGACGCATGTCGGTCCGTCACACCGGCGATGTTACATCTCATCCGCAGATCCTATCGACGGCGCATTGCGTTATGCATTGAGGAACATGGACACACAATTGAACATCTCATGTAAATCAACTTCCCACCGCCATAACATCCATCACCCATCACACAGCCATGTATTATGTACAGCGTGTGGTATCTGCCCCTGAAACTTTGAAGGGTTATAGCTCCCAAACTAACAGTGATAGGAATGTAATTTAAATTGATTTGGACGCAGCTGGTTTCAACGATTCCAATGCACCGTAGAAAAAAAAAACTATTGCTCCATTTAAAAAGTTATATTTTTGTGCTGTAACTCTTTGGAAAATGATACAATAAACTATGTTCATAGCTCCGCAGAAAGTGTAACATTTCTTATGTTGACCTACCGCATTACAATTGCCCGTCACCTATTATTTTATAAGTTGCAGAGGCAAACACACTTAGTGAAACACCCTGGATAGGGTGTTACAAAAAGGTACGGCCAAACTTTCAGGAAACATTCCTCACATTCCTATGCATTTCTAAGGGTTGCATGCCGTAGCTATTTTTCTTTATTTTTCGGAAATCTAATGTCGTATTTTTTACTGGTTTTCGGAACCACGTGGTTCCGAACTCCGTCTTCAGGGTTTTATAGCTAGTCACTTGAGTTCTCGGCACTGCTCACTTACCAGTGCCTTACTATTGTATATTCTTGGTTCGTACCTATGATTTCGTGGATTTTTGTTGAAATGAATACGACCTTTTAAGCACTGCCGGCCGCGGTGGCCGAGGGGACTGAGGCGCTTCAGTCACGGTCTGCACGACCACTACGGTCGGGGGTTCGAATCCCCCCTCGGGCATGGATATTTGTGCCGCCCTAGTTCGTAAGTAGTTTGTAAATTTAGGGACTGATGACCCCGTAGTTAAGTCCCAAAAGATTTACAAACATTTGAACATTTTTTAAGCACTGCGCCTTCAGGGAGGGGGGGGGTGCGAATATGTAATGTAGCAGACACGTGCCGTGTGCCTTAGTAAGTCTGTATGCTCACGGTCTGATTTAAGTGGAAATTAATCTAACTATTATCGCGTATTATCTCAAGTAAAGAAAGACAGACCAGAGCCACCTACGAAGTTTATTTTCCTTGTGGTGTGTGGCACATCCTGGTTCGCTGAATTTCGCCTACGATAACGGCGTCTGCTTCTGCTTCGAATCAGCACGCTGAGTTGGGTGAGTTTCGCTTTGCTTCGCGCTTGTGAGTGGCTGAATGCTTGTTGATTGTAAATCCCTTCCCCGACGATGTTCAGTTCAGATTACTTTAGCTTAATTTTCAATGTGGGATGCATTTTTATTGTTTAACAAAATTGGTGCCCCCATTTGCTCATGTTTGAACTGAATAAATAATTTGTCAGTAAATTTTATTCTATTTATGAATATTAGTTAATGAATATCCTGCCTTTTTTTATTTAATGTTGTTTTTCACCAGTGCCGAGAACAAATTCAGATGGAAATTATCATATTTTAATTCCGTTGCGTCATAAATGGTCTCACAGCCACCTTCATGAAATGGTTTAGTTCGGGTGGCTTGTATATTAATGATTGTGTGTAATTCTGGTGATCTACGACGTATGTTGATCACCGTCTCTTTGTCTTCATGCTGCTAAAGTACAGTTTGAGTCAGTTATAAATTCTCGTCCAGGGAACAAGATTCTGTTGCAGGAAGTAGTCAGTAGTTCACGCGAATCTTCAGCTGGTCTTACGACCAGAGTTATATGTTTAAAGTAAGCTCGTAACTGCCTCCTTTCAGCTAGAATTAATTTTACAATTGACGGTGGTCTTTCAATTTTCACACTTATAACATTATGCGCAGACATTTTGGGTACACATTTTCTCCCGGGGGCATGGGGTTGCGGCAGGAAGGGCATCCGGCTACCCCGTAAATATTAACACGCCAAATCCGAATTTAACAAGGCCGATCCTGCATGTGCGGGAACGTGGCCAAATTGATAGACAAGAAAAACTATTTAAGTTCCAACCCTCGTATTCTCTAACTGTTCCCTCAGATGTTCCGCCATTACTGCTGCTGAGCCAGGTAATCTAAAATAATAATAATAATAATAATAATAATAATAATAATAATAATAATAATAATAATAATATATTAAAAAAACTGCCAATGACAATGTTTGAGCCACTTTTCACACTGAATTTCATCAAAATAATTTCATATTCCGAGTCTGTACTAATTTCACTCGATACAATCGTCTTCTTATCGGTATGAACACGCCTCCCCCTTCGATGCTCCACTTACGTCTGCTGTGTTCTGTAAAGGAAAAGAGGTGTACATTTATGGTTTCGTGGGCTGTGGGATTCGGCTGCTGGGTGATGGTGGAGGGGACCAAACACTGATTCCTATTTCAGCAAAGGAATTGTCTTCATTTAACATTACAACATGTCAGGTTGGCCTTTTCTTGCGCATTCTTGTGTATGATGACATCTTAGCGGCAACTGCTGAATCAGTCGTCGGGTGGAATTTTTTTTATTTTCATTTTTTCTTTGGCTGCAGCGTGCTGTCTTAAGCGGCCCGCGTCGTTTCGCGGCTGCGTGGACTGTGGTCCGGGATGACGTCGGAGTTCTGGATCCGAGGCTCTATGTCTCAACGTTGTTGATACGTCGGAGTTCTGGATCCGAGGTTCTATGTCTCAACGTCGCGGCACAGACAGTGCGCGCTACCGCTGACCACCGCACTCCATCCGGTGACGACGACGACATGTGGCACACACTTGACGGCATACTACCGTCCAGCTCTGAGCGACCGATGGCAAGATGGTTGGTGGCTATTAAATCCGCCACTCCCCTGATTAGTTCGGCGCTGGAAGCGTCCAGACAGGGTCAGTGCCTGCACGGGTCATGTTCGCGTGTCAGCGCGTTCTGGCTCGGGTCGATGTCTTCTGGGTTGGTGAGAGTGCGCAGTTCAGTCACGCGGTCAGATCTTCCGATAATCTAAGCCGCTGACACTGCTAGGCGACTGACCAGCTTCTGCCAACCGCTCTCGTTGTGACACTGTGCCGAATACTGGATCAGCTACATTCTGGTGCTTTTACGCTGATTCATTTACACTGTAAGTTACACTTTTCGTTACTATTTACTCAAAAATCCTTGTGTCACAACACCAAGTTCCAGTATGACTAATATTTCGTCATTATTCACGTCTAGCTTGAACCCACTTTCCGTTCCTAGTACTATGTGGACATATGACTAAAAGCGAGGACACTTCTGGGATTTTCCCATAAACGCTCCTACAGTTAACTATTACTATAGTCTTTATTTGTTCTATTGTGCTAAGTGCTGCCTTGACCGGAATCAGAAAAAAAACACGCGTGCACTCATACGTACTCCACTGCTTTCTCTGTGTAGTGCATGCCTAACCTATTCATATGGATCCTTTATTTGTCCACCTCATAGCGGGGATAGAGAAATTTTCACACAAGACCGCCACAGAATCGTCTGAGTCTGTCTTTAAATTCTTCCATTAGTCTCCAAACCAGATGACCGCGATCAGTTTTGGGAATGATGCTGCATGTCAATAGTTCGGCTTCTATCCCACGAGCGAGACTAGCTGTCTTCATTAAATCCGCCAGCCGCCCGAATGAGCCGAGGACGACCTCTGAACCCAGGCGCCGGCCGCGGTGGCCGAGGTGACTGAGGCGCTCCAGTCACGGTCTGCACGGCCACTACGGTCGGGGGTTCGAATCCCCCCTCGGGCATGGATATTTGTGCCGTCCTAGTTCGTAAGTAGTTGATAAGTAGTTTGTAAGTTTAGGAACTGATAACCCCGCAGTTAAGTCCCTTAAGCTTAACAAACATTTAAACATTTGAACCCAGGCGTCAGGATCATTGGTGCCCACATGAGCAACGGCTTGCATCCAGGTGCACACAGTGCTCTCTATCGCCGTCGGTAGAGCCTCCTTCACATGTCGGACGAGACCAGCCGGCAAGCAAACAGTGCACACATGCATTCTTTCCCATCCTTCCCGCTTTTTCCTTAAGGGTTGCCATCACCAGCCTGTCACTGGAGCTCCCAGTGACAAGCAAACCCACCTTCTACGTCTATCCTGACCTCTCAGAAGCAGTGAGCACCGACGCAACAAGCGAGGCAGCCCGTGCTAACTCGGAGGTATTATCAGCAGCGGACAACACCCCAAACCTATTCAAAAAATGTTCAAATGTTTGTAAAGCTTATGGGACTTAACTACGGGGTCATCAGTCCCTAAACTTACAAACTACTTATGAACTACTTACGAACTAGGACGACACAAATATCCATGCCCGAGGGGGGATTCGAACCCCCGACCGTAGTGGCCGTGCTGACCGTGACTGGAGCGCCTCAGTCACCTCGGCCACCGCGGCCGGCTCCAAACCTATTGCTGAGGCGTAAGGGGACAGCCTTATGGCCGATTCCCGGTTTCGCCTTCTGCGCAGAGTTTCGTGACCCATATATAGTGCGCCTATCACCGTCAGGCAACTGTAGACTGGCAGGAACGTCTGAAACTGTACCACAGTGGCATCAGAGATCGGAAACGGTTCATTAGGTACCAGAGGTACGCCATCAGTCGCCTCAGGTGCCCGGGTGACACTGCAGCCTAGGTCAGCAGACTATTGACTGTAGCCCACACAGCTTCCAGCTGGTTACGGCTAACGCCCAACTCCTCCCGAATAATACAAATTTGCACAAGATTTTCCTATTTAGACACAGAACCTCAAAAATCTTCCAACTTAATAAGATATACTAATATTAAGACATCTTTCTCTAGAAAGAACAAACTAGGACACCTCATACCTCACACAGTAAACATATACGCTCCAATACCAGCAGTTAGTAAAATATTTAATTTACAGTGTAGCAACTGCCCTAATTTTATGTTGACAACTGAAAACAAAAATTTACATGTACAATACGAAGAGCACACTGATATTTTCAACACTTGAACAAATCCGTAATAGGTGACTACACCTGCCTTAATAGATACAGACCAAGTGACGTGCGCAACAGCCTAACTGTGCTCCACAAAGAAAATAATGCTGAAAAGGCTGATCTGCTAGAACAATTAGGAATGATGGTAAACAAAAAAGCTTCTCAAAAATGTGTTTAATAAACGGACGGAGTTTAATATCTATAGCCTTTTTTTTAAATTTTTAAGACTATATTTTTTCTAAGTAAACGTATATCTAACAGAGCAACGACTTAATAGCATAAAGTCACATCTGACATTGATACAAGCAATTATTTCAAACTGTTTTTTGAAATATTTGGAAAAATACAAATCGGATTAAAAAAAAGTTGCAATAAAAGTTGTTCACCTCCAAGAGGGACATCCATTAACATAAATCTCGACCTCCTGCACCATTCACAGGGCCAAGAGGGGGGGGGACTTTAATATCTCAAACAGGAACCCCTATTTTATACTGACGATGTCGATTCTCCATGAAAAAAAGTGATTTTTGTATAAAACATTTCTTACCTGTTAGGGAATTGATTGACATACCTTCGACGAGTTTCTTCAATATTTCTATGAGGCTCAAAGTACGAGGAAATGATGTGTGCTCTCTCAACAATCTAAATATCGTGGATTAATTTTGTACAGATGTGCACAGTACGAATCATTGAAGTATAATGACCAGTCTGACCACGGATTGAGAGCATGATCACAGCCTATGCTTCATTCGATTGCGGGAGGTGTCACATGATATCATTATGAAAAATAACAAAATCTGTTTTTCGATTTTCCTAATCTGATGTGTATTTGTTTGAGATACTACCGTTTTTCAACAATTTTCAACTCGTTTTCATTTTTACCTATTACGCCTGAACAGTTTGGTCCCTTAAGTTTACAACATTTGAATAATGGCAGTGGGTAAAATATTTATGATATATAGTAGTTCATCATTCGGATTTCCGGGCAGGTAGTGCTCAGAAGGGGACCATCAGAAGTGTAAATAACAGATTTTGATGGGGTTCGGGTATGTTGTAGAGGGACATACTCTGAGTATGAGGCTATCCGGTATTTTAGCGACGGGCCTTGGTTTTCGAGAAAATTTATGTTGAACTTCATGTGCGCTTTAAGACGTGTGACGTTAACCATGCTTCAACCAAGTGAGCGTTGCGTAGCGATCAAGGTATTTGCCGGGCGCCGTGGCTCAGCGCGCCCGGTCAGAGGGCTCAACGCCCTCTGCAATAAATAAAAGCTGAGCCAACAACACATCGAACAACAACGAACAAACACGACCGGTGACCGCAAAGAATAGAAAAATTAAAGAGGTTTACGACTACCACGCTGGAGGTACCATGTTCGGATCCTATCCGTGTTTTTACTTTTTTTTTTTTCTAAAGAATAGTCCGACATTTTTCCGTTTTATTTTACAAAATATCAACAAACAGTGTACATTGTGTAAAATTAGTAAGAACTGTTCAGTTGTGCCGTAGTAATTTAATGTTTACGTCATTATTACAAAATCTTATTCGCTATCGCCCGCATCGCTTGTCATCCGGATTATATTTGTCATAAAAGCAACCGAAACACAATGGTTTTCAGCACCAAGCACATTACATAAAAGCTACTGGCTTTAGACCGATACCGCAAAGCGTTCATTTACATTTAAAAAAAGTGTTCTCTTACATCGGTTAACTGTGAAGCGAACTATGCGAATTTGATCACAGAAAAAGCAGGTGCCCTGATTTGATGCAAAATTAATGAGTGTAGTTTTAAGATAAATATTATACGGATTTCTGTTGTGGCATAGCAAGCGATGCAAACGATAGCAACTAAGATTTTGTAATAATTGCGTCAACCTCAAATTTGTATGGCAAAATTTAATATTTCATACTAAATTTAGACAATTTACACTCTATGTTGATATTCTGGAAGATCAAATAGAAAAATGTCGGACTATTCTGATTGGAAAAAAAAGCTAAACCACGGTGAGTACCCTAAGATGCTACATTCTTCGCGGTAGCCGTACACGTTAACGCTGCGCCACGCTCACTTGTTTAGAACATGGCTACCGTTACGTGCCTTACAGAGCGCAGTGAAGTTAAGTATCAATTTTCTCGAAAACCAAGGCTCGTCGCTAAAAAAGCGGATAGCCTCATACTAAGGGTATGTCCAACTACAACATATCCGAGTCACATCAAGATCAGTTATTTACACGTTTGATATTTCCCTTGTCAGACGGATGTGTCATCAAGAGAAATAACTCTCCCATTCTACAGATCGAAAAAGTGGAATGTTAAATTTCTTAATCGTAAAGATGGGTTAGAGAATTTTATAATGAAAATAGATAGACTGAACTTACATAGAGAGGTATAGAACTTGATTGAGCTGCCCGTATGCAAGAACGCTATGTGCATGCTACATTGCTGAAAATGTGCTTTTATTTCGAATTTATTAAGGTGCATACTTCGTCAGTTCGGTGTTAATACGTTGATACTTCACCGTTGCCTAATTTTATAATTTCACTCGTTGCTACACCCGGGCCCTAGAACAGGTGGTTCTATGAACACTAACTAAAATAACTGAATTAATTTCCCATTAGTTTTCCCCAACTTTTTACGGTGGAAAGATTTGGTCGCGTGTCATGCATTTCTGTACATTTTTTATGAGATTTCATTTATTTTTGTTTATAATCATTTATTCATCTTGGGTAACATTTTCTTAAAATCCATTCCCTCTCTCTTTTTCTTTATATCAGAGGCCGCGATGGAGTGGCCGAAATACACGGAAGTTGGGGATAAGGTGTATTTTGGCATGGTATTTATTGAATAACAAGTTTATTTCATACCACAGTTAGTAATTCAAAATTATTTACTTTAGGCCATAAAAGAATCCTCTTTTTCATTGTACACGATTGTACGGTATGAATTTGATTACATGTAATTGTATAAATCTTGCTTCTAGAATTAGTACTACCATAACTTAAGGGAATTACAGTATAAAAAATATTTTTCTTGAGAAAAAATCAAGACGCAGAACGTTAATAATAACTACTTAAATCTAAGAGGAATTTCTTTTCTTCCATCATTGTGGCTGCAGCTGAACGTGGTTTTGGATAACAAGTCCATTTTGGCAGTATTATTTAGTGAACATGCAGTATAGCGCATGCAGCATTAGTTCCGTAATTCTGTAACCACAATTTTTTGAGATATATACCAGTAACTCCTATTTCAGTGCGGTCTATAGGCCTAGAACAGCACCTTAACCCTTAATATCAATAAATTTTGAAAATGTTTCCAATGAAGTAGCAAAGTTTTTTTTATGTCTTTCTGCTTCAAGCCAGTTCACGTTTCTGCAGAAGATACTTTCTGGTGCGCAAATTCTATTTCTGTTATTCCCTTACCTGATACATGTCTTACATTCTTTGTGATTTCCTTAAAACTATTCGCACCATCATCCATTCTGCGTACCACCATCCATTCTACGTGTAGCATCAGTACCAGCGTCAGCGATGAGTTTTATTTAATTTTCTAACTGTCTTCACTTTTGCATTACGTCATCAACTGAAGAGAACAACGTCCATAATTCGTGCCAGCGTGGTGCTCACTGCAATATATAAATACTGTCGCATTAGGTGATGATTTTTTTTTTCAAAACAACAACGTCCACCGTATACCTAAATAACTTCTATTGCACAACATATGAATTTTTCAGTCGGAAACCCAAGATGTTGCACACTGTTATCTACATTGAAGGTAGTTATTAGAAAAATGTTTGACACACAAGCCTTTGTTATACCTTTCTCTCTCTCTCTTCATTTACATGGATGATTCCGTTGCTTTCATTTTAAATGATTTTGGAACTTTTACCTTGACTTTCTGCTTGAATTACCAGAACAATTTCTTCCATTTCGGTACTCTTTCGTCCATATAATAGCGATTTGTATTTCATTGAAGCAGCGCGTTGGGATGTCATTTCTTGTTGTAGGTACTCATCCTCCTTTTCTTCTCTGATAACGTTTGATATACGCCAGCTACAGATTTACTTAAAGCCCCCTCCATATCCCTTGTTTTCCTCAGAGGCTTTGATGTAACAGTTTTGACAATTCTGGAGACACGTGCTTCTACGTCTTTTCTATTCTGCGATTGCCGACTCATGAGCTATGCTATTACTGAGGTCATATTAATAAGGTATTATTCGCCCAGCTTGCCACTAGAAAGCGCTACCTACACTTTCCGCATGTGAGCAATGAAGAAACAATGTCATTGCTTAGATTTAGTTCTGCACGTTCGGAAACGGGATAGATAATTAGGGATGTTTGTGTTTTTCCTTCCAAACTAAACACTAACTAAATACAAATTATTAAGTTTATTTGTATTCTAGAAGTACCTTAAAATTTTGATGCTTGACGAGTGGATGACAGAATTAACTGTATTTGACTATCATTATTTCGAAAACTATAAGGTATAGAATAATATAATTTGGTATCTAGTTATAGTAGTTTTGGTCACCGAAAAATCACATAACTAATGAGGAATTACTGCACAGAATTCCGGAGAAAAGAAATTTGGCACATGCTGGTTGTTAGAACCTATTCTGAAATATAAAAGGATCATCAGTTTATCATTAGAAGAAAGGATATATATATATATATATATATATATATATATATATATATATATATATATATATATATATATGTGTGTGTGTGTGTGTGTGTGTGTGTGTGTGTGTGTGTGTGTGTGTGTGTGTGTGTGTGTGTGTGTGTGGACTGATGGAATACAGAATGCCTGTTCAGATGGATGCATGTCATAGTAGTTAGAAAAGAAGAGGCTTACACATAATGAAGTAGCGTAGAGAGCTGATCCATTCTTAGAACTGAAAACCACAACAACAAAACGAATCACTCTGTATTCGATACATTTACTTGATTCAACCATTATTCTCGATTGTAAAGATGTGATCTAGTGAACTGGACTTATGTAGTATTTATCACATTTCTATATCTCTCTGTCATTTTTCTTTCGCTGACTGATTCATCTTTCCACACCAAAAGTATAACTTCTTTTACGACCTTCGTTCAAAATCGTTAGTACAGCTTCGGAGAATTAGCTACTCAGTTATATACTGAGACTGGAATTTTTGTTAGGTGCCCCTGTCACTTCCTTTATCCATTTTCTTTGTCGCACATATTTTATAAAATTCTATCCCTGTCTCTTGTTACTGTTTGAACAGTAATTCATATAGATGTATTAAGCTAGTATGCTCGTCTATTAACACTCTGATAACGTCATTTGTCCACTTTATTTTAGTAAATAGTATAATTGAAAATTGCGTTTTGGGGATAATTAGATGTTCTGTTTAGGGTCAACGATGACACGGCTATAATGGTGAACAGGTTTGCACTGGACGCACTCTTCGTTGAACGGTTTACACGAGAGTAGGCCTACTAGCTACCTCTGACTATACAGGGTGGTCGGAAATTCCCGTTACAAACTTCTAGGACTTGTAGAGGGTAGTGAGTACATAACGTTTTGAATAGGAACACGTGTCCGGAAACATATCATTTCCGTTCTACGACAGTTTCTATACAGATGTGTAACTCGTCAACGTCTGCTTAGGCCGCTGCACAAGACACTGAAGAGACACCAGGTGGCATGGAGGGAGTGTACCAGAACATGCTTCGGAGGTGCAATGTGTGCCGCGGCGGAGCGGCAAAGCGCATTGAAGCGCTATGCTCCGATGCGCGAGGCCATTCCCCGTCGGGGGATACGAATCCCCCCTCGCGAATGGATGTTTGTGTCGTCTTTAGTATAAGGTAGTTCATAAGTAGTGGTAAGTTTAGGGACTGGTGACCCTGCAGTTAAGTCCCTTAAACTTAACAAACATTTGAACATTTGTACAATGTGTGTAACGACGTTGGTGGTTGCCACATCGAGCCGCTGTTGTAATGCATCAGTACGTTGCGGCTGGTGCCGTAGATGCTGGGTTCTTCTTGTTGTCGACTAATCTACACCTTAAGGTGTAAAACGTAATGAAAATGCGTAAGTAATAACGGAACGAGTCAGTAATCTTTTCAAATTGATTGCAACAATTGTACTGAGTCATACCTGATTACATTCCTCAAGTAGGAGTAGATGAGATAATGATCTAAATTGAAACCGCCGTGGAACGAAAACGATATGTTTCCGGACATTGGTTCCTATTCACATGTTGTGTACTCACTATCCTCTACAACTCCTAGAAGTTTGTAACGGGAATTTCCGGCCACCCTGTATATGTATACTTGTAAGACGAGGTAGGTGCATTGAGAAAGAATTCACTAATCTAATGACCAGTTTTCGCCTTGCTATTTCAGTCATATTGGAAATGATGGTATTCATTTAGTTCTCAGCATACCGCAGGAAATTTTAGTTTACGCTAGGGTATCATCCACAGCCCTAAACAAATTGATACTACTCCCCATAACAATTAAATTCCCGTGACGAAAACATCTTCCGACAATATGATCTTAAAATTTCGGCATCGTGCCCGTTAGAAATTGCAAAAAAATAAATAAATAAATAATATAAAAAATAAAAATAATAAAAATAATTAAAATGGAATTACATATTTTTTATCGTTGTTTCTAAGGGTATTTATTATCTAGGCGTTTTAAAGTTCACTGTTTGTTAGCTTCGCTTTATTTTCGTTAACAGCAAAGTGGTGCTTGCAGCGGTTAATTCACAGGACGGGCAAGCGTTAGGAGCACGTTTCAAATAACTTGCCGACCATTTAGAACTAGGCGTTGAGTGGCTTCTCTAAATCAATTAAGGTGATAATCGCCTTGAGAAAGGCGTAGTCCAAATAACCCCGTCCTATCCGAGCTTGTGCGGCGTCGCTAATGACTTCGTTATCGAAGGGTCGTCGCTTCCTCCTAAAGTGGTTCTCCTCCTCCTCTTACTCCCTCCCTCTTCCCCCTCCCGTACGATCCTCTTGTCCCGCCCGAAATACAACTGAAAGGTCAACGAATGTTAGCCATTCAAGAGAACGAAAACGTCCTGCACCCTGTGAAGGTTGTATGGAAATAAATGTATGGTGACTGACTTTTATTACTTACTGTCTAAATACGAGGAAAGTGTCGCATGTACAAGGCATATTTAAAAATTTTTCCCCCTTCCGGATGTGATTCAAAACGTATGTTATCTATATGCAGTGGTATCATAAAGAGGAAAAATTAATCTAAGTGCAAGATAATGTTTCATATGTTCAGATGCGAATGGGTACAACGTAAAGAAAGCGAAATAAATAAGATCATGTCCCGTACTTTTATTTCGCGCCGTATTGATGCAAAGCCTCTTCAGAATTGTGAAGAAGGCTGAGGGAACTGCGGCATAGTTTGAAAGTCACGTCACCTTCGCCAGCGCGGCGCCTTCCAGATGGCCCGGGATTTCCAATATCATTACAGAATCGACTCACGTTCCCCAAATGACGGATGAGGCGGCTCGCCCCAGCTGCTCAGTATTCCGAGAACATCTCCCTCCATTCCCGTCAGCAGCGCGCTTGCAGTTCCCGCCTACAACAATCGCACCGTAGTTGTACTCGTGGGATCACATATATTGCTCTATCTCCGGCCGTATTTCACATTTACAAACGAATCCTATTGTATAGGTATTTTATCTTCCAATACGTTATGGTTAGAATTTATGGTTAGAATTTTACGTCTTCGTCAGCAGGAACACGAGACACGAAATAACGCCTCAGTTGAAGAAATAAGATGGAATAAAATAAACGAAGGATATTTGTTGACGTTTGCGCAAGCAAGATAGTGCAGTGGTTACTACTCGTATTTACACGTACGAGGGTTAAATTCCTCGTTCAGCCGTCCACATTTTATGTTTCCCGCGTTTCCGTAACTACCAGAAGGCATATGCCCATATGTTTGCTCTGAAACGGACACGTTCGAGTTCCTTCTCTCTTCCTTCAAAATCCGAACTTTTGCTCTATCTCTAATGAGCTCGTCGTCGACAGAACTTTCCCGCGCATATTTCTTTCAAAAATGTTCAAATGTTTGTAAATCTATCGGACCAAACTGCGTGGTCATCAGTCCGTAGCTTACAAACTACTTAAACCTAGGTATACTAACCTACGGACAAACACACACACCCATGCCCCAGGGAGGACTCGAACCTCCACGGCGAGAAACCGCGCGCTCCGCAGCGAGGTGCTTTAGACCGCTCGGCTACTCCACTGCGGCCATCTTTCTTTCTTTTTACAAATTCGACAGACTCGAGATTGGACACGACGCTTGAGGTCTAGTGTCTGGTAAAATCGCATACCTGCATTACCGGTCGAATTTTTTGATCCATATGAAAATTATGGATTTGTGACTGAAGGAGTCTACCGACTGAGCTACCGGGGCATGCCAGAGAACCCGTCCTCACACGTTTACTTTCACCAGTAACTCTCTTTCTACCTTACGAACATCGCAAAAGTTCTTTTGCGAACATTGAAGTTCTAGCGCCCCTTGAAGAAAAGATAGAGTGTAGACCTTATGTGGAATTTGGGCGGTAGGAGACGAGGAACTGGCGGAAGTAAAGCTGTAAGGATGGGCAGTGAGGCGACCCAGGGTAGTTCATTCGCTGGAGCATTTGCCCGAAAAAGGCAAAGGTCCCTGGTTCGATTCACGGTCCAGTACACAATTTTAATTTGCCAGGGAGTTTTATATCACTGCATACTCGGCTGAAGATTAAAAATGTCATTATATCTCGCGTTAGTTTACAGTATATTGAGCACATCTAGCAAAGTGTTTGTACGCCTGATCGGGTCCATACCATTTTACCTCCTAATAGGACAGGAGCAGTAGATGGAATTGAAAAACACGCTGTAATTCCAGCTCTGAATCAGGAAGGCTATTCTGTTTGGACAGTATATACCAATATACATTGCACTATATATTGTCGTGGTTGAAGCAAACTGGTTCCAATGCAGGTATTTTGCGACGAGTAACTTCATACAGAGATCAGTTCATACGTGTGCAGAATAAACATTAGAAAACTGGTACGGCATCCTCAACTCGCGAGGAGGTACATAATATGCAAGCAGCTCCAATTTCCAACTTCTGTCTCGACAGTGCAACACCATTTCCGTGAACAAGGTTTAAAGGAGTGCAATATCCTTTATTACGCGAACAGAATTAGACGCAAAGATTGTATTGGGAACAGCAACAAGATACTGAAACACGCAGCAATGTTCCAAGTCGTTATGGTCGGAAGAAAGTTAGTATCAATTATACGCAAGCCACATAGAATGTTCGTTCGTCGATTATGTGGACAATGTAGCTGAGTTAATTGTAGCGCCAAGTTGAAGCATGGTGGACATCTGTTGTGGTGTGTGGATACAGCCGATAATCTTCTGACAATTAATTGAGTAATAGTAAAGGAAGTATGTCACAGAAAACTGATAAATACTGCAGTTCCTCCAAGCAAAAGACTTATTGACCCTGGGTTCGTTCTGCAGTGGAATAGTGTTCTCAAAACTGCTTCTACATTGTGCAGAGGGTATGTCAACGGAAAAGAGAAATGTGGAGGACTGAAGAATGTGTTCTGTCCACGTCAGTCACCTGGCTTAAATCCCGGTGCTCAGAAAACTGAGGTCATATAATGTAGAAGTTCTGCAGAATAATTAACAGAAGTGTTAGACTACAGTATCTGCAGAAATACAAAATCGTATGTCCAGACTGTCAAAGGTTTATGCTGCTGGTCTGAGGACAAAGGATGCCTACTTCAAAGAGCATAAAATGTAAAAAATATTGTATGACAGAGAAAGAATATATGTTTTTTTGTGCTCTACTTTTTCAGTCTGTATATACAACAAGCTGTGAAGGAAAACAAGGAGAAACTTGGAATGGGAATTAAAGTCAGGAAGAAGAAATAAAGTCTTTGCAGTTTGCTAATGATATAGTAATTCTATCAGAGAAAGCAAAGGACCTGGAAGAATGACTGAACGGAATAGAAAGTGTCTTGAAAAGAGCGTATAGGGTAAACATTAACAAAAGCAAAATAAGGGTAATGGAATGTAGTCTACGGAAATGCTGAGGGAATTAGATTACGAAACGACACAATACAAGTTGTATATGAGTTCTGTAATTTCGGAAACAAAATAACTTGTGATGGGGGAAGTAGAGTGATACAAAATGCAGAGTAGCTTTTGGAAGAAATGTACATCTGAAGAAGAGTATTTGGTGACATCGAATATTACTTTCCGTCTTAGAAAATCTTTTCTGAAGGCATTCGTCTGAAATGTAGCACTGTACGTGAGTGAAACATGGACGATAAGGAGTTCTGACTAAAAAATAATAAAAGATTTTTAAATTTTGTGTTACAGCAGAAAGCTTACAATTAGATGTGTAGATTGCATAACCAATTCTAAGAGAAGAAGAAAAATGTGTAACATATTTTACTAAAAGAAGGGATCGATTGGTAAGACTCATTCTGAGACATCAAGGATTCGTCAATATAGCAATTGAGGGAAGTGTATGGGGTAAAAATTGCAGATGGAGACCGAGATACAAATACGGTAAACACGTTCAAACGGATATGGTTCGTCGTCCTTATTCAGTGATGAAGAGGCTTGGAGAGAACAACGTAGCGTGGAGAGCTAGTCTGCGGACTCAAAACCACAACGACACCACTTACTTTGTACATTGAAATAGAATGTTTATTTTTTTCACAAGTGATCGAAAACTTTTACCCAGTTGTTTTACTCATTTGTTTATTAAGGTTGCCCCATCATCACCGTTCCTCCAGTTCGGAAGCACTTCTGATAAATTCTCCAGCTTAATTTTAGATCGGATTATACAACTATGTATCAAACGACCCACAGATAACTTGAGTAGAAAAATATTCCTAGTAACTGGATTAGGACCATGTACATAATAGGAAATCGAACTGCTACACATAACTACCGCCCTATATATCTATTTTTATAGAAGGTTGTAAGTTAAAGTATAATAATCTATCTGTAAAACAAACAAATATAAAATTAATAAAAAGCAGCCTTCTTCAAGGGAAACTATAGGGATGCATAAACTTTTTTCCCCAGAAACTCGAGTCGTATTCGTCACACACGTTATTTCTGAGCAGTGGGTAGAATATATTAATAAAGCCAGACATTTAGAGGATTTCAATTTGGTACTGCAATACGCCTACTAAGAAAACTGTATTTCAGTATCATATGTTACCGGGCTTGCAACTAGATTATAAAAGGCAAGATGTAGCACAAGCGCTGAACGCAGTACGTCATAAGTATTAGCGTCTACAGGCATTCGAGGGACGTATGATAGAACCACTGTATCAGAACCATTGTGATTACATTATTACTGCTTATATTACACATAAATTACTTTGAACGTATCAATAGTTGCCATGCCATATTTCTAGTACGTGATATAAATGTCTACGAGGTGTTCTGTCCAGGAAAACTGTAGTAGTATTTACTTAGACTTGGTCAAAATATTACCCAGGTTAAATGACTGGCGAACAGTCATTTATGGAGAGAAATACAATCTGTGGGTGTCCCAAAGTGTTAAAGCGTCTATCCCTTTGAAAGCTGACCGTGTGCTCTTTGAGTTTATATTGACCTTCTGCGCCCTTCACTCGTAGTCATGTCTCGCTCAACACGCAACCCTATATTCCAATCACACAAGAAAACTGTCCGTCAAAGTAATTGATAATGAATCTATTTATACATACGGCTCAGCATCTTTTTAATACCTGGTATTTTTAAAGTTCA
The DNA here is from genome assembly GCA_026315105.1 of Locusta migratoria. Lineage (NCBI taxonomy): Eukaryota > Metazoa > Arthropoda > Insecta > Orthoptera > Acrididae > Locusta > Locusta migratoria. The sequence continues at coordinate 442,077,260 of CM048755.1, read as the reverse complement.
TGTTCGATTTTAAATCTCGAGGGCTTCAGAGCAACTGGATACGGAAATGATTATCCAACAACAGATTTTGATTCGCCAACTCTAAACTTCATGCCCATGAAATTAATTTAATCATTAGCATAAAAAATTTAAATATTTTTCAGGTTACAGATCGGTGATATAGTTATTAAAAGTAACATAACATATCGTGTTGTATGTGATCCCTTAATAAAGAATGATTCAGCCAGATAGTCGAGCATGTTAAAACGCCCGCTTCCGGAACGGGGAAGTGCACTGATCCTAGTTGGAATTCGCTAGGCGGATTAACATTGAGAGCGATGTGCTGGATGTGCTTTTAAGGAGGTTTTCCACATCCAACTTGGTGAATACCGGATTGGTATCCAGTCTCTCCTCAGTTAAACGATTCTCAAACATTCATAGACATGTCACATGTATAACACTAAACGCAGACAGTTGAAGGAAGGGAGAAGGTTTAATAGGTTGGCAGCAGTAAGAGCACTACCAATCCTTAAATTAACATGACAAATCTCTACTAACAATGCTGACCACGAGTCAGTGCCGGATAAAGGCCAAAGGAAAAGAAGGATGAACCATCTTTGAACTAAATTAAGTGTTGTGTTGAGGGTCTTCACTCCGAAGGCTGATTTGTTGTAGCTTTCCACACCATTTATTTCGGAAAACTGAAACGACCCACTTCCTATTGAAAATGCCTACTGCATTCATGTCTTACTGCTCCATACTTCCTTTCAATACGAAATTGGTGGGTTCTTGATGTCTAAGAATGTATACACTTAACTGATCCAGTCTTTTATTCGAGTTATGTCACAATTTTCTTTCAGCCCCAATTGTACACAGCATCTTGTCATTAGTTAAATAATCTACCCACCTTCTCTTCAGCACTCTTCTCGAGCACCACATTTCAAAAACTTCAATTCTCTTCCTGATTTAACTGTTTATCGTACGTATCTCTTTTCCACACAAGGCTACACACCAGACAAATGCGTTCATAAGACTTTCCAACACTTAAATCTATATTCTGTATCAACAAATTTCGCTTCTTTAGGAATGCCTTTGTTACCATTGCTAGTGTTTTACATCCTGTCTACTTAGGCTATCAATTTTATTTTATTTATTTATTATTTTATTTTATTGTATTTTTTGTAGCTAAAATAACAAAATTCGTTTTACTCTCTTGTTTCCTAATGTACTTTCCACAACATCTCTTGATGTAATTAGACTACATTCCATTACCTTCATTTTGCTTTTTCGAGTGATTTTAAGACGCTTTTCATTTCGTTAATATTTCGTTTAAATGCTCTTCCAAGTTCTTTGCTGTCTCTGACAGAATTACAATGTTATCGGCAAACCTGAGTCTTTTTATTTCTTCTCCACGAAGTTTAACTCATTCTGCAATTTTTCTTTGGTTTCCTTTTACTGCTTGCTCAGTGCTTAACCACTACTTCTCTTTGAAACGTGTATGTTTCGTGAGTTATCGTGGTGTAAGGGTTTAGGTGTAACTGTTCACTGATCATTAAACATGACATCTGATAAATTAAAGCAAAACACCTAAACCTGCCCCGTAATTTGCATACCTGAAAATTTATTTTAAAATATAATAAGTTATTTTTTATGCAAATTTATCTTTATCATGGGTCGCCACTGTATTTTATATAAAACACAGAAAAATTAACTGAGCCTATCCTAACCACCGAATGGCGACAAGTCAAGATCTCACAATGAAAACATAATCCACCAAAATAAGTGAGGGGTTTTAATGAGGTAAAACAATTCCAAACTAAATGATTATATTTGATAATACAGCCTAACAAAGATCAAAGTCTGTGACCAGTTGTCACTGTCAACATATACAAAGTTCGAACACGAATTAATAGAACACTTAATACAATTACTTAAACAAGACTGAAAATGACTGCCTGTATCTATAGATAGCGATTATGAATCCAACTAGTTTGCAGCCGAAATAAGTCACGGATTATAAAACAAGACGATTACTGACGAGTGCCCTACCAGGGGTCGGGGTTGCGAACTCAATATTCTATACCCAAGTAGAACTCGCAGCAGCAGCAGCGTCGTTGGCAGTCACCAGGGTTAGAGGCGGTCGATGCTAAACGTGAAGTACAAACTGCGTAAAAGACGCGGAGTGGCGATATTTACCTCTATTGTATGCGCTTGCGGATGGTACACACGATAAGCAAATAACCGTGTCTACGGTAAGCTAGACTAACTGTAGTCGCAGATGGCGATGCCACACAAGATGAAAGTTCGAAGTGTGGTACCAACAGACCAACACTCTGAAAAATAATCAAAGTTCCCGACCGACCAAAGCGGGGGAAAATACAAGTCCAAACTGAACACTTAGAAAAATTTCGCGACACGACGACGGGTTAGCACCACGCCGTAGGACCTTCCCGACCGCCGGTGCTCACCAGAGTCCACCGTTTATCGCCCTCACTTTGCGCCTCGCCAAAAAACTCGGTAGCCGCGAGGACAGCCACAGCCAATGGCGCGCTTTCCCGCCAACTAAAGGCGCATTCCTCCCCCAACCTGCCGGAGTACCCACGCTTGGTCACGTAGTCCAGCTAGATTCTTAGAAAATCTGCAATAAAATAATCAGCTGCCGCCATCAGGGCACCGTTGCATACAGCTCTCTGTGGGTCCCACCCAAAGAGCTAGAATTCAAGCTCGTTGGTCCCACCACAGACAAATATATACGGACGGGAAACCTCCGTAAGGGCCCGGTCCCACGCTCTGGGGTGCGGGGAGGGAAGGTTCCGTAAGATGTCCCATGATGGCGCTGCGGTCAAAAGCAGCCCTTTAAACTGGCCAGAGCAGGCGGCAGGTAGCGGCTGCCCCCACCACCACCTCCCTCAAACGCCGGCACGCCGGACACAGCCGTGGCCTCGTGGCAGGCGGCATGAGCTCTCCCCTCAGCCTCCCCTCCACGCTACCCTCAGAAGCGCCTCTACTGTGGTCTACCGGTACTAAGCCAGGGAACCGCCTGACACCTGCTAGCATCTTACCGAACTACGAGGGGAGCGTAGAACAGTGGTTTAGGGGTGGCTGCTTCTCTGTATATGTTACTCTGTGGTGCCACCCAGCCTGGTGGTTCCAGCAATATAACTAACGTGCAAATTCTCGGTATTCCGCCAAGTTAACAGACGGGAGATACCGAGTTCCTGTGAAGATCAAACGGCGCCGCCGCCTCAGCGCCCGCTGCATTTCATTAAACCGAAGGCTCCAGCGCCACACCGGACAGCCACAAGCGCCCATTGTAAAACTTCCGCCGGCGCACGAGGCAGGTAAAGAGCGGAGCGTGGCATACGGCCACTGACCACATCAGTCGCCAGCCCCAGCCCTCCTTTGAAGAAAGCCCCGGGCTCAAGGCTGACCGCTCATACCTCGCCCCCCGAGTAACGGTAACATGGAGAGCGTTCCTTCCAATCTTAGCCAAGTTTCCCCAGAAATCCAGGCAGCAGAATAAATGAAATGTAGTTTCTATAACAACTGAATTTAATAAAATAAACCTAAAACATCCATTCCCCCTATCAGAAGTAAAAGTACAGGCAATAAGAAGATGAAACAGCAATAAAATTAAATACTGATGGATATAATAATATGTAATTAAGTATAAAACATGATAGTAGAGAGAGGACAGACATAGGAAGTCGGAAAAATAACCAACACCTATCAATGCCCCCCCCCCCCCCCCCCGACCGAAAAAATTTCGAAAGTTGGGTGTGTGATCTTCTCCCTTAGATCACACACTCCACAGGAGACATTTTCCTACTCGCGTCCTGAGAGAAAAAATCTATAGCCAGTCATAATAAAAAAAATCAAATGAGAAAATCAACCTAAAAAGTCACACTGGACAAGTGCCCACCCTATTCACTTGTTAAGTTTTTGTATTATTGACTTAAATAAATATTGGCACTTTTGGCCTCAAATTGTGTGATACTTGAACATAATAATACCTTGAACAATATGACATTAAATTTGTGAAAATTATGATTTAAAAATTTTCAATGGGTTTTGTCCCACTCATACCTCCAACATAACTAACATAAGAAAAGAACATTTCAATATTAATCATAAAATAATGAAGTGCAAATTGTAAAACAATGGAGATTTTAATATTAATCATAAAAAATGAAAACCTTTCCTAAAGTACAAATGAAAGAATAATTTTACATGTTATGAAATTCTTAAGTGTCTTTATAGTTCCTGAAAATACATACAAAGAAAAACATAAACACAATATTATTTTATTAATAAAATTTGTCCCTGTTTAAAAGGAAAGAGAATAAAATTCACTGATATTTTGATGAAAAAAGGGGGGGGAGGATTTCTCTACGTTATTTGTTTACTGACAGGGTCCACACATCACTACACTGTTCACATCACTCATTGAATTGCAGTTAATTGTTCGTCGACCATGGAACAATTACAGGAGAAGTCATTATCTATCTAGCAGGCAGCAGCGTCATATATTATGCATATGACGTCTTCATGTGGATAAGCAGCAATCTGCAGGACAGGAGATTGAGACATCTCAAGGATAGCAACATCCTCAACTGTGCATACTCTTGAGTAGCTGTCGGGATGTTCCCCTTGGCCTATGCACAGTGTTGAGCACTAAGCAATGTTTTTCATCATTATATATCACACCCTCACCGGCTTCAGGTGCACTTGCAGGTTTATTGACAGATACATATGATGACTCTCACTGAACTGGCCAACAAATATTTTGATTAAGTTTCAATACAGCTAGCGTCATGCTCAGTGTGGAGGAAGAGCCATTGTACCGTCACTCGAAGTGCTGAGTGCTTTCCCCCGTCTCGGGGGATCCCTCTCCATCCCTTCAGACCAGCCAGACCGGACGCAGACAGCTCGGTGTTTATCTGGCGGTCCCATCAGCAGGCGAAACTGCCAGCTCTAGTGACGTCAGAGCCCAGCTGGATGCTCCATTCATTTAACTGTCAGCTGGGGGAGGGGTGTTCTTCGGCAGCCTGCTGGCTGCGGTGTCCCGTCCACACCTGTATGTGTGGGGCCACGGTGGAGTAGCCAAAGCAGTCTAAGGCACCTCGCTGTGAAGCGCACGGTTGCTCACCGTCGGAGGCTCCAGTCCTCCCTTGGACATGGGTGTCTGTGTTGTCCTTAGGTTAGTTTACCATAGTTTGAATAACCGGACATCACCAGTTGGGATTTTTGTGACCTCTCAAAGGCTTTTGATTGTGTAAATCATGGGATTCTTCTAGATAAGCTTAAGTATTGTGGTATGAGTGGGACAGTGCACATATGCTTTAAATCATACTTAACTGGAAGAGTGCAGAAAGTTGAAATAAGCAGTTCACATGATATAGATGAAACAAGTAAATAGCTATCACACCTGACAAACAGGAATTAACTGATGAAATTGTAAATGATATCTTTCAGAAAGTTATTAAGTGGTTCTCTACAAATGGACTCTCATTAAACTTTGATAAAACACTGTATATACAGTTTCATACAGTAAATGGTATGAAACCATTAATAAATTTAGTCTTTGAACATAAATCTGTGGCTAAGGTAAAACATTCAAAATTTTAAGGTGTTTGCATTGACGATGGACTGAATTGGAAGAAACGTTGAAGAAATCCTGAAACGTTTGAGTTCAGCTACTTATGCTATCAGAGTCATTGCAAAATTTCGTGATATACATCTCAGTAAATTAGCTTACTACGCCTATTTTCATTCATTGCTTTCATATGGGATCATATTCTGGGGCAATTCAACATTGAGTAAAAAAGTATTCATTGCACAAAAGCGTGTAATCAGAATAATTGCTGGGGCCCACCCAAGAGCATCCTACAGACGTTTATTTAGGGATCTAGGGATCTTCACTGTAGCTTCACAATATATATACTCAATCGTGAAATTTGTTATTAACAATCCGACCCAATTCAAAAGTAACAGCAGCGTGCATAACTGCAACACTAGGAGAAAGGATTATATTCACTATTCAAGGTTAAATCTAACTTTGGCTCAGAAAGGGGTGAATTATGCTGCCACAAAAGTCTTTGGTCACTTACCATGTAGCATCAAAAGTCTGACAGATAGCCAACCAGTATTTAAAAATAAATTCAAGGCATTTCTGAATGGCAACTCCTTCTACAATGTAGATGAATATTTAGATAAAACTTAACAAAATAAATAAAAAAATAAAAAATCCCTAAAATATTGATTGTCAAGTGTAGACAACATTTACTAAACTGACACGTTCAACATCATTACGAAATGTCGCCGGCCGCTGTGGACGAGGTGACTGAGGCGCTCCAGTCACGGTCAGCACGGCCACTACGGTCGGGGGTTCGAATCCCCCCTCGGGCATGGTTATTTGTGCCGTCCTAGTTCGTAAGTAGTTCATTACTAGTTTGTAAGTTTAGGGACTGATGACCCCATAGTTAAGTCCCATAAGCTATACAAACATTTGAACATTTGAAACATTTGTTAAAATTTGTTATTCTGCACTGCATACTCCCATTACCCACATGCACATAAACAAAGTTTCTACACTTTACTACATGGAGCTCCATTTATAGTGTGCAGAGATTGGGAATTTCAAGGTAGTGATATACTCCTCTGTACAATTGGCCCCTGGTCCGTTTGACTATCTTTTTATTCCTTTATCTTTCTTATGTAGATGATTTTCTTTCTCTCCTTTTTTTCTACAGCTATCATTGTCTTTTTCTGAAACTTGTAGTACACAAATAAACAAAGATCAATCACAATACCGGATGTACAGGGGAATGGGGGTGTCCTATAATCCACACAATAGAGAAAGTCGCATCTCCGGCGACTGCCCTAAACATCATCGAAAACGCTGAACCACGTGTTGAACATCACTCATTGGCGAGTTCATAGCAATCGAGAAAAACACAACACCTCACCGACTGGGGAAATCCTTACAGGAACCCGTATAACATCGCGTGGGTTTGTAAAATACATAGACAGGAACGCTTATCGAAAGCCAGGGGCTATCTTCAACTAGAAAAATCGAAAAACAAACACGACAACCCAACCCCTACATTCTGGTATACAAATTGATTGACAACAACCATAATTCCGCTCAACGTCAGAGACGATGGCTATGGAAGTGTGTTTTCTCATTGATGAGAGAAGAAATTTTACTGTAGTTCATGCCTATGTGAAACTCCCAGAGATTTTACATACTCAACGCTGGCGAATGATAGTGCGTTTATTACAAAGATCAAAGGAACCATAAAGTTTACAAAGTTTACGATGTAAACATTATTCCACCCTGACTAAAGGGAGACTGGTGAACGGAGCAAACGTACATAGCAGAACACACAAAGCTCAATACGTAAATATATTACATTTTCCAATGATAATGAAGTTTTATCTTCATGGTCCTAATTGCGACAATTGACCCTAAACATAAATATGTGTATAGTTCACCACATGATTATCAGAAAATTTACGTCCGGCCTTGAGATATCCATAAACAAAACAAATTTAAGGATTATACATCTAACAAAATTTCTGATGGGTACAATTGAAAAAACGGTAACTGGGGAAAAATACCTGTTTTGGCGAAGATAAAACAAGCGCTCTGTTATTGACACAATCATTAGAAGATTAAAATGTCTCTCAAGGAGACTGCCAACCCTACAATTGCTCCTCCTCTTCCGCAGTATTGCTGAGGAATGTGCGATTATTACCTGACGGTGTAGAGGGAGGACGTTGAAAAAGTTGAAAAAAGATATCAGATTGTGCGGTATAGTGAATTTGCGGAAAGAAGGTCTCGGATGATTTCCGTTTTCTTATTTAGATTGGGGAGGGGGTGGAGAGGGAAAGGGGATGAGGTGGGGACGCAAAATTAAAACAAAAGCGCTTTCAGTGTAGCACGCTTCTTCTATAAGATATCTATCACCAACCTTCTCCTACGAATGCAAAGGGCTTTTGTACTCATTACCGTACAAAGTATGGTGCTACAAATGTAAGAAGGAAGCGCAGAGTAGCCACGTGGTCTAAAGTGCCATGTTATAGATCGGGCTGCTGCTCTCGTAGGAGGCTCGAGTCCTCCATTGGGCATGGGTATGTGTGTGTTGTCCCTAGAATAAGTTATCTATTTAGTGTATAAGCTTAGATAATGTTGACCATAGCATTTAAGTCCCATAAGATTTCAAACACATTCGAACATTTTATTTGAATTTTAAGAATAACATATTGGTAATTAGAACTCGCACATATCCTTTTATGGTACTTGTTTTTCTCGCTCTTTGTATAAGCGTGAAACAGTCGATAAACTGAAGCGATTCTATAAACCCCTTACGAAACACTTCACTCTGAATAACACAACAATCGTGTAAATGAAGGGCCCAGCAGAAGGCAATTTCCGTTGTGTAGCACTTATTGTTTCAGACACATTGAGAACACTTTATAAGTGCACAAAACGTCAGTGATATACTACATATATACATTTGTGTTGTTGCCACCAGAAATGTTTAATTTTACAACATGCTTACATTTCTAAGATGAATACATATGTCATTACGTCTAGATCTAAAGTAGAGCATTGAAAAGAGAGAATAGTTTCCTGTGTAGTTGATTGCTATCTAGGTAAAACAATATGTGGTAACTACGTTAACATGATTCTATTTTTTAACTTCGTTAAATATTTGAATGAAATGTCAAAAGATAAATGTGGCTACTCATTTTATAGCAAAAAAGCTCTATCTGTGATGGTTTATACTACACATTTAGGTAGGTTGGCAGAAACTTTTGATACTTCAAGGGTTCAGACTGGCTTTGCTACCGGGGCCTGTATTAGCCGTCACTTGCGAGCTACGGGCTGGCCGGTCAACTACAGCTGGTGGCGAGGCGAGGCTTGGCGGAAACCAGCCAGCTGGCAGTCGCGGTGGCGGCCAGCAGCCCCCAGTACGGCGCAAAGTGGGACTCTGGCATAAATACAGAATGTTTACTTCCTAGCATCACAGTAAGAGCGGAAAGCAGAAATACAAATCAGGCCGTCTCACTGTGAGCAACCAACTCGAGATAGAGTCGTCGCTATTACTAAAGAGAAGCTGGTCCGATGGCGTTATAGATTTATGCTGAGATGCATTGTGAAAGAAACAAATAACGAGGCACTCTGAATAAATTATTAGTCCTTTAAAATGTTTTTTTTTTTTAATCTCCTAAGTGAGAGACTATGGAAGATCTCTTGGCAAGTGAAATAAAATATGAGTTTCTTTTTCCTTTGAGCTGCCTTTAAATTGAAGTGTTTTTTAAATATACAGTTCCTTTATTATTCTATTTTATTATAAATTTATATACCTAGATACAGTTTTCCGTGTCAATATGTGAAAGACATTGAGTGGAGGGAAAGGTATTGAACTAAAGTAAGTATTGAAGACTGTGTTCTATTCCGCCCGTGGCACAAATTTTAATTCTGTGCTTCTCATTTCACTCAATATCCTATTTTTATTTCTTTTACACCCAACCTCCATGCATACAGAGTAATCAGTTTAGATGGATGCTGTTAAAGTAATTTTTGTTATTTCAAATACGTTTCTCTCCTCCCCTACATCCATTAATACACCCTCCGTCGTTCAAAACCTATGCAAACGATTTGTCTGGTATTTATTCGTTGTTAATTTCTCCTCCATTCTCTCTCTCTCTCTCTCTCTCTCTCTCTCTCTCTCTCTCTCTCTCTCTCTCTCTCCCTCTCCATCTCTCTCTCTCTCTCTCTCTCTCTCTCTCACCTCCCTTACATTATAACTACAGTTGCCCTTTTGGTCCATTCCCTCAAAACACTGTTAAAAAATAGTGGTTTCCGTTAAAACAATACTGTCTCTTCTAATGTCTGCTTTCTTTATTGTCCATCGGTCCTCTCTATGAAGCAGTGTTCTTTAATAACTCCGATAATCCATCCTTCGTTCTGTAAAACATTCGTTGCTTTTCTCTCGGCCCTAAAACAAACTGTGATATATGTTTAAGTAAGGAGTACTTTGGAAGCATTTCACTCTTTTATTTTCAAGTTCTGCACTCCTATTTATTCTTAGATCCCTCCCTCTCTCCTACTAACCGTCCCTTGATATATTTATCTGCATCTGCGTGATTCTTTTCACAATTTTGCGCTTGGCAGTTTTTTTTTTTAATCACTCCGGTTATTTCTCTGCCGTTGACTCTCGAAAAGCACATGGATATATGGATAACTGAACCTTACCGTGCAAGCACTGAAGTCTACATTAAAATGGCCATCTATTCCGATAAATCCCAGTATCCAATCTTTGAAATGGCAGAGACTGTTCTCCCCCATCCTTCCCAGTTGGACATTATGCTTCGCATCGCATTTTCGATGCGACACTGTATCAGAATCCACATTGCTGGTTTTAACTTCAATATGACTATTGAAGACAACCACACCGTGAAGAATAATTGCTCGACATACTTGCCAGTTATCTGATACCTTGCCATTGACCATACTAGTAAATCACAGAAACCTCCTTCATCGAAGTCTGTGTTCCTGATCGTGGTGAATAACAGATGTAAAAACGAAGTTATTTTCCCAATTTCAGAATCCTTTTTCTTACGCTCCTCGTAACTTTAAAAATGCGTGCAGTGGAGTAACGGAGCGGTCTAAAGCGTCTTGCTGCGGAGCGCGCGGTTGCTCGCCGTGGAGGTTCGAGTCCTCCCTGGTGGTTGGTGTGTGTGTGTGTGTGTTGTCCTTACGTTAGTTTACCTAGGTTTAAGTAGTTTGTAGGCTACGGACTGATGACCACGCAGTTTGGTCCGATTTTTTGAAAAATGCGTAATATTCAAGTCATCGTGGCAACAACTACCCAACAAACTTGATTTAAATGAGCCCATAGTTGAATAAGCTTATAGCAAAATGACATACCAAATCGTAATGTAGCATACTAAAACTTAGTATAATATCATGCAAAATACGCGTCTAGGCGCCTCAGTCTACGTGGCCATCCCGTGCGGCCACGAATCTCTTACCTAGCCAGACACCTTTGAGCTCTTTGACTGGCCGTACCGTCTAATGAGTACTCCATTATGACAAAACATTATGCTACTACATCTGTAATTCGCTGGAGGCCGGGGTGAGGTTAACTTGTAATGGCTAAAGTATGGGTCCGATTCCACTGCGGGTAACAGTTTTTAACGACCACAAAAATACCATCTGCACCTCCAGTAACAAGTAAAGAACGCAGGACTCTGCCTTGTTTCAAATCAACATTGCACATGTCCATGGGGAGTAAGTTAAACAAAGTTTCCGCAAAATACCAAACTCCTCCACGTCTCTACGAATGGTACGATCCTAACTACTAGTGAACGACAATGTGATAGTTGACGCCTCATCGTGTCAGGTCAAGAGTGACGGTATGTGCGGGGTTGAAGTCCCCGGAAAAAACAATATCAGCAGTATTCCTTCCTATTTTACACTGGCAAATAGTGCCGGGTTCGAGTCCCTGCCGGGAAAAAATTAATTGCATCATCGTTTCAGGTACGAGTATAACGCTGTTTGTGAACATATTTAATATCAGACATCTGATTGTGCTTACTTAACACATCATCAATATACTACATTCTATTCCACAACTTTATGATGTATGCCATCTGCGAACTGCACTATATTACATATCTTCAGTGGTTACCTCTCAGCAACAATATGAGCTTCATGCAATTCCTGGTGCAGTGCTAAGATTATCATTTATTTCTGGGTTCAGAAATCGGTCATGGAAACCGATACTATTGGAAACGTCAGTGTTCTACATCTGTTTATACCTAAAGATCACACACTTAAACTTGGTCCCTGAGTGGAGAATGTTCGGAGCTGAAGAATGCATTCAGCTCGCAGCGCATTAGCTGTTAAAATAAAATCAAATGTTTGTAGAACTTATGGGACTTAACTACGGAGTCATCAGTCAATGTTTCAAAATGTTCAAATGTTTGTATAGTCTATGGGACTTAACTACGGGGTCATCGGTCCCTAAACTTACAAGCTACTTATGAACTAGGACGGCACAAATATCCATGCCCGAGGGGGGATTCGAACTCACGACCGTAGTGGCCGTGAAAACCGTGACTGGAGCGCCTCAGTCTTCTCGGTCACCGCGGCCGGCTGTTAAAATAAGCCCCGCCTCTTTCTCCCAGTGCCGCCAACTTACGGCGCATAGATTACAGGTTTTAAAGGAAATAACATGTAAAGGGTTAGGGCGTCTCAGATGTAACACTTTAATGTTTGAGTAATAGTAAAGAGTAAGAGTAGAAAATTAAATGTGCTCAATTACCATTTATTAGAAAATCTGTTACATCCATGTAATGGCTGTTTTTCGTGTAATATTTCCATTATGATTGCATTCCCAACAGAGTTCTACACACTTTGCAACAATAGGTAACTTCGTGATTAATTCCCGCCATGGGAGAGAATGAAATACATTCTTATTGTCTGTCTGAACACCATTCCTGATTGGCTGCTTTCACTTCCCATCATTCATCGGGGAAGTGCCAACATGGATAACCACTGGCGTGTCACTCCGATGTAACCAATGACAGGCGTGACACGACTGAAAGTGATTGTGGTGTGGGAGCTGAAGCGACTGTCTGCTTTATTTGTGTGAGTGTCTGTTACACGTTCGCGGCGTTATAACAGACCATTCGATTAAATGAATGCAACTGAGTGAAGTGAGGAATGATTTTCTTTTAATTTTTTTACAATTGTATCATTTCATTTTACAGTAGAAACTGATATCCATTTACGTTGACGCATACATATACCGAACACCCATGTTTTAATTACAAAATACTAACAGTTCCACATATCGATCGTTTGCAATGGGCATTACAGTGTAGTGAAAATTTAATATGGCGTCATAAATTTCGCCGGAACACGACGTTTCACTTGACGCTCGTAAACAAACAACTGTGTTTTGCACAGCTACCGCTGCCATCTTCACGAAAGCGCAACACGCCGCCGGCCGCGGTGGCCGAGGGGACTGAGGCGCTTCAGTCACGGTCTGCACGGCCACTACGGTCGGGGGTTCGAATACCCCCTCGGGCCTGGATATTTGTGCCGTCCTTAGTTGTAGGTAGTTCATAAGTAGTTTGTAAGTTTAGGGACTGATGACCCCGTAGTTAAGTTCCTTAAGCTTAACAAACATTTGAACATTTGCAGTACGCCGCTGTCTGTGATCTTAACTTTTAGCACCAACAATATATACATGTTAAACAGAAGAAGCCGTCACCTAAATTGCATTTTAACCTAGTTAACATGTCATTGAACCTTTTTTGCGGATTTAAAGAGTGATATGATGGTTATTATACTGTATACAGGTTAAATTGAGGTTTCCGCCTTATTAGTGACGTCACAAGTCAAAGTAGGCGTTAGTATCGCATTCTTCAGTAATCGGCCAATATGCTATCCGGCTCGCACTGCAATTCGCAACTTGAAATGTGGCCCTCGTGGCCTAGTAAATTGGAGACCCCTGCTCTAGGCGGTGTTGGTTAACCTCGCGCTAATGGCGATAGGAGCTGGGGAAAGAGCCATTGCCAATTAGACACCTGTACGTCGTGAAACGGGACCAACGCCTTCTGCTACTGACCATTGTCTCAGATTTTAGCACAGGCCGTGTAAAGGTTGGGTCAGCACTAACAAGGGTCACCTTTGACCTATTACACTAGGAACTGCGCGAAGCCAGGATTAGAATAACACTCTAACTTAGAAAAAGAACAATGTTCTGTGTGATTGCCATACAAATCGCTACATTCTGCAAGTGATTTTTTTAATAGGTAGAAAAAAGTAACGAGGCATAGGTACCATAGTATGGAAATTGCACATAAATAAATTATGCCAGTGTAAAATTGAATTTCCAAGTTTCAAACTGCTTACGGTAGTTATAATAGGCCCTACACGTATCTAATACATCTGATGCTGCTGATGTTAGTCCTCAAAGGGCAAACGTAGGATTTCGATGAAGAGGTTAAACAAACTATAAGAGAACGATTTGCACATGTTTTTATATTCAAAATCACTTTCGCATTTAAGCATTCCATTATCTTAAGCTGCACTAATTAAATTTTCAAATGAAGTTATACCTATGTCAGTGTCACAAACATACTTTCGCCAAACATCTTGCAACAAAGACTTATATATTGGTGTAGAAAATTGATTGATTGGAAATCACAGAGTGAAGTTTGATGATCAAGTAACGATCTTTTAACTCTTCAGTTTTATTTTAATCACTTCACCGAAATTCTACATCTGCACTTTGACGACCAGTATCAGCACTACAACGTGTGTGTAGGATATGTGCGTTTTGCGCTGTTATAATTATTTTAAGCAGACGGTTTTCGGTAGTTTTGGTTCAAAATGTAATGATACGCAGACGTCACTGAAATACGTATAATTTCTATCATACCTTGTTTCTCTCTATTAAATATTCACTGCGCTGGAATTTAGACAAACTTTGCATGGTAAAGACAAAGACCACAGTGTTTTGATAGTGTTATTTTAAGCATAATTTCTTATCGTTTTGGGTGATAGTGGTCGGAGATGTCCCACATAAGAAGCTACGGCTCTACAAAAACCTCTGAATACCTAAGAGCAAGTTTCAAATTAATGACTTTCTTTCCATTTACGCTCATACGCTCACATACACACAGAAAGGGGAAATGTGGGATCTAAAACAGACTGTGAAAGGGAAAAAGTAAATACAGGCGCACTCGAGAAGAAACGTAATGATGTGACAGAAAATACAGACATGAAAATAAGCTGTTGTGAGCATGTCAAGACACAAGTTGCATCTAAAATTAAAGAAACTGGTCTTATTGACCCCTTTTTCTTTGACTGTTGGATTAGTGTGTCACAACAGGAATAAACCGTGTCACACACATTATTTACGATAAACTATCTGTAGAGAAATAAAGCACGGAAAGACCTCGTTAAAGTAGAGCACACAGGTAACTGCGATTGGTTGGTACGATGCAAAAGCTGCAGCTAGTTTACAAAAGTGACTGTACCCTATATCGATAAAGCACTGTTTATGGGGCACATACATTGACGAACTAGCAGGGAGGCATTGGACGCACGTATGAATTATCAGACATTTTGATTTGCGAGAGAGTGCGTTAGAAAATTTGACAAAATCTTAACTGATTTACGCTTAAAGAATGATCCCCTACATCTCGAAATAACTTCATCAGAAAACTCAAAATATCAGTTTTCACATATCTTCAACCCTCAAGCTACTGAGACTGTAGCTGTTCTAATAGTATATGTAACAACAAATTCAACCATATATGATAAAGTTAAAACCCGAAGTCGCAGTAATCAGATATAAGTTGGAAGTGGAGGTGAAATTGCAAATAGCACTATCAGCTCGTATGACAAGCATCATACGGCTGCCAGAGCACACGTATGTAGGTATATAGCGGTACTTCCAACTTATATTTGAATACTACGACTTCAGGATGTAACTATCATATATGGTTGAATTTTTTGCTAAGTGTACGATTATATTTACTACGATTAAAATTTTTAACGTATCAAAAATTGTGAGGTGATGGGAGGATTTCGAAATATATAAAAATGTTTAAAGATATAATTGCACAGCTGAAAAGTACAGTAGCAACGATGGAAATTATGTTTTCACATTTTTTATTTCTCATACTCTTTCGACGATGTACTCAGAAATATAATAACCGTGTTAGGGTTTCCACCACCTGAGCTGCCGTATGGGCACGCATAAACAAATGAGGGTGTAATATTTTGATGTAGACTACAATATATACCAAATGAATCGAAATCGGTGATTGGCACTTGGGTAGTGTCAGTAGTCACAAGACACAGGGATATTCTTAGCCACGTTTAAGAACTTATTCCACATCCTTCAGAAACGATACAAGGAAGTTATGAGAAACATGTATCTGAACGTTAGGCTGTTAGTGTACAATTATTTCCGAATTATAGTTCCACTATAAACCAATTTTCTATACTGTGAACATGCATAGTAGCTACAGATTATCCCTGAACAAAGTAGGGTACTGCAAAAGGTGTGACTTCAATGTCTTCCAATTTCACATACTTCACGGAGTAGTCAAAAATATGAAAATACCAAAAACACAACACATTATCGTGCTTAAGATAGAAAACCGACGAAATTGAAAAGCGCTTCGAGTGTCGTCTCAGAATGGATAAATATCGGCCCTCCATTATTTTCAAGGGACTTGTAACAATTTTCCCTGCAAGATTGTGCAACATTTGGATAACGATGATGGGAGGTGGAAAGCGACCACGAAACCTCCTTTCGTAAGTTGACCACAATGGCCAAATAATATTGTCATCTCCCTGCTGTGGTGGCCAAGGGAGATACGAAAATTCATGTTCCTGCTCACAAAACAAGTACTGGACTACAAAGGCTATGGGGCAGAACCCAGTCATCTTAGAACAAAGCATTACCACTGATGAATAAACAATGAACCATAGGATTGAACATGATCGGCCAAAATGGAAACAGAATCCTCGATAATAGTGCGACCTTGCAGAGAACCCATGGGATCCAGGGAATACAACGATATGGCAAACTCCCTATATGTATCACTCTTGGAACGTAAACGCGGCCAGAAGATGGAAACAATGAAACAAGATGCATCCAACGAAATTACTTTCTTCCATATGTCAGATTATATGGCGTCTGCAAACCCATTTTCCTGTTTTGAGAATTTGATGAGTAGGCTTGGAATTCTACCTTTCTCTGCAGTTCCCAGCTTATGGTGACGCTCCCTTCATACTGTTTCGCTGCCGATAGGTTTCACAAGTGAGAGAGTTACTTCTGTTAGTGACTTATGCAGCTGTCTTTCTCTCAACTTACACTTTCAGCCACTTTGTACGTCAAAACGTGGATTATGTTTCCCGCTTTTTCGTTATAGTCTAAATGGTCCACATGGTGGCTCTTTAAACACATTTATTAGCGAGGTGACACGTAGTAGAAATATCATATGATTGGAACTAAAGTCCCCTGTGAAGTGATGAAGGCGATGTAATCAGCATTGTGTGCTGCCGCTATTGCTTGCTGTAACCAGTGCTCCACTCCTCGGCAATGAATCAACGAGATCTGGATGTTTTGTCGAGGTATAACAGTTTATGCTGAATCCACATCGATCCAAAGTTGCGTGTCCAGGGACAGGGACAGTAGATCCTAAATCATCTACCAGACGTTTCCGACAGGCGAGAGATCGACGAGGAAAGAGAGACCAACGTAATAAATCAATCCGGTGACCGACCAAGATTAGAACATAACGTGTTCCGCATGATCGCGCATTATTCTGTTTCAATGTGGCCCTCGTCAAGCTCCTAAGGTATTGGAGGACAACAGACTACAATACTTCAGAAATGTAGCGTTGGCTGGATAGGGTACTTGCGATGCGTACTAGGTGGTTGTGGGAGGGGAACTGAATATCACATCAAACCACAACAACGGGTGCAACATTTGAACAGTCTCACCATGGTGTCTCCAGATCAGGCATTGTGGTGGTGCAGGCAGAATCGGGATTGTTTGTACTGACGAATTCCGTCAGTTGGAGGTAACACTCAGTGTTGATTTAATGATCTTTCTCAGTTCACATTACGCTGTACTTCAATCTGTGACCTTTGCACATGTTATCCTCGGATAATTATAACATGATTTCGTCCATCAGACACATATCATTATCAAGTTGAAACATGCCATCATCATCATTGGCGAGGATAGCAATTCGTAACAACGTTCCCATTATCCACAACTGTAATGGCATTGGCGAAGAAAACAAGCATAAAGTACTCAATAAGTCTGAAATAATGATTTTGTAGTCAACAAATGTTACTTTATTGGGGAAGATGAAAATCATAAGAGAGTCCGTAATATTGTTCCAGCAGTTCTCAACTACTATGGTACTTACTATCACTGCCACAGATGCAATGGAAGCCCGGTTGAATGTCCCCCGTTGATTTATACTGCTTAGAGCAATCTGCTTCTGTTTTTCAGTGGATATTTCGAGCATCCATTTGCCTGGTTGTCGTCGTAGCCGAACACGCCCATCGACCTGGCTCATGATTCATCTCATCATTTGAGACATTACCATTTATTCTATGCCCACTGCAATGTCATCAATGTAGAAAATACTAGAGGTAATCAAACATAAACTTCCATTTTCAAGAATTTCGCTTATCAGTGTGCTCCAAAACATTCAATTTGTGTAGGTTTTTCTCTCATCTCATATAACTTCCGTTCATTGTACAATCAGATTATCTTTCTATAAATACAATCGCACTCTCGCCACTCTCTGGAAGATTGATTATATAAGACAATAGGAGCTAGTTTTGCAACCCTATTCCTTTAACCACTTGTTTGGAGCTTGACGTCTATCGCCAGAGAATACTGCATGATAAATAATTAAAATATGACAGTCTAGATCGCAAGTTGTTTAGGTTTTGTTTATTGGCAACCGGTTGCGGTCCTACAGGACCATCACACGCCTTTGGCACTGCAATATGACAGAGAGAGACTTACGTGATACCAATAATTACATACTACATTTAATAGTAAAATAGCTAATAAAATGACAAAAGGTTTTACCGTTGTTGGTGGATGGCGGCGGTGGCCGGAGCAGGCAGCTAAGGCTCTTAGTTAAATACAGGATGCTACGCCCACCGCTCGTCACGTAAGTCAATCAGAAGTATAGTAAGGATTCAAATGTTCAAATGTTTGTAAATCTATCGGACCAAACTGCGTGGTCATCAGTCCGTAGCTTACAAACTACTTAAACCTAGGTAAACTAACCTACGGACAAATACACACACCCATGCCCCAGGAAGGACTCGAACCTCCACGGTGATCAACCGCGCGCTTCGCAGCAAGACGCTTTAGACCGTAGTAAGGATTATGTGTTAATATAATAAAATACAATAGTTGCAATTATTTGCACAGTGTTCTTAAAATCTTCTACTTTGATTCTGTATAAAATGGTATGTTCATAACATTAAAAATATACACTAAACATTGAACAAAATTGACGATTAGAATCGGCTACATGTGCAGCTATTGCCCTCTATGGGCATTTATAGAAAGTTTATAAAATACGTTGGGTCAAAGATGACACTCGTTGGACGCCGCCATGTTTCCATGGCGATGAAGTATCGATACATACTACAGAAGGCGGGTAGCATCCGACGTCCACGATCAACACCGCCTAGAAGACAAGGCCTGACACCTGGCCGTCACACCGAGAGGCGGCGGCTAGCTAGTTGACTGGCTGTTGGCTGGGGCACGCCCACCGCCTCGTAGCGGCTGGCCAGTCAGCTTGCGTCCGCCGCCTCTCGGTGTGACGTAGCCACGGCCGGTTGTCAGGCCTTGTCTTCTAGGCGGTGTTGCAACCAGAGGCGTGCAGCGGGCCTGCGCTGCCCGCCCTGGCCCGTAGCCGCGGCGCCTCCCGTGCGGGCCTGGCCACGCGCTGCCCGGCCTGCCGCAGCGGACTGTGCCGGGTAGCGCGGGTACCCGACTACCCACCGAGCCCCAGTCCGCCCGGCCGCCCGTGGCGCTCTGCTGCTAGAGCCCGCCAGCCGCTACACTCTTATCGGGAAATACGCTATTCCGATTTTTATGCTGTAAAAACTGTTCACGGTACATATCACCATCCCACATCGTTTTATAAACTTAATTTTTCCTTACAAGGTTTACCTTGCAAGTGAAAAAAAAAAATGTCTAGTTTTCATTCCGAGTGAGTATTTAGTTTCATAATGCTTCTCACTCGATTCTGAACAATCTATGGAGCTAAAAAATCTGATTTTTGGACATGTGTTAACACAGCATATTAGCTTTCTAACAAAGGATTCAACTTTTCATAATTCGTAAGTGTCTTTTTAAAATGACGCTATTTGTGAAGTATGTCCACGTCATTTACAAATCGTGCAGTGAAAAAGTTCGATAGCGGACAGCTTATTGACCTATGCATTTTAGACCTTACATTACCGCGAGTGTAATAGAGTTGTCTCATTCTACGAGTAATTGCGAATTAATGAGCAGCATCATTGCCGAGATAGCAAGTATATGTACTCAGAGCGTGTTCGAACAGCGTTTCTGTGGACATTTCGCTACATTGCTTGATGTATCCTTGCTATAAGAAAAAAAGAAAGATGGGTTGTTACGTTCAGTTGCAATGGAGGTCATCAGAAACGATCAACTGGTACAATGTTCCAAGGTTCAGCTTACGATAAGCCACTCCAAGGTAAGTAAACTAATTGCTGTCCATCGATACACGCTTGTGGATTGTTTTCTTTTATTTTTTTCCTCTTTTCCCTTTCGCTGGGGGAGCTGAAACCCTGAGGGAGTCATCACTATTTGAGAGGTGACATTGTATCTCGAAATCACTTGTAATTTTTCCTCACTGACTGAAATGTCGGTGCACTATCGGCTGCGGGGGGAAAAAAATGTGCGCAGTAGCGCATCTGGTAAAAACAGACATGAAACGTCCGATTCTGTAAACGCGTGTAGATTCCCTCTGCGAGTTTCCTGAAAACGTCCTTTTTTTTTTTCCTCATATCGTCTACTCCTTGCAGATTGGTATGACCTCTCCTGTTCGCTATTTATTTCAGACATAACGATAACGTATAAACTGCTATGTAGGCAATCAAAAATGTTTGCGATGCCTCCGCTCTGATTCCTACGTGTTGCGCAGCGCTGAATTCCAGCGCTCGCAGCGCCTTGTGTAGCGCTGTTGCACGGGCCCGGCGGGTACCAACGCCACCTAGGTGCCGTGGCGTTGCGGGTAGCCGCTCGCCCGGCGAGTGTCGGGACTCGAAGGCGCATCACAGCTCGCTCGCTCTGTGCTATGGGCGGTGCACTGGGGCTCCACTAGACTACCCGCGGTGCGGGCAGCAGAGCGCAGCCGGCCGCGGTGGCCGAGGGGACTGAGGCGCTCCAGTCATGGTCTGCACGTCCACTACGGTCGGGGGTTCGAATCCCCCTCGGGCATGTATATATGTGCCGTCCTTAGTATAAGGTAGTTTGTAAGTTTAGGGACTGATGACCCCGTAGTTAAGTCCCATAAGCTTAACAAACATTTGCACATTTTGAGCAGTGCGCAGCGGCCGGACGCAGGTGAGCTCGGTGGGTAAATGTGGCGCACTGCACGGCTCTGGTTGCAACGATACGCCGATGAATAGGGATTGTGCACCAATAAACCATGTGGGAGCTGCAGTTGTACCAAATGACTTCTATAGATGTATTTTTAGCCGTCTTGTTGAGTGGTGACAGCAGAATTAAGCAATATTTATTGCAGAGTAATAGACTTATGGTAGTATAATAATTACTGGCGCCATATAAATCGATAAAAGGACATTGCTAGTTAAAATTATTGAAAACACCTAAAATATTCTATTTTAATAATGTCTTTGGATTTTAGTACTATTTTGCAAATTTCTGATTTACTAAGTTGGGATTGTTTATTGGCAGACCGGCCGCGGTGGCCGAGGGTACTGAGGCGCGTCAGTCATGGTCTGCACGGCCACTACGGTCGGGGTTTCGAATCCCCCATCGGGCTTGGATATTTGTGCCGTCTTTAGTGTTAGCTAGATCATAACTAGTTTGTAAGTTTAGGGACTGATGACCTCGTAGTTAAGTCCCATAAGCTGTACAAAACATTTGAACATTTGAAATATTAACAATAAGCTAACAACAGGGGGAAAAATATAACAAAGGCAGATAAAGGAAATACTTTAATAGTTGTTAGTGGAGAAGACTACATTTCTAAAACTTAGAGGTTTTTCACCGAAAATCAAATTACTAAAATAAAAAATTGATTCAACATTGACATTTCAGACTAAAATTTAAAAAAAAAGCTTATCGATAAAAATAAGTTTTTGTTTTTACCTAAAGAAAAGATGTTTTTAAAAGTTATGAATCCTCAGTTGCTTAAACTGAGATCTAAGTTAAAGCTGCATAAACAAAACATTCCAGTTCGTCCGATCGTGAATAATATAAACTGCCCCTCATACAAATTAAATAAGAAACTCAATGATATTTAAAAAGCCTGCTACGTTTTTGACGATAACTTTAGCATCAGGAACAGTTACGAGTTGGCACAGACAATTGTCACAGCCCTGCAGTTCCAGATAGTAAATTTACGGAAATGACATACATGCGATAATAAATAAATAAATTATCCAAAAACTGTGTTTTGACCATAGCCTTTACAACTAATAACCTTCTACAGCACAGGCTGAAACACTCATTTGAGAAAAACAATCGTCAATATTATAGCTCTGGAGTTTACAAAATATCTTGTGACGACTGCGAGAAACATTACATTGGACAGACAGGTTGAAGTTTTAGCATCCGTTTCAGAGAACACACAACAGACACTTCATCTGAAAAATCTGGTTTTGGACAACATTTAAGACAGCACCACCACTCTGAAGGTTCAATCACGTAAAACATGAAAATTCCCAATAATATGCCAAAAGGACTGTTGCTCAATAATCTAGAAGAGATTGAAATCTATGCTCACTACAAAAATAACCCTACATTCTTATTGAATGAGCAGCTAATATAAGAGAAAGCTATTTTATGACCTCTTTGATGACTTGCTATAGAATGCTATGCTCCCCTGTTCTCAATGTTTTAAATTTGACAATTATATTCATGCACTGTCTGTTTTTATGTTCTACGCCTTTTAGAAATGAATGTATAAACTTCATTTTATTATACTGTTTTATGTTTAACAACCAGTTATTCTTTTGGACTAAGAAGTAAAGGTTCTGGTAATAAATTTGTAGTATTTGTTTTAATTTCACATCATTTTTATTACTAACTCACATATTCTAATAGGTATAACTTTTAACTTATTGTCTACTCTGACATGTTATTGCGCATTTTAATATGTTGACGTACCTAAGTTTAATTCTTGACTTCCATATATGTTGACGTGCTATTACGTTTGTAACAACTTAGGTTACCCATTTACCTTTGGTTTAACAAGACCCAATATATCCATTATCCATGCAACTTGTACACGTAAGTTAGCTTACTGTTAGCTTGGTTATGTCACCTTTTTATTTTTATTTCTTACGTCTTACATTTTGCACACGTTTTCGTAAAGTGATGTATCTTTTAGGGCGCCTTTTAAGCCTGTTTTAGTCTGAGCTGGTTATGTACTACTAATATTTCGGCTGTTTTCAATAATTTTAAGTAGCAATGTCCTTTTATCGATGTATATGGTGCCAGTAATTATTATACAACCATAAGTTTATTACTCTGCTTTCACCAGTCACCAGTCACCAGTCAACACGACAGGCTAAAAATACAGCTATAGAAGTCATTTGTTATAACTGCAACTGCAGCAGTTGACTCCTTCTCCGGCCACCGCCACCGTCACCAACAAGGGTAAAAACTTTTGTCATTTTATTAGCTATTTTACTATTAAATGTAGAATGTAATTATTGGTATCACGTAAGTTTCTCTCTATTGTATTACAGTGTCAAAGGCCTGACGATGGTCCTGTAGGCCCGATTGCATTGTAGACTGTCATATTTTAATTATACATCATTGTAAGATCCCTGTTTCCAAAAATGCTTTCAAAAATTACTAATACTGCAGGATGCTTCATATGTTGGTAAACCGTTTGCGTCATTTCAGTCATCCCCGCTTCTTCAGTCTCCGTCGTCTCCCATTCAGTTCGGTATGTTTCTATCTGTAGCGTCTCCCCACGTAAACGACGACTCTGTCGTGGCCTGTTAGGAGTCACTATACTGACGAGGATGCGTTCGATCCAAAGTTAGCTACACCCGCTACCTCCACTAGAACAATGTCACGTAGCGGTCTCGTAGGATGCAGATAGTCGATTAAACAACACTGGTTTGAATTCAACGATGATTTATTGAGCACTTGTCACTCACATACAAGAGCACAGAATGAACAGAATCCAACCGTAGCTTTTTACAGTATATATGCAGTAGACGAAACTTCTGGAATAATATTTTTCAATACATCTAGAAGGTACAGACACGGTGGGACTCTTTGCTTCGACATTCAACATTTTATCCACCATACGACGCTTCAATTGTGTGAATATTTCTTAGAATTTGTGTGAATTACAACAGAAAAATTTCAGTATTATCATCATATTATTGAAATGGAATTAATTGGAATACATTGTTTTGACAATAATGTAATTGACGCGTTTATCGCAACGCTTGATGTTGAACACTAATTTTTATTTTCCTGTCCGGGTATTTATTTATTAGTACACCTCCTTTTCCAAATGTTTGTAGGGCTTATGGGACTTAACTACGAGGTCATCAGTTCCTAAACTTACAAACTACTTATGAACTAGCCTATAATACAGACGGCACAAACATCCATGCCCGAGGGGGATTCGAACCCCCGACGGGGAACGGCCTCGCGCATCATAGCATAGCGCCTCAATGCGCTCGGCCTCTGCGCCGCTGCCCTCCTTTTCCCTCCTGCTTCTGTGTATCTCCTACTCCCGTCTTTGTGATATAAATAATGGTATGCGTCATTCGCCATTTCCTACATTGTACACTTATCCTGTAAGTCCGTCTCCTTACACACCCTCTGTTCACCCACCCGTCCTCCTCCCCTCTGTCTGATTTCCTGTGCCTCTCTCTCTCTGTTCATATCCTCCTCTTCGACCCTACATTTGCATCTACACCTCTCACCTGTCACCACCTTGTCCATGTTCTCTTCAATTTTCTTGGCATCTGCAACAAATCACCTTCATGGTTGAAAGAGGCATCATTCATGAATAGAAAGAAGCTCTTTCAGTTCATCTCGAATCTTCCAGATTTCCGGGCATCTTCTTCAAATTTTTCTTTAATACAGACATTTTCCTGACAACTGCGAACACAACTAAACATCAGCCAACTCCATCAACTCGTTGTAAAGTGATATTTCACTTATGCGGCAAATGCTTTTTGTTTCTATCGATTATTCCGTCTGAATTGTGTGCTAAGTGATACATTGCGTCACGGAGATATTACTCAAAAGGAAGATTCACATTGCGCCCCTTTAAGATGTAGTGGTAAGACAATTCCGCAGACAGCCCTTCAAAACCAGAATACAGGAAGAAGTTTTAAGATACTGCGAAAAAAGCAAAACAGAAACAGTTAATGCTCGAGTGAGAGATGGGCAACATCGACCTAGGTTGACGATGCGGCTGACTTTTCATCATACGACTGCGGCTCACATTCATTAGCAACTTCATATAGACTGCGAATAGAGTCGTTGTGTGGTACGGATGTTACATTGCAACAAACACAAAATTTAATACAACTAACAAAGATGTCAAAGAGCGGGCGGAGAGTAGATAAGTTATGAAAAACAAAAAATAAAATTATAGAACACGACGAAGAGTTGAACACGGATGTTCCGTGTTACAGTCGAACATGATGACATCATCACCATGACAGCCGCGCGGGAGTAGTCGAGCGGTCTGGAGCGCCGCGTTACGGCTCGCGCGGCCTCCCGCGGCTGAAGTTCGAATCCTCCTTCGGACATGAATGTGTGTGTTGTCCTTACGTTAGTTTAACTTAGTTTAAGTAGTTTGTAAGACTAGGACTGATGACAAACGTCCCATAAAATATACATACATTTGAACATTTTGATCACCATGACAGCGTATATCCCGTTCCTTCTAATTTATTCAGCAGCTTGCGCTTCAACAGTTGAGTGTTTCTATTTTGCTTCTTGCTTCACAGTTCCGTTTAGCGTCTTCCTGTTTCCATGCTCAGTTTTTGACTGCGCCAACTTACCACTAGATTTGACGGGGGTGAGAGGGACAGTGTCCCCTGCCCGTTCTTTCGTTACGCAAGACTAGGGTTGTTTATATCCTCAAAATGTTCAAATGTTTGTATATTTTATGGGACTTAACTATGGGGTCATCAGTCCCTAAACTTACAAACTACTTATGAAGTAACTATTACTAAGGACGGCACAAATATCCATGCCCGAGGGGGGATTCGAACCCCCGACCGCAGTGGCCGTGCAGACCGTGACTGGAGCGCCTCAGTCCCCTCGGCCACCGCGGCCGGCGTTATATCCTCGCAAGTTCTCTTAACCCGAGTAATCCTCGCAAGTTCTCTTAACCCAAGTAACTGCGATGCTTAGTAGTACACTGAAAAGAAAATCCAATCAAAAACATAAAATGTACAAAAATGCAAGTCTCGTGATGAATACTTTCCACAGTAAGAGAATGAGACATCTCTTAGGAAACCAAGTCGGTCATTTTAGTTGGTGTTCATGGAGTCACCTACTCAACACCTTGTCATAATTTGTTATCTAATTAGTTATCTACCAACATTTATAGCAACTATATCAATATTATATATCTTTATTTCTATAATAATTATAATGACTTGGCAGTCGCATAATAGTATAATACATAAGAATAAATATGATCTGGCAATTTCACATCCATCGACATAATGACATAATAAAAATTTGTACTTCACTATCTAACCAAACGTAATCGCATAACAGTGGAGTACCTGACATATGCATAAAGTATTTAAATATTAGTTTATGTTGTCATGCGACTGCACACGTGTCTACGCGTTTTTTTTTTTTTTTTTTTTTGTTTTTTTTTTTTAAATGGGGATTATTACATTTTTCTTAAAATCCTAGGGTATTTCGTCTGTCTCATACACCAGGTATACCGCCAGGTCAATAGTTTCGTCATGGCTGGTTCTCCCAGAGACTTCAGCAGCCCTGAGGGAATGTCATCTACTCCAGGGGCCTTGTTTCGACTTAAGTGTTTCAGTGGTCTGTCAAATTCAACTCTCAGTATATTAACTCCTATTTCATCTTCCCCATTTCCTCTGCCCTTCCTACAACATAGTGTGTGTTCATTACCTTTGTGGAGCCCCTGTGTGTACTCTTTCCACCTTCAACTTTTCCTTCCTTACTGAAAACTGGTTTTCCATCTGAGTTCTTGATATTCATATAGCTATTTTTCTTGTCTCCAAACGTCTCTTTTTATTTTCCTATAGGCGGTATCTATTTTTCCCCTATTTATACATATTTCTACAGATTTGCATTTGGCTTCCAGCCACTCCTGCTTAGACATTTTGCACTTCCTGTCATTCTCATTTCTTAGTCGTCTTTACTCCATTTTACCTGCTTCGTTTACTGCATTTTTATATCTTCTCCTTTCATCAATTAAATTTTGTATTTCCTGTGATATCCAAGAATTTTTTGCAGGTGTTGCCTTTCTTCCTATTCGGTCCTCTGCTGCCTTGACTATCTCATCTCTTAAAGCTACCCATTCTTCTCCTACTATTTTATTTTCTCCTGTTTCTGTCAATTGTTGTCTAAAACTCGCCCTGAAAATTTCAAGATCTTCCGGTTCCTTCAATTTATCCAGACCCCATCTCCTTATATTCCTACCTTTCTGCAGTTTCTTCAATTACAGTCTACAGTTCATAACCAATAAGATACGGTCGTAGACTGTATATGTCCTGGATATGTCTTACACTTTAAAACCTTGTTCCGAAATCTATGTCTTACCATTATAAAATCTACCTGGTAACTTCCGGTGTCTCCTGGCCAAGTCACTTATACAACCTTCTTTCATGATTCTTAAATCGAGTGTTTGCTATGATTGAATTATGTTCAGTGCAAAATTCTACCAGGCGTCTTTCTCTTTCATTCCTTTTCCCCAGTTCATATTCACTTCCTACTTTTCCTTCCTTTATCTTACTACCGAATTCCATTCCCCCATCACAATTAAGCTTTCTTCTCCCTTATAGGTCTGAATAATTTATTTTATTTCCTCATACATTTATTCGATCTCCTCGTCATGGGCAGAGCTAGTGGGCATGTTGGCTTCACATCTATTTGACTACGAGAATGCGATCACTGCACTGCTCGCAGTAGTTTACTAGCGTTACCACTTTTTTTATTCATTATTGAACGTACTCCTGTAATACCCCAACTGATTTTGTATTTATAATCCTGTACTCACATGACCAGAAATCCTGTTCCTCTTTCCACTGAACTTTCTAATCCCCACTATGTCTAACTTCAACCTATCCTTTTCCCCTTTTAAATTTTCTAATATTCCACGCTGCGATCCGTAGAATGCCAGTGTCGTCTTTCCTGATGACCAAATCGTCCTGAGTAGTCTCCACCCGAAGATCCGAATGGAGGACTATTTTACATCCGGAATATTTTACCCGAAAGGATGCCATCATCATATACTCATACAGTATGTGGGTTGGTCAATTACTTGTTCATTTATTTTCTCTCTTTTTGGAGCCTTTATGTGTGCAGTGTGTAGTAGGAGTGATTTGCTAGTTCTTTTTTTTTTATTATTCTTGCATGTCATAAGGACGTGCTTCAGAATGTATTGTTTGGTGTATCTGCAGTATGTCTCTTGGATGACAATTTTCTCGTTGTTCTTGGGAACTGTATTCGTTAGCTGTTAGGCGCTGTCCCTGCCTGCAGAAGGCAGAGCTGGGCTGGCGTTGTCGAGAGAGGCTGTTCACTGGCGACACGTTTATGGTGGCAGTTTGCGAGGTGGGACCTATCTGTCGGTAGGCTCACTACCCGAGGTGGCTGCACTCTCTAGAAAACACTCGATAATTTATCTTGTTCATTTAACTGATCAATAATTATATATTCAATATTGTTAACAATACGTGTTTCATATTTTTAAAGTATCTATTTGATTGTCTTTATTGTGAAGTATGTATACAATCACATTCAAATTAAAAACTTGTGTTATTTCAACATTTTGAACTTTTGCACTTAAATTATTTCCTTCAAATATTCGCTCATAGTATATACTGAATATTGTGTGCACTGGACAATAATAATCAGATTCTGAAGACTGCATTAATTGAACAGGAACGAGAGATTAATTCACAAGAAGGTTGTATGATAATTCACTCAATCGTTCACCATCAATTATCATCTCCTGTTTTTCACAATAAAATCCACTATGCATGGTTCACATCGAAACTAACCACAGAAAGACACATCTTTAGAAATGTTAACAAGTCTACTTTTCGATAGGTGACTTCAAAACTCCCTGCTCCTGTAAACATCTCCAGTTATTCGATGCGCCAATTCTTCAAATATATATATTTCGAATGTTTTTATGACAAATATCACAATGGCTTTCGTACAATATCGGAACCTAGCGAATAAAGATATCGTTTTCGTAGTCATCACAGTCTGATTCTTATTCTCCCATTCACAAAAAACAAATTAGTATGCAGTACTATTTGAAGGAAATAATTTGGACTGAAAAGTTCGAAATGTTGAAATAACACAAGTTTTCAACTGAACGTGGTGAATAGTTATTTTTCAATAAATAAAAGCAAACAGAGACTTTAAAAACACGAAGCACGAATTTTTAATATTATTGCATATATAAGTATTATCATAGTCAATTAACGTGTTGATCAGTTAAATGAACTACAATCTGGAAAAACGGAACAAAGAAAAAATCACGGACTGAGAATTCGAAAACCGTTTGTATAGCTTATGGGACTTAATTACAGGGTCATCAGTCCCTAAACTTACAAACTAGTTATGAACTAGCTAACACTAAAGACGACACTAATATCCATACCCGAGGGGGGATTCGAACACCCGACCGTAGTGGCCGCGCAGGACGTGACTGGCGCGCCGCAGACCGCTCGGCCACCGTGGCCGGCCTGAGGATTCGAACGCGGACCCCTCGGCTTACTACACTTTCTAGATACAACCTCGGCCACCGCTCCATATGGTTCACATATCGGACGTACGGGTATATAACAAGGACCGAAAGTTTCGGAACGTGTTTCTCGTGAATGGCTAGACATCTGGCCGCATGCATGGGGGATTTTGACACTATGGAGTAGTGTTGCAAACACACGCCGCCCTACGCCGAACTTCATTTTCCAACCATGACACTCTCCTCGTGAGAACTGCCAAGACACTGCGAAGGGTAACACGAAGTATGGTACAAACGAATTTTGATGGGTTGCAGGAAAGTTGTGCTGGAACTCCTCCAGACCACCAAGCTAAAAGGATTTGTTCCAATGCGCCTTGATTTCCATGAAAATCAAAATCAAAGTCCATCTCCTAACAGCTATACCTCTACGTAGTCTTCAGTGGTACTGAATTCGCGAATCAACCGCCTAGCGGGACGGACGTGTGGCGGCCCCGGACGAACGCATCGCTGTCAAAAAGGCTGTTTACCCGCGCTCCAGGTTAGTCGCTGCTGCCAGTGTGCTAACACCATCTTACTTGCTTAGAAAATTGAAAAGGAAATATGAGTATTCAAACTTACCAAATAAAAGACACCATGAAGTTCATATTTGACCCAAGTTTCATTCGTCCTAAAGCTATGGAGATTAGATCCTGGCTTTCTGAAAAAGTTATGATAAATCCAGATGATATTGTAGGTGTAAATTTGTCGATTGTGAGTCCTGCTGCTTATGTAAAGCTGTCAAGCTGTGATTTATGTGCGTCAATTGTCGAAAAATGTGGGGGAACATTGAAGTTTCATCATTCGAACGGCGCAATTAGTGACGTTGTCGTATTATTTGCTGGAATGGGAGTAAGGACCGTTGGTGAGCCCCGGTGGAGCAACCGAGCGGTCTAAGGCGCCTCGCTGCGGAGCACGCGGTTGCTCGCCGTCGGAGGTTCGAGTCCTCCCTGGGGCATGGGTGGGTGTGTATGTGTTTGTCCTTAGGTTAGTTTACCTTAGTTTAAGTAGTTTGTAAGCTACGAACTGATGACCACGCAGTTTGGTCCGATAGATTTACAAACATTTGAACATTTTTTGATTTGACCGTTGGTGTATTTGAACTTCCTTTCGAGATACCGGCCGCTGAAATAAACAGTATTCTTCAGGCATATGGTAGAATAATATCAAATGTTGCGGAAAAGTGTTCAGGACCTCGCATGTTCCCTGTTTTGGATGGTGTCCCCAGATTAAAATAGAGCTGCAGAGACATATCCATCTTACGTGGCTATAGGGCCCTCGTTATCTATGACGGTCAGCCAAGGATATGCGCTCTGTGCAACTCCACTGAGCACATTCGTGCTGAATGCAGTAGAAGGAGAGTCCGCGCAACTATCTAATGCCGAGGGTACTACTGCAGGGCCTGTAGTATAGATGAAGTTAACATATGCTGCTGCCGCTTCACCGAGAAGACCGATGGAGCGGGAATCAGTAGACCAGGGAGAACCATCCGTGGTCCAGGATAGTAGCTCGAGCAACATGGATGTGTGTCACGCTGTAGAGAATCGAATTGTTTCCCTGCAGGTCTCAAATCCTCTAATTGTAGAGCACCATAACGAAAAACGTAATGTTTTCGAAGCAGGTCCCTCCACACTCCCGGTAAATAAACCGAGTGTTTCCCCTGCTTTTTCTACACAGGCGGAACCTGCAAGCGAAAATTTTGGAAAATCTGACCCTCAGTCCATAGTAAATTCCATCCACGAAAAAGAATAATTCGGAAATGTTGGGCACTCAGAAGTTCCAGAGTGTCCTTTGAATGACGAAGATAATGATTGTGGTGTCGCACAAGTACAAAGTGCGCGCCACCTACTTTCGCCGCGCGCCGCCATGCACGCACGGCGCGGCGTTCTCACGACGACAGCCACGAGCGCCCTCTGCGACAACGCCGCTCGTGGCCACCACTGAAGGACATCGGCCACTTCGGACTGAGATAGCAACGAGTAAAGACTTCGGAATCAGATAGGCACCAGTGAAGACTTTGCTATTGTACAGGCACTAGGCAGGCCTCTAATAACTATGTATCAACATTCTGCAGTACTATGTAAAAGTTAAGTATTGTTACATTCTGTGCAATATATATCTTTCTAATTTACTCGAGTGTTTATAGTTTCTGGCTGCTCCCCTCCGTACCTGCACCAGCGTGTCGGTCTCATTCCACTCGGCCACCGACACCTACGACGAGGCTGGGACACAAAAGCGGCGACGAAGTTGGGACACAAAAGTGGCGACGAGGAGTGATAGAACCTTGGACCAGCCCGCTTGCAGCAGCCAGACAGCAGCAGTCGGAGCACGCAGAAATTGCTCCCGCCCACCCACCCTTATTATAAGATTTTTGGGGGAACATATTCTGTTACGTATTTTGTGGACTTTTTTTGTTGCAGAGCGTCCTCATTTATCTTGCATTTGTGTTTTGTTATAATTTACTTGTATGCGCGGCGCCTAATCGGTCAGCATGGCCACTACCCCGAACCCAAACTTAATGGAAATTATTCAGTTACAGACGGCGCAAATAACGCAACTCCTCCAAGCGGTGTCCCAGCTCACAGCGCAGGCAATTAACCAACAACAACAGCCGCCGCTTCAGCAGCCCACACCTGCCGCTGCACCTCTTCCTACGTTTCGCCAGTACAACGAACGTGAGGAAGAATGGAGTGACTACTTCGCACAGTTTCAAGAACTCGTCGCGGCTCATCAAATTACAGGTCAGAAAGTGAAGCATCTGCTATTATCTGTGGTGGGCACCAACACCTTCGTGTTACTGCAAAAACTATTCCCCAACGCATCTCCTCGTAATGTAGACTTTGAACAAATAGTAGAGGCACTAAATACTCATTATGAGAGAAAAGTTCTTGTAGCCGCTGCACGGTACCGATTTTTCAGACTTAAAAAATTACCGCAGCAGTCACACCAAGAGTAGATTACGGAATTGAAGGGCTTAACCCGCCAATGTAAATTTACTTGCTCTTGTGGACTTTCGTATAGTGACGTGATGTTGAGGGATGCGATTACGCAGAATATTCAGGACCCCAGAATTAGAGCAGCAATTCTGAAACAGTCTGACCCCTCCTTAGACAGTGTACTGCAGCTTATAGAAGCGCATGATACTTTTGACTTAGCTGATGTCGAAATGCAAAGCCATAGTGTAAATTCAGTGCGCCGCAACGGACGCTTTCCTAGCCGTAGTTCTCAGTATAGCACTTGTGATTCTTTAAATTCTACAGGCCGTGCTGAACAGACAGTGAACAGTAGCCAGTGTAAAAGTGCGACGCAAAGGTCGCCCCGTCGTGTTAGAAACAGTAATTTGAATAACGGGCGCCAACGCTCATTTCAGAAAAATGTACGTAAATCTTGCCCCCAGTGTGTGTCTCGCCACAAGCGTGCTCATTGCCCTAGTCGCAACGCAACCTGTTATCAATGTGGCAAATCGGGACATGTGCAGTCTGTGTGTATGCAAATTAAAAACTCAAAGAACAGTAACGTTAGAAACGGTGCTTCGCAAAGTGCGAGAACAGTTCATTCTGTAAATGTTATACGGGCTGTGGAATTGAACAGTGCTTTCCTTGGATCTCAATTTCAAGAAAGTAGTTCAGCGCCTATGGCAAAACTATATAGTGCACCACGTAGCAAGCGCCAACGAGCGCGTAAAACAGTGCAACGGAAACGGGTTCGGGACAAGCAAAATGACTATGAACAGTGCATTCCTGTAGTGAAAATAGTGCCTTCTGCAACTGCTCCTTGTAATAGTGCCCAGTACTGTGTAGCTAGTGACAGTAGACTTGTTGTAGATACTGAAAGTAATTTTAGTGCAGTAGCCTCGCATTGCGCGGACGCCGATCCGGCGGTAGTGCCATCTAGTGACAGTGTTGTTAATCCCCTGCGTGCCGAGTCTGAGCCGCTTCCTTCACTACGCGGCCCGCGCATACGCAGCACACAAACCGTAGCAGACGTTGCCCACATTCGCGCACCTGTCGTGCGCCAGAAGCACAAACTTTTTGTAAATCTCTCCATAGAAAATAAGACTGTGCAATTTCAGCTTGATACTGGTTCCGCTGTTACATTAATAAATAAAGATACTTATGAACTTCTGGGTTCGCCAAAATTGTCGCCGTCACAGCAAGTGTTAACAGCTTATACAGGTCAAAATATTCCAGTGCTAGGAACGTGTAGCCTGCCTGCCTCTTTTCAAGGTGTAACAAATACAGTTGCTTTTGTAGTTCTTCAGGCCAAATCGACACAGAACATTTTTGGACTAGATGCTTTTGACTTGTTTGGTTTATCAATTCAAAGAGATGTGCTTCAAATTTCGTCAATAGTGCCTCAGGATAAAATCAATGCATTGTGTGACAAATATAGTGACTTGTTTTCGCCGGAACTAGGTTGTGCAAAAGACTTCGTGGCACATGTAACTTTAAAAGAATCTGCAGTTCCAAAATTTCGTAAAGTTAGACCAGTGCCTATCGCAATTCGTGATAAAGTTGCAGAGGAACTTCAACGTTGGCAAGATAGTGGGGTGATATCTCCTGTTTCTGCGAGTCAGTGGGCCTCGCCTATAGTAATTATACCCAAGCCGTCAGGAAAACTTCGTCTCTGTGCGGACTTTAAATCAACAGTGAACAGTCAAACAATTGTAGACACTTACCCTCTGCCCAGACCTGAGGAACTTATGGACAAATTAGGACAGTCTCGCTTCTTTTCCAAGATTGATTTAGCAGAGGCATACTTACAAATTCCACTTGATGACGAGTCAAAAAAATTTTTCGTCATTAATACTCACATGGGCCTTTTTCAATTTCAACGCCTACCCTTTGCAGTTCTTCCGTCCCCGCTATTTTTCAGCGTTTTTTGGAACAGCTGACAGTTTCTGTACCGTGTTGTTCGAACTATTTAGATGATATTGTGGTATCCGGACGTACAGTTGAATAACATTTAGCAAACCTGGAGTGCCTTTTCAAAGTTTTGACTGCAGCAGGTCTACGTTGTAATAAAGCAAAGTGTTCGTTTTTTCAAACTGAAATAGAGTACCTAGGCCATGTGATTAATGCCCAAGGAATTCATCCCTTACAGTCACATCTACGAGCAATCAAAGACTTGCCTCCTCCTAAGAATGTGCACGAATTGCAAGCAGTAATGGGAAAGCTTAACTATTATTTCAGATTTACTCCCAATGCCTCTCAGATTGCAGCTCCCCTGCATCACTTACGTAGGAAGAATGTTCCTTTTGTATGGTCCAAAGATTGGACAAATTTGACAAATTAAAGTCTGCACTACTCAGAGATGCTTCCGCTGTCGCAGACTTTCCTTTGAACTCTCGTCGGGTTGCACAGGAAACAGCTGCGGATGCAGACCTAAGTGTGGTAGCACGTTTTGTTCGCTCAGGGTGGCCTGCCAGAGCCAAAGACATTGATCGGCCTCTGGTTCGACGTTATTTTGCACAACGTCATGCATTATCTTTAAGTCAGGGTGTACTGTTGTTGCATACCGACAACGACCAAACAAGAGTGATTGTTCCTCGTTCCCTGCAACGTGAAGTGTTACGCCTCCTGCATCAAGGACATTGGGGTATTGTTAGGACAAAGCAACTGGCCAGACGTCATTGTACCTGGGTTGGTATGGACGCTCAGATAGAGAACATGACGTCACAGTGTACTGTTTGTGCGGAGCATCAGGCGGCTCCTCCGCAACGTTTCTCAGACTGGCCACGCCCCAAGGGACCATGGCAACGTTTACACATTGACTTTGCTGGACCTTTCTGGAATACGCGCTTGTTAATTGTTGTAGACGCTTTCAGCAAGTTTCCTTTCGTGATTGCCATGAACTCAACGACGGCGTCTAGTACAATCAGTGCCTTAACATCAGTGTTTTGCATCGAAGGTTTGCCTGACACTATCGTCAGTGACAATGGACTTCAGTTTGTTAGGGCGGAATTTCAACAGTTTTGTCGTGTGAATGGCATTCAGCATATCACCACCGCACCTTTTCACCCTCAGTCCAATGGTGAAGCAGAACGTTTCGTTCGAACATTCAAGTCTCACATGGAGAAGATGAAAGGTCAGCACTCCAGGCAGCAAGCTCTTCAAATTTTCCTGTCTACGTATCGGTGCATGCCACGTGTCGGCCCGTCTCCTGCCGAGCTGCTACACGGCCGCCGTCACCGCACTCTCCTTCGCCTGCTGCAGCCTCCCACGCACCGAGTCGGTTCGTATGGCGCTACGCGTTTTCAGGTTTCTACGCCGGTGCTGTACAGGGTGTTTGCTGGCAACAAGAAGAAATGGTTACCGGGCACCATTCAGCGCGTGCTCGGTCGCAATATGTATGTTGTACGTTCTTCCACAGGGTCGGAGCTGCGGCGCCACGCAAACCAATTGCGCCTGCATAGGCCGCGCGATCCTGTCTCCGGTTTCTTGATTCCAGACCCAGTTCACCGCCAGGGAGCACACCCACATCGTTCGTCAACGGGTCCAGCGTCCCTGGGCTACGAGATCGTCCCGATGGAGATCGACGCGACGCCGCCGCTGTCGCCGCCGCAGATGACAGCGTCACCGAGAGGGACTCCGGGACCGTGCGTGACGCCGCCGCCTGGGCCACGCACCTCAGAAGAAGATGACCTGCTCCCTCTGGGCGGGGGGGGTGCGCCCTTCCCCAGGTTTAGGTGGGTTCCCTGGAGGATCGCAAGGCGGATGCCGGGGCGCGGACGGCGTCTCGATCCCAGCCTTAGCTACGACGCCCGTCCCACCAGTAACGCCCCCGCCCAGGCCCTCCTCCCAGTGCCGTCGCCGTGGCCCTCAGCCCTACGCCACGACGGCGCGGCGGTTTGGGGGGGAGGGGTGTGGTGTCGCACAAGTACGGCGCGGCGTTCTCACGACGACAGCCACGAGCGCCCTCTGCGACAACGCCGCTCGTGGCCACCACTGAAGGACATCGGCCACTTCGGACTGAGATAGCAACGAGTAAAGACTTCGGAATCAGATAGGCACCAGTGAAGACTTTGCTATTGTACAGGCACTAGGCAGGCCTCTAATAACTATGTATCAACATTCTGCAGTACTATGTAAAAGTTAAGTATTGTTACATTCTGTGCAATATATATCTTTCTAATTTACTCGAGTGTTTATAGTTTCTGGCTGCTCCCCTCCGTACCTGCACCAGCGTGTCGGTCTCATTCCACTCGGCCACCGACACCTACGACGAGGCTGGGACACAAAAGCGGCGACGAAGTTGGGACACAAAAATGATGACAGAAATTCGAACAGCAGCACCATTGGAAAACAAACAGATGATGCTCAAGAAATTAGTACATAAATGGGACAGTGTGCAACGACCGAATTCAGAAATTATACCGTATTACAAGAAAATCCTCTGTCAGTGGCTTCATCACCGCATTCTTCCGAAAAGTCACCAGACACATCTCCAGAGCGGTCCAGGTCGTCCAGGAAACGCAACAAAAAGAGGAGACTGCCTTATCAGAATGCGGAAACCTTGGCTCCTCCCTTAAGGGAGAGGCTACGTACCATAAATGAAAACGCAAATACGGGTGAGGGAGATTCGCTGGAAAGAACCGACGACAGACTGAACGTGGATACCAGGCTGCTCGATGACGCCGACACGACCAGACAAGGACCAACAGGAACAGACAATTCATACATTACTGTAGGTAATCTACACATACATCTACATCTACATGGGATACTCTGCAAATCACATTAAAGTGCCTGGCAGAGGGTTCATCGAACCACCTTTATACTATTTATCTCCCATTTCATTCTCGAATACCGCGCGGGAAAAAAGAACACCTGAATCTCTCCGTTCGAGCTCTGATTTATCGTATTTTATTCTGATGATCATTTCTACCTATGTAATTGGGAGTCAACAATATATTTTCGCATTCGGAGGAGAATGTTGGCTATTGGAGTTTCGTCAGTAGCCCACGCCGTAGCGATAAGCACCGTTGTTGTAATGATTCCCATCCCACATCCTGTACCATTTCCGTAATGCTGTCTCCCCTGTATCGTGACAATACGAAACAAGCTGCCCTTCTTTGGACTCTTTCGATGTCCTCCGTCAAACCTACCTGATAAGGATCCCACACTGGGCAGCAATACTCCAAAAAAGGACAGACAAGCGTAGTGTATGCAGTTTCTTTAGTAGTTCTGTTGCATCTTTTAAGGGTTCTGCCAATCTTTCTCTTGCATGTCTCTCCCCTTGGGCAGAAGACAGAGAACAAGATGACTTACTTACGGAAGCGACAAATGAAGGCCAACTAAAATAGTACAAAGATTAAAGTATGTGATTATTTCAGAGACAAGAGAAACTAGAATATGAGTACTCACAGAATATTACCTGAGTGTCACAACCGCCATTTAAAATGCAGCAAACGTATCACATTACGACCTTAAATGTGAACAGGATACGAAGTTATACTAAAATCGCTGCCTTTGCAGATTTCCTCCAACAATCGGATACAGATGTTGCGTTATTGCAGTAAGTACTTTTTACCCGCTTAGACTTCGCGGGATACAAAGAAATTTTAAATTTAGCCTCAGAAAGAGCATGTGGCACTGCCATACTTGTCAAGGATGGAAACGAGGTCACCGATAAGTGTTTTTTAGACTCAGGAAGAGGCATAAGGTTGTAGCCCTTGGTTGTCTGGTGGGAATGTTGGATTCTATGGAAATGGCTGCTTGCTACTTGCTCCCCCTGGAGAAGTGGCGATCAACACCTCACCTGAACTTCTGCTCCTGCCTGACCATGGCTGGCATCGAACTCCATCTCTTCTAGCAGGGTTTCTGAGCTATTGATATTAGTTCAAAAATGTTCAAATGTTTGTAGAGTTTATGGGACTTAGCTACGGGGGCATCAGTCCCTAAACTTACAAACTACTTATACTAAACTACTTATACTAAACTACTTATACTAAACTACTTATACTAAAGACGGCACAAACATCCATGTCCGAGAGGGGATTCGAACCCTCGACCGCAGCAGCCGTGCAGACCGTGACTGGCACGCCGCAGACCGCTCGGCCACCGCGGCCGGCTTGATATTAGTAATAGGACAGCAGTGAAGGAGTTACAGCCGCGGTGGAGTAGCCGAGCGGTCTAAAGCGTCTCGCTGCGGAGCGCGCGGTTGCTCGCCGTGGAGGTTCGAGTCCTCCCTGGGGCATGGGTGTGTGTGTTGTCCTTAGGTTAGTTTACCTAGGTTTAAGTAATTTGTAAGCTACGGACTGATGGCCACGCAGTTTGGTCCGATAGAATTACAAACATTTGAACATTTTGAAGGAGTTACAGACCAAGTAAGCAAACAGGTTTACTTGGTATAATTGTCTGTACTGTCCCTTTAAGCAAGAGGAATGTGAGGTAGCCTGTTACACATTAAAGACGGTTGCTTCTGTAATCAAATATAGAAATAATAACTAGTCTCGCTGCAGGACCAAAACACTATGAAAGTCAATTCAGTAGAATCATTCAAACTGGAATAGCCCGGCGGCCGCGGTGGCCGAGGAGACTGAGGCGCTCCAGTCATGGTCTGCACGGCCACTACGGTCGGGGGTTCGAATCCCCCCTCGGGCATGGATATGTGTGCCGTCCTTAGGATTAGCTAGTTCCTAAGTAGTTTGTAAGCTTAGAGACTGATGACCCCGTAGTTAAGTCCCATAAGCTTTACAAACATTTGAACTATTTTTTTCGGAATAGCCCAACCCCTAGCAGATATAGAGTGCACTGAGAAACATTACGTATATTTGAGAGTTAACGCAACAAGCCAGGCAGGGGCAACGTCTACAGACCTATCGGTAACATTCCGAACATTCCGTACACTTTCGCCCGTTGATTGGCGATCCCGTTTACTCGTCCCGGCGGAAACATAACCGATAAATAGTGGACGACTGCTGGGTCAACTAGCACTGGCGTAGAACTGTGGCGTCGGGAGCGTCTGCCGTCATTTTTATGTCCGTCACTCCAGGACACTGTATCGCTCCGTCGAGAAGAATTGGGGCTTCGCAGCCAACCTGACAACGCGCCTTCTGCGCCCTTCCCCCGGCCCGTGCGGGCAGGGTCGGCGCCCTGGGCGGTTGGGACACCTGCACTAGCGGTTCTTCAGCCAAACGGCGCCAAGGCGTGTGTCCCTCCGCCACTGGTGAGGAAGAAGCGAATTTAAACTAACGGCCAAAAGAGTACGCATATTGTTTCATTTTCGTATTAATTAAATGGTACTTGATAAATTTATAAATCCTCCGCCAGTAGGGAGTCAAGGTGTCAGCCAAGTCTGTGGAGGTCCTTACTTGTCAGGGATTAAATTGGCAATTAATTTATACTACTTGTAAAATACTGGACCGATCAGCCAGCGACCGATATCATTCTATTCGTAATTTCCCGTAAGGGCCGAATCTGCTGTCAGAATCACGGGATTAATATTATTACGGCACTCTCCCTTTGTCACAGGGCTGGACTATCTGATATTTGCATCTGCCTTCCTTCAGAAGTTTGGTAGCCCAAGATATTGGTGCTACAAGGTGTAAGATTTTAAACATTAGACATCAATGTATTACCATCCGGAAACAATGCTCGCCAGGATAGGCTCAATTTCTTTAAAAAAATTATATCGTATTTTTGCTAATATACAATGCCGCCGAAGTTATCACTGGTGGAGACTGGAACTGTATCATAAACAGAAAAGATCAACAGCTAAATTTCAATGTGTCCAAATAACTAATGAGCCTCGTGGAAAAAGTGCAGTGGAAGGACGTATGGGAATTAAAACAGCCAACGTCTGTCAAATTTACCTACTTCAACAACAAAGCGGAAATCAGGATTGATCGAATATATTTTTCTTCAAATTTAGGAACTAACATCAGTGCAGTCGAAGTAATAGCCACCACTTCATTTAGCGGTGAGCGGTGTAGCATCGGACTCACGAAGCAGAAGACATCCTGGGGTGGCCTTATGGCAACTAAACAATGACATGTTTCCCGAAACTGCTTTAGCTGAGTAGGTAGACGACTCTTGGCAGATGTATTTAAGACAGACTCACAAATATAGATCCACTATAGATTGGTGGACGCTTTGTGCAAAACGGAAACTCAGATCAACACTGCCAAAAAAAAAAAAAAAAAAGGACAGGAGCCAAAGTAAATAGAACAAAGAGCTCGTTCTTAAATCTGAACGGTTTTTCAAATGTTAGACTAGAATGGGCGCAATCAGTAGACCATCACACAGCCTTAGGTATCACATTTTACAGAGATCTTTTAAAGACGATAACTATCAATTGGAGGAAGATATCAGCAAATATTCAAGGTGCCATAATACTAAACCTAATTAGACATTTAAACCTGATTCAGAAAAATGAAATCATAAACTGTGCTGTTCTCTCAAAGGCAATATACGTGGGACAAATATTCCCCATAACAATAGAAATATCGAAAAATATCATGACTACACTTTGCCGATATATTTGGCAAGGTGAGATCTTTAGGGTGGCCTCACTACGAAGCCTGAAGAGGGAGGCCTCGGGCACACAAGTCCGTCGCAAGGCTACGGAAGTTTTCATCAAACCAACTCTTCAGATTATCCAAGCTTATCCAAACAGTGTCACATCCGGTCCATTTAATGCCCTAAAACCCGAAAGCGCGCAACCACATGTCAATATAATTAGAATAAAGTATAAGTTGAAGCACATTCGGTGCTTCTACCAAGAGATAAAATGTTCAAATGCTTGTAGAGCTTATGGGACTTAACTGCGGGGTCATCAGTCCCTAAACTTACAAACTACTTATGAACTAACTTAAAGACAACACAAACATCTATGCCCGAGGGAGGCCGCGCGATTCGCAACGTGGCGCTCCAGACCGCTCGGCTACTCCCGCTCGGCGTCCAAGAGGTAAGTTACCTGGATAGTGTCATGGAAGATAAACATAAGCGAACCTGCAAGTACATTATAGACTATCTTAAAACAAAAGAAAATCGAAATAAAATGGAACAAATGAACAAAAATCAAAATTGGAAGTCCATTAGGGAAAAACATTCATAATAAAGTATTACCTTCAGATGTGCAGACAGCACGGTATAAGGTCGTAAGTAATATCACCTGTACAAATGACTGACTGTGCAATATTGGGAAAAGCAATACCAACGTCTGTCAGAAATGTCCAGCAGCAGACACCATAAAACACCGTTTTGTCTGTGCAGGAAACAAAAATATTTGGGATGACGTGAGAAAACACATTGCCTTTATAAGGGGCACTGATGGTAAAGAAATCACAGTAAATGATATAATTCTACCACAAAATGTATCTTCTCCCGAACAGAAGGATAATGCTATTGTATGGCTAACTGGCCATTACATCTACTATGTCATTCATAACAGAGGCGAAGGTAACATCCTGGATTATGAACAGTATTTACATACAGAACATTACAAAGAACATAGGAGGAAAAGCCATCAAAAACGCTTTGGAAACAAGTAAAAGTATTGTTCGAGAGACAGGGAGTGGGATAACGCAAAATAAAGAATGCATGCTAAAGTAGGGGACAGCTGCTGAGGGTAAAGTACGGTGGGTACTTCATCGACCCCATGGGCACTACGGTAATCATGAAGGCCTCAGCAGGACCCTGAAACGGCAATGCAACTACCGAAAAACGTAACTTGTCATAAACACATGACGGGCCACTCAATTAGTCGACAAATTGCCCTATCAAGTATCAGGGAAAGGCAAATACGTTAAGATTAAAAGAAAAAAATTGGAAATTAGATGTTGGTAGAAATTGCTATATTTACTTATTAGAAACTACATTTTATTTTATGATCAACAGTACAGGAATTTATTTTGTTGTTAACTAAGCCCCTGAAGAGGCATTTCTTTATTTAACATTCATTATTTTTTATTTCAAATTCATAATGGATGAGTTTCACTAACAAATTAAAGAGTGTTAT
The DNA here is from genome assembly GCA_026315105.1 of Locusta migratoria. Taxonomy (NCBI): domain Eukaryota; kingdom Metazoa; phylum Arthropoda; class Insecta; order Orthoptera; family Acrididae; genus Locusta; species Locusta migratoria. The sequence continues at coordinate 442,034,522 of CM048755.1, read as the reverse complement.
TGCTACAGGCGTTCACAAAGTTAAGAGCGGATACTAACCAGACAGTTCTTAAACAAGAATAGGACAACAACAATCGAAATTAGATTGTGGAATGCACTGCTTAAGCAGCACAGAAACGAGAAGACGAACTTTGAAACAGCCAGTCTGCAGGAAATCACACACAAAACAGGAAATATATTGTAAAAAAAAAAAAAAAAAAAAAAAACGTACCAAAGGAGCTAGCCGCAGAAGGCGAAAAAGGTGAGAGCATGGATGGGCTGTAAGGGAGGCCAAAAGTCAGCGTGGTGTAACTAGCAAGGCTCTTGACTTCCACAAGGACGACCTGCGTACAAATCCTGCGTGCAACTTTTTTTTCCCCTCACTTGTCCGACGACTGATTGTGCATAATTACATATTTCACAGCCACTCTTATGTTAATGCTTGAGTAACTGGTATGATAATAACTTATTTAAAGTTGAAAACAAACTGTCTCTGTTCTACTAATTTTTTGTTTATTTACTAACTAGTTTTCGGCTTAATAGGCCATCATCAGGTAAACTGTTGACATGCGTCGACAAAGACACTATTGCTTCGGTTCCCTAAGATGGTAAAACAAAGATACAACATACAGATTACTCGGTCTTTGAATATGACATTTGTTGGAATTGCAAACAATATCTGTTGCCATGTAGAATTATGTTTACGTAATCAGTGGCCTCCTTAACATTTTTACATTGTAATTTGCTAGTGAACAGGGTGAAACACATTACATATCAAATATTAATAAATTAAAAATTATGTTAACATTATTGACACTGTAGCATATGTTAAGATCGTCACTTAAGGTGTACATTAAATTCATTTACTACACTGATTTTATAATTTACTTATTTGACAACATCTGGCAAGATTCACAATCTCAACATATGCTACATATGTTCCCCTTGTGAGATATGTGGCATCCCACATAAGTAATTCTGTTCTTCGATATTAGACCACGCCTAAGGCACTATATGTGGGAAACGTGCACCAGATTGACTTGGGATCAGTTCGTGTCGTGAAACACATTGTGTAAAAAACATGATTCCGTCTATAAGAAGGTTCTGTAAAATCAGTTCACGCTAGATTAGCCCAGTGTACAAATTCGACCTTGTGGAGTTTTTAAATGGCAGTTATGTTATTAAATCCATCCATGAAATAAAGGCCACCATCATGCAGATGTAGGAGTATGATGCTTCAGCACGGAGGTAAATGCTACTAGCACAAACATAAACACAGCGTTTGTTTCGCGCCAAGCACCTGTTCCCTCAAACCAAAGCAAAAAGTTATCGGTTATCGATAGCGATATTAAACGCGTTGCCCTTCACTGTAACATCGTCAGGCATTGTGAGTTAAATGTAACTTTGTTCTCAGCTTGTGAACGACGGGTAGCCAAACTTTTTTGGCGCCAGGCCAAACGAAAAAGGAAAAATAACGGGCTCGCCAAAACCGTGTATTAAAGGAAAGGTTACAAGGGCGCCTGCATAAATCAGAACATTCTGAAACACGCATTAACCCTACCAACCATGCGGAATAAGAAACTGCGTGAAGTAAGTACTAAAAGAGCAATACCATTGACAAATGAGAGAAGCGTTTCTCAAGTTCCCTTTCATCTTTCTGAAACTACACATTCACATTTGCATGCAAATTTAATCTTCAGTTTTAGACAGCCGTTGCAAATGGTGATGATGGCGTATGATAAAGCGTCTGTGAATGTTTAACAACTAAAATATTTTTAAAACTCTTTAACAGTCTGGTGTTACGTAACTTTCCCTAAATCTAAAGACTGATACCATGACATCATTGTCCACTCAGATGACAGCCGCATCTTTTCACAGCTCACGGTCGTTTGCTCTCATTTAGGGAAAATCCGTGACAGATGACCATGATAATACATAATAACAACCTAAAACATTTCAGAAATTGCATTTTCACTTCGCAAAAAGCAAAAGCGACTCTATTTACAAAGATATACTAAATTTTAAAGTAGTAAGAAACATTTATAAAACAATGTAGCACTTGGCGACCTTACCCGAGTTTCAGGGATAGATGGCTAGACATGTAAGGGAGAGATGACCATCGGACTAAACACTTTAAAATCAAAGAGAAAATTATTTAAAAAACTTGTAACACATTAAACATGTTTCATTGAATTTCTAGATGCAAAAAATACTTTATGAAGATATTAATGTAGTTCAATTATAGCTTACACTGAACCTCATTTGTAAAAAGCACTGTACAGTCGTGATTGTTTTCACATTTTTATTAATCGTTGGAACCTTCTAGTTTTATACAGAAAATAACAAATCAACTCAGTTATTCATTTATTTCAGAGCTATGCTTAATTTATAAACTGTATATGCTTATTTTTTTTAATGCCATTGCCATATCGATGGCATTGACGTCACACATCCAGAAACGCTGTGCAGGATTCGTGTAACCAGCGCTTACACCTGATACACTCTATCCAATCACAGGTTTTGTTTTGGAATAGTCTTCTCCGCATGCAACGAACTGTTCGTTACGGGGACCATCAATTAAGTTGTATTTTTACTGGACTTCATCTGACGAGTCTGAACGATCAGAAGGTTCTTTAACCTTTCATACCCGAACATTTTCCACTTGTTTCTTCCCAATATGCCTAGTTCTTTTTCCTTTATAATAACGCTTCAATTGTAACTAGCAGCTTTAATTTTTCTTCGTTTCTATGTTTGCGTGTCGGGTCTAACTGGCAAAGATTAAATATTGTTCATAATTTTGGTAGGAGTGACTTGGTTTGTTTCATTTGAAATCACAGGCCAAAGATTGTCTGGTCTTGTAGGAGGTCCTGGCAGAGGTGAAGTTGTCCTTGTTTCATGAGATTTATGATCACATTTGTCTGCTGAAGTGGAGTCGGATCTAAACGTGGATTACGGTTTGGGTAAGGGATATTTTTGTCATCGTGAGAAAGAAGTTTGTGTCACTATCACTTCATTTAATTAATGTGACATGAACTCACGATAGATGAGAGTCATTGAACATTTTTGCAAATACAAGCGTCATTTGTCGATATGAATTTGGAAGAAACGGTCATTATTTGTTCAAATGTTTGTACAGCTTATGTGACTTAACTGCGGGGTCATCAATCCCCAAACTTACCAACTACTTATGAACTAACTTATACTAGAGACATCCATACCAAAGGGAGGATTCGAACCCCCCGACGGGGAACGGCCTCGCGCATCGGAGCCTCGCGCCTCAAAGCCGGCCGTCATTAATTGTGAACTCATGGCACAATAAAATATCGTAACAAAGAATAATCTGTATATCCTCTTCCAGCAAGAATTTCCACTTATTAGTTTGTCAATACTATGTATTATAGTCTTCATACACATATGACCTTTCCTTTTCGTTATTTTCAAATGACTGTTGAAACTTTCGGTACCAGCTGGATTTTTCAGTGATTTAATGGTATTGAGATACTCAGCTGCGTCTACTATATTAAAAATATGGATAGATTGTTTGTTTCACTGTTGCATTTCGTTGGTTTCCGATATTTTTCTTTACTAAAATGTTCAAATGTTTGTTAAGCTTATGGGACTTAACTACGGGGTCATCAGTCCCTAAACTTACAAACTACTTACGAACTACCTTAGGCGGCCGCGGTGGCCGAGGGGACTGAGGCGCTCCAGTCACGGTCTGCACGGCCACTACGGTCGGGGGTTCGAATCCCCCCTCGGGCATGGATATTTGTGCCGTCCTTAGTATAAGGTAGTAGATAAGTAGTTTGTAAGTTTAGGGACTGATGACCCCTTAGTTAAGTCCCATAAGCTTAACAAACATTTGAACATTTTTTAACTACCTTATACTAAGGACGGCACAAATATCCATGCCCGAGGGGGGATTCGAACTCCCGACCGTAGTGGCCGTGCAGACCGTGACTGGAGCGCCTCAGTCCCCGCGGCCACCGCGGCCGGGTTTCCTTTAGTAGTTTATCTACAACAGCATTATAATAAAAATTTAAATTGTATGCAGTTCCTTGAGATTAGTGACTTTTATCCATTTTGTGTTATCACAAAATTTTTATGAGCTGTTTTCCTTCCTGTACGATGCTTTCCGGCCTTCTACCTGGACTTAATTTTATTGGCTGACACAGTAACATATATGTTTTTATCTTTTTACGAAATGACTCAAAACTAACTTGTATTTTATTTAAATAAGATTGAAATTCTGGAATGCTGTTTGTTTTAGCAAACACAATAAGTTTAAAAATGTTTGTAAATCTATCGAATCAAACTACGTGGTCATCAGTCCGTAGCCGGCCGCGGTGACCGAGGGGATTGAGGCGCTCCAGTCACGGTCCGCACGGCCACTAAGGTCGGGGGTTCGAATCCCCCCTCGGGCATGGATATTTGTGCCGTCCTTAGTTGTAAGTAGTTTGTAAGTTTAGGGACTGATGACCCCGTAGTTAAGTCCCATAGACCCTACAAACATTTGAACACATCAGTCCGTAGCTTACAAACTACTCAAACTAAGGTAAATTAACCTAAGGACAACAAACACACCCATGCCCCAGGTAGGACTCGAACCTCTGACGGTGAGCCGCCGCGCGCTCAGAAGCGAGGCGTCTTAGACAGCTCGGCTACTCCACCGCGGCGCACAATAAATTCTCACTTCCTTTTGCATGAGACCCTAATGGCTGATTAGCCAATTCAAGATATTGAATCAGTCTGACCTGGAAATTAGTCTTTTGTAAAACCTGTATTAATTTTATGTTAGAAAACACAACAAAAATTCCATCGTTTGATACACTTTTGTCCAATATTGTTCACTGATTAGCTACTGGATGCATTCAGTATTGTTCTGACTAACTACTTTCATCATTAAAAGTCTTGCACATTGTAGAAATAAGATTTACAAGAATGGTTAGTAACGTTGAAAACTAGTTACAGCAGCCAGTACTAAAGTATTTTTCAATTTATCAATGACAATACCATTATCAATGCCGCCTTCATGCGGTCATGTTATACTAAGACGTTGATGGCATAATTTCATGTGTCTGTGTTAACAATCGGCAGAGAAATGTGGAACGGAGAGTGACAATTTTGTCACACGCACGCGCACAGCTATGACAGTTTTGTCACGGGCTTGTTCGCGGGTCGAAGGACGAAAATGTCACAGGTTTGTCACTTCGTAACAAGCGCGCATTTCGGTCTGTATCTGTAGACTAAACAACTGTAACAAAATAGTCAAGGTGAGAAAAGGCACCCGAGCGCGCTAGCCCTAACAGAGCTGTTTCAGGGTGGACATCTACCCTGATGATGTTTTGGGTCGTCTCTTTCGGTCGGCCCGGATAGTTGACCATAGCGCGTAATCAAAATTGTGGACACCTACTCATACAGTACCTACGCACCGGTATGCAGCTACACCTAAGTAACTGGTATAGGTAGTATTATGTTAAAATAGAAATGATATTGCATACCACATGATTTCAAGGTAAACTGAAAACTAAAATCATGAACATTTCTCACTTTTAATTAATATAAAGACTCATGCGGAAGAGCAACAATCTCTGGCGTTATGTCCTCACTAACAACTGACTGAAAGCTCTGTGCAGCGGATTTTTGAAGAATTACAGGCGTTGGCCATCTCTCCCACATGGCTGTCCATCCCGGAATTACCCTTGTTCCGAAGGGATGGTACTAGGCGGTATCACTTGTAGGTGGCAGTCTGGCCAGTTGAAATGTGGTTTCTACCACAACGGTGGATGAGAAGATCTTCCAAATCATTACGTTGATTTTCCAAGGCACAGTTTCTGCTCAAACTTTTTTTCCGCTTCATTGTCATTGGAAACACCAGTTATGTCTGAGAGCCAAATGTTTTTCTTATAGACATGTACAACCTTCTTTTTCCAATTCCGAAGGTTGCTGTGGTGGTCTCACACCTACTCATTGGATGTAGGAACAGAATATCTTGAGTGCTGATTTTGCCACAATGGGCTGAGTGCAAACAGCTCGTGTTGTTACCTCCTCCACTCTTCTGTATATAAATGTTAGTTGGTTGGTTGGTTAATTGTTTAGGGGGACAAAACTGCCGGCAGCGGTGGCCGAGGGGACTGAGGCGCTACAGTCACGGTCTGCACGGCCACTACGGTCGGGGTTTCGAATCCCCCCTCGGCCATGGATATTTGTGCCGTCCTTAGTATAAGGTAGTAGATCAGTAGTTTGTAAGTTTAGGGACTGATGACCCCGTAGTTAAATCCCATAAGCTTAACAAACATCATTTGAACTTTTTTTTTGTGGGGGGGGGGGGGCATAACTGCGAAGGTCATCAGTCCCCCCATTCCATCACTGGGATAAATGTTAGTTTCAAGAAACGATAATGCTGTGAGCAAATTCAAATTATCGATATCTTCTCCGGTTATGGAGACACTGTGGAAGTTGCCAGTTTCTGATGCTGTTTCCATTCTGGCAGTTTCCATTATAACGGGATCAGCGTCCTCCACTGACTGTTTAGCTGAATTCCTTGCCTTCCATTTCAGTCATCAGAAACGTAATAGTTGTTTGTGATATCGTTGGGGAGAAATTTGCTTTGTCAAATTGTACCAACAGATGTTTGTTTGGACAACACATACTTTGTTGATGAGTTCAGCAAAGACCATCGAAATCGATCTATTGCTTTGATGCTCTGGTACCTTCTGTCATCAGCATTTCCATCAAAAACCACTATGCTCCCAAAATCATGTTTACTTGTGGCACACCAATTCAAGTGTGGCGTCTGCATGTTTATTCCACGCAGCTTTATGTGGTAGGTACTCAACACCAACAACTGCCAATTTGCTGCTGCCAAAGTTCAAATATTTGTAAATCTATGGGACTTAGCTTCAGTAATTTGTAAGCCTAGGGACTAATAAACACAGAAGTTAAGTTAAACTAACCTAAGGACAACACGCACAACCATGCCCGAGGGAGGATACGAACCTCGGACGGCGAGCGGTCGCGCGCTCCACAGCAACGCGCCTTAGAACGCTCGGCCACTCCACCGCGGCACTACCAAAGTATACTAGTTCTTGTACAGGAGTAAAGGAATAATACAATACCGACTTCCTGCCGTTGTGCATACTCTCCTCTTGAAAAGAGGTATTGAAAAAGGGGCTACGAGTAGTTCGTATGTAAACAAGTTCTTGATATCAGCATTTGTTTCTTTTATGATGATGTAAATCCTTTGAAATAGAGTCAGAGGATGTATTATGAAATTTTTTCAGAGAACAGGAAGCGGGTGCTGGAGTAATCTCTTTATCCTTCCGCCACAACTTCATATCCGCGAAATTTCCTTTTTCAAGACAGTCCTTGTGCAGGTGATGGCAAGAGATCGCGCTAAGTGACAGTTCACAAGTTCAGTAGCAACGGCTTCTGTATCTATTGAGGATAGTTCTTGTGCCGTACGAAATAGTGGGAAGTCTACCAACCAATCACTATGTTTCTCGATCTCAAAATTAACTCTGAAAACACGAGAAGTCATCATATGTATGTGTTTTTCAGATTTTTCTGAGATCTGATAGCTTACTTGAGCGGGTTGGATTGCAGACTTTCACACCGTGATGAGACAAAAATAATTTTCTTGTTGTAAATTCCTCCACTCCTTCGGATAACAGTAGCTCCTCAGACTTTCTACGTTTCACACTCGAGGCAAGAAGCGCAACAACTCCTCTTTTTTTCTTAACTACAACCACTTCACGTTATGCCAAACTTTCTTCGGATATGACACACTGTTCCGGCACTACTGAAGATGCAATATTAGCGCACCAACAAGAAAATAATTCAAAGCACATCAAGTCCAACAAAAATGAGTTATGTCAGGCGAATAAAAAGTCACCAATAAATATCCTCATCCCACCGCTACCACGAAACTGGCCTGAAAAGAAAAGAACCTCTACTTTAGGAACGTACTAATATAATTTACACTGAAATATTGACATATGAAAGTTATAAGGCAAATACCTGCGTTTTAATGCTACTTTTGAAATTTTGAGATTGTATTGCATTTTACGGGCTCAAAAATTACTTTTGACAGGTGAAACATGCAGAAAATTTAATGCTCTGCAACTTTGTTTCGACGTATGTTTCATTAAAATTTATAGGCGACATAATGAAAAATAACCAAACTTTCGTAACTTTTTAGCCCCTGAAAAGTTAGCAAAGGGCCTCTAGATCGAAAACTCTGATTCTAGGCCACAGGATACTCACACACAATATAGTAAAATTTCGTAAGTTCGGAATATTTTACAGGTATCCCGCTTCAATTTAACCAGGTTTGCCGCGGTCGAGTAGCCGAGCGATCTAAGGCACCTCGCTGTGGAGCGCGCGGTTGCTCGCCGTCGGAGGTTCGAGTCCTCCCTGGGGCATGGGTGTGTGTGTGTGTGTGTGTGTGTGTGTGTGTGTGTGTGTGTGTGTGTGTGTGTGTGTGTGTTGTCCTTAGGTTAGTTTACCTTAGTTTAAGTAGTTTGTAAGCTACGGACTGATGACCACGCAATTTGGTCCGATAGATTTACAAACATCTGCAAACATTTAACCAGGTTCCATCTCCTTATTTTCCTCTCTTTCTGCAGTTTTTTCCGTTTTAACTTAGAGCTTATTGCCAGTAAGATGTTAAGTCAAAATGTATATCTGCCGTTGTATATGTCTTACAGTTTAAAACCTGGTTCCTAAATCTATATCTTACCAATATAAAATAAATCTCATACCTTCTGTGTTTCCTGGCCTACACAACCTTCTTTCATGATATTTAAACCATGCAAGTGTTGTTGCTGATTACATTATGCTTTCTGCAAAATTCTACCAGGCAGATTTCTTTCATTTCTTTTCCCCGGCTCATATTTGCCTACTATTTTTCCTTCTCTCCTTTTTCCTACGCCAGAATTCCAGTCCCTCATCACAATTAAGTTTTCCCCTACCATAAGTGTCTGAATAATTTCTTTTTTGTCTCTTCATGCACTTCTTCAATCTCTTCATCGACAGAGCTAGTTAGCGTATGAACTTTTCCTACTCTGATGAGTGATTGCTTCTTGTGTATCTTGGCTACGATAATGCAATCAGTACGTTGTTCATAGGAGCTTATCCACATTCCAACTATTTTTTGTGATTAGACATACTCCTGCATTACCCGCAATGATTTTGATGATAACTCACCTGGCACGAAGTCCTGTTCATCTTTACAATAAACTTCACTAATCCCTACTTTATTTAACTTCAACCTATTCATTGCTCTTTTTTAAATTTTCTAACCTCCCTATCCGAGTAATGGATGTAAATTCCACGCTCCTATCTGTAGAATGCCAGTTTCATTTTTCCTCATGATGACATCATCCTGGGTAGTTCGTACCCGGAGGTTCGAATGGAGGGCTGTTTACCTTAGTGTTTTCTTGTTTGTTAAGCTAAAGGGACTTAACTGCGGTGTCATCAGTCCCTAAATTTACAAACTACTTATGAACTACCTTATACTAAAGACGACACAAACATCTATGCCCGACGGGGATTCGAACCCCCGACCGCAGCAGCCGTGCAGACTGTGACTGGTGCACCGCAGACCGCTTGGCCATTGCGGCCGGCCTTAATGTTTTCCCCACTATGATGCCATTGATCATATATTCATACAGTACAACTTCATCTCTTCGGCAAAAATAACGACTGCAGTTTCCCCTCGTTTTCAACCGTTCGTAGTTAGCTAATGTTACAAGACCAGATAATCCAGACTGTTTTCCCTGTAAGTACTGAAAGGCTACTTCCCCTTTTCAGGAACCACACGCTTGTAAGGCCTCTCTGAAAACAGCCTTCCGCTGTGCTTGCACTTACAGTCCACCTATCTGTATCACACACACACACACAAGCCCACCCAATCCGGCAATTCCTGTGGAAAATTTTCATAGCATAAATTAGTCATCACAGTAAAAATCTTGGGATGTATAAGTATGAGGGTATGTAAAAAACAGGTTACCGGCGTCTAGAGCGATCAATATTTTGAATATGGATGTTAGAGTTTGCCCTATGTAGGTGTAAACGGTGAGGCATGTGTTCTTCCTTGACGTGTCGACAAAGAAAATTGGAAACAAGTGTTACTGAAACATTGGCCTATATTGATTCAGAATTTCAAGCTATCGTGTCACGAAATGAAAACGCTTAAAGAATTCCTAATAACAAAATGTAGAAATCGTTGCAGCTGTTGCGATCGTGTTATTGCTTGCCTTTGACTTAAAATAATGAAAACAGATAAGCACTTTCTCCTTACAATAGACAGAAGGAAGCGTGTAGTTGAAGTAGTGGCTTTAGTTAATAGTATGTTGAATTTAGATGTAATTGAGCAAACACTCATAGGTAACAACCAGGGTTTGGTGACTGGGATAGGAAACGAGATAGTCTACCGTTTATCGAACTAATGTGGAGGTAAGATGATTTAAACGTGCATGTATCTACTGAACTATACTGGTCTTCATGGCAAAGGAAGAGTTTTGTAGCGACGATTCACGGGTATCTGCACTAGTAAAATAGGAAATGCATTGATGCGCGAGGAAATTGGCATGAAGAGTAGCATACCCAAAAAAGTAGCACCTTGGAAGAGATGGAAATGGGGAATAAATGAATAATTTACGAAATGTTCAACTGCATTACAGGTACCATCGTTTATATCAAGATCAGGGGAGGAGTCAAGTGGAGACGGACTAACAGAAGACTGAAACAAATATATACCCGAATGGAAAGACTAAACGTTAGTTATCACCAAGAGTTACGATGGATACATTAAAAACACCAACACATGACTGTCAAACAATGAATTCCGATTTCATTGCACGATAAATCTCTATCGACATAAAAGCGAAAGGGCACTCATTCACTCACTCACTCACTCACTGACTAAACACGAAATCTCGAAAACTACTTCACCTATGAAGCTGAAATTTGGCAGGAAAGTAAGTTATAGGCAGAAGACGTTCGCTACAAAGGGATTTTGCGATAGGGCCGATAGTTTAGGTTATATGACGTCATCAACAATGAAAACCTTCCCGTCTTGCATCACGTGATAGTGTAACTTTTATCAGTCCACTGTTTGAGAAGGAGAGCACTTAGCGAATTGCAACAAACTTTATACATAATTTCAAAACCTTACGAAATTTTTTCTAGTTGACAACGCCAGCAAAATGATGAAAGGAAAAAAGTTTCTTGCTTACTACTTTTCCGCTGTTCATGGACAAAACTACGCCAAAGGATAAAAATGCAGCCCTCGGTCGCAAAAAATAAAATTATTTAACCTGTTTTCGGCAATAACTATGATTTCCTTCATCAGGAATTATAAATTAAAACAACTGTAAAGCTTACGTCACAATTTTTTGTTTCTTTTTTAAAAAGAGCTAGCCACTATGGGCAGCACGCCTGCTCAGAGGCATCAGAGTCTGAAGAAAAAAAATGTGACGTAAGCTTTACAGCTGAGTTGTAACTTTTATTATGTGACTAGTTTTAATTTATAATTTCCGATGAAGGCAATCATAGTTATTGCCAAGACCAGGTTAAATAATTTTATTTTTGCGACCGAGGGCTCCATTTTTTCCTTTGACGTTGAAACGGTCGCTGACAATAGCAGCTATGTTCAAAATTTTAATAAAACTGCGGCATTCGGTATGACGTTACAGTGTATAATTTCTACACTACAAATTGTAGCCGCAGGAAAGTTTCAAGACAATATATACTCATATATCTGAAAGTACCTTCGAAATTGTATCACAGTACGACACGTAGTTCATGAGATATGAGCACATAAACAGTAACGTTCATGGAAACCGCCACATGACGCAGCAAGTTTTAATCTGTTACTTCTTTATTACGAATTGTATTCACAACAGATTTTACAGACATACAGCACTTATACAAACGCATATATACCTAAAAAATTGTACAATTGTACAACATATAACTCAATAAATAGGAGATCGTATGAAATTTATGTCATTTTTATTTTGATTACTATCTTTCTTTGTTTGGATACTGCACTTATAATTTTGTACATTATGCAAGACAGCTTTATTTCTTAAAATATTTTCCCATAAATATAACACGCTTTTAGAATAAAAAAGAGATTGACAGAGAGAGAGAGAGAGAGAGAGAAAGAGAAAGAGAGAGAGAGAGAGAGAGAGAGAGAGAAGGGATAAGAGAAGTAATAATTGAAGGCTGGAATAAATAAATAAATAGCCGTGTTTTCAGCTAGTACTTCATATGAGGAAGCAATCTCTGTTGCTACAGAGACAGCTCGCTAATTCGAAATCTGATTCATTTCGTTTCAATAAATTCATGAATGTACTGAAATTGTTTTGTTTCGACTCAAACAAATTGTAGGAAAGATTCGGTTGGCTAAATCCCTACTTGATGAAATGACTGAGTTAATGATAGATAACGCACAGACCAAAGTACTGGAGATATAGACATGTTATGAAATAATAGACATCATATTTTGTTTCCATATTATTCTTTAATAAATTGCACCTGTGTAAATCCATGGTGGGTCGCTAGTTCATTAATACAGATCGCCAATATTGTTCAGGAATTGTAGTTTAATCTTTACTCATCAATTGCATATGCCGTTTGGGCAATATTTCCGTCGCCGGCCGCGGTGGCCGAGGTGACTGAGGCGCTCCAGTCACGGTCAGCACGGCTACTACGGTCGGGGGTTCGAATCCCCCCTCGGGCATGGATATTTGTGCCGTCTTTAGTCTTAGCTAGTTCATAGGTAGTTTGTAAGCTTAGGGACTGATGACCCCGTAGTTAAGTCCCATAAGTTGTACAGACATTTGAACATTTGAATATTTCCGTTTTTCACGAAGCAGTGATACCATACAAATCATTAAAAATAACCTAAAATTGAATCATGACCTTTCAAATCACTCCCTTATGACACCGAAAACATCGTGGTGATCATCAAAATATCGCACAAATGGTGATATTACATTTATTTTAAGATAAAGTTGCAAAATTATGTCATTAATATCCGAAAAGGACACCCATCATCTAACCTGGTCAGCCTACTCTGGCGTTCTGCTTCACCGTAACCATGATCATTGTTGAACTGGGCTATTATTTGGTTGCTGTTGTAACAACTCAAGGATGGAATCCGCTCTCGCAAAGTTGGCTATTCTACAAGAAAATACTTGAAATACATAAAGCTGCACCTTGAATGTTACACTTTTCCCTCCATGATTGGATGGCTTCTGCGCTTTAAAACTTCTGTCAGTGCACACCCTTCAGGTGTTACTAATTTACCTAAGCATATTCTCAGTGAATCACCCAGGTGTTGCTTTTCCCTTGAAAGTTACCTATATAAAGAAACACGACTGTGAAGTATATTTGTTACATTGATTGAACGCATATGAATTCTTTCCGATGTTCTGATTCGGAGACCTAGTTTTTTATAATTTAGAGTTTCCAGCTACATTGTGTTCCAAGGCAAACTCAGAATCGATATTAAGTAATGACTGTACTTATTGCTGCCGTTGAAACAGAATTACCTCAATATCTCGTTAAATAATTTTTTCTGGCTCAGAAATATTTGTAGTGCCGATGAAATGTTTAATAACATTTCATCTATGACGAATTTAAATTAAAATTTACATGATTCTTGTCACAATAATTCCAGTGCGTCGAAAACTGTCTCATAAGCTGATTAATGAAAACTTCTCAGTTACTTGCCTCTGAGTTAGTGCCGTCATTTTTTCATGTGGTTGGCGGTACTTATTTTAATATTATTGCACAGACTTAAAATATCACTCTCACTTTGATAGCTCTATTCAGGACAGTTATAAGAAACTTCGAGGCTCCCTGAGAAGTCTACTTTTGGGGCTTCTTTATTTTTCCCTAGAATATGATTTTGTTTACACACTCTGTAGTGTCATGATTACAAATACACAGCGCCATTTTCGTTCTCAAGTCCAGCAGTAAAAATAAGAAATAATCATGGCGGAATCCTGCAGATGAAGACACACTGTATTGACGGGACAGAGCCTCAAATAAAAATAGCAAGCCACAAAATTAATCAAGCAAACAAAATGGAGATATATGAGGTAGCATGTGCACTCCATCGAAAAGTTACAACATATAAAACTTCAACGAGATGTTCACAGGAAAGAACCGTAAGAACATACCATAAAACATGTGCTTCCGACAACAAGACGCAAGGCTCGCAGTAAATAATAAAAAAAAAACTGCATTTCTTAGAGCTACTCAAATGTCCAAAACCACCATCAAAATCTCATGAAAAAACTCCGTACACATATCATGGATTTCAAACACCGACCAAATACGAAATCCATCCACCAATCAACCCCCCCCCCCCCCCCCACACACACACATATCCTTAGACTCAAAACAACAGAACATCTGGAGAAGATGGTATAATTGCGTAATTCTTGAAGAACCTAGGCCTATTTGACGATCTCACAGAAATCCTCACAGACATGTCAGAAATGGAATCCTACTAACGGAACACCTATCTGAAGTCTGGAAATGTACACTCATCCACCCAATTCATAAAAAGGTAACAAGTGAATTACAATGGGATTTCCATAGTTTAGGCCATTTACTTGATCGTCTCAGCTTGTCTAAGTCAGAGAACTGAGGGGCAGCCTGAACACAGGATTGGGTTATACCAAGTGGACTTCCGATACCACGCTATCCCCCACATGTACGTTTGTTGACTTAAAAAGGCATTGATCTCAGCAATCGACAGTCCTTTAATTTCGTAAATCGTAGACTTGGTACAAAACACTGCCACTCATCAAAAAAACTCTTACTGATAAAATTTATTTTGATACGTAGGTATAAAGACCGGCGTGCGATAAGGTGATGGATTATCACCACTGCTCGTCAACCTTCATAAAGTCATTAAAGAATGGGAGAAATAAAAAATCATCTTAGAAAAGCGAAAGACAAACTGAAGATCAGTTGCCTGACCTTCGTTGACAATCTAGCGATACTAGTGGACAGTGGAATCACGGCTATCAAATAAACAAGGAGATTCTCAAGGAATTCGCTAAAGACACAAGAGAACAAATTTCATTCAAGAAAACGAAGTTTCTTTGCACTGGATTCAAATTTGTTGCTCAAGCATCCCTGCCACCCAATTATTGGCATCAATTGCATGGTTTAGACTGTGAACGGATTCAAATGCTCTACAATATGCAGAACAGCTCGACAAAACAAAGTAAACATATCATGCATCATTTACTGCCACTTTCCAGTCTTGTTATCATTTAATTTAGTTATTTTTATGGAGTGTAATGTTTTAAGGACGAGTTGCAAGAATACTGGACAGTGTAAATTTCATAATAACTTCTTTTACCTTTTTTGTTTTTTCTAATTAGATAACGACAGTAGTACCAGTGTTATCAATTGTTTTTAACTACATTAAATGTGTGCATGAAAATATCCTTAAAAGTACTGTACAGCAATTATAGGCCTGCACTAAAACAAAGAAAAACGCACTAGAAATATAGGAAATGACAAAGTACCCTGTCCCTCACATTATATTATGAAGTATAACTACTTTCCCGTAAAATCGTTTGCAAAATGATCTTCGAAAAGTACTTCGGGACTCATAAAGTCTAATATAGTTTTTCCTTAAGTCGCAAATTTAACAGCAGATACGCATATGCTGATTTATAATGTATCAAAAGAAATTACATTTGAGAGAAAACAGATTACTACAGCTTTTACAACGACTGAGGGCTGTGACCGACTGTTACCTGTCTATCTCGGACCATACGCCGCACATAGACTATTGTTGTAAGAGACAGATGGAAATCTGTATTATCGCTGGATCACTTGGAGAATGACTGCTGCAGTATTCGTCAAATCTGTCCGATTTAAGAAAAAGTAAAATCAACAACAGCAGGTCTAATGTGAAGGCTGTCTATTAAAATCTGAATATTTTTTTCTTTTAGCAAGAAACCAGACGGTTCATTGCGTAAAGTGAAATATTGGCTGGGATCAATCTCGCCTCCAGCCCCTCAATTTCTGTGCCTTCGAGATTTAGGGCCCCCCTCAATCTCGGAGCCTCCAGCAGGTGTCGCTCTTGTAAACCTTCCCTGGCTCTGTTCCACTCCACGTCACCCATCCTGCTAAAATAATTCTGTGTATATTTCTCTAGGTGAAAGTGATTTCATTAGTTTCACAAATTTTTTAAAAAATTATACTAACTTCGAGACTATTCTTTTCCGTTTCAAAATAGCCCTAACACAGGTATGTTGCACCTAAATCTTTACTTTTATACGTACACATGGCACCGAGACTCAGCTAATAACTCAAACCTATTCTGGTGATCTTTTGTCAACTGCACAGAAATCTTTATAGACAAACATATTTAGAAACATTAATGAAGGTGTTCACCATCCGTACGGCTTTATAAGACTTGTAGCCTCATAATAGTTACAGTTATTCAACTTCTTCAGTGGACGTTCAGCCTCAAATAAGAATGGTATCTATTATATCTACTGTAAGTCCAAACATTTCGGAAGAGGCCCGGGCCCCATGTGCGCTCACACCCCATGCGTGAGGTCCTGACGACGGGATACATTTTAATTTACTCGTAACATAACCACATTCCAGTTATATAAGTAATTTTCCAGCTTACTGTCACTTACTATGCATGAATTGGTAAGGATGATGTCACCATAAGCACAATGTGGTGAACAACGTAGTTCCAGTCCTGGAACTTTGTTCACTACCATTGAGTTGATATACATTCTCCGTATATACTAAAGTAAGGATGCCACTGTAGCAACATATGTGGTTCCAAATGACCTAATAATTTTAAACAATGGAAAGGAAATACAGTGTGAAAATGCATTTTGTTGTTCTTCAAATGTTTATGCATCTAAAATAATAAACAGGAAGATGCAACTATTAAATGTTAGATTCCTCAAAATAGCCACCCTTCACTGCCTTGCACACTCTCAGCATGCACTGCGTCAGTTTTGCCACTGTTTCAGTTGGAATTAATCTCCATTCTTGCAGCAGGACCTCCCACAATTGTCCCACTCAAGATTTCCCGTTTTCGGATCCTTCTGTCAAATTCATCCCATAGCAGCTCTACTGGGTTACAATTAGGGGGCGGCCATTCCATGTTTTTCAGTATTTTACGAACCTCTAGAGACTTTACATAGTTCTGACACAAGTGAGACGTATGTTTCAGGTCGTGTTCTTTCTGAAAGACAAACCCTTTTTCAAACAGACGCAAACCAGACGTCTTAGCATGTCGCTGAAGAATGGCATGATAATGCTTTTGGTTCATTTTTTCCATCTATTTTCACCAAATCTCCGACTTTATTCCCTCCAAAGGATCCCCAAACCATCACAGAACCCACTCCATGTTTTACAGTAGGAATTAAGTACTGAGAATTCAAGCGCTTATGGTGAAAACGGCGTACAAATTGACGGCGTTTACTTCCAAATATTTCCAACTTGGATTCATCGGTGACAAGATTCTATCCCAATCCCCCACTGTCCAATTTTGGTGTGTCTTGCCCCACTGTAGCCTTTTCTTCTTGTTAACAGTGCGCAACAATTGGGGAATCGGGGTGGTATGCAGCCAAACTGATGGCATCACGAGGGTATCATATTACAGAAGTGTGGAAGGCTGCCAGACAGCTGAGTCATCAAAAAATCAGTTGGCAGTGGTACAAATTCAAACTGATTACGAAACCCATATTACGCAAGTGTGGAGGGGAGGGCGAGCAATCAGAGCATGAAGCATTAAAAATATCAATTAATAGCGGTACTGGCACAGACTGATTACGTAACCCATATACACAAGTGTGGAGGACAATCAAAAAAATAATTGATGGCGGTATGAAACTGAAGTGATTACGTAACCCATATCACACACCAGACTGCTGAGTCATACAAAAATCAATTTATGGGTGTTCAGATTCAAACTGCTAAATTAATTGCTCTGTCGTAAACTAATATCTTTTCTCTCGGCGCGGCGGATTAGCCGCGCGTACTGGAGCGCCGTGTTGCGGTGCGCGCGGCCGTCCGCCGTCGGGGGTTCGAATCCCCCCTCGGTCATGGATGTTTGTGTCGTCTTTAGTATAAGGTAGTTCATAAATAGTTTGTAAGTTTAGGGACTGATGACCCCATAGTTAAGTCCCTTGAGCTTTACAAACATTTGAACATTTTCTTTTCTCTCGCGTATCGCCTTTGCCTTATCTGCTAAAAGTAGGTCAGCGGTGTGATGATCACTATTCGATGCGTATGCAATGTCGTGCTCATTACACGCTTCGTCGAGTAGATTAACCCCATTATCGCCTCGTGCCAGACGTTTTTGAACTTCGTTCCAGGTCCACAGTAGATTTACCCGGGAATGTGAAGTTTGTCTAGTAGTTGCATCTCGGAATGTTAAGTTTGTCTAGAATACCTCCTGCCCCCACTGTGTATGTTATGCTACTGCACCGGTTTCGGTCTGCGCACTCTATTATATATCAAATCATTCACGTCAATATAACTGTTTTATGTAGCAGGAAATCCCAGCCATTTAACTAGACCTTTTTTCCCTCGACGTTTTATGACTCTCTCAACGAGAAACACGTGTGGCTTCGAACTCTTCTGTGTAGAAACTCCCTGCAATTTCTTCTCCTTCGCTCTCCTTTAAGATATATATCCTGGGATTCGTCCTTTGCACCTTCGAAACTGAAAAAACCTCTGTTGACCAGTTCGGTTTGTATGATTTATCAAAGGCCGCTTTATGCTTTGAAACACGTACTAAGTCACCAACTTTATAAACTTGTGTTTGCGAGGAT
Organism: Locusta migratoria; assembly: GCA_026315105.1. NCBI lineage: Eukaryota > Metazoa > Arthropoda > Insecta > Orthoptera > Acrididae > Locusta > Locusta migratoria. Next base: position 442,015,693 of record CM048755.1, on the reverse strand, counting down.
CCAGCATTGTAATGCGGAAGTATACTGTATCCATGAGACCATTATCGCGAACATCGATAGGTCTCATTTTTATTGTATGGTGCTCGCGTCGGTTATACTGCGCAATTATCTTCGATAGAGTATCCATCCATTTGTATGAGCAGCGAAGACTGAATTGTATCCACATACTAGTTCTGATTGTTCGATTCAATCGTTTCACGATGCCCGCCTTCAGGTGAGTGAATGTTGAGTAGTGATTTATTCCATACCGCCCCATAACAGTCTTGAATTATCGGTTGTAGAACTCTCCGCCACGATCGGTTTGAAGGTTGATGGGGCAGCGATTAGTTCCAGTCTGCAGCAACTGTTCAAACGCATGTACAACATCCATTCCCGTTTTGGTGCCCATGCAAATTTGGAATAAGTATCAATGATCATTATGTTGTATTTGGAACCCTTATTATCACTTGAATATTCGTGCATAACAAGATCCGCCTGCCATGTCATGCAGTCTTTTTATCATAACTTGTCTCCGTTGGTATTTCTTGCGTGCAGGCTTATGGAGTTCTTGAACTACTGTCTCCATTCCTACTACTCTATTATACCTCTCCCTCGAAGCTCTGAAATTGTTGATACAACTTCGTTTGAATGATCTGTGTTACCAGCATCAGTTGACGCTAACACCAGACGTAAGCGGTCTACTAGATCATCGGGTTCGATATATATTGGGAAAGTCGCACGTTTACTCTTTTATGCTGAATTTCAATACCATCACCGTGGTTAGTCTCACTGGCTAATAAAGGTTCTATAAATTTCATGTATTTGATGCTAGTCGTGCGTTTTGGCTCCCCATTCGCTTTCTTATGTAGATCTGTCAGCTGTAATATGTATCCACATCCTTTTGTGAATACTTCGATGTTCTTGTAGATTTTAGGAAAATAAAGTCTAGTAGATCAGGTGTTCTTTGAAATTCCTTGTCACCAATCTGTATTGTGTTAACAGTTAAACTCTAGTCTGTGAGCCTAGGATATGTGGTTTTACCTTGCTAACACCAAAAGTCCCGTCTATTCTAGAAGCACTGTGACGGTTAATGAAATTTCTTAATCCGCTATCATCACCATCGCTATCGTATGTTCTCACTTTGAGATGCTCGAGAGAGTCGGTAACTGGTTTAAAGGTCTCTTTCCGCCTTCGCTCCTGATCCAAATGCCCTTGCTTTAGCAATTGCAATTTCTCTCGAACCACCTTTCGCGCATTGATGACTTTCTGCTTGGTCGACATCTTGTTACGTACTGAGCATATGTACATCTATTTCTCGTTTTCAGTAACTGATATCCGCACACCTAAAATGTTTACACTCCTCTGGAATTGGTTGATTACTCATTTCAGTGGCACAATACTCGCAGGAACTGCGTCCACACCCATGCGCCGCCTCTCAATCTCAACTTGATAATTACCTGTATTTTCAATATCTCGCTTGTATTTTACAAGTGTGTTCTCAACTTGCTGGATGCGAATACTTCTGCCATCACGATGAGTACTTGACATGCGATCGAATTTGTCCATGATGATGATATGCAACCTCCTCGCTGCTATTTCTTATAAATATATATCTGCAGAAACTCTTGGAAGTTTCGTCTGTACCTACCGTCGTTCAGTTTTCTTGTTTTATCAATCACGAGAAACCTATACAGTAAATGATTCCAACAATCCCCACAAATCTTTACGAAATCATTGAAATTCATATCAATTCCTACGTGGGCCTGGTATATGTGTTTTAAATTCAAATTTTCTTGTCTGAAGGCGACAATAAAATTTGAATGATCTCTCTACAGCTATTTGGGGATTCTAGAATATGTCTGACTGAGATAAAATACATCAGCACCCACTGACGACCAAAAAATAAATATTTTCGAATGGGGTCCTGGTTTCTATCCACTGCTACATCGTCAAATATGAAGACAGTGTTGGGTTTTACTTGTTCAGGTGGTGGGATGTCACTGCTTTCACTATACGTTGTGTATGTTATTCCTTTTACACCATTCAATATTTTCTATAATAGTTGATACTTGGGCTGAGAGAGAGTTTTTGAAAATACACAGACATGTTCAAAACTAACTCCATCTATATGTGTTAGCAGTGTCATTAGAACATTTGCCTTGCCACAATTGGATGGTCCAAAAAATGTCTGTAAATCTATCGGACCAAACTGCGTGGTCATCAGTCCGTAGCTTACAAACTACTAAAACCAAGGTAAACTAACCTAAGGACAAACACACACACCCATGCCCCAGGGAGGACTCGAACCTCCACGGCGAGCAACCGCGCGCTCCGCAGCGAGGCGCTTTAGACCGCTCGGCTACTCAACCGCAGCTTGGATGGTCCAACAATTATTGCACGTATATTATCAGGAAGGAGGTCTCCGTTGTTCTTCTTCTTCTTCTGATCCTCTTCTTCGTCATGAAAACTTCAGCACCAAAAGTAGACGAGCTTCTTTATTATATGAAACAGTCTGACAATGAACACATAGGAAATCGTTTCCATAGCCTTACAAACTAACTGGTTCAAACTTAAAACTGTCATCAAACAATGTTTGAAGAGAAGTTTCGTCCAGAAAGAAATTTTGACTAATGTTCCATTAGAAGAATGAAAGGTAAACATTTGATCACATGTTCGGAATCATTACTAAAAGAATATAAATTCCAAAACAGATTCTTTCATTTTGTTATTTTAAAAATCAGTAGAAAGCATTGTCGTGTACAAGAAACTGTGGCACGGTTTTACTACACTGCGAATGAATAGTGTCAGTGCTTGGCAACAAATGCCATACGCGTTTGGCCGCCGGCCAATACACAGCAGACCGCTGCTTCGTATTTCATAAGTGTAACCGGCTTCTGATTACAAGCGACATACAATAATTCGATTTTTCTCTGCGCTTTTCTCTAAAAAATGTTCAAATGTCTGTAAATCTATCGGACCAAACTGCATGGTCATCAGTCAGTAGCTTACAAACTACTTAAACCTAGGTAAACTAACCTAAGGACAAACACACACACCCATGCCCCAGGGAGGACTCGAACCTCCACGGCGAGCAACCGCGCGCTCCGCAGCGAGACGCTTTAGACTACTCGGCTACTCCACCGCGGCGCGCTTTTCTCTTACAGTTTGTAAATTTAGTCTGTACTCTCGTGCATATTAGATTCCAATTCGCGTTTAACGAAAGTATAGTCTTCCTTTGAGCGCAGTACAAAGCATACCGCTACTTGTAAGTTGTAACCGTCTTCTTACTACAAGCGACATATTTCGACTGTTTTGTGAGGTTCTTGCTTTAGTTTATTAAACTTATCGTGTGCTTGCGTTTATATTAGATTCGGATTCGCCTTAAGTATCTGGTTAGTGTATTCTTCCGCAGTGTAAATCGCAGCAGTCGTATGTTTTGTTTTCGTTGGATTAGTAGTAACTCTAATCATCTTTGTTTACGTTAGTTACCTTCTGTCGAGTCTACATCGCGACTTTCTGGTCGTTAGTTTTTCTGGGTATTGAAATCATAAATAGGGACTGTGACTGCTGTGTGCGGATGCAGACTGAGCTGGTGACACTTCGCTCTCAGTTCAAGCTGCACGGCTCGAGGCTGCGGTTAGGGGCGCCATTGTTGTTGGCAGGTCTTGGGAACCGAACGAAAATGTTTGTAGAGATTAGGGGACTTAACTACGTGGTCATCAGTCCCTAAACTTACAAACTACTTACGAACTAGCTTATACTAAAGATGACACAAACATCCATGCCCGAGGGGGGATTCGAACCCCCGACGGGGAACAGCCTCACGCATCGCAGCATAGCGCCTCAATGCGCTCGGCCGCTCCGCCGCTCCGCCCCGGCCGAACCGAACGGATGCCCAGCGTATCCACAGATCTGTCCGCGAAGCGCCAAGTCCTGTTACTACTCGCAATGAGACAGACACCCCACCTGTGGTTGCGTGGGAGGGAGCTCCAGTGCGTGGCAGGCAGCGGAAAACATTCCGGGTGACCGATCGTGAGTCCTCCCCGGATAGTCTTACCAACAGGTGTGAGGCGCTATCTGTTTTGGACAATGTTCCTGAGCCAGATGGTGTAGCTTATGCTGAGGTCACCAAGGAGCCTGCAAGATCCGGGCTACCACAGAAGGTGGGTTTGCTCGTATTTGGGAACTCCAACGTTAGGCGTGTAATGGAGCCCCTTAGGGAGATGACTGCTAAGGAGGGGAAGGAGGCCAACAACCATTCCGTGTGCATACCGGAAGGAGTAATTTCTGTTGTGGAACGAGTCCTTCCGGATGCCATGAAGAGTACAAGGAACAGCCAACGGCAGGTGGTGGCCCACGTCGGTGCCAATGATATGTGTCACAGATTCTCTCCGGTTTTGAGCGACTATCTGAAGTGGTAAAGACTGCCAGATGAAGACAGAGCATACCATCTGCAGCATAATTGACAGGACCGACTGCGGACCTCTGGTACAGAGCCGAGTGGAGGGTCTTAATCAGAGCCTCAGACGGTCCTGCGACCGTGTCGGCTGCAGAATCCTGGATTTGCGTCATCGGTTGGTGGGGTTCCGGGGTTCCTGAAAAGGGCAGGAGTCCACTACACGCAGGAAGTGGCTAGTGGCTATACGGAAAGCGGGAGCTGTGTGGCTTGGACTGGGCGGTTTTTTTAGGTTACATGGCCTCGGGAAAACGCGAAAAGGGTTCAGTCTGAAAGGGAACAGGTCAAAGATAGGACGAACACAGATATAAAAGCCATTGGTCTAACAGTTTTAAATTGTCGTAGCTGTGTGGGGGAAGGTATCAGAGCTCGAAGCGCTAATAGAAAGTACTGAATCTCGAGTCATTACAGGTACCGAAAGCTGGCTAAAGGCGGAGATAAGTTCAACTGAAATTTTTACAAAGGGGCAAATGGGGTTCAGAAAAGAAAGATTGAATAAAATATGTGGTGGCGTACTCACTGCTGTCACAGGAGGTACATCCTGTAGCGAAATTGAAGCAGATTATTCCTGTGAGTTAGTATATGTAAAGGTTACACCTGACAACCAGAATGAATTAATAATTAGTTCTTTTTACCGAACCCCTGACTCAGACGATTCGATTGCAGAAATGTTCAAAGAAAGCTTGGATCAAATTTCAAAAATGTACCTACAGAATACAATTTTCTTTGGTGGCGACTTTAACTCATCCTCGACATGTCGGCAAAAATACAGGTTCAAAATCGTATGCAAGCATAAAACATCGTCCGAAATTGTACTGAACGCATTCTTCCGAACTTATCTCGAGCAATTAGTTCATAACCCACTAGATTAGTAAATGGTTGTGAGGACATACTTGACCTCTTAGCAACAATAAAGGATTCAGGGAAAGATCCAGGGAAGTCACTATTTCAATGAAACTCAGAAAACGATTTTTTAATTTTAAAACGCAATACGTACCTCTCATACAAACTAATGTTTTCAAACAATATAAAACATTGAAATCCTGAGTGCAACGAACAAAATAAGACCATTTCTATGGTGCTCAACATTGATAACATGAAAATTAATTAAAAAATTCACTCAAACTACAAACTTTTCAGGAAAGAAACCAGGTAGGTCCCTGAAACAGAAAGAGAACGCAGCGTACTCTTCGTTTCCCTTGTATGAACGAATGTCTTACTGTCATTTCAGTTATTATTATTTTAATTTCTAACATTGTTCTTATTATTTATAATATTATAATTACCATTTCTAATTGTGTTATTATCAATTATAACTTTATTATTAAAACTATGGAAACTCACAGATATGTTCAAAGCTATCAATCATGAGGCAATGAATAGAAAAACTCCGCTGCTACTGGACCACGGTACTTCATGAGGCTCATTAAATCATTGCACTCTGCTCTATAAATACGTAAGTTACCTGCAGACAAACGAGAATTTTCTTACATATTTTTACACATAAGCAAGATTAAAGAAAAGTGTTAAGGGTAGCATTAATAAGTCATGTTACAATTACCTGTATAGGACAAAGAAGGTAGCTCGAATTCTCCAGCCTTCTGTTTTGATGGATCTCTTTCAGGCTTCCTTATGATGCTGAATATCTTGGGACCATTAAATGTGTCTCTCCAGTTCATCAGGCGAGGGTGAACGAATGAAGTCTCAATTTCCTTCACTGGTTGCATCTTAAATATACATTTCGGTACATATTTCAGATTTAAAAAGTATTTCCAATCATATACCATTTCCTGACAAACCTTCTCCACAATAAATGGTGATGTTTTCATTCTCGAATTTTCAATCATACTCATTAAATCCTCTGGAGTTTCCATCCTTCGTTTCAAATCCCACAGACCAACGTTCCTGTCATATTCCATGTAGGAATGACCTCGTTCTGGAAATGTGATCTTGATACCTCTCAATCCATGAATGTTATTATGAACGGTATAGTGCACGAAGCGAAAAATTATGAAATTCTTCTTTCGTCCTCCAGCAATATCACAAAACACTTGAAGATCTTCAACATTGTTATCGAGGTAGTTCATAACGAAATGAAAAAGGAAAGACGCTACCTCATTAGGACCTTTCATGGCAATACCTTAATGGTACTCATAGAAAACTGACTGCCCCATGGAGAGAATGTGGACGTTGAAAAATACATTGATAATTGACGCTCATAATACACATTGTTTGTAGTTATGTTTGGTAATGACACAATTTTAACAAAATACATATAGATTGTCTCCATCAGCTTGGTTTTCATAGCTTAATGCCTTGCAACACTTTTGCGTCGGTAGAATGTTTCGGCTTTTCTTCTGTGAAGGATGTTCAAGGTTGTTAACTTCTTAATTTCTTCTTTACCTTTTTCTGGGGAGAGTGCTTTTAGTGTGGCTGAGAATTCATCATAATGACTGCACGTGTCACTATGTGGGTATAAGAAAAAATATGTTGAAATTTGTGTACATAATGCATATATAGGTTTCATAGGAAACGTCAACTGTAGGATCTATCTATCTCTTTGGCCCTTTTCCCGCACATGCAAGGTCGGCACTGCGTTAAACGCGGATTTGGAATGGGTTAATATTTACAGGGTGGCCGGATGCCCTTCCTGTGCAGCGCGCCACATTTACCCGCCCGAGCTCGCCTGCGTCGGCCGCTGCGCTCTGCTGCCCGCAGCCCCAGTGCACCGCCTGTAGCTGCAGTACACAGCGAGCGAGCCAAGCTGCGCCCTACAGTCCCAAAAAATAAGAGTGGAGCCCCTCCACGCTCGCACTAGTATGGTGACCAACTCAAGAGTTCTACTGTCACCTCTGCATGTGTTAGTAAGTTAATGTAGGCGTCACAGGAGCGGGTACTGTGATGTGTTCCGTACGTGTGGGTCAGATTACTCATTAATACGGTCCATATCGGGAGATAGTATTGGTCGAAAACTTCGAAAGAAGAGCGGTTTTAAGGGCAGAAGGAAAAAAGTGCCAAGGCAAGCGCCAAGGGAAAAAAACCTCTGCGACAGTCAGGTGCGGGTAGTAAGGGCAGTAGCGGATTCCTTGCTAACTGCGATAGTTCACGCAAGGGTAGGTTATGTTAGTAGCGGGTATCGTGCATCGATTACCGTGTCAGAGCTAAGGTCGTCATAAAGACATCAATCCGTTTGTGCTGCAGCAGAACCTGCTGCGTTGGGCTGCACTGCTACACACGGCCGGCTGGCCAAGTGCGGCAGCGAGCCGCGATGTTTCTGCGTCCTCTCTCCGGCGGTGGCGTCCATTCGTCGCGGTACCTCTGCGCGCAAATGACTGCGCGGAGAGGTTCCTGCCGCCGGTCGTCAGGGCCTCAACTTCACTCGGTGGCGCACGACTCCTTCAGCGTCTTCTCCAGTGATTGCCCCTCCAGTGAGGCCTTCAGTTTGGCGTTGAATTCATCAATCGCCCGCTGCTGGGCAGGCGTCACCTTCTGGGCAGCTGTCGACTGCGATTGCAAAACCACAGGAGCGCCGGTCGTCATAGCAGTGGTCGCCCCAGAGCTGTGCGCCGCAGGGGCGGGCTCTGTAGCGTCCTCCGCGTCGTCATCGTAGAGGTCGCGCGCCAGTTCGACGTGCAGCTGCCGTATCTGTCGGCAGACCTCGTCCCTCTCCGCAGCAAGTTGGGTCTGGAAGGCCACCCTCTCTGCTGCCATGGCGGCTTTGAATGCCGCCGTTGCCTCTTCCGCGGCAGCGCGCAGGTCGTCCCCGGGCCGCGTCGTCTTCTTTGGGGCGGATGGCGCCGGCCCCCTTTCCGCGCTCGGCCGGTCCGCGCCGCCGTTGGCGGTGTTATCCGGCCGGTCGCGGTCAGGGGGCGCGGCAGCAGCGCCGTCCCCTCGTCGTCGTCGTCGTCGCCGCCGTTTCCGGCGACGCTGCGGCGCCGTCGCAGCGGCCGCCGCGCCGCCTCCGGATTGGCTCCGGCTTGAAAAAGCCGGGCAGCCTCGCCAGTTGGCAACGTGAGGACCGCCACAACGGGCGCAAGTCGGCGTCTCTTCTCTGCCGCGCACGCAGTCTCGTGTGTCATGCTCGCCAGAGCATTTGACGCACCGCGGCAGTACTTGGCCACATGGCCCATCCCCTGGCACTTGAAGCACTGAGGGAGAGGGTTCATGTCGGCGGGGAGAGCTTCCACCGTCACTGGAAAGCCCAAGAGTTTCCGCAGGGCGAAGACGTCGCCCCCATCATCGACCGTTTGCACGGCGACAACGTAGAGCGGCGGCCTCGTCCTGCTGGTCCGGTTGTGCAACTTAGCAGTTACACCACCGAACCCTGCTCGCCGCAGCCCTTCCCGGACTGCTGCTTCATCGCAGCACCGTGGCAGGCCCTTCAGGAGCGCCCTGGTGTACTTCTCGCGCTTCCCTTCAGACGTCGTCTTCAAGGGAGGAGCGTCGACGATGAAGGCGGCCACAGCGCTCTCGAGTGCCCTGTGGTCCGACTTCGTTGCTGCTTGTAGCGAAATGGTGGTGTTCGAGTTGACCACCTCGATGCCGACCTCTTTCTTGCAGCAGGCGACTATAATATCGTACACCTCAACCCACGCGCCACTGCACGAGATGTAGAAGGGCGGGGGAGGTGTACGATCTTCTTCGGTCTTCTTGCCGTGATCAGCAGCCTCGATGAGTTGCGTGATCGCCGGCCCCTTCACTGCAGGTTTCTTCTGCTGCGCCGATTTCTTCACCATGCTGTAGTGCGGGAGGACACGACAATTTGCACCGTTGTTAAAACAACGCAACGACAATTTGCTTCGATCCCGCCACAGCACGGACTTCCTCTCAGCTCTCCGGCAACTGGAACAGAGCGCGCTGCACCGACGATGCGCACGCCTCCGCTGCTCAGCTGCAACTCCCCTACAGTCCCGACACGCCGGCCGCGGTGGCCGAGGAGACTGAGGCGCTTCAGTCACGGTCTGCACGGCCTCTACGGTCGGGGGTTCGAATCCCCCCTCGGGCATGGATATTTGTGCCGTCTTTAGTATAAGGTAGTTCATAAGTAGTTTGTAAGTTTAGGGACTGATGACCCCGTAGTTAAGTCCCATAAGCTTTACAAACATTTGAACATTTGAAGTCCCGACACTCGCCGGGCAAGCGGGTACCCGCCGGGCCCATGCAACAGAGCTACAGGCGGCGCTGCGAGCGGGGAATGCAGCGCTGCGTAACACGTTGTATTAATCACAGCGTAGGCATCGCGCACATCTTTGATTACCTACGTAGCAATTTATACCTTATTGCTATGTCTGAAATAAATAACCAACAGGACAGCTCATACTAATGTGCAAGGAGTAGACGCTACTTAAAACAAGAAAGTTTCTAATATTCCTTCATTAGTTCATCTTTTAATTGTAACATCCATATATTCAGCCAAAAGACAATTAGGCTGTGTCGTAAAGTTGTGATATCATGTAGAGTTTAAATTTAATTTTTTAAATTCCTAAGCACAATGCCTCTTAAACGTTTTTGCCCTATTACCATATCGCAGATATATAGTAGTTCAAACTCCACCTTATTAAAATTAAATAAAGTGGAATACAAAAATAATAGACGAAAAAGTTTCTTACTGGTACGTACAATTAATGGTTTTTGTAGTTTACCCATCGATGGTTTCATAACAAAAGGGCAGATGCAGGCTTTTGCATAATGGAGAGGTGCAGTATACAATATTAAAGTATTTTACACTTGTCTCTTAACCTACAAGGTTTCGTTGTGGAATTAAGCGGCTAAACGTTTTTAGTAGAGGATCCATAGACATTCAAGCGAGTCTCTGGTTACTTTCAACGAGAAGAGTGTTTCTGTATTTATTTGTATCTAAGTGTTAGAAGTGAAAGCCTTTTCGCACAACGAGTGAACGACATGTAACAAATGTGTTACCTCTTAGCAGTGCCAAAGATTTATGTGACTTAAAGTTACTGGACGTTTCCAGAAGCTATTACTATTAATTTTCAGTTATGTGGATTCTAAAATTATTGCTCCTTCCAAGAGATTGCGAATCCCATAGCTATTAGTAGACAAGGAAGGGAAATAATGTTTGAAATTTTTTCAAGTCCCTCCAAATGTTCTTCAGTTATGTTCTTGACATTTTCTTCTAAAGTAATATGATTTCCACCAGCAAGTCGTTGAGGTTATTGCAGCACTCATTTTGAATGAAATTCTTCCACATTTCGCAAACTACTGGCTTTTTAAAGAGTGCCTGTTTACCTTGTCAGAATTTTAGCTAGATAATTAGTAGGACAACCTTGAATAAAGGTAAATATTATCACATCATCGTAGGGCATATCATTTTTCGTTACACACATGACAATGCATAGATTTACCAGGAACAAGGAACTGAAGAGATTTAAGGTCTCATCTTCCTCAAATGTTCAAATGTTTGTAAATCTATCGGACTAAACTGCGTGGTCATCAGTCCATAGCTTACAAACTACTTAAACCTAGGTAAACTAACTTAAGGACAAACACACACAACCATGCCCCAGGGAGGACTCAAACCTCCACGGCGAGCAACCGCGCGCTCCGCAGCGTGACGCTTTAGACCGCTCGGCTACTCCACCGCGGCTCTCATCTTGGTCTTTATGTTAGAGCCATCACTTAGTTTAACATAAAGTGAAAGTGAAACACTGTGTAATTAAATACTGAACAAAGTATAAACTTCCTACAAACGTATCGGAGCCGGCTAACGCGAAGCCGCCGACTTACAACAGGTTTAATATTTCCGGCGCGAGCCGATACGGCTACGTTTTCCTTCTGCAGCACAAAATTGGGCGTCTTCTGACTGCTTTTACCAGATCCCTTACAGCGCACGTCTTTTTTTTTTCTTTTTTACTCGCAACTGATAGTGCACTGACAATTCATTCAGTGAGGAAAAATTACAAGTGTTTTGAAGATACATGCAATCTGTCCAGCGATACAAAACTGATGACTGCGACCTTGAATGTCACCTCTCCGATAGTGGTGACTCCCTCGGGGTTTCAGCTCGTCCGAGCCAAAGGAAAAAGGGGGGAAAATAAAACAACAATGGGCCACACGCCTTTATCGATGGACAGTAATTAGTTTACTTCCCTTGTTGTGCTTGAGCGTAAGCTGAACCTTGCAACATTCTACCAGTTAATCGTTTCTAATGACCTCGACTGCAACTGAACGTAACAACCTGATCTTCCTTGTTTCTTTCAACAAGGATACACCAAGCAATTTATCGAAATATCGACAGAAACGCTGTTAGAACACGCGCTGAATACATATACTTGCTATCGCGGCACTGATGCTCCGTAACTTGTTACTCGTGAAATGAGACAGCTCTATTGCACTCGCGGTAATGTACGGTCTAAAATGGATAGATCATGTAAGCTGCCTGCTCTTTCAATACACGATTTGTAAATGACGTGCACATACTTCACATATAGCGTCATTTTAAAACGACATTTACGAATTATGGAAAGTTGAATGCTTTGTTAGAAAGCTAAGATTCTGTGCTATCACATGTTCAAAAATAAGATTGTTTAATCCCATAGTTTCTTCAGAATCGAGTGATAAGCATTATTAATCTAAAAACTCACGCTGAATGGAAAGTAGATATATTTTTTTTTTTTTTTTTTTTTTTTTTTCACATGCAAAGTAAAGCTTGTAAGGAAAAACTAAGTTCATAAACCGATGTGGGATGGTTGTATGTCCTGTGAACAGTCTTTGCAGCGTGAAAATAGGAATAGTGTATTTCCCGCTAAGAGTGTAGCGACTGGCGGGCGCGCACCCCGGCTAGCAGCAGAGCGCCACGGGCGGCCGGGCGGACCGGCGCTCAGCGGGTAGTCGGGTAGTCGGGTACCCGCGGTGTCCGGTGGGGCTGGTGCCGGCAGGCCGGGCAGCGGCGTGGCCAGGCCGGCCCGGGAGGCGCAGGCCCGCTGCACGCCTCTGGTCGCCACCAGGAGGAAATGTGTACCCCCAATGTCTGCGTATAGTGTTATAAGTGTGCGAAAGTGTAGTGTTATGAAATGTTTGCGAACCGTGTAACTGAGGCGGGACTTTGCGACAAGCCCCATATTCACCTAGGGGTGTGTGGAAAACCGCCTAAAAACCACATCCAGGCTGGCCGGCACTCCAACTCCTTTCGTTAATCCGCCGGGCGTATTCGAACTGGGACCGGTACGCCTCCCCGTCTCGGAAAGAGATGCGTTAGATCACACGGCTAACCGAGCGGGTAAACTTCAACTGTAGGATAAAGTTCCTTAATCATTAGAAACATTTTTTTACATTCAAATCTTCAGGGAAATTGGTCTTTCTTGAATCTTTTAAGCTGTAATGCCTTTGTCGACCTTTAAAACTGCTTATATGACTGTACACCAACGATCTTGTACATTCGTCAAGCTTCCCGTGAAGATGTGTGTGTTTCAGAAAAAAAAAGAAAAAAATGTTCAATGGTTTGTAAATGTATAGGAACAAACTGCGTGGTCATCAGTCCGTAGCTTACAAACTACTTAAACCTAGGTAACCTAACCTAAGGACAACACACACACCCATGCCCCAGGGAGGACTCGGTCCGACGGCGAGCCACCGCGAGCTCAGCAGCGAGGCGCTTCGACCACTCGGCTATGCAACCGCGGCTGTGTGTGCTTACCCCTCTTGTCTTGCGGTCCAAAACCAGTTAGTTTCAAGCTCTTCTTTATATATTCTAATTTGTTTTTTGTGATACCATGTAGTGCACAAAAAGCGTTTGTACAAACTGGTACATTACGCTTATTGTCAAACCCTACAGGAATTCTGACTCTGTATACAAATGCAGCATCTCGTAATTTCGCGTTTTCTTCTGTCTGACGTGGACGCCTTTGTTAACACACAAAACTGTTATTAAACCTGTCAAATACGCATACTCACCGTTGTGTGATTCTATACTGTTGAATTTGTGTAGTATTTCAGCTCTTTCTGCAGTGGTGACATCAAGGCATTTAAGGACAGAAACATTTGCACGACTCCCCGATTTCATGTGAACATAGCCTTAATATCTTACCAACATAAGCAATTCGGCCAGTTTTCCTCCGCTTCTTAGGTTCATTTTGTGGAATTCCATCATCTTCATTTCCTAATGTCGACATCACAGCACAGCACGATTTATTAAACAGTACCGAAATAACAGCTCACACTAAGAAAAAAATGTAAAAAAAGAATAGCTGCAACAATGAAATGTCAAAGATCTAATGGCGCAAACCTTTGGTGATCGCACGGCCATCTATTGAGTTGCAGTGGGCTTGCCTGGTATATTCGCTGAAACAGTGGACTTATCTGATTCTTTTCCTGTACGACAAAATTTTAAGGAAAAATAAGGCCGTGACTAAGATGGTTTATGCCCTGTTTCTTGCTGCTAACACATAGCCCTATCGATGGAGAATCTAATGGCATCTCAAACTTATTTAGAGAGAAAAATGGACTAACCTGGTTTTTTCCTTGTACGCTTCTAACCCGGAGCTAATAAGGAGCATCAAAACAGAGCCAGAGATTAGTGAACACAGAGTTCTCGTGGCGAGAATGAATATCGGACTTCTCAAATCCACCAAATTTAAAGGAACAGTATATTTATTCGAAAAAGCAGATAAGAATTCGATTAACGCTTTCTTGAGTGAGAATCTCCAGTCTTTCGAAACTAACAATGTGAGTGTAGCTCAGATGTTGCTTGCATTCAAAGAAATAATATCGGCAACCATTGACAGATTCATACCAAACAAATTTAAAAAATTGGGGGCTGACCCACCATGGTACACAAAACAGGTTATCCCACTCTCGCAAAACCAAAGAAAAAAACATGACAAACTCAAACGGACACAAAATCCCAGACTGGCAAACTTTTGCAGAGATCAGAAATTTAGATCGAACTTCAATGCGAGAAGCTTAAATAGTTACCACAATGAAACCCTTTAATATAACTCGATAGAAAATCCTAAGTAATTCCGGTCGTATGTAAAGTATACTAGCAGCAAAACACAATCAATACCTTCACTACACGATATAAATGGTTACGCTACGGATGACAGTTCTGCTAAAGCAGAATTCCTTAACACAGCTTTTCGAAATTCCTTCACTAAAGAATAAGAAGCAAATACTCTAGAATTCGTATAAAGAACAGTTGCCAGCATGAGTAATTTAGTAGTAGATACCCCTAGAGTATTAAAGCAACGTAAATCACTTAACAAATGTAAGTTCAAATGTTTGGCACTCTTTGGTTATTAGTACCTAGACTTAACAACTACTTAAACCAAGTTGAACTAACCTAAGAACGACACACACACACACACATACACACATCCATGCCCGAGGGAGGACTCGAACCTCCGACGGCGAGCGACCGCTTGCCTTAAACCGCTGGGCCACTCCACCGCAGCCCTATTGTATACGTAGGTTCGTTTCATTGTATGCTGATGCAATTGCCCCATACCTGGCTGTCATATGTAACCGCTCGCTCAGCGAAAGTGTCGTACCCAAAGAAATTTGGACAGGTCACTCCAGTATTCAAGATCGGGAATAGTAGTGATCCGCAGAACTACACGTCTGTATCATCCACGTCGCTTTGCAGCAGGATTATAGAACATATACTTTCCTCAAATATTATGAACTACCTCGAAGACAGCGACCTATGGACCCATAGTCAAGACGGATTCAGGAAGTATCGACCTTGTGAAACACAGCTTGCTCTTTACTCACATGGTGTGATGAGGACGCAATACGTTGTAATTGACGGTAAGTCATCGAGTATAACAGAAGAGATATATGACGTCCCTGCTGTTCCTTATTTTTATAAACGATTTGTGAGATAATCTATGTAGCTCTCTTAGAATGTTCGCGGATGATGCTGTCATTTATCGGTTAGTGAAGTCACCAGAAGATTCAAAAGTAACTGAAAAATGTCTTAGCTAAGATATCTGCATGGTGCAAAAATTGGCAATTGATCCTTAATGAAACGTGTGAAGTCTAAAGGAAATCCGTTAAACTTAATTTACGCCAAAAAGTCCGCCTCCGTAGCTCAGTGGAAGCGTCGCTGACTTCCAAGCAGGAGGCTCGGGTTCGATTCCTGGCAGTGGACTGGGTGTTGTGTTTTGTCCTCCTCCTCATCATCATCATCTCATCATTATTGGCACGTAAGTCGCCTACGCAGCGTCAAATAAAAAGACTTACACTAAGGCGGCCGAATAGTCCCGCAAGGGATCTCCCGGCCAAGTAAGCCATACGCTCATTTCCATTTACACCATAAATGAGTCAAATCTACAGGCGATAAATTCAACTAAATGCATAGGAATAATAATTATGAACAATTTACACTGGAAAGAACACACAGAAAATATTGTCGGGAAGGCTACTGTAATATTTCGGCCAGGGACGCTTTTGTTGGGTGACTTTGCCGATGGAGGCATTTGCTCCAGCCTGGAGCGTCTGGCAGGCCTGGAGCGGGACGGAGCCAGCGGGTGGCACCCCCACTTTCACCTTCGCTATCGGCCGCCGCCCCTCGCTGCAGGGGACGGCCTGGCGAATTGCCGTGGCTTTCTCGTAAGGATGTACACGGTGAAGCCAGTCTGACTTTAGGCGACACAATAGCGTGTATGCAGACAAAGCCCTTATCTGCAGATACCAGAGGAGTCGCTTCCAAGAAACAGCGATGGCATCGCAGATAAACCGTGGACCCCTGCAGACGGAAAGAAGACAAGCAAACCCCTGTTGTGCACACGTGTATGAGACTGGCTTGCAGTACAGATAAAGTGGTTCCACCAAAACTATGTTTCTGGCCAGGGAGAAAGACCCTGATAATTGCCATACCAGACAGGCCTAACACAGCTGCCACAAAGAACTGTTTCTTAGAACCGAGAAGTAATGCAGAAGATAAAGACAACACGCTTGAAACGTGGGAAAGATGCTAGTTCGCGAGTCTCATCTCGGCCCACAGAAAATTTCCACCGGCGACTGAGAGGCGTGGTCGTGAAAACGGCGATCAGGTATTGGATGGCATTGTAAAAACAACCCACCAACCACAGAGCCAAAGAGACGCAAAATTCGCTGTAGCTGGAGAGTGAGAGAGACTTGGTGAGAAACCATGGAAGAGGACACTGGGTCCGTCGCCGGAGAAGGAGAAGACATGCAGGCAGCTGCCGCCTTAGCAGACGAGGGACTTGGACGTCTTCGCGCCGCGCGACTCAGCCGGGGAGCGGAGAGCAGACGCGTGCTATGCGCCACCGCCGCGCAGACACACCGCACCAATACAGCGCCTCAAGTCTGTGTTAGTGATACAGGACATTACCTTTCCCTTTCCTCTTCATATCTGAGTCGTGTCCATGCCCAGTCAAATCGGCCCTGAGATATTGTTTTGAAACTGTTGTTATAAATAAAACTAAATGTCTTATGGTAATCCTCTATGTAAACTGTATAGTTCTCAAATCAATCCCATGAATCAAATGCCTCTTCCAGCCTAGTTCCGTAAGAGAAATACGTGCCAGTAAAGACGATTAAGGATGGAAAAGATCCACCGTGGTATAATAATAATGTTAGAAAGCTGCTGAGAAAGCAAAGGCTGTTGCACTCTCGATTCAAAAAAGAACACGCAAATGATGACAGGCAAAAGTTAGCAGAGATTCGAGCGTCTATAAAAAGATCGATGCGCGAAGCATACAATAATTATCACAGCCATACCTTAGCTAAAGATCTTTCCGAGAACCCGAAAAAATTCTGGTCCTATGTAAAATCGATAAGCAGGTCAAAGCCCACTGTTCAGTCACTCGTTGATCATTCTGGGACAGTAATAGATGAAAGCAAACGGAAAGCTGAAGTTCTAAATTTAACCTTTAAGAAATCTTTCACGCAGGAGGACCGTACAAATGTACCATCATTTGATCAACGTACTAATTCCGAAATGGGGGACATAGTAATAGGTATTTCCGGTGTAGAGAAGCAGCTGAGAGAGCTAAATACGAAAAAGTCTGCTGGTCCGGAAGGTATACCAGTTCGGTTTTACAAAGACTATTCTGCGGCATTGTTCCCCTACTTAGCTTGCATTTATCGCGAATCTTTAATTCAGCGCAAAGTACCTAGTAATTGGAAAAAAGCGCAGGTGACTCCCGTTTATAAGAAAGGAAAGAGAACTGACCCACACAATTACAGGCCAATATCATTGACATCAGTTTCATGTAGAATTTTACAGCATATTCTCAGTCCGAATATAGTAAATTTCCTTGAAACGGAAAAGCTTCTTTCTTTGAATCAGCACGGGTTTAGGAAACATCGTTCATGTGAAACTCAGCTTGCCCTTTTCTCACATGACATCTCGCGAACCATGGATGAAGGGCAACAGGCGGATTGTGTTTTTCTCGACTTCAAAAAGACATTCGACACGGTGCCACACTGCAGACTGCTAACGAAGATACGAGCTTATTGGATAGGTTCACAGATTTGTGACTGGCTAAGTAATAGAACGCAGTACGTTGTCTCGACGGCGAGTGTTCATCAGAAACGAGTGTATCGTCAGGCGTGCCCCAGGGGAGTGTGATAGGACCGCTATTATTTTCTATCTATATAAATGATCTGATGGACAGAGTAAGTTTTAATTTGCGGCTGTTTGCTGATGATGCTGTGGTGTATGGGAGGGTGTCGTCTGTAACTGACTGTAATAGCACACAGGATGACTTAGACAAAATTTCTAGTTGGTGCGAAGAATGGCAGCTAGCTCTCAATGTAGAAAAATGTAAGGTGATGCGCATGAGTAGAAAAAACAATCCTATAATGTTCGAATGCAGCATTAGTAGTGAGCCTCTTGATGCTGTCGCGTCGTTCAAATATCTAGGCGTAACATTGCAGAGCGATATGAAATGGAACGAACATGTAAGGACAGTTGTGAGTAAGGCGGACAGCCGACTTCGGTTTATTGGGAGAATTTTGGGAAGATGTACTTCACCTGTAAAGGAGACCGCGAATAAAACGCTTGTAAGACCACGTCTTGAGTATTGCTCAAGTGTTTCGCAGCCGCAGCAGATCGGTTTAAAGGAAGACATAGAGGCGGTTCAGAGGCGAGCAGCTAGATTTGTTACCGGTAGGTTCGACCAATGCGCGAGTGCCACGGAAATGCTCCGTGAACCAAATAGGATCCCTAGAGGAAAGACGACATTCTTTTCGAGAAATTCTCTTGAGAAAATTTAGAGGGCCGGAATTTGAAGCTGAGTGTAGTACGATCTTGCTGCCGCCTAGTTACATTTCGCGTAAAGATCACAAAGACAAGATAAGAGAAATTAGGGTTCGTACGGAGGCATATAGGCATTCTTTTTTTCCTCGTTCCATTTGGGAGTGAAATAGGAAAGGAAATGCCTAGTAGTGGTACAGTGTACCCTCCGCCACGCACCTTACGGTGAATTGCGGTGTATGTATGTAGATTTTGATGTAATCATATATCTATATACTTCTGTAGTGAGGGAGTTATTCGGGGAGAGGTTTGATTTACCACTATGTTTCACTGGCAGAACACTTAGAAGATGCAACACTTCTAGTAAAGAAACTGCCTAAACTACACTTCTACGTCCTATTCCGGAGTATTGCTGCTTATTGTGGGATCCACACCAGGTGGTGCAGACGGGCTATTTAGAGGAAGTTCAGAGAAGGGCAGCTCATTTTGTATTATTGTGACATGTGGGAGAGAGAATCACAGAAATGATGCACGAGTTGGGGTGCAAATCATTAAAGAAAGCCGTTTTTCGCTGCGGCAAGATCTATTGGAGAAATTTCTTTCTCCAACTTTCTCTTCCGAATGCAAACATAGATCAAATCATAGAGCTAGCATTCAAGTTTGAAGTTTCCACTGCAGCTGACCGCAGATTGGAAACATGGGCCAACATCGCAGCAATCCTAGAAGACACTTCCGGCACCCAGGAGGACGTCGCGGCCATATATACACCTTCACGCCACACCCCTCAACGCAACGATCCGGCCCCTTCCCGGCGTACGGCAAAGAAAAAAGGACGGTCGTTCCGTGAAGACAACCGGCAGCCACCGCCAGCCCAGCAACGCCGCAGCAGGGAACCTCTGCGCCTTCCATCTTGTCCGGGATGCTACTCCCAGCATGAATGCGAGATTGTCCTGACTGCTGGGCGATGTGTCGACGTTGCGGCCGGGACGGTCACCTTGTGTCAGTCTGTCGCTCTTCTACAGCACCGACCTCCAGGCGTTCCGACACCGAGGCGCCCCTGGACATCAACCAAGTTGTTTCTTCGGCGTCGACCAAACTGTATATTGACGTCACCATTCTGGGTAAGCCAGTTCGAATGCAGGTCGATATGGGAACAGCGGTATCCCTGCTCAACTACACCACCTACACCATTTTAGGAGCGACAAGCCTCCAACCGGCTCCTTGACGACTCCTCACGTACAACAAACAAGAAATCGCTTTGTTGGGGCAGTTCACAATGGTGGTTTCCTACAAATCTGTCAGTCGTACGGTTTCCTTTCTGGTAGTCAGCCGTTCCGATACTGCAGATCTGTGGGGTTTGGACGCCTTCCAACTGTTCGGATTCACGATCGACCATCATGTACATCTGGATTCCCCACAGGTGCCGTTTCCCAAAGTTGAATCCTTCTGCACCGAATTCCAGGATCTCTTCTACGTGGCATTGGGTGCGCCAAGGGGTTTGCGGCGAGCCTCCACCTCCACCCGTCGGCTCGCTCTCGATACTTCTGGGTGAGACAGGTCCCCGTTGCTCTCCAGCAGCCACTACAAGAAGAATTGGACCGGCTGCAACGAGAAGGGGTGCTACGACCCGTTCAATTCAGCCCCTGGGCCACACCCCTTGTCATCGTCCAAAAACCTGGCAGACATCTCCATCTCTGTGGGGACTTTCCTGCTACCCTCAACCACCAACTGCAGGTGGAAGACTTTCCGCTCCCTCGGCCTCATGATCTCTTCAGTAAATTGCCTGGTGGTCGTTACTTTACCAAGACTGATCTCGCTGAGGCGTACCTCCAGGTTCCCTTAGATACAGCTTCTCAAGCCCTCACTGTTCTGAATACTCCCGCCGGCCTGTTCCAAGTGACATGCCTCATGTTTGGACTGGCTAGCACCCTGGCCATATTCCAACGCTTCTTGGAACAACTTCTGCAGGACGTTCCAGGTTGCATTAATTACCTCGACGACATTGTTGTTACGGGCCCTAAAGCTGCAGCCCATCTTACCAACTTGCGTCAGCTGTTTCTTTGCCTCCGCCAGGCGGGGCTCAAATGCAATAAGGAGAAGTTTTCCTTCTTTCAACCTTCTATTTAGGACATGTTATTTCCCATAAAGGCATCTCCCCATCGTTTTCCTATGTGGACGCCATAAAACGCCTGCCTCTGCCACAGGACATCCAACAACTGAAATCCTTCCTGGGGACAATTTCTTATTACCGGAAGTTCCTCCCATCAGCTGCTCAGGTGGCAGCCTCCTTATACTGCTTATGCTTCAAAAACGTTCCCTTCAGCTGGTCCCCGGCTTGCAACACAGCCTTTTTCACCCTCAAACGCCAATTGCAATCGACCTCCTGCCTTATGCCATATGATCCGTCTCTGCCGTTACTCCTGGCCACGGAAGCCTCTGATTATGGGGTCGGGACTGTTCTCTCCCACAAACTTCTGGATGGGATGGAACGTCCGGTGGCTTTTCTATCCAAGGCCTTAACAGACACCCAGCTGAAGTACTCTCAGATAGAAAAAGAGGCATTGGCTATCGTGTTTGCATGTTCCAAATTCAGGCCCCTTCTATATGGGAAGGCCTTTCACATCATCACTGACCACAAGCCGCTCCTCTCCCTGTTTTCCCCAGAGACCTGGCTTCCAATGAAGACATCACAGCGAATTCAACTGTGGGCTTTGTTCCTGTCGCAATTCCGTTACACCTTGCATTTTAAGTCCATCTCACAGCACGACAATGCGGATGCTCTTTCCCGCCTTCCTCTTGGTTTAGACCCAGCATTTGACTCTTCGGACGTGGTCGTTCCCCAGCAATTACGGGCCGCAGTCCTGCGTCTCTTACACCAGGGCCATTGGGGAATCGCTCGCACCAAGGTGTTGGCCCAACGACACATCTTTTGGTTCAGGCTATCACTCTGATGGTTCAGGGCTGCTCCAAGTGCGCCCAACAGCTGTCCCAGCCACCTCAAACTTTCCTCTCTTGGCCTAAAGCAGCGGGTCCATGGTTTCGCTTTCATTTGGATTTTGCCGGACCCTTCCTCGACTACCAATGGCTTCTCATCACCGATGCCTTTTCACATTTTCCATTCGTTATCCATTGTACCAGCACCACTTCCGAAGCGACCCTCGCTTCTCTCCAGAATGTTTTTCCTTGGAAGGGTTACCACTGACGATTGTCACGGATAACGGCCCTCAAATCCAGAGCCAGGAATTCGCGACATTTTGCTCTGCCAATGGCATCCAACACGTCCTCACTCCACCCTTTCACCCACAATCAAATGGCGAGGCCGAACGCCTCGTCCGAACTTTTAAGGCTCAAATGACAAAATATGCCTCCAAGCCACACTTTGAACGAGGCCCTGACATTGTTCCTCAGTTCCTATCGATTGACACCCACTGACTCCCGTAATTCAGCGGAACATTTGCATGGCCGGCAATACTGTACTCTTTTGTACCTCCTCCAGCCCGGACCCAAGCAACGGATTCCAGCTACAACTGCTAACTTTGTTTCGGGATCCCTTGTCTGGGCGCGAGGTTTCGGCCCGAGGGCCACATGGATTCATGGGGTGATCATCCGACCGCGAGGCCGTCAGCTCTTTGACGTCCGCATCGCCGACAAAGTGGTCCGTCGTCACCGAAACCAACTCCGGCGCCGATATCAGGGTTTTCCAGCCGCCTCTTCTTCCCGGCAAGCCGCTCCGCCACCTACTTCTTCCATCCGCCTGGATGTACTCCCTTCCACCCATGGTCGGAGTGCAGGGGCTCCCCATCAGCAGCAGCCGTTATCTCCACAGCAGCTGCAGACGCAACAAGCTCCTCCGCCGGGCCGGTCTTTTACGCCACACGACACCGAGGAGGATGACACCATGCCCTCGGCACTGCAGCTGCCACTGTTGCAGCCTAGTCGGCGACGCCCGAACGGTCCATTTTCCGGGCAGCAGCCAACGAACGTCGATGAACCTATGCCACTGGCGCCATCGCTGCCTGCTTCCCAGCCTCTTCCTCTTCCGCGAGGCAGCTCGGCCCGTCTGGCCCGCCAAGCCGCCCCCTACTCTGCAGGGGCGAGTTTGCACCGATCGAAAACTCAGATTCTAGGCCACAGGATACTCACACATAATATACTAAAATTTAGTAAGTTCGGAATATTTTCCAGGTATCCCGCTTCAGTTTAACCAGGTTTGCCGCGGTAGAGTAGCCGAGCGGTCTAAAGCGCCTTGTTGCGGAACGCGCGGTTGCTTGCCGTGGATCTTTAAGTCCTCCCTGGGGCATGGGTGTGTGTGTGTGTTGTCCCTAGGTTAGTTTACCTTGGTTTAAGTAGTTTGTAACCTACTGACTGATGACCACGCAGTTTGGTCCGATAGATTTACAAACATTTGATTTTTTCGAGTTTGCACCGTCTCCTCCATGAGGCAGCCAAGGCTGAGCAGGAAGACGTCGTTCTCATCTCCCCTCTCCCCCCTTTCGATGACTCTCTGTCATCAAGTTCGCCTGAATGGCAGGCAACACCGCATAACAGCAACGCTGTACGGGAAAAAAAAACCAACAGCAAAGAGGCGCCATCAGGTAAACACGCAGACGATTCCAATCGATAAATAGCAACCTTTCCTTGCAGAGGTCGCCGCTACATATTCCGGACACGGATTCCTACGTCGGGTTCCTATTGGCTCCAGCTCGCTATATAGGCTCAGCCGGACGAGGACAGAGCCAGTCTTGGTTCCGCTGCTAAGGGCAACAGCTAGCAAAGACCCCGCGAAGATTACGCCGAAGCCGCGGTACGGGAAGACCGCCGACCGACGTACCAGCCGACCGAAAGGAACCACATCTCCGGCTACACCGACGGACGTCTAAGTCTACTGGTACAGCAAGTCATTGTATTGTAGAAGAAGTCATTTCAATAGCCTTGTAGAGGAAGTTACTTGCAATAAAGAGTGAAGACACAACAGGCCATAAAGACAATTAAATGAAGTAATGTGAGTCTGCATCTCTTCACGAAAGGTATTGGATATCAATGATTATACTGTAAACCTGTCGTCTTGTAATCATGTAGTTGTCAGTGTATGAAATTTTGTTTTTGGTACTTCAATATCTTCTGAAGGGAGTGTAAGAAAATTGCCTGTTGGAGGTCGTCAAAAAATCTCAAAATTCAGAATGCGTAATGATATGCTCTAGTAATAATAATTTTGTTATTGAATGTTGTAGCAAATCACAACTAATGGGTCGCAACAACACTTTCGCATTGTAAGTTAGAATTTTGAATAAATAAAAAAAATTGATATTAATTAATTTAAAACAGTCACTGTAGTAATTAATTAAGCTTGGCCCTATCTGACTTAGCATTGACTACAGCCTCCAACTAGCACCTCTTACGATTCACGAACAGCACAACTTCACTAACAAATGTGTCAGAATTCATGTAGTGGTGATGGCGTGTTCGTGTTATAATCAAAATTGTAATAGCAGATAGACTCTAATTACAATGATAATAGCTCAGTACAGTGAAACTCCGTGGTGCAATGAGCTTCACTAATACTACAGTTAAACTTCTCAATAATTTTGATAATATTCTTTAAAGCATTCAAGTTTCTTATAAAACTTTACGTGAACTATATATATATATATATATATATATATATATATATATATTTTTTTTTTTTTTTTTTTTTTTTTTTTTTTTTTTTTTTTTTGTAATTGGTTCCAGGGCCTGGGTAGCGTACGCGTGTAACTAGCTGAGAAAAGTTTGGCATTTAACGTATTTCATAAAAAATTACTTCAGTCAAGTCTGGTTACTTTCTACATAAATGAAATCAACTTTACTTTACTTGCAAACTCTCTCGCACTTTAATTACTAGTCTCTGTGGTTGTAACACGTTTAGCAATTTTTTAACTCATCTAGCAATTTCTTTAAAACTGATCGTAATTACTTTGAAAAATGATTGATCTTGTTGGTCAATGTACAGGCTTGCATAATCAACATAATCTAATAATGGTGATAATGGGGTGACTACAACTACTTACAAAATTAAGACTGGTTTCAAAATAAGTCATGTATAATTGAACCAAAGTTCTGATTAGGTTGACACTACATTTACATGCATACAAAATAAAATGTTACAAAAGTACTCATCCGCTTTCGTCGTCTTCGTCGTGAAGTCCATACAAGACAGATATGATTACAATAGGTACTCTTACTACAACAACGATCACACTCGGTGACAATAGACTTGATACCAAACAATTACTTTTCTTGCACACATGAAAAAAGATTACACTGATCGAGTATAAATAAACTTATTTCGCACTTTCTTCAATACATTAAACAGTACGCCTCTCAGGCTTATTGCAATTGCATTAAACTCGCGCCACACTGCGCCTACCGTGCCTCTGCACCATCAACAAAACATTTATGTCTTTACTTTGGCGAGTCCGCTCCGCGACTGCTTCAGCAGCGCGACACTCACAGCTACTACTTCTGTGCCAAAGACAGTCTTTACAACAGGTTCAACATTTTCTCTGGCGCATTGCTAACTTACAAAGAATGTCCGTGCATTCATGCGGGTTTACACATACAGTACATGTTTACACTAAATGATTCAATATTGAAAGTGACGTTACATAAGAAATATCTCTAGCGTACAAGAAATGAAAAATACATGAACTAAACAAATTTAAGACAATATATACATTACTTTAAATCAAACTGTAAGATACACCAACAGGTGTACTCTTACATCCTGCCCGGGTTGAGAAACAAATAAATAATTTTTTTTTTTTTTTTTTTTTTTTTTTTTTTTTTTTTTTTTTTTTTGTTAACCTTAAAACACATATTTCATATAGGAAAAATTACATGACATAAAATAAAGATACATAATATTGGTTACATGGCATTACATAAGATACAAAAGTAGGAAGTTGCATTACATTATTTACAAAATTTGACATGTTGGGATGCGTCGGTATATAAACCTGCAAAAAATAGCACTGCACTCAATTGACCTTCATGGCCGAGCTTGATAGCTCCACTTTATTGCACATCACTTCACACGCTACATTTCGTAGTCCCGTTGGATGAAGCGGTGTGTGTTCCTTTGAAGTCGCTACCGCCCATGGCTGTCGGCTCCTTTCAAGTCGTTCGCGCCGGCGGCTGACCGCGCGACGCAATTGTTGCCTCTGGTAGCGGCTGCCCCTGGCGGCACGTCTAATGTCCGAGAGCGCATTGTCGCCGCTCCTCAGGCCCGCATACCAAGCTCTCATCCACTTGTTTTGTTTGTTGTGTGCTAACCTGCAAACGGGGCTTAGCTTCAGTCTTTATCTCGCATTCACATACACAGTAATTAAAATAAATGATAAGTTATACAATGCATTAATATTTACAAGTCATGTTTATCACATCAGTCTTTCAGTTGTAGTGTAGTTCCCCTTACAATATTATGATTACAACTTACATACTAGTGATAAAATTTTTTAATGTCACAAACGTGTCTGAGTCCTACATTTTTATTGTTCTTTATGGACACCAGTTCCATAGCATTAGTATGTTTGACTTTGTTTACACGGTAGGGTCCCAAATACCATCGGTAAAACTTCTTGCATCCGTTATCATGTGGTTTACCCAGCTTTTTGTTTCGTAGTAAGACAAGGTCTCCTTCTTCAAATTTTCTTTCAGGATATCTATTATTATGGGTTCTGTTCCTGGCCTTTCTTTAAATTCTGCACAGCTAAAAATCGTATTCTTCTTTTGTTTATACGGACGTTATTCACTGGCAGCTCAATCATACTTCGGATGGGGTTCTTTGCTGGTATACCCTGTTGTATCTTGATTGGTTCGTACCCAGTTGAGGTGTGTACAAGGTTGTTGGTAACATCTTCAAATTCGTTCAGGTATAAGTCCCAGGATTTTTGATTCTTGTAGGCATACGTGCGTAAAAATCGGCCCAATTCTCGCATCACCCTCTCGCAAATGTTACTCTGAGGTCTGTACCGTGAAATGTAAATCGGCTTGATTTTATTTCTCCTCAGCATCTGCTTCCAAGTCTCGGACACATACTGAGGTCCATTATCGCTTAACACTTTCTTAACATTACGGTGCTTCGGCAGTATATATTTCTCAAATTCTTTGCTGACGGTCTTCGCTGTTGCTCTCTTTAACGGCCATATGATCACGTATTTCGATAGTACATCTATCGCCACTAGAACATATCGATAACCACCTCTAGATTTGATAACTGGTCCGTACAAATCGGTTGCTATAATTTCATTCACCTGTGCTGGCAAAATGGCATTCCACTTGGTTTGCATTGTGGTTGTACTGGGCTTCATGGTTTGGCAAATTTTACAAATTCTTAGAACTTTTCTGACCCTTCGCAACATATCTGAAAAATAAGTAACTTCCTCCAATTTTGCTTTGCATCTAACAGGTCCGCAGTGTCCGAATTCCAGATGTATGAACCAAATAAGCTTGTTTATAATTTCTTCTGGTACGTATATCTTCCAGCCTTGATCATCGTTGCCTTTCCTGAAGTATAATTTGCTCCTCTAAAAATTTTGTGGTATTGGCGTAAATGCACATTTTCTGGATTGGAGATCTTTTGCACTATTGTTCTGATTCGCTCGTCTTTCTTCTGCAAATCCACTATTGACCTAAAGTTTTCTCTAAGATAATTTTCAAACGGCACATTTTGTATAAGCATCACTGTTACTTCATCCGTTATTCTGTCCGCATTGTCCTTATTACTTTCTTGTATCGGCAATCTTGACAAACAGTCAGCTATAACATTTTCTTTTCCGGCTATGTGCTTTATATCGAAATCATATTGTTGTAAGAATAGCGTCCAGCGTGTTAATCTTCCTGGCATTAGCTTGCTTTGTTTCATAAATTGCAGAGCTCGATGATCAATATACACTGTGGTCTTTCTTCCTGCCAGAAAGAGATGAAATTTCTTAAACGCCCACACTGCCGCCAAGCGCTCTTGTTCTGTGACAGTGTATCTCTTTTCTGCTGGGCTAAGTACCCTACTGGCGAAAGCTATTGTGCAATGTTTTCCCTGTTCATTAATTTGGTAGAGTTCTGCTCCTATTCCAACGCCACTAGAGTCAATTGCTAAACAAAAATCTAATGACATATCAGGATGACATAGTATTGGTGCCTTAACGAGACTTTCTTTAATTTTAATGAATTCTTGTTGGCATTCAGGGGACCACTTCCAGGGTTTATATTTTTTTAGTAACTCATGCATATTCGGCGCTGCAAGTGCCTCAATTGTTGTGAATCGACGATAATAGCCCACGGCTCCCATAAATGATTTTAATTGCTTCCTCGTTGCTGGCGCTGGACAGTCCCTGATAGCCGCGATCTTTTCCAAGTCTGGCTTTATTCCTTCCTGCGTAATTATGTGGCCCAAGAATTTTAACTCGAACTTGCAAAACTGTGATTTCTCCACGTTTATAGTCATTCCGAACTCTCTAAATTTGCTCAGTACTTCACCCAACAATCCAAAGTAATTATCCCAATTTTGCGCTCCAATAACCACATCATCCACGTAGACAATTATTTTGTTCAGCAGCTCGAATAAATGCGGCCGTACTAATTTTTAGTCCAAAAGGTAAGCGACAGAATTGGTATGATTTGCCATTTACCAGAAAGGCTGTATATTGCCGACATTCTTTACTCAATTCTATTTGCCAAAAGGCACTGATCAGATCTAATCCTGCTAAAATTTTCTTATCATGAAATCTTGATAATAATTCGTCTATGCTCAGGGGTCGGTCATTTTCTGCTTCAATAATTTCGTTTAATTTCCTGGCGTCCAGTACTAGACGTATCTCGCCGTTCCTCTTCACCACTGGTATGATAGGATTGTTAAAATTAGAGGTACTCCTTTCAATAATGTTTTTCTTAAGCATTCTTTGGATTTCCTTGTCTACTTTCTCTTTCATCGCGAAGGGAATAATATATGGTTTGTTGTAGAACTTCTGTTGACTGTTCACCTTGAAACTGTACTTGTAATCTTTAATACATCCAACCTTTTCTTTAAAGACTACGTGATATTGATACAGAAGCTGCTCTAGCTCGACTAGCCTCTCCTCAGGAATGTTTTCAAAATTAACCACTTTCTGACGAATCCTTTGTCTTATCTCTTCCTCATCAACAGTAGAATGATTTACGTCATAATAATTAGTCTTCTCTTCTTCGTTAAGGTACACAGAGTCAACGTAATGTTGCATCTCTGCGTGTATTTTCTCTTTTTCTTCGAACAAGTTCCATTTCGTTTTGATTCCACCCACATTCCATTCTATATATTTCTTATAATAATTAATCTTCATTTCTAACTTCCGCATCGTGTCCGCACCAATCACGACGTCGGTCTTTAATCCTCTGACAACTAAAAATTCTGCCACTATCGCCTGTTCACATACAATAATCTCTAGCATTACTCGTTTCCATACTTGCACGCTTTGCTTTGGTATAATAGATGATGTGTTTATATTGCAAGAGTCTTCTTTGATAATTAGCTTCTGCTTGCGGCTAATTAAGTACAAATCCTCTTCGATTGCATTGTACTGGCTTCCGGTGTCCGGTGTCACAGTAACAATCCGTTCTCCTACAAATCCGGTAATTATCAAGTTCATTTCGGTGTCCTCTTGGGTGTCGTCTTCTTCGAGTAAAAAATGTGTCCTTTCTTTGTGAGTCAATCCAAATAAGGTTTCATTTTGCTGTACCCCACTTCTTCGTCCGCTGCAATGCTCTTGATTCACATAACTACAGTCAGACGGTTCATTTACAGTTGAGTGTTTCATTTTCACGCGTCGTCTTCTCCAGTACTCTGTGCCGGCTCGCGGCGCGTCACGCCTCATTGTTGTCGGCACGTTGCTTATACCGTAGAGATCTTCAAATCGTTCGTCCTTCTCTTTTAACCTTTCTCTTTGCCTTTGTTTGCCATGAATTGTTTTTATGTCCTCCTGGCTGCACCTGATATTAAATGTCTTTACTGGATGTTCCACTTGCTGTAATAATTCGGTGGTGTACTGGTTTCCTTCGTCTTCAACAGTCAAAATATTTGTTTTCAGATCCACGACCGCTTTAACTTTCTGTAGCCAATCAGCTCCAATTATCAACGGAATATTTATTTCTTCCACTACTGCAAACTCATGGTAAAATAGTTGGTTAAGCTGATTGATTTTAAACAGCAAGAAAATCTTCTTCTTTGATTCCACAAATTTAGAATTGAAAGCTCCATATATTTTCAATCTAGTTGCTGGAAGTTCCTCTATTCTATGCAAGCTTTTCTTAACATCCTCATAAATCGATCGTGTCAAAATCGAAATCATCGACCCAGTATCAATTAATGCTTCATAATCCTTGCTTCCGATTACCAGTTTTAGTTTCGGACATGTATTGCTTTCGCTTTGGCTGGCGTCTCTCAATACTCGTATTTCAGTTCTAAGCACATCTTCTTCTTCCGTTGATAACTTTTGTTGTTCATCTGACTTTCGGATGTCATTGCATTGTCTCATCTGCGGTGCTGTTGTTGCAACGTCGTGGTGGCTCCAAATTTCGATATGCTCGATGATGTCAAGAAACTCATTCTGCAATGAATCATAATTTTCTGCTACTTCTTCCGTACAGGTGGTTAAGGTATCTGCTGCTTTGTTGTCTGGTTCTCTTCTCCCTGCTCATCTTCTGTCGTATCCGATTCTTCACTGTCTTCCGTCTCTTCCACGTCAGTATCTTCTTCCAGTTGAATACAAGTTTTCTTATATTGATCATTGTTATCCAGTAACGCATCTATTGCTTCAACGAACATTCTTTCATGGTATTCTTGTTCCGTTTCTGGCCCAACTGTTGCTTTATTTATTTGCGCTGATGCGTCAATAACTTTGTTTATTTGCGCGCCCTCAAGCTTCTTTGCTTCTACAGTTGTTGTTCGTTCATTCTTGCCACGTTCAATTACGTTCGTAGTCTTGTATACAACGTCAGTTTCGTCTTCATCATCTGTCGCTATCCATTCATTATCGGAGTCTTCTTTCTTTGCATTTTCGTCTGAGCTCGTCGGTCCTTCAGTCCCCTTCAAAGGCTTTGCGGCCTCGCCGCGGGGAAAAGCAGGCCGCTCAATTAGTTTAAACAACGTGCGTTTTCTTCATGATTGTTCGTACTTTGATTACGTATTTCGTGGTTGGTGTCTCCATTATCTACTGTGCGTGCTTCTACGGCATAAACCTGTTTGTCGCGAGGTCCCGGTTTCTCGTAGACTGTTCTTCCGTCTCCTCTACTTCTGTCTACATTACGTGACTGATTGTATTCTTTGGGCCTAGCTCCGGTGTTTTGCCAATCATTTCGATTATTCCTCTCTTGATTACGATTTTCCTGTCGGTCTTGTCTCGGGTCTTCTTCTCTCTGATGACGTTGCCGTCGATCATCTTGTCGGCCGTTATTGGTATCACCTCCTCGTGACCTGTCTTCCCGTGTATCCGCTTGTCGGTGCCCGTATCCGTTATCTTCACGGCGAGTACCTTCGTCCCTCCGATAATGTCGATCATCTGTTCCATTCCTATTCCCTCTGTCCTGTCGGTTGGGACGGTCTCCATTTTCCCAGCTTCGATCACATCTATCCAAGACTTCCATAAATTTTTCTATAGATAAAACTGGTTGTACAATGAAAAGATCTCGCACACGTCTGGGCAATTTTGCTAACATTACTGAAATGAAAGCTCGCTCCGGTATTGGATAGCTAAGATACCTATTCTTATTCCAGTAATGTTTCACATATTTCTCCATCGTACTGAATTTATTTGCGTTAAAGATAGGCGCTGTGTGAATATCTTCATAAACTTCATCCTGCTTTGCTGATGACCAATATTTGCGTATTAGTTGATCCTTAAATTCGCGGTAGCTTCTGCTCTCGCTACTCATGTCCATAACGTCATTATGAATACTTTCATGCACGTTGGACAGAATATAATTTATACACATGCGATCCGACCAATCTCGCGGTAAAGTTTGTTCGATGTGATTCAAAAATTTCATTATATGGATGTCGCCATCTGGCTTGAATAGTGGCGGTCTGATACTACGCAAATACTTTTCCATTCGTCTATCATTTTCGGTGCGCCTTGCCTCCTCATTGTTGTCAACACAAGGCAATGGTGCAACAGTTCTTTGCTCCGGTACAGTTCCGTTCAAATTTATTTCGTAATGCGAATTCCCGTTACTGGTTTCGGTGACAGATTTTGTCGTTTCAAAGCTGACGTTTCCTGCAGCAGGCTGCCTCACGAGATGATAACAATTATTTGTTGCGACTGCCAATTTGCGCTTCTGTACTAGGCGGGGTCCACGTATTGTTTTCATGTTCCACAATATGCTGGATTTCTCTTTGCATCTGAACAATTCTTTCCTCAGTGTGTTTTAATCCCTGTTCGAGTCCCGCGACTTTGTCTTTGGTTCTGTTTAATGTGACGCTCCTCACAAATTTTTTGCGCCTGCGTAATCTGTTGTTCCGTTTGCGTGGCTAAATCATCTATCCTTTTTTCCTGTTTACTTATTTGCTTCCTAACGTGTTCATTTTCCTTTTTATTTCTTCGATTTTTTTTATCTATTTTCTTTATGTCCTGTCCAAGTTCCCGCCTTAGTTCTAACTGTGATTTTTCGATTTTTTGATCTATTTTCTTTATTTCTAACTGTGATTTTTCAATTTTTTGACCAAGATTCCTGCTCATTTCTAACTGTGACTTTTCAAGATTCCGGCTCATTTCTAACTGTGACTTTTCAAAATTCTGGCTCATATTTTGCATGAATTGCATTAACGCACTTATGTCGGCATTTCCTTGAGGCACAGCATCCCTCATTTTTGTCCTTCGCCTATCCTTTTTATTTCTGTTGATTTTCCGTTCCTCCTCACTACTTGATGACAGATCATCTGATGAACATTTAGCCTCCGATTCGTTCTGATGTTCGTCAATTACCTTTTGCTGATCACTAACATTGTCCGCGACCTCATCCAGGTTAGTTTTCTCTCCATTAATTACGTGACCCACGTTTATCGCTAACCTGCGATCGTTTGAGTGTCTCAAATCTGTACTACTTCTTCGAACCTCATTTTGATCACGCGTAATTTCTTGTCGATCTACGTTCAAATTTGCATTTTCCATTTCCGGTACGTTTTCAATTTCGGTTACCTTATCTAATCTTGAATCCATTGTTGATGCTTGGCTTCTACGCATTATCGCGTTCCTAGTAAGGACCCTACTTTTCTCTATTGTTGCGTCACGATGACGCTGCCCTACTGGTGCCATGTTTGAACTTTTCAACAATGTTTCAAAATCAACAAACGATATACAAGTTTCAAATCCAATAAACAGTCAATCAATATACAGAAAAAAATAATAAATCAAAATTTAATGATAACTTAATTACTATTACTTAATTATCAAATGTCTTGCCAAACCAGTTACAAACGTAGGCGCCCAAACTATCCTGGCAGTAGTGTCGCCAATTGTAAGAAAATTGCCTGTTGGAGGTCGTCAAAAAATCTCAAAATTCAGAATGCGTAATGATATGCTCTAGTAATAATAATTTTGTTATTGAATGTTGTAGCAAATCACAACTAATGGGTCGCAACAACACTTTCGCATTGTAAGTTAGAATTTTGAATAAATAAAAAAAATTGATATTAATTAATTTAAAACAGTCACTGTAGTAATTAATTAAGCTTGGCCCTATCTGACTTAGCATTGACTACAGCCTCCAACTAGCACCTCTTACGATTCACGAACAGCACAACTTCACTAACAAATGTGTCAGAATTCATGTAGTGGTGATGGCGTGTTCGTGTTATAATCAAAATTGTAATAGCAGATAGACTCTAATTACAATGATAATAGCTCAGTACAGTGAAACTCCGTGGTGCAATGAGCTTCACTAATACTACAGTTAAACTTCTCAATAATTTTGATAATATTCTTTAAAGCATTCAAGTTTCTTATAAAACTTTACGTGAACTATATATATATATATATATATATATATATATATATATATATATATATATATATATATATATATATATTTTTTTTTTTTTTTTTTTTTTTTTTTTTTTTTTTTTTTTTTTTTTTTTTTTGTAATTGGTTCCAGGGCCTGGGTAGCGTACGCGTGTAACTAGCTGAGAAAAGTTTGGCATTTAACGTATTTCATAAAAAATTACTTCAGTCAAGTCTGGTTACTTTCTACATAAATGAAATCAACTTTACTTTACTTGCAAACTCTCTCGCACTTTAATTACTAGTCTCTGTGGTTGTAACACGTTTAGCAATTTTTTAACTCATCTAGCAATTTCTTTAAAACTGATCGTAATTACTTTGAAAAATGATTGATCTTGTTGGTCAATGTACAGGCTTGCATAATCAACATAATCTAATAATGGTGATAATGGGGTGACTACAACTACTTACAAAATTAAGACTGGTTTCAAAATAAGTCATGTATAATTGAACCAAAGTTCTGATTAGGTTGACACTACATTTACATGCATACAAAATAAAATGTTACAAAAGTACTCATCCGCTTTCGTCGTCTTCGTCGTGAAGTCCATACAAGACAGATATGATTACAATAGGTACTCTTACTACAACAACGATCACACTCGGTGACAATAGACTTGATACCAAACAATTACTTTTCTTGCACACATGAAAAAAGATTACACTGATCGAGTATAAATAAACTTATTTCGCACTTTCTTCAATACATTAAACAGTACGCCTCTCAGGCTTATTGCAATTGCATTAAACTCGCGCCACACTGCGCCTACCGTGCCTCTGCACCATCAACAAAACATTTATGTCTTTACTTTGGCGAGTCCGCTCCGCGACTGCTTCAGCAGCGCGACACTCACAGCTACTACTTCTGTGCCAAAGACAGTCTTTACAACAGGTTCAACATTTTCTCTGGCGCATTGCTAACTTACAAAGAATGTCCGTGCATTCATGCGGGTTTACACATACAGTACATGTTTACACTAAATGATTCAATATTGAAAGTGACGTTACATAAGAAATATCTCTAGCGTACAAGAAATGAAAAATACATGAACTAAACAAATTTAAGACAATATATACATTACTTTAAATCAAACTGTAAGATACACCAACAGGTGTACTCTTACAGGAGAAGCTTCTCCCTATGCACACGACATCAGTAAATGTCACAAACCTCGAACTAAGGTGCAGTTTGAAAGGCCACTGCAAATATTTTAAATAATTTTGATATGTTTTATCACTAATATATTGAACTGCCACGTTTTGGAACTGAAATTGTATTCAACACAACGGAAGCAAAAGACAGGAATTTCTTGCATTTATAATAAAACATATCTAACTGAATTAAAACATCAATGCAGGCTTGTGCTGTGATAGTGCCACGCAAAACAATAAGGGATTCAAGACCCCTCCATGAGAAACACGACCACACCATAACACCACCTCCTCCGAATTTTACTATTGGCACTGCACAATCTCGAAGATGACGTTCATGGGCATTCGCCACGCCCTCACCCATCAGAGCGCCACATTATGAACCCTGATTCGTCACTCCACACAATGTTTTCCCACTGTTCAAGCGAGGCATTGACCTGCGCTATGTGTGGCTCATGGGCAATCGCTCGACTATGAAATCCAACTTTTCTCACCTCACGGCTAACTGTCAAAGAACTTGGAGTGGATGCTGATGCAGTTTGGAATTCCTGTGTGATGGTCTGGATAAATGTCTGACTGTTAGACTGTACGACCCTCTTCAACTGTCTGCGGTCTCTGTCTGTCAACAGACGAGATCGGCCTGTACGCTTTCGTGCTATAATTGTCCCTTCACGTTTCCACTTCACTATCGCATCAGGAACAGTGGACCTAGGGATATTTAGGAGTGTGGAAATTTCGCGTTCACCTGACAGTATATGGTAGAAAAATTTACCTATTATGAAGAACTTATGTTTTTTTGGGATGGCAGAATACTTTTGATTAGATAGTGTATCTTTATAGGACCCAGCTTCTAGTTTTTACCAACAGAATCTTTTGCAAAAATATGGATACTTCCTGACAGTAGGTGGCAGAAAAATGTACCTAATATGAAAAATTATGTTTTTGCGGATGCCCTAAAACTTTTGATTACATAGCGTCTCTTTTTAGGAGTTTGCTTCTACTTTTTACCTCTGTTTTGCAAAAACATAGATAATTTTTCTTAAACGCATTAGACATATTTCGTCCGGTTCGCGGCCTGGACCTGACCAGTTCGGTAGTTTTGGTATCATTGTTGTTACTGTTGTTATTGTTAAAGTCAATGGCGAGAATGATGATGACGGAATGATAAGAGATGGGACAGGCATAAACTCTCTGTTCGCACGTAGCCTAATCTTCCAGAACAAATCCTTAGCACTAGTGTCTTAACTAGACAGAAAAGAACAATGATCAAACTTTCCGTCTACGATGCGGTCGTTACAAGTGCGGCAGAACCTCGGGCTGGAAGATCTCTGCAAATATTAAGAATATTATGCTAAGTCCGTTTCAAAGTACGGTCTTAAAATTTTCCAACAATGTGCGTACGTCTGCAACAAATTCATCCAACTACTCGTTCCATGCTTGTTTTAAAGGTTTATTTAATTTGTTAATAGTGCAGTACTCGAAAAGTGCGCGGATGACTTTCCTGGAAGTTGCTTTACAAATAACGTAAATTTTCTTTTAAAATCCCAAAACACTGTCAAAAACATCGACAATTAGTTGACGAGACGTAGCAAAATTGTACTAAACTCATTAATGTGCTTTGTAAGGTTAGTTAGAGATGCAAAACATAATACCAAACGGTCATCTTTAACGATCTAAATTCCCCCTCAGCCATTTTATTACCTCTAACTGTGTTCTGCTACGAACGCCAACGAAACTACGCAGGGAACGCACTACGGACGGGAACTAGTGTGACTGTACGCCTCGGCAGCGATGTTTCTGGAGAGGGAAATGCCTGCCAGCAGTGTAGGCACCCGCGGGCGCCTGCGCTCGTTCTCGCGTGAGCGCATCTGCTCACCTCTCATGTAGAACAATTTCTCACATAGTATTCTGCTCAGATATTCACACCTGTCACAGACATAAAAATCTACTCATTGACCGAAAACTTCCCCCAGGGGCTTCACGGTTCTTTCGTGACTATGTGCGTGGCGAGCACGGGGCTCCGAGATAATGCAGTGTTCCTTCCTTCTTTACTTCCCGGACTGCATGTCCTTTCCCCTCCCTATCCTTTCCTATCCTCACTGCTTTCCCTCCCCACCAGGGGACTGATAACCTCAATAGTTTAGTCCCCCTATCCTAAACAAACAACCCAACCAAGACCGAAATTTGAGGGAAAACCTCTTCTGTCATCAATAGCGCAGATACAGAGGGTGCAAGTCTCAGGCCACAAGACCATGATCCTTGCTAGCAGTTGTGCCAATGACTTCTAAGATGGAACGCTGAATATGTGTCAATCACAGAGGAAGAAGCGGAATTCACAAAGAGTGGGACGATAAAATGTCACAATAACTACGCTTGGGCAAATCCAAATATCCTTCAGCTGTCTTGATGGGAAGCAGCAGCCTCAAGTATTAGTATCTCGAAGCAAGTGTTGGTGACTGATTCATTGAGATAGACAATTTATCCAACAAATAAATTGCTGTATTTGTTACCTATTTATACGCGTCAAATAGGCCTAAACCTCCACTGTTAGAGAAAGTTACACTTTAAGAAATACAACGGACGTGCCAGATTTCCAGACTGAATTTGCACTCAGCATAAGAGTATGCGTCGATTTCAAACTTCCTGTCAGATTAAATTATCGTGTTGGACCTGGACTAGAAACTGGTATCTTTGGCTTGGATAGCTTATA
This sequence comes from Locusta migratoria, assembly GCA_026315105.1. Lineage (NCBI taxonomy): Eukaryota > Metazoa > Arthropoda > Insecta > Orthoptera > Acrididae > Locusta > Locusta migratoria. The sequence continues at coordinate 441,978,152 of CM048755.1, read as the reverse complement.
AAATATGCCTACGAAAGGCAAACATCTTTATTGTTCCTTGTGCCATGAATTTCGACCTATACAAGTTGTGACGACCTCCGACGGTGCTAAGGCACACACCAACGCTACAATGCACGTTACGACCTTCTTAGAGTTTATTTTATACTTTTGTGTGAGCAATGCTAGGAAATCCACAAGATGTTTACGAACTCGAGCATTTTTTGATTTAAAATTAATTCAGGACATAGATCCTTCGCTTTGTGTGGTATTGAATCCAGAGATAATGCACTGTTGCCTAGCACTGACTAACAGTCCCATAATCTCTAAAATGTTACTTACGGCAGGGCTTATTTTTCACGTTTGTAAGATATATGCACGGGTTTATATTCTTTAAAGTTCACAGATAAAGATTCTAAAATATCAATATAGTTCGTTCATTTGTAATATGAGAGTTAAACCCTTCTTTAAGCACACGATAGTTCTCAATGCTGTAAGTCATAAGTCAGTTCACCTTCAAAATATATTTTCATTATTAGTTGGGATGATAGATGTCGGTGACATCTGACCCCAATCGGTAATGAAATATTGTTCCAATCAAAACTAACGTCCCACGTACATCAGAATAACCTAATCATTCTTTTATACTCTGCAAAATGTCTCAATAGTCTGTACCTATCGATATCGGACACCACACCAATACAATAAGTATCAGCCGGCCGCGGTGGCCGTGGGGACTGAGGCGCTTCAGTCACGGTCTGCACGGCCACTACGGTCGGGGGTTCGAATCCCCCCTCGGGCATGGATATTTGTGCCGTCCTAGTTCGTAAGTAGTTCATAAGTAGTTTGTAAGTTTAGGGACTGATGACCCCGTAGTTCAGTTTCATAAGCTTTACAAACATTTGAACGTTTTTTGAACAATAAGTATCTAAATATTTACCGTACGAGGGGACGCTACGGTAAGACACTAAATTTGCATTTGGAATGACGGTCGTTCATCGTTCGACCATTCGGATTTATGATTACTGTTGTCTACATAAACCACTCAAGATAAATGTCTGGACGGTTCCTTTGATACAGGAAGAAAGGAAGATTAGATTTTAACGTCTCGACGACATCGAGGACGTTAAAGACGTGTTCTTTGGTAAATACATCTGATTTCTTTACCACATCCTTCCGCCTCTAATGATATTTTCGCCAACGGTACGTTGTATCCAAAATTACTTCGTTTCTTACTGCTTGCTGCAGGTGCGTCTTCGAGTTCTGGTATGATTGTTTTAGGTACAGTGAAATATCCCTGCCGTCGTTTCAAACGCACTGGCATTTACAACGCAACCTGAGTGACCTACTGCCTCCGATTTTCGTGTTAGCTTTCAGAGTCGGTTGAAACAATAAAAGGCAGAATATCGTGCAGGACGGATTTGACGTTATCGCAATAATACTGCACTGATAGAGTGGAGCCGGAGACGGGGCGTGCAGAGTTGTTTGTGCAGCAGAGGCTGCAGCGGGCTACATTGTAAATCTGGCCGCCGCTGGCTTTATTCCAGGGGGCCACTGGCTTATCGATCGCGTCTACGCCGTCCCAGCGAAAGTAAAACGAACGTGCGGTGTTGTAGGCCGTTAACCCTGTGGCTTACTTGTAGGTCGGCTCGCGCGTAAATTGCTGCCTAACACGCTGCAGTGGCACGCGCCAGTTCCTTCACGAGAACAGACTGCTCCAGAAGAACGCCGTGGAATCGGATCACTCCGCGTAGGACGATATTGAAACACCAATTTCGTTAAAGCAATCAAGTAACGAAAGAGTAATTGTCCAACCGATTTATGGAAGTTCGTTACAATGAAATAAATACCGTAACAGTGGAGAATTTTATTTCTTTATTAGAAGACACTGCCAGTGTCGTTATCTTGGGTTTAAATGGACACAGTAATGTGAAACATCGTGCAGTACAAAAGAACAACCACCGGAGATCTTTTAGTGATTGACGACAATGTGGAACACAAAGATCAGGAGAATTGATCTGTACGGGGTGTCTAGTATGTGGCCGGCCGCAGTGGCCAAGCGGTCTGCGGCGTGTCAGTCACGGTCTGCACGGTCGCTGCGGTTGGGGGTTAGAATCGCCCCTCGGGCATGGATGTTTGTGCCGTCTATAGTACAAGCTAGTTTATAAATAGTTTGTAAGTTTTGGGACTGATGACCCCGTAGTTAAGTCCCTAAAGCTCTACAAACATTTGAACATTCTATATATGCAAGGTACCTGCAGTTCTGTGGAGATAAATAAGAAAGGACAGCAGAGGAAGTGGCATAAAAGTAAGAATTGAATTTCAGCCCTATCCTTTGGGCAGTGTGTGAGGGCAAGTGACTTTTTACGGTGGCCTGATTGTTGCGATAGAACTCGGCGGCACACTAGACTCGTATACTTCATCCCGTCAACGAATCTTATTACACATCAGTTCAGAGATGTTAGAATTCTACCTTTGAAAAATCATTTCTCATCATTATCCAGCCAGAGGTTCTGCCTCACTTGTAACGATCTCATGATAGACGGAACGTTAAATCATTTTTCTTTTTTGTCTAGTTAAGACACTAGCGCTAAGGATTTGTACTGGAGGAATAGGCTATGTCCGGACAGAGAGTTTTTGCCCGTCCCATCTCTCATCATTCCCTCATCTTCATTCTCGTCATTGACTTTAACAAATAGAGTAACAACAATGATACGGAAACTACCGAAGTGGTCTGATCCAAGCCGCGAACCGGACAAAATACATCTAAGGCGTTTAAGAAGAAGTATCCATGTTTTTGAAAAAGAGAGTGTTGGTAAAAACTAGAAGCAGGATCCTATAAAGATACACTATATAATCAAAAGTATTCTGCCATCCCCAAAAACATACGTTTTTCACAATAGGTGCATTTTTCTACCATCTACTGTCAGGTATTCCACATCAGCGACTTCAGTAGTCATTAGACATCGTGAGATGTGAGAATGAGTCGCTCCGCGGAACTCACGGACTTCGAAAGTGGTTAGGTGATTGGGTATCACTTGCGTCAAAAGTGTGTACGAGAAATTTCCACACTCCTAAACATCCCTAGATCCAATGTTCCTGATGTGATAGTGAAGTGGAAATGTGGAGGGACAAATATAGCACAAAAGCGTATAGGTCGACCTCGTCTGTTGACTGACAGAGACCACAGCAGTTGAAGAGGGTCGTATGGTCTAATAGCCAGGCATCTAACCAGACCATCACACAGGAATTCCAAACTGCATCAGGATCCACTCCAAGTACTTTGAAGTAAGCCGTGAGGTGAGTAAAGTTGGATTTCATGGTCGAGCTGCTGCCCATGAGCCACACATCACGCAAGTCAATGCCTCGCTTGAACAGTGGAAAAACGTTGTGTGAAGTGACGTATCACGGTACACAATGTGGCGATCTGATGGCAGGGTGTGGGTATGGCGAACACTTCGTGAACTTCATCTTCCAGCATGTGTAGTGCCAACAGTAAAATTCGGAGGTGGTGGTGTTATGGTGTGGTGGTGTTTTTCATGGAGGAGTCTTGAGCCCCTTGTCGTTCTGTGTGGCACTATCACAGCACAAGCCGACATGGATGTTTTAAGCACCTTTTGCTTCCCAGTGTTCAAGAGCAATTCGGGATGGCGATTGCATCTTTCAACACGATCGTGCACCTGTTCATGGTGCACGGCCTGTGGCGGAGTGGTTACATGACAGTAACATCCATGTAAAGGTCTGGCCTGCACAGAATCCTATAGAACACCTTTGGGATGTTTTGGAACGCCGACTTCGTGCCAGGCCTCATCGATCTGTATCGATACCTCTCCTCATTGTAGCCATTCCGCAAGAAAATTTCCAGCACCTGACTGAACATATGCCTGCGAGAGTGGGAGCTTTCATCAGGGCTAAGGATGGGCCAGGACCATATTGAATTCCAACTTTATCGATGGAGAGAGCCACGAATATCAGTTTGTGATTTACATCGTACACCAAAAAATGTTCAAATGTTTGTACAGCTTATGGGACTTAACTACGGGGTCATCAGTCCCTAAACGTACAAACTACTTATTAACTACCTTATACTAAAGACGGCACAAATATCCATGCCCGAGGGGGGATTCGAACCCCCGACCGTAGTGGCCGTGGAGACCGTGACTGGAGCGCCTCAGTCTCCTCGGCCACCGCGGCCGGCCATCGTACACCTCCCTTGCCATTGGTGAGTACCGAAGTGTACCGTGTCTAATCAACAGGGACATGAAAAAATCAATTTATTTTAATGGTCATTTTCTGTGTTAGATTTTACGAATTTTTGTGTTATTTTTTACCAATTTTGTTGGTATTTTCTGTCAATTTCGCATTGTTTACTGCTGAATTTGGTATTAGTTTCTGGCAGCACACTTCAAATTATGTTATTTATTTTTGTATTAGTTCATTATTTTTTTGGTATTCTGTTCAAAATTAAAATGTACCAAATGTTCAAATGTTTGTAAAGATTATGGGACTTAAATGCGGGGTCATCAGTCTCTAAACTTACAAACTACTTATGAACTAGCTTATACTAAATACGGAACAAACATCCATGCCCGAGGAGGGATTCGAACCCCCGACGGGGAACGGCCTCGCGCATCGTAGCATTGCGTCTCAATGCGTTTGGCAGCTCCGTCGAGGGAAACAACACTTATGAGCGAGCGGTCTAACATAACGGTGTCACTATTTTTTCGAAACAGGAACAACGTAGTCGGCAAACTGTGGCAGACATGCATCGGACAGGTCGTCCTAGCGTCTCTGAAGAAAGAAGTGCGTTTTGTTGCCGTGTTAGTGGACAGTCATCGACGCCAAACGATTCGTGAGCTCGCGCACGAAACCGGATTAGCGCATACGACTGTGCTTCGCATCCTGAAGGAAAGCCTGGGCATGCGAAAAATTGCATCCGTGTGAATTGACGGAAATGCAGAAATGTAAGCGTTACAACGCTGCTCAGAAGCACTTGGAGCGCTATGAACGCGAGGTAGAGGCTTCCTTATGCCGCATCGTGACACTGGATGAGACTTTGGGTCACATCGTACGAGCCAAAACTGAAACGCCAATCTAACGAATGGCGTCATTATGGGCCGCCACGAAAGTCGAAAGTGCGTCAGAGCCCCAGTATGGTGAAAGCTATATTGATTCTCGTGTACGACTGTGATGGTATTACGTTCCTCCACGGCAGACTGTCATTGCGCAGTATTAATGTTCGTTTTTGGAGCATCACCTGCGACCAGCTTTGCGAAAGAAGCGACAACACTTTCTGCTCAATCTACCCATCATCTTGCACGACAATGCGCGGGCGCATACAGCGCAAGCTGTGGCTGCTCTGTTCGGTCGATAGGACTGCCAAGTATTGTACCATCCACTATACTCCCCGGACTTAAGTACTTGTGACTTTGATTTGATTCCGAAGATGTAGAAACCACAATGTGGTATTCGCTTCAGAACTGTTCCAGAGATTCGACAGGCAGTAGACCGCTCCATTCCTGCCATCAACAGGAGGGTAGCTGCTATCTGTATACTAAGCCTTCCACATCGCTGTCAACGGATTCGACACAACGCTGGTGACTACTTTGAATAACATTAACTGGTGCAAACTTGAAACGCTTTTGTATCGTTTTTGAATAAGTAGTTGCCACTATTTAAGTTCCAATCCTGGTATTTGCTGACATGTCAGATAATATTTATGTATATTGTTAAGAAAAGAAATAATTTTTATTAAGTTCGTGGAATGTAGTGAGTTAAAGAACGAACATATCAAAACTTATATAATGCTAAACGCTGTCAAACGATTGCTTTGCACTACTTTATACTTAAACCTGTGAGTTAATAAGAGATTATGGCTCCGAATTTTCAAGTTGTAAAACAATTCCCCTTTATATGAAATTTGATTAACATGGGAATAAATGAATCTTAGTAACAGGCTGTTTAAATTTCGTGCTAGTAAGAACTTTCTCGAACCTGAACGGTATAATTAAAATGGAGGTGTACCAAAAGATAACTCAAGACGGGACTAAGACCACAATCCTTAAGCAGAATTCATGCTATTCCTCATTGCACATCTCTATGAATTACACGATATAAATGTAATTCTTATGATGCAAATGTCTTTGTACTCTGTATACCGAAAACTAGTAAACTTATAAGACCCGAGCTAATGTGACACCAGAATTTTATGTTGTACACTCCTTCTTTGCAAGAACGTACTGAATCTAACCTAACTGTTCCACAGCAACGTGAACTTACCTGCAGCGCTAAGATTTTCGTTGAAAATGAAAGTAACATCACTAATGAATGAAGTTTATTATCCGTTGGCTTTAAATATAGTTAATGCGAAAACATTAATTTCGAGAACATAGTTTATACGTAATCACATAAGTAATTTCAAAACTTCAAAATTTTGTAAATCTGTGGGCAGTCCTTAGTCTTACAAACTACTTAAAATAACCTAAGGACAAACACACACACACACACACACACACACACACACACACACACACACCTATGCCCCAAGGAGGACTCGAACCTCCGACGGGGAGCAACCGCGCGTTCCGCAACAAGGTGCATTAGAGCGCTCGACCATTCCACAACGGCTTCAAAATTTCGATCAACAACTTTCTCCTCTGAATCATAAAATATATTGTGGTCTCCCACCTAAATAGAGAGAAATTAAGCTCATCAAAAAAGAAGAAAAATTAGAGCTCGAATGGAGAGATTTAGGTATTTCTTCTGCCTGCGCGCTATTTAAAAATGTTATTGTAGACAAATAGTCTGAAAGTGGTTCGATGAACCCTCTGCCAGGCACATAAGAGTGAACTGCAGAGTACCCGAGTAGAGGTATATGTAAACGCAAATGAAAAATTAGTTTGTGAAATTACATCAACACTTCGTATATAGTTCAAAAATTAAATAAAAAGTCTTAAGTGTTATATGCAAACCCCATTCAACGCACCACGTACATTCACACGACCTCCATATATAGTGGACAAAACAAAGTTAATCATATATTAGCATTAACGGCGTAAATATATTTTGACGAGTAGAATAACAAAGATATAAGCAACCTGAAACTTTGGGGCTGTTTTGAAATGTCGAAACAAGTTGTATTCAATGTCATCGTGACCAGGACCAGCGTCACGAGCTGCAGACAGCACCAAATCCAGCTCCCGCATGGAGAAATGGCAGTTGTAACACTCGAATTTGTTGTATCTGAAGTCCAGCTCGCATGTCTCCATAGGCAGAAAACTGGATCCTGTCTGGCTGTGGCAAAATATTCAGCGAATTGTCCGGGTGACGTCTTCACGCCTTTATTGGAGGGACGCCTACTTCAATACGGGCGCTATTTGGCAAACGACTGCAGTTACCGGAAATTCTCATTAGGGATCAAATATTTTTGTGGGTCAAGTGGAATGGTTAACAGAACCCAGGAACGTTTGGTGTGTCCTTTTCTTGCTATCACCGTCGAGCCTTGGATCTAGCGACTCTAAATACTGCGAGATTGTCTGCTACTGAGTTACACTTAAACCGTCGTAGAGCACCATGCCTAATTATTGATTACTGAGTGGTGCACATGCACCCATGTAGGTAAGTTAAAGGTTGCCTTTTAACTTGATGGGTAAGTCGGGAGTATGGTGCATAAATCGTGTGATGTGATCCACCCAGTCATGGACGCTGTCTTGATGTTCAGACATGGACAGTTCGCTCAACAGTGCCTAGTTAGCCCTGCTGGCCATCCATTTCGGAGACTTCCATTCAAGTAATGATCCAGCCGGTAGGTGAATCCACAGTAGGATGTGGTCACTGTTAGGAAAATCATCAGTTGTTTCCCACCGAGTGGAGTCTGCAAGAGCCAGAGTGCAGAAAGAAGCGTAGATGACTGAGAACGTCTCTGTAAGTATCACGAAAGTGAATGGGATATACTATGAGCCCATCAAAATTCGACAAGGAGAGAGCCAAGGTATTATGTGCATCATTGGCAAACAATGCGACCTCTCCTTCGACCAGTCAGATAGTCCCTGTATTAGACCAGTAACCACAGGAATGACAGTAAATTAAATATGTGTTTTCTGTACATGAGTTTTGAACATATGCATGTTCCACTATACTATCGGAAACTTCCATCATTGTGGTTGCACCCTCACCCTGTCTCTCTGCAGGGATGTGCAGTCTGTAGGGTGTGAAAAGTCAGTCTTGTGCGAGATGATAGCTGCAGAAATACACCCAACTCCATAGCTCTGAGACAGAATCAGAGAGACCGTTAGGTCGAATGATGTCAACATGGTCTGAAGGATTACTACCTGCTTTCCGTTGCAGCTGATGCTTCCTGGTTGCTGTTTTTGCCTTAGAATAGTTTATAAGAATTACTGTACCAATGATAGTGGTAGCGCTGAACTACCAACCAGACACAGCCGTTGGCGTTGTCAGGAGATATCCAACGTTGGCAGCTGTGACATTTTAACGTACAAGTGCGCTGACAGATGTGGTTATTGACTCTAACAATCTCCTTTTCTGTAAAATCATTGACTTTTGGAATAGTTTACTGAACAGTAACCAGTAACCAGTTTCGGACCTCTTGGTGAGTATGGAAGTGTGATTACCCATGCCAATCACATCGCGATTACGGGCAGCATGGGGTTCACGCCTGAGCCTCAGGACGTGCGCTAGCAGCGCATTTCGGGTTTTTCAAGCGTCAACCTCGCATCGCAATATCTCGAGATGTAATTGGAATATTGCGATGCAATCAACCCCATTGTTTATGTGATTTGTCATGCTATGGATTTCTGAAGAAAAATATAGGGTGTCCATTTAAAAAAACATAAGTTTGTGTTAAAAACACATTTCCTTTCGTTTTAGAATGTTTCCAAATATGTTCATTCATGGGCCCCAGCCGCACATTGATACCGGTGAAAGTGGTTTTCCAATAGCTGTTATTGTTCCAGAGATATTTTGGGTGGGCAAGATAGCTGGGACACCCTGTATAACTCACGACTACAAGTGTCCGTAACTACTCTTGTGCTCTTGAAAACCGTAGGCCACAACCATGATTTGTTACTTATGCCATAACCTACTGTAACACCTAGTGACGCGTGCTCTTGTAAGTTACAACTGCACCACGGAGGTTTAAATGGAAAAATGTCCGTGATATGTCTTTACTTCAGGTGGCCTGAAGAGATAATTCCTTTGAGTTATATTTAACTCACGTGGCAGTCAATTTCTTATGAACTCAAATGAAATTTTCTCAAAACTCTAAGCCGCACGTCAGAAAGATTCTACATTGAGGGTGAAGGTGCATTTTAGGCCTATAGACTTCCTGAAAGTGGATTTATTGAGACATATCTTACAAAAATGTGGGTACTGAAGTACGGAACTAATATGGCACGCTCTACTCTGCAAGTTTACTGAATAATAATACCAATATGATATTATTGTCCAAAAGCACTTACAACTTGACCAACAATGATGGAAATTAAAGAAATTCCTCTGTTATGTAACTTGTTATGATTAACGCTGTCTATATCTACATATACATGGAATACTCTGCAAATCACATTTAAGTGCCTTGCAGAGGGTTCATCGAACCACCATTATATTATTTACCTTCCATTCCAGTCTCGAATAGCGCGCGGGAAGAAAGAACTCCTGAATCTCTCCGTTCGAGCGTTGATTTCGCGTATTTTATTCTGAAGATCTTTTTTACCTATGTGCGTGGCAGCCGGCCGAAGTGGCCGAGCGGTCTGCGGCGCGCCAGTCACGTTCTGCACGGCCACTATGGTCGGGGGTCCGAATCCCCCCTCAGGCATGGATATTTCTGCCGTCTTTAATCTTAGCTAGTTCATAAGTAGTTTGATGACCCCGTAGTTACGTCCCATAAGCTATACAAATATTTTTATGTAAGTGGGAATCAACAATATATTTTCGCATTCGGAGGAGAATGTTGGCGATTGAGGTTTAGTAAGTAGCCCACGCCGCAGCGACAAGCCCCGTTGTTCTAATGATGCCCATCCCAGATCCTGTATCATTTCCGTAACGCTGTCTCCCCTGTATCGTGACAATACAAAACAAGCTGCCCTTCTTCGGACTCTTTCGATGTCCTCCGTTAAACCCACCTGAAAAGGATCCCACACTGAGCAGCAATACTCAAAAAAAGAACGGACAAGCATAGTGTATGAAGTCTCTTTAGCAGTTCTGTTGCATCTTTTAAGGGTTCTGCCAATAAAACGCAGTCTTTGGTTCGCCTTTCTCACGACATTATCTACGTGTTCTTTCCAGTTTAAGTCTGAAGTAATAGTAATTCTTAGGTATTTTGTGGAGTTTACGGCCTTCACTTTTGATTTATTTATCTTGTAAACAAAATTTAACGGATTTCTTTTCGTACTCATGTGGACGAATTCACACTTCTCATTATTTAGACTCAATTGCCAATTTTTACACCCTAGTGGCATCTTATTCAGATCGTTCTGCAGTTGGTTTTGATCTTCAGATGATTTTAGAGTAAATGACGGCGTCATCTGCAAACAACCTAAGAGAGCTACTCAGATTTTCCCCTAAATCGTTTATGTAAATAAGGAACAGCAGAGGATCAATAAAACTACCCTGTGGAACGCGGGAAATCACCTCTGTTTTAGTCGATGCCTTACTATCGATTACTACAAACTGTGTCCTCCCTGACAGGAAATATCCAGTCGCAAATTTGGGCCGATATACTATAACCACGCAATTTGATTAAAAGCCGTTTGTGAGGTGCGGTGTCAAAAGCCTTCTGGAAATCAAGAAATACGGAATCAATTTAAGAACCCTTGTCGATAGCTCACCTCACTTCGTATGAGTAAAGAGCTAGTTGTATTTCGCATGAACGATATTTTCTAAATCCTGTGTTGACCTTGGTTCAATAAATCATTCTGTTCGAGATAATTCATAATATTTGAATACAGGATATGTTCCAAAACCCTGCTGCAAATTGACGTCAATGAAATAGGCCTGTTGTTTAGTGCGTTACTCCTATTGCTTTTCTTGAATATAGGTGTGACCTGTGCAACTTTCCAATCTTTTGGTACAGATCCTTATTTGAGAGAGCGGTTGTATATGGCTGTTAAGTAAGGAACTATCGCTTCAGCATAATCAGATAGAAATCTAATGGGTATACAGTCCGGACCAGGAAATTTGTTCTTGTTAAGTGATTTATGTTGCTTCACTACTCCGAGGATATCTACTTCAACGTCACTCATTCTGGCCTCTGTTTGTAATTCGAAATCTGGAATATTGGTTTCGTCTTCTTTGGTGAATGAGTTTCTAGAAGATATGTTTAGTAACTCTGCTTTAGTAGTGCTATCATCGGCAGGGTCGCCATTACTATCACGTAGTGAGGGTGTTGTTATGTTTTTCCGCTAGTATATTTAACATATGACCAAAATCTCTTTGGGTTTTCACTCAAATTTCGAGAAAGGGTTTCATTGTGAAAAGTATTGTAGGCATCTCGCATTGACGTCCTCGCTAAATTTCGAGCTTCTGTGTAGGATCGCCAATCCTGGGAATTTTGTGTTCGTGTAAATTTAACATGCCTTTCCCGTTGCTTTTTCAACAGTGTTCTGACCTGTTTATGGTACCAAGGGGGATCACATCCTTCTTTTAATAATTTATTTAGTATAAAACTGTCAACTGCTGTCGACACCACTTCTTTGAATTTGAGCCACATCTGGCCTACAGTTACGTTTAGTGTTGGGAACGAGTGGAAACTGTCATTCAAGAAGCAATTTTGTGTATTTCTGAACAACTATACTTTTTGTTGTAACAGTATAATTTATTGTATACACAGGACGGTCAACATATACATCAAAAGGACAGTACTGTGGTGGCAAGTCACGGACACAGCTGATGTCTACATATGAAACCGGCGAGCTGTGGTGGAGTACCCGAGCGGTCTAAAGCACCTCGCTGCGGAGCGCGTGGTTGCTCGCCATGGAGGTTCGAGTCCTCCCTGGGGCATGGGTGTGTGTGTTTGTCCGTAGGTTAGTTTACCTAGGTTTAAGTAATTTGTAGGCCACGGACTGATGACCACGCAGTTTGGTCCGATAGATTTACAGACATTCGAACATTTGAAACCGACGAGAGCTACAACACGACTGAGGCACGCCTCGCACACCGCGCGCTCGCCCGGTCGTGGCGGCGCTGCAGGCCCTCAGAGGCGGCGCCATCGTGCGGCGGACTCGGCCGTGGCGCGGCTTTCAGATGCCGCGGACGGACGGGACGCGGCTTGCAGTGGCGCGCTCCAACACTTTTAGTCTATTTTTGGTAACTTTGGGACTTTCGATATTCAATCTCGCTACGACAGACCTGTGTTCACTAATACCTGTATCCGTTTTGATGCTCGTTATGAGCTCAGGATTATTTGTTGCTAAGAGATCAAGTGTGTTTTGACATCCATTTACAACTAGTTGGCTCATGAACTAATTGTTCAAAGTAATTCTCAGATATTGTTTTGAGTACAATTTCGCACGATGTTTTATGCGTACTTTCTGATTTGAAAATATAATTTCGCCAACAGATTGAGGGCAAATTAAAATCAACGCCTGTAATTATTATGTGAATCGGGTACGTGTTTGCAATTAGATACAGGTTTTCTCTGAATCTTTTTCCTATTGTATCGTCAGAATCACGGGGCCGGGCCGCGGTGGAGTAGCCGAGCGGTCTAAGACGCCTCGCTGCGGAGCGCGCGGTTGCTCGCTGTCGGAGGTTCGAGTCCTGCCTGGGGCATGGGTGTGTGTGTGTGTTGTCTTTAGGTTAATTTACCTTAGTTTAAGTAGTTTGTAAGCTACGGACTGACGACCACGCATTTTGGTCCGATAGATTTACAACAAACAGTTTTTTCGGGGGGCCGGTAAAAGAAACCAATTATTAACTTTTTACGATTTTCGAGTACAGCCTCTACCCATACCAACTAACAGGAACTATCAAATTCAACTTCAACTTCACTACACGATAGACTACTTTTGATGGCGACAAACATGCCTCTTCCTGTTTTGTTTAATGTATCCTTTCTGAACACATTTAAATCTTTTGCAAAATCTTCTGCTGAACTTATTTCCGGCTTAAGCCAACTTTCAATAAATACGAGTATAATGATATGTGTTTCGGTGCTTTCTATTAACGCTTGAGGTTCTGGTACATTTCCAACACAGCTACGACAATTTACAACTGTTATACCGACAGTTCCTAGATTTATATTTCTCCTGTGATCGACCTGCACCCTTTGAGACAGCCCATTTAGTGTTTCCGCAAAGCCATCTACACTAAAAAAAAATCGCCCAGTCCACGCCACACAGCCCCCACTACCCGTGTAGACGCTCCTGCGTGTAATGGACTCCTGACCTATTCTGCGGAACCTGTAACCCCACCATCTGATGGCGCAAGTCAATAAATCTGCAGCCTACACGGTCGCAGCCTCTGATTCAGACCCTCCACTCGGCTCTGTACGAGAGGTCCACAGTCGGTCAACTATGCTGCAGATGGTGAGCTCTGCATTTATCTTGCAAGCAAGACAGGCAGTCTTAACCACTTAAGATAGCCGCTCAAAACCTGAGAGAATCTCTTCATATCCAAAGTGACACACATCATTGGTACCGACGTGAGCCACCACCTGCAGTTGGCTGCATCCCATACCCTTTATGGCATCCGGAAGGCCCCATTCCACATCTGGAATGACCCCTCCCGGTATGTACACGGAGTGCACGTTGGCCTTCTTCCCCTCCTTGGTAGCCATCTGTCTAAGGGGCTCCATCACCCGCCTAACGTTGGAGCTCCCAATTAAAAGCAAACCCACCCACTGTGAAAGCCCGGATCTTGCAGGCTGGCTGGTGACCTCAGGATGAGAGACACCATCCGGCTCAGGAACGTTGCCCTGAACAGATAACGTCTCAAACCTGTTCGCAAGACGAACCGGGAAGGCCTCATGATCGGCCCCCGGAATGTCTTTCGTCGCCTGCCACGCACTTGAGCAACCTCCCACGCAACCACAGGTGAGTGTCTGCCTCATTGCTGGCAGTATCAGGCCATGTCGCTGCCGCAGCCGATCGGTGGAGACGACGGGAGTCCGTTCGGTCCCCACTACCGGCCAACAACAACGACGCCCTTCGATCGCAGCCTCCAGCTGTGCAACCGAAGTTGACACAGCTTGAAGCTGGGACCGAAGTGTCACCAGCTCAGACTGCACCCGCAAACAGCAGTCACAGTCCTTATTCATGATTACAGTGCTGAGAAAACAAAAACTACTGTCGCGATGCACTCAAAGGAAGACTACACTTGTTTTTTAAAACGCGAATTTGAAGCTAATATGCACGGCAGCACAATATAAATTTACAAGCTGAAACGAAAACGCTCAGACAAAAATCAAAATACTATATGTCGCTTCTAATAAGAAGCCGGTTTCACTTACGGAATGAAGGCGGCGTCTGCTGTGAATCAGCCGGCAGCTAAACACACTCACACTTGACTTTTTTCTCTCAAGAATGCTAGAATTCTCTTAAGTTATAATCGTAATGATTCTACGAACAAGATTTATACAATTATATGTAACAATTTTCAAGTTTTCCTTTTATGGACTAAAATGTTTTGAATTACTAGCTGTTGTATGAAATAAACTAATCATTCACAAAATACCACACAAAATAAAAACTACTACTTTCAGTTATACAGGAACATATACCTTACTCACAACTTCCATGTATTGTGAAATACATAATTCGATGCGAAATACAAGACTTATTGATATTTTTATAGTGATCGTACACAGGTTGCAGTCGTTTAGATGATGACATGATCGATCATTAACAATATAATCGATTTTCCAGGCTTCCCAAATATTGTTACATCAAAGTCTCTGATATAAACGAAAAGATATAGGAAATGAGTTGAGGAAATACGTGGCTCATGTACGAAAATATCACCCAAGATGATAAAAAGTACTATCTATAAAAAAATGAAATCCCATCAAAAACATAAAATATACAAAAAGGAAGTCTCGTGAACAAATTCCTTCCGCCGTAAAAAGTTGTGATACCTCATGGGAAACGAAGTCGTCCTTTTTAGTTAGTTTTCATGGAACCACATATTCATCACCAACTCAAAATTTGCTACCTAATTTTATTTATCTACCAACATATATCAATACTATACGTCTTTATTTCACATGACTGGGGTCTCTGGGGTTCCCTACCGATTTTTATCCAGAATTCGTTAGCTGTCCGTACCTTTCGTGTACAAATTGGTGCCTCACAGAGTACCTCTCATATCCAGGAAAATGGTGTTCCACAGGGCTCTGTTATAATCGTTCCTTTTTTTGTTTTAAGTGACCATCAATGGTTTAGCGATCGTCAGGATACCCTTCTCTTTATACTGGCGACTTTTGTACCTCTTTTCGTTCCTGCAGCTCCCACGTTGCCGAGCGCAGGTTGCAGGGCGCTATTCGGAAGGCGCAGTCCTAGGCGCTTACCCATGGCTTTCAGTTTTCTGCCACCAAGACCAGAGTGATGCACTTCTGTCGGTGTCAGACTGTTCACGCTCACCCTGAACTTTATCTCGACGACGGACTACTTCACATAGTAGAAACCCATCGGTTTTCAGGGCTGGTCATCGACGCCTGACTCACGTGGCTTCCCCACATTCGTCAGCTGAAGCAGGAGTGCTGGCGCCATCTGAATATTCTTCGCCACCTGGGCCATACCACCTGGAGTGCCGATCGTTCCACACTGTTGCGGCTATACAGGGCGATGGCACACTCACGGCTCGACTTTGGGTGCATTGCCTATGGGTCGTCGTCACCTTCGCCATTGCGTCTGCTGGACCCCATTCACCACCGTGGGGTCCGCATTGCGACGGGTTCCTTCTGTACCAGCCCCGTTGACAGTCTACTTGTGAAGGCTGGTGTCTCCCCTCTGCAGGTCCGCCGCCGACAACTGCTCGTGGCCTACGCAATCCACGTGCATAGTTCGCCCAGTCACCCAAACCATCGTCTACTTTTCTCGGATGTGGTCGTCCGTCCTCAACAATGACGACCAGACAAGTCATACCATCGCCTACCGCATCCAGTCTCTTCTGCTGGAACTTGACTCTTTCCCTCTTCCTTTTCCATATCGGGTCCAGAGCACTCTTTGCCTGATAGCTGCGGTGTTTACACTGCAGAGCTAGTAGCCATTTACCGAGCTCTCCAGCATGTGTGGTCTTGCTCAGGTGAGTCTATCCTCATCTGTAGTGACACTCTGAGCAGCCTGCGAGCTCTGGACCAGTGCTACCCACTGGTGCTGGCCATACAGGAGATCCTATCTGCCCTTGACCGATCCAGTCGATCGGTGGTGTTCGTATGGTCTCTGGGACATTTTGGCATCACAGGCAACGAACAAGCTGACAGACTGGCGAAACTGGCTGTCTTTGAGTCTACTCTGGAGATTGTCCTCCCAACTTCTGACCTTCAGATGATGTTGTACCGTCAGGTTTGTGAGACTTGGGACACTGAGTGGCATACCCTGACTGTGCCCTACAAGCTTTGGGCTGTAAAGGAGACCACGGCTGTGTGGTGTTCCTCCATGTGGACTTGTCGCTGGGACTCGGTAGTCCTGTGCCGCCTCCACATTGGCAATATGTGGCTGCCACACGGCCATCTTCTTCGTGACGAGGACCCACCTGAGTGTCGCTGTGGCTCCCGTCTGACAGTAGCCCATATCTTGACAGATTGCCCTGTTTTAGCCACCCTGCGGCGGGCTTTTAATTTTCCTGCATTTTCATCCGATGTTTTAAGTGACAATGCCAAAATGGCTGATATTGTTTTACGTTTTATTTGGGACAGTGGTTTTTACCACTCCATTTAACGCTTTGTTTTAGTACACTATCTGTATTTCTCATGTCCTCTGGTTGGAGGTTTACACATGTTGCCTCGTGGTTGACTTTTCCTCTGTTTAGTCTCACGGTCAGTCAACCACGGACATAGGCTTTTACTTTCTATTCCTCGTCTTTGTTCCGTGTTTCTGTGTGATTGTCTCACTTTGTGTTGTCACTTGTTGCCTTTTATTGTCCTTTTATTGACTAGGGGGGATCTTCCTCCCCTTTGCTGATTTCACCCTGGGCTCTTTTCCACTTTTCTGCCTTTTCTTGTAACGCCCGGTGATGTAATGGGGTACTGATGACCTTGCAGTTTTGTCCCCATAAAACCTCCAACCAACAACAACCAGTGGCAGGGTGTGGACATGGAGAATGCCCAGTGAATGGTGTTGTGGACAGTAACATAAGTGGGGTGGTTGGAGAGGAAGGAGACAATGACACGGAAGAGGTTGATGGGAATAGAATAGGTTTGGAGTTTGAAGAGCAGGCCGGAATGCCAGACACGATTGTAAGCTCATTCAA